>OX327706.1:10015000-12515000 GCA_946807835.1 Ailanthus altissimus | reverse complement strand
TATAAAAACATTACTAATAACAATATATAATTCAAGTATCACCAACATACAAATAAAATACGTATATTTATACATATATAAATACTTATTCTTATCAGTCGTGGATACTGGTTACTACAGTTTAGACCAGTGTTAAGAGTTAGCAAATATTTAAAGAGTTGAAACGTTGTCTGTAATGGGATAAAGACCTCAGAATATATTAGTGACATAGTTGCAAGAGTTGTAATTGGGTGCTGAAAAATATCATTATGCAAATATGTTCTCAAATATATGTTATTGTTCTATTTCCACCGACGTAGGTCTATCGGTGGATTCTTTCTATATAAATAGATATAGATTAGTGTATGTCTATATCTGTAGGGTACAAATGGTCGTTTCTAACTGATCATGATCTTGGAGCTTGTATAGGTATATGAGTAATTAGTTAGAATTGGATATAGAACAAACTCATGAAGACCCCAATATACTTCCTATGTAGCTGTCAATGAGAGGTCATCTTAAGTTGAGTAGTATACGTGGTCCTCTGACCTGAGCACTACGGTGGACTTATGAGTGATCCATCATGCTTTGGTTCCACGCACTTCAGAAATCTTTCATGGTCTGACCACTAGGCGTCGCTCAGTATGCTCCGATGCTTATAAAGTCCGGTATGGGTAGACATGGGATTCGTCAGCGCACATAGGAAGTTTTATATCTAGATGCTTCGAGTCTGTTTATTGGAAAGTATTATGGCCATAAGCAATATACCCAGGAAAAGAGTTTCCACAGGGTCGAACAATGTAGCAAAGAGTTTGCTTATATTGTTTAGTGAGATACTAGTATGTAGATAGGTTTATGGATGAGCACATGTGAATTTGACAGTGTTGATCTATATCCCTGCACATCCAGGATATATATGACGGAAGGACTATACATATATGTTATGACCTTAGCTTGTATGGTTCAAAGCGCTGATTTGTAATATCTGTGACGTATGTGTGGGCCATTATTCACAGACTCATAAAATACTTCCATTTGATGAATCAGACATAGACCTAGGGAGTTCTATGATGATTGGTCACGATATGGTTACATGTTTCTTATGAAACATAAGTCAGAAACCTTTGAAAAGTTTAAAGAATTCTAATTTGAGGTAGAGAAAAAAACTGAAAAGTACGTCAAATACCTTCAATCAGATCGAGGCGGGTAGTGAATTTTTAGATTTTTTTAAAGGGAGAATGAGATTCTAGCTCAACATAGTCCTCTAGGTACTTCGTAACAAAATGGTGTTTCAGAGAAGAGGAATCGAACTTTATTGAATATGGTCTGATCAATGATGAGCTTTACCGATCTCTCAGAATACTTATGAGGCTATTATCTAGCTATTTTTACTATTTTGAACAGAGTTCCATCTAAAGCTATTCTTACTATTTCACATGAGATGTTGAAGGGTAAGAAATCGAGTCTTAAGTATCTTAAGATTTAGAGCTGTCTTACTTACGTAAGAGTTATGTAATAAGATAAACTTGCACCCAGGGGTACAAGTATAGGTTCATTGGGTATCCCAAGAATTTCATAGGATATCAGTTCTATGATCCAGAAAAATGAATTGTGTTCGTTGTTTGGAATGTCACTTTCCTTGAGAAATAGTTTCTCGAAGATCGTTGGGTTGTAGAAATATTTTACTTTGCGAAGTTAATCAGGAATCTAATGAACTAGAGATGGATACTCAGGGTCAAATGAGCAGTAGACCTTTTACATACTCTTTGCGTAGGTTAGAAAGGATATCCAGGCCACCTATTAGATATGGTCAGATGCTTGAAGGTGTACTTGGAGTTTTCTTGATGGAAGAAAATAATCATTTGACTTACAGGAGACGATGTTAGACATCGCCTTGGGAAAATGGTAAGAAGCCATGAAATCGGAAAGTGACTCTATACATTAAAATCAAGTATGGAACTTGGTTGAGCTTCCAATATGAATATTTTCTATCAGTTATAAATGGATTTACAAAAAGAAGTGTAGGCCTAATGGAAAGGTAGAGACCTTCAAGGCCTAATTGGTGACAAAATGTTATGCTCAGCTATCTATGATCGATTATGAGAAGACATTTGCACCAGTTGCAGTACTAAAGTTGATTAGGATTTTGTTGGCTCTAGCAGCATATTATGACTTTGAGAATTGACAGATGGATGTAAAGATGATGTTCTTGAATGGATACCTCGAGGAAGAGATATTCTTGAAATAGGCTGAAGGTTTTACATCTAGTTAGACTTCTGGTCTAGTATGCAGGCTAAAGAAGTCCATTTATGAGCTTAAATAAGCCTCCCGGAGCTGTAATCATTATTTTGATGAGGTAATCAGAAAGTCAGGTTTCATAAAAAATGAGAAAGAAGCTTATGTGTATAAAAAGGTCAGTAGGAGCATGCTGATCTTCTTAGTTTTCTATGTGGATGACATACTAATCATTGAAAATGATATTGGTATATTACAATCCACAAAAACCTATCTGAGTAAGAACTTCTGCATGAAGGATTTGGGAAAAGTTTTCTATATACTGAGTATAGGCTTTATAGAGATAGAGCTAGAAAGCTGATAGGACTCTTCTAATCATCATACATCGATAACGTCTTAGAAAAGTACAATTTTATAAACTTTATAACATCTAGTATACCTTTTAGACATGATGTTTATCTTTCGAAAAGAATGTTTCCTCAGACGGAAGATGAAAGAGTTAGAATATCTAACTTACCATATGTATTAGCTGTTGGAAGCTTGATGTATGCTATGATGTGCACGAGACCTGACATTAGTATGACTGTACGTGTTACAAGCCAGTATCAGTCTAATCTAAGTGACAGCCATTGGATGATAGTCAAACATATCATGAAATACCTTAAGGGTACGAAGGATAAGTTTCTCATTTATAGAGACAGTGATTTACAAGTAAGAGGATGCAAAAATTTGGACTTCTAGTATGACCTAGATGATAGAAAGTCTACATCTGGGTATATGTTTACTCTCAATAGAGGTACAGTGAGCTAGAAGAGCTCAAAGTAGGGGTTTAAAGCTGACTCTACCATAGAGGTAGAGTACATTATCGCTTCAAAAGTTGCAAAAGAAGTTGTTTGGATTCAAAAGTTTGTCGCTGAGCTCGAAATAATTCTAAGTTTGTCAGATCCTATCATTCTATCTTGCGACAATAATGGGGCTATAGTACAAGCAAAAGAGCCAAGATCACACCAAAAGTCTAAGTATATGGAGTGTAAATACCACATCATTAGAGAAATCTTGGTTAGGGGAGATGTAATTATATGTAGAATAGATTATGTAAATAATGTAGCAGACTCACTTACTAAGACCTTAACTCCAAAGGTGTTTGAGAAACACGTGGAGTCTATAAATAGTAGACACCACTGTTATTGGCATTAGGGTAAGTGGGAGATTGTTAGGGTTGCGCCTACATACCATCCTAAATTTGTATAAATATTTGATATCTATACAATGTATATTTTATTAAATTGCTAATTACTATTTAATTATATAGTTTAATACTTATTACACTACGAACTCTGTTAGATCTAAAAGAGTTCAGATTAAGTCTAAAGGAGTTTAGACCAGTGCTAAGAGATAGTAGTGCTAAGAGTTAGCAAATATTCTAAGAGTTAAAACGTTGTCTGTAATGGGACAAAGATATCAAAATATACCAGTAGTGACATAGTTGCAAGAGTTGCAATCGGGTGCTGAGAAATGCCATTATGCAAGTATGTTCTTAAATATATGTTCCTAACCTATTTTCACCAACGCAGATCTATTGGTGGATTCTTTCTATATAAGTAGATATAGATCAATATATATCTATATCTATAGGGTATAGACGGTTATTCCAAACTGACCATGAGCTTAGAGCTTATATAGGCATACGATTATTCAGTTAGGATTAGATACGGAACAGACTCATAAGGACCATAATAGACTTTCTATGTAGCCGTTAATAGAAAATTCTCTCGAGTTGAGTTTACCCAATTATAAAATTTGGTGAGATCTACTAGGAGGTATACTTGATAACTATTTATGAGGGTACATTGATAATTCCACACATTAATTATTTAAATATTAAATAATTAAAATTTCTCATTAAAATACATTATTTTATAATATTATATATATATTAATGCATGATAGTTGTCATGCATTTATATATATAATATCATCATTATTATTATATTATTATAGTTAAACTTAGTGGGCAAGTTTAATGATTTTATTAATATAATAATATTATTTTAATATATTTTGAGATATATATGGTTGGTGGAAACGCGTGGAAGGTGAAAGAGGCAATTGTTGCTTCATTTTTGCTTTTGCTTGTTGTTGAAAGAAAAAGAAAGAAAGGTGGTCAGCCATACCAAGTGAGAAACAAAGGGATTTGATCTCTTGTAACATAAATTCAAGTGTTGAAATTATTTTTTTACTAATCTTCAATATAGGCTACCAAAACAATAACATAGCAATTTGTATTATTGATAAAAAAGTTGATCAAAGGAAATACAAATTAATAGAGTTTAATTATTAAACTTAGTACTGGATTAAAGGAGTTGTTGTTCTAGCTCGCCAAACTCACTAAGTTGGTGACTAGAGCTGCCTACGAGTAGGACTCTCGACGGACTCCTAAAATACACGTGTAAAACATGATACGTTTTGGTAATTTCTCAACTTTACACTTTGTATATTAATTTGATTAATATATATTTTATGTATTTATTTTATGGTTTTAATATTCTGCTGCGCCAAATATGTATGAGATTCGTATTTTATACAATGAATACTGTTGCACATGCATACACCCACGTACAATAAATCTCCAACACCAACGTCATAATGAAATATTTAAAGTGATTAATGTCGTCAATTTCTAAATAAGTAACCTGATAAGGGTAAATTTGTCATATATTTTCTCATATTTTTATTATTGATATTTTATGATTTTATGAGAATAGATGGCTATTTATGTGCATTATTGTTATTTATAGGGACTTAAACAAAATTTAAAGAAAGAATGCAAAAAGAGCGAAAATAGGGACTAAAATGCAAAGTTTTCAAAGTATGTGTTCATCGCCCCAACGCTAAGAGGATTATCGCCCCAGCTCTGGAATAGTGATCGAAATAAGAAATACAACATGTTGAAGTCGCATCTGGTGCCTCAGCGCCAAACCTTTATCGCTCCAGCAACGAGACAGCGCCTTAGCGCCATCAACCCATCGCTTCAGCGATGAAGCCTTTTTTACGCATCACCCCAGCGACAACTGCATAGCACCCCAGCGGTAGCGCGAGTCCTAATCCGATGAGAATTGAGATTTTCAAGCTCATATCAATCCCTATAAAAAGCCACTCGTTCCCAGCCTTTAAGAATCAATCCAAGACGACCCAAGAGCACCAAGAATACAGAGCACGAGTCTTGGAGAGCAACATGAGTTTAATTGAGTCAACTTTAGAGAGAGATTCAAGGCGTTCTTCAGTATCAAGAGATCTTAGGCAGCGCAATTAAGAGCAATTCGACGTCTATATCGGTTTGCTATTGATTGTATCATAGTTTATTATTATTTTTACTGCTATTCTCTTGTAGCCATGAGCTAAACTTATTTTCTAGGGTTAATACTTGAACTCAATATGTGTGCTTAATTGCCATATCTTTAGAATATTTAATAAACTTAGTTCTTTAATATTCAAATTACTTGATTTTAATGCTTCAATATATCTGGCCAATATATGGTGAATGAGTTGGTAATATTATTGATAAACTCGGAAGAGGAATCATAATATTTAGACCTAAGTAATTTGATGCATGATTGTAGAGTAACATTCAATGTTGCATATGCAAGTTTCAATTTAGGATAGGAATATACCTAATTGGCATGTATGATCAATGAGACCTAATCTTAATGAATCTTAATTTATTACAAGTACCATAAGAATATAGGTATTTGGTAAATTAAGGTATATTTGCATGACCTTGGAAGAGGCTTATGAATACATTAATGTCTTGATCAATAACAAAGACTAAGGGAGTTAAATATTAGAAGATTGATTATTAGAAAGCATATTGAGGAATAGTATTAATCATAAGTTTTCTCTATATTGCTATCACTTAAATCTTTTTGCATTATGTTTTTGCTTTTATATTTTCTATAGTAATTCTTAGATTTTTATTTATCTGAATAATTATTAGGAAGATATAATTTTAGTAATTGGTTAAAAAGAAGAAATTATCTCTGTGGGTTTGACATCCGACTTATTTAGTCTCTTTATTACTTGCATATGATAGTGTATACTTACACTTAATTATAAGATATAGAAATATCGCATCATAACCATGCTTGGGTTCTATTATTTTAGCACATAGTAGTATGCAAGAAGTAATATAAATGAATCATTTATACTACTAGCTATCTACCCGCATGCTTGCTCCTTAGCTCGCCAAGCAGTTGAATATGTTAACTCTACACCAAATTCTTCGCATATGTTAACTTGAATTTCCTTCAGCTAGAAAATTTTACTAATTGATATAAACAGTTTTATTATTTTATCAATAATTTGACTCTTGATTTGTCGGTGACCATCACATAATTAGTCGAAAGAACGTGTGGTATTTACTTTTTGCATGATGAAAAACTTCAACACTTTTGATGACACTGTATATACTTACCATTTGCATCTTTCATCACCCATCTCACCTTAAAATAATCCTTCATTGACCTCAAAACTTTAAAGCTCTAATTACCCTTAACAAATAACAAAATAATAACCTCTAGAGTTCATTCTTGCTATTATACAAAATTTTCATATACATATCACTAATTCTAGAATATGATACCTTATTCGATATGGTGAGTCTAATGGTGGTATTGGAGGAATAAATTGAAAAGGATTTTCTATTTGAACTTCATTTTCTCTTGTATGCGAATCATATGCATCATGCACCTTATTAAAAGAACTATTAAAAACATAACATTTTCGCTTTTCGGTATATAATTCAATCCCTTAACTTCTCCCATATTATCAACATTTTTATTATCATCATTATTTTTATATGTTTGACTATCATAGTGCTAAAAGTCAGGTTTTTATTGAACAATGCAGAGAAATAATAATAGGCATTTGTAGTATTTATAAGAAACACATAGTTAGTATTGTTGAGGCTATGTTACTCACTTGGTTATTACCGCATGTTAATATAAAGTGATTACAACAAGGTTGTTGGTTCTCAACGGGTGTCTCTGCATCATCTTTATATATGGGAGCTCTAGAATCCACTATTACACATAGAGAAGTGACAATTCTGTTATTAACCCCCCATAAAGAACTGCACATCATTATCATTTTTAATTTCAATTGGTCTTAATTTTACCATTATTTCGTCAATAAAAATTCTCAAAGACACTTTATACTACACATTATGAACTCCAATTGCACAACACGTAGTATTCAACAACTCTTCATATTCTACATTCTTTGTAACTAAAATACTAACATTTTGGAACCCAATATATCTCTAACTAAAACTCTCACACATTCTCTCAAATTATACAACGCGTGATCTACACTTCATGATACCTATAATAGAAAGAAATATATAAAAAATGTGATTAAAGTAATAAAAAAACACATACAAAAAAAAGTGCAAAGCATGCAAAAATTATATCACATGGCACACGAAGGCCCTTCATGTGCCATTTTAGCATGCAATTAGTGTGCACATCACGCGGGTCAATTGCACAGCGCTTTAGTATGTGATGAATGCCCATTACATGGGGTGATACAGATGCTCATCACACACGTATCGTTTTTGGTATGATTCTTCTTTTTTCTTCTCCAAACTCAAAAATTCCTCTGATCATTCAATTTCTTCTCAAATTTATCATTATACACTATATTTACATTTTCATACTCATACATTTGCAAATAAATACAAAAAAATTCACAACATAACAAATAATTCATATCTCAATTTTGGAAAAGTTTAAATTTATAAATTTGTAAAAAAAAACATACTTTTTTTTTCATAAAATGATTGAGATCTATTTATTCTGAATTTAAATTTATTGGAGGCTAAATTTTGAGACTAATTTTGGATTGCGATTTTGAAATATTTGGTTTTTATGAATAATTTAGTTATATTTTATAGATAAGTGCAGTTTTGTCTATTTACCTTAGTTTTGGCTACTAAAGATTAACATTTTGACTTGTAGCTAAAAAAGAATTGAGCCTAAATGAGGGGCTATTTTCAAAAATTTTCCATAGAATTGTTAGGTTGTATTACTAAAACCATATAAGCCTCACTATGTTCATCATAGCCTAAGAATATGCATTTAAATGCGCCTTTCACCTTTTTTTAGGCACTCTATTTAGGACATGATATGTAGTTAATAGCGCTTTATCCTAAAAACGTCAAGCAATAGTAGTTTTATGCACAATGCCAATAGATTCACAAAATTTAGAAAATTGATATTTACCATTTTTTTTTATCACTTCAAAGATATTTAATCTTATTATCACACAAATTTTCTAACTTCAATTTTATAAATCTTAAATTTATCTAAGATTTCATCTTTAGAATGCAATAGATATATATAGTAATATTTTTAAAAATCATCAATGAATGTTACAAATTATTTTTTACCTCCTCTAGTAGGTGTACTATTTATATCATATACAACACTATGAATTAAATGCAATAAAGAAGACGTTCTTTCAATTTTTGGAGAATGTATTTTTGTTATTTTTGTTTTTACATGTACTTTACGTTTTTCAGGCATATATTTATCATACTTAGGAATCAATTCTAAATTAGTTGTATGTCTTAAACGATAATGCCAAAAAGATAATGAGTTAACCATATAAACAAAAGAAACATTCATTTTATTGACATTGAGTTTCAACATTCTATCGTATATGTATCTTTTTTTTTTTTTTAACAAAGGTACCACTCTTAGACAATACAAAGTTGTTTGACTTAAATATAAGTTTGAAGCCATACTCATTACGAAGGCTACCCGATACAAGATTTTTTTCTAACTTCAGGTACATTGTAAATATCATTAAGAGTTAGAGACTTTCCAGAAGTGAATTCAAGTTGCACATTTCCTTTTCCTTTTGTTGCAGCATTGGATGAATTTTTCATGTAAAGCATACTTCCATCCTCTATTGACTTATAAGACGTGAAAAGGCTATGATACTTGCACACATGCTTGATTGTGCCAGAATTTATCCACCATGCATTATCATCTTTGATAATATTGATCTCAAATATCTTCGCCATAAAGTTCATTGTCGAACCTCTATTTTGTTTCGTTAGGAGTCGACAATCTCATTTGTAATGACCAAGTTTACTGCAATAGTAGGCACCCTTCTTTCTATTATCATTTTGACTCTTATTAGAATCAAACTTTCTCTTTCTATTGCCTTTTGAGTTAATGGGGTAGTTAAACTCTTTTCCTTTCTCTATCATATTAACCTTGGGGGACATTGTGGTTAGTTCCTCTAGACTATTAAGTACAAGTTCCTCTTCAATGCAATATTTTTGGCCCAAGTCATCAAGACTAATTTCCTCTTTTTTACATTTAAGACTTTTCTTACAGTCTTTTCAAGAGAGAGGAAGTTTATATCAATAATTGAAGAAACAATAATTGACTCATCCATTTTTATATTATATTAGGTGAACTTATAAAGAATGTGTAAGATTTCATGATATTATTCAACAGGCCTATTATCAACCGTTTCGTATTGAAAAACTTTCAAAGCTAAGAATTTCTTATTTGTTGCATCTTCCTTCATGTACTTAGTCTCTAATATATCCCACATTTCTTTGGTTGTAGGCTTGTTGTGATATTAATTAAAAAAAAAAAATTCACTCATTCCATTGCAAATGTTTCCCTTGCACCTGTAGTCATCTTGCTCCCACTTCTATAGTGCTCTTGTCTCTGGTAATTTCTCACTTTTACGTTCATCAAGTTTTGGAGTAGTGAGAACGTAGACCACATTCATGCTTGCTAATAGAAAATGTAACTTTTTCTATCAACGTTGAAAGTTACGACCATCAAAATGCTATAGTTTGACAAAATTCACAACAAACTCTCAAAGTGATGAAGTTGGTGCTATTGTTTAGAGAATAACATCTTACGATTATTGGGGTGTAATAATAGATGAGGGAAAATAAAGAATTGATGGTGGAAACTTTATATAATGAAATATGTGTACAAAACTCGTACATACTAAGAGAAAAGAGTTATAATAAAAACTGCATAAATAAATATGTATTTCAAGGCACGTTATAGATGTCGCTTTTCTTAAGATGTTATTTACGCTCACCAATTAAGTGATGCACATGGGTTAAAAAAATATGCCTCCAAAATATAAGAAAGTATTGATTATGTTTGCTTGTGTTATGAATTGACAAAAACAAACTTGAATACCCTTCAACAAGCTTGCCAAGATTTAATGTTTTGTGTCTGCATAAAACAAAACATTGAAAAATTTAATGCATAACGAAGAAAATATGCAAAATTAGTTTTTGTTCTTTGGTGGGAAAAAGAGAGACTTAGAAGTCTTAACTGAGTGTTAAATGGTCTAAACAAGACCCTTATTTATGGATGTTCATATACTCTTTCATTTTAGACATAACTCTTCACGTGTATCTCTTTATTGATGGCCATTGAATCAAAATTTAATTTTGATCAATAGTCCAAAATAAACAATTAACATCGCAAATGAAATGGTGCCATGAATAATTGTCTTCATTCACAAAATGTGTAAGGTTATGTTTTTCTAAGAAGTATAATTGCGTCTCTTCAAAGATGTCTCTTCCAAGAGACATTTTTATGCCTCTTCCAAAAGATATATTTGTGTCTCTTTTAAGAGAGACATCATTTTAAATGAGTGTCTATTTAAATACTCATTTATTTCATTTATTGAAAATTCTCCAGCAGTTTAAATTATTAAAACTTCTTATAATTTGATTTTATGAGGTGACATTAAGTTATTTGTTAAGGTAAATTACACCTTTGATCCCTATTGGATTAAGGGTGTAATATACAAGTTCTCATTTTTTTTCCTCCAATTTTCTCTTTGTTAGTGTTGTAGAATTTGTGTGAAGTACTTAAGTAATACGACGTACATGGTAGACATTTGTAGACATAAGTGTTATAAATAGATTTGTTTTGTAAATATAAAAATAAAATAAATAAAAGAAGAAATTATAAATAGAAGTAAAAGGGTTGTATGTTGATAATGCTTTAAGGGTGCTTGAAGCACTTATTTGTACAAATTAATTTGACGTAGTTGGGAAAATATTAGATGTCATTCTAGTGTTGTCTTGAATATATAAGAAAAGATAACTTTTGTAAGAGAGAAATTGGAGTTCTCAATAATAAATCTTCGAGTGAAGAAAAATAAAATGTTTTTTCTTAGAAAATCTCATTCTTTCGGTCCTCAGACTCAAGGGACTAAAATTTAACTAAAGCAGGCTTAGGAACAATGGTCTAAGAATAATGGCTAATAGGCTTAAATTCGTGAGAACAACAGAATCGGTTCGGATGCGAAAAATTTAGTCGGTTGATGATGAAATCTATTCGGTATACGTTGACCCTACTACGATTACGACAGAGCAGATACTTACTCGGACCGATCAAAATAAGCCTCACTTGAACCAAAAACGCCAACAGAGACAAACCCAAAGAATATGCTTAGCATATCATAAGTGACATTTGACATGGGGTAAGAATGGAGATAGAAAATCTGTGAAAAGATATTCGGCGTATGTCAGGGGGGCAGTACGAAAGTATCTGGCGTGTATTAGAAGTACAGCAAAAAATAATTGGTGCAAGACAGAAATACTACAGAGAAAATATCTAAACAATCCCTGAATGCTATCACTATAAAAGGAAAAACAGGAAGACATGATAGAGGATGATGAAAAAATCCCTATAGAACACAAAAAGTATCTCTCCCGTGGCCGGGAGAACATTTTCGATTCTTAGTTTGTGATAATTTTTAAGAGAGAAAAAATCCATTTTTCTGATTTAAAAATCGGAGCGTCTTTGCTGGAACCCACCTTGGCAAGACCACCTTTGAGCTTGTGTGTGTATTGTCATTGCTAGCCCCTCTCCATAATTCGTGAAAAACAGAAAATCCAAGTCTGTATCTATTGATTCAGTTTAGACGAGGCCCAAAATTCGATTCCCCCTCAACAAATTTAAGGCTTGTTGATATGAAAAACTATTTTTTCAGGTCAACATTTTTTAGCGCCGTCTATAGGAATTGAGTAAAAAAGCTTTGTCAGGAAAAGTAATGTTCCAGAATGGCCGAACGATCATCCGCCAGCAGGAATCACATTGTCGGAGAGCGAAACCTAAACCCAAACAAACCTCTCCCTCGAACAAAAAGCTCTTTGCACCCTGAAATAAGGGCAGAGTTGAGGACCCTGAGGGAGGAAAGAGAGGAACTAAGGCAGCTCATGACTAAGTTAATTAGGGACAAACAACTGAGAGTAAAAAATTGTGGGAGGGAATCTTGGGAGAAGATTCGAAGACAGATGAAGCAAAAGAAAGGATTGGAGACTCCGCATAATTTGATTAAGACAAATAGACCAAGCTAGGCGACCCTTGAAAGGGGAGAGATGGAGCCTAGAGGGTTAGAGCCATCGGTAAAGAAAGAGTCGCCAACAGAGCCGCGACAACTCTAATGCAAGGTCCGCATTTTGGAAGAAAAGTTGGAGTGCCTCTTGGCTAAAAGAAGGGAGAAGGACCAGCTTCTTGAGAAGAGGACAGAAAGGGAGAGAAGGTCGCCATTAATGTACGAGGTGAGAGATATGGAGCTCTCGGGCGGGTTCTGACTCCCTAATTTTCCCATCTATAAATGGGTCACTGACCTAATCATTATATAGATCAGGTCATCGACCTACTATCCATAGCAGGATTGAGACAGAAGCAAAGGTGCCGGCTCTTTCACATGAACTTAGAAGGATCAGCATTACTATGGTACAAGGGGTTAAAACAGTGCAACATTGTCTCTTATAGCGAGTTGACCAAAACATTCACCCAATATTTTCGGGGCTCATGCAAAGTAGCCAGGGACCCGGAACAACTAAAGCAGATCAGGCAGGGTCAAGAGAAGAGCCTAATGGACTACGTTCGGAGGTTTCAAAAGGAAGTAATAGCGCTGGGGACGTTCGACCATTCGATCGCCCTGGACGCCCTAAAGGCAGGGCTACGACTGAATCGATTTTGGTACCACTTGGCAGAAAATAGTACCACAAGCGACGCGGCAACATTTAATAAAGTCTCAAAATACATGTCAATAGAGGAAGGTGAGAAAGCTAAGAGATTATTGGTTGAACCACTTTGAGGAAAGACACGGCTGCATGAAGAAGCAAGACACGGGGGGAGAGAGAGCCCCACTCCCCTCGCTGAAATATCAGAAGATGGATGGCGAGTACCGCCCCTCGCAGGGAAGAAATTTTGCAAGCTGGCGCTATGCGTCAAATAATAGAAAAAAAATTGTGCCAAAGAATTAACCCCGAGACTAGAGGGAAGGGTCAAACTGTTCCCGGACAGGTGGCCCCCTAGGGGCACCTCAGAATTCGAGAAGTAACGAACCACCGGGTATTGAAAAAGAGTGGCACGGGTTGAGGATTTTGTCCCTCTGGCCGTACCACTCGAAGATGTCTACGAGACTATCCTGGATAGGGGATTCTTATAGAGAAATTTTTAAGGGAAGGGAGCGGAACAATGAACCGATCCTAAGAAATGGTGCGACATGCATAAGGGTCCTGGGCACATAACTGGAGAACACACCGAGCTAAGAAAATAGGTCGACCACTTGATGAGGAATGGGTACCTGGAAGAATTTTGAGCAAATTGGAAGACAACGACCACTAGTCCGATCGGTACCTCGAACCCTAACTCTGTGACAATTATTTTGAGGGGACCCACGCTAGTAAGAGACTCTAATAAACAACCAAAGAACTATTACAAGCATACAATGGTGGCACATTAAGTCATGTGCAATACCTATTTAGCCAAGAAGCCTAGGCTCAAGGGGGAAAATGCTCAAGGGGTCAGTTACCCTAATGATGATGTGCTCTTAATCGAAGTAGTGGTAGTTGAAGAGAAAATAAATAGGATATTTGTCGACCTGGGCAGTTCGGTGGACATAAGTTTCAAAGAAACCTTAGACAATCTAAAAATCAGGAACCTCCTCATAGAAGAAACCCAAACAGTACTGCAAGGATTCGAGGAAATCTGTGTGATGCCGATCGGAGTGGTTACCCTTCCCCTCACCATCGGACGAAGGCTTTATAAGAAGACAGTGATGACCAAGTTCATGGTGGTAGACAGCCCATTCCCGTATAGAGTCATTCTGGGGCGACCGTTTTGATGAATACTAATGCAGCCCTATCTATCTATTACCTAAAGCTAAAATTTCCCACGGGAGAAGGAATCGGAGTAGCATTAAGAGATCAAAAAGTAGAAAAGTGTTGTTACACAGTCACGGCAAAAAGGGCATTTTGTATTTCTGCCATTGATCTAAGAGAGGAGCAAATTGACCGAAACACGGAATGAGCCGCCAAAGCAGGCATACTCAAATTATTTGACAAAAGGTTTTACATTGAACTACCTGAAATAGTATACCGCATCCCATATTAGGATCCGCATGATGCCATCATCGCAAAGACATCCTCATTTTTGACAAGGCATCACCATGTCTGGAGGAATATTTTCACCATCACTGGCTCGACGCTCACAGAGTAATTCTCCATAATCGGTTCAACCTTTGTTCTATTTTCACCATCATCAGCTCGACTCTCGCGGAGCAATTCGCCATGATTGGTTCGACCTTTGTTCAATATTCACCATCACTGGCTCGAAGCCTGTGGAGCAATTCATTGTGATCGATTCGACTCTCGTTCTATTTTCACCATCATCGGCTCGATGATCGCGGAGTGATTCGCCGTGATCGATTCGACTCTTGATCTATTTTCACCATCACTGGTTTGACGCTCGCAGAGTAATTCGCCGTAATCAGTTTGACTTTTATTTTGCAGCATCGCACTTGGACAGCTCGGTGCGGCGAGGGTTGTACCTCTTCCACAGCATTACCACAGGTTACACCGTGGCGCCTATTGAAGAGGGTTGGATGGTGGCTTTTTTAGGGTATCACTGTGGTATTTCCATAGCACCCATGTCACGTTGTTCAACATTATTACACCGAGACGATCCCTCGAGAATATTGAAGGCCTGAATGGTTCGGTGGGGTAAGGGCTGTGGTTCTTCCACAGCATTACCACTGGTTACACCGTGGCACCCATTGAAGAGGGTTAGGCCGTGACTTTTTCACGGTATCACTATAACCTTTTCATAACACCCATGACACACTGTTCAATGTTATTACATCGAAATGATCCCTGAAGAGTATTAAAGACCTGAACGGCTTGGTGGGGAGAGGGCTGTGGCTTTTCCATTGCATTACCATGAGTTACACCATGGCGCCCATTAAAGAGGGTTGGACCGTGGCTTTTCCTCGTTATCACCGTGGCCTTTCCACAACACCCATCAGACGCTGTTCAGTGTTATTACATTAAAACAATCTCCCGAGAGTATTGAAGGGTCCCCATCCGACACGGTTCGGGCTACCTGCTTTGGACTACACTAACGACCGATGAACACTAGGGGCGACTCAGCTACTCAATTGAATAGGGCACTGCTACAAGACGCCCAAGTAACTTCTACTTCAAACTACTACTAAATTGCAGTCCAAGTAAAAGCACTTACTCAACTGTGCCGATTGCGAAAGGTTGTTCGGCTCATGAGTTAAAAATGATCGACTGCTAGTTGGTCTTGACTAAAGCTGTTTGAGAGACCGGCCAGTCCATTTGTATTATAAGTCTATTCTCATTCATAAAATATCAGTTGGAAATGACAATTACCATTAATAGTTTGGTTTTGAAAGTATATTTTATGAGCGGTTCGGCTATCTCAACTGAAGGAGAACGAGCATACATTGGGAAAAAAAATAAATAATCCATTCATTGAAGATTTGAGTACATTAGTCAATCACAAAAAAAAAAAAAAAACAAGACGAACAAATGACAAAAGAAGACAGACAAACTAAAAAAAAAATAACTGTAGAGAAATGGTTGTGGAGGAACAAATTCACTCAGGTAACAGGAGCAGAATTATGCATATCCAAGCCTATGACAGGACCTACCTCAGAAACGTTGCAGACTAGAGTAGCAGCAGCGGGCGGATAGGTCGAAACATCTGTAATTCCTTGTGGCTCAGCGGTGGCAGTACCACTAATTTGCCC
This sequence comes from Ailanthus altissimus, assembly GCA_946807835.1. Lineage (NCBI taxonomy): Eukaryota > Viridiplantae > Streptophyta > Magnoliopsida > Sapindales > Simaroubaceae > Ailanthus > Ailanthus altissimus. Next base: position 12,498,659 of record OX327706.1, on the reverse strand, counting down.
CTGGTCAGCAAGAGGGGTAACCTTACCACTGCTCGCGACAGCAACACTTCTAGAAAGGGCGGGCACACCGGCCAAAAGGGGCTCGTCGCCACCAATGTCAGTAGTCACCGGTGCGTCATCATCATGGGCCCCGGAAGTCTCTCCTTCATGGAAAGAGCCTCCAATAACCAAGGACCACAGCCATTGGAGGTCAATCTCTGGGTAATGCTCCTTAAAAAGGGCGATGAACCTCTGAAATCCTTCCATCGCACCTTGGCGAAAGCCCTCCTCATGACCAGCCGACCACTGGTTGCGCTGTTGCTCAAGTTGGGCCATTAGAGAGGATCGACTCTACTCAACCAACTCTCTCTCCCTCTGAGCGGCACCGAGCTGCGTCTCAAGTTCTTCATTCTGATGCGTCAGCTCACCAATTCGAACCCACGCCATCGCTAGGTTGTTTGTCAGCGTCTGCTCGACCAACTATTTTTGGTGCTCAAGCTTAGACAACCTACTCTCTGCCTCAGCCCTAGCAGTCATCATCTCCTCAAGCTTAGTCCCAGCCTCATCCGCTATATTCCTCTCTTATTTGGCGATCCTCATCATATGCTGAGTCTCAGCTCGAGACCGAGCAAGGTCATCCTCTGCTTTCTGAGCATAGGTCGCAAAACCCAGGATCTCAATTTGGAATCAAGAAAAAAGGAAAATGAACTGCAAAAAAAAAAAAAAAAAAACCGAAGTCGGAGCAAGCAAATGAACAAAGGAGAAACAATCCAATTGCTAGGTAACTTACATTAAGAGTAGATACCACTGCGACGTTGAACCCCGTGGCGAGATCCAGGTAGGACACTTGGCCCACCCCCATCACATACCTCTCCATCTCCCTCATAACCAGGAGCATGAAGCTCAAGTCCTCCCTAGCTTCCGGGGGCCAGCACGAGAAGAACACTTGAGAGGGCCCCTAGGGGGGGAGGAAGACCGCCCCTTTCGCCTCAAAGAGCTCGACGCAGATGAGGCCCGTCCAACTTGTGCAGCTTGGGTTAAGAGACGAGTCGGGGGGTCTTGCCCCATGCTTGATATTTGGACGGGAGAAGAGTTCTGTGGTAGAGTTTCAGCAAGGCCCCTTTCCTAGATAGTCAGACCCCGGAAGACCTATCCTCACGGGCCCAATCACCAGCAGACAGCGAAGACGACATCCCTTGGGAAGGCTCCCTTCCCCGGCTCCTCCTGGAACTGAACAACATTCCCATGATATTGTCGGGGTTTAAAGGCCCCCGACCACCTGAGGAAGAACCTTCAATTCGACTCATTTTCCTATTTTCAACACCTCTTTGCTCAGACATTCCTGCATTTCACACAAACGTGAGAACCGAAACAAAGGGAAAAAAGAATAAGGGAGGATGGAAACTTACTTTGGGTTCGAGGCAGATACAAAACGGATAGAACTAGTCTCGATTCTATAAGGCTAAACGGGGATAGCAGCTCATGAACCGGGCAGATGTATTGGAGCGCAACGTTGATCTGAGTAAGGGTCTGCTCGAAAAATTCCACGTCAGTCGCCCAGGTAACTGCAAAAATTGGTAAACAAAGAAAAGTCAATCGAGCCAAGCAAATTACTTAAGACAAACACATTACACAAGAATCAAGACCTGCATCCGCAGAAAATACAGCAGGGACAACCCACTCTCCACCATCCCTCTTAGGGACCTTTTGACCTCACTCTCCCCTTGCCAATAACAATTCCCCATTTTAGTCCTCGGGTTCTGAAGGACGTGAAACGAGAGGTAATAGAAACCCCTCTGGCTTCTAGCATTGCTCCTGAAATTTTATAGGTAGCATAACTTTTAAAAATGGGGGGGGGGAGGCCCGCAAGCACTCTCCATGAGTTCGGACCTAGTTGGGAGGGGGCTATCCCGAGGCGGGATAACATCTTGGCAAAATATTGTTTTATGGGAAGCCTAAGTCTCAGCCTCAGGAACTCAACATGAATGGCCACCTCGCCATAGGGAGGGCTGCTCGGATAATCCTCCTCGGAGGGCAGCCTAAGAGTGATCGTCTCAAGAATATCGTAAGAATGCCTAATAAGGGTTAAGTCATCCTCACTAAAGCAAGAGGCGCGGTATCAAGTATTCATCTCGTACTCCACTACCTTTACGCCCTCACCCGTCATGGTGTCCTCGCGGTCGTTGCCTTCGTCCTCTCTGGAGCTCAGGACTGGTTCGGCCTCATGTCGAACTTCCTCAGACGAGGGAACTCCACCCGCAGAGGTCGATGCTCCTTCATTCGCTCCAACCCCCCTCCCCCTCCTAACAAAGGGGAGTTCTGGGGACTGTTCCCCCTCCTCAACCGCCATGTCTACAACTGGGAAGTCTGGATTGACACTGGAGGCCAACTAATAGAAAGCATTTTCTAAATGAGGCTACAAATTACTAGGTAAGGACAGTAATAAATTGACCACGCCCGAAAATGACAAAATAGGCGACGGCCATCAGGACTAAAAAACACAAGAAAATGAAGAAAATCGAGTTAGGAAAAAATACAGGCAAACAGAAAACAAGAAAAGAGTCCAAGAAATGAGAATATTAGGACGTACCAGAAAACGTCAGAGAGGCCAGAATGAAGAACGATGGAGAACGAAGTCAACGGATTAAGAACGTACGTTCAACAAAGAAAGCAACGGTAACACGGCAGGAAGAAAGTAGGAAATAAAAAATGCATAATAAGAGGAACAAAATGAAGGAGAGAGTGACTATTTATAAGCAATAGTGAAGTTATTTAGGTCGTTCAAAATAGAAGAAAATGAACGGACGAGATTGACAGGAAAGGTGAAAAGGCACATGGCACCAGAGGCGCAATGCCTCAGGTCTCTAAGTGCAAGAAAGGCGCGTCTCTTCAGATAGTTACAACCCAAGCCGTTGGATTCAAACAGAGCGGACGGTTCGAGGGACTTCAGTCAGATAAAGTCACTCAAGAAAAGAGAAGGACACGACGTTTGAAGAGATCTACCATTAAAATTCAAAAATATTGGAAGAAACTACTGCTACGTGGCAACGAATTTTCAGGTTGCCATGATGACACCACAACACTTTCACCTGCTTTAACTTGTCAAAATCCGAACCTAATCACGAAGCTGGTCAGAGCGAACAAATTCGGTCGGCTCGAATGAAAAAGACAACAGATAAAGTCCGGACCTGGGGAGCAATATAGACCGACCAGACCGGGATAAAAGTTTCCAGTTCTGATAAATCAAAACTAGAAATTGGTAATCCTTTGTTTCCCTTCCCCAGAAAATCCATTTCTTTCGGCCCTCAGGCCCAAGGGCCTAGAATTCAACCAAGGTAGGCCCAGGAACAATGGTCAATGGGCCTAAACCAGTGAGAATAACAGAATCGGTTCGAATGCGGAGAATCTGGTCGACTGATGATGAAACCTGTTCGGCATATGCTGACCCTACCATGACTATGGCTGAGTAGGTACCGACCTGGGCCGACCAAAATATGCCTCATTTGAACCAAAAATACCGGCAGAGACAAACCCAAAGAATATGCTTAGTACATCAGAAGTGGCATTTGACATGAGGTAAGAATGGAGACAGAAAATTGTTGAAAGATATTCGGCGTATATCAGGGGGGCAGTACGAAAGTATCTGGCGTGTGTCAGAAGTACTACAGAAAATATCTTGCGCAAGACAGAAATACTGCAGAGAAAAACCCCAAAAAGTCCCTGAAAGGCCATCACTATAAAAGGAAAAAAAAAGAGACATGGTAGATGATGATGAAAAACTCCCTATAGAATACAAAGAGTATCCCCCTACGTCTCCCTAGTTTGTGATATTTTTTAAGAGAGAAAAAATTTCATTTTCTAACTTAAGTATTAGAGCGTCTTCGTCGGAACCTACCCTAGTAAGACCACCTTTGAGCTTGTGTGTGTATTGTCATTGCAGACCCCTCTCCACAGTTCGCGAAAAACAAAAAATCTAAGTCTGTATCTATTAATCCAGTCTAGACGAGACTCAAAATTCAATTCTCTCTCAATAAATTTAAAACTCATTAATCTAAAATATCACTTTTTTAAGTCAATAAAATATTATAAATTAGGTTCATCCCTAAAAATTCTAAATAACAAACCTATTTATACATTTAGCATTTTTTGTCCCTAAGAAAACAATAACGCTTAAAAGGTAAAAAATCTAAACTTTCTTAAAGTTATGACACAAATATTAAAATGGTACAACTAAAATAAAACTATCAAATAAGAGTCGAATAAGAAATCCTAAAACATACGCCCATAGTATTTGTCTTACATCAATTCTCCTTTCTATCGAAATAAATTTGTCTTCAAACTTTACTGGAAATAAAATATTACTATCTGAAGGATGAAACTTGTAATATAGTGTAACGTCTTTTGAAGTACCAAACTTATGTTGCTTGTCATTCATCTTCTTTGTAACTTAGAAATAACCAATTTCATTCTCTTCTTGCTTTTAACAATGATTTTTATTTTATTTTATGGAATTCATTCTTAAGTCTCTTTTTACATTCTCTATATGTAGCTCGATTTACCCTTGAGGTAATTTTGTCTTCTTAAACATGTCTCCCATGATAATTATTCTTCTTATTCTCAATATGAATAGGTATAACCATATCAATTATTGATTATTCTTCTTATCCTTAATATGAATAGGTATAACCATATCAATTATTGGTGGATCTTCTTCAAGTTAAGTATTTTCTTTTTTCAGAACCTTGAACATATCTTTACTAACTTCAAAATTCTCAAGTTTCTTTTCTATATGGGAGACATGAACCTCATCAGGTAGAGAATGGTTTTCTTCCACATCAGAATTCATGGTTGGATCTTCCTCCATAGGATCTTGATCCGTGGTTGATTTAAGATTCTCAAGTTGTATACTTGTTAAAGTAGACCTTTTAGTTGTTTATGATAAGAATCAACGAGATTCTCAAGACTTTCACAAGTATGACAAAGATAAACAAAATAAAAATTTACCAACTTAAGAATTATTCAGTAAATTTTATTTATTTATTGTGTATCCTAAATATTAAATGCAATTCAGTTATTTAATTTATTTCCTTTATAAGTCTATTACTTTGTATAAATTGAGCTATATTAAAGGTTAATGTAATAAGACTCTTATTTACATTTTCTCCATACTATCAATTTCTTTTGCTTACTTGCGGATTCTCTTCTTTATTTATAATTCAACTCGTGAAACAACCTTAACTGCATTGTAGAAACAATGGATATGCTATAAAGAAAATTTTCTTATATGACTACATGTAATCCGCTTAAAAATCTTAAGACAAACCATTTATCTTCGCAAGAAAAGATATCTCTCATAAGAAAGAAATGTACAATCCACAACAAAATAAAGTCCTAAAAGAAAATGAAACCGAAATATTATTTAGTGGATTCTTCTCTAAAGTTACAAATAACAAGTCTATTTATACTATTATGTGTTAGAGAAAAATTTTAAAATCTTTTAAATGGTTAATAAGTTATATAACATTAATATAGTTTTAATATTGCAAGTTACATATTATAAATTATAATTATTATGACATTATTATATAGTAGTTATAATATTTAAATTAGTCATTAACCTTAGTTTAAATATGTGAGAGTTACAATATTTATATATAAAATTATTATGGGAGTTACAATGTATTAAATTATTGTTATTAATATTAGAATTAATATAGATACTACCTACCACTATATAAAGAGTGCTAGCCCTTTTTTGTTAATTGTTAAAGTTAATAAGAGTGAAGAAGAAAAAATAAAAATTAAAAGTGTTCTATATATGTGCATATATTAGTTCAAATAATATATTTTTCATATTGTATTTTTGAGCAACTATGACAATAAAGATTTGGTATGGTTTTTCAGTGATCGTACTCATTAAGAAGAGCACTACGAACATAAGGTTGAATTCTAGAGCCATATAGATCTATCTCTACCTACACGTGGGGATGACTATTTAGATTTAGGACAATGCTATTAGTAAGCCTCTTTATACGCAAGATCAGGTTTTATTTTTTATTTATTCATTTTTCTTATACATGTGTTGTTAATATGTTATATGTCTTTTATATATGATAACATATATATTATTTAAAGTATGATTGAAATAATATATAAAATAAATTTACCCAACATTTTGCTCCTAAGAAAATAATAACTCTTAAAAAGTAATATAACGTTATATTATAATATAAAGCAATCACGTATTGTCGAGTCTACCATGAAAGTCGAATATATAGCATAATTGAATGTAATTACTTTATATTATATATAACATAATTAAAATAGAAATTAGATTTGGAATAATAACATTTAATATAATTAAATTCAAAATTTAATTTGGAATAACAACATTTAACGTAATTGAACTTGAAATTTGATTTACAATTATAACATTTAACATAATTAAAATAAAATATGGAATTGAAATTATAATATTTGTAATTGAACTCAAAATTGGATTTAGAATTCTAATAACTTAATTGAAAAGTCAAAATTAAATTAGAATGATAATATTTAATGTAATTAAAATTAAAATTAGTATTGAAATTATAATATTTAACATAATTAAATTTAAAATTAGATTTAGAATTATTACATTTAACATAATTGGATTTGGAATTGGATTCAAAATTAATCAAATTATAACATTTAATGTAATTGAAATCTAAATTGAATTTGGAATAATAACATTTAACATAATTAAAATCGAAATTGAATTTAGAATAATAACATTTAACATAATTGAACTCGAAATTAGATTTACAATTATAATATTTGATGTAATTGGATTTGGATTAGATTCAAATTAATCAAATCATAACTTTTAACGTAATTAAAGTCGACATTGGAATTGAAATTCTAATATTTAACATAATTAAAATTGAATTTGAATTTGAAATAATAACATTTAACATAATTAAAATATAAAATAGAATTATAATTATCATATTTAATGTAATTAAACTCGAAATTAGATTTACAATTATAACATTAACGTAATTGAATTTTGAATTAGATTCAAAATTAATCACATTATAATATTTAATGTAATTAAATAAAAATTAGAATTGAAATTATAATATTTAACATAATTGAACTCAAAATTGGATATACAATTATAACATTTAACATTGTAGGATTTGGAATTGGATTAAAAAACAATCAAATTATAATATATAAAATAATTGAAATCGAAATTAGATTTGTAATTATGATATTTAACATAAATATGATTAAAATTATAATATTTAACATAATTGAACTGAAATTGGATTTATAATTATAACATTTAATATAATTAGATTTGAAATTAGATTTAAAATTAATCGAAATTAGATTTGTAATTATAATATTTAACATAATTAAAATTAAAATTATAGTATTTAACGTAATTGAACTCAAATTCGACTTACAGTTATAACATTTAACGTAATTTGATTTGGAATTGGATTCAAAATCAATAAAATTATAACATTTAATATAATAGAAATTAAAATTAAATTTAAAATTATAATATTTAACGTAATTAGACTCAAAATTGAATTTAAAATTATAATATTTAACGTAATAGAACTCAAAATTTGATTTACAAGTATAACATTTAACGTAATTGAATTTGGATTTAGATTCAAAATTAATTAAATCATAACATTTAACATAATTAAAATTGAAATTGTATTTAGAATTATAATATTTAACACAATTAAAATAAAAATTAGATTTGCAATAATAACATGTAACATAATTAAACGAAATTAGATTTAGGATTATAACATTTAACACTTTAATGTAACTGAAATCGAAATTGAATTTAGAATTATAATATTTAATGTAATTGAAATTATAATAATTACATAATTGAAATCAAAATCGAATTTGAAATTATAATATTTAACGTAATTGAAATCAAAATTGGATTTAAAATAATAATATTTAACATAATTACAATTTAAATTAGAATTATAATTATAATATCTAACTTAATTGAATTTGATTCTTTATCATTTTTTTTATAAAAAATTCAGAAATTTCTGACCCGACCTACCCCGAAATGAAACTACGCTATTTTTCCCTTTAAAAAAATTCGAGAATTCTTGACCCAAAGTATCCTAATCGGGACACTTTTTTTTGGTCCCAATCAAGAACGGGAATGGTTTAAGAATTCTCGAATCCAACCCGAGCATGAAAGTGCACATCCCTTGCTAGATGCGCGACCCATTCGCTCACCATTCTTCGTGCCGCACAACCCAGTAGCTGATGTTTCATCTTCATTTTCGTCTTTATTTTATCATTTTTGCCCTTTTTAAATTTTTTACTTCCAACTGATGTTTTAAACTTCCAATTATCAAAATGTCAGTGTCTAAATATCAGATTTATTTGTTCTTAAGTTTGAATTTTTTTAAAAAGTTGTTTGAGTGAGTTTTGGAGAAAAAAATTAGAAGAGGGGCAAAAATATACTTTAAGTATAAAATTGTCTAAATCTAAACTTTATGACTATTAAAGATTGTATTTTAATTTTATGGTTATAAAAAAAAAATGATGAGTTTGAAATAAAAGCTATTTGTCTATATTTTTTATTTATATTTTCTACTTATTTTATGAAAAACAAATTTATTTTTACTTGTATTATATATTACAAATTTTTTTACATATAATTAGAGGATATCCCAATAAGAATACGTAACTCAGCAAGAGATCTATGCCATTATATGCAATGATATAAGTAGGCATTGAATAAGCTAGGGGTGGTAGAATTTTTTTATAGGGATGAGTTTTGTGGAGACTCGCTTTAAATAGATAGTAATTCATGTTGTATTTTAGGTTTTTTAAGGGATGGGATAGGTTTGGATAAGTAAGTTAAATCCGAATTAAATTTAGGTTGGATTTAAGAATAATTTGATTTTCTCAAATCCATCCTAAATACATGATTTAAAAATTGAAAAAAATATTAGTGTGAAAAAAATTTACTTATTTATACAAATAAAATTAGATACGTGTTAAATTTGGAGATATAAAATTTACTTGCATTATATTTTAAAAAAGTTTGATTCTTATTCAATTTTTTATTTTTTATTTTTTAATTATATTTAATATTAGACACTTGCTTTTAAATTGGAGTGAACTCATTTGTTGAAAAGAAAAAAAATATAAAGAGGAATAAACAAAAAGATAAATAATTTTATTATTATTCTTAATTTTTTAATCATTACTTATCTAACTCATTTTTTTTATACTTTATGTTATAAGTTTGCTAAGAATCTTAATAAAGATTTGATATCTAGATTACAAATGAAGTATAATGATTTAAATGCTAAAATTTACAAAAATTATTAATTTTTGTAATTTTTAGATTTTAATTCATATTATTAATTTTTAAAATTAAGAATTAAAAATTAGTTTACTTTATATTTTTGTATGATGTTTATAATTTTTTTTAATATATTATAATTATATAGAATAAAAAATTATTTCATAAAATTAAATTAATATTTAAATTTTTTTAAAAATACAGATTTGTGATACTCATAAGAATCCCAACCCCAAATTCAAATTATATATAACGAGTATCCCTATCACAACCCGCCTGAATGCGACCCTTACAGCTAGCAAATATTGGTCAACTCCGTGACTAATTAATGAAGTAAAGAGCAAAAGAACAGCCACCTCGTATAGTCAGCGGACTAGGCACAGAATTAATCTTGGCTCTGCTTTTGTCTTTAATTTAATTTTTTGTTTTTCTAATAATATCCAAGTTATTATAATTTAAATAAAAAATTAGTTTAAAATTAAATAAATTATTTGCTAATCTAGTGGCTTAACAATATCGTCGAGGTTTCTAAAATCAAAATTATTAGTAAAGCAGCTTAATTAATTATTATTAGTTTAAGAGTTGGTCAATTCTTTTGCCCACTTCCAACTCTTTTTGAATATAATAAATAAATAGTTGAGAGTTTATGTTTTAAATAATTTTATTTAAAAAAAATATTAATTCGCTTAACCCTTTAAAGAGTCATCCTCGTTGATTAGGCACAACAAAAAGTACTATTACAATTCAAATATAAATATTCACTACTCAACATTAAAGTTGATAACATTATTGTTTTGTTATTAAACCAGTAATATTAAATATTTTGAAACAATCAATACAAAAAGAATCATAATACAAGATAAACCAAATACCTCAATTGACCTCTTTCAAAAAAAAAAAAAAAACCCTCAATTGATCAACCAAACACACTGCTAAGAAAACCTAGTCTACTTTACTTGACTCCCTCAATTTATCACCAGAGCAGGAAACGCTAGGCAATTTCCCACAATCATATGGTACAGTATTAGCAATTATACGAACAAGGAACCTATAGAAAATTAAATCTCTAAAAAATGTAATCCATGTTGATCGTGCTTGCTGTACCCACCCTGATAAATATGACCCTGCAACCAGCCAAGTCACACGCCATCTTCTTTCCTTGATATAACCATCTATAGCTTGGGCAATACCATCTCCTGTAACAAGTCCTTTATTGTTGATTAATGAATTGCCGATGTGTCGGCCGAGCACCACGGCGTCTTCTAATGCCGAGCAACCCCCTTGTCCGAGATCAGGCGTCATGGGGTGCATGGCGTCTCCAGCCACCGTGACGTTACCTTTCCTTAGGTTTCCGAGCATGATGTACCATGGAGGTCTAAACATCAATGGTGCCCATGACAATGTTGAAAGATCAGAATTTCTAACGACATCTAGATAGGCTTGAGGAAAGTCCTTGGCATAATTTTCAAGTACTTCTTTTTGTATCAGTTCTGGATTTGCCGCTAGGTTTTCTCCTGAAAGTAAGAAACATAAGTATGAGATTAATGTATATATATTTATTCCTGCCGCAAATGGCCAAGATGAGCTCTCGAGCAAAATCAAATTCATGGCCATTTCTTATTTTTCTAATCGACAAAGTAAACAAAATACATATTTGTTATCAATAACACTAGAAGCCAAGGTTGCCGGGGGATATAATTACTACTTTATGGATTTTGTTAATTACTTGTGCTCTAAAAATACATATTTTGAGAGCATCGAAGGATACAAGAAAGGGTAAAATTACCATATTAAAACGGGAATCCATGCAAATTTTAGCATCTTATATCCTCACAAACTAATAATACAGATGCATTTGAAGGGGCAGAATCATGTGAAATAGTAACTATCAAAGCAACTCTTACATGGCAAAATGAAAGGAAATAATTATGCAAACCTTGAGGTGGAGAATAACAAGTGAGGAACCAATAAATCTCCTTATCATTGAGAGGCATAAATCCAGCCCTTATGCCCACATCTAAATATTGCCTGACTTCATGGTTCAAACCATGGCCTTGAGGAAACACAGCCAACCCACGCACTGCTGATCGGCCGGAATTGACAGGCTCTGCCAGTCCCAGCCACCGTGCCACCATCGAATGTACCCCATCGCATCCTATCAAAATCTAAATAGCCAAAAAAGATAACATACACTTCATTATATGAATAACTAGTATGCCTCCAATTCAAATGGTCAAATAAAAGAGTAATGTGTTTTTACCAACTATGATACAAAACTGCTCACCAACTTATAGATTGAGGAATGTATTATAACTGTACGAGATCATGAATAAGTGGAAATTACCTTAGCTTCGAATGTAGTGCCATCTTCCAAATGTATGATAGCAATGGAAGAATTTTCCTGCGCTTGTGTTTCAATGGCAGCAATCTTGGAAGAGAAACGGATCGTGTCAATGGGTAATTCATTTGCCAAAGCCTCTAATAAGTTCTTACGATGTACTGGTCTGGGTCCAGCTTCAATTCTGCTAAGATGTGGAAACACAGTCGATTTGATAATTGCTCGCTTTGCTAATAATAGAGAATGATATACATTTCCTGAAAAGATATGTTGAATTCGAGCAACTTACCCGGCAGTTGAAGGAAAGATGATTTCTTGTTTAGCTCCGGTATGAACATTGGTTATTACTCCCCTGATTGACAATTAGTAATTACTAAATAAAAAAACCAAATAATCAACGAAAAAGAAATTGATCTTCGATCGATATAATTCAAAATGATGCAGCAACATATGAAGTTCGCATACAAGGAATTAACAATTAATTAAACCACAACTCCTTATCTAAGTTGTGAGTAATTAAAAGGTACCGCTTTGTAGCCACATAATTAGAAGTGAGCTTGTGAGAAACGCCAAGAGCATCAAGAGCAAGCCAAGCGTTTGGAAACAAGTTTAATGCTGCACCAGTGGTTCTTAGCCCATCTGATTTTTCTAAAACCAAGGCTCGAATTCCAACTCTCTTCAAAGCCAATGCTGTGGCCAACCCTGCAATTCCTGCTCCTACAATCACCACATCTTCTTCTACCATTCTTGTCATCTCTCTTGCCTTCTCTATTTCTCTCTCTCTCTTCGTGTTTAAACAACAAGTACATAAGCAGAGTAATCTTTGCATGAAATGGCCAACGCCAAATTTATTTTATACAAGACAATGCTAATGTAATCAGTGTCATAAGGTTGACGAAATATTGAACAGGCAAAGAATAGAAACTAAAAGTTTCAGTCAAAACAAAATTTATTGATGATAAAAACAAGCTTTTGTTAAACCCTCGTATGCGTAGTACACAAGTAATCTAAAATTATATTTGAATATAATTTACTCGTGGACGAAGGGTGACTGCTCCTGCTATAAGCAGTTTAATGAGTAATATTATAAAAAGAAGTTGGACAAGTCTGACCGAATCTGTAGATGGTCAAACCACGTGTTTTATTCTTGGAGATGAAGTAAAAGAAAAGTTGCCCCCGACATCTTAGAATCTGGAAATACCAAACATTCTACAAAGAATTTTCAATATTCAATGTTATTACGCGGATCATTCAAAAAAAAAACTTTATATATGAAAGACTGAGCAGTACAAATGATGAGCTGGCAAAGCAAGCATAACACGTGGCAATAGTTGATGACAGGATGTTCATGAGGAGTGATGGTGCTGAGCAGTAGATGAACAAACTACTTTATTCTGTAATTAAAGAAGTTAGAGAGGTCGTTAGGAATTTGTCACGAGTTTTCGCCGAAAATAACAAACTTCTCTCTTTTTGTATCATTCTAGGCCCATAAATAGAGAGGTCGTGTATTATATTATAATGTATGAGTGAAGAAATTAATAAGAAGTAGAGTCGTGTTTCTTTCTCAGCATGTTTTCCAAGAAAAATATTCTGTTTGGCTCTATTGTTCAGTTAAGAATTTAATCTTCAATTCTTTCTGCATTTCTTTTTTGGCATCAGAGCTTCAAGACAAGTTCCTCAGGCCTAAATCAGTCACCGTCTACAAATCAAAATGCTAAAATGAATTCGTTTGCTGTAACTCAATCAAACAGCTTCAATTTCTCAAATCAAGTGAAATTGGACAACAACTTCCTATTAGTTGGTAAATAAAAAATTTTTATTTATAAAAATAAACACAACGAAAGTCAATTCATCTTATTCATAATTACATGTATAGGAATAGAAGATTATCTCAATTTTTCGCTATGACAAATCTTGAATTGAATGACTGCACTCTTCTCTACTATCCTCAAACTTCATACTCAACGCGTGTGAGCGCGTGGATCTTTTTTAATCTCTAAAATTACTAATACTAAAATATGAGAGAATGATATTAATTAAATTCTTTTTTCACGTAAGAATACGTAAAAGAATTTTTTTCTGTATGGTTATGATCATCTTTCTTATTACATATCTCTCATATATATAGGGATCTCCCTTGGGTATTTTGAATTTGATTAGGATTAGAAAATTAGAGTTTGATTAGGATTTGAGCTAGTAAAGGGACTGCAAGACTTATAGGCTTTCTAGCTCCAACTTAAAAGACTTAGTCCTTATTATCTCATAATACACTAATTCTTCTAAGTTAACCCCCAGGCTATTCCACTAAAAGTCAAGGACTGTACTCTAGTAACCCATGTTATAAAATAAAAACTCATTTAATTAAAACTACATTTAATTAAATTGGGCTTGGTCTTTAGACTAACAATAACCACTTAATTGACCATTTAATTAATATCCATAATTAAAGTTAGGCCTTGAAAAAATGTATTGCCTCTTTAATTACTTATTTACCTCTAAGTTATTGAATGCTCTAATGATCACTTTTAATATATCTATATTGTAAATAAATTTACAAATAAATATTATTATTCAATAAATAATTTATTGAATAAACTGTGGCCACAAATTCAATGACCAAGTACTGCAAACAGCTTAGGTGGACATTAATTATTAGATTCCATCTTGCAAATACATGTTCCTACGACCTATGAAATTATATCTCCAAGCTATCGAGGTTTTGACTGTTTATATAGATCTCACTTCGTGATAACTTAAAAGATACAACACATGAATATAAGTTCATGTGCTCAAGATTAAAATCAATTAAGCTTATTAAAATTTTTGTAAATTAAGATCTACGACATTTAGTTAACAAGATCAAAATTCACAGTAGTCCTGTTTAATGTATCATATACATTAGTTTCTCTACTCGAAGTCTCTACTTTGATGATCAAGGTAAATCATCAACTATAAGAAGCAGAAAAACTACAACCTTACATAATGAAATGCCATTTTCATTAATGGTTGTGAACATGATTTAATTTATAAAGAATTTGTGATCTATACCCTCTGTATTAGCATCATATGCCTAATACATAGATCACATACTTTATAAATATGAACTCATCAATGTATGCTCAATTGTATATATGAATAAATTTTATTAATCTAACAAAATGTTATTACATATGTTTTAAGGGCATAAAATAACATAAAATGTCTAACAATCTCCCACTTGCCCTAAAGCATGTCGGGCATCTGTCGAACTCTCATATCATATATATGAGTTTCAAAACACTTTGCTGGCAATGATTTAGTGAATAGATCTGCTAGATTTTCTGTTGATGCAATCTTGGATACTATAACTTCACCCTTTTGTACTAGCTCCCATACCAAATGATATTTTCTCTCAATGTGTTTTCTTTTTTTGTGGTATCTCGGTTCCTTGGATTGTGCTATAGCTCCGCTATTATCACAATAAATAACAATGGACATTTTAGCATTAGGTACCACTTCAAGTTCCATAAGGAACTTGCGGAGCCATACAGCTTCTTTTGCAGCTTCTGACGTAGCTACATATTCAGCTTCCATGGTAGAGTCTACAATGCATGATTGCTTTACACTCCTCAAACTAATAGCCCCACCACCTAAAGTAAACACATATCCTAAGGTAGATCTCCGAGCATTCTTATCTGATTGGAAATCTGAATCTATATACCTAATAAGTATAAGATCCTTACTAGAATACACGAGCATATAATCTTTCGTTCTCCGAAGGTACTTGAATATATGCTTTACTGCAGTCCAGTGTTCTGGTCTTAGATTAGATTGATATATGCTGACCATGCCAATTGCATAACAAATATCTGGTCTAGTACATAGCATTGCATACATGAGACTTCCTACTACTAATGCATAAGGAATTCCTCTCATATGATCTATCTCTTCAGGAGTTTTGGAACATTGATTCTTGGATAGATCAATTCTATGTCTAAAAGAAAGTGATCCCTTTTTGGATTTATGTATAGCAAATCTAACCAGAATTTTGTCTATATATACAGCTTGAGATAAAGCTAATATCTTATTTTTACGATCTCGCAATAGCTTAATTCCAAGGATGTAACTAGCTTCACTTAAGTCGTTTATATCAAATTTGTTAGATAACTAAATTTTAACTGATGATAATGCTCTTACATTATGTCTAAAAGAAAGTGATCCCTTTTTGGATTCATGCATAGCAAATCTAACCAGAATTTTCTCTATATATGCAGCTTGAGATAAAGCTAATATCCTATTTTTACGATCTCGCAATAACTTAATTCCAAGGATGTAAATAGCTTCACTTAAGTCGTTTATATCAAATTTGTTAGATAACCAAATTTTAACTGATGATAATGCTCTTACATTATTTCCAATGAGTAGTATATCATCTACATAAAGGACTAGAAAAATCACCAACTGCCTATCTATCTTTTTGTAAACACAATGTTTATCAGGGTTTTGATCAAAACCAAATGATTTGATTGCCTAATCAAATATAATGTTCCATTATCTAGATGCATGTTTAAGCCCATAGATAGATTTGTGCAGTTTACAAACCATGTGCTCTTGGCCTATAGCTATAAAACTATTTAGTTGTATCATATAGATACTTTCTTCAAAATTACCATTAAGAAAGGTAGTCTTGACATCCATTTGCCAAATCTCATAATTAAGATTTGTTGCAATGGATAAGAGAATTCTAATAGACTTAAGTATGGCTACTGACAAAAAGGTCTCCTCATAATCAATACTTTTTTTCTGAGTGTACCATTTAACCACAAGCCTAGCTTTAAAGGTTTTCACCTTTCCATTTACCCATCTCTTTCTCTTGTAGACCCATTTACACCCTATGGGTTTTATCTCTTCAGGTTTCTCCACAAGTTCCCAGACTTTATTGGAATACATGGAATCCATTTCTGATTTTATAGCTTTATGCCAATAGTTTTCATCTTTATCAACCACTGCTTCATCATAACTAGTGGGATCTAGTTTATGCTTATTAGAGACTGCCTAAAATGACTCTCCAATTAACATGTACTTAGTTGGATGTCTAATAATCCTCCTACTATGACGAAGTACCGGTGGTTGTTGTTCTGCAATTAGCTCTGGTTGATTATTATGATTTGGATTGGGAATTAACTCATTGACTCTATCAAGCACAATATTAGAGTTCCTAGATAACTCATCAAGAATTATCTTACTCCTAGGCTTGAAGTCTTTCATATAGTCTTGTTCAAGAAAGATTGCATTAGTGCTAACTAATACTTTCTTATCTTCAGAATTATAGAAAAGACTTCCTTTTGTTCCTTTAGGATAGCCAAGAAACAGAAAAACTTCTGACTTAGATTCTAACTTATCTGTCTTCCCTTTTAGCACATGTGCCGGACAACCCCATATATGTATATGACGTAAACTTGGTTTACATCCTATCCACATTTTCAGAAGTGTTTTAGGGATTGACTTAGATGGAATTAGGTTAAGAAGATACATGGTTGTTTTTAAGGCATAACCCCAGAACGAGATAGGTAAAGTTGAATAACTTATCATTGACCTCACCATTTCAAGAAGAGTTTTATTTCTCCTTTCTGCTACACCATTTTGCTGGGGTGACTCTGGTGCAGTCAACTGGGATAATATCCCATTGTCTAACATATAGGTCCTGAACTCACTATAGAGGTATTCACCACCTCGATCAGATCAAAGTACTTTTATATGTTTTTCCTAATTGTCTTTCCACTTTTGCCTAAAACTCTTTAAATTTATCAAACGCCTCAGGCTTGTGGCGCATTAGGTACACATAACCGAATCTAGAATAATCATCAATGAAAGTGATGAAATATTCATAACCTCCTATAGCTTGTGTGCTTATGGGCCTACACACATTAGAGTGCACTAATTCTAATGTTTCAATGGCTCTATTACCTTTAGCATTAGAGGGTCTTCTAGTCATTTTACCTTCTATACAGGATTCGCAGACTGGTAATAGTTCAATATCTAATGAACTCAAAGGTCCATCTTTGACCAGTCTTTGGATCTTATCTAGACTAATATGACCAAGACGTAGATGCCATAGATACGTTTGATTAGTGGGAGTCACTTTAATTCTCTTATAGTGATTAGATTCATTATTCAATTCTGTGTCATGCAGTAAGTTGATTTTAGGATATATGCAGTATAGATTGTTAACTAGTGTACCAGAACATCTAAACGACTTATTTCTTTTGATCATCACAGTTGAGTTAAATATAACTGAATAACCAAATTTATTCAAATAACTAACTGGAATCAAATTACATTTGAGTTCCGAAACTAACAAACAATCATCTAATACTAATGTCCTAAAATCATCAAAATAAAGTTGAACAACTCACACTGCCTTGGCTGCAACAGTTGCGCTATTTCTTAGCCTTAAACTGATTTCCCCTTCATTGAGTTGTCTGGTTTCCTGGAACCCTTGCAATGAATTGCAAATATGATTAGTGGCTCCAGAATCTATTATCCAGGAATCAATAAAATCAACCACTAAACATGTCTCAATGAAAAGAATTTTACCAGAAGGTGAAACTGTCCTTTTAGTTATTGAAAATTTAACTAAAGGACAATTTCCCTTCCTATACCCTTTAATGCCACATTGAAAACAATTTCCTTTGAGCCTTACTACATTTTTATGAATTTGCACAAACTCTGAATTAGATGCTTCATTTGGCTTATTCTTATTCTTCTTATTCTTCTTTCCTCTAGGATTGAGACCAAAAAATAAAGATGGGCCCTTAGTCAATTGACTATTACAAACATCTATTTCATCTTGGGATACCTTTTCATTAGGTATTTGAGTGCATTTATCAGTCAGGACATGTTTGTGCTTTTCAACTGTGAGTTAAATATCTAAATTCCTTTCCCAATCCACATAATTATTTCTGGTTAACTTGTTTTGGTTAAGGATGGATACTAGTGGGCTGAATGAAGACATGATTCTGTAAAATAAATTCATACATGAGCATACATTATCTGATAGCATGTGAAACTTTTGCATGAATGCATGAAATGTATTTATGTAGAGCTCTTTAACTACATTATGCATCGGTAATCTAATTTCCATTCAGAATACGCCTCCATAGGGTGGTCGTATCCGTTATAAATTAGACTAGTATCATACTAATTTATTATTATTATCTAGATATCTCATATCAAATAATAATAAACTACTGATTCTTTGGCCCTTAGATTTAATTGACAAGAACTTCGTAAGGAAGATATCAATCAATCTTAGTTGAGTGCACAACCATTATTTCAATCCTTTATATTTCTCAATAAAAAAAGCCATCATAGGGTAGTCAGTTTCGCATGAGTCCTATATTGGATCTTATCCTTTAGGGAAGTCCTATTTAGTAACCAGTTCTGATTAATACCCTCTGTAGGGAGCTTACAAGATTTGAGACAAGGCATTAATCTACTTTATTATAAGACTAATAATGGAGGCCATGGGCTTTATGCCTAAAGCCCTCTCTTACTCAATATTTTAATTCTTAAAGTTTTTAATTAATTTATAAAATGACATTCTACTCATTAATATCTAATTTTATTTTCATAAAATAATTAATAAGGCTACATCAAATAATAAATTAATGTTATACAATATGATATATTTTATGCATGGACATGTGAATGTAGCACCCTTAATCTATATGACATGTTATTCATCCTATCAATTAACTAGATAAATAAATAATTCATGATTTTTTCTAGGAAGAAAAACATTAAAAATTAAGCCTAAATTCTTTAAAGTCTTCCTTGAAGTCAACTTGGGCTCTTTCATAATGTTACCTTCCCTTACTTGTCTTCTTTTATGGGTTTGAATTTTGGGCCTCTTAATTTTCTTTGGTCCACTTATTTTAAAAATAAATTAAGCTTATTTTAGGCTTTAAAATTTCTTTGGGCCTCCTTAAAAAAAATTAAATAAAAATAATTTTAGACCCAATAATTTTAATAAAATAACCCAAATAAAATTTAGACCAAAATTAAAAGGATTTTGGGCCAAATTTGAATTTATAAATATCCAAAAATTAGTCCAAAACAAATTTGGATCAAACTTGGGACCTATTTGTAAATTTCTCAAAGTTTCTCACAAATTATAATTATTCAAAATTAGAAAGTGTTGAGAATAAATTATTCTGTTGGCCTTATTTGCAAAATTTATAAATATTTTAGGATTAATCTATAAAATACCTAAAATATCTTGGCCAACACATAATTAATTTAAGTTTAAGGGGTCTAAATGATATTTTCCAAATTAAACAATTCTTCCCATTTGCCCGCCCATTCTTTCTCCTTTTTTTTTTTTACGTTTTTCTTCTTTCTTTTTTTTTTAATTTTATTATTACAACTAAAATAATAAAATACATATTCTTTACATTACAAATAAAAATCATAAGCCATTTATTTGACTTACAAAAAAATCTAAAGAATCATCAAGAATTAACCTAACTAAGAAAGAAAATTGTAATACAATTTCATCACCCCCTCTTATTACAATTTTAAAAAAATACAAACAAATATCTAACTATGAATTATTAGACATAACCATTCATCACATGATTAATAAAAATAATAATATAAATTAGTATGCAATTGGTGCTATAATAAATAATTACTACCATACACAAAGTAAATTATACATGTAATATGAAACAAGGCGACTCTGATACAAATTGTTGGTTGGTAAATAAAAAATTTTTATTTATAAAAATAAACGCAGCGGAAGCTAGATCGTCTTGTTCATAATTATATGTATAGGGATAGAAGATTACCTCAATTTCTTGTTATGACAAATCTTGAATTGAATGGCTGCAATCTTCTTTATTATCCTCAATCTTCATACTCAACGCGTGTGGGTGCGTGGATCTTTCTTAATCTCTAAAACCACTAATACCAAAATATGAGAGAATGGTATTAACTAAATTCTTTTTCCATGTAAGAATACGTAAAAGAATTTTTTTTCTGTATGGTTATGGTCACATTTCTTATTACATATCTCTCATATATATAGGGATCTCCCTTGGGTATTTTGAATCTGATTAGGATTAGAAAATTAGAGTTTGATTAGAATTTGAGCTAGTAGAGGGACTGCAAGACCTATGGGCTTCCTAGCTCCAACTTAAAAGGCTTAGTCCTTATTATCTCACAATACACCAATTCTTCTAAGTTAACCCCAGGCTATTGCACTAAAAGCCAAGGGCTGTACTCTAGTAATCCATGTTATAAAATAAAAACTCATTTAATTAAAAATCCATTTAATTAAATTGAGCTTGGTCTTTAAACTAACAATAACCACTTAATTATCCCTCTAATTGATGTCAATAATTAAAGTTAGGCCTTGAAAAAATGTCTTGCCTCTTTAATTACTTATTTTCCTCTAAGTCATTGAATGCTCTAATGATCACTTTTAATATATCTATATTTGTAAATAAATTTACAAATAAATATTATTATTCAATAAATAATTTATTGAATAAACTGTGGCCACACATTCTAATGATCAAGTACTGCAAACAACTTAGGTGGACATTAATTATTAGATTACATCTTGCAAATACATGTTCCTATGACCCATGAAATTATATATCTAAGCTATCGAGGTTTTGACCATTTATATAAATCTCACTCCGTGATAACTCAAAAGATACAACGCATGAATATAAGTTCAATACCTGTTCAAGATTAAGATCAATCAAGCTTATTAAAGCTTTTGTGAATTAAGATCTACGACATTTAGTTAACCAGATCAAAATTCACAGTAGTCCTATTCAATGTATCATATATATTAGTTTCTGTACTCGAAGTCTCTACTTCAATGATCAAGGTAAATCATTCACTATAAGAAGCAGAAAAACTATAACTTTACATAATGAAATGCCTTTTTCATTAATGGTTGTGAACATGATTTAATTTATAAAGAACTTGTGATCTATACCCTCTGTATTAGCATCATATGCCTAATACATAGATCATATACTTTATAAATATGGGCTCATCAATGTATGCTCAATTATATGTATGAATAAATTTTATTAATCTAACAAAATGTTATTACACATGCTTTAAGGGCATAAAATAACATAAAATGTCTAACACTTCCTTCTTTAGAAGTCACAGATATTAGCTCGTGCCAGAGGAAATGAGTTAGACGATCTCTTAATTGGTGAAAGAACATCTCCAAACAAGTACAACTTCAGCTCAGATTCAGATTCAATGTGAAATCTATAATATCAGCTATGGATGAGTTAGGATTCGTTGATGATTTGCTAGTTATTCTCAACAATGACTGAATCAGTTCTAAGCTTTATCATTCAGTGCAAGACTTTAGGTGATATTTGAAAACACCTTGAAAAATTGTTTGGCAATCAGTCATTAGCAAGGTTAACACAACTTAAATCACTGTTACAAACTATTGGAAAGGAAAATCTCAGCATGAATGAGTATTATTTGAAATTAAAAAGCATTGTTGACAGCCTAGCTATGATTGAAAAACCAATTCCAGATCAAGATTTAATTACATACTTGTTAGCACGTCTTGGATCATAGTATGATCAAATGGCTTTATTTGTCTTTATCAGATCTGATGAACCTACTTTGGGAGAAATATACTCAATCTTACTAAGTCAAAAAGAGAGAATAGAATTGTCCAATGGTAACAATAACAATCATATGTCTGCCGATATGGTAAACACAAGTGGCAAGAACAAATTCTAAAGAGGTTTTGATGACAAAGTTGTCTTATCTGGAAATAAAAATGTATATGGTGGATCTAATCAAAACTCTCAGTATACTCAAGGAAATTTTAAAGGCAAAGGAAATAGGAAACAATACTATGGCAATCAAGGGAAGAATAACACTAAGGTGATCTATCAGATCTGCCTCAAATTTGGACATATAGTTATGAAATGCTGGTATAGGTTCAAAGACGATTATGAACCTTATCCACAACAAATACAAGCTATAGCATAAGGTATAGTACAGAACCAAGTACACGCAGCAACATACATGGCAGAACCTTTGGCAGAATTAAATAGAGATATGAATTGGTACTTAGACAGTGGAGCTACCAACCATGTGACCAATCACTTCAAAAATATATCAACCAATAATGAGTATAAAGGTAAGGAGTCTATCATTGTTGGTATAGAAAACAAATTGAATATATTGTATATTGATGAATGTTGTCTACAAACGCATAACACTAGTGCTCTCACCCTAAAAAATGTTCTGTATGTCCCTAGCATGACTAAAAACCTCATTAGAATTTCTCAACTTACTAGAGATAATGATTCATCTGTTGAATTTAATGAAAACCTATGCATTGTTAAGGACAAGAAGGGAAAAGTTCTACTCAGAGGCACTGCTAAGTAATGACTGGATCAGCTCACCACTCTCTCAAAATATGATCTTATCAATCTCATCTAGAAGCCATATTACATACTTGAGTCAATGTCCAATAGTCTCTTTGTTTGCTGATTGTAATATAAATAAATCAGTACTGGAAAAGCCTGATGAGATCAATCATAAGTAATCTCTTGTCTGTAAAAAGCAAAGTCAAATAGACTTACTTCATTGAAGGCATGGCATCCCAACATAGATGTACTGAAACACATTGCAATACATTGTAATATACACACAACAATCAAAGGAAATAAATATTTATACTTTTGTTTAGCCTACCAATTAGGCAAAAACCATAAACTTCATTTTTGATTATCAGAAAGCAAGACATCTCATCCTCTAAAAATAATACATTATAATGTATAGGGACCAGCACTCCTTACCTTAGGAGATTGATTTAGGTACTATGTGAGCTATGTTGATGACTTCTTAAGGTTTACTTGGATATATCTCTTAAAATAAAAATCAAAAGTTCTTAAAACCTTGGAGCATTTTCTGACGCAATTAATATGCAGAGTCTGTTTGGTTCTATTGTTCGGTTGAGAATTCAATCTTCAATTGAATTAAACATATTCAACATTTTCTTTCTATATGTATTATAAGTATATGAAAAATTATCACTTTAATCCCTATTATTTTACTGAATTATTCATTAAATCCCTAACATTTCAAATATTATCAATTACATTTCTTAGATATGAAAACAATCATGTTTCAAAAATAAAAATAATAACTGAAAGTAATTAAAAGTAGCAAAAAGACATAATTGAGTGTTTTTATAAAATTAAGAGCTTAGTAAATAATTTAATGAAAAATATAAGAATTAAACTATTAGTTTTTCTATATATTATACGTAGAGAAGTAGATCATGCTGAACAATGTTTTAATTCATTTATATGGTATTATGCATGTAAATTAAGATCACCACTTAATCTAATTTTATTTATTTTTGGAAGATTTATTTTAAAACTAATTTTAACATGATAAAAAAAAATCACCTCTCTTATTTTAGAATAATTAATTTTTTATTATTTAATGTTGCTATCTTTTGTTGAGTTCACCACCAACTCTTTAATTGTAGCAGATAAAAGAAAAAAAAAAAAGAAACGAAGAAGACAGAGAATAAAGGAGAAGGGATATAATGTTAAAATAGAAATACAAGAAGTTATGAATGTTTACAAATTTAGTTAATAAAGCATTTTATTGAGCGTTTTTTAGTGGGGTGTATTTATAAGGGTGTTAATAATTTTAGTGGGTTGGCAGTATCACCACTATTAATTTTATCTTTTATCAATTAGCAATGCTATGTCAGTAAATGATTTATTTTTTAGAGATAGTATATTAATCTTTTTGAATTAGGATTCTCTCTTTATCTAATTTTACTTAACTTTTAAAGAACCTTTTTATATGTATTTTATCTAATTTTACTTATTTTTTGAAAGATTGTTTTGACACATATTTTGTATTAATTTTGTATAGTGAATATTTATTTCATAATTAATTTTATCTGTCATCAATTTATCAATTAGGAGAGGATTTTGATTCAATATGTTTAAGTTTTATACTTTTAAGTATTTTTATTTATACTTCAGCCAATTTTGGTTATTATACAATTATACAAAATTATTACAAAAGATATTTATAATTTTGTTCCTATTTTTAAATTACTTTTAAAAAATTAATTAGTTGTCATGGTTTTGCAACCATTCATATGTTGATATATTATCCGGATGGTAAAATATCTCGTAGAGATGGAAACCATGAACCTTATTCTAAATAGAGCAGCGATGAGAATATTTTTGTGAAAATAAGGTGAGATATAAAAAAAATAGAGTGGGTCCTATCCCATTAAATTTTTTAAACAATAGGATGAAGAGACTTAAAATAAAAAATAGAGCGAGATATAAGAAAACCTCCCTGTTATACCACCCCTTTCTCATTATCATCCCTAATCCACGAGGTTGTTATGTTTAAAAAGCAAGCTAAGTCTCAACTCATTTTATCACAATGTAGACACAAAACCTATTTTTATACTATGCTCATACTTACACCTCAAATTTTTTTAAATATTTTATTTGGTACATATGGTAAGTATACATTCATCATCTAGCAACAACTCAAAATAATTATTTAGAACTTCAACGTCTCTAATGACATAGGAACACTACAAGAAATTTGACTTTCAACTTCAAATTTTTGTGTGACTTATAGTGATATTTGTCCATGAAAATTTAGTTTTGTGGCTAAATAATGTGACATTAAATAAATATTGAAAACATTCTATTTATTAATGAATTTTTCGTGCATGGTTTTTTTATTCATGGCCAATTGTTTACCCACAAAAGGTATTTGAATGTATGCTCCATTATTAGCCACAAATAAATCTAAAAACTTTCATGGCTAAAAAAAGTCTCCTTTAACAACGAGATTTTGTGGCTAAAGATAGTGACAATTAGCCACAACGCATCTGTTCGTAGTTAAAAGTAGTGACATTTAGTCATGATACTTCCATTCGTGGTTAAAGATAGTGAAATTTAGCTACGAATCTTTTGTTTGTGGCTAAAAGAAGTGACATTTAGCCATGAATCTAGGGGTGGGCATTATTCCCGAATCCGACCTGTCCCAAAATTTTAGATCGGGACCGGAATGAGTTCGGGACATAATTTTCTATCCCAAACGAATTAGGTCGGGTTTAAAAAATTTTCAAACCCGAACAAAAATTAAAAAAAGGAGTTCGGGTCGGGAAATTTCCAAACCTGAAAGGGAATTTCCCGACCTAAACCCGAATGGGAATTTCCTGACCCGAACCCTATTTTATATTTAATTTTTTTAAATTTCAATTAAATTTTGTTTGATTTTTTATTCTTTTAATTTTATCTTTTAATTCCAAATTTAATTAAATTTTGTTTCATTTTTTAAAATTAAATTCAAAAATTCCCGACCCGTCCTGTCCTCAAATCAAAACTACGTCGTTTCAAAATAATTTTTTTTAAAAAAAAATTCAGGATTTCCCTACCCGTCCTGAGGTCGAGTCAGGATTTATCCAGACCTGAAATATGTCCCGAACGGGACATGTTTCGGCGTCCCAATCGAGTTCCGGTAGGGGTAAAAAATTTTCAAATTTGACCCGAATCTGAAAATGCCCACCCTTACATGAATCTTTATTTTGTGGCTAAAAGTACTAATATTTGGCTACAAATATTCATTTCGTGGCAAAAAGTAGTGGTAGTCACAAATATTTATTTTGTGAATTAAAGAATTGAGCTTTAGCCATGAAACCTTTATTCGTGGCCAAATGTGAATATGTTTAGCCACGAAATCTTCGTTCATGGCTAAAAGTAGTAATGTATAGCCACAAAAGCTTTATTTGTGGTCAAAAGTATTAATATTTAGTCATGAAATCTTGATTCATTGCCAAAACTATTGACATTTAGCCACAAACCCTTAATTTGTGCTTTTTTTTCTCGCCAAACATTTTTACTTCCCGCCCGACTATTAGCCATAGCATTTTTGTGTCTAAATATGATATTTAACCACGAAATTTTCGTAGCTAACACTTTGACTATAAATAATGTTTCAAATTGAAAATTTAAGAATAATAGTATTATGTAATAATTTAAATCTAAATTGACAATGTAATAATTGTAATTGGAAAGATAATAATTAGAATGAAAATATTATAACAATTATTATTGTAGTTGTAATTAAGTAATTGTATGTAATTGGTATTAGATTTGACGTTGTAATTATAATTATAAATTTAATAATTAGAATTAAAAATTCTAATTATTGTAATTAAAATTTGAATTGGAATGTAATTATAAATATAATTGAAATTAAAATTGTAATTAGTATGCAATTAGAATTAAAATTAAAATTGTATTTATAATCTGAAATGTAATTATTAGAATTGGAATTAAAATTAGAATTGGAATTGGAATTGGAATTAGAATTGAAATTGTATGTATTTGGAGTTAGAATTGAATTCGTAATTGTATACTGAAAATGTAGTCATAAGAATTGAAATTTGAATAAAAGGATATAATAATTATAAACGTAATTGGAATTTGAATTAGTATTGTAATTGGAATTGTATGTATTTGAAGTTAGAATTGAAAATGTAATTGTACTTGATAATATAATAATTAGAATTATAATTGTTATTATTATAATTGGAATGTAATAATTATAAATATAATTGGAATTGAAATTTTTGGTATGTAATTGGAATTATAATTAAAATTATATTTATAATCTAAAATATAATTATTAGAATTAAAATTAAAATTAAAAATGTAATAGTTAAAAATGTAATGGGAATTGCAGTGGTACATAATTGGAGTAAGAATTGAAATTGTAATCGTAATTAAAAATATAATCATAAGAATTGAAATATGAATAAAACAATTAATAATTATAAATATATTTGGAATTAAAATTGGGATTGAAATTGTAATTGTATGTATTTGAAATTAGAATTTAAATCGGAAATGTAATCATAAGAATTGAAATTTGAATCGAAAATATAATAATTATAAACTTAATTAGAATTTGTATTGGAATTGTATGTATTTGAAGTTAGAATTGAAATTGTAATTGTAATTGAAAATAAAATAATTAAAATTAGAATTAAAATTTAATTAAAATTATTATTATTATAATTGAAATTTGAATTAGAATGTAATAATTATGAATATAATTGGAATTGAAAAAAATTAGTATGTAATTGAAATTATAATTAAAATTGCATTTATAATCTAAAATGTAATTATTAGAATTAAAATTTGAATTAGAAATGTAATCAAAATAAATGTAATTGGAATTATAACTGTACATAATTGGAGTTAGATTTGAAATCGTAATAGTAAATGAAAATATAATCATAAGAATTGAAATTTGAATAGAAAATGTAAAAATTATAAGTGTAATTTGAATTGGAATTGGAATTGTTGTATTTGGAATTAGAATTGAAATCGTAATTTTAATTAAAAATATAATAATTAAAAATTAATTAAAATTATAAATAAAATTGTATTTGGTATGTAATAGGAATTATAATTAAAATTGTATTTATAATCCAAAATTAATTATTATATTTTAAATTTAAATTAGAAATGTAACAATTATAAATATATTTAGAATTGTAATTTTATGTAATTATAGTTAGAATTAAAATCATAACTGTAATTGAAAATGTAATCATAATATTTAAAATTTGAATAGAAAATATAATAATTATAAACGTCATTAGAATTGGCATTAAAATTGTATGTATTTGAAGTTTGAATTGAAAATATAATAATTTGAATTAAAATGTAATAATTATAAATATAATTGGAATTGGAATTGAAATTGAAATGGTATGTAATTGGAATTATAATTAAAATTGTATTTATAATCCAAAATGTAATTATTAGAATTGAATTTAAATTAGAAATATAATAATTATAAACGTAATTGGAATTGTAATTGTATGTAATTGAAGTTAGAATTGAAATCATAATTGTAATTTGAAATCTAATCATAATAATTGAAATTTAAATAGAAAATGTGATAATTATAAACATAACTGGAAATGGAAATGGAATTGAAATTAGCATTTGAATTGAGATTGTATGTATTTGGAGTTAGAATTGAAATCATAATTGTATAATGGAAATGTGATCACGCGAATTGAAATTTGAATAGAAAATATAATAATTACAAACATAATTAGAATTAAAATTAGATTTGAAATTATATGCATTTAGAGTTAAAATTGAAATCGTAATTGTATAATGCAAATGTGATCATAAGAATTGAAATTTGAATTGAAAATATAATAATTACAAATATAATTAGAATTAAAATTAGAATTAGAATTGAAATTATATGCATTTAGAGTTAGAAATATGATCATAAGAATTGAAATTTGAATAAAAATAAAATAATTACAAACGTAATTGAAATTTAAATTGAAATTAGAATTGGAATTATATATATTTGGAGTTAGAATTGAAATCGTAATTGTAATTGAAAATATAATAATTAGAATTAAAATTATTATTATTATAATTGAAATTTGAATTGGAATGTAATATTTATAGATAAAATTAGAATTGAAATTAAAATTAGTACGTAATTGGAATTATAATTAAAATTGTATTTATAATTCGAAATGTAATTATTAGAATTAAAATTTAAAGTGAAAATATAATAATTATAAATGTATTTGGAATTGTAATTTTATGCTATTGGAGATAATTATAATTGGAAATGTAATCATAAGAATTAAAATTTAAATAGAAAATATAATAATTATAAATGTAATTAGAATTGGAATTGGAGTTAGAATTGAAATCATAATTGTAATTAAAAATATAATAATTAAAATTAAAATTTAATTGAAAATGTTATTATTATAATTAAAATTTAAATTGGAATGTCATAATTATAAATATAATTGAAATTAGAATTATATGTAATTGAAATCATAATTGTAATTGTAATTAAAGTATTATATTTACTTGTATTGTAATTGTAATTAAAGTGTTACATTTACTAAAAAAAACTATTATATACTTTGATTTGTTTTAAGTAATAGTATTTAGTGGCACGAAATGTAATTTAATTTTCTATACACCCATTATCTTCTATTTACAATAAAAATCTCCAAACACCTACTTCACATGTCATCTCCATCTTAATCAACACCACCTATCTTTTTTTTCACTTTGAATCTCACAACTCACAACTCAACTCTATTTCCAACTTTATCATTGAATTGGGATGGGTTTTAGAGAGTAAATTTACTTTTGCGCATTTATAAAATAAAAGATTAAGAGAAAAGATAGTTTTGAATTTGATTTTTGTTATCAATATTTTATTTCATTATATAAGTGAAGTAGCAAACCTTGGCCTAAATTCTTTTCAAAAAATAAAATAACAAATTTGTAAGAGTTTTAAATAGGTTTAAATTTAGGTTTGTGTCTTAAATGAGATTAAAATTCATCCCACATATTCAATTTTGTCTGTTTATGTGATTTGCATATGCCTTTTAAACAAAAAAAATTGAACAATAAGCATTATTAACTATGATGAGTTCTAATAGTAAAACATTATGAGTTTTGATTATTTCAGCACAACACCGAAAAGCCACGGGGCTATCAGCAGCAAAACTCACAAGCTCTTTCTTCATGTGACCCTTGCGCCATTATCGGAGACCATTCTACCTCTTCTTGCCTCGCCATCTACTTCTCGGGAGGTTGGACTCGAGTTTCTCGACTTTACGCAAACAAATCTTGCTCTATCATTACGTATCTCCAAGACCGTCTTCATCTTTCGTCAGAAGGCATCAAATCAGTTTCAGAATATCTTCAACAGGTTAAGTGCATCTATGATGAACTAGCTCTTATTCGTGCTCCTCTTGAGAATGATGATCTTATGCTCTACTCTCTCAATGGCCTTGGCCCTGAATTCAAAGACATCTCGACAGCTATACGTACTCGTGAGAATCCTATCACCTTAGAAGAGCTTCATGACAAGTTGGTGGAACACGAAACTATACTATCTAAAGATGAGTCCACCTAACTGGTTGACTCTGCCACTAGTCACCATGTGACCCATGATATTAACAATCTCTTCATGCATGACAACTATGATGGTATTGATGATGTCCTCATCAATGACGGTTTTGGCCTTGCTATTACATACAAGGGTTCGACTCATATCTCTCATAATGCCAAGAACTTATTATTATCAAATATTCTCTGTGTGCCTGCCGTTCAAAAGAATTTAATTTCCGTTTCAAAATTTTGCAATACCAATAATATCTCTATTGAATTTTGCTTCTTTTTTCATTGTTAAAGATCTCAACATGGGGGAACGTGGAAGAACCTACATCTTTGTGCAAGGTATTGTCTGTTTTAGGGTTCACGCACGTGTCCTTCCCCCTTACGATTTTGTCTTTTATGGCAGAATGAATCATCATCCCCAAAAGACGCCTCACATAAGTATGCGTGATCACTCTTTATAAGGCCTTCACTTTGGACGAGTTTGTCCAATGTGGGATTTAAGTCCTTACAATACCCCCCCACATCGAAACAGAGCCGTCCTCGGCTCTGATACCAAATGAAAAAACTCACATTCCTGTGCAAGGTATTGTCCACTTTGGGGTTGGGGTTTACGCACGCGTCCTTCCCCCTCACAATTTTGTCCTTTATACGCGGAACGAATCACCATCCCCAAAAGGCACTTCACACAAGTACGCGTGATCACTCCTTATAAGGCCTTCACTTTGGACGAGTCTGCCTGATGTGGGATTTGAGTCCTTAAATACCCCCCACCATCGAAACAGAGTCATCATCGGCTTTGATACCAACTGAAACGACCCGCCCCGCAGTTTTCTATAAACTTTATGATGAATCTTGACTGCTATCTTATGAACATTTCAAAAACGCTCACTATACTAGGAATTCAACTGAAATTTCGGTAGAGTTTTCTCTGTTTTATGGAATTCCCAAACCTGTAATTTAAAGAATAACACTTCTATAAACACAATACTATCAACCAAACTTCCAAACTTCTCATATCTGATCCACAACTCACCTCATCAACATCAATGAAAATTAATACACTTATAACTCATATGTCAACATATCCTTAGTATCTAAGATAGAGTTATCAAACTCATGACATCAAAAGCCCAAAAAAATATAAATACCATAATACAAATTCATAATCTACAAGATAAACATACTAAATTCCTATAGGCCCCAACAAAAAAAGAGAGTTCATATATCCTATATGGCTCATAAAAAAAATATATAAAAGCTCCACCACGTGACCCATCTGAACTAGTCGCTGAGCTGAGGATGCCTACTGTCTCCTGAGATGGGAAAAAGTGAAGGGGGGGTGAGTTTTCACGAAACTCAGTGAGTGGAATAATTTTAAAATAAAATGAGAGAAAATAAAATTGATAATAATAACAATAATAATAATAAACCTTTAAACCATAAACATCAATCTTAACATGAATAATGTAAATAAATTAAAAGTATCATAAGAATCATCAAATCTCATTTTAATCATGCTACAAATAAAAGTTCTACAAGATATGATGTAATATTATAAATGATTAAGTCTTTAAAATATTATACTAAACTAGTACTCAAGGAGAAACTCGTCATACCCAAAATATTCCTCGGACAGGGCATTGGACGTACTTATATATATCATCTCAAATTTTCGTCTTACGCATGCGCAGAGCAAACTGGCTCCCAAAGAGCAAAGCACCCATACACACGGCCCAAAACCTATATGTGTGTATAGACGGGCCCCAAAGGCCTGAATCTCATATCTCTAGCTAATGGGGGAGGGTACTACCTAGTGGTTTGAAAACTATTTCTATTTTAACAATTATAAACTCATTGAATCTCATCTTAAGTTTTATACTTAAACAAATAAATCATTTAAACATATTTCTATTAATTTAAATAATCTATAATATAAATGCGTTTTTCATAACGTAAAATAAATACTTAATTTAAATATGTCCAAGAATTTAAATTAATAAAGTAAAATAAATAATTTAACAAAAAATTAAATACTCATTATGTTTCATAGACTTTATAAAAATGATGCGTAATAAATGAAATCTTTAATATAAGAAATAAACTATATATATACATATATACTATGAATCCCAGTCACAAAAGTGATTATGTTTATCGAAAATGCGTTGCCGGGATACGTCACGCTCGGGAACCCTCATAAATGAGACAAAATGTACTATTCATTGATAAGAAAATTAATACCCAAATTGACGATTCTAAACAAAATCTATTACACAAAACAATAACATAACGAGTTAATACACTTACCTACTCGTTGGATCGATGCGAACTTTCTGGTATGGGGTCCAACTCGTTCCGTAAATTTTCTACGAGTCCTAAAATGAAGAAAATAATAATTTAAGTCACTAATTTAATGAATTTTGAAATTACCCCCAAAATCAAGGGTTAGGGTTTTTCCTAAAACTTATATCCCTCAATTTCATAGAATTCTATACTCTAACATAAAATTAACCATAAAAACCTTAAATTAGAGTGATAATCATGCT
Organism: Ailanthus altissimus; assembly: GCA_946807835.1. Classification (NCBI taxonomy): domain Eukaryota; kingdom Viridiplantae; phylum Streptophyta; class Magnoliopsida; order Sapindales; family Simaroubaceae; genus Ailanthus; species Ailanthus altissimus. The sequence goes on along the minus strand of OX327706.1, from coordinate 12,465,434 downwards.
CATAAAAGATTGGATACTCTTTCTCTCACACTAACTTTCTCTCTCTAAAACTTTAATTGTCTAAATCTCTCTCTAATTAGGAAAATCATAATGCTAAGAGGTCTAAATCCATGTTAAAATCATTACCCATAACCTAATCACTTAGAAACATTCATAAATTAATAAAGAAAATAGAGAAATTAAAAAGTAAGAGTAAGAGGACTTACCTATGTCTTCTCTTAGCAATGGCATTTAGAGAAGAAGAAAAATTGTATTTTATTTCCCTTGGTAGCTAATATAAAAGGATGATGGATTTGGTGGGTTTTTGGTGAGCTTTGGGAGGAGAATGGGCTTAAGGCCTCTTTTTTTTTTTCCTTATAAATATGGCATGTTACAATCCTTCTCCCTTAAAAAAAATTTCATCCTCGAAATTTAACATACTTGAGAGAAAAAGATGTGGATATTGTGCTCGCATTAAGTCCTCGCGTTCCTAAGTAGCTTCTTCCTTTGCATGATTCTTCCACATAATCAAGGTTTTAGAATGCAAAACTTGTTGCTTTCTTTCCAATATCTTCGTCGGTTCCTCTTCATATGTCAAATTCGCCCTCAATTGAATAGGTTGTTGCCTTAACACATGGCTCGGGTCGTACATGTACTTCCAAAGTATTGAGACATGAAACACATTATGGATTCTTGATAGCTCCTGCGGTAAAGCTAAATAATAGGCAACTACGCCCACACACTCTATGATCTCATAGGGACCAATGTACCGTGGGCTTAGTTTATCACGCTTTCCAAAGCAAAGAATACCCTTCCAAGGAGAGATTCATAGAAACACTCGGTCGCCAACATTAAATTCCAGATCTCTCCTACGCTTGTCAGCATAACTCTTTTGTTTATCTTGAGCCATTTTCATCGTCTCCCGAATAATCTTCATTTTATCATTAGTATTTTGCACCAATTTTGGACCCAATAATCTTCTTTCGCTCACGTCATCCCAACAAACTAGAGTTCTATATTTTCTACCATACAAAGCCTCGTATGGAGCCATCTCAATACTAGCTTGGTAACTATTATTATAGACAAACTCTATCTAAGGTAAGTAAGCATCTCAACTACCTTTGAACTCGATCATGCAAGCTTGTAGCATGTCTTTCAAGATTTGTATAGTATGCTTTGATTGTCCATCTGTCTTAGGATGAAAAGCGGTTCTAAAATTCAACTTTGTACCTAACGCCTTCTGCAAACTAGGCCAGAATTTAGATGTAAAACGGAGATCTCGATCAGAAACTATGGATACAAGTGCTCCATGAAGACGTACTATCTCAGCTACATAAATACTAGCCAACCTAACAAGTGAATAAGTAGTTTGATAGGTAAGAAGTGAGCAGACTTCATGAGTCGATCGACAATCACCCATATACTGTCATAACCCATCTGAGTACATGGAAGCCCTATCACAAAGTCTATAGTAATATGCTCTCATTTCCATTCAGGAATTGGAAGAGATTAGGAAAGTCCTGCGGGCCTCTGGTGCTCGGCCTTGATCTGTTGACAAACTAAGCACCGTGAAATAAACTTGGCAATCTCTCTCTTCATACTCTGCCACTAATAATGATCCCTTAATGTACGGTACATCTTCGTACTACCCGAATGCATGGAATAGACCAAACAATGAGCTTCTTTCATAATCTCATTTTTTAAATCTTCTATATTAGGTACATAAAGTTTACTACCTATGGCTAGGGTCCCATCATCTCTCACCATAAAATTAGCTCGCAAACCATTTTTTACATCATCAATCAACTTCATTAACTAAGGGTCATGAGTTTGCATATCACGAACTCTATCAATTATTGTAGGCCTAACCCGAAACTTGGCCATCAATGCCCTAGAATCAGAAATTATTAGCTTCACTCCTAAAGATCTCAACTCAGTCAACAAGGGCATTCGTGTCACTCTCAAATGAGCAATAGAACTGTAGGATTTCTTACTAAATGCATCAGCTACCACGTTCACCTTGCCTGGATGATAGTCAATGGTACCCTTATAGTCATTGATCAACTCAATCCATCTCTTCTGTCTAAAGTTCAAGTCCTTTTGAGTAGGTAGGTACTTAAGACTCTTATGATCAGTAAAAATCTGACAAGTTACTCCATATAAGTAATGCCTCCAAATCTTAAGTGCAAATACCACCGCTGTAAGCTCCAAATCGTGTGTTGGGTAGTTTAGCTAATGCTTCTTAAGTTGCCTGAAAGCATAGGCCACTACCTTACCATGTTGCATTAACACACAACCTAATCCTTGTCTAGAAGCATCACTATATACCACAAACCCCTCATTACCATATGAAAGAGTAAGTACTGGTGCTGAAGTTAATCGTGCTTTGAGTTCTTGAAAGCTCCTTTCACAGTCTTAATTCTATTCAAACTTAACATCCTTTCGGGTCATCTGTATCAATGGATTAGATATCTTGGAGAACCCTTCTACAAACCTACGATAATAACTGACCAAGCCAAGAAAACTCCTAATCTCGGCTACACTAGTAAGTCGCTCCCATTTCACCACTGCCTCAATCTTCTGGGGATCAACATAAATTCCCTCTGCTGATATTACATGGCCTAAAAATACGACTCTGTCAAGGCAAAACTGACATTTGTTAAACTTGGCATAAAGCTGTTCATTCCTTAAGGTCTGTAAGATAAGCCTTAAATGCTCTGTATGCTCCTCCTCTCTCCGAGAATATACCAAGATATCATCAATAAACACAATTACAAATCGATCAAGGTAGGGATGAAACACCTTATTCATCAAGTCCATAAAGGCTGCTAGGGCATTCGTTAACCTGAATGGCATCACCAAAACTCATAGTGTCCATAACGGGTTCTAAAAGCAGTCTTAGGAATATCAGCTTCTTTAATCTTAAGCTGATGATAACCCGAGCGTAGATCTATTTTAGAGAAGACTCTAGTGCCTTGAAGTTGATCAAATAAATCATCAATACGTGGGAGTAGGTACTTATTGCCCATTGTAACCTTGTTTAATTATCGATAGTCAATGCAGAGTCTGAATGTTCCATCATTCTTCTTAACAAACGGGACTGGGGCTCCCCATGGAGATGCACTAGGTCTAACAAACCCCTTATCCACCAACTCTTGTAACTGAACTTTAAGTTCCTTCAATTCTACTGGAGTCATTCTATATAGTGCTATTGAGATAGGTGTTGTCTCAGGGATCAAATTTATTGTGAACTCGATCTCCTTATCTGGTGGTAACTCTGGTAAATCATTAGGAAAAACATCTGAGAAATCTTGCACCATTGGAATATCCTCCAACCTTACCTCATCCACTCTAATATCCACCACATGGGCTAAGTAGGCTGAGCACCCTTTTCTGAGTAACCGCCTAGCACCCATGGCAGATATAATACATGAAGGAAGAAGCCTTCGTTCTCCATCAAATCTAATCTCCTGCCTCCCTGGCTTTTTGAACACCACTTCCTTCCTAAAAAAATCAACAGAAGCATAATGATTGGCAAGTCAATCCATACCCAGTATAGCGTCAAAGTCTCTAATGTCAAGGGCTATTAAGTCTGCCTCAAAATCATGCCCACTTACTCTAACTCTGCAATTCTGAAACATACTCTCTGTAAGTAATGAATCTCTAATAGGTGTGTCAACAACTAACCCATACTCTAGGAGTCTCAGCTCCCTATTGGAATACACAGAAAAGGTACGAGAAACAAAAGAATGCGTAGATCCTGGGTCAATGAGAATATGAGCCCCGCGACCAAAAATAGATAACGTACCCATGACGACTTCTGGTGTAGCCTGTGCCTTCTGCTGTGTTAAGGAAAAAACTCGAGCCTGAGTGCGGGGTCGACAAAATTGGCCCCTCTGGCCTAAAGCGGAAGTCTGAGTTCTACCAGTCGATGTAGAACCTTCTGTCTGTACACTCTTTTGACCTTGAGTCTGACCGAAGTCTCTTTGAAAGTGCTGTGGCATAGACGACCTCTGAGTAGAGTTATCACATTGAGCCAAAGTTGGGCAATATCTCTTAATGTGTCCAATATGACCACAATGGTAACAAGCATTGCTCCCAACCAAGCACTGTCCTTGATGGTTCTTGCCATAGATTCTACACTATGTGTGTCTAGAGCTGGTTAAGCAGTCATCATGGTAGCCCCCGCTACCTCTACCACTAGATCCTTGGCTTCTGTTTCCTGTGGGTTATTGTACTAAGCCTTGACTAAAACTCTGTCCCTGTCCTCCTCTATACTCTACACTCTGACTTCTCTGAAAGCCATATGAATTAGTTGTATGACTGCCTCCTCTCTTAGGCGGCCTACTGATGCGCTATTTCTATATCATAAAATTAAGTGCAAGTATACACTATCGTATGCAAGTAATAAAGAGACTAAATAAGTCGGATGTCGAACCCACAGGGATATTTCTTCTTTTTAACCAATTACTAAAATTATATCTTCCTAATAATTATTCAGATAAATAAAAATCTAAGAATGAATCTATAAAATATAAAGACAAAAACACAATGTAAAGAGATTTAAGTGATAGCAATATAGAGAAAACCTAGGATTAATACTATCCCTCGATATACTTTCTAATGATTAATCTTCTAATATTTAACTCCCTTAGTCTTTGTTATTGATCAAGACACTAATGTATTCACAAGCCTCTTCCAAGGTCATACAAGTATACCTTAATTTACCAAATACCTATATTCCTATGGTACTTGTAATAAATTAAGATTCATTAAGATTAGGTCTTATTGATCATACATGCCAATTAGGTATATTCCTATCCTAAATTGAAACTTGCATATGCAACATTGAATGTTACTCTATAATCATGCATCAAATTACTTAGATCTAAATATTATGATTCCTCTTCCGAGTTTATCAATAATATTACCAACTCATTCACCATATATTGGCCAGATATATTGAAGCATTAAGATCAAGTAATTTAAATATCAAAGAACTAAGTTTATTAAATATTCAAAAGATATGGTAATTAAGCACACATATTGAGTTCAAGTATTAACCCTAGAAAACAAGTTTAGCTCATGGCTACAATAGAACAGCAGTAAAAATAATAATAAATCATGATACAATCAATAGCAAACCGATATAGACGTCGAATTGCTCTTAATTGCGCTGCCTAAGATACTTTTGATGCCGAAGAACGCCTTGAATCTCTCTCTAAAGTTGGTTCAATTAAACTCCTATTGCTCTCTAAGACTTGTGCTCTATATTCTTAGTGTTCTTGAATTGCTCTAGGTTGTTCTTCAATTCTCCTTAAAGGCTGGGAACGAGTGGCTTTTTATAGGGATTGATATGAGCGTAAAAATCTCAATTCTCGTCGGACTAGGACTCGCGATACTGTTGGGGCACTATGCAATTGTCGCTGGGGCGACGCGTGAAAAAGGCTTCACCGCTAGAACGGTGTGCTGATGGCGCTAGGGCGCTGATATATCGCTGATGCGGTAAAGGTATGGCGCTGGGGCCCCAGATGCGACTTCAACAGGTCATTTTTCTTATTTCGATCACTATTTCAGCGTTGGGGCTATATTTCTTGTGGAGCTGGGGCGATGGACACATACTTTAAAATTTTTGTATTTTAGTCGCTGTTTTTGCTCTTTTTGCATTCTTTCTTTAAATTTAATTCAAGTCCCTATAAATAACAATAAAGCACATAAATAGACATCTATTCTCATAAAATCATAAAATATCAATAATAAAAATATGATAAAATATATGACAATTTTGCCCTCATCACTTACTGCTAGAGCTACCATCTGTCCACTCTTGATTACATTTTTATCTTACAGCTGAAATTCTGTGTGACTCGTTGATACTCTGCTCCACCCTCATTGCAGCCTCCACTAGTTTCCCAAACTCACTAAAGCCAGAAACTGTCATAGCTGTACGAATCTCACAGCTTAAACCATCTTCAAACTTAGTGCATTTCTCTTTCTCTGTAGAAATTGTCGCAGTAGCAAAACGTAAAAGATCTAAAAACTTCCTCTCATACTGCTCAACAAACATAAAACCTTGAGTTAGGCGAAGAAACTCTTTCCGTTTACTCACTTGGTACACAGTAGGAAAGAAATGGTCATAGAATTCCTTTCGGAATACTATCTAAGTAATCTCTTCGAGGGTCTGATAGTGCTCCTGTACTGATCTCCACCAATGGAGTGCACCTCCCTCAAGCAAGAATGTGGCAAAGGATAATTTCTCCTTATTTGAGTACCTCATCACATCAAATATGCGCTCTACCCTATCTAACCAGGACTCAGCCTCTGAAGGATCTCCCAAACCATCAAAATTTCTTGCCCTAAGATTCTTCACTCACTCAATGGTGTTAATGCTAGCACGTGTTTGAGCCTGATTTTATACAACTGCAATCACAAACTGAGCAAGCATATCAATAGTGGGCGAAGTCACAAGAACTTGCTGAACAGGTGGAGGTGCATTTGATTCTGCTGCACCTTCATTTTTTGGCTCATTTCCCCCACGATGCCTAGGATGGGGGTTCAGCTCAGTGATGGGTCTAGTACGACGTCGTGGTATGGTGGTGCCTACAAAATATCAACCCAACTATGTTAACTACAATACTAAAATTACTAAAAGACAAGAAAGTCTACATAATCTACAACTTATGCTTTGATACCAAATGAAAGAGCCCACATCTCTGTGTAAGGTATTGTCCGCTTTGGGGTTCACGCAAGCGTCCTTCCCCCTCACGGCTTTGTCTTTTATGGGCGGAACGAATCACCATCCCCAAAAGGCACCTCACATAAGTACACGTGATCACTCTTTATAAGGTCTTCACTTTGGACGAGTCTACCCGATGTGAGATTTAGGTCCTTACAGAACATCCTCTCCAAGGCTAGAATAAGGATAGAGTTTATGCGTGGCCATAGCATGATGGAGTTCTCAGCAAACAGCCGTATGTTTATTTAGCGTCAAAACCTCTTTCAACATTTGCATTGACTGTCTTGGCACCCTTCCTCCAAAGTTCTTCTGAGCATGGTCAAGTCTACGTGTTTACCTGTGTCGTTCCCTATGTCACCTTCCTTCTATTGTAATTTTTGTTTAAGCTATAAAAGTCATAAGCTTCCTTTTGGTGTCTAATCCTTAATGAGTCTTGGTCTGTTGGAATTAATTTATTCAGATGTTTATGAGTCTTCCCCCTGTTGCAGTTGTCAATAAATTCAAATATTATGTTATTTTTGTGGAATACTTCACCAAATATACTTGGGTATATCTTATTTATCTCAAATCCGATGTCATGAATGTCTTCACTTATTTTAAATCTTTAGTTGAACGCTATTTCAAAACAAAATTGGTAACATTGTACTTCGATATGGGGTGAATTTAAAAAAATTAAACCTTTTTTTGCTCTCTCATGCCATTCAACATCTTACAACTCCTCCCCACAAACCTAACACAATGGCTCCGCTGAACGACGTCATTGCCACATTATTGAAACGGGTCTTACCCTTCCACAAAGCCTCCATTTCCTTATTCTATTGGCCCTTTGCTTTTCAAACTGCTACTTGTCTCATCAATCATCTTCTAACTCCTATTCTTAACTTGAAATCTTCTTTTGAATCTCTTTTTCATACCTCCCCAAACTATTCCGAGCTTAAAATCTTTGGTTGTCTGTGTTATCCTTGGGTTTGTCCATTTACTAAACACAAACTCGACTCACGTTCCACTCGTTGTGTCTTTCTTGGATACTTCACTCACCAAAGTGCCTACAAGAATCTACATTTTTCAACCAATAAAATATATATTTCTCGTCACGTTTAGTTTGTTGAGTCTCTGTTTCCCTTTGCCTCCACCACATCCTTATCTCTCCCTTCCACTGACTTCACTCACTGGTCATCTTGTTCTTCGTCCCTTGCCTTTTTTGATTTAACTCACTTCTCAGTTCCTGTTTCCTCTTCCAATGTGCTTAGCCTATTGGTTGCTTCTGCTACAACTGAAGTTGCTCCTGCTACAACTGAAGTTGCTCCTACTGCTGCATCGTTGATAGCTCCCACCACTACCTTTACTCATGATTCTTGTCGCACTTTGATGCCTTGCAGAAACGTGTCCCCACCTGCCACATTTCAACATTCTATCTAGACCCATCCCATGGTTACGATATCTATTAACAACATCTTCAAGCCCAAATAGATCAATACTACCACTAGGCACCCCATCCTAACCTCTCTTGAAATAATGTGTCAATGGCCATTTGTGATCCTCTTTGGCGCGCTGTAATGATTGACGAACTCAATGCTCTTACTCACAATGGCATTTGGGAACTTGTTCACACTCTAAGGATCAAAATATTGTTGGCTGTAAATGGATCTTCCGCCTTAAACCTAATCTAGATGGTATCATTGCTCACTACAAAGCCCGGCTAGTTGTTAAAAGTTTTTCATCAGCGTCCTAGGGTCAACTACCTTCAGTGTCAAATAACCACTATTCGCTTGGTACTTTTCCTTGCTTTGAGTAATGATTGGTCGATTCATCAAATCGACGTAAATACTGCATTCTTGTATGGTACGCTTCATAAGGAAGTCTACATGATGCAACCTCCGGATTTTGTTGATCAAACACTTCCTTCCCATATTTGTCACCTCCACAAGTGCTTGGTACAATAAGTTGAAAACGTACATTCTCTCTTATGGATTCTCTAACTCTCGGTCGGACACATCCCATTTTATTTATAACTCTGATTGTCATATTATCTATTTTCTTGTATATGTCAATGATTTGCTTGTAAAAGGGAATAATTCCAGCAAATCTGCCCATTTTTCAAAGGCTTTGTCCATTTGATTCTCCTTGAAAGATGTCGGGCACTCCACTACTTTCTTGGTGTTGAAATAAGGCTTATTTCTCAGTCAACATAAGTGCATTCATGATCTTCTCACTCGGACCAGAATAGATAGTGCCAAAGCTGCTCTTACTTGGATGTATACTACCGAGCCTCTTCTACCCAATAACGACTCTTCACCTGCAAATGCCACTAACTGTAGACAAGTTATGGGTTCTCTGCAATACCTCTCTCTAACTCGGCCCGACATCTCTTTTCATATGGATAAACTTGCTCAATTCATGGAAGCTCGTCCACAAAAGCACTGATTACTGAAAAATACCTTCTTCAGTATCTCAAGCACACTATTTATCATAGTTTACATCTTCGTCGCAAGCAACCTCCATCCCTTTATACATTCTCCGACGCTGATTGGGCTAGAAACCCTCATGACCGAACCTTCACCTCAGCTTATCTTGTGTATCTCAGTGGCAATTTGATCTCATGGTCATTGAAAAAGCAAAAGTCGGTCGCAAGGTCCTCTCTAGAGGCTGAATATCGGTCCATTGCATCCCCCGCAACTAAACATTCTTGGCTTCTTTCTCTCCTTTAGGAACTCGAGATCAAACCATCTCTGCCCGCCATCTACTGTGACAACATGGGGGCCACCTACCTCTGTGAGAATCCAATATTCAATTCAAGGATAAAACATATTGCCGTCGATTTCCATTTCGTTTGTGATAAAGTGGCTTCCGGAGTTCTTCGAGTATCTCACATCTCATCTCATGATCAATTGGCAGACCTTCTTATTAAGTCGTTGTCAAACAATGTCATGATCGCCTAAGACTCAAGATTGGTGTATCAGATAGATTCATCATCTTGCGGGACATAATAAAGAAGATTATGTTGGTGATTCAAATTAAAAAACGTAATCAGTTTTTTATTTGGATCACTCACATTAAAACTCATTTATTTGGATAATTTTCTTTCCTCTTTTTATGCCGAATCTTTTAATTTCTGTTGTAATCTTTTGTATAAATATGGCAGGTTTGCCTTGAAAAATAGTGAAAGCTTTCACATTCTCTTGAATATAGCTATTGTTCAATTTGGTAAGTAAGCCAGTACAATAAAAAAAGTAAATACGGTCTGCAAATTTGATTACAAACATTTTCCAAAAATATTTCCTTGCTGGTACCCTTTGTTTCATATCTAGTCGATACCTGATCTTTACTCTCACTTTTCTTGACAGGACTTGACCTGAGTCCTATTTGAAAATTGAAGTAGATCTTACAATGACGTGAGACCAGCATACTTTTTACTTATACATATGATACAATGAGACTACATGCTTCAATAAAATGTGTATATATGTATTTTAATATACAAAAAGATATACAAATATACAGACTGTGACACTTATACAGTTATGTGTGTTATGGGCCAACCTCAAAATGTGATGGTTATATCACATTACACAAATTCCTGTGACAACTTAGAAAAAATATGAAAAATAAAAAAAAATGGTGAGCTGTGGCTCAGTGAGTGGACGTAATCTGAAAATATTATATACTTTATATGTATTGTACACGTATAATTTTATAAGATAGAATAATCATGAAGCTGTATACTGAATAGTCAATAAACTTGTAGTGAAATATAAGTTGTCATAAAAATCTATGCTAAAACTAAAATCATAACATAATATTGGGGATCTGAAAATCTTGAAGTATAAACTATCATAAAATCTATTATCAGACAGAATATATATAACATAGCTCTGGAAACATGTACTACATATATATATATATATATATATATTGACAACCCCACCAAACTTGTACCTGAGAAAATCTGGTCTAAGCTGGTGGAGTAATTCATGCACAGGTAGAGTGGGGGATTTAAGCTGGTCTAACCCGGCGGAATGCTACAAAGCTCGGGTAGAGCAAACTAAATTGGTTTAACGCATGCGCATTGCAACTACACTAAAGGGGAGGATACGCATATGGTGGTTCAAAAATTACTACTATATAATATCATGACTATAATTATTCTAAAATAATTATTTCTGTACTGAGTGTAATTATAAACTATACTATAATAAATTCTAAAATATTTTTGAATATACTAAATAGCATAAATATTTATTTGTCTAAAATAAATCATGACTAAATCTAATAACACGTAATTTAATCATAAACGGCTGTATTAGCTTAGTGCCTATGGCCCTCTGTAAGCTATGCTATAATCTAAAAGTGAATTGAGGGTCTCTATCTGATACGATGGATACTGGAGTCCTATGTAACCGTACAATCTCACTCATATACAAATGAGCCAGCTTATCTAATAAGTATGAAATCGTATAAGGTAAGAAATGAGCAGACTTTGTGAGTCGATCAACAATCACCCAAAAACTATCATGACCACTCTGAGTACGAGGAAGCCCAACAACAAAGTCCATGGTTATATATTCTCACTTCTATTTAGGAAGTGAAAGTGGTTGAGATAATCCTGCTGGCCTCTGAAGTTCAGTCTTAACCTACTAAAAAATCAGGCTGTGAGATACAAATTCTGCAATCTCTCTTTTCATACCTTGCCACCAGTAATGTTCTCTCAAAGTACGATATATTTTAGTCCTGTCAGGATGCATAGCATAAGCTGAGCTGTGACCTTCTTCTAAAATCTGCTTCTTTAACTCTTAGTTATTCAGAACACAAAGCCTGTTACCTATAACTAATGTCCTATCAGCTTTCAATGTTAAATCAGTTCGCATTCTATTCTTTACTTTTTGCTTAAGTTTAACTAAATTAGGATCCTGATCTTGCATCTCTCGAATATGATCAATCAACATAGGCCTAACTTGAAAATGTACTAGAAGAACTTCAGACTCATCTACAGAAAATTCAACACCCATAGACCTTAACTCAACTAATAATGGAAGATAAGTCACTTTCAAATAAGCTATAGAGTTAGAAGACTTCCTACTGAGTACATCTAAAACCATGATCTGATACCAAATTGACAAGAGCCGACCCGAACCTTCTTCGAGAATCGAGGCGGATCCTATGATAATGTGGGACTAACATACTCTTTACTCATACATATGATACAATAAGGTTACCTGCCTCAACAAAAGGTGTACATATATACTCTAATATATAAAAAGATATACAAATATACAGACTGAGATACTTATACAGCTTTGCGTGTCGTGGGCCAACCTCAAAATGTGATGACTGTATCACATTACACGAATTCCTGTGACAACTTGGGAAAAATATGAAAAATAAAAAAAATGGTGAACTTGTGGCTCAGTGAGTGGACATAATCTAAAAATATTATATCATTTATATGTATTATACACATATAAATGTATAAGATCGAATAATCATGAAACTGTATATTGAATAGTCAATAAACTTGTAGTGAAATATAAGTTGTCATAAAAATCTGTATTAAAATTAAAATCATAACATAATACTAGGGATCTGAAAATCTGAAAGTATAAACTATCATAAAATCTGTTATCAGGCTCAATATATATAACATGCTCTGGAAACATGTACTACATATATATATATATATATATATTAAAAACCCCACCAAACTTGTATCCGAGAAAATCTGGTCTAACCTAGCAGAGTAACTCACGCACAGGCAGAGTGGGGGATCTTAGCTGGTCTAACCTGGCGGAATGCTGCATCGCTCGAGCAGAGCAAACTAAACTGATTTAACGCATGCGCAGAGCAACTACACTAAATGAGAGAGTACGCATATGGTGGTTTAAAAACTACTACTATATAATATCATGATGATAATTATTCTGAAATAATTATTTATGTACTGAGTGTAATTATATACTATACTATAATAAATTCTAACTATTTTTGAATATACTAAATAGCATAAATATTTATTTGTCTAAAATAAATCATAACTAAATCTGATAACGCGTAATTTAATCATAACGGCTGTATTAAAAATATATAAAATATATATAGTTATCCACTCACAAAAACGTACTAATCTTGAGCTGGGTCTGAATTCTGAGATGTACCCGCTATCGACACACCTCCTATATCATAAGGTATAAAAATATATCATTAGCACCAATATGCATTATAAATATTAAAGTATAAATATTATAATATTATAAAATTGTTACCGACTAAAATACTGGATATAAATCTAACTACATAAATTAATTTCTTAAAATTTTTCATTTTTATTTTCTTTTCCTATTTCTCTCAACTACTTTTTTTCCTTCTCTTTCTCTTTTTCTTTTTCTTTTTCTTCCCTTCTTTCTTCTCACTTTCTTTTTCTTCCTTTCTCTTTTTCCTTTTTTTTTTCTTTCTTTCCATTTTCTTTCTATTTTTGCTTCTTCTTCTCCTGTTTCAATTGCTTCTTCTTAAACGAAGTAAAAACAAAACTATATATATATAACGGCTACTACTTAACTTTTATATATATATATTTATATTTTTCTTTTTTTTTTACCACTAAGATTCTTAATGGTCATACACGTGACAATTCTTTCCCAAATTGAAAAGTTCAAAACCTAGTCAATCTTCCTTGAACTTCCTGATTCATCAGACATAAGCCTAGCCAAATTCCCACAATTGTAATTTGCGATGTGAGAAACCATAACACCAAGGACAAACAGAAATGGCAATTCTGAAGAATTTCATCCGCCAATATTTGGTCTCACCTTGGTGGCACCCAATAGAAGGAATATGAACGTGCAATCAGTCAGGCCACACGCCACCTCCTTTCCAAAACATATCCTTCAATTGCTTGTGGCACCCAATAGAAGGAATACGAGGGTACTTCTTTCTTCAAATAAAATGGAAGTCTTATATATACTTGAGAATGATAGTCTTATATATTTTAAATAATATCAAATTCAATTTTGTATTACAATGTGATCCTCATAATGTAAGAGAAGTAGAAAAATGTTACTAATGGAGTAATACTACTTATAAAACTCTCTTTAAAAAAAATTTAATTTTAATTTATGTGATACAATTGCATCATTGTTATGTGGCCCTCGTCGTTTACTTTCATTTGGTTTTTATCACTTGTTTTCGTCTCAAATAAGTTTGTAGAATGCAATTAATACAAAGAATTTATATATATATATATATATAAATGAGACTTGGTGAGAGATAGAGCACTGTTTGACATTGTTTTATACAGTACAATACTGTTTAAACAGTATTATAAAATGTCAACAATATTCGTCACCCACTTAATCAAATTTATATATATATAATAACAATAATAATATTATTATTATATGTTGAGGGATATCAAGTCGTGCACTTTAATTTGACACCCCTATGGTATTAACTAAGCCACAACCTTGATACTCTTTGCGCAGCGAAAAATCATAACTCATACCATAAGCAAGAACACATAAGATTAACACACTAATAAAGATAAAGAAAACAAACCAATCACAAGATACAAGATATATGTGATTCAGCCCAAATTGTCTACGTCCACGGAGGATCCATGATTCAGCTTCTTCCCATTGAAATAGATCACAAAGTATCTTCTTACATCATCAATGATCCCACAAGACCCTTTAGTATCTCCCATAGAGACCTCTAAGCATCTACCTTTGATCATTATGACTCCCTAAGACCTCTTCATATCTCCTCATAAGAGATTTTTACAAGAAACACAAGAATAGCCCGAGCATCTAAGCCTAAAGGATCTATGGTGTTTCTCTTTTATTCACTCAAAGAACTTAAAGAAGAAAACACCCCCCAAGGTTACACCCTAGTGCACCACGCACTTAGTGCCTACCTAACTCCTCTATTCTCCCTTATAGTTACATCTTGAAACTTTAGATGCTTAATCTTAATCAAGGGTTTACAAGTGTTTATATATGGTATATTTCGTGCATACAAACCCTATTCCTTGTTGGAGTAAGACTCTACTTGTTTTGAAAGTCCTAAACTTCCCAAAACTTGAAATCCCGAGCCAAAATGGACTTTTTCACGCGTTCTGGCGCTGCGGCGCTCGTCCCTGGGCGCCGCAGCGCTGGCCCTTCTCGCGTCTAGCGCTGCGGCGCTGGTCTTCTGTTTTGAGCACCGCGGCACTCAACCCTGGGCGTCGCGGCGCTGGAAGCTGCCCGCGATTCCTTTTTTTCATTCGCGTCTTTGAGTCCCGTTTCACTTCCCCCTTCGTGTCCCACATGTCCTAGACTTCTCCATACGTGTCCCACACATTCTAGACTTCTTGTAACTCTCCACTTTAGTATTCATCTCAATTCTTCTCCAACCAAAATTGTTGAATCACCAATTTTTCAACATTATAAATATATTTGAGGGAGCTTAATATCGGTTTAAAAAAAATATAATATCGTACTTCTTTCTTCAAATAAAATGGAAGTCTTATATATACTTGAGAATGATAGTCTTATATATTTTAAATAATATCAAATTCAATTTTGTATTACAATGTGATCCTCATAATGTAAGAGAAGTAGAAAAATGTTATTAACGGTAACAAATCATTTGGTATAGTAATAAAAAATCAATTAATATGTAAGCATAAAAGTGAAGAGAATGAGAGAACCTTGAGGTGGAGATTCCTCATAAGTACCAATAAACTTCGTTGTGATTGAGGGGAACAACCCCAGCAGTTTTGCCCATATCTATAAATTGCTGAATTTCTTGATCAAGGCCATGGCCTAGAGGGAAAACGGCCAACCCACGAGCAGCTGATCGTCCTGAATTTGCAGCTGCTGCAAGCCCTAGCCAACGTGCCACCACCGAGTGCACCCCATTATAGTGCATTTTTAATCATAATAACTCAATATTGAAAAAATATGGATGTTTACATTTTGAAAAGTGCATTTTTAATCATAATAACTCAATATTGTTAAGGAAATTTGACAATAAGTTGGTATGAATTGTAAAGAAATTTGTATGTTAGAAAGTGTAGATGTTTGAATTTGAGAACTATTTATATAGTGTTCCCTTATTGTAAATTAAAATTTAAGAGAAATGCTACATATTGGGCTCTCTCTTCCACCCCTTTTTTCAAAGTTGAGAGAAAAAATATACCAAATTGAAATGCATCGTCAAATTTGTAATCAAATTATGTAAAATTGCCTAGATAAAGTTACTGATTAATCGATATAGTACTATTAATTTCTGTAATGTAATCTAAAAGGCTGATTAATTAGAGCCGTGAGGCAAATACATATTTTGGTAGTAATTTACCTTTGCTTTAATGATAGTTCCATCTTCCATTCTTAATAGAGCAATAGGTGAACCTTCTTGTGCTTCTGCAGTTTCAATGGCAGCAACTTTGGAAGAGAAACGAATTGTATCAGCTGGCAATTCGTCTGCCAAAACCTCTAGTAAAGCTTTGCGGTGTGCTGTTCTTGGCCCAATACCTTTCCTACTTATTAACACATAAATAAAGACATATTCGAAGTCAGTTGTTTATTAGCCCTCACTTTTTATTTTTTCGGGTCCTGTTATCACTAAAATTTTGATAATATTTATAATTATTAATGAACTAGAAAAAAAGACCATTTGATGATCATCTTGTCAGTGTTTAATGTCAAAAGATTTTACGAATACATTTTTTTAAATCATGAACCTTAATGATAAAAGTATCTGACACTTAATCGGTTAACTAACATAATAATAATAACAGAATCTTAAAACTCCCAATTTTCTTTTTCTTCATTCTAGTCTAATTGAATACATGCGACTTCAAATTTAATACAACTTGTACCGATCAATTACACTAAGTTAATTTTTTTAAAGTATTTAAATTAATAAGATAAGATGATTAAATAACATCAAGAACAATTATACTCGACCATACGATTGATCTAACAAATAATAAGATTTAAAAGGTAACATAGTTATTTCTCTAAAAAATTCTCCTATAAAAGAGAGTTTCTCTCACTATTTCATTCATTCTATTTTCATTTAGATACATTAAAATTATTTAAATCATCTGAAATAAATTTTATATCTTTTGTTAAAAATTTATCTTTATACTAATATTAAATTTTTATCTATCAATTTAAATTTTTAGATTGAATGATAAACTAATATGATATTAGAGTCAAAGTCTTAAATTTACACAAATTTATATTTCACGTTAAGAGGATTATTAAAAATTTATCTTTAATATTAATATTAAATTTTTACTTATCAATTTAAATTTTTGAGTTGATTAGTAAAATAATACCTTTAATTTTCTCTTAATTTCTATTGATTAATTTGATTGTCAAAGTGTATTTAATGTATAAATTCAGAGAGAGATTCCAAGATAGGAAAAAGGAGATCTATATTTCCTTCGATCACGAAAATATTTGTCAATTCATATATAAGACAAAAAAAAATTCAGAAATTAGAGTAACTCGCCCATTTTTTTCCAGGATAGAAAATTTTCGAATAGTTCCCGTATCAACATTAGTTATTCTTCCCCTCAAATTTAAGAGAAAAAATAATAAGAAAAGTAGCCCAACTATTCCTGCTATAACTATACCTACATCCTCTAACATTATTCCCATCACTCTTGCCAAACTCTTTTTTTTAAAAAAATTACGAATTTTTTTGAATATCATAATTTATAAATACAATTTAAGAAGAGACAAATGCTTTTTCTCGTCCATGAGATTTCGTCTGTATTGATAGGGTCAATGGATGAGTGATTGATTCGAGGGTTATAACATCAATGTTTTACCTTGAAATTGCTAAGAGAGAAAAAAGAGATGGCATATATGTTTTTCTAAAAAATAGTTTTAATATTTGTAACAGTATAAATATAGCCCAACCCACGATCCAACCCAATTCCATTTACATTAATCCAAGCCACTAGATCTAAAAATGATAACTTTACAAAATAGTAAATTAGTAATGCATGTCGATCTCAATAACTTTCAAAATTAGCTGAAAAATAATATTATTATAATAATAAAGCTTTCTATTTAATGGCTTTTGGTTTAGTTTATATCACGTCATCCATTTATTTATTATTTTTTTTTTTTCATTTCATTTTGTTGACCGTAGTTTCTAGTTCTTAGGCCAAATGTTAAGTCCTTGGCCTAATATGAATAAGTATTCTAGAAATAGCTGTTTGATCTCAAACCTAGTTAAGTTATTTTTCTGAGTTCTTCTTGATGTCTAAACTCTAATATTGTAATTATAGAAATAGTTAGAACTACGTCAATGGTTGCTTCCACCAACAACCATTTAATGCTTAAGTTAAAAATTTTAGTTGATTCGAAAAAAATATTCTTAAGTTGTGTGTGTTTTCTTGAGATTGTTTTTAATTTTAAAAAAAATAACTTATTTGTCCCCTCTCACAACCTATGACTCTTTGCTATATAAGTTTCTTAGGTGGTTAGCCTATGTTATAGGTTTTTCCTCGTTTGAGAATCGTGCACGAAGTCTAGAATTATGGGTATTATTGATTAGTTTCCCATACCTTATGTTTTATAAAGGAAAGTGGGTGGTGTGCCATGTTTGGCCTAATAAGTTCAATACTACAGTTGTAATAACTAGTATCCACAACCAGTAAGAATAAGTATTTATATATATATATATATATATATATATAAATATATGTATTTTTATTTGTATGTAGGTGATACTTGATTTATGTATTGTTATTAGTAGTGTTTGTATAGGTTAAGGACATACTATTAGCATTGGGTTTATTTACAAGACTTTAGATTTATTTTAGGGACCAATTTATAATATTTTGAAAGTTTTGGGGGCAAATTCGTAAATGCTAAAAATTAGCCTCTTAGTATAAAAATACACTTTTGAAACCCTAATTCACTCTTTTGGGTCAAGGTATCCCTTTAGAGAGAGAGAAGAGAGAAATAGAGGAGAGAGAAGAGAGAAATAGAGGGGAGAAGAAGAAGAAGAAGAAGAAATCAGAATTTTAAATTTTAAGAGGTATATCACAACTATTTCTCAATGTATTAGTATTAATTAAGTTAATTTCTTTAAATTTTGATTTCTGAAAATATTTATAATTGAGGATTTGATGTGTATTTCGTAAAATATTGTGAGAACTGATGATAATCTATGTAGATAGCTTGATAAATCATGATGAGTTGTAGAATTTCTGCTTGATAGTCTCTTGATCCAGAAATTTTATAAATTGTTGTGATTTGATTCTAGTTTTGAATTCTGAGTATATGAAATTAGACATGTTTAGAATAGACTTTGAATCGATTGAATATTCCAGAAATTAAATTTGTAGTGAATTTATAAAAATGACCCTGAAATTCTAAAAAATTTCTGTGTGCACAGTATGATACAGTGGCAAACAATTTTTGGCCTATTGAATGATCTTAAAAAATTACGAATTTATGGTATATCATAAGCCTATATGTCTAATATGATATACTCATAATTAAAAATTTAGATCAATGTGGTTAAATTGTTATAATTTTCTAAACTATATTAGCTCATTGCAGTATTTGATTAACAGCTTTTTAAAGTTATGGAATAAAATAGTTTTAAAATACTTTTGGTATGGATTTTGAAGTGAAATATTTATCATTAGTTGAAATATGTGTCAAGAGTAATTATATGGTAGTTTTGTAATTTTTGAGTTAGTATTAGATTTTATAAAATTACGAGACTGAATACTGTTCAGTAAATATCTTGATCCCGCTAGAATAATAGTTTGAATTTGATGGTGTTCATGAAATGGAATGTGTAGGAATTACGATATAATATTCATATATAAGAAGGATATATGAGGCAAGAATAATATATTCTGATTTTGGAGTAATTGGACATCATTTGATGTATTAGAAAATTTTGTTAAGTGTAAGTGGTCAGAATGGTAGGTTTTGAGAAACCGAGTAATTAGACCAATTTGATGTGATAAATGCATTGTATATAATTTTGTAAGCTATTTAAAGTGTTTTGTGTGAATTGTGAGGCTTATGAAAGGATTAATCTCCAGTGATAGGTTAAGGAGAATTAAGCCTTATACCCGAAAGTGTTAAGAGATAAGTATACTAGACTTTTTACTGAAATCACAATAAGCATAGTAATTGTCTATGTATGATTTTGTAAATGTGCTTAGAAATATGTTTATGTTATGCCAAAGTGTATTTGATATGAAATGTAAAAGACATATGTTTATGAATGTGAGCATTGACATTGAGCATGAACATACATGTGTTTTGAAAGTGAGCTTTCAAAATGAAATGTGTTTAACAAAGAAAGCTTTAAAGTGTAATATGTCCATAAGAAACATTTTGTATTTTGAGGATACTTGAACTCACTGTTGACTTAGTAGGCATCTTATATAATTTGTGGAGCCTTTATGTGTGGCCTTTCCTTCGGGATTGGTATATGTTATGTGTTCCATATGTAGGGAGGATCCTATTGGTACCTAAAGGAAGATTGAGTCATCACATTCGTGTGGTGGCGTATTGGTGCATGTGAGAGGACTCACTGATGATCAGGGTGAGAGTTTGGCTCTTACCTTCGGGCTTGAGCATTATATATGTATAATTTAAACCTCACTTGTACTATTCCTCTCATACGATATATCACCTACGAGTGACATTTAGCTCATTATGTGATATGTGATGTGTAAGTCCTATTAAGTTTTAGTTAAGTGGTGGTATTCCTGTAATATATTTTGAAAGAATGTGTAAGCGCTTACATGACATGTGAATTGATAAGATTATGATTTTGATTGATCACAGCATATCATACATATGCATTGTGTACATATATGTATTTGTATTTGATATATGAAAACTTAGTATGCTTACTGAGTTTTATACTCATTATAGTTTATGGTGATTTCAGGTAAATAAGGTACATGTGTGCTTAGCGGATTTGGCAAGACTTCTGCTGTTCATTGGGTTTCCTAAGTTGCTAGGTTACTGAGTGTTTCATTTGGAAATACGTGGGATAAGATATTTGATTTGTCCTTATTTAATAAATACTTATGTATTATTTTATTGTGTGTGGTTGGTTTTAGTTTAAGTTTCACCAAGTGTGGTTATGGATTGATTTTAAGTAAGAATTTGTAATGAATATATTCTGAGCTTCCGGTAACAAAGTTGCTACTGGTAATGTAGTAGAGTGTTAATCTCTGAGAAAACTCTGCGTATCTCCGGTTTACTAATTGTTCCAGTCATAATTCAATTGCTATAATTCTGAAAGAAATTAAAATGAATGTTTAAATATTATTGAATGAGTGTAAGTTATGTCATGTATCAGATCTTTTAAGTCTGTGGCGTGACAACAGGCTAGGTGGCATAACTTCCCAGTGTCTTAAGTGCTCCCTAAGTTAGGACAGTCTTTAGAGTATAAGTAGTTTAGGAAAGGAATTAGTGCTCTCCTTGATCAGGGTCCTCAAGAGAGCCTGATGTTGTACTAATCTCAATCTTGGTCAAGTGGCCAAGGTCAAATATGGCCTAATAATGGGCTGGCCTCAATGATCATAGGCCGAGCATAAGCTGGGCTTAACTGTTGTGGGCCTTAATAGGCTAAGTTTAATAAATATTGAGGGAAACAAGGTTCCCTTAGTTTTTAGTATTGACTAGTCACTAGTGAAAACTTAATGAAGTGTTCGGCTTGCATGACATTCTCAATGATGAAAATCATAGTTCTCAAACAAAATACTAAGTCCACAGTTGAGTCCTTAGCCGTAATAAGCTCTGGGATACTTGGTGATCAATTCATTTGGGGAGTGGTCTCGTGATTAGTAGTTTGAACTTTAAAATTAGCCCCCAAGCATTAAAGGGGTGTGACTCTTTGAAAGTTGTACACTATTTGGGTTATTACTCAATAGTCGAGTCATTACAATTTCCATATATGTGGTATAATCTCAAGCCCTTGGGCCTCATCTGATGATTGGAAAAGTTCCTGAGCTAACGCGTTTATCAAGCGAAGAGATGTCTCCTACTAAAGTTAATCTTGATTGTCATATCTTCTTCTTCAATGGCTAAGATTGTCCATGATGCTCTCTATATTTGAATAATCCCTAACTCTTCATATTTTTTGCATTTGTTCACAATTAGCTAAAGAAAAAAATAACGATTTTAATGATAAAGGCTCTGTATATTTAAGGATTGTTTGCCTAATTTCAACACACTAACTCATTGATTTTAATCTCAAGTAAGTTTGTTTACCCCATTCTTATTTTATTCTATTGTTTTTAAGTCGAATTTTGAGTTTTAATGCCTACACTGCACTTATATTTTTTAATACTTGAGTGCTTGGCTAATTTGTTGAATGCACAAGTTATTCTAGGTTGTCTGATCTTACTCCTTTTAGATTTAGCTAGAGATGTCATCTAATAAGAGTGGGGCTGATCTTGCCCTTTTATTTTTATGGTGGACTCAAATGCTTGGGATAGCTCGGTCGAGGAATCAAAAGGGAGAGGTCTAGAAAGATTGCGATCTCATGAGTTTAACTAGATAGCTTAGCCGAGAGGTGGATCTCAAAGTTGAATTGGGAAAGGTCGATGGGGACTCTAAGTGAACCATGAATGAAAAACCTAAAAGTCAGGAAGTCCCGACTAATGGTCACCACCAAAGGGGATTTATCGGAGGCCTAAAGAAGAAGACTAAGAAAAAACAAAAAAGCAACCTTTCCTTGATAGGACAAAGAGGTCTCATTTGAATTGGACTACCCCTCTTACAACCCTTCTCAAGTGATCGAGGAGGATTTTAAGGCCTTTATGACTAAATACAAGATACCAAATAGTGTTAATACGAGGGTCTTTAATCCCAAAGAGCATGCTAATGAACCTTTCACCAGCGAGGTGGCCTCATCTAAGTCTACTCTCAATCAAAAAGATAAAAAAAGAAAAGATTGAGCACTAGTACAAGTCGATTCTGTTGGGATTTGTGCTTACGTGACATCCTTTTTATGTATAAATATTTGCTTTATGTTTATACATTTATGATTTCAATATATCACTAATTATTTTATTTATAAATATGGTAAGATGCTTCTAACGTTTTAGACATTGTATGATCTGAAAGAGTTCAGATCTGATCTAAAGGAGTTTAGATCAAAACTAAGAGTTAGTAAAATCTAAAGAGTTAGAGCCTTGTCTGAAATGGGATAAAGACCTAAGAATATATTAATAATGACATAGTTGCAATAGGTTGCAAATGGTGCTAAGAAATGTTGTTATGCAAATATGTTCTTAAATTTAATGTTCCTGATCTACCTTCACTAATGCGGGTCTGCTAGTGAAGATCTTAATATATATATATATAGATCAGTGTATGTCTATATTTGGATAGTCCAGATGGTTAGTCTTAGCAGACCATGAGTTCAGTAGAAACTCGTATAGAGATACAAGTATTCAGTAAGGACTGAATATTGAACAGACTCATAAAGATCTCCAATAGACATCCCATAAAGCCGTCAATGGAGGATCTTTCGAGTTGAGTAGTATTCGTGGTCCTTAGACCTGAGTGCCACGGTAGACTTGTTAGTGATCCATCATACTTTGGTTCCACACATGTTAGATACCTTTCATGGTCTGACCGCTGGGTGTCGCTGGGTATGGTCCGATGCTAATGGAGTCCGGTGTGTACAGATATGGGATCCATCAACTCAATTGGGTGAGTAAAATATCATGCAACTCCAAGATTGTATTTCAGAAAGTCTTATGGCCATAAGCAGACATCCAAGAATTAATTTTATTCTCGGAAAAATAATATCGTAAAAGTGTTTACGGATATTATTTATTGAAATACTAATCTAGAGATAAGTTTATGGTTGAGCACATGGAGACTTGACGGTGTTGATCTATATCTCCACTCTTCTAGGATATTTATGATGGAAGGATTATACGAATATGATATAACCTCAACTTGTATGGTCTAATGCACTGTTTTGTAATATCTGTAACATGTGTGCGGGACATTGTTCACGGACGTGTGAAATAGTTTCATATGACAAATCGGGCATGGACCTAGAGAGTCTCACAATATGAAGTGTACTCGTTGTGCACTGGGGCGGCGAATTGGATTGAACAATTAATCCAACAATTTTCAGAAAAATGAAAAATGTTTCAAGGTTCCTTTTATTATTCACTTGTCAATAATTGAAGGTAAAATACATTATTGGTTTACAAGAGTTGTTAACCAATAAGAATTTGACAAGTGACATAATCTTGCTCCATAAATTATTTACCATGTATTTACCTATTTACCTTGCTTGGTAAATACATATATGGTAAATGTAAATATTCAAAATAGTTTTGAATTATTATTTATATATTAATCAAATTATTATTATTATTAATTGGAATAAGTGGCAAACACCATTTACTAATGGAGAATGCACTTGTTATTAATAATAAGGAAAGTTTACCACTTTGTAATTCTTAAATGATGCACTAAGGAAGTGGTAAAACCACTTAACATTGGTTAAATGCCATTTACTCTCTATAAATTGATTGAATTGGTTGAATCAAATTGGTGAGTGAAAAATATGATAGATTAAGGTTTGTAATGGCAAACATGGTTAAGTGGTGGTGGAGCACTAAGAGAAATCATTCTTTGCACTTAAGAAAGAATTGAAAGAGTTCAATGTGTGCAAGATAGAGTGAAATTCGTTCTAGGAGAAAAGAGAGAGGATTGAGAGCTTTTCCTAAGTGTTTTTCTTAAAGTGTTGAGAGAAAATGCAAAGGCTTACCAAGCTACAACATATAGAGTTGTAAAGAACTATAGAAAACACCCAATTCTTCTCATCTCTTGGTAGTAATCATAAGGACAAATTGTTTTAAGTGTTAAAACAATCATTTGCTGGAAATTCAAGGTTGCCATTCTAGCTTCACAATCCCACCGGATTTAGTTGTGAACTAGAATTGTGCAAGGGAACACTTCAAGGTGAGCTCAATAAATTGAAGCTTGGAGTTCTTGAAGAATTGTAAAGCTACCTTCATATCCGGGTAGGTTATTTATTTGTTATTCATTTTATATCATGCATGAAATATATATATGAGATATATATGTACTTGAATGATCATACATGCTTGAATATGTTACATATTGTTTAATATGTATGAATACTTCCGTTGCGTATTTAATTTTTAAAATTATACACATCTATACACATCACACACCATATCACACAACAAGTGGTATCAGGGCATGCTGATATGGTGTTTGCTGTTTGATGTTGTTGTAGTTAACATGTTGATGTTATATTGATAAACAACATGATGATGTTTGATTTCAAGTATGTTGATGTTTAAGATTGAACATGTTGATATTTTATGAATTCTTGGATATGTTGGCATTTAAAATTGTTTATATGATATTTGATCATGTTTTAAATCGGTTGATTTGGGTGTCGGAACAGAAGAAAATTGATTTTAGTGCACCGGACACAGTAACAGTGTCCAGCGCTGAGGCGCTAGCTGACGGTCGCTGCAGCGCTAGCCTAAGTTTGGCCAGCGCCCCAGCGACAGGCTACGAGCGCTGCGGCGCCCACATACTGGAATTGAGCGCTGAGGCGCTGAGGCGCTGGGATATGGGCACTGCAGCCCTGGCTGATATTATGGCCAGCGCCGAGGCGCTAGATATATGGCGCTGCAGCGCCAGCCCACTATTTGGCCAGCGCCGCGGTGCTTACTTCTGGGCGCCCCCGCGCCCGGATTAATTTCATGAACGCTGCAGCGCCCGTTTTTCAGCGCTTCAGCGTTCATCACTGTTTCTGGAAAATTTTTTTAATTTATTTATCATGTTTTGACTTATTTTATTGATGTAATGTACTTCAATAGTTCTCATAACATGATGTGATCATTAAAATACGCTGATAATCACAATGGGAGCCCTATTGGTGAGTGTTAGTTGTGATTGCGTATTTCTTTATATATAAATGATCTATATTATTCATTTGATGAAATGAGTATGTAATAAAATCTCTCTTAATTAGATTGTAATATTTTCATTATGAGATAATGTTAAATATGATCCGTCTTATCAATACGGTATTAGACAAGTCACTTCGATTCTTTTCCAAGATCGCTAAAGTGTGAGGGATTGATTGGTGTGACTTGGGCTATACCGTTTAAACATTAGATGTGATAAATATATGTTAAAGTGTTACCCTAGATCGCTAAAGTGTGCGGTTAATAACAATAACATATATTTAATGATTGATAAGTAAATCTAGAATACACTTATCCTAGATCGCTA
The DNA here is from genome assembly GCA_946807835.1 of Ailanthus altissimus. Classification (NCBI taxonomy): domain Eukaryota; kingdom Viridiplantae; phylum Streptophyta; class Magnoliopsida; order Sapindales; family Simaroubaceae; genus Ailanthus; species Ailanthus altissimus. The sequence continues at coordinate 12,439,436 of OX327706.1, read as the reverse complement.
AAGTGTGCGGATAAGATGTGTTAAGGATCAAGTGTTAAGAGTTGCATGAGATGCAATTGATAAGAGTTGTCTACCTTGGGTTTACTAAGGCCTAGATCGCTATAGTGTGCGGCTGAAGTAAATGCCAAAGGGATCCACTTCTCACTATATAGTTTAAAGAATTCTTAAACTATCATTTTCCCGTGTGAGAGATTAAAGGGATTACGTAAAATAGTGGGAGGGCGTTTTTAGATTAAAAATTGTATAATTGTTATACCCATGATCTAAAACGTTATTTATTAGTGATTGAAATATTCCGCTAACATCTTTTTCTTTTGTCTTGTGAAGATCAAATGGCTTCAAACAACACTTTAGCTCACATCCTTGATGCGCACCAACTAAAAGGTGCAGAAAATTATGCTAATTGGCTTATGAATCTCAGAATAGTTCTAGATTCTGAAAAGCTTGGATATGTTATTGATCAGCGGATGCCACAAGCTATTTTTGATAATGCTTCCCTAGAAGAAAAGGAGACATATCGGAAATGGTTGGATGACGATTTGAAAGTCAAATCGTACATTCTCGGGTCTATGTCTACGGAGCTCCAAAGGGAGCATGTCCACGTGGACAATGCTGGGAGTATCATGCTCCACCTAAAAGAGTTATTTGGTGACCGACCTCAATTTGAAATGTATAGGGTTGCCAAATCACTTTTTCAAGCTAAACTACCCGAGGGCAGTCCAGTAAGTCCTCATGTCCTCAAAATGATTTCATACATTGAGAGGCTGGAGACCATGGATCTCATACTGAGCAATGGATTGGGGAATAGCTTGATTCTCCAATCACTTCCAGGGTCATTTGCACCGTTCATAATGAATTACAATATGCAAGGATTGACTCATACTTATGCTGAACTGCATAACATGCTAATAACTGCTCAGGAGGACATGAACAAAGGGGGTTCGGTCCTCTATGTTCAGGGTGCTTCATCATCTACCCGAAGAACTTCTAAGAAGTCCAAAGGAAAGAATAAACAGAAAGTAATGCATGCACCTAGAATGGGTCCTCGAAAGCAATACATATCCAAGCACCCACGAAAGAACAAAGCAAGTGGAAAATGTTTCCATTGCAGTGAGGATGGGCATTGGAAGCGAAACTGCCCAAAGTACCTTGCCATGATTAAGAAGACACCATCAGGTATACACTTGCCTTTTATTGATATTTCCTTAGCATTTGATGCTAGCTTTGGTTGGGTATTAGATACCGCTTGTCCTTTTCACATCTGCAATGTGTTGCAGGGTCTAAAGGAAGTTAAAAAGTTACAACCAGGAGAAGTACAGCTTCGTGTTGGAAATGGAGATTTCCTACAGGTCGAGGCTATTGGATGTTTCAATTTGATGCTTCCATGTAATAAAATTGTTGTATTGAATAATTGTTATTATGTGCCAAACATTATCCGGCAAATTATTTCAATTCCTGTATTGGACAATGAAGGATATCATATGCGTGTTAGGAATCGTTCCTTATGCTTGTATGATTTGAATAATATTTTGTTAGCTGAATGTCAGCTGATAAATGGGCATTGCATATTAGATACAACAGGAAATGTCATGAATGTACAAGTGAATGCTAAAAATAGTGCGGGAACTTTAAATGATAGAGAATTGTGGCATATGAGATTAGGTCATATAGGGGTAAGACGCCTATCCCGTCTGGTTAAGGATGGTCGGATACCTGATCTGACCATAGAATCATATCCAGTTTGTGAATCTTGTATTCAAGGGAAAATGACTAAGGCTCCATTTATTGATGTTGGACACCGTGCCACTAATTTATTGGAACTAATACATAGTGATATATGTGGTCCAATGAATCATACTGCTATGGGTGGTTTTCGATACTTTGTTATCTTTATCGATGATCTGTCACGATATGGATATGTGTTTCTTATCAAACACAAGTCAGAAACTTTTGAAAAGTTCAAAGAGTTTCGAAATGAAGTAGAGAAACAAACCGGAATGTATATCAAATGTCCTAGATCAGATCGAGGGGGTGAATACATGAGCAGTGAATTTTCAGATTATTTAAAGGAGAATGGGATTCTCGCTCAGTATAGTCCTCCAGGTACTCCACAACACAATGGTGTTTTGGAGAGGAGGAATCGGACTTTATTGGATATGGTTCGATTGATGATGAGCTTCACTGATCTCCCTGAATATCTGTGGGGATATGCACTAGAAACTGCTGCTCATTTATTGAATAGAGTTCCATCAAAAGCTATTCCATCCACTCCACATGAGATATGGACTGGAAGGAAACCAAGTCTTAAATATGTTAAGATTTGGGGTTGTCCTGCTTACGTAAAAGTTACGCAACAGGATAAACTTGCACCTAAATGTTACAAGTACAGGTTCATTGGATATCCCAAGAATTCAATGGGATACCAATTCTATGATCCAGAGGAACGAAATATGTTTGTATCTCGTTATGCCACTTTTCTAGAGAAAGAATTTCTCCTGAATCGTGGAGATTATAGAAAGATTGAGTTAGATGAACTCAATCAGAATGAAAATGAACCAACAATGGAACTTCAGGCTCAATCAAGCAGAATACCTTTGACACACCCTCCACGTAAGTCAGAAAGGATATCAAGGCCACCTGAAAGGTATGGTTCCATATCTAAAGGTGCTCTTGATGTTTTCTTGATTGAAGAAAAGGATCCTTTAACTTACAAAGAGGCAATGTTGGACATCGATTCGGGAAAATGGCAAGAGGCCATGAAATCTGAAATTGACTCTATGCATCACAATCAAGTCTGGGACTTGGTTGAGCTTCCTGAAGGAATTGTTCCTATCGGTTGTAAATGGATCTACAAGCGGAAGCGTGGGCTCGATGGGAAAGTGGAGACTTTCAAAGCCCGATTGGTGGCGAAAGGTTATACTCAACGATCTGGGATCGACTATGAGGAAACATTCTTACCAGTAGCGATGCTTAAGTCAATTCGGATTTTACTAGCAATTGCTGCGTATTATGACTATAAAATTTGGCAAATGGATGTGAAAACAGCGTTCTTAAATGGATATCTTGAGGAAGAAATCTATATGCAACAACCCGAAGGTTTTACATCCAGTCAAACTTCTGGTCTAATATGTAAACTGAAGAAGTCTATCTATGGACTTAAGCAAGCATCCGAAGCTGGAATCTTCGTTTTGATGAGGTAATCAGAGGGTCTGGTTTCATCAAGAACGAAGAAGAATCATGTGTGTATAAAAAGAGCAGTGGGAGTATGGTAGTCTTCTTGGTTCTATATGTGGATGACATACTCATTATCGGAAACGATATTGGTATGTTGCAATCAGTCAAAAGTTACCTAAGTAAGAATTTCTCCATGAAGGATTTGGGAGAGGCTTCCTATATACTAGGTATAAAGCTTTATAGAGATAAAGTTAGGAGGCTTATAGGACTCTCCCAATCATCGTACATAGATAATGTCTTGGAAAGGTATAGTTTCAGTAACTGTAAGACAGTTAACATACCTTTTAGACATGGCATTCATCTTTCGAGGAAAATGTGTCCTCAGAGTGAAGATGAAAAGGTTAGAATGTCTAGTATACCTTATGCATCAGCTGTGGGGAGTCTGATGTATGCCATGATGTATACGAGACCTGATATCAGTATGGCTGTAAGTGTTACAAGCCGCTATCAGTCTGATCCAGGCGAAGGCCATTGGATGGCAGTGAAACATGTCCTAAAATATCTTAAAGGTACTAAGGACAAGTTTTTTATTTATGGAGAAAATGACCTAGTGTTGAGAGGATACACAGATTCAGATTTCCAATCTGATCTAGATGATAGAAAGTCTACATCTGGATATGTATTCATTCTCAATGGTGCTGCAGTCAGTTGGAAGAGTAACAAACAGTCATCAACCGCTGATTCCACAACAGAGGCAGAATATATTACAGCATCAGAAGCAGCAAAAGAAGCGGTTTGGATACGCAAGTTTATCGCTGAACTTGAAATAGTTCTGAGTTCAATGGATCCTATACCATTGTTCTGCGATAACAACGGAGCCATTGCACAAGCAAAAGAGCCAAGAGCACACCAAAAGTCTAAGCATGTGGAAAGAAAATACCATATCATAAGAGAAATCTTGGCTAGAGGAGATGTAATAGTTCGTAGAGTAGACTCTATGAATAATGTAGCGGACCCACTTACTAAGACCTTAACTCCAAAAATATTTGAAAGACATGTGGAGTCAATGGGTATAAGATACCATCGTGAATGGCACTAAAGCAAATGGGAGTTGTTGGGATTTGTGCTTACGTGCCATCCCTTTTATGTATAAATATTTGCTTTATGTTTATACATTTATGATTTCAATATATCACTAATTATTTTATTTATAAATATGGTAAGATGCTTGTAACGTTTTAGACATTATATGATCCGAAAGAGTTCAGATCTGATCTAAAGGAGTTTAGATCAGAACTAAGAGTTAGTAAAATCTAAAGAGTTAGAGTCTTGTCTGAAATGGGACAAAGACCTAAGAATATATTAATAATGACATAGTTGCAATGGATTGCAAATGGTGCTAAGAAATGTTGTTATGCAAATATGTTCTTAAATTTAATGTTCCTGATCTACCTTCACTAATGCGGGTCTGCTAGTGAAGATCTTAATATATATATAGATCAGTGTATGTCTATATCTGGATAGTCCAGATGGTTAGTCTTAGCAGACCATGAGTTTAGTGGAAACTCGTATAGAGATACAAGTATTCAGTAAGGACTGAATATTGAACAGACTCATAAAGATCTCCAATAGACATCCCATAAAGCCGTCAATGGAGGATCTTTCGAGTTGAGTAGTATTCGTGGTCCTTAGACCTGAGTGCCACGGTGGACTTGTTAGTGATCCATCATACTTTGGTTCCACACATGTTAGATACCTTTCATGGTCTGACCGCTGGGTGTCGCTGGGTATGGTCCGATGCTAATGGAGTCCGGTGTGTACAGATATGGGATCCATCAACTCAATTGGGTGAGTAAAATATCCTGCAACTCCAAGATTGTATTTCAGAAAGTCTTATGGCCATAAGCAGACATCCAAGAATTAATTTTATTCTCGGAAAAATAATATCGTAAAAGTGTTTACGAATATTATTTATTGAAATACTAATCTAGAGATAAGTTTATGGTTGAGCACATGGAGACTTGACGGTGTTGATCTATATCTCCACTCTTCTAGGATATTTATGATGGAAGGATTATACGAATATGATATAACCTCAACTTGTATGGTCTAATGCGCCGTTTTGTAATATCTGTAACATGTGTGCGGGACATTGTTCACGGACTTGTGAAATAGTTTCATATGACAAATCGGGCATGGACCTAGAGAGTCTCACAATATGAAGTGTACTCGTTGTGCACTGGGGCGGCGAATTGGATTGAACAATTAATCCAACAATTTTCAGAAAAATGAAAAATGTTTCAAGGTTCCTTTTATTATTCACTTGTCAATAATTGAAGGTAAAATACATTATTGGTTTACAAGAGTTGTTAACCAATAAGAATTTGACAAGTGACATAATCTTGCTCCATAAATTATTTACCATGTATTTACCTATTTACCTTGCTTGGTAAATACATATATGGTAAATGTAAATATTCAAAATAGTTTTGAATTATTATTTATATATTAATCAAATTATTATTATTAATTGGAATAAGTGGCAAACACCATTTACTAATGGAGAATGCACTTGTTATTAATAATAAGGAAAGTTTACCACTTTGTAATTCTTAAATGATGCACTAAGGAAGTGGTAAAACCACTTAACATTGGTTAAATGCCATTTACTCTCTATAAATTGATTCAATTGGTTGAATCAAATTGGTGAGTGAAAAATATGATAGATTAAGGTTTGTAATGGCAAACATGGTTAAGTGGTGGTGGAGCACTAAGAGAAATCATTCTTTGCACTTAAGAAAGAATTGAAAGAGTTCAATGTGTGCAAGATAGAGTGAAATTCGTTCTAGGAGAAAAGAGAGAGGATGGAGAGCTTTCCTAAGTGTTTTTCTTAAAGTGTTGAGAGAAAATGCAAAGGCTTACCAAGCTACAACATATAGAGTTGTAAAGAACTATAGAAAACACCCAATTCTTCTCATCTCTTGGTAGTAATCATAAGGACAAATTGTTTTAAGTGTTAAAACAATCATTTGCTGGAAATTCAAGGCTGTCATTCTAGCTTCACAATCCCACCGGATTTAGTTGTGAACTAGAATTGTGCAAGGGAACACTTCAAGGTGAGCTCAACAAATTGAAGCTTGGAGTTCTTGAAGAATTGTAAAGCTACCTTCATATCCGGGTAGGTTATTTATTTGTTATTCATTTTATATCATGCATGAAATATATATATGAGATATATATGTACTTGAATGATCATACATGCTTGAATATGTTACATATTGTTTAATATGTATGAATACTTCCGTTGCGTATTTAATTTTTGAAATTATACACATCTATACACATCACACACCATATCACACAACAGATTCAATTAGATATATTCTTACCAAAAAGAGCTTAAAGAGTTTGGGATTTATAGGTGAAGTGACTGAGGAGATACTGATAAGGGCGTAAAAGCACTAGTATGATTTGTATCCGAATTTTGTATTTTACTATAAATCATAAATATTTAGCTATTTAATTGTATTTTTTATCATAAATAGATGCAGGATGGCAAATGTGACACATAGGAATAAACGGGAGGCGAATTGAACGTTAAATGAAAAAGTTACGCTCAAAATACAAAATGGGTACCAAAGCTGGGCGCCGCAGCGCCCATGACTGAGCACCACGATGCCCAGAATCCAGCGCTGCGACGCTCGTAGTGGTGAACAGTGTCGGTGAATAGAAGTAGCAAATTATGTGGGTAATTTTAATCATCAACAATCTATCCCATAATCAAATTCCTACAATCTGAGGTAGAGAGATCATCTAAACTTCTCTTGGCATTACAACCAAGAGAAGCTATCTAGACCAATGAATCCCTTAGGATTCCCGCAACTATAAGAAAAGAAGCTGACATTGGAAGACATGTTTATGCAATATATGAAGTCCAATGATGCCATCCTATAGAATCATTGATGAGCACATGAAAATACATATTTATTAAGAGATTCAGTCACCATTTAATGTCACTAATTTTAGTATTTTCTTGTATTTTAGCTTGAAATAAAATGTTCTCCTCAAATTGTGGTTAATGAATGTTATTTTCATAGGTTTAGGTACAATAGACATAACTCTCAATGTAGAAATCGAAATAAAGAAATTCTTGAACCTAGTGTAACATGACTCAATCTTACACAAACTTAAAGAATAGTGGAAAAGCCAAATCCAACATGTTATCGGCCACAAATTGAGATACAATAGAATCAGCCTACAACTTCTGCTCAACTCCCGTATTTGGACCGTATCTCACAAAATACGTACTCAATTGATATAATTCTTGCAGTTGTGAAATACTAGCTTAATTATCAACAACTCTTATGTTGATAGTAAAGTCCAAATCAGCCGTTATCATGGACCAAGTTTCATTACAAGTGGGTAAAATGGTTGTTGGCCGAAATCTGATGTATCTTTGAAATTTTACTCATATCTCATTGGATACTCATCCAATTTGCATGAACTCGGTGCCTATGGAAAGAAGAGATAAAATGATACAACTTTCATGTCAGCCACAGAGGCTACATCGGTCATTTATATTATAAAAAATGTGCTGCAAGTGGATGAACGAGTTATTGGCCTAAAATTATTGAAGATTGATGTCACCCATGACATATTTTCATTCATTGCTATATAAGGAGACTCTTAGGACGTTTTCAACATTAGATAATTCTCTCTTCTTTTCTTCTCATTAACATGTATTATAATTTAGGCTAGAGTTTTTGGCAAGACTAAGAGATGAACTTTTATGTGTAATAAATCTACTTCTATGCTTTAATTCGTTGTCAAGAGCTACAAATGTTGTAAGTTTGGTTTTGATTAAACTCTTATCTAGTTTATTTTCTATAATCCATAGGTTATAATTCTCATGTCTCATATATGTTCAGTCATGCTTTTCTTATGTGATTCTTGTTGAATTATAATTGTTATTGGTTACATTATTTTCTATGTTAATCTTTTACTGCAATATTGTCAAATTGATATATTGTCGATCTTGGATAACATGTAAGGGCAATGAATGTTTGATATTCAAGTTGATCTTTTACTGCAATATTGTCAAAATGATATATTGTCAATCTTAGATAACTTGTATAAATAAACATGATTTATGTTAATATTTGCAAAAGAGTTTAGTCATATCAAATGCATGTGTTATCAAATGTGCTATATTTTACATATTTTTCGATTGATTGTTTAGATGTAAAACTATCAATTGAGTTATAAACACCGAATCAAAGTGTAGAGTAGATTTATAAAGCATAATTATGATTCTCGAAGCCTTGTTTAAATTATCATAAGACATTTCCTTCAAATCATAGACAATTTTATCTCATCCACTTAAATCAATTAATTTTATCCTTTGCTACTGCTTTAATATTTTACTTCACCAACTTATTTTGCCAAAAGCTTCCTCGTGGGATCGACACCTTAATCTATATTGCGATAGCCGCATTATTTTGAGAGTAAACAAAATTTGGCACCATTGTCGGGGAGGCACACTAAGCGAAAGTCGGTTGTGATTATAAATACTAAAGTGGTAACTTTATACATTTTTTTTTCTTTGTAAAATATTAATTTTATTTTCTTATAATTCATCTTATTATTCATGATTGGTTCTGCTACCTAATTTATTTTTATTTTCTTTAGTTAATTTGTTATAATTTATATTATTTTAATAGCTAGTTTTACCGCCTAACTTTGTTCACTTTCTTTTATTTATTTATTGTACTTCGCACTTTATTTTGTTTTATTATTTATTGTACTTTATTTCTTTAGTTAATTTGTTGTATTATTTTTTGCTTGTTCTGCCGCCTAACCTAGTTTATTTATTTATTTATTTTTATTGTACTTTATTTATTTATTGCACTTTTTTTATTGTACTTTATTTTTATTTTCTTTTTCTTATTTATTACACTTTATTTTTTTTAGTTAATAAGTTGTATTTTCTTTTTATTTTAATGGCCGATTCTACCGCCTAACTTTTATTTATTTACTTATTTTACTTTTTTTTATTGTACTTTATTTTATTATTTTCTTTTATTTATTTGTTATAGGTTGCATTTTATTTTTCTTTATTTATTGCACTTTCTTTTCTTTTATTTACTTATTGTACTTTTTTATTTATTTATTTATTGTACTTTTTTTATCGTACTTTACAGTTTATTATCTTTTCTTCATTTATTGTATTTATATTTCATGGTTGGTCTTACCACCTAACTCATTTCTATTTCTTGTCATGTTTTATTCCACTTTTTAATTTTCCTTAAGCATTTCCTTCTTTTAAAAAAAAATATTTGTTAGGATGTATGCATCGACTTAGAGACAAACGAGGAAGATTTGTGAGAGAACTAGAACTAGAACCACCCCCACAATTTGTAAGGGAAGAGAATTCACCTTCTAGTTCATCTTGTAATTCTAACACAATGAGCAAACACGAAGAAAACTCCGTTAGAACTCTAAAAGATTACTTGCATCCTACTCGCACAGCCATACAATCATGCATTATATTTCCACTTAAGACACCACATTCGAATTTTAAACTTGGAATGATACAACTTCTGCCCACTTTTCATGGTCTAAATAGTGAAAATTCTTATGTACATGTTAAGGAATTTGAAGGGTAATTGTCACCTTTTATAGCCAACCTGAAGCCATAGACACTGTTAGGCTTAAAGTTTTCCCTTTTTCTTTGAAAACAAAGCAAAGAGTTGGCTATACTCTTTGAGGCCAAGGTCTATAGGAACTTAGGCAGAAATGACCCAAGTATTTTTCAATAAATACTTCCCACAACACAAAACTAATGGCCTAAAAAGACAAATTTCTTCCTTCTCCCAAAAAGACAGTGAAATCTTATATCAAGTATGGGAAAGGTTTAAAGAATTGCTAAATTTGTGCCCTCACCATGGGTATGAAAATTGGCGCTTAGTTAGTTATTTCTATGAATGACTCACAATTAGAGAGTGCCAATTTATTGAGATGATGTGTAACGGAGAGTTCCTTCACAAAGATCCTGAGGAAGCCATAGAATTTCTTAATGACTTAGCCAAAAAAAATCCATACATGAACTAGACCTAGCATTACTGAAAGCACAAATAGGTCACGACCCAATGGCGTTTTTCATCTTAGGGAAGAGGATAACCTCAAAGCCTAATTATAGGTCTTAACTAGGGAGTTAGAGGCTTTGAAAACAAAAGATAGAAGGGTCAACCACACGGTTGCTAGAGTTGAGTCACACGATGTCTGTTTTGTCTGTGGAGGAGTGGAACACTTAGCTCAGGATTGCCCCACTTATAGTGAGATGAGAGGGATATATGAGAAACAATGTAATGCCCTAAGGATGTACAAGAAGCCTTATTCACCCTACTTTGAAACATATAATCCTAGCTGGAGAAACCACCTAAATTTCAGTTAGAAATCTGACCAACAAGCCAACAGTTATTGGAAACAAGAACAACAAGCACCCAAGTCTTATGTTGCACCTCAATATAATGCACGACCAACTAGGAGTTCTTTAGAGGATACATTACAAGTATTTATAGAGGTACAAAGTAAGACTAACCAAAAATTTGAAACAGTTCTTACGCAAGTGATAGACGAAAACAAAGAAATTAAGAGTCAAATCACAAAGCTGATCAGTGTTTTAACTGTACAAGAACGAGGTACGTTTCCATCTCAACCTCAATCCAATCGAAAAAGACAATTCATGGCACAAGCTTCTACTTCTGATGCTCAAAATCTCAAAGAAGTTAATGTCATTACTACTCGAAGTGGTAAGATTGCAAGTGAGCCTACTTCTGAAACTAATACATCTATGAGTAGTAAAGATGCCCCCATTGAAAAAGAGGCCACAATGGAAAAAGAGCCCGAAATTAAGTTTTCAATCTCAATGCCTTTTCCTCAAGCTCTTCGACCGGTTGGAAAAAATTCAGAAATTCAAGGTGAGATTTTGGAACATTTAAAACAAGTTAAGATTAATCTTCTCTTGTTGCATTTGATTAAACAGGTTCCAACTTATGCCAAAGTCATCAAAGATCTATGCATTATCAAAAGAAAACACCATGTCAAGAAAACTATATTTTTGGCAGAACAGGTAAGTGCAGTGATTGAACAAAAGACACCACCCAAATATAAAGACCCAGGATGTCCCACAATCTCCTGTCAAATTGGAACATATGAGTTTGGTCAAGCTTTGTTGAACTTAGGAGCAAGTGTAAATTTAATGCCCTATTCTATTTACTTGCAATTGGGACTTGGTGAGATTAAACCTACATCTGTAGTCCTACAATTATCTGACCAATCAATCAAGAAACCATGGAGAATAGTAGAAGATGTTTTATTACAAATTGATAAATTTTCTACCCTGTTGATTTTCTTATTTTAGATACTCATTCTATTGTTAACATAGAGTCAAAAATCCCTCTTATTTTGGGGAGACTTTTTCTAGCCACTGCTAACGCTTTATTAATTACAGAAATGGTCTAATGAAATTATCTTTTGGGAATATGACTCTTGAGGTGAACATTTTCAATATTGACAAACAACCACGAGAAGAAAATGAGTGCTATCATTCATATATGATAGACACACTTGTAGCAGAGGAAGCTTATAAAAATCATGGCTCTTATTCTTTGAAAAACCTTTTCAATTTTGATTTTGAAGAATTGTATTATCCTGATGTAACAACTTATGTGTTTAGTATTTTTTACTCACAGGATAAAGGGACTCGATTTTGGCAGCCATGTTTTGAAGAGTTGCCACGAGAGAGGGAGAGACCAAAACTATCAAACCTCGAGACACCACAAGTTGAGCTTTCTCCACTGCCCAAAGGTTTGAAACACGCATTCTTGAGACCAGGTGATACCTTTCCTATCATCATTTCTTCTGAACTTAGTGCTGAACAAGAGAAAAATTTGATAAAATTGTTAAAAGAACATAAGTCTACACTAGGTTGAACCATAGCTGATATTAAAGGTATTTCTCCATTGATATGCTCCCATAGAATTCATTTGTAGGAAAGTTCCCAACCTCGTAGGGACCCATAAAGAAGACTTAACCCAATAATGAAAGAAGTAGTGAAGAAAGAGGTCTTGAAACTATTAGATGCGGGTATAATCTACCCAATTTCTGATAGTCAATGGGTAAGTCCAACTCAAGTAGTTTCTAAGAAATCTGGGGTTACTGTTGTTGAAAATGAGAATGGGATACCTGTTCCAACTAGGGTAGTAAGTGATTGGAGAATGTGCATTGATTATAGAAAGTTAAACACAGCCACTAGGAAAAACTATTTTTCATTGCCTTTTATCGACCAAATTTTAGAACGTGTAGCTGGACATCCTTTTTATTGCTTTTTTTTATGGGTATTCAGGATATTACCAGATTGCGATAGCTATAAAAGATCAAGAAAAAACCACTTTTACATGCCTTTTGGTATTTATGCTTTTCGTAGAATGCCATTTGGATTATGTCATTCACCAGCTACTTTTCAGCATTGTATGTTGAGTATTTTCTCTGATATGGTTAAAAAATGCCACTAGGAAAAACTATTTTTCATTGCCTTTTATCGACCAAATTTTAGAACGTGTAGCTGGACATCCTTTTTATTGCTTTCTTGATGGGTATTTAGGATATTACCAGATTGCGATAGCTATAAAAGATAAGAAAAAAACTACTTTTACATGCCCTTTTGGTACTTATGCTTTTCGTAGAATGCCATTTGGATTATGTCATGCACCAGCTAAGGCGACGAGCAAAGAGGTTACAAGTCTATCATAAATGAGCTCGATGGAATTGTAACCGGAGTTGTCGTTCTTTAAGATTTACATCTAAAAATCGAGAAGAGAAAATTCAGTTTATTAAGGATGGACTGAGTAAGGAGTCTTTGGATGATATCCTATTGACTCTTGAGATGCATCCCTGTGGGCTCGTGCAACGTGAACTTCTCGATTTATGAAATAAATTCAAAAATGAACATCAATGGTATAGTTTCGGGAATCTGACTCTAAAAGATCATGTTTACTAATTTATAAGAAAATTGGATTGGAAGCCTATCCCCGACCCATAGAGGGCGTTTAAACTGTTATTGGACGTAAAACTAGAGGAAGATGTGAGCCACAATCACAACTACTTGTAAATACATGTGTTTTAAATTCAAAATTTTATTTTATTTTGTTTTATTTTATGAATAGTAGGGCTACTCATATAGATGTTTTAAATTCAAATCTTTTGGTTAAATAATGCATAATTTTTCTTTATTTTATTTATTTATCAGAATCATCATTTTAGTTTATTTTTGCATAAGTGACTCTCAGGTTTGTTTCTTTCAAATAATTGGCATTTCAGGTAATGTCTCCTATACTTTATCTCTTTCTATTTAAACATTGAAGACAATGTTTCATCTGGTTAAGGAGAAGGATAGTAAACATACATTATATTTTGCATTCAAAATATAAAAAAAAAAAAAAAAAGTAAGGAGTAAACTAAAATGATAATGCTAACATATACTCTTGATTAAAATAGCAGAGTAAAGAGTTCATTCTTGAACTCTTGAGATGCATTCTAGGTCAAATTAGAATGGTAGAGTAAGGAGTTTTAGTTCTAACTTTTGAAATGCATTTTAACTAACTTTTTGTTGTTTTGTTTTATATTTCATGCATTGTCGTTTATTGCTTGTAGTCTCGGTAATTCCTGTACAAAGAAATTTGCTTTTCTGCCTAAGTATGATTTCAAAATTGTTTAAGTTGAGTTACTGTTTCTATTTAGGTTACTAAAGAAAGATTTCTAAAATATTTTTGAGCACAATACTAAGTCTTGTGGTAAACGGATGATTCAATTTATATAGTCAAGAGAATTCTCATATTTAAGTATATATTTTTTCTAATCTCACATATCTTTTGTGAGTAAGTGGAAAGGTTGAGAAAATAGCTTATGAACCTTCATTGATCCTTTGAATTGATTAATTTTTGTTTAGATTGATATTATTTAAATTACGAAATAAGTTGGTTGCATTTGTGTATAATATAATTTGGTGAGAAACCTTTGTAATGCTTCCTTGTATTCTTCAAAAATATTTAAAAAAAAAAAAGAAGCAAAATACCAGAAAAAAAAAAAGAATCAATTCAGTTTAATAAAGTCTTCATTCAATTTTAGAAGATAAATATTTTGTAAAGCAGTTTTTGTTGTGTGTGTTGGGCGAATTTAACTAGGGTTCTTACATGTGGGTTTGTATTCATCATACAAACAATATACATATCTCATACATACATGTGCACAGCGGAAGATTATATACAATGAACACTGAAAATAACATTTGATTAACTGAAAATTCGAGATTGAGAAAATATCACCAATGAAGCCTTTGGATTAATTTTCTTTGAAGTCCACCATGAAATGAATCTTTGATCAATTCTAGCAATCAACAAGGGTGGGTTTGATTGTCTAGAATGACAGCATCTTAATCCAGCATTTATGTTTAACTCTTAAACATTTTACAAAGTTAAACTATTTAACTTAATTAAATTTGTTTTTCCTTTTATTCAACTCTTGAATAAATAAAACAAATCTTGTTTTTAGTTATTACATTTAGTAACCATTAATTCAATTTATTTTGTTGTTCTAACACTTAAAACACAAAACAAACAATTTCAATTTCTTAAATTGAATTGGCTCCCAAAATGCAAAACCTAAAATCTAAAACAAAATTTTTTTCATTTTCAATTTCATTTCACTTTATATACAAATGCATTAATTCCAAACTAATTTGAATTTCATTTGCATTTCATTTGGCTTAACCTAACCTTAGTTAACATTTAACCTTAGTTAGATTATTTTAACTTAACCTTTAAGTTAATAAATATTTAATTAATTTAACCATAGTTAACTAACTTAACCATGGTTAGGTTAACCTTTACTTAACCTTTAAGTAAGGTTAACTTAATTAACTATATGATTAACCTTTAATCATAGTTAATTAAATCATTTATTTAACAATTAAATAAATAAATATTTATTCTTATTATTTAACAATTAAATAATCATAAAGTGAAATTACTATTATATCCTTACTCGGTTACCAAGTTAACCTAAAGTGGGTCCCACCAATTTAACCACATACTTTAGTTAACGTAACCTTAGTAATTGCTGAATTATACTGTATTGAACAATTCAATACGGTACACTGCCCAAGTGCTCAAAGAGTACATTTCATATTGGGACTCTCTAAGTCTACACCTGATTTGTCAAATGGATCTGTTCTATTAATCCGTAATCGATGCCCCATGCACACGTTACGAATATTACAAATCAGCGTGTCAGACCATACAAGTTGAGGTCATAACGTATACGTATAATCCTTCCATCATTTATATCCTGGATGTGCAGGGATATAGATCAGCACCGTCAAATCCCCATTTGCTCATCCATAATCTTATCTCCAGATTCGTATCTCGATAAACAATATACGCAAACACTTTTGCTATATTATTTAACCCTATGGGAAACTCTTTTCCTGGGTTTATGCTTGTGGCCACAAGACTTTATGAAATACAACCTCGGAGCATCGGATATACAACTTACCTACGTAAGCTGACGGATCCCTTATCTACGCACACCGGACTCCATGAGCATCGAACCATACCCAGCGACACATAGCGGTCAGACCATGAAAGGTCTCTGACATATGTGGAACCAAAGCATGATGGATCACTCACAAGACCACCGTGGCACTCAGGTCAAAGGACCACGAATACTACTCAACTCGAGAGGACCTTCCTTTGACGGTGTCATAGGATATCTATTGGGGTCCTCATAAGTCTGTTCAGTATCCAGTCCTGACTGGATACCCGCATGCCTATACAAGCTCTAAGCTCATGGTCAGCTAAGAACAACCATCTGAACCAGTCAGATATAGACATACACTAATCTATATAAAGTAAATCACCGATAGACCCGCATTGGTGATTATAGATCAGGAACATTATCTTTGAGACATACTTACATAATGATATTTCTTAACTCCTATTGCAACTCTTTACAATTATACCATTACAAGTATACTCTCAGGTCTTTGTCCCATTATAGATAAGGTTCTAACTCTTTAGACCTCGCTGACTCTTATAACCTGCTAACTCTTAACAGTGCTAACTTTTAGCATTTATAACTCTCAGCTTTGCTAACTATTAGTTCTGATCTAAACTCTTTTAGATCAGATCTGAACTCTTTCAGATCAAACAATGTCTCTAATGTTACAAGCATTATACCATATTAATATGATATTAACAATCTTTATTCGAAATGTTTATTGTATAAATATTAACAATTAATATTCATACAATATTAGAATGGCACGTGAGCACCAGCTCCAACAACCTGCGGATTGTGTGCTGGGGCGCCAGTTGGTGCTGAGGTGTCAGCCACTGGTTGGGTACCAAAGCGTTGGTGGGTCCCACACACTCTAACAGTTTTCTCACCAAGTTATCTTTGTATTATTCTCACAAGTCAATTGAAGTTCTAAAGCTGGCGTATGTTAGGAATAATTGATTTTTAAACAAATAATTTTTCTATCTTTGGATCAATGTTAGTTTATATGTTTGTCCTTAAAATTGACTTTTTCTTGAGTGCTTAACTGTTTTCCAACTCCATAAGAGAAGTCCTAACCTTTTAAATAGTCATACACCTGTGAGGATATGGAGTTGAGGCTTTTACTTAGAGAAATTCTCAAGGCTATATCTATTGTGGTTTGTGGTAAGATAGTTATAGCTTAGTTCACACACATACAAATTTTTGAAGTTGTAATTGAAAAAACCATAATAGCAATAGTGATCTTGAATTGACGTTTTGTTTGAAATGTTTAGCTAGTTTTGCATATTTTATTTACGCTTGAATTGCTAGAGACTAGCAATACGCTGGTTGGGGCCTGCGATGAGCACATGAAAATACAAATTTATTAAGAGATTCAATCACCATTTAATGTCACTAATTTTAGTATTTTCTTGTATTTTAGCTTGAAATAAAGTATTCTCCTTAAATTGTGGTTAATGAATGTTATTTGCACAGGTTTAGGTAAAATATACATAACTCTCAATGTAAAAATCAAAATGAAGAAATTCCTGAACCTAGTGTAACATGACTCAATCTTACACAAACTTGAAGAATAGTGGAAAAGCCAAATCCAACATGTTATGGGCCAAAAATTGAGATACAATAGAATCGGGCTACAACTTCTGCCCAGCTTGACCCAACTCATGTATTTGGACCGTATCTCACAAACTACGTACTCAATTGGTATAATTCTTGAAGTTATGAAATACTGACTTAATTATCAACAATTCTTATGTTGATAGTAAGTCCAAATCAGCCGTTATCATGGACCAAGTTTCATTACAAGTGGGTAAAATGGTTGTTGGCCGAAATCTGATGTATCTTTGAAATTTTGCTCATATCTCATTGGATACTCATCCAATTTGCATGAACTCGGTGCCTATGGAAAGAAGAGATAAAATGATACAACTTTCATGTCAGCCACAGAGGCTACATCGGTCATTTATATTATCAAAAATGTGCTGCAAGTGGATGAACGAGTTATTGGCCTAAAATTATTGAAGATTGATGTCACCCATGACATATTTTCATTCATTGCTATATAAGGAGACTCTTAGGACGTTTTCAACATTAGATAATTCTCTCTTCTTTTCTTCTCATTAACATGTATTATAATTTAGGCTAGAGTTTTTGGCAAGACTAAGAGATGAACTTTTATGTGTAATAAATCTACTTCTATGCTTTAATTCGTTGTCAAGAGCTACAAATGTTGTAAGTTTGGTTTTGATTAAACTCTTATCTAGTTTATTTTTTATAATCCATAGGTTATAATTCTCATGTCTCATATATGTTCAGTCATGCTTTTCTTATGTGATTCTTGTTGAATTATAATTGTTATTGGTTACATTATTTTCTATGTTAACCTTTTACTGCAATATTGTCAAATTGATATATTGTCGATCTTGGATAACATGTAAGGGAAATAAATGTTTGATATTCAAGTTGATCTTTTACTGCAATATTGTCAAAATGATATATTGTCAATCTTAGATAACTTGTATAAATAAACATGATTTGTGTTAATATTTGCAAAAGACTTTAGTCGTATCAAATGCATGTGTTATCAAATGTGCTATATTTTACATATTTTTCGATTGATTATTTAGATGTAAAACTATCAATTGAGTTATAAGCACTGAATCAAAGTGTAGAGTAGATTTATAAAGCATAATTGTGATTCTCGAAGCCTTGTTTAAATTATCATAAGACATTTCCTTCAAATCATAGACAATTTTATCTCATCCACTTAAATCAATTAATTTTATCCTTTGCTACTGCTTTAATATTTTACTTCACCAACTTATTTTGCCAAAAGCTTCCTCATGGGATTGACACCTCAATCTATATTGTGATAGCCGTATTATTTTGAGCGTAAGCAATCATTCAGCATCTTTGAAGAATTTAGAGGTTCAAATGGGACAACTTGCTACTGCAATTAATAAGAGACCTCAATGCTCTCTACTAAGCGATACTGAAACAAATACCAAAGGGAATATAGAGCAATGCCAAGCCATCAACTTGAGGAGTGGTAATATCTTACAAGAAACCATATCCACACTACCACGGCCAAGTATAGAGGGGAAGGAAGTGCAGAAAAATAAAGTACAACCATATAAACCGCCTATTCCTTTTCTTCAAAGGCTATAAAAATGTCAAACAAGTGTTAAAACAAAAAATCAGTAGCATACCAATCTAGAAAATAATGCAGAATCTCAAGAAAGTATAGAATTCTCAGCAATGAAACGTGCAGAAACTAACATTAAAGTGCAGAAAAGTGATAACACAGTAGAAAATACCAATAACAAATAGCAGAATCAACCTATGCGCCCTACATTACTTGACTGTTGCTGTATTAATGTGATGCCATCAAACACCAAAAAGCTCAAAGACATGGAGATGTTGAATCCTCACATCAAAAAGAAGGCGTTCAGGCATAGAAAGAAAAGAAAGAAAAAGAAGCAGTACGATGATAGGATCAAAGAGAAGGGCATAAAAGTGATACTTCACCGTCTAAGATTCAAGTTTTTTCGGAGAAACACGAGGAGAAAGAGGAACAAGTTGCTACCCAAGATCAAATAAAGAAGATGTGGAAACTAAAAGGAAGAAAGCCTAACAAGCTCACATATAAAGATGCTTCCACCACTGACTTTGATCCTCCGTAATAGTAGAAAGAGCCCCGCCAAGCCGACGACGTTAAATCAAGCGCTATTTGGGAGGTAACCCAAGTAAATTTTTATTTTTATTAGCTTATTTTCAGTTTTAGTTATGTTAGTTTCTTTGTTTCTTTTAGGAATAAAATCAGTAAGTCAAGCATTCAAGAAAGCAGCTCAAGCAATTTTAAGCGTTGGAGTAAAAGAATACCGCAGTCCAATCAATGGGCAACAACGTTGCATTGCTTCAACTTTATCTACCAGAGGAGTTTTTCTTACTTTTAAGTTTATTTTTAGACATTGAGGACAATGTCTAATTTAAGTTTGGGGGTGGAAAACATATAACCTGTGTTTATTTTTACTACATGAATTGAGTGGCTGTCTTGTGGAGTAAGTTTTTTTTTTTTTTTTTTGTCTAGTTTTAGTTGAGATGATGATCATTAGTCCATGATAAAAAATAAAATATTGGCTGAATTTATTTTCATAAGTCCTTAAAAAATAATAGAAGCTTGAGATAATTTTATATCATAAATCTTGAACTGATTTTAAGCTTATATTTTATCACTTATTCTTGAGCACATTGAAATAAGCATGTATTAGTTGAATTTTTTGCTTAGAGTTATTCATGCTTAAGTAGTACACCACAATCTCGAAGACCAATACTCTAGAACTTGCTTGATTACTACTTGAGGTGAAATCCTAGAATTCACATTCTTAGGAAAATGACATTAGGCCATCTTTGAACCGTTTGAGCCTACCTTATATGTATATTTATCCATAGTCACCCCGTTTGAGCCTAATTATCTTTTTCTTTTTGTTTAACCACATTACAAGCCTAAAGACTTTGAGTTTACTTATCCTAAAATCTACCGGTAGCACCATAAACCTTGAGTTTACTTAGAAATATTCTTAAAATGAAGAAGGTTATGGATGTATGAAAGAAGGGTATTGCAATTAAAAGTAATAAGTCTTGAAGGTACATGTCAATCTAAGTTTGGGAGTACATAAAAAAAAAGAAAAAAAATGTTTAAATGCATAATACCCCCAGCTTAAGAAAAATAAGAAATTCTTTGCAAAAATGTGATTCAAAGAAAAATGAAAATAGCATAAGTTTAGGGGAAGAGATGAATAATCAAGAGGTTTCTGAGTAAAGTTTAAGTATTAATGGTGTGATTTGTGTTTTATATATATCTTTATATCCCACCTTTACCTTAACCTTACAATACAAGCTAATTAAAGTTCTAAATAGATCCCTAGACATATGTATTTCTACATTAGTGGAGAGTAGTATGAAAAGTAAGTTTATGGTAGTGTTATAATTGAAAATATACCGAGATATCATATTTATGTATTTCTTAAGTATGAGTAAATCTATGTTTTATTCAGTTAATTACTTGCTTATTACACACATGCATAAGTGATCATTTACAATGGAGAATGAAGTACTTGATCAATGGTACGAGAATTGTTGAAAGTTGTTTACTAATTTCTCAATAGCCTTGTGCTATTTTTAGCAGCATAAATTTAAGACTATGATGATGATTGTTTAATCAACCGAAGCTAATTTTAGGTTTTAGTTTTATTTTTGAGTCATGAATAATTTATTAATATTTTTCTTTGGTTTGCTCGAGGACGAGCAAAGTCTTAAGTTTGGGGGTATTTGATAAGGGCGTAAAAGCACTAGTATAATTTGTACCCAACTTTCGTATATTGCTCCAAATCATAAATATTTGGCTATTTAATTTTGTTTTTTTTATCATAAATAGATGCATGATGGATAATCTGATGCATATAAACAAACGGGAGGCGAATCAAGCGTCAAATGAATAAGTTACGCTCAAAATACGAAAGGGGTACCAAGGCTAGGCGCTGCAGCGCCCATGAGTGAGCGCCGCCTCGCTCAGGTCAGTAGCTGAACGCTGCAATGCCTACAATTCAGCGTCGCGGCGCTCGTAGTGGTGAAAAGTGTTAGTAAAAAGCAACTCGTGAACATTATTTTGCTATAATAACTAGTGAACAGTATTTTGAAGAAAAAAAATCTATAAATAGAAGGCCAAAAAATCCTATGAGAAAAAAGAGAAGAAAAGAGGCAAAAACTTAGAGAAAGAATTCACAACACAAAATTAAATATCAAAGCAAAAGATTGAAGAACCAAGATCAATATTCAAGCTTCAAGTCAAGATTGAGGGAGAAGCACATCAAGGATTCACTTTGATTAGTTTTTCTTCTCTTTCTTTATCATTATGCTCTTATTCTTATTAATCTTTATGAATTGGTTTGATACTTTTAATTTTGTGATGGGCTAAATTTTTTATCTAGGGTTTGACTATGTGAACCTAGCATGAATTTGGATTTTGTTAATTTTTAGTTTATGAACTTGATACATTCAGTTGATTCATTCTATCTTGTGTTTTAATGCTTTCATTATACCTAATCAATATTTTGAATGATTGAGGAACCCTGATGAACTCGACAGAGGGATTCTTATGTTTATCCTAGGATAGTTTGATGTATGATCATAGGGTAACAACTATGAGTTCCATATAGGATAGACATATACCTAGGTGGCATGTATGGTATAATTTAGACTTGATCTTAATGAATTACATTCTGATTTGATTACCATAAACATATAGGTGATTGTTAGAATGTGTAATATAGTCACTCGACCATCGACAGAGACTTGTATGAGATTAGTGTTTAAGCCAACAATTGGTATTAAGAGATTAATAAATCTAATAAAATACTAAGGGACAAGTCAAAACCCTAGATTATCTTTATTTGTGAATTCTACCCTTTATTTTTGTTTAGTTTAATTGATAGAATTAGATCAGTTAAATAAATTTCATATGTTAGTTTTCTAAATAAAAGTTAAGTAGATACAATTTTAGTACTTGATTTATAGAATTAGATCGCATAGTCCCTGTGGGATCGATACTTTGACTTAAAATCCTATATTACTTTATACGATAGCATGCACTTGCGCTTAACTACTATAGCACACCAATCAAGTACAAGCTGAAAGGAGCAAGAAAAGAAGAAGTAAACTTTATACTTAGTCTAAAGTTTTCCATCTTCTAATTTTCTATTGTTGGCTCAATCCTTCGATTTCTCTTAGTAAAAATGGCCGATCAAGGGGATTATAGTAGGAAAAAGGCTAGCCAACCTAGAAGCTAAGGATCCGGGAGCTATCGTCAACATGTTCTTTGGGGGAAGCCATAAAGGCATTAGAGGTTTTCCCTAAATGATGAAAAGAGCTAGGAATGGAAGAAAATGGCCAGTACTTCTACTTCTGCTCCTTCGCGATCTAGGCAGCCATAGTCTTATTACTCTTCTATTTGACAAGTCTAAAGGCTATGCTAATTGCTAATCTATAAAAGATCAATGCATGGTCAATGCTCGAATGTCCTCTTAATATTAGGGGAAGATATATGAGTACTTTCTTAACATTGAAATTAGATTTTCTTTCAATTAGGTCCTAAGTTCAAACTAATCTTCACCGTCTTCCCAAGGGATTCCTATCTTAACTAAATGCTAATCAAATCACCTACCAGTTCTTCAAAATTTAGCTTCTATTTTTCTCCCTGATCTATAACATTGATGCAATAGTTCTTTTTAGTCGAGCTCATAGAACAACTCTCCATCATCTCTAATCTTCTATTAAAAATTTCAGCTTCAAATAATATATGGATTTTGCTGCATTAGAATTCCTTATGAATGGTCATCCTATAAGGATCTTGTGTGGGAGCGGCTATTTGACCATTATGAAGCTCACAATTATGGTTTTCACATAAGGTTTTTCTCCTATAGACACATGATAAGTGACCACTCCTAATAGCATCATACAGCCTTCTATGAAGTCATAGTGTGGAGTTTGTGTCTTCTCTACTTTCAAGTCCT
Source organism: Ailanthus altissimus (assembly GCA_946807835.1). Taxonomy (NCBI): domain Eukaryota; kingdom Viridiplantae; phylum Streptophyta; class Magnoliopsida; order Sapindales; family Simaroubaceae; genus Ailanthus; species Ailanthus altissimus. The sequence goes on along the minus strand of OX327706.1, from coordinate 12,416,076 downwards.
TGATGTCGAGATCATTCAAGGCTTCTTTAAAGATAATGTTCATTAAGCGCTCCCTAGATCAATGAACATTTTGTTTATGTTAGTCCTCACTACTTGTAGAGTGACTAATAGTATATCATTATATAGGTAGATAATCTCTGAGCATCATTCTCAATGAACATGATGGGTTCAGCTTATATTTGAGGTTTCTTTACAACTAGGATGTTACACATCACCTATTATCCTATTAAAGAGTACTGAAAGTAATTCTTCCTTTAGAAGTTAGAGTCTCCAACCAATGTTGGTTCCCCAACAATTATCATGGTCATTCTTGGTTAGGACAAGGGCTCAAGATCTCAACTCTCGGCTAACTAATCCTTTTTCTACTCTCAATCAGCTCTAAACTCATCCAATTACATATTTTTTACTAGCTAGTCTCTGTGCTCCTGGAGATAATTTCTAGTCGTATAGTTATGATCTTGTGGAACTCGTATTTATTATTCCTATTCCACCTAGATAAAGGTATTCAGATGGTGTCTGAATCATTGAGTATCCCCTTGTCTTTAATTACCACAAAGCTTATGTGTATAAGGACTATAAAGGGAATATAGGATTCCCTATCTTAGATTTTTGCTATTTTGGACAAGAAGTCCATTGGTCTTATATTTTACCCATCATCTTAGGCCTTTCTATTAATGTGATTAATGAGTGCATACATGTGATAGTGTCCATTAAATATTTAATACATGTTAAACATGCATATATGCATCGGAATAGAAATTTAATTTCCTATTCAACAAACATATACTGAAACACAAAGTGTGTTACACTAATAAAAAATTTTAAAAGTACATCTGGAACCTCGTAATTTAGGAAAAATGACATGCAAATCTCCATAATTGTAAAATTCTTGTTTACACCTCTATTAAGTGACTAAAACTGTTAACTTTAATTAAAAATCTATTAAAATTGATAAAATTATCATTATGCCCCTCTTTATGATTGAAAAAAAAATCAAAATTCAAATGATCAAAGTGAGATTCAAACATTTGACCTCTAATATAATAGTAAACACTTTAACCAACTAAACTACTCAAATTTTTTGTTTATATATGTGATTAAAACTTTACTAAGGATATTGTTCTTAATTATCTATTCAAGAAATGAGGCATTGACCGATGTTGATCATCATTGACCACCATTGATCGCTATTGATTGTGACCGTTGATCATCATTGACCACCGTTGACTAACGACTATTGGGCAGTTATTGACCCACCGCTGATCGGTATTGACCGATCGATGACCGGTGTTGACCAATTGTTGACTGACTTTCGATCAAAAAGGGGTGATGTTCTATTTTTACTCTTTTGGGCGCTAACTTTAAAAGTTTTCGTCACCTGACAGGGGTGTAAATGAGATTTTTAAAATTATAGGAGTCTACATGTCCGTTTCCTCAAATTACTGGGGTCCAGATATCTTTTTTTCTTAAAAATATACCCTTGAAGTCATTCGATATAGAATTTAATTCCAAAGCTCACACTAAATTAAATTCGTTGGAAATTCTAGTCCACAACATCCTGTAAGATTATGAAGCAAGAAAGATAACTTATCTTGAATTTTCAACAAGAATTCAAAATACTCAACACTTGAGTATTTTTATTTCTCTTAATTTGGTTGAATGTAGAAATATGACTTAAGTGAAACATTTTCAAACTTTTCTTAATAGATATGGTCAAATGGGAATAACTTTACAATATTTACAAAGTTTCTTACACTTAGCCAACGAATGCTTGACACTTATCTTTCATGCATACCATGCATCAAAGACAAGTGTCCTATTTGCCATTTGTCACCCAATAAAACCATGCATGTGCCATATGTCGCATATATGTTCATGCATTATGCAACTTGTCACAATTTCCAATAGTTAACTATTTTAACTAATAAAATATATGGTTAACATTTAAAACTTAACAAGTGTGATTTCCGAGAGATTCTGAAACAAATCCTGTTTTCTAAAAGTTTTTCGGATCAAACTGTTTAACCTAGTTTGCTACCTTAATGTTCAGTTAGTACACTTAATATTGTAAGACTCCATAGGTCCACACCATTTATGTTATAAAAATTTTTCGTAAGTCCATGAATGATACTTCACACACATGTTATGGATATTACAGAATAGCACGTTAAATCATACAATATGAAGTTAACCATATTCATATAATCTCTCCATCACCTATATCCTAGAAGAGCAAAGATATAGATCATCGCCGTTAAATCTCTATGCACTCAACTATGAACTTATTTCTAGATTTGTATTTCTGTAAACAATATCTGCAAATTCATTTGTATTTTAAAGTTTATGCTTGTGGTCACAAGACTTCCTGAAATACAATCTCGGAGTATTAAAATATACTACTCATCCATATGAGCTGATGGATCTTATATCTATACATATTAAACTTTATGAGCATCAGACTATACCCAAAGGTCAGACCATGAAAGGTCTCTAACATGAGTGGAATCAAAGTATGATGAATCATTCACAAGCCCATCGTGGCGCTTAAGTCAAATGATCATAAATACTATTTAACTCGAGAAGACCCTTTATTTATGACTCTATGAGATGTCTGTTAGAGGTCCTCGTAAGTTTGTTCAGCACTCAGTTCTCTTGAATACCTATATGCCTATACGAGCTTTCGCTAAACTCACAATCTGCTAAGACTAACCATTTAGATAATCTAAATATAGATATACACTGATCCGAAAAGAATACCAATCAACTCGTGTCAGCAACCATAGATCAAGAATAAAATATTTGAGAACATTACTACGCAATAATATTTCTTAGCACCATTTACAACCCCTTGCAACTATGTCATTACTATAATATTTTGGGTCTTTATCCTAATTCAGATAAGGTTCTAACTCTTAGTGTTGATTTAAACTCTTTTAAATCTACAATTTTTGAAAAGTAACAAGCTTAGTACCATATAATTAATTATTAACGATTTATTTGAAATGTTAATGTATAAATATTAAATAATTAATATTCATACAAAATTTGAATATCACGTAAATACCAACTCTAACACTTTCTTCTTTGGGATATCTACTTAATTTAGATGGAGTCTTCTCCTTCTTCCTCTGCATCATCTTCTTTCAATGGATCCTTTAAACTCTCTTTTACAAACTCTTCCTCAAGTATCAACTTTTGTCAACCTCTTTAATTCTTCCTCTTTCTCAATCTTGATGTAACCTAAAGCTCATTTATAGGCAATGTAAGCCAATTAGGTGATACCATAACATGTTTAGTTGCAAATTATTTGTTTAGAGCCTTTAAAGTAATAGGTAGGTCAAAAGCCCCTAATTGGATCACTTCTTTGTGAAATGTATCTACAAAACTCTTATACCTCTTCATACTTTTTGTTCGGCCTTGCTTGATTCTTTGTAATTTTTTAAGGTCTTTTTTTTACTCACAGTTTCTTCAGAAATGTTCTACAAGTTGACTAGCTAGTTCACTGTATGAGGAGATGTTATTCTGTTTGAGCCCTAGGTACTATAGGAGGGTTTAGCCTTTTAGGTTCATGTGGAATAATTGACACATCTAACTTTGTCTAAGTCCAGCAATGGATAAGAGGTTAGTTACCTAATCTATATAATAGTAAGGTCGAGATCCTTTTATAGGTCAAATATTGATCATCTTGAATGCGATAGGCAATTTTATATCCATGAGCTCTTCAGTAAGTAGTAACTTCTTCTTTCTTTTAGTCACTCTTAGTAGAGTTAATTTTCGTTGCCCTCTCCTTTCCACGAGCTCTATAATTATCTGTTCTAGTAGTTTGACCTTATTTTCCAAGGCCTCCTTTTACAACCTGTACTTGACCACACTCTATTCTTTACTACTCTGTTTCGTCCTTAAGATTCGTCGGGTGTTATATTCATTTTGTTCACCATCTTCATCTTTTTTTGGGGCACGTCTCCTCACCCTAATCTAAATCACCCACTTGAGATCTAGGTAGAGCTGGGTCGTCTTGCCTTCCTCGTTGCCTCTTTTTTTAATGTTATGTCTCTTGAGCTTCATATGGGGTCTCTTCTTTGCACCCATTCTGTTTCTCCCTACGAGTGAATCATCGACTAGTTTTAATCACACTAATTGGTAGAGGATCTTTGTGATTATCAGATATCCCTCTTAGTTGATCTATTCCTCTGCGAGTTTTTAAACCCTCATTTAGTCTTCAACGAGAGTCTAAGACCTCCTGCAAAAGTTTTTGAATTTTCCTCTCTTGCTTGGCTAATTTTGATTCTCTCTCCAAGCCTTGCCTCCAATCTGAGCCATCTTGAGATCTCTCATGAAGACTAAAGTCTATAAGACTAAGTTTTGTGTTGTACTTTGATTTAACTCTCGATCCTGTACTGCCTTCTCCCGAGAAGTCATCTTACTCGACTCAAGATTAGAGGTATCCATGACTTTTCTACACTATTTTCTATAAATGATGCCAACTTATTGACCATGGTTTTTAGGTCTTAACCTAAACAATAAGTCATCGGTCAAAGATGAATTTGTATTCTAAAAAATAATTGTTTGATCTCGAACCTAGTGAAGTTTGTTCTTCTAGGGCTTTTTTTAAGGTCTAAACTTTAATATTGCAATCATAAAGATGGTCAGCGCTGTGTCGATGGTTGTTTCTCTCAAAGACCCTTCAATTCTTAAGTCATCACTTTTAATTGATCCAAAATAATATTTTTAAGTTGTGTGTTTTCTCACGATTGTGTCTATTTCTAAAAAAGAAAATTCACTTACTTTTTCCTACGTATGATCCATGACTCTTTATTATATAGGTTCCTCGAGTAGTTAACCCACATTATGAGATTCTCTTCATTTGGGAATCGTGTACATGGTTCGAAATTATGGGGGTAGTTGGTCATTTGCCTCATACCCCACATTTCATGAGAAAAGTTGGTGGTGTACCTTGTTTAGCCCAAATTTTTCGGTATCATAGACTAGGTGATATAGCTTCTTAATGTCTTAGGTGCTCCTTAGGTCTAAACATTCTCGAGGTATGACTAATCCTTAATCGTTAGGAAAAACATGAGTACTCTCTTCAATCAGGATATTTGGGAGGGTTTGATTTTTATTAAGTTTGGCCTTGACCGAGTGCCAAGGTTTGATTGGCCTAACAATGAGTCGAGCTCAACGATCGTGGCTCAAGCACATGTTAATTATGAGTTGGGTTTGATCTTTGTGGGTCTTAATAGGCCGAGCTCAATGAATCCTAAAGGAAATAATTTTAGAATAAATTATGAAATAAATTATAAATAACTCATCTAAGTAAACAAGTTGACAATATTCTATTCATATCACTATCATCTTAACAGATAGGCTCTAAATTTAGAATATGGGGAGTTAAAATATATTAATTAAACTTTAATTACACAAGATCTTAATATTAAGGACACAAATTTGTAGAGATCAAAATATAAAAAAATATTTTTATAAAATAAAATAACAGAAATTACTATTAAATTTAAATTTTTTCTCCAAATTCAAGAACCGTGACTCGTTGGGTGCTAACATAGGTTCACCCACACCCACTATTTTGATGTTAAGTGAAAGGAATTTGTCACAAATCCCATTTGAAAAATATAAAAAAGTAAAAAGGATTGTGTCTGATATTGTCACCATAAGAGTCGGATAGTAGAAGAGTAGACAACTAATGTGCATTCATGTCTTACAATAATTGGGCCTTGGTTCTATGTCCAAAAAGAAAATAGTTTTGTGAGCTCATCTCCACTTAAAATCCAAAAGGGAAGAAGACAAAGATGGTAAAGAAAAGATAACTAGTCTAAGAGATTTGCAATATCTTATTAATTTTGGTGTCGGAACCATAATACGATTTCCTTTTGAGTTTGGTCAATGCTACCATTTCTCCATATATTATTCGCACTTATGAGTTTGCGACTCATTACAATGTTTGGCGAAAGTTGAATGCGATTAAAATGCAGAATGATATTCTAAAATAAAGGCTAATCATTTGGGCAACACAATACTTAGTGATTACTTGCCAATGCTAAGGATTTCGGTATAGGCCTAGAGGCTAGCTAGAGCTGATGAGAAGATTTTATTTAAGATCAAATCTCCAATATCTCTACTCTTTGGCTTAGCCTCAGCACCTCCTCCTCCTCCCCACGCAATCGCTTGTTATTATCCACAAATGGGCTTGTTGTATCATCCATCAAGAATCTACCCATTTGCTTTCCCCTTTCTAGATTTTAGGAACTTGTTATTGTTTAATGACTATGACACTTTTTGATTAATTTCAAATTTTGAGCTCAAATCATCATCTTACATTTATTCTTTAAAAAATAAGAATTACAAATTATTCTTTAAATGACATATTGATGATTAATAAGCATTCATCTTACATTTATTTTGGAAGGTACTTTTAATTGATGAAAGATCTTGTATGTTTATTTTATAATTATTTGAGAAATCTTTTAACTTAAAAGTTAAAGTTGTTAGATAAAAATAAAATATATTTATTTGTCGTAATATCTTAGGCTCAAGCCCATTTAAGTTCAAAGTAGGCGAGCGCCAACTCACTAGTGGTCAGAGTGGTCGAGCATTGTTTAAGACCAAACATAACCCAACAATTGAGCACATGTCCAAGAAAATGAGTTCTTGAAGAGTTGGGACTTAAGTTCATGAAAGATTAAGCACTTGTGCTTGTCCCCCACTTAATGTCGAGCTCGACTATACATCAATACTCTTTAAGAATACTACCTTATACAACACTTGTATTTTATCAATGACTAAGCAATATATGTATTCCAATGACTCATTGGATTCGAGACTACCCACTATGATAGAACAATTATGTTACCTAGTCCACGTTGCTGAGCTTTTCAGGTTGAATAAGGTCGCATTACTCACTTTCTCCATAAAAGGCGAAGCACAGGATAACTAACTAACATTTTCTAAAATTCCAAACTATAGACATAACTTTTAAATAATGAGCAACCCACGACTTGAGTTAATTGCTTAAAATTATATATTTTTTAATGTATAATCTTGACTCATGCACGGAGAAAAAGTAAGTGAATTTTATACAATTACACACACACAAGACATTAAAAAATTACTTTTTATTTTCATTGACACCATTTTTATGACACAGTTCAACTTAAGAATCAAAAGGTCATTATCAAAATCACCATTGGTACAGACTTGACAACTTTGTGATTGTAATAAATAGGTATAGACCACTGAAAATATTATATACGGATAACAACTCAACTATAATTATTTTCATAAAAATATGAATTTATCTTTTGATTAAAAATTAAACATGTGATCCATAACTTAAAATTCACAATAAACAATATTATTTAAAGCCTTAACAAGAATAAACCCCTCTCACATGAAACATGAATTTAATTTTAAGATAAATATTATTATTTAAAATTTTAATAAAAATAAATTCTCTCACATGAAGCATATATACAATTTTAAAAAAATAAAAGAAAGTCAAAAGGCTGTAAATCAAAATCTTTACTTTGGTACCGTAGAGAAAACATTCAACTTACCAGATTAAATTATAAAGTGAAAATTTAATAGTAATATTATTTAAGTCTTATCATAAATAACAATTTTCAATACCTTTATTTTCATTGTTACGATTAATTTTCTGCTCATTAAAATATTGTTTCAGTGACGTACATTAGTCTGAAAACTAATTAAAAAAAAAAAAACTCTTTTATAATGTTGTTCATTGAATCATTCTCGAGTAAATTGATGATAAAACTTCAAATTTCCATTTTTTTTGGCCGAGAAAATTTTAAATGCTGAATTGTTATTTTGGGCATGTATATATATATATATATGTATTATTTTTAATTAATTACAATAAAAGTAATACATCACCTTTATAATGAGAATATAGTGCACCTCTTGTTTATTTAAATAATGAGATTTGAATTTTTTTTTCATATGTATATAAGAATAAAATTTTATTTTTTATAGGTTTAATCTAAATATTATAAATAAATGAAGAAAAAAATTATATTTGAATTTTTAATATTTTAAAAAATAAATATGCAAATTTTAATAGTTTTAAAATTTTTACTAACATTCTTATAATTTTTTTTATCTTTTTTTATAATAAAAAAATATTTATAAGTCACTTTTTTTAAAATCTTAAGAGTTTAAATATATATATTTTAAAATAAATAAAAATTATTAAAATTTATGTATCTATTTTTTAAAATGTTAAGATTAAAATATTTTTTTAATACATATAAAAATAATTTTTTTAATAAAAAAAGGTAATACTGGAGTCCGTACAATATTTTTGAAGCAACAAAAAGTAATCATGTATAGTCATATGAAAAGAGATTCTTATGATTGATGGAACGGGAGCTTTCCAGTTTCAACCATGTCTAGATTCGTAATGATATTCAGAGTTTCTAAAACTTTAATCTAATGCACGTGTCCAAAATTGTTTTGAAGTTAATCTCTTAACGATGGTAATCAAAATAATTAAATGAGTCAAATTAACTTTCAATTTTTTTTGCCCTTTGAATAAGTATCCATCACGCGTTTTGGTCAATTCAATGCAAAATCCAATCCGGATAAAGGACAAAATTCTCACCCCCACCACCGCCACCACCAACAATATTCTATCGTTTACGCACACTACTCTAATTTGTTTTTAACACTAATATTATAGGAATTATACATCACTCAATTTTTAAAAATGTCTAAATTCAATTCTCTAAAGTAAGGGATCAACTGCACCTCAACATCAAAAGGACTATTAACGGAAGGACCAAAACGACTATATTTCATTTAATACTTTTAAGCATGCTTAGATTTACAATTTCATTATGAGAAGATCAATTACATCTTTATAATAGGAGAATCAATAACTACATCACTTAGTATTTTAATATACTCAAATTTAAGTATGTTCGGATTTACATTTTGACACTCAATTACTACACCAATTGCACCTTTAATAAAAAGATTAATTACTACATCATTTAATATTTCTACATAAATAAACTCACATCTCTATAATAAAAGAATTAATTACACCTCTTCACAATAGAATGACCGACTCAATTACACATTCACAGCAAAAGGATCTATTACTATCATAAGAAAGAAAACAATGACTCAAAACCTTAATCTCAAGTCAAGGGATGTACAAATCTTACCATATAAACAAAACAACTATATTCATATGCTACATTACTTAAATAATCTTCTAAAATAAAATCATTTCTATTCTATCGAACATAATATTATTAATATGTTAATTATTAATTTTTTTTTAAAATCGTATTTTATTAAGTAATGATATGATAACATAAAATATTATAAAAATTTATCACTTATTTAATGAATTATAAACTTACATTTACTTCATGTGAAAGTTTTGAAATAATTTTGTAATATTCAACTTTAAAATCTTATAAAACTATTATGTATATGTTGTGATATATCAAAATGTGTATGATTGGATGATCATGACTTTTTTATAAATATATAATAAATTTTTTTTAAAAAAAAATATATAAATAGAATATAACAAAAAAATTTCATCGTTCACGAACTCTTCTCTCTCTTTATCCTCGAGCCTCTTAACCCAATTTTTAGTCATCGTCTCACCAGAATGGAGGCCATTGACCTCATTTCCGGCGGTTTTTTTTCCCTCCATTGTTCTCTTTTGTAGGCTTAGATTTTATACTTAATTAATTTAGTTTTTTGAATTTTTCGTGGGTTTAAGCTTTGGTTTGCCTCTTTAGTTTTTCTGGCCAACAATCAATTGGAGGGCCTTTAGAGGAACTGCATTTCCTATTCTGACTGAGCAGATTCTAATAGTGCAAATTCTCCGAGTAGCATCGCTTTTTTCCCTCTTTTCGGTGAGTCTCGTTTTTGCTCTACCTTTATTTGTCAGTGAGTTTTTTTTTATGAGACTCGCCAACAATGTTGTACAATGTCGACTTCTCTAGAATTCAGTCAAAAATCGTGCACTCATTAAATTTGATCGACAGCTACTAAGATTTTGTTGGAGGCATTCATTCAATGGACTTTACCGGAAACTCACTGGAGTGATGCAGTCATTGATTCACAATTGACAAACTCTTTGACCTAATCGCTGCCCTTCTCCACCGTAGAGTTAGTAGCCATTGACATTTTTTTTTCGACAATATGATATATTTTCGATAGTACCAAATCATCGTTATTAATTTTTGCAAGATTACTTGGTGTTTTATTTATTTAGGACTTGATGATTGTTTTTAATTTGTTGTGTATTTTATTTTAATTTTTTATAAATATTTTGTACTTTCTCTCTTTTACATTAAGATTATTTATTTTACTCTCAAATTATTCGGGTTTTATTTCTTTCGATTCTTCAAAAGGAATTTTACAAATGAAATTTTTATTTTTATTTTAATAACAAAATATTAGGATTAAATATTTATTAATGTGTAAGTATATCTTAAGGTCCGGTGTTTCTTTATGTCTTTAAAAGAAGCATTTCTTTAATATTCCGTTTGTCTAAAAAAAAAGAATAAAAAAACAAAACACCGAATCTCTGTTTATTTTTGCCTATTCATCTCCCAAACCACAACAAACTAAAACCTTTGCTTCCGAGAAAAAGCATCAAAGTCCCTGCCGGCAGGAGCTGGCTGTTCAGCTTCAGCATAACAAAAAATTATTACTTTTATTTACTGTTCAAAAACAAAACCAAAAAACCCATTTTTTTTTACTACCATCATTCGGTCCCCAAGCGCCAAGCCCCAACCATCCACCATCCACCCACAGTCTTGATGTTGATGCCAATAAAGTAAAATAAATAAATAATAAACAAAGACAAAAACACCAATTTCTCTTCTCTGTAACCCAGAAATCATTACAGCCTCTTCCTTGTACCTTCAATGAAAGTTCATTGTATTTCCCTTCTCCGAGTCTAAACTTTTTGAGCCCAGATCTGCTTGTTCTTTGATTGGTTGAATAGTACCACTTTTTTTTCTTCTTTCTTTTGTCGGAACTGGGTTTCATTAACTCATTGTACGGTTCACACATGTTCACAGATCTGGTGATGTAAAGCTCTCAGAATCTGTTTTCAGCTTCATGTTACTTTCATCGAACCAGTACGCATTTCAGTTATTCGCCCGATTCTGACGGGAAATTCACGACCGTCGATTAGAGGTTATTTATGGATTTAGACGAATTCCGATCGATTCTCGACTCCACGGGCGTCGACGTGTGGACGTTCATCGATACGGCGATCCTGATGGCATCGTTGGATTATGCGGCTGAGCTGAAGCAACGGAGGGATAAAATCGTCGAGAGGCTTTACACGACTTGTATCTCTTCCCGATGCAGGAACTGCGACTTTGGCGGCGATAATACGGCTACGGCTAATGGGGTTGATGTTAACGTCGAGAAAGAGCATAGCCATGATGATGAAGGCAAAGCACAGCAACAAGCTTCGCCTTCAACGCCTCATTCTGTTAATGGAGATGATGACGATAATGATGTTGATCCATACGGCGGTTTGTTTGATGATGACCAGAAGCGAATTCTTGAAATCAAGGAGCATCTTGAAGATCCTCACCAGGTTTTATTTTGTTAAAGTAGTTTTTTTTTTGGGGCGGGGGTTGTGGTTCAACTTTGTGTTTTGGTTATATATTTCGGTTTGTGTTCATGGGTTTAGTTTAGTTTTTTGTTCTTTTTGTGTAAATTGCTTTTTGTTTTTGCTAAATTTCAGTCTGAAGATTCTCTGATTAATCTGCTTCAAAGCTTGGCAGATATGGATATAACATTTAAAGCTCTCGGGGTAACATTTTTGAGTAATTTCTGTTTTCTTATGTCAATTTTCAGTTTCCTGATTCAGTTTCAACTCATGATGATTGCTTTTGCTTGATTTTGGATTACAGGAGACTGATATTGGATGGCATGTGAATCGATTGCGGAAGCATTTGTCAAATGATGTTAGGAGATTAGCGAAGCATCTTGTCAGGTATTGAAGAAACCAAATTATGTAATAGTTTATGCTTGATTCAATTAATAATTGTTCAAAAAGTATTCAATTTGACTGTTGTTTTGCTTTTACAGGAAATGGAAAGACATCGTGGATGAATGGGTGAAGTTGAATCCAACTGGAGAACATGCATCCTCTGCAATTATGGGTAAAAACATTAATCATCTGAGATTTTACTAAATATATATTGTCTTTCCCTTTCCGGGGAAATTCTGAGAAGTAGAATTCTGAGTAATGTGAAGAGATTAAGTTAAAATTGGCAATTGATGATGTTGGCTGCAGATGGAGACTCACCCCAGCAAAAGATTCTCCAAATTGGTCATCACCAGGTGAAAGATATCATTTTTTTCCAGCTAATTTTGCTTTTCTTGGGAAAGTTGTTGGAATTTGTTTTGTTCTATCTTTCTAAGATTCTCTTCTTGTTTAGGTTCCTGACTTCGCATACTCTCCAAATCCTCACAGTGAGTATAGAATCTGATTCAAAGTTGGATATTTGATCTTTTTTTTTTTTCTTCTTACTTATATGCATTAATTTAATCTGTTTTTGTTTGGGGTTTGTTTAATTATTAACAGATGGAAGTTCCGGGTCAGACAAGAATAATTCAGAACCTGAAAGGAAGCCGAAGCCAGCTCCTCCTCCCCGGAGAGAAGCTCCATCTAAACCTCCTCAATCAGCAAGTCATGCTACTCCTCAAAGTGTACAGGTACCGTGATATGCGCACCAAATTAGAGTCATTAATTCTCTTGTTTGGTTGCTGAGAAAATGGAGGTTTAAAAATCACAAAGAATGAAGCATTTTTGCTTCCCAAATATGAGAAACTCAACTCAACAACTATTTCCAAATAGTTGAATTTTAGATTAGGTGGGTAGTGCAAGTGTTTCCTTACAACCAACCTTTATAACCATAATCTCTCCACCCAAATGCCACTGCACATGTATTCATCACTGGGAATTTTTTGCAGAGGCCAAGAGAACAAATCAAAGAAAGCAATTTCGATTCCGATAGGCTAGCTTCAGCAAGAAAAAGGCTTCAAGAGAACTACAAAAAAGAAGAAAATGGTTTGTTTTTGCTCTTTCTTCATTACGTTTTGTTTATTAATGCTTATTTTGGGTTTTTTTTTCTTGGTACTGATTGTTGAAATTGTTGTTTTGTGAAGCCAAAAGGCAAAGAACAATTCAAGTGATGGACATTCATGAGATACCGAAGCCCAAGAATGCCTTCTTTGGAAAGAACAAAGGTGGCAGTTCTCAAGGGAGGCACTATTGATTTTGTTTTTGTTGTGAATGGATGATAATTGATATGTGGCAAAAACAAAACGACATCATCATAACACAAAACAAATATCCTTTTTCGTACTCACGGGTACACCGGATAAACCCCCCCAAAACCGGTTTATCCTCTTTATATTACTTTTGTGAAGGAAAAAAAGAAACAATTTTCTTCCATTTTCCTTTTGATTAAATAGCAAATAAAAAAAAAAGTAAAATAGCTTTTCTTTTTTTTTTTTTTGCAATGAGAAATGAAAAAGGGTTTTAAAATGATATAATTTTATTGACATCATCTTAATATTTTGTAATAATGTACATTGTTATGATATGCAACGTTGTATTAGGAATATTAATTTAATTGGGATATTATAATTTTTATAACTAATGTACAAAGTTGCATATATAGAACATTGTAATTTACTTAAAAACATATAATATAATGTCGATGATGATATCAAAATTCTAATTTTGTTAATATAAAATTTTGCTGAAAGATGACAAAAGTAAAATCTCAAAGCCATTGCCATGGGATGGGAGTGGGAGATGGATAGTGGTTGAGGCAACGGTTATGCTTGTGGTGTAGTTGAATATTGCATTGGCCAATATTATTCAATTATTTGTTTCACTTAAAGTTTTCTTGTTAATAAATAGAAGTCGAAATAGTTGACAGGACGGGGATTAGCATCTATAAATATGAGAAGCTCAATTGCATTAAAATATTTTTAAATTGAGAAGGTATTTTATCTTTTCAATCAAGTAGTAAAGGAATAATATAATTAAAATTAAAGTTATTTTTTAAAAAATATCAATACATTGTGTATATCTCAATCTCATTACAATATTTATAACTATTAATTAAAACTGTTATTATAACTAAATTAACATACAATTGCTATTATAAACTCTAGCTTCTCTCCGGGACTTATTGTTACAATTTAATTCCTGTACAATTGCTGTTATAACTGTAAATTAAAAAAAAAAAAATTCTATGATTCTTCTCAAAACTTGAAACCCTGATATAAGGTTAGGGGATGCACAAGCACTGCTACTAGCCAAACGCACGAGTGCAAATTAAAGTTGTTATTAAAATATAATTAATATTAATCTTAAGGGACAAGAATGTTAATAGTCCGATTAGCTTATTGGTTTTTTAAGGTTGCTTCGATAGTTGGAATTTGAAATTGAAATTGAAATTGAAATTATTATTATTATTATTGGGTTTAGGTAAATTTTTTATTTCTTTTATTATTGTTTTCTAAAATGTAAATTATTTGTTTGGGGAATGGATAAGAGTGTTAGGGTGTTGTCCCATGTGCCAGAGCACATTCCCTGAGCTAGGGAATTGTTATTTTAGAGCTTTCTTTCCAAATAATTTACTAGTTTTTAATTAACGACTAGGGAATTATTATTTTTGGAGCTTACTCAAGTTTTTAATTATCCAAACCAAATAATTTACTAATTATTAATTAACGATTGAATTAGTATAGGACTATTCTGTTTTTTTTTGAAATGGAAAGGAAAATTTGAATTTAAAATCTTTATTTAAATAAAAAAGAATACATTACAAATTTTTTACTGCTTAATCATTCAAGTAAATATAATTATTAGAGGATTATTAATATAAATAAACTATATGTGTATAATAATTATATAGTTAATATCTATAGTTAAAATTATTGGATAAATAGTACTCCATCCTTAAGTTACAAATTAATACACAAATAATTCCTCTTTTAAGACAAAAAAAATTGGAATAATGCTTAGAAAGGGGAGTTGGATCTCAAAGTTTTTATGAAGGTGATTGATCTAACCCTAATTTTTTTTAATGAAGTTAATAGATTGCTGGGTAAATTGAAAAAACAAGGAAAACAATTGTAATGTGAAATTATTAATAAGCATATCACAATCACCAAATAACCCTAGGTGTGCTAGGAGAAAGTACAAATTTTGCAGTTCTTGAAAACCAAGTCAAATCAAAATTTAATTCAAGTGAATTAAACACATTCACCCTTTCCTCACATAGTGTTGTGTCAATAAAAGAGAATTATAGACATAGAAATGAAAGTTAAGAGGAATTTAAAAACAACATTTATGCAAGAAATGTAAAGATTGAGAAAAGAAACAGAAGACCATCCATCCAGTTATAGTACTAATAGCTCTAACATTAAGTTACTGCCTATAATTAGCTACAAGGAGACAATGCATTTATTATAGTGGCAAGTAAAAAAGATAAAATATGTAGAAGCAATATAAATGAGTTATTGGAAAAATATGACTACCATTGATGCAAAATGAAAATATTGTTAACATATCTATGTACCTAAGACATTGTCTGCACTGAATCATGTATTATAAAATCAAATCTAACTATCATTTTTAACATCCATGTTCCTAAGATAGAATTTGCATTGAATTATGCATTACAAAATGCTGATCACCTTAACTAAATAATAACTGCAAAAATATAATTAAATAAGTAATTAGTATTGAATCATAAAAAGCCTAAAACCTACTGAAATCAAATTTAACTAGATCATAATAGAGCTATGAACCTGATCCTCACTGGCATACCTATGGTTGATGTTAGTTTGAAGATGGTTGTTGTGGATAACTTGAAGTTGGGTGGTTAGCTTAAGAGTATACTGATTGCAAGAGTTATGTTTGTCTTCTTGATAAGTGAAATGGAAGTGTTCTTCATTATTTTGTACTTGCTGCAAGATTTAACAATGAAGTGTTAATTGCTGAATGGTTATTGAATATTAAACAATAATAGTATTATTTCTTACACTGGTGAGGGCTGGTTGAGATACATTTTCAAGTTGTGAATCAGAATTTGCTTCCTTTGTATTTGCATCCATACTTGCCTAAGAATTGTGTAATTATTTCATATTCTTATCTATAAAATCAAATTAAAAAAACAATGCATTAACATATAAAAATTATATCTGATGCAGTTCTATCTTTACACCCCTTTTTTTATTGTGTCCAAACAGTTTACATTGACAATATTTGACTATTTTCTTACAGATTTGCTGCTGCTACTTGCTTGTTTTTATTAGATTTTCTCTTCTTAGCAATCTTTGGTCTTCCAATCTTAGCTTTGATAACATGTGGATTGATTGTAGGGCCTTCCATAATAAGCCATGTTGACTAATCTGGCAATGAATGTATTATCTCTGAAAAAGCGGTCCAATATGCTTCAACAATCAATTTAAGATCAACATAATTCAGAAGAGCTTCCTTCTTTAACTACAATGCAAGATATGACATACTTGTATGTATCCCCAATTACTTGGAAAGCTCCACTTTCACACATATATATATTTTTTAAAATCAATTACAAAAGTTTTTCAATTTTCATCTATCACTTCCAATTCAAACTCACTGGCTTTAAGTACTTTCAGATACCTTCTTTGTTTTCTAGTAGTCTCAAATTCACCTTTCACAATTAGAGGTGGGGAGCAATTTGTAAGTCCATTATTTTCCTTTTTCTAATCTTTTATTTAGTATTCTCATTAATCTCTTACGTATGAACTTCATCAAAGTCAAAAAGGCTTCTCTTTGTACTCATTCAACCAATTATTCTATGACTTAGTCATGTTGTTAGTTACATGGTTACACTTGGCATCATCCTTAAATGTGTGTAGGCCCATTCACTTTTCTCAATTTTAACTAGATAATCATGGGTTGTCTAGTTATCTTTCTTTGTTGTTCTCATATTCTCTATTCCATTTGCCCATTCCTTTCACCTAGTAGCTTTAGCAACTGCCCCAAATTGGTTCTTATATATCACATTTGGTTATTTCTCTCTCATATATTTGTTTATATATGTCGACAACAGTTCTTGATGGAGGATTTTGGCGAATATTTCTCCATGGCAACCATATTCCTTTCTATTTATCTGTCATAAAGGTCACTTTACTTTGGTTGGGAATGTCAAGCTGCTCACTAAGTATTCCTAGACACTAACCTTGAGTCACAAATGTATACAACAATTGGGTATATGCCATTGTTCGCATCCAAACTAGTTGCAGAAATAAAAGCTCCCTTATAACCTTTAATAAAACCATTCTTCAATGCAGAAAAACCCAACATAAAATTTTTAAATTTGAGAGATCCATCTTTACTACCAACTTCATATTTAATTTCATCAACACCATTAGATTCTTCTGTATTAGAATCTTTGCATAATATCTTAATCTGGCAGGAATCAAAATGATTCTTAATCACATTCTCCAATGCTCTTTTCTTTACCCTAGATATTTTCTTCCTACTACTATGGACGCTATACTTATGAATTAACTCATCATTAATTTTCGAATAGGCATTTTAGGATAGCTCTCAATTTAGCTTTAAATACAGAAGCAATCCATTTGTAATGAGCTTTTTTGCTAACTGACATTCTATCATAATTATGTACTTTTATAAGCTGTTGTATTTGATGGTTATTCTAGAATTTACTAAGATTGCATATATGAACCAAGTGCAGCTTGAGTATGAACACCTTGCCCTAAACTTTTTTTTCTTAATCATTTTTCACTATTTCTAGCTCAAACCCCTCTCTAACACAATAATTAGTCATTACACGTCTAATATGCTTTATATTATCAAATTCTTAAGCGACATGCAGGTTAGTTTACCTCAACATATCAATCAGAACCTATATGTAAAGCTAACTTACCAATAAGTTCATTATCTTTAGGGCATGAGATAAACCCATTTACTCAATCATCAGATGCATAATTGGGTAATAAATCATCCAATTCATTTGCAATGTCTTTATCATCTCTTCTATTGTCACCCTCATCTCCTTTATTCTCATCCTCAGCAACTCTGTTTTGACCTTCGCCTCTTCTATTTTGACCTTCAATATATTTGTCCTTATCTTCACTTCCATTGTACTCACCCCCACCTTCTTTGTCCTCACCCTCACATGACTCATGCTACATGAACTTTTCCTTATCATTATTGCTATCAGATTAGTGAGCCTTATTAGAATCCTTTATCCTATCATCACCTTAAATCACTTCCAATTTGAGCCTATTCTGGGCTACTTAGATTTAAGGGTCATTTTTTGTTAGGTGTTTCCTAATGTGTTTGGAAACTATTCTAAGCTTGAAAATTTTTGCTCAACCTGAGATGTAAAATTTACTTGCAAGGTTAGATTTGTTTCAAAATGTGTGTCTCTGTGAAATGGTGCACTCATTTGTGGGATTTGTGATGATTGATCAACTTATAATTGTGGGTAACGTTTATCAGTGTTAAAGTCATTAAGAGGCCATAGGCTTAGCTTTTGGTTTAGTAAATCCTTGACTTGGGTCTTGGTCAACAAATGGGTCATCAAATAGTTTCCTCTTACTCTTACAGGGTTATTAGACTTGGGTATTAAAGGGGCTATTGGATCTTTAAGAAATGGTGTCTGCTTATCTAAAGAAAATACCTCAAAGTTCAGCATTTTTTAATACCATATCTTTCTCACACATTCCTGTAATAAGTTAATAATGCCTTGGTCTATTTTTATTATAACTGGTTACTTGTCTATAGTATTCGAGTAGTGACCTTAAACTTCTTGAAAGGCAATAAACCCTTATGAAAAATATCATCACATATATGTTTTTAGAGGGAAATTAGACTACAACTACCTGATTTGGCATATTTCATTGTCGGCTTAAACCTCATAACTCTAGTCACAACAACTTCCTATTTTCTCTGATAAGCCATGCTCCCTCGTAATACAACCACATGCAATCATAAAAATAAACGTGCATCACTAGTAAATCCTAGCCCCTAAATAACAAATAGTTTAAACAAACTATGAAGGTAGTAAATCAGCCAATGAATGAAAAAATTGACAAAAAAAAGGATCAATTTTTCTAAACATGCAGAATAAAATATTTTGGTAAAGATTTCAATTTTACCTTAAATTCCTCTCTCGCAGTTACTATTGGTGATCTCACACCAAACGTCGTTGATTGTTGGAAAATTTTAAAATCAATGGTTGGCTTTCAGCATCTTTTTTCCCAATGTGTTTCATATTTACACTGAATGAAACAAAAGAATATGAAAGCATGGCTTCTACTTTTGAGTACAAAAACAACAACTCCATTCAAAATTTATCACGTGCCATTGACATGACACAATTAAACATAAAACGTATCATTTAGTTTAATTCACATTTCAATTTTAGGGGAAAAGTACATTTTTATCATTTTCTCTATTTAAACAGATAGAAACAATTACTTGAAAGGGGTGTTTTTGACTCTTTTAAAAAGTTAAAGGTGTTTATATCATTTTCGTGAAAACTTAGAGGTCCAACTGTATGTAATATTACTTGTAAGTGGATATCTATTCAAAATAAAGAGGGGTTTATTCTCTCATTATAGACTTAAATTCCTTCTTTCAAAAGGAAGGGATAGATTAAAAAAAAATATTTATTTTAAACTTCATATAATATTAACAGTTTGACATTGGTTTCATTTTTAAATCTATCTAATTCATTTAAATAATAGTTTAATTTTAATGGAAATATTATACATAAAGGATTAAATATAAATTTTTATATTCTAATTAATATAATATTTAATGATTATTAATAATTTTAAAATTTCACATTAATATTAAAATAAAAATATAAGAAATACTTAGGAAATCCTTTATAAGTGTTAAGTGAATTGATATATACCTTATATTTCCTTCTTCTTCCAATACTTTTATCCAACAATTATAAAATTTGATAAATTTCAAATGGACGCACATTTAATGAATTTATTTAGTGATCATTTGAGGATGTTATTGACGAAGGAACATAAAATAATTTTAAAACGTAAAACATAATTTAGATTTTTCAAATACAATTAAATGTAATCTTATATAAAGCATAAAAAAATCTTACTTTGTTTTTTCTTTAGATTTATTGTCAATAAAAACACTTTAGTCAAATTGAAAACAACAGTTGGTACAAGGCTTGAAGCACACATCTTCAAATGCCCTATGTTCTATAAAATCTCAACTTTTTTATTTCGAACTGACCCAAAGCATTTGATTTAAATACAGAAGGAAATTTTTTGAAAATAATCTCTATTTTAATGTTTTATTCTTTTTTAGCCATACATTAAATTTTTAATTTTTTATAGTTAAAAAATAAACTTTAGAATACTTTTACCCATCAACTATATTTTTCTAAGTTAGAACAATTCACTCTACAAAAACACCCAATGCTCCCAAACAAGCATACACACTAAAGATCCGATCAAGTAGATGGTAAATTTTTGACAAATTGATGTCAAGTATTTGGTAAAATTTTTGAATTAAATATATATTATGCAAGAAAATAAAATATTTTTGTGGTATATGTGTTTAAAATGAGTACATTGGTTAAAGGCGAGTCTAAATAGTACAAAATAGTGCAAAATGAGTAAAAACAAATTTGATGCGAAAGTTGGACAACGATTGGCAGTGAGTCAATGACATGCTATACGCGTAGCACTCAATGTAGGCTTTAAGCGCACGTTAAGCGATATGCAGCGCATATGGAAATTTCATACGCTAAGCACAATTGTTTTGAAATTTAATAATTTTTCATTCTAATCACAATTTTGACAATTTTTCTTTTGTTATAAGTATCATAGCGTGTGTTTCAACCATTGTATACTTCGGAAGAAGGTAATAGAGTTCTAGTAATGGTAATTAGAGATATATTGAATTTTAAAATATTTGTATTTTGATTCTGAATAATGTACAATATGAAGCGCTGCTGAAAAAAGTTTGTTGTATAATTGGAGTTGATCAGGTGCAGTATAAAGTATCTATGAGAATATCTGTTTATACGAAGAAGGTGAAGTTGAAACTAATTGTAATTAAAAATGATGATGATGTGGAGTTTTTGTTGGGTCTTCATAAAAAAAGTTTGATACCTTTATGTGAAACAGTGAATGTTCGAGCTCCAATATATGAAAATAATCCAAAGGCACTTGTTGAGAATGAAGAAACCTATTCTAATCATTTCATGTCTATAAGTGGTAGCAATCGATTGAGCAGAATAACCCCAATAATAGCGACATTTATGTTTTAGATAAATACTACAAATAATTATTATTATTCTCCTCTAATGTTCAACAAAGACCTAATTTACACGCATTATAATGTTAGAAAAATAGGGCTGATGAGAGTAATGATGTTGAAAACAATGATAGTAATCATGATAGTTATGAAAATGTTGATTATAGAACCAAAGCTAATGGAATAAATGACATACTGGAAGGTTGACCATGTTATATTTCTAATAGTTCTCTTTGTGAGCTGCATGATGCATATAATTTGCATGCAAGAGAAGATACAGTTTGATGTGCTGTTGCAGGCAACCAAAAATAAATCCTATACTCTAAAAAATATATATAGTAATGCGAGTCAGGATCATTTTCACAGAGACTATCTAGTCTAATTTTATATTACGTGAACAAGGATGGGGGTTTTAAGTATAACAAAAATAACTTTAAGAAAAACAACTAAGGAACAATTCAAATTGAAGTATTGAAATTAATCAAAATAATAAACCTTAGTCTAAGTCAACATCCACTATTGGAATTTTACAACTAATCATCGATGTAAGTATGTATCAATTTACACTTTGAATTTCATCATTGGAACTATTTTTCTATCTCTCCTTAGTCGCAGTTAATTAGGAAATAAACAATCTAATTAACCTTAACTACTAAATAACCCAAGACATGTGCTACAAGTTTGATCTAGTTGCAGCCTTATGAATTAGAGAGATCAATGAAGCTAAACAACACAAACACAAGCAGTTGCATTTAATTAGTCAAGCATTCTTTTTAAGATCTAATAATTTTTGACGTAACAAATCATTAAATCTTAGTTGCTTCACAAATTAAAGAGGTCAAACAATTATGGATTTGATATCTAATCTAGTAGTAGATTGAAATGAATAATAAACTAGTAATCCTCCTAGTAATTAAAAGAGACAATCATAAAAATAGGCACATAAGAACATCCGATACTTAAAACATAAATTAAACAATAAAAACAAACTAGATCTCACAGTTTTATTGATTCTGAGGCTTCCGTTTCCTTTAACCAATTATAAAAGTTCAGCCATGCAAGGCCATGATAAAAACTTAAAGGAGAAATTAGAGAAGAAAGAGAGAGAAAGAGACGTGTATAAAGTCTGCCCTATTCTTTTCTCTTTTACACATTATTTATAGTATTAGAAGACTACAAGATATCCTAAGAATATTCTAAATACTATCCTAAAATAATAGCATTCAAATCTAATTAATTAAGAAAAATATTAAAAATAAAATAAAGTCCTAATATAACCAGGATAGTGGTATTTCCAAATAGAATTTTTGTGCACCAGGTTTAGAAACTTCCTAAAATAAACTGCATATTAGAATTGTAGACTTAAGGACGTTCTAGAACATTAACTATGCAGGTACAATAACTTTAAGCTTGATTTCGACCTTGATTCACCCCATATCTCTCAAAACACAAAACACAAAATATAAAAGTTGTAGATATTTTTCTTCTAGTTCCGTAGCATCTTGAATCATTTCAATTAGAGCTCGGATGAAGGAGTTATTCTCATATTAAAAAGAGATGTTGAAACTGTCCAAAATCACCAATTGACTTCGTTTTGTATGTAATGCCTCCATTTGCATCCTTAATCAAAATATAAGGATAATGAGTATATTTAGGCACCAAATAAGTTTAAAAGACTAAACATTAAGGGAGAAAAATATGATATTTTGCATTTTCATCAAATTCCCCAACTCTTAACTTTTGCTCGTCCTTGGGCAATACTCAAATTTACTTTCTCAAAAACCCCAAGGTTGCAACACCATCAACAAAGAACAACCAAGCTCTTTAGAACTCATAACATATCATGAACAAATATTCTTAAACAATTTATAATTAATTAGGAAGCATTTTCACTCGAAGAAGGAGTAAAATAAATACGTAGACCCTCATGGAAATAAACACTCAATTTTATGTGTTTTAAAGGTATGTGTTTTGCTTAAATTCATTCCAATGGAAATGATTTGCCATAGGTTTGCATATCTTCTCATTCTCCATCATTGGGATCACATGCATAACACAAATCACAAGAATTTTTCAAGGGTTGTAACGGGATTTAGGATCAAGTAGGAAATATTTGGAAATGTAACTCAAAAGCTATCAAAACTAGTGGAGCAAAAATGAATCAACTTAAGCTCGAATATATAAGGCATGTAAAACCAATCGCTCCATTCAGCAGCTTTTCAAATTTGGCTTTAAAGCATGTAAAACTCCTTTATTGAAATAGAGATTTTTCAAAGAAATACTTTTTGTTTGTATTAGGGATCAATCCTTCGCAATAACTTCCATCTTTGTATATATCATGTATAAACAGACCACTTTTTTTAAATTTTTAGCAAGAATTGTGAATATGGATAATTTATAACATTAAAAGCAATTTCTTCCATTACTTACTTTCTTTTTTTTTTATCAAAATTACATTAACAATGGAACTCACGAATTGAGAATGAAAAATGTTCCATTTCACCTGTCATAGCTATACCACAAATTTAGACACCCACACACTTATTTCTTGCACAACCATATATATCATAATAATGAACAATGCTCCACTAGCTCTACGGCTTGGGTAAGGCATTTGTTTTTTTGGTGTTTAAAGCTTGTAATATGGATTCACGATATAAAAAAACTAATAAAGCTCAAAGGGGGATCATCAAAGGGAAAAATTAATTACAAGGTTAGCTATTTGGCTTATATAGCTTAAAACAAAGAGGACCTTAATCATGTTCATGATGCATGTGTCAATATGACATTGAAAGAGAATTAATGCAAGTTTTAGAGAAACAAATCCATAGAAGAATATCTCACATGAAAGAAAATAGTGAGACTGATATAGATGTATCAATCTAAAGGCTCAAAATCTCATCAATTTTTGTCTACTTAATTTAGTCACTACCATTCTCAAGGAAAATAACTACACTAATTAATTCTAAGTTGAAAGATTACTTATTCAACCATGTTATAAATATTTCAAGCTTAATTGAATCTTGTTCATGACATACACAACCAAAAATCATTGAAAACTATAAAACCAAAGAGTAAAACTCTTTTGTTTTTGAAAAAAAAACCACTCAAAATTAAACACGCAACTTAAATCCCTTCCCATACACTTAAAACTTACATTGTCCCCAATGTAAGGTAGAATGCAAAGAAAAGGCAAAAATAACCAAAATATAAAAGCAAAAAAAAAAAAAAAAACTCCCATTGTGTTGCCTCCCAAGCTGCATCTTTGTTTATTGTTGTTGGCTCGACTCAATGCTTTCTTTTTCAATTAGTATAAATCAGATCCTCAAGATCCAGTTTTACCACATTCTCTACTTAGAAACCTTCATAGAAAGGCTTAAGTCTATAGCTATTCATCTTGAACACTTTGGAAGTTGCTAAACTTTAATTGCAACTGTACTATGAGGAAAACATTAGTAACGACAAAAGGTCCAATCCATAGAGATGCAACTTACCCAATAATAAACGAAGCCGTGAATTGTATAAGAGTTTTTGACCAACTTTAAACTCATTTCTAGAGATGATCTTATCATGAAAGCCTTCATCTTTTCCTTGTAAATCCTTGTACTCTCATAGGCATCATTGCGAATTTCCTTTAACTCTTATAGTTGTAACTTTCTATGTTCTCCACTTTCATCTATTTTCATGTTGAAACTCTTGATGGCCTAATAAACCCTGTGTTCTAACTTAACTGGAAGGTGGCATGGTTTCCCAAACACCAAGTGATAAGGTGACATACCAATGGGCGTCTTATGCTTCTTAAAGACCTGCACAAGTTTTTCTTCTTGCAGTGCACTAAGTTTATTGGAGAGATCACTAGTAACGTTCCTCTGTCTCCAAGGAACATATACTTGAGGTGACTGGAGAGAGGCTTTAAATCTGGAATAGGGGCTTGCAAAATAGAAGGCAAAGGTCTCTCATTAGAAACTAGTAACTTAATATTAGAAACATTACGTGACTACTTGAACTTTGAAAAATCATTCAATGCTGCAACAGTTTCTTGCAAATTAGTTCTCAAGGCTAACTTCTTATTCTCTTTCTAAAGATGCTTACTAATGGCAACTTTCAATCCATTTTTTCCATTAAGTTCAAAAACTTCATGTGCTAAAGAATCAATTACATCAATAGAATAATAGAATAATCATAATTATCATCATCAAGATATGTCTTGGCATCATAAATATTAAACACAATAATTTCACCATTAAATTCTATGGTAAGTGTGCCACTACGAACATCTATCTTAGTCTTGGATGTCTTTAAAAATAGTTTTTTTTAAAAACAAAATAAGAGTAGTTTGATCACCATGCTCTATATCAAGCACATAGAAATTAGTAGAAAAAACTAAATCATTAACTTGTACAAGAACATCCTTAACTATATCGTTATGATAGGCATTAGATCTATCAGCCAATTGAATCACAACACCAGTTTTATTCAAAGATCCAAGTTTCAAAGAAGCATATATAGAATATGGTAAGACATTGATAGAAGCTCCTAAATTTATCATGGCCTTCTCAATTCTAGTGTTACATATCGTACAAGGGATAGTAAATATACAGGATCTTTGCATTTCGTGGGGAGTTTTCTTTAAATAACTGCAGAAACATTCTTTCCTACTTTGACATTCTCACATCATTTAAGTTTATGTTTCTTTTTAATTGTACATAGTTCTTTCAGGAATTTAGAATAATGAGGTACTTGTTTCATAGCATCTAAATCTGGAATATTTACTTTGCATCTACAAAAGTCTCATATAAATTTTTATTTTACTCATATTTTCTAGATTCTGCTAAAGCTTGAGAAAAATGAGGTACTGGTTTATAATTAAAAAGAGGCAAAAACTTACGCTTAGGTACGTCATTATCATTAGGAACGTTTCTATCTACAACGATGTTTTTCTCTTCTTCTTACTTAGACGATACAGAGGCTGCCTTTACTGGAATCTCAACCTTTTCACCACTTCTCAAAATGATTGTACTTGCATTTTCTCTTGGATTTACTACTATTTGAGAGGATAATTTTTTAAAACTTTGCACCTCTAGAGACTAATTGCGGTTGCCATCTGATTGTCCAAATTTTGAATGCTGATCCTCGTCTTTTGTTGAAATTGTTTCATCTCCTGTTGAAATTATAAAGTATTAGTGGCAAGAGACTTAACAATATCTTCTAAAGATATACCATAATTAGAAGTTTGGTCCGGTTATTGTCTAGGGGGGTATGGATGCTTATATGATTGGTAACTTAGGTGGTTTAAGTTACGGGCTAATTTACTTATGGATTCCCATAGCTAAGATTGGGATGATCCCTCTATTCTGGATTATACGTGCTCGAGTAGAGATCATACTTTCTTTACGATTGTCTAGAAAAACCACCCACCACATTCACTTGCTCAATGTGCTTATCTTAAAGAGTTGGGCACATATCGGTTAGATGCCCTACTAATGAACAAATCCCACAAGTCATCGCTGTTTATATATTACCTACAGTCATTTGATGAACAAGAGAAGTTAGACTCATAATTTGTTGTTCAAGGGAGGAAATATTTACCTCATTAACATGCTTTGATGGAGATTAAGTTTAGTGCTGAATTGTTAAGAATTGGCCGCCATATTTGCAACTAAGTTTCTCGCAACCTCGAGAGTTTTATCCACCAAAGCTCCTTTACTAGCAGCATCAATCATGCTCTTATCAGTGGGTAGAAGGCCCTCATAGAAATACTAGATAAGTAATTGCTTAGTAATTTGATGTTGGGGGTAGCTTGCATATAGTTTTTTAAATCTTTCCCAATATTCATTTAAGGAGTCTTCGTTGTGCTGCCTTATAATAAAAATTTCTTTTCAAATGTTGGCTGCCATTAAAGCTGGAAAATATTTCTCCAAAAATAACCTCTTTATCTCATTCCATGTGGTAATACTCATAGAGGGTAGATAATAGAGCCAGCTGAATCCTTCAAAGAAAACGGAAAAGCTCTTAATTTAATTTTCTCTTTAATCACCCTCATGGGTTTTATACTCGTGCATACCACATAAAGCTCATTTAGATACTTGTGGATCTTCACTTGCAAGGCCATGAAAAATGGGTAAGAGATTTATTAGTCCAGATTTATTTTTCATGGTTTATTAAAGTTTCCTTGATTGTTTATGACCATAACTTAATCTTCTAATCAAGGTGATTTGTAGTGCGACCTAGAAATAGAGAGAACTTTGTGCTGGTTAAGGAGGGAAGCTCAGAGAAATTTTGAAAAGAATGATCTAGCTCTTGAGATGATTTTTTTTTTTTTTGAAAATTCCAAGAACGAAATAAGGATCACAAAAAGCACAAAAATCAACTAGAATCACTTCCCAGTAACGGTGCCAAAATTTAGTGTGCTGTTATAGGCAACCAAAAATAAAGCCTATAATCTTAAAAGTACTTGTAGCATTGCAAGTAAGAATCGTTTTCATGGGGAGTATCTAGTCTAATTTTATATTACGTGAACAAGGATGAGGGTTTTAAGTATAACAAAAATAACTTTAAGAAAAACAACTAAGGAACAATTCAAATTGAAGTATTGAAATTAATCAAAATAATAAACCTTGGTCTAAGTCAACATCCACTATTGAAATTTTACAACTGATCATTGATGTAAGTATGTATCAATTTACACTTTGAATTTCATCATTGGAACTATTTTTCTATCTCTCCTTAGTCGTAGTTAATTAGGAAATAAACAATCTAATTAACCTTAACTACTAAACAACCCAAGACAAGCACTAGAGGTTTAATCTAGTAGCAGCCTTAAGAATTAAAGAGATCAATAAAGCTAAACAACACAAACACAAGCGGTTGCATTTAATTTAGTTGGGCATTCTTCTTAAGATCTAATAATTTTTGACGCAGTAAATTATGAAATCTTAGTTGCTTCATAAATTAGAGAGATCAAACAATTACGGATTTGATATCTAATCTAGTAGTAGATTGCAACGAATAATAAACGAGTAGGCCTCATAGTAATTAAAAGAGACAATCATAAAAATGGGCACATAAGAACATCCAATACTCAAAATATAAATTGAATAATAAAAAAAAATTAGATCTCATAGTTTTATTGATTTCGAGGTTTTTGTTTCATTCGACCAATTATAAAAGTTTAACCACGCAAGGCCATGATGAAAACTTGAAGGAGAAATTAGAGAAGAAAGGGATAGAGATGCGTGTATGAAGTCTGCCATATTCTCTGCTCATTTACACATTATTTATAGTATTAGAAGCCTACAAGATATCCTAAGAATATTCTAAATACTATCCAAAAATAATAACATCTAAATCTAATTAATTAAGAAGAATATTAAAAATAAAATAAAGTCCTAATATAACTAGGATAGTGGTTCTACCTGGAATTTTCATGCCCGAAGTTTGGCAACTTCCTAAAATAAAATGAGTATTAGAATTGCAGGCTTAAGGATGTTCCAGAATGTCAACTGTGCAGGTGCAATAACTTCAAGGCAGATTTTAACCTTGATGCAGCCAGTATCTCTCAAAACTTAAAACATAAATGTTGTAGAGCTTTTGTCTTGCTCCATAGCATCTTAAATCATAACAATCAGAGCTTGAATGAGATAGTTATTCCTAGATTACGAATTGATATTGAAACTATCCAAAATTGCCCAATCAGCTTCGTTTTGCACTTTACGCCTCTATTTGCATCCTAATCAAAATATGAGAATAATGAGTAAATTTAGGCAACAAATCAGTATAAAAGACTAAACATTAAGGGAGAAAACCATGATATTTTGCATTCTCATCATGGTTCAAGAAGAAACCCTTTTTAATTTAAGCCTTCATATGATTCGAAAGCAAAAGAAGATACGGTTCAACTAGAAAACCCTTTTTAGTTTATGCCTTCGTTACCATTATCAGACTTTAACATATCGCATAAGGTATCATGTACTGAAATTAGGGATATGTTTGTCAAAAAGTATTGCATAAGCATACTAACACTTAAGGGTAATTAGAGCTTCAAAGTTCATAGGTCTGTGATGAGTGTATTTTAGATCCATAATATTGTCCCATTTATCTTAGTAATTGTTCATTTCTGAGTGATTTAAGAGCTATTATGTGTTAAATATTTTTGTTACAGGGTTAAATTAGGAGAAGATAGAAAAGGATGAAATTGAAGTAAAAGAAGGAAAATTGCTACAATTATTGTGAACAATAGTTATAAATAGTACTTTGGAATGAATAATGAACGCTACAATTATCGTGAACAATAGTTATAAATAGTAAGAGTGTTCTCGACGATTCAATAAATACCTTATTTTCATCCAAATGCAAAAATTCAGCTCTTAGCCCAACCTTAACCCATTTTCTCTCAATCTAACACATTTCTAACCTAGAAATCATCTATTATTTTGCAAAAACAACATTTAAAGCTATTTTGGAGAGGGATTTCACATTTAAGAGCATTTGGGCTAATCTTTGAAGGATTCAACCATGGTTATGGATTGAATGAAGGCACCTTTGTCTTCATAAATTCAGTTTGGGATTGGTTGATCATGTTTATTTATTGTTATTTAGCTATTAAACTCTTGTTATGTTGATTTAATTTCATTATCTAGGATTGTTGTCTTGAACTCAATATGTCAACTTAATTGTAATGTTTGATTCCCATTGTTATGAATTCAGTTTAGGGAGAAGTACTAATGGACTCTTTTAATTTGGCCTAAGTGCCAAAAACATCCAATTATTTTTAAAAATACCTTGGAGACCTTCATTCTTTAGTGTTTGCCGTTTCTTTTGACAAAATCTTTTTTTAACAGTCTAAAATTATGATTTTGCCCCTGTATCATTACACGTACATTTAAAAAATATTTAATTAATTAAAAAATTCTATTGTCCTTATTTATTACAAAAAAATAAAAAATGCCCCCACCTCCTTCAATCTCTATTCTTCTTTCTCCAAAAAAACTTACATGATTCAAGATATGTCTAGCATCTTTAGAAATAATTTTTGAGCTACTACTAAACCAAATGTAGCTACCAAAATAGCCCCAAAAAAAGTAAACCAGGAGCTACCAAAAGTAAGAGCCATATAAACAACAAAAAGGACTATATGATTAACTTTAGGTTTATCTCCTTCAATTTGGGAATTTGCCCAAGCCATCCACCAATTACCAGCTATTTGAAGGAATTGAAACAATCCTTATGCAATGATTATGAGAGGAATCAATAAGCCTTGGTAATTTGTGGCTATATATAATAAGTAAACCTTTATGCTAGCTCTTCCTCTCAAATTTTCCTCTTCTTGAACAAGTTACTTTTTCCTTGAGCATTTTGCTTATTTATTTATTTTTATTGATTTCTTCTCTAAAGCTGATGCACCATCTTGAACTTCCTTTGCCAAACTGTCAATATTATTTTCAGCCACATCACATTGTTTTAGTTGATGTACCATCTCTCCAAACAAATAATTTTTAGAGAGAGAAGAACAAATTTTTTAGAGAGAGAAGAACAAATTTTTTAGAGAGAGAAGAATAGAGATTGAAGGAGGTGAGAGTATTTTAATTTTTTTTGTAAATAAATAAGAATAAAATGGACTTTTTTTTAACTAATTAAATATTTTTTAATGCACGTATAACGATATAAAGGTAAAATCGTAATTTTAGACTGTTAAAAAATGATTTTGTCAAAAGAAACTGTAAACACTAACGAACGAGAGACTCCAAAGTAATTTTGAAAATAATGGGAATTTTTTAGGCACTTAGGCTAAATTAAGAGGGTTCATCAGTACTTCTCCCTTCAATTTATTATGTAATTTGTGTTGTTCTTAATGCTTTCAATATGCTAGAATGGTGATTGGATGATTATGGAACATTAGGATAAATTTGAAAAAGACATCTTATTGTTTAGATCTAGATAAACAGATGCATTATTGTGAAGTAATATCTACAAGTTTCAATATAAGATAGAAATATACCTATATGGCATGTATGATCAATACAACTTGTTCGTAATGAACCTTAATTTATTCAAATTACCATAAGAATATAGAAATTTGGTAGATTAAGATATAATCTCTTGACTATCATAAGAGGCTTATGATGAAATACGTGTTATGACTAATAAATTGAAGGATTAATTGTAGTAACCGTTTATCCACAACCGGTAAGAATAAATATTTATGTATATGTAATATTCGTATTTTATTTATAATATATGATACTTAATTTATGTATTGTTATTAGTGTTATTTGAATGGATTAGGATCCTATTATTAGTATTGGATTTATTTACAAGACTTTAGATTTATTTTAGAGATCAAATTGTAATACTTTAAAAGTTTTGGGGGCTGATTCATAAATACTAAAAATTAACCTCTTAGTATAAAAATACAAATTTGTAACCCTAATTTAGTCATTGTGGTCAAGCCACCCCTTTTAGAGAGAGAAAAGAGAGAAAGAGAGGGGAGAGAAAGAGAAGAATAAGAAGAAGTAAAAG
Organism: Ailanthus altissimus; assembly: GCA_946807835.1. Lineage (NCBI taxonomy): Eukaryota > Viridiplantae > Streptophyta > Magnoliopsida > Sapindales > Simaroubaceae > Ailanthus > Ailanthus altissimus. The sequence goes on along the minus strand of OX327706.1, from coordinate 12,384,194 downwards.
AAGAAGAAATTAGAATTTTAACCTTTAAGAGGTATATCATAACTCTTTCTCAGTGTTTTGGTGTTAATTAAGTTAATTTATTTACGTTTTTATTTCTAAAAATATGCAAAATTAAATATTTAGTGTAGATTTTGTGAGATATGTTGAGAATTGATGATGATGATGATATGAATAACTTGATGAATCATGATGGATTTGTAGAATTTCTATTTGATAGTATCTTAATCCGAGAATTTTATAAATTGTTTTACTTTGATTCTGATTTTTAATTTTTAAAATATGAAACTAGACATATTTATAATCATTTAAGACTTTGAATCGATTGAAAATTTCATAAATTAATTGTTTTGTGAATTTATGAAAATGGCCCTAAAATGCTGAAAATTTCCTTTGTTAACAGTATGCTTAAGTGATGAACAACTTTTGATCTGCTAAATGATCTTAAAAAATTACTAATTTCTGTAATATGATAATTTTTCATGTATAATATTACATATTAAAAATTTAACATTTATATCAATGTGGTTAAATTGTTATGATTTTTTAAAGTGTATCAGCTCAATGTAGTGTTTGATCAATAGATGTTTATAGCCATGGAATAAAATAGTTGTAAAATACTTTTTGCATGGATTTTAGAGTAAAATATTTATCATACATTGAGATATATGTCAAGAGTAATAATGTGGTACTTTTATAATTTTTGAGTTAGTATATAATTTTATAAAATTAGGACACTGAATACTGTCCAATAAATATCTTGATCCTATCAAGATAATGGTTTAGATTTGATGGTGTTTATGAAATGAATTATGTAAAAATTATGATATAACATCCATATATGAGAAGGATATATGAGTTAAGAATTACATATTATTATTTTGGAGTAATTGGACATCATTTGATATATAAGAAAATTTTGTAAAGTATAAGTGGTCAGAATGATAGGTTTTGAGAAATAAAGTCATTAGACTAATATGATGTGATAAGTGTAATATGTGTAATTTTTTGAGCTATTTAAAGTGTTTTGCGAGAATGGTGATGTTTATGAAAGGATTAATCTCCATTGATAGGTTAAGGAGAATTAAACCTTGTACTCGAAAGTGTTAAGAGGTAAGTATACTAGACTTGTACTGAAATCACAATAAACATAACAATTTATTTATGCATGATTTGTAAATGTACTTTGAGATGTGTTTATGTTATGTCAGTATATTTTGAATCAAATGTGAAAGACATATATTTATAAATGTGAGCATCAACATTGAGCATTGATATACATACCATATGTGTGTACAAAAATGAACTTTTAAAAAAAATGTGTTTAAAAAAAAGCTTTTAAAGTGAAATATGTTCATAAGATATGTTTTGTATTTTGAGGATACTTGAACTCACTATTTATTTAGTAGGCATTTTATGTGATATGTGAGATAACTCATCGGTGATTATTGTAAGGCCTTTTGGATGTGTAGGACGGCGATACGTAATGTCATAAACTTTAGGTAAAATAGTGAGGGGGACGGCGTGACATAATGCCCCAAGAGAGGTTAATAATGTAATAAGGCCTTTTGGGGGTGTGGATGGCGATACATAACACACACACTAACCCAAGAAAATCCGTAAGGGGGATGGCAATATGAAATGCCCTAAAAGCACACCATTTGATGTTTGAGTCCATGATTATTTTATATGTAGAGCTTGATGCCCATGATTTTTTATATGTGTGCCATTATATGTGATATGTGAAGTCCTACTAAGTGATGGTTGATAGATAATAATCTTATTATATGTTTTGAAAGAATGTTAAGCGCTTACATAAAATGTGATTTGATGAGATTTTATATTATGATCCATCATGGCATATCATGCTCATGTATTGTGTATACGTGTGTGTCTATATATATATATATATATTTGGTATATAAAAAAATAGTATAATAATATGCTTGCTGAGTTTTATACTCATTATAGTTTATTATGTTTTCATGTAAAAAAGGTACATGTATATTTAGCAGATTTGACAATACTTTTACTGTCCCCTGGGTTCTCTAAGTTACTAAGTATTTAATTTGTGGACACATAGTTTGAGATATTTGATTTACCTCTATTGAATAAATACTTATGTATTATTTTACTAAGTACGGTTATATTTAGTTTATATTCCACCAAGTATGTTCATAGGTTAATTTTGTGATGAACTTACTAAGGATTCTTATACACAATTTAAGTTTGAAATTTTATGCAATATTAATTATAAGTGCACGTTATTGAATGAGTGTAAGTTATGTCATGTATCGGATCTTTTAGATCTAGGACATGATATTAATAATAAGATAGTGAATTTATATTAAGCAATAGCTATAATCCTAGATACTTTTCATATAGTATTTGCGCTTACACTGTTTGCACAATTAGGATTGATTTTTAGAATTAGTAATTATTTTTAATATAAACAATTCAAATTTATCATTTTTCTGGATAAAAAGTGAGAAGAAAAAAATTTAGTACTTGGTTAAGAATAATAACAATTCCTCGTAGGATCGACATTCAACTCATCACTCTATTACTTGTTCCCGATAGCGTGCACTTGCGCTTAGTGTAAAAATCACACAACAGTCAACCAAAGATCATTTTGAGGTGAAATACGATGATGAAAAATACAAATAGAGATTACATGCAGTATTGATAGAAGCGCGAAAGTTCTTAACTATAAGAATAATAGATGCAAAATGCAATTGTATGTTAAACCGATTAAGGGATGGTCATTGATAAGTTAAGAGTTGTATTATTGGTAAATTAAAAAAAATAGTTTGCATCAGTCAGTATAATTTATAGATTGAAAGAAATTCAAAAAGACATACATGAAGAATTTGGTGTTGGGTTAATGTATTATACTCCTTAGCGAGCTAAGGAGCATGTATGCAAGCTGATAAAAAGTGCTCTAAAGAATTCGCTCAAATTGCTTCTTGCATTCTGTTATGTGCTGGAACAATAGAACCCAGGTACGATAACTCACTTAGAAATTGATAGTGACAATTACTTTAAGTATTTCTTTATGACGTTGAGACATTATATTAGAGGTTTGTAGTTATTCATCCGATCCGTCATTGTAGTTGATGGAATATTTTTGAATGGTACCTATCTTAGTACAATGTTTGTGCTCGTATGTAAAGATGAAAATAATAACAAACTTTCATTGACATGAGAGATTATTGACTCAGAAAATAATGCTTCTTGAACATGGTTTATGGCCAAATGGCAAGGAGTAATTAAAGACCATTAGAATCTAGTTTTTGTATCTAATTAACATGTCAATATTGATAGGGCCTTTAGGGTATGTTTCCTAATACCTATTATGGGTTTTGCACTTATCACTTGAAGGAAAATCCTGTGACAAAAGACAAGATACCATCAGAAAAGGAAAAAAAAGAAGAATCTTACCTGCTTATTTTATCATTGTCAAGGTATATCGCCTTTTTGACTTTCACTACTGAATGACTAAGATGCAGGCGATGGGACCTAATGTAGCTAAGTATTTTAAGGAGGACATTGGTACGAGAAAATAGGCTTGATTAGTTAGTGCATTTAGAAGATACGATACCATGACCACTAATATTGTAAAGAGCATAAATGTAGTTGCAAAATATGCAAGATCTTTTTCTGCGACCACTTTAGTTGAGCGGATATGTGAGTTAATGCAATAGTTGTTTTATCATAGCTAGAAAATAATAAAAGGTATGGCAACGTTTTTGAAAACTTGGGCAAATCACAAAGTGATGAAGCACAATAATAAAGCTAGTCAATTGACAATACATCCAGTGGATAATTCATAATTTCTAATGAACGATAGAAGTAGAAATGAAATTATGGACATCACTACGAAGACATACAATTGTCAGAAGTTTGACTTTCGAGAACTATCTTGTCCCCATGCTATTGTTGTAGTACCCAATATCCACAACCGGTAAGAATAAATATTTATATATATAAATATACGTATTTTATTTATATGTAGGTGATACTTGATTTATATATTATTATTATTAGTGTTTGTATAGGTTAAGGACATACTATTAGCATTAGATTTATTTGCAAGACTTTAGATTTATTTTAAGGACCAAATTGTAATACTTTAAAAGTTTTAGGGGCAAATTTGTAAATACCAAATATTAGCCTTTTAGTAAAAAAATATACTTTTGAAAACCTAATTCTCTCATTTTGGTCGAGCTATCCCTTTTAGAGTGAGAAAAGAGAGAAAGAAAGGGGAGAGAAAGAGAAGAAGAAGAAGAAAAAGAAGAAGAAATTGGAATTTTGGATTTTAAGAGGTATATCACAACTATTTCTCAATTTATTGGTGTTAATTAAGTTAATTCCTTTAATTTTTAATTTTTAGAAATATGTATAATTGAGTATTTGATGTGTATTTTGTAAGATATTGTGAGAGTTGATGATGATCTATGTAGAGAGCTTGATAAATCATAATGAATTGCCGAATTTCTATTTGATAGTCTCTTGATCCAGAAATTTAGTAAATTGTTGTGATTTGATTCTGGTATTGAATTTTGAGTATATTAAATTATACATGTTTATAATTATCTGAGACTTTGAATTGATTGAAAATTCAAGAAATTGAATTTATAGTGAATTTACCAAAATGACCCTTAAATTCTAGAAATTTTCTGTATAAACAGTATGATACAGTGGCAAATAATTGTTGGCCTACTGAATGATCTTTACAAATTACGAATTTGTGTAATATGATAATTTTATATGTCTAATAGAATATACTGAAAATTGAGAAGTTAAATCAATGTGGTTAAATTGTTATGATTTTCTAAAGAGTGTTAGCTCATTGTAGTATTTGATTAACAGATTTTTAATGCTATGGAATAAAATAGTTTTAAAATACTTTTGGCAGTGATTTTGAAGTGAAGTATTTATCATGGATTTAGATATGTGTTAACAATAATTATGTGGTATTTGTATAATTTTTGAGTTAGTATATGATTTTATAAAATTAGGAGATTGAATACTGTTCAGTAAGTATCTTGATCCTATCAGGTTAGTAGTTTGGATTCGATAGTGTGTATGGAATGGATTGTGTAAGAATTTTGATATAATATTAATATATAAGAAGGATATATGAGTCAAGAATGATATATTCAGATTTTGGAGTAATTGGACATCATTTGATGTATTAGAAAATTTTATTAAGTGTAAGTGTTCAGAATGACAGGTTTTGAGAAACCAAGTATTTAGACCAATTTGATGTGATAAATGCATTGTGTATAATTTTGTAAGCTATTTAAAGTATTTTGTATGAATTGTGAGGCTTATGAAATGATTAATCTCCATTGATAGGTTAAGGAGATTTAAGCCTTGTACCTGAAAGTGCTAAGAGGTAAGTATACTAAACTTTTTACTGAAATCACAATAAGCATAGTAATTATCTATGTATGATTTTGTAAATGTGCTTGGAAATACCTTTATGTTATGCCAAAGTGTATTTGATATGAAATGTGAAAGACATATGTTTATGAATGTGAGCATTTACATTGAGCATGGACATACATGTGTTTCTTTAAAGTGAGCTTTCAAAATGAAATGTGTTTAACAAAGAAAGCTTTGAAGTGTAATATGTCCATGAGAAACATTTTATGTTTTGAGGATGCTTGAACTCACTGTTGACTTAGTAGGCATCTTATGTGATTTGTGGAGCCTTTATGTGTGGCCTTTCCTTCGGGATTGGTATATGTTATGTGTTCTGTATGTAAGGAGGATCCTATTGGTACCTAAAGGAAGATTGAGTCATCACATTCGTGTGGTAGCGTATTGGTACATGTGAGAGGACTCATCGATGATCAGGGTGAGGGTTTGGCTCATACCTTCGGGCTTGAGCATTATATATGTGTAATTTAAACCTCACTTGTACTATTTCTCTCATATGATATATCACCTACGAGTGACATTTGGCTTATTAAGTGATATGTGATGTGTAAATCCTACTAAGTAGTAGTTGAGTGATGGTATTCCTATTATATGTTTTGAAAGAATGTGTAAGTGTTGTGTGATTTCTATAACACAAACTAACGCAAGTGCACGTTATCGCAACAAGTAATATATGATAAGTAGAGTGTCGATCCCACGGGGAATTGTTATTACTACTTGCTAAGTACTAAAATTATGTTCTCCTATTCTTATTAAAGCTATTGGCAATTTAATGGTTTTATATCTAAACTAACTAAACAAGAAGTAATAATAATTACAAGAATTGAGCAAAGAGAACAATTGTGATAGCACAAATACTCAAATGCCTAGGATTACAATAATCCCTCAATACTTCACTTGAATCCAACTACTCCCCTTAGAACTATCAATATAAATGTCAACCAAGAACTCTAATATCCTCACAAGCCTCTTTTGCAGGTCAAGTGAGTATATCTCATTCAATTAACTATCTATATGTCTATGATAATCAAATTGAAATAAGATTCATTAAGTTCAAATTCTTTAAATGGTCATATATGCTTATGAGTATATGTCTATCTCATATGAAACTCATGCTTTTACACAATGATCATACATCAATTTATCCGTGGCCAACACAAAATTTCCTTTGTCAAGTTCATTAAGGTTTCCTAATCAATCTAATACATTGTCATGTAATTAGAAGCATTAAGCATAGAACAAATTGAACAATTCCATACCAATATGATAAATAAGGAAAAATAATCAATCCAAGCTATATATTGAGTTCACATTGTAATCCTAGCAATAAAACTTAGTTCATAATTGAAAACATAAGTTTAGAGCATCTAACAACATCATTATACATGTTGGAATCAACAACAAATACGAATTTGAAGAGAATAAGAAATTTCCCTTGATGCAATGGTGATGTTCTTCCTCCAAAATGCAGAAATTCTTCTTCTTCCTCTTGATTTTTTGCCTCTTGTTATTGATTCTTGCTTCCAAGACCCAAATGAAGTGTTTATTTTCATGCTCTCTACTGCTCCCTCTTTCTCTACTCTTTCTTGGCACAACAATGGGTGTTTATATAGGTAGGGTTGCAAAAAGAGGACAAAAATGCCCTTAAAGAGTGCCCAGAATTCAGTGCCGCGGCATTCGGGTTTAATGCCACGACGCTCACTCTCTAGAAGTGGCACCCCGGCATTGAATGCCCCGGCGCTCAACTAAATGCCCCGGCATTGCACTGTTCATGCACCATAAAAATTTCACTGTTCATTTTTACTGTTTACGTTTTAAGCATTTTAGTCCCTTCTCGGATTTTCATCTCAAATAGCTTCATTTGCATCCGATTTCTTGTATTTTTGCTCCGATAGTGCTTAAACCTATAAAACAACATTAATATGCATAAATAGCCAAATTATTGAGATAAATTGAACAAATATCAAGTTAAGAAGATAAAATAGTTTATACAATTATGCCTTATCAGTAAGCGCTTACATGACATGTGATTTGATAAGATTATGATTTTGATTTATCACAGCATATCATACACATGCATTGTGTAAATATATGTATTTTTATTTTGATATATGAAAAACTAGTATGCTTACTGAGTTTTATACTCATTATAGTTTATGGTGATTTTAGGTAAATAAGGTACATGTGTGCTTAGCGGATTTGGCAAAGCTTCTGCTGTTCCTTGGGTTCCCTAAGTTGTTAGGTTGCTAAGTGTTTCATTTGGGGACACGTGGGATAAGATATTTGATTTGTCCCTATTGAATAAATACTTAGGTATTATTTTATTATGTGTGGTTGGATTTAGTTTAAGTTTTACCAAGTTAGGTTATGGGTTGATTTTTAGTGTTGAACTTATTAGCAACTTGCTAAGAATTCTTACATGGAATTAAAGTTTGAAATTTTATGTAATATTATTTATGAGTGCATATTATTGAATGAATATAAGTGATGTCGTGTGTCGGATCTTTTGGGTCTGAGGCGTGACAATTGTTGTATTCAAACATATAAGATTATAGTGCGAGAATTTTTGTTCAGCTTATTACACGTTCGAGTGCTTAGCTCATGCCTATAGCAAATAAGTCCTTTCAGTTGGCCATTTATTAGATTGGATAGTTTTGAACGAATTGAGAAATATTGACATCCAGTCTCTTATAGTACGTTAATAAATATATAGGTATAAGATAAAGCAGATTTCATCTCAACGGGAGAAACCATAAAAGAATATTTGTGGTCGCTATAAACAATATGGATATAATCGACAAACATGTTGGAACCTTATTGCTTTTCATAAAAATTGGTATATGATTGTTATTTGGCTTAGATTATTTTAATAGAGTCATATGTTTGTTTGTAACACCTAAATTTATATTTAATATCTTTATGTTTAGTTTACTTTGATATTTGTTATTTGATTGTTAAATATAGCTAATTATATTCATTTACCAAATTTCTGCAAAATATTCCCTATTTTATGACATGTCGAAACCTACTGATCATAAAAAACACTTCTCCATATTTTGCATATCTATACATCATCTCAGTGTACATCCACCAAACATAAGGACAACATACAACCATATAACATAATTGCACATTTATACAAAATATTTATAAATATCTACCAAACAGAATGACAACAGACAACAATTTAACATAATTGCACATCTATATACCCTTTTGAGGCATGGGTCCATAAATATATGACGATTTTTTTCTCTAAAACAAGTACCAGTCTCAAGGCCAAAATTGAATGGTTAACTTAATATTAGGTATTCAATGAATATACAAGTGAATACGCCACAGGCTCTACTTTAGACCCTTTGCTGAGGCACACTTATCTTTAAATGTATGGGCTCAAACTATGACATATCTTCAGTTGCTTCTCTTTTAAAGGTAAACAATCTGCATGCCTAGAGTTAATACGCCATGAGAATACATATAGAAGCAATAAAAACTTTCATCACTTTGTCAGAATATGCATTAATGCTGGAATCGCAGAATGTAATCCTCTTATGAAGCAAACCAATCTCCTATTTGTAGTTCACATGAATACTCTTACACAAATAATTATAGTTTTATTATAAACTAAATGCATAATAAACAAAAAAAATATTATTTTATGTCTATTATCTTATCTACCTCATCTCACAATTTACCACTAAATAAATTAAATATCACCTAGTGTAAGGGCATTTTGTTGGTGCACACATGTAAGGGACTCGTAAAATCAAATATATGAAATTAAATTAAAATAATTAAAGCAATAAATTTATAACATAATGAGAACAAATCGAAGAGAAAACTTACAAAAAATATGCATATACAACCGCATAATCCTATGAGTACACATGCTCATACTTGCACTTGTGTTAATGGATTAACTTTAGATATTCATTAATATGTTGCAAAACCATAAATAATGTATATAACTATTGATACTATTAATTTGTATTTAAAAAGCAAAAAAAACTATTTATAAAATCATCAAGCCAATTATACAAGAGCTCATTAAACCATTTCTAATCAACATAGATACCGTGTACGCTAATATACCCTTGACCCTCCTGCATCCAAGCCTGAAACTCTGCATGCACCAAGTCTATCGGCCATTATGGATCCACGTCAACTAGAGAATCATCACATGGGGCCTTTACTTATACTTCGAACTTTTCTTTTTAATTTCTTTCAAATGAAATTGGTATAAAGGGTGTGTTTAACCCAAACATCATTGTATTGGTATAGTCAACCGCTAGAGTCTAAATTTGAATGTTATCGGTCATGCTTTCTCTTTCCTAAAATAAAACAATATCACTGAATATACTGAGTTATAAAGAATGTATGAATTAACTTTATGTGTACAAATATACCATCTTCTAATCTACATCTTCAAACAAGCTGGATGATTGGAGGTACTGCATTATGAGACTTATTTGATGCAAGACCTATGATTTGTCATTGTTCATCCTAGTCATTAGCTCTATTTTTATAAATACCATCTCATTCCGCAGATCATCAATTTTATTCTCAAGAACACTATATTGTGATGTTGTACCCGACTCAAATTATACATAAATAATTATATAACCAACCATCACAACGTAATACTCATGATAATAACATAATGAATAAAAAAACATTAAATTATTATATCGTTACTCTAGATGTTGGCAGAGCTTCGAAAGGGTAACTACGCTGAACATCCATATTATCCATGGGATCAATGAATTAGACATTCAACTTCAGAATATGGTCCAAAATGAGATCTCCCCTAAATATTCCTAATGGGATATGCAGCTTCTCTACTGTGTAACACTCATAATTCTTCTCATGTTGTCTTGGTACAAACTTCCTATGTGCCTCCAAAGCCTACATAAAATTATAGAATTGTTAACCGTTAATAGAAATATGTGTGTGTGTGTGTGTGTATGAAAGTGATTATGTTGTAAAAACATACCAAATCTTTATCCTTTTTAAAGAGAACATGTTCAATGTCTTTGAATAGTAGAGTGCCCTTGCTATACTAATTTAGAGGCACAGAAAAAGGTCACCATTCTGATGTATAAACACCGATCTACAGATTAAAATCGCCTTATAGATCCAAACTTAAAATAATAATAAAAATAAAAATTTCATATTAATAAATGGTAGTTTGAATACTTTCTCTGCATTACAATATAATAATGAAATAATAAAATTAATCACTAGGAATGCAAGAGTAAAACCATAAAAGTTATATGCTTTTTTATTCCAATTACCTTTATTTTTTTTTATCTTTTTCAACTTTTTTTCACCACTATGCTTAAGGTGTTGTAGAGTATGAACCATAAAATTATGCTCCAAGGATACTGATTGAACTTGTCTAAGTTGTCCACAAGACTAAATACAAATACTAGATCTCTCTATTATTGTCTTGCAACACTAATACACGATGAAAAAAATATTCACAATTTTACTGCATTTGTGTCATCTCCTTCACTCAAATTTAACATATTGAACCACAAATCTAAGTCTTTATAGGTTATCTTCGTCCTATTTCTAAAATATTTTGCCTATAATCTATTTCTAAGTTCTATGTTTAAGTCTCTGACTGAGAGATAATCTCTCATCTTCAACCACGTAATTAAATAAAATTCTAAACAGGAGAATCTAATGTGCTTGTTACATATCAAAAATCACAATTCTTCGTATAAGATTTTAATATGCACTTGCCTTAACAATACCTCATAAGTTTTTAATCTCTCATCTTCAACCACGTAATTAAATAAAATTCTAAACATGAGAATTTAATGCGCTTGTTACATATCAAAAATCACAATTCTTCATATAAGTTTTTAATATGCACTTGCCTTAACAATACCTCATAAGTTTTTAATCTCTCATCTTCAACCACGTAATTAAATAAAATTCTAAACAGTTGAATCTAATGCACTTGTTACATATCAAAAATTACAATTCTTCGTATAAGTTTTTAATATGCACTTGCCTTAACAATACCTCATATGCTAACATACTTGAGAAAGATATATTGTTCGTGTCTAGAAAATGACCACAACATGTAACCCTAAGTAAATATACTTGTCTGAGCGACAATTTATGTCTAATGGCATTTAAGGCCCACAATTTCAAATAAGTCATCACTGATGCTCGATAGAACTCATTTTCTAGAACTATAAATGATTTGGACACGTTTTACTTCTTAAAGAATATATATATTAGAGCAAGAGAAGACAATTAAATAAATTAAACCAATTAATAAAATTGACAACAAATTAAATAAAATAGTTAAAATTAAACAACAAATTAAATTTATTATATAACAATAAATATCAATTATTAATTTATTAATTGCATATTTAAATAACTAAATATTTTAAAAAACCTAATAAAACAATTAAATATTTTAATTAGTAATTCATAATTAAATATCTTAATAACTGTTTATTATGAAATAAATTAAACTAATTAAATAACAACAATTAAAATTAATAACAAAATATTTAAAAATAATAATTAAATAATTAGATATAGTAATTAATAATTAATAATTAAATAAATTAACTAACCATTCATTTAAGACCATGCCCATCTTTTCGCTCGAAGCCACTTTTTTTGCCTTTTCTGCCGTTCAAGTCTTCTTTTTCCATAGTTTTTACTTGAAAAGGTATATATGTACATGGAATGTGATATACAGAAATTTCACATTACATGTGAATTATTAATTTTATAATTAATTAGTTTAGGAAAATTTTATAAGTATAAAAAATTTATAATCATTAATAATTATTTATAAAAATCTAATTACATTAAATTTTAAATTAAAAAATTAATATTTTATATTAACTATAAATATAAAAAAAATCATAATTATAATTGTAATTATAATTAAAATTGCAATTGTAAATATAGTTGTAATTATGTTGTTGTACAAAAATCTATAAAAGCTCAAAGTATAAACCCACAAACATATCCAGGTATGTATAATAGGGTAAAACATGTGGGCTCAAGTTATTTTTTGTGGCTCAACCTGAGGGTAATATTTGATAAGTATAGTGTTTCACTAAATGAGACTTAAAACATGTGAACACTTAGACTAAAACTCACTTAGGAATATTTAGTCCAAAATAAAGATAAACTAATGTTACTAAGATTAATGAAGAAATATAGTCCCAATAAAATACTATTAGCCCTTAAAATTCTTCCTAAATAAAAATTGGTAACTCCCTTATTTAACTTGGCAACTAATAGACATATTAGTATTTTATTTGGAACAAAATTGCATCTTGTTGCTTTTATTTATTAAATTAGTTTTTTTTCCATTAGGATATTAAAATTCATTAAAAAAAAACTAGATTTTATGAGGATAAGGGACTCAATCAGAAGTCTTGACCTATTACAAACCTTAACACTATAAAAACTCTTGTATTTCATATGAAACACAACTTTTGATAGCCTTAAATGCCCCATAGTTGTCTCTATAATCTTAAGTTCTTTCATACTTCACATTAAGCCCTAAACACTATCTTATTATACACGATATCCTAACATTGTGTCTTTTTTATGTTCTTCACAAAAGAAAACAAGTATAGCAATATCTTTGTGTTTGTTCTAAAGCTTGAAGTCACCATAAACAGTTTGCCAATTTGAAATCACAAGGTTTAAGAGACAAGTTTCCTTAAATCTTCAAAACTAGGGTTTATACGGCTATAAACCCTAGAATTGTATCACACACAACACATCTCACAAAGGCCTTATAGCATTCATAATAGTCCCTAGAAAACAATATAACACATATATTTCTCTATTATTTATTATGCAAGCTCAACACTCGTACCTCTCATAGTTTATTATCGAGTTTATTCATAAAAATCCCTTAACATTCAAGTCGACCAGAGTAAATTTGTAATATCAAGTTCCTTGGACTCCAAGAACTCTTCAGAGTTGGTGGGCCTTGCTCTAAAGTCATAAGGATGAAGAGATTGAGATTTGTAGTATTCATTAGATTGGATTCCGTGAATTTCACCGATAATCTATCTAATCCATCATTAAGTTAATTTATAATTTTTTAATCTAGTCTAATCTATTAAAATATAAAATCCAATTCAGTCCAAAATTATAAGAAAAAGACATTAAAAAGTGTTAATTGGGTTAAGCCGCTCAAGTCCAAAATGGGTTTAACCCATTATGCTATAGCTCAACTTACACAATATTGTGAGTTGTTAGTGGGTGACCTAGAGTTAAGTTTTATACCCATAAATCTTATTAAGTTTTTTTTTAAAAAAAAATGATGCCAAGATAGTTCAACAACTAAAACGAACTTAAATTCAACAAATAATTAGTTCTTACATAAATTGTGACTGAATTTTATTTTGACCTTTGATATAGTAGAACAATTGAAATAATAACATTTTTTTATTATTTTATTTATGCATATTATGACATTACTTTCTTCGAATCAGATCAGATTTTAGTAGATTTGTTGAAATAAATCTATGAACCAATACACCAATTATAAATTTCAAAATTTTCAACCATTTCAATCCATCAATATATCAAATCTAACAAAACACATATCAATTTGAATCGGATCGGACAAATGGAGTAGATTGGATTGGATTATGAACAATCCTAATTGAGATTCATATTTTGGACTCAAACCATATCTTTCATATAGCTTGCCACATCACTATAAAATTACTACAGCCAATAGTTTTTGTCACATCACGCTCTCTTAAAACCACTCCAAATAAAGTATAATTGCAATTACAATAGCAACAAATTCAATAATAATATTTTTAATTACCATTCTAATTATCTTTATAAAATTACAATCATAATTATAATTTTATTTATAATTACAATTAATTGTATTTTACATTTATACTTATTATTGTAACTATAATGGCTATTATTATATTTATAATTCTAATTTTAATGGCATTTATAATTATGATTAAATTTACAACCATGATTGCAATTATAATTACAATTTCAATTGTATTTATAATAATTATTATAAAATGATAATTATGATCACAAATCCAATATAATTATGTGCAATCATAATTAATAGCAATTGCAATTTTTGTAATTACAATTGCAATTTTAATTCAATAGCTATGATTGAAATTGTAATTCTATTGGCTATTACCATTATAATTATAATTATAATTATATTTATAATTACAATTAGAATCATAATACAATTAACTTAATAGTAATTATAATTATAATCATAATTACAATATGCAATTTAATTACGATAAAATTATAACTACAATATAATTATAGTTACAATTTTTGTTATCATTTCATTATTATAAATGCAATTAAATTATGATATTATATTGTAATTATATTAACATTGCAATTGTAGTTACAATTATAATTATAATTGCATTTGTACTACGAAGTAATAGCAACTACAATTTCTATAGTTGTAAATTTGTAATTACTATTGAAAGTTCCTAGATTAGAACTTTCAAAAATTACCTTTGTGTCCTTGATTCTGCCTATCCAAATGACAAGGAGTGCC
The DNA here is from genome assembly GCA_946807835.1 of Ailanthus altissimus. NCBI lineage: Eukaryota > Viridiplantae > Streptophyta > Magnoliopsida > Sapindales > Simaroubaceae > Ailanthus > Ailanthus altissimus. The sequence continues at coordinate 12,369,178 of OX327706.1, read as the reverse complement.
TGTGTCAACTTGCAAAAAATAATTCAATGCCCAAGTCAATAATTTAGAAAGATAGGTTGAAGGAAAACTAAAATGGTTAAAAAGAAAGATGGTGTTTGGTTGCTGAGAAAATTTTATGTATCTCTATTGTACATATTCTTGTCTTTTTTTTTTCATTTTGTCCCTTAGTTTATAAATTCCTCCTTATGTTAATCAGATTTTGCTTCTCCATGATGTCCATGACTTATTCACGAAGGTTATGGGTAAAGAAACTATAACTTCCTTATTAGAAATGAAAATTTAGAGGGAAAATGAGGCACTTTCTTCAAATCTCTAGATTTGTTTGATGCGTGAATATACCTTCCAACTGTTGGACTATATATTGCGGATTATGGGCATGCTCTTGTGGGCTTCTATATAAAGACATAAATTGGGTTATTGGCATTGTGCTGATTGGGCTGGCCATGTTTGGGCCTAACAGATGTCACACTATAAGTGAAGAAGAGTGACTATTAGATATAAGTCTTCCTAGGTATAGTTTGTCACATCCAATTTATGGGTGCCACGTGCCCTAATTTTTCATTTTCAATTTTCTTACTTATTCATTATGAATGCTGTTTTGGATATCACATCTCTTAAATGTTGGAACCGTTCCCTTCTCTATGAATTGGAGTATGTATAATTATAGGCTTTTTAAAAACTCTTGTAGCAATTCATTCACTTGTAATTCTTGGAATACATAAATTAGGGTACATTGCTTTCTGATTTAACTCAAGTTTCTTGTTATAAAAATCATTCCCTTCTTTTTTTCATTAGTTAAGATATAGTAAATAGAAAAATGGTGCGAGGGTTATATAGTTTTATCATGGATTAAACTAAACCAGCCTACTATATCCTAGGAGATGTGCACATCTGTCCATTCCCTATTGATGAGGAACATTGCAATCTTACATTGGTGAGGCCTAGAGAGATTCTATTATTTTGTGAACACTGAAATTGTTTCTGATTTCCCACACCTCCGATAATTATGAAATTCTTGGATGTTATTTGACTCTCACCTTTACAAATCCATCCTAATATGTTCCATTTGATTTTGGATGTTTTTCTTTAGAATCATATGATGCCTTCTCCTTATGCCCTTACTTTATATGCCATTTTTTTTTATGTTACAACCCGATGTGTTCAAAAATCAATTATCATTGGGCTCCCAAAGGTAAGAGGAGGCTAATAAAAGGTTTTGAGGACAAGAAGTTGTTGGTTGGTAAATAAAAATTTTCTGTTTATAAAAATAAACGCAGCGGAAGCTAGATCGCCTTGTTTATAATTGCATGTATAGGGATAGAAGATTACCTTAATTCCTTGCTATGACAGATCTTGAATTGAATGGCTGCAATCTTCTCTATTATCCTCAATCTTCAAACTCAACGCGTGTGGATGTGTTGATCTTTCTTAATCTCTACAACAACTAATATCCAAATATGAGAGAATGGTATTAACTAAATTCTTTTTCCATGTAAGAATATGTAAAAGAATTTTTTAATCTTTAAATGGTTATGGTCACTTTTTCTTATTACATACCTCTCATATATATAGGGATCTCCTTTGGGTATTTAGAATTTGATTAGAAAATTAGAGTTTGATTAGGATTTGAGTTAGTAGAGGGACTGTAAGACCCATGGGCTTCCTAACTCTAACTTAAAAGGCCTAGTCTTTATTATCTCATAATACACCAATTCTTCTAAGTTAACTCCAGGCTATTCCACTAAAAGCCAAGAGCTGTACTCTAGTAACCCATGTTATAAAATAAAAGCCCATTTAATTAAAACTCCATTTAATTAAATTGAGCATGGTCTTTAGACCAACAATAACCACTTAATTGACCCTCTAGTTGATGTCCATAATTAAAACTAGACCTTGAAAAAATGTTTGACCTCTTTAATTACTTATTTACCCCTAAGTCACTGAATGCTCTAATGATCACTTCTTAATATATCTATATTTGTAAACAAATTTATAAATAAATATTATTATTTAATAAATAATTTATTGAATAAATTGTGGCCACAGATTCTAATGATCAAGTACTGCAAACATGTTAAGTGGACATTAATTATTAGATTCCATCTTGCAAATATATGTTCTTACAACCCATGAAATTATATCTCCAAACTATCAAGGTTTTGACCGTTTATATAGATCTCACTCCGTGATAACTCAAAAGATACAATGCTTGAATGTAAGTTCATTACCTGCTCAGGATTAAGATCAATCAAGCTTATTAAAGCTTTTGTGAATTAAGATCTACGACATTTAGTTAACCACATCGAAATTCACTGTAGTCCTGTTCAATATATCATATACATTAGTTTCTATACTCGAAGTCTCTACTTCGATAATCAAGGTAAATCATCCACTATAAGAAGCAGAAAACTTACAACCTTACATAATGAAATGTCCTTTTCATTAATGGTTGTGAACAATGTATTAGTATCATATGCCTAATATATAGATCACATACTTTATAAATATGGGCTCATCAATGTATGCTCATTTATATGTATGAATAAACTTTATTAATCTAATAAAATGTTATTACACAAGTTTTAAGGGCATAAAATAACATAAATTCTCTAACATAAGTCTGACTCTAATAGAAACTCCACCATTGTCACTAAGGAGTAAAAGAAGCTTGGGCTTTCTTACATTGTCCAAACAAGTTTTAGTTATTTTGATTATTGAGCCACTTTTACCCTTCCCTCTATCCCAACGAAGGAAAGGTTTTTAAAGAAATAGTTTTGGAGGAAATAACCCTTCCACCACTATTAGTGCTTGTCCAACTTGCTTTTAAAATATATCTGGCTCTTTAAGGTGCACTATCTTCTAAGTGCCCGACAATGGAGTAAGGGTTTTTGACCTTGAACCCCTATGAAATTTGTGCTATGGGATTTGGAGTCCTTTGTCATGCTTGATGTTGCCTTATGTGAACTTACTGTAATGTCAATTCTTTCTTAATAAGGTCTTATTTTCTCAAGACTCTTATAGAGATATCGGGGAAGACTTCTATGGTTGTTTTACCTATAGGGAATTATTCCTTGATGTAAGTGAGTTTTAATTTTGTTTCCATTCTTGCGTACTTCTTTCCTCTTTGAGTTCTTGACTTTTAACCTTTCCAATGCAACTGCTAGAGTTGGTGTCATACATGTCACATCTAAAGTTAAATCAATGACTTTTTTTTAAAATATAATTTTGTCTTTTGAGAAGCTGACTTAACTACTTCCCTAGATGCAATAGTATAGGTGAAAGGTTTAAAAATGGTGTCGACCTCTCTGTTATGGTTTATTAGGCTTTCACTTTTGCTCCTAATAGATCTTCTGAAGCCAGACCTTGTATTGTTAACCTTGCTGTAATAGACTCATTAGTCCCAAGTTCTCTTGAACGTTCCTAGCCTGTTCTTTTATTAGGAAGTCTTTCCAATGTGATTGCTAACATTCTTGCTTCTATTGAAGCATTCCTCTTATTAGTTTTATCCCTTAAGTGGAAGGTGAATTGTTGTCGTTTATTTCTTCTTTACCCATTGCTTCTATTTTCACAACTTAACAAATTAATTCTTACCATCTGCAGACCTTCAATTTTTTGCAGAGGACCTTCTTGATGTGCTTCCTAAATTCCTATTGATGAGAGCCAAGAAAACAAAGACACCACAAAAGGTGTTTAAAAGTGTATATAAAGGTCTTGGACTTGATACTGATAAACATAAATAGATATATATTATTTTTTTATTTTAACTTTAATTATTACTGTTTTTGAGTAATTACAATCTATTTATGCACATTTGTACTGAAATTGCACTTGAATATTCTATTGAGAAAGAAAAGCAACAAAAAGGAGGTCAAAGAGTGAAAATTTGAGATAGAAATGCAGAAAAGGATTGGACATGATTGCGTTCTAGAAGACAACGAGCTTGCATTCATCCAGCAAGATGAAGACCTTAGCGTTAAGGCATAGAACACCCTAGTATTTCTAAGAATTATGATGTAACAGCATTGACGTGGAGTATGAGCAAGCGTGGAATCCAAAAGTTTTTCGAGATCTCTAATACCCTAAGTTGCAAGGTAATGCTCTATGCCACTTTTTCAACACCCTTGCTCTAGAAGACAACGCAACAATGCCAAAATGCAACAGTATTGCAAGAATGAGAACACTGTAGTGTTCGTGCATGACAGTTAGAAATACCCTTACTCTATAAGGAGAAATACCGCAATGTTACAATTAGTTTCTACACTATATAAAACAACTCTTTTAGATTTTTATGGAGCTAGAACGTTTCATTTTCATATTAGCATTTAGGAAGCATGTTCTAGGTCAAAATCATACCTTTTTATTGCAAAGAAACACATTTCTACACTTGGAACCCATTTGGAGAAGATTCAACATCATCAAGCGAGGCTAATACTTGCAAGAGAAGCATTGGAACCAAGGCTTGGGAAGAGCATCTGAACTTTATTTCTGTATTTATTGATCTAAACTTGGTTTTATTATATTATATCTTGTATTTTATTGTTTGAACTTCATTATGTTGAACTAAACATTCTTGTCTAGGATTGTAGTCTTGAACTCAACTATGTATTTGTAAATAGGGAAAATGACATTTTTACCCTATTATTTTAGGCTAATTGATAACTTTGCCATAATGAAATTTAAAATACCCAATTTTACTCTGATCTGTTAACTTTTTCCGTTAATTTTAACGGTTGAATGGTAAAAGAGTAATCTAACCATAGAAATAAATTACACTTTGGACACGTAGTACAATCTTACACATTCATTGTCTTTTTAAACACGTGGCATAATCTCATCAATTAATTTTATTTAATATAATTTTAAAAGATAATCTTTAATAAAAGGACACGTGTCACAATGTAATTAGTTACTTTGGACATGTGTTAATATGCAATTAGTTTATATTTTAATTAAATAATTTTTTAAAATTTTAAATTAAATAAAATTAAAAAAAATCTAAAAACAGAGACAGAGTGTCGCCAAAAAGTGGTAACTAGCGACCAATAAAAAAATAATTAAATTTACATAATTAGACTCTATTTTTTTTTATCTATACAATGGTGTGATCATTTTTGGTAAAAAAAGGGCAGAAAATAGCTAAAATGGGTGGAGAGTGACCACCATTGCCGATCGCCGTCAAAAGGGGACCAGTGCAAGTCATTGACTCCCTTTTGACGGCAACCGATCTGTCTACAGATAGGGGTAGTGCAAGTCACTGCCTCCCTTTTGACGGCCGCCGCCCCTCTTCACTTATTTTTGCCATTTTCTAGCATTGTTTTGCCAACAATGACCATATTATTGTGTAGATCAGAAAAAATAGAATTCAATGATATAAAATTTAAATTTTTTTACTACTCCAATATCATCAACAAACAGCTATCGGTGACTAGCTGGTTGCCATTTTTTGGCGACAGTGAAATTTTTTTTAATTAATAATTAATCAATTATATAGTGACATATGTTTAAATTACATGGTGACATATGTCCATTCCCACATTTTTTTTAAAGTCTATTAATAATGGGGATAAAATAATAGTGACTATTAGGAATAGATTTTCATCCAAATAAATGAGAAAAGTGACGTATCAGGGCAAAATTTGGGTATTAAAAATTTGTATAAGGTAAGTATCAGGGCATAATATTGAAGTACATATGACCTTTGTCCTTGTAAATATTGTAAAATTGAACGCATGAACTTGTTTTTTTTTTTTCCATTTTATTGGTACTTAATGCTTACATATAACCTAGCCAATCTTATGCATGAACCTTGGATTCATTGAGATAAGCTTAAAAATGGCATCTTATTGAATAGCCTAGAAAAAAATGATGTATGATTAAGGAGTAGCATCTACAAGTTTCACATAGGATAGGAATATACCTAAGTGGCATGCATGGTTGATACAACTTGGACTTAATGAATTTCACTTAATTTTGGTATTATAGGAATATATGCTTGAGTGGGGTATAATCGACGTTAGAAGAGGCTTGCGATGAGCCTAGTATTATGACCAATACTTACTAATTGACATTCAAAGCATATCTATAGCAAACATGGGTTAAGGGATAGCTACACATCTTCGATCTTAATTATCATTGATAGTGCTGGAATTTGTAATTTACATAATTAGTTGTTCAATTAGTATTAGTTTTATTTTCAATTGAATCAATTTGTCTTGATAAAAATAGGAGAATCAATTTTAGTACTTGAATAGAGTGAAGCATTTAGTCCTCGTGGGGTTGACACCTTTCACTCTTTATTATTAGTTAATGATAACTTACACTTGCACTTAATACGCACAAACAATACAGCAGATACTTCCTTTGCTTTTAAGAAGCAAAAAACATTTGATCCTTCCACTAAGGGTTTTGCCATAAGGTTACTCATATCGCTTCAAAATCAATTTAGGCTGAGCTGTTCCAACTTATTGCTACTCTTGTTCAAAGGTCTCATGTTACTTCTCTGTTGACAAAGAGTTTTATTCCTTCAAGTATCGAGGCTTCACTTTTAATAATCTTACTTCTAATTTGTTTGATTTGTTCTTGACCTTTCTAGTTTCATTTTGTAGGTGGTTTTTTTCTTTTTGACGTGGAAAATGTTAGTGTTCTGTGCATAAAGTGTAAATGTGTACATTATAATTTTTAATTTATTTTATTTGCATGTCTCACATATAAATTAACGTAGAGAAAAGAAAATCTAATTTCCTATTGCAATATATACACATTGAATGTGAGCTTCTTTACATAAGATTAGAAATTACCATTGAAAACGATTCAAGATATTTTTTGTTACCAAAGTTCACCTTGAAGTGATTTCGTGAACAATTTTAATCTGTAACATTTGGTGGGATTGCAGAGTTAGAATAGTAAGATTTAATTTCAATAGGAACTATTATTAAAATAACCCTTACTTCTATTTGCTTTCGGCTTATATGATAAACAAAGAAAGAAAATATTTTTCTTTTATTTATTTATTTATGTCTAACACTTAGACATAAATTGCAACTCTTACTTAAATGTCCGAATGCTTAATATAACAAAAAATAATAAGTTTTTCTTATTATTCTAACTCTTGTCTAGTACTTTGACCTTATACCCCGATTGCAAACACTTTGTAATTTATTTCTTTCTAAATTACCGAATGTGTTAACCATAAAGACCTTTTATATTGCAAACAATTTACAATATAAAATTCTTTATTTAGCTTAGTCATATTGAGCATTGTGAAACCATTTTGCAATAAGACACGTCTTTGACTTTAAGACGTGTGTCTTTAAGCTAAGTAATGGTGGCAATTATTTTTGAATTGTCTAACATTTAGACAAATCAAAAGCTGCCGAATCAACCAAAAGGTAACATTTGTTTGGTGGCCAAATCTCTTCATTTTAATTGTAACTATTAGAATTCCACTTTGTCGCCGAATTGCTATACATATATATATTTTTCTTACACAAAGGACATGTGCCCTTAATGTATGAAGTGTGGTAATTTCTATATGATTCATTCGACAAACACCTTTTAAATAGCAAAATTATTTTGCTTAGCCATTTTCATGTTTTAAGGTGTCAAGTGAACATACCATTTTATTATTTAAATGGGTTAGATGTCATCATCCTAAGGCATAAAATGCCTTTAGTTTAATAAGTATTGGCTATGTATGATTATGGCTTGCCAAGTGATCCACTTGTGGCCAATCACATTATGCCATTTGTTATACTCTAAGCTTAATACTTAAGTTTATACATTTTTTTAGAGATCTTATAACAATTCATGCTTTTTGAAAAAATTTTAAATCAAATTGTTCGATTTGGTACATTATCTCAATGTTTAATGAGTACATTTTATATTGTGAGACTCTTTAAGTTCACCACTATTTATCTTACAGAACTTTTTTATAAGTCTGTAAACGATGCCCTACACACACGTTGCAAAATTATAGAATAGTGTGTTAAACCATGTAAGTTAAAGTTAATATGTATTCGTATAGTCCATTCGCCAATTATATCTTAGAAGAGTAGAGACATATATAATCACCATCAAGTCTTCAAATGTTTAATCGTGAATTTATCTCCAGATTCGTACTTTTATAAATAATATCTGCAAACGCTTTTACAATATTATTTATCCCATTTTACAATATTGTTTATCCCACTGAAAACTCTTTTTTGGGTTTTGTGCTTGTGGCCACAAGACTTCCTGAAATACAATCTTAGAGCATCAAGAAATACAACTCACTAATATGAGCTGATGAATCTCACATTTACACATATTGGACTTTATGAGTATTGGATCATACCCAGCAACATCCAGCGGTCAGACCATGAAAGGACTTTGACATATGTAGAACTTAAGTATAGTAGATTACTCACAAATCCATTGTGGTGATCAGGTCAAAGGACTATAAATATTACTCAACTCAAGAAGACCTTCTATTGATGGCTTTATGGGATGTCTATTAGTGGTCCTCATTGAGTCTGTTCAGCATCCAATCCTTACTGATTACCCACATATCTATACGACTTTCGACTAAGCTCATGGTCTGCTAAAACTAATCATCTGGACCATTTAGATAAAGACATACATTGATCTATATATGATAAAGTCTTCACTGATAGACCCTTATCAGTGAAGATAGATGAGGAATATAAAGTTTGAGAACATACTTGCACAATAACATTTCTTCGCATTATTTGCAACTCCTTAACACTATGTCATTGCTAATATATTCTCAAGTTTTTGTCCAATTTCAAATAAGGCTTTAATTTATTAGATTTTATTGACTCTTATAATCTGCTAACTCTTAACAATATTAACTCTTAGCATTTATAACTTTTAGCATTGATCTAAACTCCTTTAGACCAGATCTGAACTCATTTAGATCATATAATATCTGAAACGTTACAAGCATCTTACCATTTATTTATAATATTAACGATTTTATTCGAAATATTTATTGTATAAATATTAAATAATTAATATTCATACACTATTAAAATTGCGTGCAAGCACTATTTCTAACAGAAAATGTCCTATAGGCCTGTCATCTCCTCCTCATCCAATGGTGTTCCCTTCGCGCTCTTCTTTATAATTTCCTCCAAGGGCAGCTTTAAAAAAGGATGATGAATTTACTTCTTGATTTTGGAATAAGGTTATTTTGATACGGTGAAGAACTCTTCCATCCTCTAGGTGGACCCGAAGAGTTCTATAGCCATTTTGGGGAGGTATTTTACTTAAGCTGACTAAAAGATGATCTCAAGTATGAGTGGTGTAGATTGGGAGCTTAAGAGTGCTTCCTATTAGATTATGGTGAGATTTTTGGATTTGGTTATGGTACTTTGTTTCTTGTTTTTCTAATTTTGGTTTTGTGTTTATTGGCTCTAAAAGATGGTTTGTGGATTGCGAAGGGCTTACAAGAAGGGTTTAAGGGAGGAGCTTAGGAGAATGGCAGGTGATGTTATGCTATTACAGGGAGAGAACTATATTATAAAGTTTTATGAGTTATTTTTGTGGGTGTCCCTGACGTTTGGCTTAAAATCAGGGGTGCTCCTGACGTTTAGGAAATAGCTTCCAATGCCCCTACTATTGAAAGATGTCATGAAATATTCTAAATTTATTTATAAAATAACTATTATACCCTTATATTCATTATTTTTTAAATTTATTTTAGATTATTTTGAGATTTTTTTTAACTATAGTACTAAATAAAATATATATTATTTTTATTATTTATTTTAAATAATGTTTTTCAATTTTGGTACTCTATTTTTTTCTTATTTATTTGAGTACTAAAATAAAAAATTTAACAAATGTATAATTATAATTTATATTTTAAAATAAGTACAATTAATTATGTTGTGGGATGTGAATTTTTATGAATAAATATATAACATTATTATTTTAACAATCCAAATCAATAGATTTCATTATTTATTAAGCAAATATATAAAATTTTCTTTTATTTATTTATTTATTTTACTTGATTACCCAAATTAATTATACATTTTAATGAGATGGATGATCAAATCATTAGATGATTTTACATAACTAATGTCCTGAAATTGAAGCGGATGGGTTTTTTTTATTTGACTACTAAAACAAAATATATATATATTTTTACAAAATGTTTATTATTTATAATTTTTAAAACTTATTTAAAACTTTATTTTTATTGTAGATTTCAATTAAGATTAAAATATTTAAAACTTTAAACAAATAGTAAAAATAGAAATAAAAACTATACTGTTTAATATTTTATTTAGTACTCAAATAAAAAAGAAAAAAATAGAGTACCAAAATTAAAATTTTTAAAAAAAAAAATAATAAAAATAATATATATTTTTTTTAGTACTATAGTTAAAAAGAATCTCAAAATAAATTAAAAAAATAATGAATATAAGGATATAATAATTATTTTATAAAAAATTTAAAATATTCTATGACATCTCATAAAAATAACCCTTAATTTACTGGCTCTAAAAGATGGATGGTTTGTGCATTGCGAGCGGCTTACAAGGAGGGTTTAAGGGAGGAGCTTAGGAGAATGGCAGGTGATGTTATGCTATTACAGGGAGAGAACTATATTATAAAGTTTTATTTATGGAGGATGAAGGAGGAGAATATACAGTTGAGGATCGGGATTAAAAGAGGCCAGTGGAAGCTGTAAAGAAGGACGTGAAGGCATTCATGAAGGCCAATAAGGGACTTTTTTAAGAAAAGATCGATCTTCAAGCTTTCGTTTAGTCTAGAGAGGACATGGAGTCCAACTTGGAGGCTAAATTTACGAGTCTAAAGTCTAGGAAAGACACTTTAAGGAGATATCCGATTTCAGAGGCAAGTGTTAGCTTCCAATATTCAGCTTTAACAAAAACATGACGAGCTATGCTTCAATGAAAGCATGATGAGCTATGATTCAACGAAAGCATGACGAGTTAAGCTTAAATGAAAGCGTGATGTGCCAAGAAAGTTTAGCAACTGGGTGGTTATTAGTGCAGATTTGTTAACGGCATTGAAAGCAAAGAACGTGGAGTTAAAAATGGCGATTGAGGAGTTAAGGGCGACGTTAGAGAGTTCCCAACAATTAGTTGTTACTTCCAAGATTGAGGCCGATATTATTAATGCTTCTATTTCCTAATAGAGTAGGCAGTTTGATGTGGCCAAAGAGCACTATGAACGCTAGTGCTTGGTGGCTTCCAATTTATGCTTTCTTCATGGCTTTCGAGTTAGATGTGATCTTGTAACCTATAGGAATCTTTTAAAGGACTTTGATGCTAGTTGTGGTTGGTACAAAGGTTGGTCTATCAGACACTTTAATGACAACTTAAGGCAGATCAATTATGATTCAGTTGGCGAGGGTGCTTCTGAGGCTAACTTGAATGTTGTGGATCTTCTAGAGGAATGATAGTATAAGCTACTTCTCTTCTTTTCCTACTCTTTTGAAAAATTTGTAAAAATTTTAGTTGGCTTATGAAAGGAAGATCTTTGTTTTATCTAGTCTTTTGTTTTTCTGATGAATTTCTAAATGTGAGCAAGGTTGGGTTTAAGATGATTGCTTAGAACAAAATTATTAAAAAAAAAATAGTTAAGTTATACTTCCTTTTATGTATTTTGCTTCCTTGGGTTTTATAATTTCTTTTCTTTGTCTTTGGGGGTTTTTCCATCGGGCCATGTGTGTTCTAATTTATGAAAGTTTTCATCAGAAATATGGAATGTCGTATGTGTGGTTCTTTTACGAGTTTTAGAAGTGTCAATGTTTATTGCAACTTTTGCAGTTTTGAGTGTTCTGAATTATGAAATCTTTCTATACGCAGGGTTAACGTTCTAAGCATACAGTATGTTCTAAAGAATTGATGGTCTTGACCACATGATTTTCCAAGGTAGATGGTCTTGGAAATGAGGGGTGGTACTTATAATTTTGAGTAGATGGTCTTCCTAAGATTGGGTGGTCTAAGGCACACAGCCCTACCAATAGAAAATGGTGTTTGTGAATATCAGCACACAATTTTGAGTGGTTTAAAGTGTATAATCCCTAAGGGGAGATGGAAGTTGTGATTCTGAATGTGCAACGTTCCTAAGGTTTAGTGGCCTAAGGTAAGAGTGGCAAAAAAAATTGGTAATTAAAAAATCAAATCGAATCGAATCGATCGTTCGGTTCGATTTGGTCTGATTTTTTTTGCCACAAAAGATCAATTCGATTTTTTTTTAAAAAAATAACTGAACCAAAAAATTAATTTTTTTTGTAATTATTTAATAAAAAAGTTTAAATTTATCTCAAATTACATAAATTATAATTATATTAATATGAAATAGACCCAAAAATTAGGTCAAAAATAATTTACTAAATTATTTAGACAAATGAATTAAAAAAGACTATAATTTAAAATAAAAAATAAAAAAACTAAAAAAATAGTCTAAATTTTTAAAGACTTATATAATATATAAGAACAAATTTAGTAGTTTATGTAATGTGTAATGAATTTTTTTTAATTACATAATATATAATGTATAATATATATTAATTTAGTCAACTTAATTTTTAAAGAAGTTATATAATAATAAGAATAAATTTAGTGGCTTATATAATATGTAATGAATTTTTTTTAATTATATAATATATAACGTGTAATATATAATAATTTAGTCAACTTAATTTTTTAAAGACTTATTAATATATAAGAACAAATTTAGTAGTTTATGTAATGTGTAATGAATTTTTTATTATATAATATATAATGTGTAATGTAACGTGCAATATATATTAATTTAGTCAACTTAATCGTTTAAAGACTTATATAATATATAAGAACAAATTTAATAGCTTATGTAACGTGTAATGAAAAAAAATTAAAACAAATGAATTAAAATGATCTACTAAATTATTTGGACAAATGGATTTAAAAAAGTTCGTAATTTAAAATGAAATTTTTTTTTAAAAAATCGAAAAAAATCAAATCGGACCTAACCGAACAAAAAAAAACCAATTTGGTCTGGTTCCAAATTTTGGTTTTACATATTCAAAAAATTGAACTGGGCCTTTTTAAGGAAAGTTGATTTTTGTAATTCTGTACATGACCTTCCCAAGGTCAAGTGGCCTATAGCACATAACCCTTCCAAGGGAAGGTGATATTTGTAATTATAAGTTCATGACCTTTCTAAGGTCAAGTGGCCTATGGCACATGACCATTCCAAGGGAAGGTAACATTTGTACTTCTGTGTACACAACCTTTCTAAGTCCAGGCTTCTAAAGGAAGGAGACATTTGTAATTATGAGTACATAACCTTCCTAAGGTCATATAGCCTATGGCACACAACATTTCCAAAAGAAGGCGACATTGTGATTCTCAGCACATAACCTTCTCAAAGTCATATGGCCTATAGTATATGACCCTTTCAAAGGAAGGAAACATTTGTAATTTTGAGCACACGACCTTTCCTAGGTTAGGTGGCCTCTAGCACGCAGCCCTTCTAAAGGAAGGTAATGTTGTGATTTTGAGCATGAACCTTCCCAAGGTCTAATGACCTAAAAATTCCTCATTCATTAAATCAAAAAACCTTATATTAAAAAAAAAAGACATGAAACATGTTTACACATAGAATTTTCTGAGTTTGAGAATGTTCTATGGCATCGGTAATGTTTCCCCATCTATAGTTTGTAGAATGGGCATTTCTCTACTCAGGTTTTTAGTGATCTTGTATGAGCATTCCCATGTTTTGGCTATCTTATCAGCATTTTGGTCTTTGTTTATATGTAAAATGCTTATTATAGTCCTAAATCTCATTCGTTGAGTTCTTATTTATGCAATTTTCTATCGTATTGCCTTTTCATCCTTTTCTTGTAAACAGCAGCATGGATTGCTGAGACGTCTTGGGCTTCAAAGGCAAGGTCTTTGACTGTGAAAAGAGCTTTGACATTTAATTCTAGTTTTACTAGCTTCATCCGTAAGGTGGAAATGAATACTTCTATTAGTAGTACTGCTTTTGTTACACACATCAGTGCGTATGGTAAACATCATGTTAATCTGGCTTCTATTATTCTATAAGCCCAAAGAACTCTTAGGAATTCTTTCAACCACTTTCTCTTATTTCATTCTAATCTTTTTCTTAAAATTGTGAAGGCAGATTTGTTAGTGGTCTTAACTTGTCCATTACCTTGTGAATCACTGTAGAAGAAGAATTTTTCTTGATCTTGTATTTATTATAGAAGACAGTCACATTCAAGTTCATGATCTGCTTTCATTATCTAAGATAAGCACTTGTGGCATCTTGTATTTGGTGAGGATGTTAGTTAAGATAAACATTTTTACTTTGATCCCGATTATGTTGTTGCAAACTTCCGCCTCCACCTATTTTGTGAAATAGTTTGTTACTTAGAAGACGAACCTCTTCTCACCGATTGCCATAGGTAAAGGTCCCACAATGTCCATCCCTTATTGAATGAAAAGTCATGGGCTGGTGACAACATTGAGGTCCCTTGTTGGAAGGTAGATGAGTATGACGTGTTTCTAGTATTTTTCACATTTATTTTATACTCTTTACTTTTTATTGTAAGGTTGGCTAATAGTACCTTTTTCGGAGGATTTTATAAGGGAGGATCCTCTTATATGAGTGGTTCCCGCATGCTCTTTCATGTATTTCCTTTATTATCTCATTTTCTTCATATTTAGTCATGCACTACATGTACACTCTAAAAAATTCCCTCTTAAATAGATCTTCTTCTATGAGTACAACCTTTTTGCTTTGCTTATGAGCTTCTTAGCTTCTTTTCTGTTTAGAGAGAGCTTTTAATTTTGCAACAAATTAACATATAGAGTCATCTAGTAAGTAAAACTTGTTACTTTCATCATATCTTTTACTTTTGCTTTCTATAGTAGTTCAAAATTTCTTTTATTATTGTTTTTTTCCTAGTGGCAAGTGGTATCACCCTTTTAACTTTTACCATTACGGATTCCTTGACAAGTTTGTCTACTATCATATTTTGATCACTAAGAATTTGGATAATTCTAACTTCTTATAATTGTTTGCCTGCCTCTTTTATAATAGCAAGGTAGCTTTTCATTCTCCCCTCTTTCGTTGTGTAATCGTCTTTTTATTAAGAAGTGACTAAAGTGGAATCTATTTATATCTGCATTCTTTCCACCATAATTTGTTATGCTACTGCCAGGCTTATGATTAGTGCCATGTATTATGCTTTATTATTGGATGACGAGAATAATAGTCTCACTACGTATTCTAGTATTATTCCTTTCGAGCTCTTTATTTAAATGTCCAGTCCAGATCTATTCTAATTGGAGCATCTGCCACGCTTTGACTTTGTCTTATGGTTTTGGAAGGAAAGTATCATCCTTCGCGGCTAGTTTTCATTTCAGTAAAAAGTTTGCCATCATTTGCCCTTAATTATGGTCTTTGGGCAATATTCTTTTTTATTTAAATGAATTAGCCTTATCATTATCTTGGTAACTCTTCTTACAACATCTAATCTAGACAAAATACACTTTAGCAAGTAGAATGTGTATACAGCTATAAGATATGTTTCAAAGTAGTGACTGGAGTTTGTCTTTGGCCTAAACAAAGGCAAGGACCAATTTTTCTACCACTGAATATCTGGTTTTAGCGTCCAACAATACTTTCTAGTGCAGAAGATTGGTTTTTGCTAGTATTCTTTCTTTCTAAACAAAACTACATTGACTGTTATGTTAGAAATTGTAAGATAAGGAAATAAGGTTTCGTCAGGAAGCAGTGAAGATATAAGATGAAGGGTTTTCTCAAGTATTCCTTTAAGTTTTGAAACGCCTCCATCTGTTCTGGTCCCTATAAATTTCTTTTATTGGCTTTGATTGCTTGACAAAAGTGTTTGTAATTATCAGACGTTCTAGAGATGAATTTGTTAAGTATTGCCACTCTTCTTATCAAAATCTACACTTCATTTAATTTCTTAAGAATTGTTGTACTTCTCAACACCTAGACTTAGGAAGGGTTGGCTTTGATTCCTTTTATGTTTATACTATGTCTTAAGAGGTTTTATAATGAGACGTTGAAGGTGCACTTAGTTAGGTTCAAGTGAATCTTGCAAATTTATTGCATGACCCCCTACTTTCTTGTTTTTAACCACCATGTCATTTGTGTACGCTTTTATTGACCTTCCTATCAGTTTTTCAAAGAATTTATTTACTTATCTCTAAAAGGAGGCTTCAAAATTCTAAAGTCTAAATGGCATTACTTTGTAGCAATAAGTTCCATGATTAGTGATAAAATTTGTCTTCTCTTTATTTCCCGAGTTCATCTTTATCTAGGTATATCCATTATAAGAATCTAGAAAAGATAGTTAGATAGTGGCATCTACCATATAATCTATCTTACGAAATAGGAAAGAATCTTTTAGAGTTGCCTTATTAAGGTTTGTGTAGTCTACACAAACCTGCCATTTGTCATTCTTATTTCTCACCACCACCACCATATCGGAGAGCTATTTTGGATATTGGACTTCTCATATGAACTTAACTTCTAGCAATTGGTCTACCTTGTCAATGATGATCTTATTTTATTTTGAGGTAAAACATCTTTGTCTTTGGTTAGTTGAAGGGTAGTGTTTATCGATGCTTAACTTGTGGTATATTACTTCTGGGTCTATACTAACCATCTCTCTGTGTGATCAAGAAAAATATCTTAGTTGCATTTAAGTAGTTCGATCATGTCCAATCTTTCTTTCCTAGTTATATTGGTGCCTATTAGCACTTTCATGTCAGTGGCAGAGGGATCTAACTATACTTCCTTCGTTTCTTCAATGCATGGGGCTATATGTCCTCTTTCTCTCGAGGAAGTCCCTTCGGCCACTGGTTTTGGGATTATTATTTATCTTTAGGCTCTTTCACCTTCATATGAGGTTGAAGTAGTGCATCGGTCTGTGGTGTGAAGGCATCTTTCACTCGTTCGACTTCTATATATATCCTTCTTTTTCTTTAGGTCTCTCTGGAGACATTTTTTTTTTGTTTTTCAGATCTTTTTCGTTTTGTTGTTTGAGTGAAGTGGCATACATTATTTGGTGTGAAAATTGTTCTCCTTTAATTTCGCTTCCACTAGCCGAGATGTATCTCACTACTTGATAAGGGTAAATGTGATTATTTTCATGTAATGTAACCAATATTATCTCCTTATCACAGTGTTGTAAGTGGAAAGTGAGTCAACCACGATATAGTCTACTTCTAGAAGCTTCTTGGATACTTCTATGGGCAAGGTTATCTTCCTTTTAACTTGAACTTTTCCTCTGCCGAATGCGATGAGTTTAGTGTTACACTTTCTAATGTCTTTTTCATCTAACTTCATGCACTATAATACTTATTATAATAGGATGCTCACTATTTCCCCATCCATTAACACTCTTTTAACTAGCATTCCCATGATAATTATGCTCACCATCAATAGGTTTAGATGAGGAAGTAACAAACAGGTTAAGTCATTCAAGAAGAAAGTGATCTCTCATAACTTTTACTTGATTGATATAACTGAAGCAGTGGATGTCTCCTCAATTCTACATTTCTATACTTTAATTGCTTTTCTAAATAATGGTTTCCACCTTCCACCGTCTCTTTCTTTATCTAGGGGCCTTTCGTGTAGTACTATTACAAAGAATTAATTTACATCCATTCTTGTTGACAAAGCTTCCATTAATTCTTTGTTTGTCTAAAGGCTTTCTAAAATCATGTAATGTTCATTTGATCCTTCCTCTTGCTCTCCCATAGAGACTCTATATTTAGGGGTAGCTTCCACAATCCCACTTGACTTCTCTTCTCTCATGTCTTATTTTCCTTTTAAAAATAGCAAAAATAAACTAGTAATCCATAGATCATGTTTAGTATATGTGGTACTGCTTTATTTATAGCAGTTACTTTTGCATCCACTTTTGGTTATTTCTCTAGATCTGCAAGCTTCTTTGGTTTTGTTTCTAATTTGAATTTTGCTAAGTGGTTTTTTATCATAAAGGTGTTAATTTATCCTTATAAGGAATGACAGTTACTGATGTGGTGCCTAGTGTCATGTCCCAAGTGTTCTCAAGCATTTTCTCGAACACTTGGTGCGCAACAAAGCCTTCTAGAGACTATATGAGCTGCTGGAATGGTTCGAGGTTCGAAACTTCTAGAAGACCTGCTGACATGAGTGAAGATTTGGACGAAGCCTGCGACTTATTAGGGTTGTTAACCCTAATTTGAAAGGGAAATATTCCATAGCATATGTGATGGCATCTAGGTATATTTTAGGGTATATTATTCAATTAGATCACTTAGATCTCAACCGTCGATTGTATAGGGCTGTTAGTATATAAAAGGGAGACCCTCAGTTATACAAAGCATCCAACACAACACAAATCTCATAGCTTGTGTTTTTTCTTTAGCAATATAGAGAGCATTTTCTCAAACAGTTTGTGTACATGTTTCTTCTCTTCTTTGTGTTTTTTTGGCTGCTTAGCACGCAACGCGTCTAAGGTCGCACGGTTCTCAAAAGGTCCATGACATTCGGTATCAAAGTAGGTTCAAAGAAGATGGAGAAAGATGTTGCAACGTTGGATTTCATTAGAGAGAGGGGTAGGGACCTTAAATCTAAGAGGCACAAAAGTGTACCTTGTGACAAGTCTATCGATCTACATTATGAGTTCGAAAACATGGTGAAAACGCTTGGTAGCGCTGTGAAAAATGTGACAGATCGTCTTGGAGAGTTAGAGTAATAAGTAAAGAAGCTTAAGGCGGGACTCGACACTCAAGGGGATGAACTGCGCTCCTTCATCAACACATCTATCGAGAGTTACACTGATTAGCAGCATGACTGGGTCAAGGCTTTTTAGGAGAAGGTATACACCACCATTGAAAAAGTTCAAGCCCAGGTGGAGGAACTACGTAGAGGGTTTGACGCTATCAAGGAGGTTGTGGTGTTGTGTAAACAAGCAATGGAGAATGGGTTTATTACTGCTCAAGAGGCGCTAAGAGTTGAAGCTCCTAAACCGAAGGAGTTCAGCGACAAGCGGAATGCCAAAGAGCTCGACAACTACTTTTGGCAAATGAAAAGATACTTCGACGCCATGGGTGTACGGGGAAAAGATAAGGTAAATACCGTGACCTTATATCTTTCCGATCATGAAATTCTATGGTGGCGTATGAAAAGCGTGGAGATACGCAAGGGTACCTGCACAATCAATACTGGGGCAGAATTGCAACGGGAGCTAAAGTGCCAGTTCTATTTAGAGAATGTGGCGCACGACACTCGAAAGTAGTTAAAGAAATTGAATAAAACCAAGTCCATCAGCGAGTATGTATAAAAGTACTCCCTGTTAATGCTCTAAATCCCCAACATGAGCAAGGAGGACTTGTTGTTCAATTTCTTAGATGGGTTGCAAACTGATGTGATATTTCTATATCATAAAATTAAATGCAAGTATACACTATCGTATGCAAGTAATAAAGGGACTAAGTAGTCGGATGTCGAACCCACAGGGATAATTTCTTCTTTTTAACTAATTACTAAAATTATATCTTCCTAATAATTATTCAGATAAATAAAAATCTAAGAATTAATGTAGAAAATATAAAGGCAAAAACACAACGTAAAGAGATTTCAGTGATAGCAATATAGAGAAAACCTAGAATTAATACTATCCCTCAATATGCTTTCTAATAATTAATCTTCTAATATTTAACTCCCTTAGTCTTTGTTATTGATCAAGACACTAATGTATTCACAAGCCTCTTCCAAGGTCATGCAAGTATACTTTAATTTACCAAATACTTATATTCCTATAGTACTTGTAATAAATTAAGATTCATTAAGATTAGGTCTTATTGATCATACATGCCAATTAGGTATATTCCTATCCTAAATTGAAACTTGCATATGCAACATTGAATATTACTCTACAATCATGCATCAAATTACCTCGGTCTAAATATTATGATTCCTCTTCCGAGTTTATCAATAATATTATATTGAAGCATTAAAATCAAGTAATTTGAATATCAAAGAACTAAGTTTATTAAATATTCTAAAGATACGGCAATTAAGCACACATATTGAGTTCAAGTATTAACCCTAGAAAATAAGTTTAGCTCATGGCTACAAGAGAATAGCAGTAAAAATAATAATAAATCATGATACAATCAATAGCAAACCGATATAGACGTCGAATTGCTCTTAATTGCGCTGCCTAAGATACTCTTGATGTCAAAGAATGCCTTCAATCTCTCTTTAAAGTTGCTTCAATTAAACTCCTATTACTCTCCAAGACTTGTGCTATGTGTTTTTAGTGTTCTTGAATTGCACTAGGTTGCTCTTGGATTCTTGAAGGTTGGGAACGAGTGGCTTTTTATAGGGATTGATTTGAACTTGAAAATCTCAATTCTAGTTGGACTAGGACTCACGATACCGCTGGGGCGCTATGCAATTGTCGTTGGGGCGACGCGTAAAAAGGCTTCACCGCTGGAGCGCTGGGATGATGGCACTGGGGCTCTGTCTCTTCGCCAGTGCGATGAAGGTATGGCGCTGGGGTGCAAGATGTGACTTAAACATGTTGTTTTTCTAATTTCGATCACTATTCCAGCGCTGGGGCTATAATCCTCGTGGCGCTGGGGCGATGGACACATACTTTGAAAACTTTACATTTTAGTCCCTGTTTTCGCTCCTTTTGCATTCTTTCTTTAAATTTCGTTCAAGTCCTTATAAATAACAATAACGCACGTAAATAGCCATCTATTCTCATAAAATAATAAAATATCAATAATAAAAATATGAGAAAATATATGACGAATTTGCCCTTATCACAAACATGAGCGTCCAATGAGTTCAAGCGGTGCAGAGTGATCAGAATATTCGACGCTCTGACATTGACAGAATATTCGAGACCTAATCACAGCAAAGGTGGGGGCGCCAAGCAGTTTCATCCTTCGAAGGATAAGGAGGAGAATAGTAAGCCACCTAAATGGGAAAAGCAGAAGCGCAACGGCCATAGAGGGAATGGACCAAAGACAAGCTGCTTTATTTGCGATAGGGATCATTGAGTCAAGGACTGTCTGAAGAAGAAGGCTCTCAACACAATGGTTACGACACATGAGGCTTGCGAGCAGGGTTAAATAGGGTGTTTACAATTGCTCAACACAATGAAAGCCAAGCGGGGTGCCAGCACGCCAACGGGAAAGATGCTCATGTATGTTGAAGCCTATATTAACTGCATAAAAACTCAAGTGCTGATAGATACGAGTACGGCGTACAACTTCATTAAGCGTGTGAAGGTGAAGCGCTTGGGACTTTACGTGGAGAAAGATGAGGGATTCCTCAAATCAGAAAATACTGCAGCCAAGCCACTGGATGGGGTGGTTCGAGGGGTTGATATTTACCTAGGCAAATGGTACGGCGAGGTAAATTTGTCTGTAGCACCTCTTGATAATTTTGATGTGGTGTTAGGTATGGAGTTCTTGAGACAGTACGACGTGGTGCCACTTCCTTGACACAATTATGTGTGCATCATAAAATAAGGGACTTACTTGATACTGACGGTAGATAAGCCCAAGGGTGGGAAATCCTAATCGAAAGTCAACACTAAGATCCTTTCCGCAATTCAACTAATGAGAATTGCTGAGCGCAAAGTAAAAGCACATCCAGCCACAATGAAGTAAATAGATGGTAAGGCGACAAGGGGTGAAGATAAGCTACAATTAGGGGTTACGAAAGTTCTTGAAGAGCACAATAGGGGTTATGCCAACTGTCATACCACAGGTGCAGCCACATCTGGGTGATATCAAGCAAGGAGAAAAGTTGGAGCTAGGGTTTATGCTACCAACTACAGTGCAGATACCTCAACGAAAATTAGATGAGTTGCGAGGGCAGCTCAAGGAGTTGTCGGGTACAGGTATCATTCAATAACTCAAAGCGTCACATAGTGTGTGCTTTCAGCATAAGAAGTGGGGTAGAGACAAGTAAAGGCATGTTAGGTATTGTATGGGGGACTTGGTGATAGAGACGATACTTTCACCACAGCGCAAGGCAGCACGCTCACTTCACAGGGGCCTTGATCATAGGGATGAGGAGTCATTTCTGTTGCCAAAAGGGTTGGCAACATCTTGCATAAGGTGGAAATACCTTCGAGATAGCAATTGTATCTGGTGTTTTTCGATAGCGATCTGAAGTTGTACTAAGGGGGTACGGAAGACACGGAACAGAAACAGTGACCTTTAGGGATTTTCACATGGGACGATAAAGGAGCGAGACTCATCTGTGATGAAGGGACAATGTAGAGAAGAAATCCATCTCCAAGGCGTGAGTACTTTGTCAAGTGGAAAGGGGTACTCGATTTGGTGCACATCGAAAATATGACAGAACACAGTGGTAGATTGAAGAACGAAGTGCGCAGTTTCTAGCAAAAATGCGATGAGGGCGTCGCGTGAATTTGGTGGGGGAGAATGTCACGCCCCAAGTATTTTCATGCATTTCCTCGAATACTTGGTGAGCGACAAAGCCTCCTAGAAGCTATTTGGGTTGTTGGAATGGTTCGCGGGCCGAAGCTTCTAGAAGACCCGCTGACATGGGTGAAGATTCTGGCGAAGCTTGTGACTTATTAGGGTTGTTAACCCCCAACGTGGAAAGAGAATATTCTATAGCCTATATGATGACATCTAGGAATATTCTAAGACATTTATTCTATTTTGTATGTATACCGTTCGATCATTTAGATCTCAGGCGTCGATTGTATAAGACTATTAGTATATAAAGGGGAAACTCTCAGTTGTACAAAGCATCCAACACAACACAAGACAAATCTCATAATTTGTGTTTTCTCTTCAACAATATAGAGAGTATTTTCTCAAACAGCTTGTGTACGTGTTTCTTCTCTTCTTTGTATGGTTTTCTCGGCTGCTTAGCACACAATGCATGTAAGGCTGCACAGTCCTCAAAAGATCCATGACACTAGGCTCGTCGTGGAACGCATAGTACTTAGAATGGTCTATATGATCTTTTAACGTTAGTATGATCTTAGACTTTTTAAAGAGTCATTTGTCCTAATATTTCATCTAGATCTTCTCTGCCAGTGTGTTGATCAAAATCAGTAGCTGGAATGTATGCCTTGGTCATTTTTCATCTCTGTTATCCTCTCAAGTAGAAGGTCACTTCCTATAACCTTTAATCTGTGATATCTTTCCATTATCCCGTGTTATGATGATGAAGTTTCTTTTATCACTATTGCATTTTATTTCTTCTCTCAGATCATAGTTCAAATTTCTAGTTAATCACTTTAAAAGATGTAAAGTTCTTGCGGATGAAATATTAGTAATAAAGGGTGGCAGTTCTTACAGCCTTTTATTAAGCTTAGCCAAAAATTTGGGTGTCACAATTTCCCACCTCGCCAGGCTCCAAATTGATTCGTTTAAGGAAGCTTTTGATGGTTTTGTTATCCCTCTATTTTATAAGGAATATGTCTGATGTGATCTTTTTATTTTGATTTCACATGTATAGGCAATGAATTAGGTTGACAATTCTTCATAAAAAGTTATCGATTTCTCCTTCAAGCCTAAAAACACACTTGCGCAGATCTTTTCAGGTTTGGTGGAAATGTGATGTACTTCAGGAGTCCATTACCTAACTGCATGATTATCTTTGCATTGAAATATAAGAGGTGCTCTTCCGAGTCCCCAAACCTGTCATACATTTGGAAATTTCACACTGTGAACTTGTAAGGCTTTTCAACTTGTCTAATGGATTCTATAAATAGGTCTTAGTTTACCTTCTTTGCTAGGAACATTATATCTTTAATAGTTCCTGGCTTCTTCGTTTTATCGTACAATTTACCCACTTCCCTTATCATGGAAACTTTTATGGCCTCGTCGTTACTTGCCCTCTTCGTCTTTCTTTGATTTTCTTCCTTCATCGCCTTCTGAGGCACTTCATATTCTACCCCATTCTCTTATGGTTGATCATTGTGAGCACTTCCTAATTTGTCATTCAAATCTTCGAACCATTCCATTACTGTTAGCCTCTCTCTCAACTCTTGATTCTCTTTCCTTGTGTCTTTTAGTTTCTTCAAGATTTTAGACAATACCTTTTTCGTTAAGGCCAAAATCTCTCCACATAATACTATTGCCTTGGTAGCACTTGATCCTCCTTTTTCTAATTTCTTCTTCATGCTTTGGATGAGCCATTTGATAGTGTCTCGACTCTCCTTTTTATTGTCTTAACCTTAATGGATTGTGGTCACTTTTTCCACAAATCGCACCACCAAAGGTTCCCATATTAGAACTTCCATAATTTACTTTCATACTCTCATTTCGCCTATCCAAATGATGAAGAGCGCCTACGTCCACCTATAAAAAATATTCTGACATTTAAGTTAACAGTTTGAAAATATATGTTAAAGAGAATAAAATAGTTAAAAAGAAATATGGTGTATAGTTGCCGAGAAAATTATATGTACATCTACTAAATATGTTATTGTCTCTTTTTTTCTCATTCTATCCCTTTAGTTAATAAATTCTTCATTTTATTAATTGATTCTGCTTTTCCATGATGTACATGACATATTCATGGAGGTCACGGGTTGAGAAACCGTTATTTTCCTATTAAAAATGGAGATTTGGATGGAAGATGGGCTCTCTCTCCAAATCTTTGCATTGGTTGAATGGGTGAACGTTACCTCCAGCAGTTGAATTGCATGTTGGTAGATTAACTAAGGAAATGTGAATTGGTTAAATTAGCCTGATGGAAAGTAATCTAGTATAGGCATGCTCTTAATAGGCCAGAGAATAGATCAGCCTCTAGGTATGAGAACCCAAAAGACCAGAGAAAAAATGATTTAATGTAATTAATAATTTTAAAATAAAAATTAAAAAAAAACCCCTTGACAATAATTAATAATTGTTTTATAACAATTAAATTAAAAAATTAAATATTTTAGTAATTTTAATTGATAATTTTTTCTTAAAAAAAATCCAACATAACACAAATAGTACTAAATTAATGAACCACGCTTCGTCAACTCCTTAGAGAGAACACAAACCCAACACCAAACACGAATGAGCTTTTATTTTAAATTCGTGCTTCAACTTTAAATTGAACTAAACTAAACAGGATTCACACCTTTAATTCTGGTATCGTTATTAGAACACTTTTTAGAAACATACATAGTAATATTTGTTAAGTTTACAAAATATAACTTATTGACATTAGATATTACTCGTACAACATTTACACAATACAAATATGTCCCCGTAAATTTCTAAACAAATGTTTCAGGAACATTATAGGTATTTGACCAAAATAATATAAACTTGTACCCAAATGGTAGTGTCCGAGCCTTTTGATAATTTGAGTTCTTATGCCCATTACAATTTATCCTAATATATAGTACTAGAATTTGACTATATATTAAGTTTGGCTTTACATTTTATGAAAACTAACCGGGCAATACTTTAGCCATGACGCACGAAAAAGGAAACCACTAAACGGCACTTAGTTGGAAGAGCCAAAACATGATCAATTCTCGGAGAAAATGAAATGATCTCAACAAAGTGCATTTGAGGATGAGATGTTATAACACAAATAAGAGTCTCGAATGTGCAACCTTAAGAAGCACTTGCCATGGGCAAATAAGGCAATTCTAAATCTAGCACTTTGTCAGTACTCCGTGGCCTAAAGAGGCACCCCGAGCCATCATTAAAGCTATAAATATAACATGGAATTAAAACAACTTGGCCATTTGAAGAACTAATAATGGCAGAATCATTATTGTTCAAAATCTTAAATTGAATCATTATTGTTGCACAAATCTTGCTTTTCTATTCTCAACAAAATCAACTCTGTTCTGATTCATCAGCATAATCTATAACTAGGATTGTAAAATCTACAGTAATGTGTTATTCCCTTTTTTTTCTCCTAAAAAAGAAAGGGAAACCTCACCTTCTCTGATAATCCATATGAAGAGGTATAACTGAATTAACTTGGGAATTCAGAATTTCTATATTTTTACTACTCAAAACCCTCAGCCCAACATCCTGGACTCCCCTGATTTCTTCAAGCTACCCAATATTCCATCAATCAGCTTGTCCTTGTCATCATCATGTGGGTCCGACACAAAGGAATAGTTCTTTTGAGGCCTTTGCTTCCGTCCAAAGTTCCCTAAAGAAGTATCACTCTTGGTTGCTACTTCAGATGAAGCGGATGGCTTAACACCATCAGTTGAACAATCAATCATGCCATCAACATTCTCTGACTTATTCTTTTTGTGGTCACCTTGACCTTTACCTTCACCTTCACATTCACCTTCACCTTCTTTACTGCTGTACCATGAATCCAGGATTTGCAATAATGAACTATCTTCCTCATTTGTCCCTGGCTTCACTTTCACTTCTGGTTCTGCTGCAGGGGAGGTTTCTCCTTCAGAATCAGATGATTCATCATCTGAGACAGAAGGTTCATAATCCAGATATGTTTGTCTCTGAGCGTATTTCATTGCTCTACTCTTCAGCCCTGATTGCACTTCCTTTCCATCAAAGTTTAAGTTAGAAACAGGCCCCAGCTCCTCCCATTGAGAGTCAGAATCATCATTCTTCTTTGATGTTTCAGATAAATCGCTATCAGAGTTGAGTGATGAACCATCAGCATTAGTTTCTTGAGTGTTACGTAAATAAGTTTCCATGATAGAGCTATCTGGTAATTTACTAGAAGGAAGGATATAAGTACACTCAATTCTCACCCCAGGCATTATCTGTAACAGGGTTGCCAACTTTTGATAACCAAGCTTTTGTACATCGAGATGGTAGCCATACCTCTCAAGGAACAGCTTTCTGAAGGATCCTAAATTATATCCTTCTGGATACTCCCTCAATATCTCATTCACAAGCTTTTGACAGTCGGCTAATATGTTGTTTCTAGATCTGTCTGAATGTTTCTTATTGATGACAGGACCAGAAACTCCAGAATGTGGTATACTCGGACTCTTTTTGCTTTGAACATCCTCTGGTACTTTTAAAGAGTCAGATTGCGGTGGTGGGCTCATAAAGATTGATCTCAGACCATTTGTAGCAGAAGATTGACCCCTAGAAGATCTTTTTCCAACCAGACAAGTAAGTTTGAAAGGTAATGCTTCAGATGGGTATTCTTCTACCCATTTCTTTTCACATATCAACAAATCCATAAGGTCAAGAAGATCACTCTCGCTAAGTTCTTTGAGAGCCAAAGGGCCTTCCTCTTGCAGACATTTTGCCAAATGTTTCCTGAGGAAATCCACAAATAGCATAAGAATATTAAATTATCACATGACAGCCACTGGTTGAATTTTGAACTTAAGATTTTTTATGTTTAACTCTTGTAAGGACACGGAAGTGCGATAAGTAAATATAAAAGTAGCAGAAGTTGTAGCAGAAAAAGAAAAATACGATAACTGAAGCCCTCTCTTTTAGAATAGTTATATGCTACAATCTGGAATCTCATTTGCAGAATTTACAAATCAGAATTAGAAATTCATTCTATCTTTTCGAAGCATTTCCATTCAAACCTCATAGGAAGTCATAGATATACCTGATTTTGGGTTTTATAGCCTCTTAGTTCAGATTATGCTATCTATCTAATTAAGTTCACATGTAAGCCTTGTTCTGAAATATGTGGAAAAAAAATCCAGCTATCTTAATATTTTATCACAAGTAAATGGAAGAATTTTACACAATTCAAACAAAATTCTTGCTATTTTATGAGTTACAAAAATTACTTTTGCCAATTTTCTTTTTTTAAATTGCCATTTGTGCAATGTAGCGACTAATTATACTTTGATGTTTTGTGTGGGAGGTCTCACTTTAATTTATTGTCAGGCTTTTATCATCTAAGTCCCTGAATTTTACATTTTATTAAATAATGACTGTTTGATGCATTTTATAAAATAGGTCCCTGCTCTTAATTTTCACCATTATTACTAACACTAAAAGGACAAATTGGAAATTCAAAATCTAAAACTCAATTAATACCATCTGCGATCAACAATTAATGGAGAATTAACAGCAAGAACCTATTTAACAAAACATGGCAAACAATGTCCTTAAATAAAAAATGTAAAAGTTCAGGGACCTAAATGACAAAACCCCTTTCATTTTCTTTCCTGTCTTTGAAATTCGAAAATAAAATTTGATGAAGCAGAAGTTAATCAAGCAAATGCATGAACCTGGTCCTTGTCTGGGAGACGATGGCCGCTACTCTAGGTGAACTCATAAAGGATTCCATGTCCAACCAGAAAGAATCCTTCAAGAAAACCTTATGCTTCTGAGAATTACTATTTATCTGGTTCAATCTTTCACTGGATTGATTAATCAACATATCAGATTCTGGACAGCTTCTCCCAAATTTACACCAGTTTGCTATTCGACTGAGAACACCGGGACTTGAGGTAGATTTATCCCCACCAGCTTCAGCACTTATAGCATTTTTGTTCCTCTGAACTGGTTCTGCTGGATCAGCATCCAGATTTGGTGATCTCATGTACTTTTCCTCACATTTTTTCTTTCCAATATCACCAAAAGCCACAGAGTTGTCAGTGGGTTTTTGACTTTTCTTCTCCGAAAAATCTCCTGAATCACTACATTTTTCCGTAATGTCCTGACTTTCTGTCTCAGAAACACCATTTTTACTGCCAAACCATCTTTGCCAAATTCTTTTAAAGAATCCCACCTCAAAAACAGAATCTTGTTTCAACACAAGATGCTGATGACTCTCAGCTTCCTGCACTCCAACTGGTTCAATAACTTTCTTATCAATTGGAGAGGGGTGTTGTGCTTTTCCCCAAGACTCCAGCCTATACTTGTTGACTACTTTCCCACTTGATACAGGGAGCTGTTGACCTTTACTTGAAGGCTCGTCCCCATCAGCTTCAGTAGATAAAGGCAATACTGACTTATCCTTGGCAGCTCCATCTTTAAATCCTTCATAACCATTTAACTTCAAAGGCCTTGAGAGCTCCTGGTCTCCATTTTTACAAACATGTCGGTTAGATGGACCCGGACTGGACTCAAATGGTTCAGGAGCTTTTGGAGTGATTCCACAAACCAAAAACTGACCATCTGCCTCAGGTCGAAGCTCTAAAATGCTTTGCATTGACAAAAGAAAACGGGAGAATTTTTTATATCCATATAGGTCTTTATCTATACTCACAGGACTTCTGCTCAACTCTGCCCGAAGTTCTGTAATTGAAATTCCTTTAGGATAAGAGCTTAAAATATTACGAATCTGCCTAATGACTGCCTTAGGAACTGGACGAAACCTAGAATCTGAAGCAGGGTCAGGAACCTCATTGGTATGAGAACATGCAGGTTGCTCAGCAATTGGGAAGGGATCTACAAGAGGCCCCTTATAATGGCCATACCAGGAACCATAAGGACCATCAGGTGGTTGATTGAAATGCTTTCCTGCCAAGTTCTCCCCTCTCAGCAAAGACTCCCAATCCCACATGATACTTGCAGCACTGCAAAGAACACTGGGAGCACTGTCTATACTTGCAAGCAATATGTTATAGTTTTTCATCCTTAAACGATGCAAAATGCTGGCAAAGTCCCTATCGCTGGAGATTAAGAAAAGATGCGCTGGTGGAGGGTTACAAGAAACCCAGTACATCAAATCCACTAGAAGCGATCTATCAGCACTATTCTTTCCACCTGTGTTGGCAGAAAACAATTGCTCAGTTAAATAGCTAGAACTTGTGGAATTAGAAGACATTCAACAGTAAGATATCAATAAGATAATATGACTGCAATAATACAAAATCAATAGCTTTAGATTTTACCTGTGATGCTCTGTACAACAAAAACAAGAAGTTGAAAAACATTAAGAGGAAAAGCAATGAGTCACGATGTCAATTCAATCCCATAGAAATTGCTCCATTTCCCTTACTCAGAACCTCAAGTCTAGAAGTTGAATGGCAGAATCCCAACATGCATTTATGTGCACAAAAGCGCACACATGAAAATATATCTGTTTGTATGCATAAATGTATGTAAAAGAAAGATGAAAGTTTAGAGATGAAAAATGGAAATAGAGGTATTATGTTTAACCCAATCTTCACTCTTTCTCTTCATAGTCATAAACAGTTAATAGATTACTTTCTCCTATAACATAGCCCCTCAAAGTTCTCAATATTCTGTCTGCATCTTATGAAAATCCGATAAAAAATCTGACTATGACAGTTTCTTTTGTAGAATAAAGATTGTGACTCTGCTTTGAGCAGCAAAATTGTTATACCCATTCCTTAGCAGAGACAATAAAGGAGAATTCCACTTTTCTTCAGAAGTTAAAATCTTATAAAATCCTTGAATTCTTTTCATTTGACAACATTGTCTTAGACAACTTTAGTTATTACTTACCAATCAAGAGACGCTTTCCAAAGTTGAAACCATCTTCCTTGATAGAAAGGCTTCATGGAAATTTTAAACTATAGCTACAGCTTCTCTTGATACTACTTTCAAGCTACCTTCTAGCGAGAAATGGAATCATCACCAATCTACAGCCATAGGCTTCTCCTCGTCAACTGTCTTCAAGGTGGGCCCTGTTTGCTTGAGCAACTAGCATGCAATGCGAATGACTTCATTTCTTACTAGAAAGCAGCAAGCATGAGATCAATGAGCAACTAACCACTCCCCAGAACAGTTGAAGGATAGCATCCACTAAAAACGACCTAACTAAATAAGACATTTGAATAAGCCAAACAAACCCTTCAGCACTTCCATTCACAGGCTTCTTCATTTAAAAAAAAAATGATAAAAGCTACTTTGACACTGAAACATTAATATTAATAAATAAATAACCTAATATAGTCTTCAAATCAAGATGACATAACTTTTTGCTATAATCTTTGCCATACTTTTATCCAATCTGTATCACAAGCTACATGATGCTTTCAGAAACTTTAAAAAAGAAAATAAAAAATTAACAATTACCCCGATGTTGAATGTAAAAATAATTATGCCTTTTCCCCTCTAAGTTACCAGAACAAGTTTAATAAATTGAAAAAACGCAAAAACTTAAATTATCTAATGTATTGGGAAATAATTTATACAGCCAATGCCATCATGGTCCCAGGTTAAGGAGTTTTATCCTAGTCCAGGATGCATATAATAACATTATAATTCATCACCATCCATGCCACAGTTCATCTCTAGTTTGTGTACCTGACTCAGTTACAAAACATGAACCTTCTCCTTCTCCTTGGTAAAGGAGAAAGGAGAAAAAGATATCAAGCCTACTGTTATCATCGTGCACATCATGACAGAATCCAGGAGAAACCAAAAAAATAAATTAAGAAAAAAAGGTTTTGCAGTACCATCTCTGCCATTCTAATCATGTTGAGCATTAACAGCTATACATCTTCGTTTAAAACCAGCTTATCAGAGACTATTTTTGTTTTCCTAGTATGGATTCACCAGCTGAACAACGAGTTTAGCCATGAGACAACATCTGGAGATGTGCATGGTCACTATGACCACAGGCCAGCAAACACACATGAACATGCACATTGCAAGCTGACCATTACCATTCAAAGGATTTAAACACCAGCACAACATTTCCAATCAACCATGCCCAGTTCCAAAATTTCCATCGTTCAATCTAATCATTTACATTAACTATCACCACCACTCCACAATCTCAAAACTTCTTCTAATAGTAGCTAATATGTGACGTACACAAAGGTGCAAAACTGTGACATCTCATCATTTTAGCCATTCAATTTGCATATAAATATCAAACAACATTTTTACTATTACCGCTATTCAACAAAAGGTTCCACGAGTTTAGACATTCAACAACGTAAAGTTCCAAAAATTTTACAACGATCGCCATAATAAGCCAAAAAGAAGCAAACTTTCAAATTCCAAGAAACAAAAATATACCATTAGGAACATGAGCAATATTAATCCCAGTTGACGAAAGGGCCTCTTGATTGGTCCTCGGCAACTGCAACACGTCTCCGAAGGCAGTGATCGTAATAGGGCCCTTAATCCCATTAGCCCTGATGGCTGCAGTGATGGTATGAGCAACCTTAAAAACATTCACACCAGCAGGCACATTGCAATTCTCAAAATCCCACCACACCGAAACCCTCACATTTCTCGACTCCTCGTCTTGGCGCTTCGATGAAGATAAAGAAGATGTTGAAAAATGGGCAATTAAAATCCTGTACGGACATGAAGGTGAGGACGAGGAAGAGAGAGAGAGGAGGGATTTTGGAGAGATGACTTTCATGGTAAATTAAGGGTTTAGGGTTTTGAGATGAAATGGTAAGTGGGTTTCGTCTCATTTCATAGTGGGCGTGAAAAATTCGAAGATTTGCAGAGAGAGGTTTTACAAATTGAGAAAGAGAAAGGCTAGTGAGGCCTTAAACCCTAATACACGTGCGGTTCACACGTGTTATATATTTCCGTTGGGATTTGGGTTGGTTCTTCGTATGACTTTACTTGGGCCCAAAGAAACAGAAATTTACTTTTAATTCTATCCTTTATGGGTTGCGGGGGTAAATAATACTTAGAACCCCTAGAGTTTTCCTAAATGGTATTTAATCCTCCATTTTTTCGGTTTTAATTACTTTTATCTCCGTTATCAAATTTTTACAAAAATTATTAGGTCAAAAAAAATTATTGATCAATAGTAATCAACTCTTATAGTTGATGGGGAAAAATTAAGGAATAGCCAAAGGGTATAAGAACGGTGAAAACTTAGGAAAAAAAAATATTAGGTTAATTGTAACTAATGTAAGTTTCTATTTCTAAATCAATCACGTCTCTTTATTTTTTATATTTTGATATTTTATATTTCTCATAATTCTATTAACACTATATAAAGTAAAGAAAAAGAAAGATTTAATTGATTCTAAAAGTAGCGATTGTATAAAAATATTTTATTGCATAAGGATTAAATTATATATTTTTCTCATCTCGATGTGAGTATGTTTGAACCTTGAATTTTATCCGAGATATCTTACCAGTTGATTAACATTTACTATTAATTTATCAAACTTCTTCACCATTTAAAAAAATTATTGCTTATAATTTACCTTAGTACCTTAAATCAAAATTTATTATAAAGGATCTTTATATTCTCTATATAAATTAAAAGCTTTTATGTGTTATTTATCTTCATTTTAAAAAGAATTAAAAGAAAAAACACGAGTATGCAATTCAACTTTATTATTATATACTAGCCATTAATCCATCAAACCTCTTCCCATTAAAGTTTTAAAAAAAATTAATGTGCAAAATTTGCATTATTACTTTAAATTAAAATTTATTATAAAAAAATCTTTCTATTTGTTGAGGGAATAAATGTCATTCTCCCTCTTAAGATTAGGTTGAAGCGAAGAACTTTAAGTTCAACCTATAACCTTAACCTCTATACGTAATGGAATAACTTGTTTATTAAGCAAAATAGTAAGAATTCAAAGAAAAATATAAAAGAGCACAACACAATCTTACGTGATTCGGCCAATTGCCTACGTCTATGGTGGATTCAAAAATCATAACTTCTCTTATTAACTCTTTAGAGATTTTACAAGGAAAACCTAATAAATAACTCTTAAAATGACCTAATGTTTAGTGTACCCTTACTCTACCATGAACAATAAATACTCAAACAATAGTTCTACCCTAACGCACACAAGCACTTAGTGTCTACCCAGTTCTTCTCCTTTCTTAGAGTCTCTCTTAATGTTTAATCTCAACTAAAAGATTTACAAGTATTTTTATAGCGTTTATTTCGTGTCTACTAACCCTATTCTTTATTGGAGTAAGAGCCCTCTTACTTTAGAAGTCCTTAACTTCCCAAAACTCAAAATTCGGATCAAAAATAAAAATTTCCCCTCTATGTCGCCACGACGCTAAGGTCATAGCGCTCGATGTCTTCTGGTTTGGGCACCGAGCGCTCAACCCTAGTAGCTCCTCCCGTATTTTCTTCGCTTCCTTCGCGTCTTCGAGTTTCATTTTGCTTCCTTTTTCGTATCCCACACATCCTAAACTTCTCCATATGTGTCCCCCACGTTCTAAACTTCTTGTGACTCCCCTCTTTGGTATTCATCTCAATTCTTGTCCATACAATATTGTTGAATCACCAAATCTCCACCCAACCCTTCTTTAATTCAAAATCTTCCAAATAAAAAGGCTTCAGGATTCGATCCACATTAATACTCTATCACATTAAATCACCAAATATCTACCAAACCCTTCTTTGATTCAAAATCTTCCAAATAAGAAGGCTTCGGGATTTGATCTACATCAATACTCTATCACCTAGGGTTGAGTCTAGTTAAGTCTCCACCAAGACTTAACTTTTCCTTGGGTTTGTGACTTTGGTCTCCAAAGGCATTTATGCACCTTGCATAGGGTATGGATGCGTTGCACTCATTTTTTACCATCATCACCTCGGTGAGCACAGTTTGAATGTTGCCTAGTGGTCTATATTACCTTAATACCCTACGTTAGGCCACTTATAGCCATCCTAGTAAACACATAGAGTCATTCATTGTGCTTCTCACCCTCAAACTTTATAGGTCTTTTCTCTACCCTCAGTTTTTCTTTTCCTGCTCTAACCGAATACTCCTCCTCATCGAGCTTACCTAAAGATATCAAGTTCCTCCTCAGTTTAGGAACATGCCTTACACTATGTAATTCCCTAGTTTCTCCACCTTGCATTCTCAGCCTTATGTCACCAACTCTCATGATCTCACAAGTCATGTCATTCTCAATTAGAACTTTACCTCTCTTGGTTTTGTAGTTGGTAAACATTAATTTGTCAGGACACATATGGATGCTGCACCACGAATCTAGTATCTATTTGCCAGCGTACTTTTCTCATGAGGCTACCAATGTGTCTACAACTGCGAAATTGTTTTTAGTACCGATTGCAACCTACCCTTTTTAACCTTTTGATTTTGGACAATCCTTCGCAAAGTGTCATTCCTTATTACAAAGGAAACACTTTTTACATCTCCTCATTGATTGGTTGCTCTTCATTCCTTGTGTAAGCAATCCTACTCCACTCTTGAACTCAGATCTCTTTATCAATTCTTTTGAGTTTAATAATGCCTTGACATCATTCATCGTTAAAGACTCCTTACCATTTAGCATCATATCCACAAAGCTCTCATAGCTCTTTGGCAACGAACTTAACAAGATAATGGCCTTGTCTTCATCCTCAGTCTTGATGCTCAATTGCTCAAGACTTATGATGATCTTGTTGAGCTCGTCAATGTGAGCTCTCAATGAAGATCCCTCATGCATTGTTAGCTGATGCAGTTTCTTCTTCACAAGAAGTCTATTTGCAAGAGACTTCTTCATGTATAACGCCTCGAGTCTCTTCTATAGCCTCAAAATAGTTTATTCATCACCAACTTCCTTTAATACTTCGTCACTCAACACTAAGATTATGGTGTTATGAGCCTTTTTCTAAATCATATCCTAATCTTTCTGCCCAGGATTTGAAGTTGTTGTCCCTTCGCTAATTGATGAGCTAGCTTCCTCCAAGGCTAAGTCTAGCTCTTCCTTCACTAGTAGAGCCATAACATTCTTCTTCCAAAGATTGAAATCATTCATCTCATTGAACTTTCTCTATTTCTTGCTTGATTGCTGCTATGGTTTAAATACTTCAAGTATATATTATCGAACCTTTAGCTCTGATACTAGTTTATTGAGGGAGGAAACGTCCTTCTCCATTTTGAGATTAAGTTGAAGCGAAGAGCCCTAAATTGAACCTAGAACCTTAACCTCTATATGCAGCGAAATAACCTGTTTATCAAGTAAAATAGTAAGAATTCAAAGTAGAATATAAAAAAGCATAACACAATCTTACATGGTTTGGCCAATTGCCTATGTCCATGATGGATACAAAGATCCCAACCTCTCTTATTAACTCTCTAGATATTTTACAAGAAAAACTCAATGAAGGACCCTCAAAAGGATCTAATGTTTAGTGTACTCTTACTCTACTACGAACAATGAACACCCAAACAATGGTTCCACCCTAGCGTACACAAACACTTAGTGTCTACTGATGAATACTTGAAATTACATATTTAATAAGGGTTTTATATCATTATTTTATATTACTAGTGTCTTTAACCCCATAACTTAAGTATGTTTACAATATTGTACCTAATTAGCTTTTAACTGTTTTGTGGTAGGTTTGGTAAAATGGGCATAGATTTCTACTTAAGAATTTAATTGGAGTAATTCTTGATCCTGTGAAGAGCTGACTCAATGGGCTAACATATTGTATTTCACAAGGCATTATAAATTCGAGCGTTTAATGGGTGACAATAGCTTAAAACAGAACTGATCTACAATATAGGTCCAATCCGAACAGTCATCAGTATTTAGCCCATAACTATAGAAATACATATCTAATACATATGAGACAACTCAATTTGGAAAGATAAGAGACGTATCTACAACTTTGATATTTTGAGTGATAGCTAATTCTGATCACATCAATTCCAAATTGAATAAGTAAATAGGTATATTAATGATAATCAATGTATATTATTTTCCACCATTCTTGACTTTTATCATCCAAGTGGTTCCCTCTTCATTTGTCTCGATTTATCCATATTTTTTTATAAATAGGTAGCATGTTTATGCCTAAAACATATAATTAGAGAGCTAGATTTTAGTTCAAAACACTTGTCTTTTGTATTATCTCTTTGTAATATTATTTCTCTTGTTTACTATTGTAAAGTTATATTATCTCTTCTTCCATTTCTTTAGTTTTATTATGTCCAAGTAATTTTATTTATACTAAAGTGAAAGGGTGAAACTCTTGACAAAGTAATTCTTAACTCTTATTCATGAATTTAATGTTTTATTCTTATGTTATGAAAATTTATATATGATATATTTATTTTGTTTGTAATATTAATATCATTTCTTCTAAGTGGTGTATCTTGATTTATTATTGACAAACGTTATACTTGACACAATAAATTCTTGAAATTATTTACAAGATTTGGTGTATATACCCTTTCTTGTAAAGTGAGAGTCTTAATTTATTGCAGACAAATATAAAGATTGACATAATAAATACTTAAAACCATTTATAAGATTTTGTGTATCATAATTGAAAGAAATTAATATTAATTAATATATAAATGATGATGAACTTTAATTGTTATATTTTTCGGTTGGAACCTCCTTTGTGTGAGGATTCCAATTGAATTATAAAAAGAGTTAAATATATTCTTACTTCTTATGCTAAGAGTGGATCTCCCTAACCTTAACCTTTATTTGAAATGGTTAATTAAATTAATATTTGCAAACTTCTTATACTGCATTAATTATCTTTAAAGTATTTATAGTTTGTAATTTTAATTCTATTTTTCTGTGAATCGACCCCGTTCTTACTGGATTATTTATTACTTCGACAATCCTGCACTTGGGAATAAACTCCTATATTCTGGACGTATCAAGTTTTTGGTGCCGTTACTAGGGAAGTGAAATTAAATTTTTTTTTTTGTTGTTTGTTTGTTTATTTTATTTTTATGGAAGGTTAAACATCATAACTAGCTTTACTTTATTTATTATTCACTTTTTGTTTTCATGGAATGCTAAATCCTCCTAACTTGCTTTATTTTATTTATTATTCACTTTTCATTTTTATAGAATGCTAAGCCTCCTACTCTTTATTTATTAACTTTTTATTATATAATCTAACATTAATTAATCTAACACTATTAATCTAACTTCTAACTATTTATCTAACTTTTATTTTATTGTTAGTTTTGCTTATTTTATTTATCTTTATTTAATATTTTATTTTTTTCTCTTATTTGTAATATTTATTGTTATTGTATTTTATTTTATTTCTTTGTATGAGTGGTTGGTTTCGAGATCCTAATTCTCATCGTTTGGTAAAAGGTAATTTTGAAACTTCTTTTAATAATTTAATGGATTCTCCTTCATCTTCTTATTCTTCACCAATTAATATCATAACCAAAAATCAAATTGAGGGACTCATAGACCCAGGGGACAATCAGTCCCAACATAATGACCATAACCGACCTAGGACACTTAGAGATTACATGAACCCTACATAAACCGGTGCACCATCTTTCTTAATTTTTCCTCCGGATGCAACACATTTTAATTTTAAGCCAGGTATTATCCAACTTTTATCCACTTTTATGGTTTAGATGCAGAGAACACTTATCTACATCTAAGAGAATTTGAAGAAGTGTGTAACACGTAAAATGACCAAAATTGTAGCATAAACACAATTCGACTTAAGATTTTTCCTTTTTATTTAAAAGATAAAGCTAAAACATGGCTACAAAACCTTAGGTCAAGATTCATTTCTTTATGGGATGAGATGTAACAATAATTTCTGAAAAAAAAATTTCTTTTCCATAAAACAAATTCTTTCAAAAGATAAATTACCACTTTTGCCCAAAAATCAGGAGAGACCCTTTACCAATGTTAGAAAAGGTATAAAGAATTACTTAATACCTATCCCCATCATAGCTTTAAAATATGGAGACTAGTCTCAAATTTTTATGAGAGCTTAACACACCAAGTTAGGCAAATGGTAGACCAAAATACTTTGACCATAAAAATTGTAGTTTTAACCACAAAAAATTATTGTGGCTAAAAGTCAAATTTTTTTATAATAGTGAACCTTTATGGAAGCTGGGGAATGCGTTGCCATGAATTAATTATTTCTTGAAACAATTATTGGCAAGTATATCAAAATTAATGATTCTGCAAATAATTATGAGTAACTCATTTTATTGTTTGCCTTAACAAGAATGAATATGCGACATTGAATCTTACATATGATACTATTTTATAGGAACTTCAATTTATTCACACCCCTAAATATACTCCATGTAATTAAGAGTTAATTGGTATTATTATTATTATAGTGGCGCTATTTGACCCCAATATATATTTTTAGAGTCACATTACAACTAAATTGTATAAGAGATATGGTATAAATCAAACCAATGATTTAAAAATATAAGTGCGAGGAGCTTTAGCTACTAAATTGTCTCAACTTTTACATTGCTATTATATATTTAGAAATAGGTTTTGATAAGATAAACGATATGGGCTGATAGCTCTAATCTTGTTATAATTATTAAAAACTAAGAAGAAGAGGTAACATGATCTGCCTCTACATAATTTGCCTCTAAACTGATATGGTATTTGACATATCATTTATTAATTAGTATTATATAATTATCATACTAATGATAATATAAAAGTTAATAATCATTTAACAAGTGTTAATTATTAATTGTAGACAAATCATTTTAAAATATTAATTTTATATTCTTATTTTGTAAAATAATATTATTAAAAAAATAAATAAAACAAATCAAGATAAAGCTGTTCAATTAGTATTCATATTCTAACTTGTGTAATATATATAAATTTAAGTATTTAATAGTAGGATACAGTACAATTAGGTTTGTAGTATCACCCTCGTAGGATAAAGGATTCAAATCCTTAAGGTGCATGAGATAAATTTTCTTTTTTCCAATTTCCAAGAGTGGATTGAACCTCTTAGCCATCATGCATAAAATATCAATTCCAATATATTATTAATATAATTTTTTTTATTAATTTGGGATATTATTTGAGAAGTATAATATTATTCATAAAAAGTAATGTGTTAGATATTTTATGTTATTTTATGTCTTTAAAACATGTGTAATAACATTTTATTAGATTAAATAAAATTTATTCATACATATAATTGAGCATACATTGATGAACCCATATTTATAAAGTATGTGATCTATGTATTAGGCATATGATGCTAATACAGAAGGTATAAATCACAGGTTCTTTATAAATTAAATCTAGTTCACAATCATTAATGAAAAAAGGGCATTTCATTATGTAAGGTTGTAGTTTTTCTGCTTTTTATAGTGGATGATTTACCTTGATTATCGAAGTAGAGACTTATAGTAGAAAAACTAGTGTATATGTTACATTGAACAGGACTACTGTGAATTTCGATCTAGTTAACTAAATGTCATAAATCTTAATTCACAAAAGTTTTAATAAGCTTGATTGATCTTAATCATGAGCAGGTAATGAACCTACATTCATGCGTTGTATCTTTTGAGTTATCACGGAGTGAGATCTATATAAACAGTCAAAACCTTGATAGCTTAGACATATAATTTTATGAGTCGTAAGAACATATATTTGCAAGATGGAATCTAATAATTAATATCCACCTAAGATGTTTGCAGTACTTGATCATTAGAGTATGTGGCCATAGTTTATTTAATAAATTATTTATTTATAAATTTATTTATAAATATAGATATATTAAAAATGATCATTAGAGCATTCAGGGACTTAGGGTTAAATAAGTAATTAAAGAGGCAAGATATTATTTTTTGGGCCTAACTTTAATAATGGACATCAATTAGAGGGTCAATTAAGTGGTTATTGTTGGTCTAAAGACCAAGTCCAATTTAATTAAAACGAGTTTTAATTAAATGAGCTTTTATTTTATAACATGGGCTATTAGAGTACAGCTCTTGACTTTTAGTGGAATAACCTGGGGTTAACTTAGAAAAATTGGTGTATTATGAGATAATAAAGACTAAGCCATTTAAGTTGGAGTTAGGAAACCCGTGGGTCTTGCAGTCCCTCTACTAACTCAAATCTTAATCTAATTTTAAATACCCAATGGAGATTCCTATATATATGGGAGGTATGTAATAAGAAAGGTACTACAATTATATAGAGAAAAAAATTCTTTTACGTATTCTTACATGGGAAAAGAATTTAGTTAATATCATTCTCTCATATTTGAGTATTAGTGGTTTTAGAGACTAAGAAAGATCCACGCGCCCACACGCGTTGATTTTGAAGATTGAGGATAGTAGAGAAGATTGCAGTCAGTCAATTCAAGATCTGCCATAACAAGGAATTGAGGTAATCTTCTATCCCTATACATATAATTATGAACAAGACGATCTGACTTCCACTGCGTTTATTTTATTAAACAGAAAATTTTTATTTTACATACCAACCAACATAATGCTATATTTTCTTAAATGATATCTTAAATTTTTTATTTTAAATTGATGTGTCAAGTAATTATTGAGTGATGAAATTGTGTAAAATTTAAAATTATCTATTATATTATTTTATCACTTAATAATTATTTAATATATCATTTGAGAAAAAAAAATAATATACCATTTAAAAAGTTAAGTATTATTTTATCATTAAAATATATATGTAAATAATCTTAACAACTGATATATCATTTAAAAAGTACAATATTATTTTATCATTAAAGAATATATCTAAACAACCTTCACAATTAGTGGAAAATTGCCGACCTTAAGGTTGTAGAAAATCAACAAACTCCTCCTTAGCTTCACTTTCATACTTGCATATAATGTATATCCCACCCCCACCCCTAGTGATTCTCCTTTTCCTATCTCTTAAGTTCACCTTTTTTCCCCCCTTCTTTCTCACACCTTTAAATTAAGATATAAAAAAGTGGCCGAAGGGAGGTAAAAGAAAGAAAATTGATGAACTACCCTTCCAATATTGGCCATAAAAAAAAAAAAGGTAAGCTAGAAAAATCAAAATATTTTTAGATTCATATCACACAAACAATGATGAAGGAACTTTATGTTGTCACCATTTTCACTTCTGAGCTTACTTTCTGATCAACTTGAGTTGGCAAGCAATTTTTTTCTTCCATCTTCTGCTCTTTGCTCTTCCCCCATAAAACACTATAAAGCCCTCCAATCAACAAGAGCCCACCTAAAACCCTACAATTTAGTTAACACAGCAGAAGAAATTTTAAAAGATTGAAATAAAGGTATCATAATATGAAAACAAATTTAAAATGTAATATGAAGGTTAATGGGTTTAGATCAGAAGTAAATTAACTTAATACCTTCCTAAAGTGATGATTTCACATAAGAAAAAAACGGACGTGATCATTGTAAAGATCAGAACTAATGGTGTTGACAGGGCAAAGAAGACTGGCCCCTTCTTCTCAACAACCCACGTTTGTAAATAGAATGTAATGCCAGTTACCAAAATTCCCTGTTACAATTTGCAAGTAAGATTCATCATCTTTGGTTATATATATATATATGAAAAGATTATCATGTACGTATATATGCTAGCATTTTCTCAAAACTTGTTGAATTCCGATGCATTTAGTTAAAACTCTTTTTACAAAGAAATTAGAAGATAGACATTTACACAGTAGGCCACTGCGAGGAGCCTGATATTCCAGCCTAACATCCATTCACGAGGGTCTCTTTCGAAAGCAATGGCAATTACAAACGATTGAATTGAGCTCAAAAAGCAAAGGATATTTGTGAAGAGAAGCTTTGATGGGTAGCTTTTCAGCACTGCACCCTGCAATAAACAACGATGACTCTTAATCTTATCGTGTTCATCAAATTTTATTAAAGCTTTCAGTAGTACGTTAAAAGAAAAAAAAAATTATGCAGTTCAAGGAATTAATTATTAGCTCAACAGATTGAACCTTTATAGGTGATACGAGAGATGTGGAGATCAAATCTCAGTTAAACCAGGATTAGGTGAGAATTGATATATGGCTGCTATTAAAGAAGAAAGGGAAATTGCCAATTACTCCAGTCGTTTTGCAGTTTTAGTATTTTCTATAGGCAAAGCTAATTTGTACCTGTAATACAAGCCACAAAACCCAAAGAGCGTTGGAAGTGAGCATGAGAAAGCAACCCTTGATCCAAGTTTTGCCAGAAGAAAGTTGACTTTGAATTTCATGGTGACCGAAAATGTGATGATGGCACGTGAGTCTTAGCTGCGGCCCATTATAAAAGGCCAGAGTCGCTGCACCAGCCATGCAAATTAGTATCCCTACGAGCTTCGCCACCCCAGGGATCGTCTTCAACTTCAGAACTTCCATCCTGTAATTTAATAAACAGCGAGTGCTACTTGATTCGACTGATAAAACATCTTATAATGGCATAAGAGATTCAGAGTTAAAATCTCTCAATATTGGACGGTAAATATTAATTTGGTAGGAGTGGTGCAAGATTTTGCAACCCATTACGAAGGTGATACTTGGATTTTTCTTACTCCAAGTTTGGCTTTGTTATTAGATACGGGATCACAATGGGGACCTTTGCTTTTCTTTTAATAAAAAGAAATAATTGGTCACTAGAATATTTCAAATCAATCTCGCATTATTTTTCATCATAAAAGTTACAAGCAAAAAATATAAATTCTCTTTCTTGGACCATGCTTCCATGTCTGAGATTCAAGCCTTAATAACCTAGAGGGTTCATATATACTCTTTCAGTCAGCTAGGCTTCTACTTTACTCTCAGAGGGTTGAAAGGATCTTTTCAAAGGATCAATGAATGGAATCTGATCTAATAAAACAACAAGAATTCAGTAGAAATATCAAACTTCTTTGTCCACAAACGAAAATGTCTGCTACTTTTAGTTGTGATGTCCTTCAAACTTTACAAGAGGCCGCGTGAAGAG
Organism: Ailanthus altissimus; assembly: GCA_946807835.1. Lineage (NCBI taxonomy): Eukaryota > Viridiplantae > Streptophyta > Magnoliopsida > Sapindales > Simaroubaceae > Ailanthus > Ailanthus altissimus. The sequence continues at coordinate 12,325,644 of OX327706.1, read as the reverse complement.
ACAAACTTATTGTGACAGATATTAGCAACCAAATGAAAATGCATCCACATTCACAGGTGGATTATGATGTCCTTCAAATGCATATAGAACTCAAACTCTTTTTGCTTTCACTTATCTGGAGGATCATTGAATCCTCAGCTTGATAATTGCTCTTATATATATATATATATATAATGTAGATCTTTATTTATTTTTTTTATGATTATTATCGTGGTGTAAATACCGCCATCTTTGAGAGCTAATATCTAAAATTGTTTTATAATCAGGTAAATCTAAGCAATATGCTAATAGATATCTTATTATTAATGTCAGTATTTTATTTTTAAAAAGGGAAAAAAGAAATCCACTACAATTAGTAATAAAAAGAAATTGACAGCTTAACCTTTTTTTTTTAAAAAAAAAAAACAATTAATTCTCTTTTAGTAAAGAGGTCCTCTAGTTGGTCCCTATATGTTCAATTAATTAATAGACAACGAATAAATGCTTAAAATTTGTTATTATTTTTTCTTTTTTTTTTACTTCCTACTTTTTTTTCATTCGTTCTCTCAATCCTTCAGTCTACATGACAAGTTGCCAAGAACTTCCTTTAAGGCGTTCTGCTTGTCAAAGATGTTTCAGCTTGAGTGCTTCCGCTTTGCATTAATATAAGAGTAATGTTATATTTTTTAAATTATATTTTTAATTTTTCATCTTAAACATATGTTAATGTTATTATTAGATTGTATAATAGTATAACAATTAATTTTAAAATTTTTATTATTTTATTATTTAATAATTATTTAATATATTAATTTAAAATATAACATTAATCATATAAGAGAAACAGAAATATTTTTAAATGATCTAAATAAGACGATCATACTACCTCATCCATAAGCTATTTAATAACTCCCGATCACCTACCGACACATCTTGAAGTTGCCAAATAGAAAAAAAAAATTGAAAAATGTTTGAAGCATGTGGTATAAATTTTATGAAATAAACCAATTAAAACCACCCCACTCGAGACTTTTGCTAAAGAAATTAAAAGAAGGGCATCAACCATGATCATACTTTAACTGCACAACTTGATATTCATGCTTTGATTTCATACTATAGATCTACATGTAAGCAGAGATGAAAAAAAAATCAAAATTTATTAGCTTTATTTTCCTTCATTTTTATTGATTTGTTAAGTATAATAGATGGCTATTTTTAGAAGAACTCTAAAGGGATTATTTTATTTTATTTTATTTTGTTTCATAAAAAAAGAAGGAAACGAAGAAGCATCTGTAATTACCTGAGCAAAACTGCGAAGAAGAAAGTAATGACAGGAAGGCTATTTGTAGTTGCGGCTGCCAAAGTTGAAGAGGTATAAATCAGGGCAACTCCATTTAGGTCCAAGCTTAATGTTATCCTGAAAATTTTGAATGTGTAACAATAGTTGAAACATTATGATTAATTCATTTTCCCAACACATGGGAATTGAAAACAAAAACAGTAAATAGGATTGGACATACCCAAATAAAGAGAGCATAAACATCTTGCAGAAGGTAAGAAATGACAAGGGAGGCGCTTTTTTCCTGGTACCCAACAAGACAATGAGATGATCATCGTTTTCATTTTCAAAGAAAAAAAAGTAATGAAAATGAAAATAAAAAGAATATATATTATGATTATTACTTATACCATTCTAGAGCCAGTGAAAGAGGGGCTAATAAAAGAGTTGCAGTAGCCTGCCTGTAGAAGACGAACACAAAGTTGTTCATGCCGCCAGTGAAAGCGGCCTTGGAGATCAAGAACATGCCAGTATAGATTGCTTGTATCAGAATCACAACCAAGTATGGCTTCTTTTTGTCCATTTACTTGTAAAATTTTGGTGATTGAATCTTGTCTGACAGACTTTTGGAATTACAACCAAGTCCACAATAATGGCGAAGAGTACTTGTATTCACAAACACAAACACACACACACACCCATATATATAATTATTAGTTCACGAAAGTATAGGCATTAGGCAAGGAAGACACTGCTCATTGAAAGGTACGTGCGTTTTTCTATTGGGACGTGTTGTGAAGATGAGGGGTTGCTTTTATAATAAAGGGACCACGAAATTTTGTTATCTCTACGCTTCTCATCTATTTATTATACTCACGCAAAAAGTAAGCCTGAGGTGAGAAAATTAATCCGAAGTGAAAAATGTGCCCATCAAATCACAATATATGCAACTATCTAATTACATAATTATTATTATCACGTGTTAGTTTATACTCTTAATTAAATGTTTATCAATTATAATGATTCGTGTTATTATTTAATTAATTTAAATTTTTATTAGATATTTTTAAAAATAAATTTAATTAAAATTAAAAATAAAACTTCCAACTCATCATAAAATGATGATCAGTTGGCCATTGGCCATCATTTTTTGTCAATATTTTGATGATAAAAATTATTCAATTTAATATATTAGACTCTATTTTTTTTTATCTACACAATAGTTGCCACCGCCGCTCACCGTTAAATAAGGGGGTGCCCCTCTGTTTAGCGGTGAGTGATGGTGGCCAGCGCTCATCTCCTACCATTTTTTATTTTTTTTTACATTATTTAAAAAAAAATAATCCCACTATTATGTAGATAAAAAAAAAAAAGTCAAATGATGCTAAATTTGACCTTTATTAGTACCCACTATCACCAAAAAACTGTGGCCGGTCGCCATTTTTTAGCGACAGTGGGCAGTAAATGTATTAATTAGTTTATTTTTAAAAATATTTATTAAAAATATAAACTAATTACATGATGACATGTGTCATTTATAAAAAATCATATTATGACATTTGTCTTTTATTTATTAAATATATATTTATTAATTTACTTTTAAAAAAAATTATTTAAAAAATTATTTATTAAAAATATAAACCAATTATATGATGACATGTGTCATTTGTAACTAATCATATTATGACACGTGTCATTTTATTTAAAAATATCAATCAATTACATTATGACACGTGTCATTAATAACTAATCATATTATGAACACATGTCATGATTAGTTATAAATGACACGTGTTCTTTTATTTAAAATATATTTATTAATTTACTTTTAAAAATATTATTCATAAAAAAATATTATTAAAAATATCAACCAATTACATAATGACACGTGTCATTTATAATTAATCATATTATGACACGTGTCATTTTAATTAAAAAATATATTTATTAATTTACTTTTAAAAATATTTATTTTTTAAAAAAAATATATATATTATTACAAATATTAACCAATTATATAATAACACATGTCATCATTAACTTATTATATTATGACATGTGTCAATTTTTAAAAATATTTTAAACTAACATTTGATAACTTTATTTTAAAAATGACAAAAATATTCTGTTACCTTTAAAAAAAACTCATTTAATAGTAAATTTTTAACTGCAATGATTAACGTAATAATTATTAAAATATAGAGACTAAATTAGTATATACCCATAAAATAAGGGATTAAAATATTATTTTTTTTAATTTTATTTTCAAATTTAACCATAAATATATGAACGTGATATTATACGGGGCATAACCATAAATCTATGAGAGCTCTTAAATGAATTTTCGTTGGGAGAATAATAATAATAATAAAATAAAGAAAATGTTAGTAATAGATATAATAGCATCTGGATTCCTAATTTTTTAAAATATATTCTCAAGTGAGGAAATTGTTTTTCCGTTTGCATCAAATAGGTCCATTGATATGTACGCAGTAAAAGAGAGCAATTAATATCACATGAAAACAACGTGATTGATAAAGACAGTCACAAGATTCACGAGGTCTATTTCTTTTACTTAAAATTTGAGTTTCCCAGTTGTTCTTAGCAATCACTAAAAGAAATTAACAAAAGAAGAAATATGAAAAATGAAAAGCAAACATAAAACCCAACAAATTAATCTCATCCCCGTTTACAAAAAAATGGAAAGTTCATGAGAATACCTTATTAGAATTAAAAATCATATATATTTGCTAGTAATATATATAGGATAATTAATACAAAGTTGTAAGTTGATCATTTTCTTAATGTAATTGTGTCTTTTATTTGCAAAGATATTAGGGTTTTGTTAATATGAAACAGGGTATTGCAACTCTTAAGTAATTACAAAGCCATATATCTACCTCTATTATATTTAATTTATTTACTTAAATAGGAGGATATCTAAACTCGGAATCTTAACTTAATCAAGAGATGTAATTACCATTATAAACTATATGCTAATGCCTAAAAGATGGCCTTTGAGAAAATATTATGATACAATATATGCAATAGATGATTATTCAATATTTTTTTTTCTATTTTTGGGTTAAATTACAAGCCAATGCTCTTTTTCATGTCATGTCGTATAATATATACGAGCATTTGCTTTGAGATGGAATTAGTAGAATGTAGTTCGTGGGAGGTAAGAGAGTATGATCAGCAATTTGTTATTTAACATTACACCCCCAAAACTTAATAGTATGGAAGGGTTGTTAGAGAAAAGTTTTAAAAGTCTTTTAAATATAGTTTTTGTTTTCTAAGTTATTAGTAATAAGTTATCGTTATTATATAATAATTATAATATATTTAAATTAATTACTAAATTTAGATTAAATGTGTGATAGTCATAATATTTATGTATTTTTATTATATAAAGTTACTATATATTAAATTACTCTTATTAATTCTTGAGTTATTATTTAGACTACTTATCAATATGTAAAGAGTGTTAACCCTTCATTTGAATAAGTGTGTGAATGAAGAAGAGAAAAAAAAAAAAAGAGAAGTAATCCATATATATACTTTTAAAATTAAATGTATTATATATTGAGTTTTAAGTAACCGTAACAAGGGAGATTTTATATTATCTTCCGCTGATCGTACCCATTGAAATGAGCAGCGTAAGCATAGGGTTGAATTTTAAAGCTATATATATATATTTTTCACTACCCGCATGAGAAAAAAATTATTTAACTTTAGGACATTATTATTTAACGTGCCTCTTTTATGCTCAATGAATTCTTTTACTTTCCTCTCATATTTGTTTTTATTCTATTAATAATTTTTTATTTTATTTTATAATAAATGTTTTAATATATAGTTGAATAATTTTTAAAATAAATATACCTACAAGTTCATATGAATTGATGTAGGAACTTAATAGTTTGAAGGGTGTCATGAATTGATATATATATGAAACAAACTAGGGGTAAAACATTCTAAGAATTCTGATTTGAGTTTGGTTAGTATGCTTTACTTTGGTGGATTATTATTATTTTAATTGAGTTGTATTAAGAAAGTCTAAATGCTTTTACTTATTAAAATTTATTTATTATTTCTAAGAAAGTTCTTACAACTATAAATAGATTTTTTTGATAAATATTATATTTTTTTTATTTATAATAATTTAGTTATATATATATACATATTTTTAGATTTATCTTAATTCGAATTATATCTTGAATCTCAAGAGAAAAAAAATTCCAAGCAAAAGATTTTTCAAATCGATGACAAGATAAACTCTACTCCAAAGAAAAATATAGTTAAAATGTTATTAATAAAATTGTTAGTAACAAATTTAATTTATACATGTTGAAAGATTATTAACCTTGACACTAACCTTTTTTAGCGATTAGTCTTTGCCCTAACACCAATTTAATGGAGTTTTCTTGGCGTGCATTCTAATAAACCTTATATGCATGTGAAAGCTTTAATCACAAGCAATTAAGAATAAAAATAAGAACAAGATCAATAAGAATAATCACATAATTAATTTACATAGTTTAGCAATAAATGCTTGCATCAACGGTGGATCACAGGATTTTAGCATCTCTTATTAATTCACAAAGAACACAAATCACAAAGATCTATCTCTTAAGAGATTATCAAGAAATACAACAATAAAGAGCTCTCAAAGAATCTATTAGTACTCATTTCGTTCACTTAGAATTCAAGCACTACTTATGGCACTCTGTTGCACACTGACCGATTAAGAATCTTTAGCTATCTATTTTCTATCTTGGAGTTTCTCTTAATGCTTAATTAATTCTAAAGGGTTATAAAGGTTTATATAGTGTTTATAAAATTCTTAAAATCTCAAATCTAATTAGAGTAAGAGTCTATGCATGTTGGAGTCCAAATTTTACTCAAAGAAGTCAATTCGAGTTAAAAATAAACTTTCTCGAATAAGCAATCATCGTTCTTACTTTCAACATTAGGGCGGTAAATATGACTTCGAGCCAATGTCACAGTGTTCATCAACCACCGCTTAGGCGTTCTAAGAGTAACTATAAAGCATTCAACTTCCTAGAATTATCGTTGTCGCATTTTAAGGCCAATACTAGAGTATTCAACTTCTTAAAATTATCGCTAGAACGTTTTGTCTTTCAATACTAGCACATTTAGATTTGAAATATTTTTATTTGTATTTTCACATTTCTTCTTATTTTTGTCTTTTTATTTTACTCATTTTTAATACGTTCATTGTATATTTAACTTCGTTGTGACTCTCATCAATTTTCTACTCAAACATAATAAATATAAAAGATAAGAAATCTGACTTCTTTTAATGCCACTGAAGTAAGAAAACAATCTTATGAAAATAAAAATATCAATCACACTCAAATAAATTTTTTATGTTTAAAAAAGTTCAAATGTCTTGCCCGTAGTTTGTCTTATATCATGAATAAAGGCCCGAAAGCCAATACTAGAAACTTGCTCACCTTTTTTTTAAAACAGAGAAACTTGCGCACCTTTTGAAAAACCTAAACCGCCATATCTATTTAAATTATTACACATTAGAAATTATTATAATCATTAAAAAAAAATAGAGCCTAAGTTGCTTAAAATATGGGAAAGTGAATAGAAACATTGATTTCACTAATGTCCTTGTAGATTCGGTACGTGGAATTGTCGCATGTCATCGCACCGATTATATATTCTTTCTGATTTGGATTACGTTGATAAATATTAATTAAATCCATGCAACATATCATTACTTCATGATGCTTCTTTTAAAACGTTTTATGCGTAGGTAGGTTCTTAGAGCACTTAGCTATGGTCTTATTTTAATGGCAATTCTTTTTAAGTTGATGGGATTCTGCTTATTTTAATTGTCCATAATCAAACGAAAAGTAAAGATACAATTCTAGGCTCTTCTTTTCGTTTCTGTTTTACCCTTTTTCTTTCAAGACGACCATTATCAGCTCTTTTTTAGGAGATAAATGGTTTGTTTATTACAGAATGGTCAATCAAGCATCTCTTCAGATAAAGACACTTTAGATTATTGGAAGTAGAATAATAAACCGGAGGCTCTAAGAACGATTGGGTCCTGTTGGCTCATTGACTTGTTAACTAATTAATTGATGAGATTACGTTGGAGACAGCAGAGTGATTCCCGAAAAAGGAAAGTATCGTTTAGTATTTTCCTTTGTAATAGTTTCTTCTTTTGTGCCATTTTGTACTAAAAAGTGATCATGTCTCAGTCTCTTTCCCACTTTAGTAAAAATACATAATCTTTTCAATATATGTATCGAACCCTTGTGATTTTGTGTTTTTATTACAATTCCAACAAAATCCTTATTAACACGAGTAATTGACAAAAAGGAAAATTTCTTGCTGCCCTTTTACTGTTTATTTGAATTTCGACAAGTAATGGTCTTGTCATAAATTGCATAGAAGTCCCTATCCATGAATTATAACAATTCCACTAATAAAGAAAGAAGACAATTAGCTGATTAAGTAAGCTGAGTCGTATGCAGTATATATATATATATATATATAAGTATCAAATAATTTAAAGATTTTGAATAATTTGCATGGGGAGACTATTGAAGATTTGAAGTGTCTAAAACGACTGAAGTTGCATCCATCTTTTTCTAAAGCAAGAGCATCGCTCTCAAAAGAAAAAGAAGCCGTATCAGCAGATCTTGATTGAAAATTCAATTCCACGATTTTGCAATTATAAACAAGTTCAAATATTCTTCAAGTAAATGACCATGTGGTGGGCATTCACTACAACAGTCCAGTCCAAATTATTGTATTTGATTCAAGAGGGTATCCCTAGTCTTGCATTTGTTCCGGAATCTTGAATAAACATCAATCGGATTTTTCTATTCTTTAGTTATTAATCAGATTTAATCAATCAAAAATCATGAGAGATTAATTTATTCTTTGTGATCTCTCTTTTACTTTTTTTTCTCTTTTCTTAAATTTTAAAAAATAAATTAAATGGTACGATGAGCTGAAGAATATGAATCCTTTTAAAAGTAGAATTTTTTTTAAGAAAACAAATTGTTGCTTGTTAGTTGTCGACCACCACTTTAAATGAGAACATGAATTATCTTCAAAGATTACAATTATATTACGAAAATATGAGATAAAATTTATAAAATAAATTAATAATATCTATATGACAATTTAAACTCTAAAAACTAGAAGCTTAAAATTTGAATTTTTCTTAATAAATGTAATACATTTTCCTTTTCATTTATAAGCTTTTTTCAATTAACATCTAAATAATCCTGCAGAAAAAAATTAAAACAATTATTTAACATTAAAAAACAAATCTATTTTAACCAACAAAAATCGCATCAAATTGATAGTCAATAAGGTATCTTTACATATATATCTATCAAAAAAGTATATATATATATATATAAAGGAATCTATCCGAGATAAAAATGTCACAGTTATGTGAGCATATTGTGATAAGTAAATATAAAAAAATATTAATCTTAGCATTATTCTCTTTTAGCGATTAACATTTGCATTAATAATAATTTGATAGAATTTTTTTGGTGTGTACTTCAATAAACCTTATATGTATGCGAAAGCTTTAATCACAATAACAAACAAGTAAGAAAAAGAACAAGATTGCAAAAGAATAATCACACAAATAATTTATGTGGTTTGACAATAATCCACAATAAATCACGAGATCCTAGTCTATCTTATTATACTCACAAAAGAACAACAGATTACACGAATCTCTCTCAAGAGATTATCAAGAAATATGACAATAAAAAACTCTCAAATAATTTATTAATTCTTCTTTCATTCACTCAGAAATCAAGCATTACCTATGATACTCTTTTACACATTCAGCACTCAAAGTTCGTTAGCTCTCTATTCTCTCTTGGAGTCTTTCTTAATTCTTAATGAATTCTAAAGAGTTACAAGAATTTTTATAGTACTTATAAGGTCTCTAAAAATCCAAAACCTAGTTAGCATAAGAGTTCATTCATGTAAGAATCCAAAACGCACTCAAAAAAGTTAATCGAAGCTTAAAACAGAAGTTTTTCAAAACTTGGTACTACGGTGCTAATGCCATCTTAACCTAGCATCACAACGCCCTTAGGTTAGTGCTACAATGTTGATGAGCTAGCATCGTAGTGCTTGCACTTGAAAACCATCTTATCATGCTTTCATGTCATTCCTTGCTTCTAACTCTCCATTTTGCTATTTTCTTGTACGTTCATCGGGCACTCAACTTCATGATGACACTTCATTAGTTTTCAACTCAAAATCATGTTCAAACACGATTTTGAATCACTAATTCTAACAAACCTCTCATTGATTCAAAATCTCTTTATAATATGCATTCTATGATCCATCCACCTCTATGCTATATCAATTAAAGTTGATTCTAATTAAGTCTTTATCCAGACTTAACTCATCTTGACTTTATGACTTTGGTCTCCAAAGGTATAAATGCTTTTTACCTAGGGTAGTCTTGCCACGTATTCCCTTTCAATGTGCATCACCTCTGTGAGCATATCCTTGATGCTACCTTGTGGTCTACATTCCTTCAACAGCTCATGTTGAGCCATTTACAACCATTCCATCAAACACATAAAGCTCTTTGTATTACTCACATTTCATCACCATAGATCATTTCACTACCTTTAGTATTTTGTTTTTAAATCAAATACTCTAATTATCTAACTTTTTTAGGGATATCAAGTTCCTCCTCAATCTAACTCTCCATTTTGCTATTTTCTTGTACGTTCATCGGGCACTCAACTTCATGATGACACTTTATTAGTTTTCAACTCAAAATCATGTTCAAACACGATTTTGAATCACTAATTCTAACAAACCTCTCATTGATTCAAAATCTCTTTATAATATGCATTCTATGATCCATCCACCTCTATGCTATATCAATTAAAGTTGATTCTAATTAAGTCTTTATCCAGACTTAACTCATCTTGACTTTATGACTTTGGTCTCCAAAGGTATAAATGCTTTTTACCTAGGGTAGTCTCGCCACGTATTCCCTTTCAATGTGCATCACCTCTGTGAGCACATTCTTGATGCTACCTTGTGGTCTACATTCCTTCAACAGCTCATGTTGAGCCATTTACAACCATTCCATCAAACACATAAAGCTCTTTGTATTACTCACATTTCATCACCATAGATCATTTCACTACCTTTAGTATTTTTTTTTTAAAATCAAATACTCTAATTATCTAACTTTTTTAGGGATATCAAGTTCCTCCTCAATCTAGGAATATACCTTACACTAAGTAAGTCCCTAATCTTTCTATCATGCATCTTCATCCTTATGTTTCTAGTCCCTATAACTTTACAAATCATATCATTCCCCATTAGTACTTTACCCTTAATGGCTTTATAGTTTGTGAACAATGATCTATAGTGTTGGGCGTGTATTATATTAGGGTGATTATGTGTGTAATTTATTTATCATTTTGAAATAAGCATGTCATATATACAAATATTGTTGGCGGAATAAGAAATCAAATTTCACAACATGATAAACATATCAATGTAAACCGAATCAAAACATTAGGGTAATTTGAACATATCTTTGCCGATGATTCGGTGATGAACGAATATTCTGGGAGCTCACCTTAAAGTTAATCTTTGAACAATTCTAGTCTCCAACTCTTGGTGGGATTAGAGAAGCTAGAATGATAGCTTAAAATTAGTGTAGGATTTTTGTTCTAGTACTTAAACTCCTTAAGCAAAACAAGCTCTATTTTTCACTCTTATAACAAAACTCTTTTTGCTTTTTGTTTTTCCTACCAAATCTAACTTGAGAGAAAAAGATAAAGAAGTATTTGTTATGTTTGAAAGCCTTCCAAAGAGTGAAAGAATCCCCTTGGCCAAAAATCCCTCTTCCTTTTACATAACCATTACACAAAAATTACTTAAGTGAAAAATACATATGTTTTTACCTTTCTTTTCCATAAAAGAATTAACCAAAAAGCCTTTTCTTCATTTTAATTGGACAATGATATTTTAAATGAATTAATAAATAACAAAACAATATTTATTTTATTAAAATAATGCTCAACCAAATTTTGTCTCTTCAAAATTAACAAAATGAAACATCTCTCTTGTTTGACTACATTAATAAATATTAAAACTATTTCAATGCAAATATTACTAAATAAATAATTCAAACCAAAATAAATATTCTCTTAATAGCCCCAGTACCATTTAAAATAATATATTAAAATATATTTTTGTCAGAAAACAAACTTTAATTATTTAATTAATTTATTAAGACAAGTGTCCAACACATGTCACATGAAAAATAATATAATAAACATCTCATGTCTATTAATGACAAGTGTCCCACACATGTCTTATAAAATAATATAATAAACATCAAATGTTTATTTAAATATAAATAATATCCAATTAATTAAAGAACCAATGGTTTAATGACATGTGTCAAGAGTACCTTTTCTAGTAAAAGAGGGACTTATTTACAATATTTGCAAACTATATTTTTTACTTTACAAAGAGGTCCTCAAAATAAATCTTACTTTCAAAAATTTTCTGAATCGAACCGTTCGACCCGACTTGCTACCCAGTGCTCAACACGTACACTTTATATTATGAGACTCCCTAAGTTCACACTTGTTTATTTTACGGAATATTTTCGCAAGTCCGTGAATGATGTCCCACACACACGTTACGTATATTACAGAACGCCGCGTTGAACCATACAAGCTGAGGTTAACCATATCCGTATAATCCTTCCATTTCCTACATCCTAGAAGAGCAGAGATATAGATTCTTACTGTCAAATTTTTATTTGCTCATCCATAAACTTATCTCTAGATTCGTATCTCGATAAACAATATATGCAAACACTTTTACAATATTATTTAACCCTACGAAAAACTCTTTCCTTGGGATTACTGCTTATAGTCATAAGACTTTTTGAGATACAATCTCGGAGCATCTAGATACACAACTCAACTATATGAGCTGACGGATCCTATATCTATACACACCGAACTTCATGAGCATCGGACCATACCCAGCTACACATAGCATCAGGCCATTAAAGGTCTCTAACATATGTGGAACCAAAGCATGGTGGATCACTCACAAGCCCACCGTGGCGCTCAGGTCAAAGGATGTCTATTGGAGGTCCTCATGAGTCTGTTCAGTATTCAGTCCTCACTGAATAGCCATATGCCTATACAAGATTTCACTAAGCTTATAGTTTGCTAAGATTAACTATCTAGACCATCCAAATATAAACATATACTAATCTATGTATTAGGGTTTCACTGATAGACCTGCATCAGTAAAATAGACCAGGAACTTAATATTTTAGAACATACTTGCACAATGACATATCTTAGCACCATTTGCAACCCTTTGTAATTATATCATTACTAATATATTTTAAGGTCTTTGTCCCATTTCAGATAAGGATCTAACTCTTTAGATATTGCTAAATATTAGCACTGATTTAAATTCTTTTAGACCAGATCTAAACTCTTTTAGATTATACAATATTTGAAATGTTCCAAGCATCTTACCATTTCAATAAATATAATTAGCAATTAAAAGAAATGTCAATTGCATAAATATTAAAATTAAATATTCATATAAAATGGGATAGCACGTAAGCACAAATTCTAACATATAAAACACATATGGACACTACAACTAGAATTTAGTATCCATTATTCAACGTAGTTCTCATCAGAAGCTATTAATGATTCTACAATTTCCAAGTCATCCTAATAACATAATATGGCAATATCTCCATTCTTGTTTCAGGAGAATCCTTGCTTAAGTGCCCTTCTTTTTTGAAAAGATAATACCTTTTGGATCTTCCCTTTAATTGATTGTTCTTCTTATCTTTTTCTCTTGCAACCAAACTTATTGCATTATCCGATTTAGATCTCTTTCTTAATTTTTTCGAGTTCAATAAGCTTTTAAAATCACTCATTATTAAGGTATCTCTACAATAGCTGAGCGTATCCACAATGTACTCATAACTTAAGGGCAATGAATATAACAAGATAATGACTTTGTTTTTATCCTTGTTTTGATGTCTATTGTCTCAAATCTATAATGATCTTATTGAAGGTGACAATATAGTCTCTTATTTATGTTCTTTCAGCCATAAATAACTAATACAACTTCTTCTTGACATACAGACAATTTGCAAAGGATTTCATTATGTAGAGTGTGTCAAGCTTCCTCTATAGGCCAATTGTTGTCTTCTCTCTAATCACTTCCCTTAATTCTCATCACTCAACAATAAAACTATGGTATTGTGGGCCTTTTTTTTTTAGTTGTTTATCTATCTATCTCACCAAGCTTCAAAAGTCTCTTCCCTTCTCTGGTAGTTTTTTTTGTCTCTTATAGAAAGCTGAGTCTAACCCTTGACTCACTATTAGAGTAATAATATTTATCTTCTATAGATTAAAATCATTTTTTCCATTAAACTTATCTACCTTATACTTATGAGTTGCTATGAATAAACAACTTATGTTCTTTAATATACTACAGTGATAATATCTTTAATCTTGACTCTGATATCATTTGTAAGGAAATATTAGTCTTAACACCAATCTCTCTTAAGGATTAACATTTGTACTAATACTAATTTGATAGAGTTTCCTTGGCGTGCACTCCAATAAACCTTATATGCGTGAAGAAGTTTTAATCACAATCATAAGCAAGCAAGAATAAGAATAAAAATAAAAATAAGATTACAAAAGAACAATAACAGAATCGATCTACGTGGTAAGGCAACAAACACCTACGTCCACGGTTTATCACGGGATCATAACCTTTCTTATTATATTCACAAGGAACAATAGATCACATAGATCTCTCTCAAGAGATTATCAAAGAATATGATAATAGAGAACTCTCAAAGGATCTTTAGTACTTCTTTCGTTCACTCAAAACTTAAGCACTATTTATGACACTCTCTTGCACACTCAGTGCTCAAGGCTTTTTGGCTATCTATTCTCTCTTGGAGTCTTTTTGAATTTTTGATGAATTCTAAGGAGTTAAAAAGGTTTATGCGTGTAAAAGTCTTAAACTCACTCAAAAAAGTTAATCTGAGCTTAAAACAAAGTTTCACGAAAATGGGTGTCGCAGCACTAATGCGAACTCTACTTAGCGCCATGACACCTTCAGGTCAGGGCTGTAGCACTAGGGCTTTTGTAACGCGACGCACGTACCTGGAAACCATTTCTTTGTGCTTTTGTATCCATCTTTGCTTCTAATTCTCTATTTTGCTCTTTTCTTATATGTCCATTGCATATTCAACTTTGTAATGACTCTTCATTAGTTTTCAATTCAAAGTTATGCTCAAATATAATTTTAAATTACCAATTTCAACAGTAAATTTGATTAAGAAACCATAGTCAATGTTGGCTTAGATTTAAGTAGAGTCAAAAAGCATGCAGCAAACCACATCAATATTTCTAAATTCAGATTTCATCTGTGGTCATCAAATATGATAAGTACCATGAAACAACTGTTCTGCAATATAGCTCGATCGCGTGATTAAGAAATTTGATTTTTGTGAGGATTGAAAATCAATTTAATGAAAATGGCCTTTGAATTTGAACATATTGTACATGAGGCTCAATTTGCAGATAAGCTGTCAGCAGCAAATAATTAGTGTGATAGGTCTTCAAACAACAACTAAACGACTTAAGTTTGGATACCAAGATTGAACTTTTGATTTTTGTTTTCTCTTTCAGATGCATATCTCACCTTTTTTTTATATTAATTAAATTAATGGACACTCATAATATGCTTAGATTCGTAATATCCAATAGATGTTATCATACAGTTTTATCATTTCTTAATATCCAATTTGTCAATTGTTTCGTCTTTTAGAGAATTTTGCTAATTATTTTTTGTTTTTGACATTTTTATTATCATATTATTATAAAAAATAATTAATCACTCCCAAGTAGAAATATAATATTATATATATATATAAAATCAATAAAAATATTAAACAAGAAGGGGATAATCGATAATTTTCTTGTTAAAGATTTGTCTTTAATATTAATATTGGATTTTTACTTATCAATTTAAATTTTTGTGTTAAATGGTAAATTAATATGGTATCAGAGATAAAATCTTGAATTCAAACCCCTATTTCTTTTTCTTAGTTTTCAATCTATGAGATGGGAGAATCCATTTTGGTTCAGGTTAAGTTCAGGCTTATTAGTATTTACGTTTTACGTGAGAAAGATTGTTAAAAAATTATTTTTAATATTAATATCTTCGATTCAGGCCCATTAGATTTCATATTTCATGTGAGTGGAATTGTTTAAACTAATATGCTCAAAAGTTTAAAAAAAAAACCCTCATTATCTTTTTCAAGTTCTCAACTTAACCATGGTTGTTATCCAATCAATAGGAGGAAAAACTCTTTCACCGGGGTCTCAAACAACACAAATCGAAAAAACAAAAATACATATACCATGGGGCACAACTAGAAAAAGAATTAATGCAAGCCTTTAATGTGAAGTTGGTTTTTGGACCAAACAATTAACTACAAAAAAATTTGATTGAAGGTCTGTATTCAAGCCTCCAGACATCTTTGCCTCAATCGTTTCTGCTTGACTAGCAGAATTATTCATTAGGTAAAGTTCTTGTATTCGAATTTCTACAAATTGTTAGCTTAATTTGACTTTCAAAATTAATTTAAACTCGTAAGTTCAGAAATATGTAAATTTAAAACTGTAACAACCGAACAGAATGATGAGTGATTGACTCCCTCCACAATATAACAAAATTTATCTCACTTTCCAGCTTCTAGAATTCAATTCCTTTTGTCATGAAATATACCCATTTTGATGATTGGTTACTTTCCAACTCCAATGGAAAAGTTGAGATCGAAATTGAATACTTTTATCATGAAGGATACACATTTTGATTGCTATAAAACATCTTTTATAATTTGGACCAAAATGCGAAGGAAAGAAGATGTTGATATTTCAACTCCGATTTTAATTTTAAAGAAACTTAAAATTGTCGTCATTGTTTTATAAAAGCAAGAGGAATAGGACATTGAACCTTTTTTTAAATAAAAAAAGCAAATATTCATTGAGGACCACCAATAATAAAATTGAATTTGCATGAGAAACAATCACGAAACTTGCATGCAATCTCCATGTTAGCTGGAAAAAGCTGAAATTCCGCTTCTTTGCATGAGACTAGTAATTTACCCTAAAAAGATGTGGATGTCAATTGTCACGTATCATAATGTCACAATTTGCCTTCGACTTGCAGCTTTCTGCTTTTTATAAAACAACTTCTCGGCGCCTTCCAATCGCTATCTCCATGTGTACTGCCATTTCACTTTCTGAGCTGAACACTGTGTTTGGCGATGTCTAGCAACTATATAACAAAAAAGAGCTGCTACAAATACAAACTTAGTTAAGAAATTAATCTATGGGAATTCGCATGTTACTCATTATTCTCTTTTTAGGGAATAGTTGGTGACTTTCGGACTAAAAATATTATACATAATTATAAATAAGATCAATATCTATAAAATGCAATTTTTAGATTTATTATATTAAATTATCAAAATAGATGTTTAAAAAATACATATCTAAGGAATAAATAGCAACTTAAACGCAAGGATTAACAATTTTAAATGAAAAATAAGAATATAGTAACTTTACACAATCAAATCTATGTAATACTCAATAGAGTTCTCTCTTTATAATAAAATAAAGAAGAAGAGCTTTACATAAAAATGATTTGATTTTGAGACCTCAACTTTAAAAAAAGTCTTTACATACTAGAATAACTATGATCCAATCAATTATAATTTAGTTAATATTAAATTTTTAAATATAATAATCCTATATCTAAAGATGATAATTCATGTAAATAAATCGTATTCGTGTCATGTCAATTAGGGTGTTAATAAATTTTATCATTTTCATATACGATTCATTTACATAAATGAATTAGACACTCAAATACATATTCAAATTACATGAAACGACACGATTACACACGTTTAAATAAATAAATTAAATTCAATCCATTTATATGATTATACATTATTTAATTCAATTACGATTATACATTATTTAATTCAATTACGATTATATTCGTTTAAATAAATAATAACATCAAATTTGATTCGTTTACACTAAATATTTAATTCATTTAATACGACAAAACATGTTTAAGTTACAATTAACAAAATTTAAAATTACATAAAAAATCGAGTATTTAATGCATCTAATAAAAAAATTATTCTAAAACATAATTAAAAAAATAAAATTTATTATGTAGAATAGTTTAATGAGTAGAAATAAGAAGTTATAATTAGAGTTTTTAATTTTTAATTATATTTTTTAAAATTTTATAATTCAATTCGAATCTTAAACAAATAAATGCAAATTAATTTCTAAATGAATCACAAATTAATTCATTTAGTTCAACAGTGAGTTAAACAGTGATGTGTCTTAAATGAAATTACGAATCGTAGAGGTCAAACACATATTCAATACGATTAATTAATGAATAATACGAATTTGGCTCATTTATTAACCGTATCAATTTATCTATACCCATATTCACTTAAAGCATTTTGAATTCATGTCAAATAATTGTGTCGTAACCCATTTTGCCACCCTACCTATATGCATTGGATATTTTTATAGCTTAATAAAAGACAATCTAAATAGATTACTTAAAATGGCCGTAATTTTAAGTTAATTCATAGTATATAATTATTGTTAATATGTGAGCTCACATAAAAAATAATAAAACCCTACAATCTCTCATTTAGGTGACATATGTCATTCAAAAATAATTATACAATATAAAACTTAGTATGCAAAATAAATATTATCTTATCTTAAAAGTTAAAACATCTCATTAAATACAATCTGGTCTATTAACTATATCAATATAGAATCAAAGCGATATTGGTTGAATATATTTGCAACTATGGTCACTATACCAAATATAGATGTGTAGCATAGAAATTACATATAATGTGATCTTAAACATGTCTATTTTCAAGTAGGCTTACTTTATAACTACAACAAATTAAATACTTTCTAAACTTAAGGCAATACAATAGTAGAAAGTATAACTTTATTTCAGAGTTTCAATAAATAATTTATCAAACTTTATTCTATAGAAAATAAAATATTAATATGCCTTAATTAAATGAACATCAAATAACAAACTTTCACTATTCATGCACATCATAAAAAAATACAACATCTATACGAGCAACATGCTCATGAAATACCTTGGATGGTAACTCTTTGGTGAGTCGATTTGAAATTATAGAGTTTGTACAATATATTCTATCGATATTTTTTGGCTCTGAACTCGTTCTTTAATAACTAGAAACTTAATGTCTATATACTTAAACTTCTAAGAGCTTTTGTGTTATATGAATATAATACAACAGCTTTATTATCATAATAAATTTTTATTAGTCTTTTAATACTATTAACAATGTGCAGCTTGAGCTTGTGATAAAGTTTCGCAACTATATCCTATAATTTGATACCTCAAAATAAGGTATAAATTTGGCCTCCATAGTGAAAGAAGCTATTAGTGTCTGCTTAACACTCTATTAGGAAATAGCTCCTTGGGCAAAAGTGTATATATAGCCTAACGTGAATTTCTAACTATCTAGGTATCCATCATAATCAAAGTCGAAATACCCCATAATTTTTAATCTATATGAGTTCTTATATATAAGCATATAATCTTTTGTTCTATATAAATATTGTATAACCTTTTTAGTTACTTTTCGATGATTCATCATAGAGTTACTTAATATTTTCCTAGCATTCCAACAATGTACACAATATTTGAACTTGTACACACTTGAGCATACATGAGACTCTCTACGACTGACGCATAAGAGCATTCATGCATCTCTTTTTGTTCAATCTTTTTCTTAGGGTACTAATTGAGATTGAACAATCCATTATGTCAAACATATTAAGCACCTTATCAATATAGTTCTTTTCTATACCTTAAGTGCGATCTCGATGTATGTGTATTCCTAATAAAAAATATGTGTCCCTAAAATCTTTTATTTCAAAATTACTTAATTGAAATCTCTTGGTTTAGTACAATAAGTCTATATTATTGGTTGCTAGCAATATGTCATCGAGATAAAACATTCATTATCTGCATTTTTCTTAAAGTCAAATAAAATAATCACTTGAAGAAACTTGTTATACCAATGATAGGATGCTTGCTTAAGACTATAAATAGACTTTCTTAATTTTCAGACCACATTTTTCGGATCTCTAGAAATAAAGTATTCTAGTTGCACCATATATATCATTTTCTCAATATCACCATTCAAAAATGTAATCTTTAAATATATTTGATGTAGCTTTAAATTAAAATGAGCTAAAAGTTCTATAATGATTGTAAAAAGGGTCTTTTATTTATTTTAAAGAGAAAGTCTCTTTGTAATCAATGTCTTTCTTCTGAGTAAAACCCTTGGAATTAACACGTGCTTTATATCTTTTGAATCCTTCTTGGTTTTAAATATCTATTTGAAACTAATGGGTTTTGCACCTTTAGGTAACTCGACAAGATCTTAAACGTCATTATCTTTTATGGATTTTATCTTATCCTCTATAGCCTCAATCCACTTGTGAGAATTAGAACTTTACTTGGCTTGACTAAAATTGATAGGATCAATTTTCAGTCTCGTATCAAACTTATATTTTGAAGATAGATAATATAATCATTCGAAATTGCACTTCTTTTTTTTTAGTGTATCTTCTCAATGTCACTTATTCTTGAGGTTGCCCTTCATTAACAAAAGCAAATTATTCATTTTGAATTAGGGGCTAGTGTATATTATCTTGTATTTCTGAATCTACGTCTTAAATAATGCCATAAAAAGAAGTCTTATCATTTTTCAATAGCAGCTATAGGAAGAGAAATAATTTTCTTCTCAAAGATAATATTGTTAACCTTATCTCATCTCCACTAAAACAAAAAAACTCAACATCTTTAAGAAATGTAGCATTGTCTATCTCAAAAAATGATCTACTTGAGGCTTTATAAAATTTGAAACCCCTCAATCTTTTCGAATATCCAAAAATAAATAGTAGCTTATTGTTCTTATGTCCAATTTCTTTTCATTGGGCCTGTATGGTGCAGCCTCATCTAGACAATCCCAAACATGCAAGTGTCTAACATTAGGTTTCTAACAATTCGTAACTAGTACAAGCTTTAGATACTACTTTACTTGAAACTCTATTAAGGATATAAACTGTATCTTTTAGTGCTTCCCCTCAGTGTGATTCAAGTAAAAAAGAATGACTACTTATAATTCTCACTGTATCATTAAGTGTTCGATTTCGTCTCTCAGCAATACTATTTATGTTTGGTTTCCCAAGCATTCTCTATTATGGGATGATGCCATACTCCTCTAGGAATTTTGTGAAAGGTTTTGGACATTGTTCACTTAATCTGTCATATCTGCCATAGTATTCACCATTATGGTTTGATTTTGACATCTTTAATTTTTTTGTTAAGTCGATTTTCAACTTTAACTTTGAAAATTTTAAACACATTCAGAGATTGAGACTTCACATAAATCAAGTAAAGTTACCCATAATGATAATAGTCGTTAATAAATGTAATAAAATATTGTTAGTCATTCCAAGAAGCCATAAGGAATGATCCACAAATATCAATATATATTAGGTCTAAGATACTAGAGCTCTTGTTGGCACCAAATGTTCTATTGTTTATCTATTTTTTCTTAACTAAACACAGACATTTAAATCTTTTAAGTTAAAAGAATCAAGAATCTCATTCAATATAAGTATTTTAATTCTCTATTTAGAGATATGTCTTAAACGTTTGTGCTTAAACATAGTAAAATTCTCTTCAGTTAACTTTTGTATTGTACCACTTTTGTTAACATGTATAGATTCATTAAAAGATGCTAAATATCTAATTTGTACAGTTTATCAATCAAAGAACCAATATTAACAAGATTTGAATCTAGATAAAGATTAAAATTTATTATTTCAAATGAACAATAATATCTAGATTTGTACAAATTAGAATTAAAAATTAAATTTTATCTAAATGATGGTACATAATAAGTCTCATCTAAATTCAATTAATAGTTAATCTCTAATTGTAATCTAAATAATCTTATGGGCTCTATAGAAGTTGTATGTCATTTTCCACATAGATGAATCTTTCAGTATCAATTGGCAGCTAAATCCTCAGACAACCCTACATAGATATACTTATGTAAATAGTTGCACATAAGCACAAATTCCAACAGATACATGTATCTGTTGGAATTTGTGCTTATGTGCCATCCCAAAATGTATAAATATTTAATGATAGTAATTATACAATTATCATTTCTAATAAAATCGTTAATATTATTTATAATTAAAATAATAAGATGCTTGTAACGTTTCAGACATTGTATGATCTGAAGGAGTTTAGATCTGGTCTAAAAGAGTTTAGATTAGTGCTAAGAATTAACAACGTTAATAGTTATAAATACTAAAAGTTTGTGTTACTAAGAGTTAGTGATACTAAGAGTTAGCATGTTCATATAGTTAGCGAAATCTAAAGAGTTAGATCCTTATTTGAAATGGGACAATGACCTGAAAATATATTAGTAATGACATAGCTATAAGGAGTTGCAGATGATGCTAGAAAATGTCATTGTGCAAGTATGTTCTCAAACACAATGTTTCTTATCTAATTTCATTGATGCGAATCTATCGATGGAACCCATTAATATAGATTAGTGTATGTCTATATTTAGATGGTTCAGATGGTTAGTCTTAGCAAACCATGAGCTTAGTGGAAGCTCGTATAGAGATGTAGGCATTCAGTAAGGACTGGATATTGAACAGACTTACGAGGACCTCCAATAGATATCTCATGAAGCTGTCAATGAAAGGTTTTCTGAGTTGAGTAGTATTTGTGGTCCTTTGACCTGAGCACCACGGTGGGCTTGTGAGTGATCCACCATACTTTGGTTCTACACATATCAGACCTTTTATGGTCTGACCGCTGGGTGTCACTGGGTATAGTCCGATGCTCATAGAGTTTGGTGTGCATAGATATGGGATCCATCAGCTCACATGAGTAGGTTGTATATCTTGATGCTCCGATATTGTATTTCAAAAAGTCTTATGGCCACAAGCATAAACCTCGAAAAATATATTCCGAAGGAATAAACAATATCACAAAAGTGTTTGTGGATATTATTTAATGAAATACAAATCTGAAGATAAGTTCCTGGTTGAGTAAAATAGAGATTTCACGGTGATGATCTATATCTCTGCTCTTCAAAGATATAAATGATGGAAGGATTATATGAATATGCAATAACCTCAACTTGCATGGTCTAACACGTTAATTTGTAATATCCATAACGTGTGTGTGGGACATCGTTCACAGACGTATAGAGGAGATTCATATGGAAAATCAGGTGTGGACCTAGAGAGTCTCACAATATGAAGTGTACGCGTTGCGCACTAGGGTAGCGGATTGAATTGAATTATTCGATCCAATAAATTTTAGCAAAAATAGAACGATTATTTCAGGATCCCACAGGATATACATTTGTCAAGACTTAATTGTTAAGTAAATCACTCAATTAATAGAATATTGACAAGTGACAAAATTTGTTCCATGATTTGATTTTACCTTTTTACCATTTAACATTGGTAGTAGAAATTAGTAAGGTAAAAAGTAATTATTCAAAATTATTTTGAATAATTAAATTATATATTATTATTATTATATCATCAAATAATATTATAATATATATAGATCATGGCATTGTATTTTCATACAATGAGGGGTCTAGATGTTAGCCATTTATTTACCCATTATAATTAAAGTAATTATATTTTGTTAGGTAAAAATTAATTTAGGTGGCCATTATTCTAGTACTTGGTTAAATTAATCCTAAGTGGGAGACTAACAATAAAATTAGTAGAGCACTTAATTTTGTTTATTCAAAATTTTGTTTAATTAAAGTGTTGAATAAACAAAATTGATTTTGGAAAAATATTTTGAATCATTCATTCAATTCTTGGAGAAGAATTTCGGCAATAGCAAGGAAGTGAGGTAAGAGAGAATTTTGAGTTTTGTTCTTTCAAGTGTTGAAAAAATAAACAAACTTCTCTTCATCTCCTTCTCTAATGGATGGCTAAAATGAAATGGAGAAAAAGATAATTTTTTTAGAAAAGAGTTATTCAAAATAATTATCATGTGAAAATTGTTTCTAAGAATTATACAAGAATTGTATGTTAAATATTTCTAATTAATACAAGAGTTGTATGTAAAATATTTACCATCTCCATCTAAGAAATAAAATTGTATTCAAAAGAGTTTGAATATATGTTGCTGAAAATTCTAAAACTAAGCTACCATTCTAGCTCCATAATCCTACCAAAAAGTTATGGACTAGAATTGTTCAACATATACTTCAAGGTGAACTCTTCACATGGATTGTTGGAGGATTTAAAGAATTTGTAATACTACCTTCATTAGGTAAGTATTTTTACATAATGTTATAATACAATTGTTTATCATATATATTTTTGTATAAAAGTTATACTTGTTCATATATGTGATATATGTGTTTAATTGTTAAATTGGATGTATTTGTAACATGCTTCCGTTGTGTGTAGTAATTTTTTTAAAATTATGTATACACTCGTATGTCACACACTCGATCACCAACAGTATCTAGCCACCAAAATGAGTTTAAGTACAGAAGCTAAATTAACTTCAAAACAAACAAAGTTGAGAAATGTACATTTCCGACACGCTATATGTCATACTTAAGACAATCCTTCTTTGCATGACTAGCTTTCTTGCAGAAGAAACAAATAATAATTGTCTCTTATTTTTTTTACACCTTATTATGTGAAGTACTCATTAGTGTGTCCTTCTTTTTTATTCCTTTTCCTGTTCTTATTGGTAGTTTTATCCTGAGAGACATTTTTAATTTTTTTTTCTCACTTTAATCTATTTTCTTCTTGCACATAATGTGAAATGAGCTCATTCAGAGTCCATTTATCCTTTCGAGTATTGTAGCTCATTTTAAATTGACTGTATTATGCAAAAAGAAAAATCAAAACTAAATAGACGAACGAGTGGAAGCAAAATTAAACATCTATATGATGTACTCCCTTATGTTCCCTTTTTTTATTTACCTTATTGAAATAAGGTTAGCTAATAACATACTTATTTCAACCTTTCTGTTTTTAGTAAAAATGCTTTTCAAATTCCCCAAGGAATTTATAAAAAAAAAATTTCCTTAAAAGATTTTCAAAATGGCATGTTTTATGATCATAAGACACATAAACGATCTCACTTTAAGTTCTTTCTAACTTCAGTAGTACTTATATTAATAAGAGTAAAAGGTCATTTTATTCGAAGTGCAAGGTCAAGATCCATGCAACTGAGAACAATCATATTGTTCTCTTTTCAATCCTTAAAGTTTGCGCCGTTAAACACAAAGATAGAATTTATATTTGTAAATTTAGAAGAAGCAGAAGAAACTAAATAGAAAACACACAATAAAAATAACAAGTTCACAATTAATAATTATGTCATGACCTAAAGTATATACAACATAAAATAATCTAACACATAAATATGCATGACATAAGTAAACATATAAAGATGGCCCACATCATAAGATAGCCAATACAACATTTATATTGAGTCTTTGGACAGAAATATCAACTATAAATAATATTCTCAGTGTAATAATTAAATATTGATAATACATTCTAACAACAATAAGCCTTTCTTTGAACCAACTTTATTGCATGCATAAAAAATTTGATAACAATCACACATATATTACTACAAATGTGCCAATTGTTTGGCAAAAAACTAATCTTCCTTTGCAGTGACTAGTTTTTGCATAAATAATAAGCATATTTATTTTAATATCCCAAAAAATATATATATACACAACAAATATTACTTTGGCAACAAATTATTTCAATCAATTTATTTTAAAATATAAAATATGTAGAGAAAAATAACCTAAATGCTAAAAAATAAAAAACTTTAATTTTCCTATGCATTAGAGTGGTGTTGTAGTGCCAAGGCCACCACTGTTACAGCGCTACAAATAATCTAAAACATGTTCAATTTTGGGACAATAATTATCAGATCAAATTTAGATGGGGTCGGGTTTGATGCCGAATCTCCATGAATCAGATCGGGTCGATCTAATTCTTTCCAAAACTAAAACCCTAAAATTAGGTCAAAATTTATCCTACTATCCGAACATTGCAGTGCTACCAATGTAGCATTGTGCACTACCATATCTAAATCTTCAAATCACAATTAAAATCATAAACCTAATATTTTCCTCAACAAAATTATTTAAAATTCACAAAATTTATACATATATTATATCTACCCTAACAATCCATATGGGATAAAAATATTCAAACATGAATATATGCATGAATAATCCTAATAATTTAAGATGATTTCTGCCCTAATACTATTTGTTAGACGTAATTATAAACATGATTGATACCCACAAAATATAACTATTAGATCTATCATATGAAATTATCAGGATGAATGTTAAGGGAAAAAAGACTTGAGGAATTTCTAGCAAATTAAATGCACGGATTAGCAGCTTTCAATGAGAAACTAGAGTATAATGACTTTCATCTATGTAGTACTTAATGGGGTTCTCTCTCTGTGATAGAAAAAAGGAGAAGAGTTCTACATAATGATGATTTGACTTAGGAACCACAACTCTAAAAAGGGCTTTTATATACCAAGTTAACTATCATTTCATCAGTCATAGTTTAATTAGTATTAAGTCCCTAACTATAATAAGCTCATATCCAATAAATATTTCTAGAGCCCAATAAAATATAGTCAAAATAGATCACTAAAATTGGCTCTAATTTTAAAATAACCTATAATATATAATAATATTATAAAAACCTAACAAAACAAATACTAAAATAATATTAAATATTTATTTAAAAATTAACAAACAAAATTATAAACGTGTTAAATAAAAGAGGATAACTAATAATTTTTTTCGAAATCTAATAACAAAAATTACCTAGTGTTATTAAGTTGGACATAATAAATACAAATAAAAAGTATGTTAAGGCATGCGAAAGCACTATCTTTAAAACTATTTCTACCTCCACGATGATGATAATTAAGGTACAGATGAGTTTGAGTGGTAGTAGTGTTTCTAGGATTCAGTAATAATTAGAATTTGCAAAAGTGCACACCAAATACAAATTCATTGGACTACAAGTAAGAACTTTTCTGCCATCTATATTCTAGAGCAGCGAGGATATAGATCATCACCATGAAATCTCCACGCGCTCATCCGTGAACTTATCTCTAGACACGTATCTCGATAAATAATACACACAAACACCGTTACGATATTGTTTGACCCTGTTGGAAACTCCTTTCTCGAGTTTGTTGCATATAGCCATAAGTCTTTCTGAGATACAATTTTGGAGCATCCAGATATACAACTCACCCATACTAGTTGACAGCTTTTATATCTGCGCACACCAGACTCTATAAGTATCGAACCATACCAAGTGACACATAGTGGTTAGACCATAAAAGGTCTCTGACATATGTAGAACAAAAGCATAGTGGATCACTCACAAGTCCACTGTGGTGCTCAGGTCAAAGGACCACGTACACTACTCAACTCGAGAGGAC
Source organism: Ailanthus altissimus (assembly GCA_946807835.1). NCBI lineage: Eukaryota > Viridiplantae > Streptophyta > Magnoliopsida > Sapindales > Simaroubaceae > Ailanthus > Ailanthus altissimus. The sequence goes on along the minus strand of OX327706.1, from coordinate 12,298,616 downwards.
CTACCATTGACGGTTTCATGGGATGTCTATTGTCTATTAGGGTCCTCGATGAGCCTGTTCAATATTCAGTCCTTACTAAATACCTGTATGCTATATGAACTTCTAGTAAGCCCATAGTCAGTCAAGAACAACCATCTAGACCATCTAGGTATAGTATACACTGGTCTACGAGAAAGGGTTCCACCGACAGACCAGCATCGGTGAATAAGATCAGGAACATATAATTTAAGAATATACTTACATAATAACATTTCTCAACACCTAATGCAACTCCTTGCAACTATATTATTATTGATGTATTCTTAGGTCTATGTCCTGTTACAGACAAGATCCTAACTCTTACATTTTGCTGACTTTTATAACCTACTAACTCTTAGTAGTGCTAATTGTTAACATTTATAATTCTCAGCATTGCTAACCTTTAACACTGGTCCAAACTCCTTTAGAACAGATATGAACTCTTTCAGATCATATAATGTCTATAGCGTAACAAGCACTGTACCATTTAATTAATAAAATTAGCGATTTAATAAAAACATACTGTATAAACATTATAAAATAAAATATTTATACATCAATGGGATGACATGTAAGCACAAATCCTAACAATATCCACTAGTAGACTTTACCTAATTGGACTTACAAATCTAATTTGCATCACAATATCCTTTTATCACAGATTATGATCTACTATATGAGAGTACATAACTTTTAATTCTATCTAAGGCCTTTAGTGCTCTTTCCCTAGATTCTGATAGCATATATCCACTCAATCTCCCTATAGCATATATTATATCACATCTAGTATTATTTATCAAATATACGATACTATTAATAATTTGTGCATAACGAATTTAATTATCACTATGCTCAATATTCATTTGAAGCTTAATACTAGCATCATAAGGTGTTGTCATGGTTTACATGTTATATACGCAAACCTCTTTAGAAACTTATCTACATAGTGCTCTTGAGATAAAGTGAGACCATTAAACGTTCTCATTATCTTCATTCCAAGAATGATATCAACTCTCTTATATTTTTCATATCAAACTTAGTTTATAAAAATCTTCTAGTCTCATTTATTACTTACATACTATAACTAAATATAATCATGTCATCTATATAAAGAAATGTGATAACATAATTTTGAGTATCAAAGGTTTTATAGTACACACATTTATCAAAATTATTTATCATAATATGTTTGATATTAGAACATTGTCAAACTTCTCATACCACTATTTTGGTGCTTGTTTCAAGCCATATAATGACTTTACAAGTTTATATACTTTATGCTTTGTATCAATACTAACACAACCTTCTGGTTGCTCAATGTAAACTTCCTCTTCTAAATCTCTATTTACAAATGCAGTCTTTACATCCATTTGATGTATGAAAAAAAACATATATTGCAGCTAATGCAATCAAAATACTTATGGATCTAATTCTAGTTATAGGAGCATAAGTATCAAAATAATTTAAGTCTTTCTTTTGTGTGAACACTTTAGCAACCAAACTTGCCTTATATTTCTTAATTTTACCATCAACCCTTATCTTCTTTTTTAAGATCCATTTACAACTAATGGACTTGGTACCAATAGGCAAGTCAACTATACATGATTGTTCATGATGGAGTTGATTTCATCATTAATGAACTCTCTCCACAAAAGAGTTTCATGAGAGGACATAGCTTCACTATATGTTTTAGGGTTATCTTCCATAAGAAATATATAAAAATTATTATTAAAATTAATAGCTTTCCTTATTCTCTTACTTCTTCTAAGTTCATTGTTGAAATTTTCTATAGGGTCATTATATACCTTTATATGAGTTATTGTTTTCTCTAAGTTGGTTTTCTTAGGAAAAATAGACTTTGCATTCTTAGATTCAATTATGTTATTTGTATCCAAAAAAAAAAATCAATGGTATTCTCTAATACTAAGAATCTATGTGCAACATTATTCTAAGCATAACCTATAAATATAAAATTAATTGTCTTAGGTCTCATCCTTTTTCTTTTAGGGTCAGAAATTAAGATCTTGGCAAATCAACCCACACTTTGAGGTATGAAAGGTTAGGTTCACAGCCTTTCCATAGCTTATAAGGTGTAATTCTAATTTTTTTTACACAAAAATATATTTTGAATATGACAAATAGTCAATATTGCTTCCTCTAACAAGTTCATAGGTGCTCCAAAATTTATTAACATGCAATTCATTATGTTTTTTAATGTTCTATTTTTCCTTTCAGCCACTCCATTTGATTTAGCAAACTATAGAGGTGTAACTTCATATATAATTCCATTGTCTTTACAATAGGAATTAAATATATTAGACATATATTCTCCTCCTCGATCAGTTCTTAAAATTTTTATTTTCTTTTCAAGTTAATTCTCAACTTTTTATTGATAGACTAAGAACTTTTCATAAAACTCGTCTTTATTTCTCAATACATATATTTTGGTATATCATGAGAAATCATCTGTAAAGGTTATGTAAGACTTTTTACCTCATCTGGTCATGATATTCTTAAGATTGTCTACATCATTATGAATTAAACCGAGTAATTCAATTTCTCTAAGAGTTATTAGTTTACAACTTTTTTTAATAGATTTTCCTTCTACACACACATCACATTTATGAATACCATCTAAATTCATGTTAGAAAGTAAATCAACTCATTTCATCTTTCTTAGATAAAGATAATTCAAATAACCTAGTTTATCATACCATAAATTAAAAGGCTCAGCAATAAAACTGAAGAAATACTTTCATTAATAGAAGTATCAAGTACATTGAGTTTGAATAATTCATTGAAAGACTATAAATTTTCAACAAATGTTCTACTCTTAGTCATTACAACTTTGTCCCCCTCAAATGAGACTTTTATATTTTTCTTATCAAACATAAATACATAAATAAGATTATATCTTATATTTGGAGCATGAAGTACATTATTCAAGATGAGATTTTCTAAAATTCAACTTGAGAAGAACCTTTCCTTTCTTTACCACTAGTGCAAAATGGGAATCACCAAGATAAATGTATTCCTCTCTTTCTCTTGTTGGAACATAGTCATGAAATACACTTTTGTCACCACATATATGTCTTGTTGCTCTAAAGTCAATAAGTCACTCTTTGTTGCCACTTGCAACCATGTTTTCTTGTAATCTTTTCAAGAATCAGACAATTTTTTAATCAAGCAACTGACAACAAAAGATTCCGAGAGAACAATTTCCTCATTTTTTTTAAATCATTGATCAAGAGATGAAAATCATATATTTGTAATGTTACATCCTTTTTCTCAAACATTTTAAAGTCCAAGAAATTAAAAATAATGCATTTTTGGGCACCGCATCTTCAATCACATACTTTTTCTTTAATTGTGTCTAAATCTTATGTACATCTTTATATGTTGAGTAAACATTATACAATGCATTTCATAAGGTATGTAAGATAGTATTTTTGTATACTTTATTCACTTTACTCCCTTTTGGGGATTCCTCCTTGTAATTTTCAACATTAGTTCGGGGAAGACAATGTGAGATGATCTGCCATGCCCATCACATCTAATGTATCGAAGACACAATCTTGTCATCTTTTGAAATTCTTTCCATCAAATGGTGGTATCTTTGTAGCTTTAGAGAGTGATTTGACTACAACCAATAATGAAGAATCACTTATGGTATCCATTAAAAATAGTTTTAAGATTGTTATTATGTCAGACATAATAGATACAACAAATTGTGTCAAGGCGTGCAAAAGCATTGTTCTTAATATCCCCATGATGATAATAATCAAGGTGCAGATGGGTTTGAATAGCAGTATAGTTTTCAAGATTCAATGATAATTAGAATTTGTAAAAGTGCACACCAAATGTAAAATTCTTTAGATTACAATTAAAAACTTTGAGAGCAATTGATATGTAGAGAGATTTGAATCAAAGAGAAAAAGAGTTGTTAGTTCAATTTAAATGAAATATGCTTGCAGTATTCATAGAAATAAGATGCCTCTTTGGAGAGATACAACACTTCTTTAAAAGGTCACACCCATTAGAAAAGATAAATGACTCTTCTAAGGATCACATCTCTAACTCTCAACGCCATGATGCACAAAAGGTGAAGAGTCAAAAACCCGACAGTGCACCGGAGCTCCCAGACCACTATTTTTGTCTTTTTCTTTTTATTCCTTTTTTAATTTTTTTTCTCTACTTTATATGCTTAATATATATTGATTTATTTAAAATACTCTTAGAAATATTAACACCTAGTGACCTCCCTTTTCATTTCCATGGATGGAAAATAAATTCATGGGTGTTTTGGCACATTATTCTTTTTTTTTTAAATTCATATTTTGTGTAGCTTTTAGTTAATTAATATATACATGATAAAAATTTAATGGAGAAGGTACATTTTTTTAAAAGGAAAATGGAGGAGGTTCATTACAATAAGAGTACTCAAAAACCCTTTTTAATATGAAACACAAAAAGTGTTTTACCCATGAAAATTTGAAATATAATTTAGCTCACTTTAAACATGCGAAATTTAGCTCGCTTTTAAACGTCTCCCAAATCCCAATGTCCGGCCGCCTCAATCACAAATTGCAGTAAAAGCATGTGTTAAACACTAGCAAAATGCGAGCTTGCCATGTATTAAAAAAACTAAAACTTTATGGTGTCAATTATGTCCAAGTAATAATTTAAGAAATTAAATTTCATAATTTTTTATACGTTTAAAAAATATTATAACATTAGAAAGCATACTTCAATCTATAATTTAAATTTTCTTATGTCCTTAAAAATATTAATATTTATCACTTTAATCGCTACTTTTTATAAAAATTTATTTTAGTATTTGTCGTTATGACAGTAATTGATAGAATACATTTTTTTATGGATAATATGGTCTTTTATCATCATATTTTATTTATTTTTTAAATATTTAAAAAATTCTATTTTTCTTTAAACATTAAGTTTTTATTTTTATTTTTCCCTATTTAACATTTTTATTTTCCTTCAAAACTTAATCCCGCCCCCAGAACTAACCCCAACTGACGACCCTATGAAACCAGCCTTCTACCCAAAATGCATAACCCAAAACCACCCGACGAACCGACGCCCCAAGTCAAAATTTGCCCAATCAGCTAATTTTGTGTGCCGGGGGTGTGTATGTGCACGCCTCAGTTTTAGCAATAAAAAACTCTTTTGCAGCTGTTGTGGGTGAAAAAAGTTGGAAAATTATAAATTACCCCCTAATATTTTAAACATTATTTACTTACTCTTAATATTTTAAATTACTCAAAAAAATCTCTTACAATTGTAAAAATTCTATTTAATGCTAATTATTTATTGTGTTTTTATTAATTTATCCTTATATTATTATTTTTCATAAATTATTAATATAATAGTTTTTAAAATAATACTAAAATAATTAATAAATAAAAATTATAACATATTTAAATTATCATAGAATGATAAATATTTTGATTATTTTATTTTTATTTTTATTTTTTTGTATATTATATTTTTACTAATATTAATATTTTTTAATGCATTAATATTTAATGCTCTTTAAAAAAAAATATTTTTTAATGCATTAAAATTCTCATTATAAAGAATATGTTTTAATACATTAATATTTAATGATCGTTAGAAAGAATTTTTTTAATGCATTAAATATGAACACATTAAAAAATTATATTAGTAAAAATATAATATACAAAATAAAATAAAAAATCAAAATAAAAAAATTAAAATATTCATCTTTTCATGATAATTTAAATATGTTACGATTTTTATTATTTTAGTATTATTTTTTAAAAAATATTACATTAATAATTTATGAAAAATAGTAATGTGAAGGTAGATTAATAAAAATACAATAAATAGTTTGCATTAAATAGAATCTTTATAATAGCAAAGAATTTTTTTGGATAATTTAAAATATTAGAGGGGTAAGTAAGTAATGCTTAAAATATTAGGGGAGCAATTTATAATTTTCCTAAAAAATTTGTAGTCGTTTCTCTCAATTGCAAATATTATCAGAAACTTTTTGTAAATAGTCATAATTTAAGGTTTTTAACTAATCCATTAATTTATGAAATTTTTTAAATTTTTAATCAAAGACTTAATGAATAGATCAAAAGACCCTTTCACTACTTTAACAGTACTGTTACAGTAACTTTTGTTTTTTTTAAATTTTATTTTGTTTTTCTTAATTTATATGACATAATTAATTTATATAATTTATTTAAAATTATATAAATATAATGTTAATAAAAATACAAACTTAAATCTAAACAAATATTCAATTGAATACATCATGCAACTTAAGTATAGCTTAACTAATTATAATTATAGTTATAATTATAATTATATACAGTAAAAATAAAAACAATATATATAGAATAAAAGAAAGTAAATTGATTCCGCATGTGGAGGCACTATGTAACATTGTTTTAAAGTTAAAATACTTCCTTTTGAGTAGGCGTGTACGATTCTTCTTAACTCCAAATTATAACTTAAAATTCTCAGTATTTGTCTTTGATCAGCACGTTTTCTGGAAAAAAAAAACGTTAGTCTTATAATATCAAAATTACTGAAATAAAATAATATATATTTATATATGTAAAAAAATAATTTAATGAATTACGTATCTTATCATATGGTAAGTTAAATGTCATTATTTAATAAATTTATAATTTTTTATAATTTTTACATAATTTATAATGTGCTACAGAATTTTATTATATGTATAAAAATTTATCATAATGATTAATAAATTACATAGCTCACTAAATCATTTCTCTTTCTATATATAAAAAATATCTTTAAATATATTTATATATTTTTACTTTTTAGTAGGAACATAATCCTTTATATAATGAGTAATAGTAGACATTTTAAATTTATATCTTAAATTATATTTTAAAAATAATGTATTAAATAAATATTAAATGATAAAATAATATAAATTTTAAAATTATTTATTACACATAATATTTACTTAATATATCACTTTTAAAATACAATTTAAAACATAAATTTAGTATCCTACCATTACTCTTATATAACAGGACTAATTAGACTAAAGTAGTAATATCAATTTTTAATAGTATTAATACAATTTTTGAAACCAGTTTTGAAATTCGAGTAAATAGTCCCCTCCTATGTTTCTCCAAGAAAATAAGAGTGGTAGTCCTTAGGGTTTATCTTCTGTCGCCGCTCCATAGTGACGGCAACCAGCCTTTTTCCGACTGAAAACAGTAGCAAGACTGGGTTATTTGTGTTGGAAATATGGCTTTAGAGGGCATTATCACCAGATAAGATCGAAAGGCCTTGGACGATAGAATGTTGGGGCAAAACGCTTGCCTGGCCGGGGAAAACGGATATCACTATCATTGGTGGCAAGGTCCTATGTTCTAGAATGGTAAATCGAGATGCCTTCATCTATAACATGAAGAAGATTTGGCAAGCATTAGATGACTTCTCAATTGAGGTAGTAAACCCTAGCCAAAACCTATTTGTCTTTACCTTTCGAGCCGAGACAGACACAAGAAGAATACTATTGGGTGGTCCATGGAGTTTTGACAATTGTTTAATCATTTTCTCCGAGCCTAAAGGGCTAGGACGATTATCATACTTACCCTTTGAAAGAGTCTCCTTTTGGGTACAAATCCATGGATTACCTTTGTATTTTATGAATGAAGAAACGGGATGGTTCCTTGGGTCTTTGATTGGGGATGTGGCGGATATTGATAACGATCATTACGGTGCGTTGGGTCTAAAGACTGTTGAAAAGCTCATTACTTAGGTATGAGAGATTACCAGAATTAAATTTTGGCTGCGGTCGGTTTGGCCATGCAACTTGAGACTGCCATCTAGGGAGAGATGAGGACGTGCCGCTGGGATATGTTTTCAACAGTGATTGGATCTATAAGGTTACGCCTCCACAAATGGAATATGGGACAAATAAAAGGCAGCGAGAGGGCCTGGATAAACAGAATAAACAGCCCGGAAAGAATCAAGGAAGGATGCCTCTTTTGACTTGGCGTAAAAAGGGTGGTGTCCTCGGGCAAGGATGTGGAGACATCTTTAAGGGATTCCGAAGAAAAGAGAGTTGATGACGGTGGGATTTTAAAGGTGAACCATGGTAAAACCCAAGGGAAAGATGTAAGTCATGCAGTTGGTTCGGGAAAAGGTAAAGATCCAATGGTGGTGGGAATGGAGACAAGGGAAGAGGTGTTACGTAGTCAAAAGCCATTTCCAAAAGAGACGGTGTGTGTGAAAACTATTTGAAGATCACCTGAGAAGCAAGATTGTGTTTCTAGGGCTAACAAGAGAAATATGGAAGAAGGGGACCTTTCTATAGACTTGCATGGGTTGAGCTAGAAGGCTGTTGTGATTAGTCCTACGATGACACCTGTGGAGGCTCCCCCCTAAAAGGTCTGTGGAGCAAAGTCCCACGGAAAATCCTTTCGCGGGAATTGTCATCAAGGAAGGCCTTTCGAAGATGTTGAACAGTTTGGACGTGCATGGGGGGTTTATTTTACTGGCACAGAAAGCCCTCTACTGAAAATATAGATACAAGAAGCTTTTCAATTCCAAGCACCTCATAGCCAAGAGACGCAGGACCTAAAGAAGATTCCGAGGAAAACTGCTGCGTCAAAGATTAGCCCAAAGAAGCAGAAATCTAGTAAAACAAGTGTGCATGGCAGTACGGGGGGTTTGCGTTCAAAGCTGGCTTTGGAAATTTCTACTTGGAAACCAACCAAAAGAAAATTTGAAAACCCTTTCTTGTATCAGGTTAATGAGCAAAGAAGCCTAGGTGGTGCGATGGGGTATAGGGTGTTAGAACTGGACCTTGTGGGGATGAGGTTGCCAAAAGCGAGGATTCAATAACAGATTGGACAGTGTGAAACTAAATTTACTAAATCTCAATAGGTGGCACCTATAGAAGAAAGGGCTGCCATTCCTCTAGAGGCTTCTAAGCTGAATGTTTGGGGTTTGGCCAACCCTCAAACATTCCAAATCTTGTGCAAACAAATGCGGGAACATTACCTAGATTTAATTTTTTTTTTTTTTGTGAAATTATCGCCTATAAAGATTAGATTGAAGAGTTACAGATTAAACTAAGGTTTGTAGAAATATTGGTGGTTAAGAGAGTTAAAAGAAGTAGTGGCTCAACAATATTATGGTAAAAAAATATAGAATTTCAGTTATTATCCTTTTCAATGTTTCATATTGATATTTATGTTCACTCACATAGGAGTAAAGTTTGGATGTTCATAGATTTCTATGGTTACCCCAAGGCAACTCAATAGGTTCACTTATGCACTTTATTATGAAGACTTGTCTTCGTTATCTTCTCTTCCCTAACTTCGTAGAGGAGAATTTAACTAGATTTTGAACCAAGAGGAGAAAAATTGACAATGCTCTGAGGCTGGATTATCTCATGGAGAATTTTCGCAAAGCATTGGTAGATTGCAGTTTAGTTGAATTTGATGTTCATAGGCCACAATTCACATGGTGCAATGGCAAATCTAGTAGGGATTTTATCCTGGATAAATTGGACAAATAAGTCTGTTCAATTGAATGGAAGGATTTATTTCCTAAGGCAGGGTTTCATCTATTAGAGTTTTGGGGCTCTGATAGAATTTGGAATTGTTTGCAATGCAAAGGATTGAATTCACTTCTTATTATTACTCTGCATATAAGCAGTGAATATATATACACGGTACTTTACAAGTTTAAGAGATAAGTTTTATCTCAAGTAAATTCAAAACTATATGATAAGATATAGAGTTATCATCTGAGAGTTTTAATTGTAATCATTTCTAGCACAAGTTCCTTATCTAATGTTATCACTTCAAATTGATACTATTATACTAATCATCTTGACTTATCTGAGAAGACTAACTATTATTTTCTAACATTCCTCCTTAAGTTGGAATGGATGCATGAATTTTCAGCTTATGCTTGAAGTAATGAAACTTATTACCAAAGAGAGGTTTTGTAAAAATGTCAGCTATTGTTCTTCTAAAGGTTGATACTTGATGATAATTTCTTTGCTTAATACCTTATATCTAATAAAATGCAAGTCAATTTCTATATGTTTTATTCGACCATGTTGAATTGGATTGATTGCCAAAGTAGCTGCACTGGAGTTGTCACAAAGCATGATTGGTGATGAGTTCAGTTGAATTTTCATCTCTAAAAACAAGCATTTCAACCAATAGATCTTAGTTGTTGTATGTGCAAGAGCTCAATATTCTGACTCATAACTGAACCTAGCTACTGCATTATGCTTCTTCGATGACCAGGAGATTAAATTATCACCAAGGAATATACAATAGCCTCATATTGACTTCTTGTCCATTATATCACACCCTTAATTAGCATCATTATATGATATTAGTTTGCTTTCTCTAGAAGTTGTGAATATTAAACTATGGTCTATGGTGCCTTTAAGGTATCTAAGAAGCCTTTTACATGTCTGCCAATGAACCACTAATAGACACTCTATAAACTGACTTAACTTATTGACAGCAAATATTATTTTTGGCTTGGTAAGTGTGAGACATTGAAATGCTCCAATTGTGCTTCTATACAGTTTAAGGTCTGAAAATGCATCATCTGTGTCTTTCTTTAAAATATGTCCAATGATCATTAGAGTTGCACAGTTGTTGGACTGGCTGAGATTGGTTTTGTGTAACAAATCACTGATGTACTTAGTTTGTGAAAGCTTCATGCTGTGTGTATCTTGGGTGACTTCTACACCAAGGAAATAGTGCAGAGGTCTTAGGTCATTCAAGCTAAATTTCTTATTTAGATCAGAAATGATTTGTTGAACTGCTATTGTATCATCTCCTATAACCAAAATATCATCCACATAGACTAAAACATAGATTGTGTGTGTTAGTTTGTGTTGAATGAACAAACTGGGATCAAATTTAGCATTATGAAAATTCTAACTCAATAAAGCTCCTTTGAGTTTCTCAAATCAATCTCTTTGAGCTTATTTTAAGCCATACAAGGCTTTTGTTAACTTGTAGACATAGAATGGTTTATTAGGATTAATAAATCCTTCTGGCTGAGACATATAAACATTTTCATGTAACTCTCTATTCAAAAAGATATTGTTCACATCTATTTGTCTTACTTCTCATCCTTTCATTATGGCCAAACTTAAAATGACTCTTATTGTTGGTGTTTTGGCTACTAGGCTATAGTTTTCAAAGTAGTTTATCCCAACAATCTAATGAAATGCCCTTGGTTATTAAACGAGCCTTAAACCTTTCTACAGTGTCATCTGGTTGATACTAGATTTTGTATACCCATTTATTGTCAACAATCTTTTAATTTATGTAAGGAACTAGTTCCCAAGTGTTGTTCTTTATGAGAGCTGTGTATTCAACCTATATGGCCTACAACTACCTTTATCTGACATTGCTTGCTTAGTAGAATTAAGGAGTTCATTAGTTATAGTATGTTGTCACAAGGTGGAGTAAATGAAACCTTTAGGCTTGAAAATCCCTACCTTGGCTCTATTTATTATAGGATGAGTAGGTTTTAGATTGAGTTTTTGTTGACAGGTGTTGGGTGTTAAACTGTTTGAGATATGAGAATTTTGTATGGGAGAAGTTTGTACTGATGAATGATATGGGTTATTAAGCCTAATATTTTTCATCTTTCAAACTTAATATTTATTCATAGAAATTAAGATTATTTATGTATTTTATTATTATTTTTTATAGATTTGAAGTCAATGGAATAAATAGGGTTGAAAATCTAATAAAAATAATCCAAAAAATTAAATTGCTACAGTTCTAGCTACAATGATCTGCTACAGTGCCCAGTGCTACGGTGCGTGAATAATACTGAGGGAATAATAGTGCGTGACAACATTTTTGCTACAGTAACTCGTGAACAGTAATTCTAATTTGACTTGTATTTGATGTTTAATCTTAATTTGAAGACATAAACCTATAAATAGAAAAGCAAAAATCCTAATTAAGGGGGAAGAGAAAAAAGAAGAATCAAGAGGAAAGAGAAAATAGAAAATAGAGAGAGAAAGAGAAAGAGCAATTTTTGGAGAATAAAGAAAACCAGAAGATTAAAGCCTACAAAAAATTTAGTTCTATCTTTTCAACTCTTTATCTTTCTAATTTTCTATAATTTTCATGGTGTTATTCTTGATAAGCTCTAGAACTCTTTGTTTCATCATGACCTAAGTTTTTTTATTTTATTTCTAGGGTTAGACTTTTGAACTTAAGTATGTAGTTTAATTTTATTACTTCTTAGTTTATTAACTTAATATATATATATATATAATTGATTCATTCTATTTTATGTTTATTATTTTTATTTTATCTGACCAATATTTTGAATGATTGAGGAACCATAATGAACTTGACAAAAGGATTAATGTGTTTAGCCTAAGATAGTTTGATGTATAATCATAAGGTAATAACTATGAGTTCTATGTAGGATAGACATATACCTAAATGGCATGTATGATATTATTTAAACTTGATTTTAATGAATTGCATTCTAATTTAATTACCATAGATATATAGGTGATTGTTAAAATGCGTAATATAGTCACTCGACCATTGACAAAGGCTTGTGATGAGATTAATGTCTAAGCCAATCCATTCATATTAAGTGATTAACTAAGATATTAATGAGTCCAATAAAATATTAGGGGATGATTCTATACCCTAAATTATTATCTTTGATGAATTTATCTCTTGTTTGTTACTATTTAAGTTTAATTTAATTTGATAGAATTAGGTTAGTTAATTAAATATTGCTTATAATATATGGACTTAAATCTTATATTACTTAATACGATAGCGTGTGCTTGTGGTTAACTACTATAGGATCAATCAATGAACATTCTTGATGAGCTTGAGAATGTATATGGGAAGAGGAAGATAATTCAAAAGGTGTTTGTTGTGTCAAAGGAGCAGAGTTTGGTGTACTTGTTGGTGTAGCTTCTTTTGGGTAATTTTCCAAGCTGGCAGGCAATAAATCTCTATCTGTTGTATGCACTAGTTCAGAAAAGAGAGACTGATATGATACATTGGTGACAAACTTTGTTAATGATTTATTATCATGTTGGAATTTAGATGAAAGGGGAAGTCTTCTTCATGAAATATTACATTCCTTGCAACATAAACTCTACCATATTCACTTAGACACCTATTCCTTTATGACATGAACTATATCCAATGAATACACATGCTTTTGTGCGTAATGTAACTTGATGTGATTATAGGGTTTAAAAAATGGATAACATGTACAACTAAAGACTCTAAAAAAATGTATAATCAAGTTTAGTGTTATATAATCTTTAAAATGGTGACTCGTGATGTAACACTGGTGTTGGAAGACTGTTAATAAGATATGTTACTGTGTTAATGGCTTCCCACCAAAATTTAATTGACATTCCAGCTTGTGAGAGTAATGTAAGTGCTGTTTCAAAGAAATACTTGTATTTCCTCTCAATCTTTCCATTTTAATGATGTATGTGTAAATAAGGGTGCCTAAATACAATACCTTACTATTTAAGATACTGCAGGAGTGGTCTGAATTCATCACCCTAATCTAATTGAACCATTTTGATGGATTTATCAAACTGTTTTTTGACCAAACTCTTACATTGTAAAAAGGTTTGATAGGTATCTAACTTAGAATCTAAATAGTATACCCAGGTGTACCTAGGGAAATCATTTAGGAAGCTAATGTAGTAAGCATATACTGTTAGGGTCGGTGCTTACGTGTCATCCTTAAATGTACATATACTTGTGTATTAATACAAGTGTACATTCCTATTAAATCGTTAATACCCATTTATATGGTATTATACATATAACGTTGCAAACATTGTAGATCTGAAGGAGTTTGGATCAAATCTAAAGGAGTTTAGATAAGGGTTCATAGTTAGCCATGCTGAGACATATAATTACTAAATGTTAGCATAGTTAAGTGTTAGCTGGTTATAATACTCAGCAGATCCAAGAGTTTGAGCCTTTTCTGTAATGAGACATAGACCTGAGAATATACTAGTAAATGCATAGTTACAAGAGTTGCAATGGGGTGCCAGAAAATACAAGTTGCGCAAGTATGTTCTCGAATAATTGTCCCTGATCTATTTCTACCGATGTGGGTCTGTCGGTGGATACCTTTATATATAAATCAGCATATGTCGTACCTATAGGGTATAGATGGTCATTCCTAGCCGACTATAAGCTTGGAGCTCGTATTGATATATGGGTATCTAGTTAAAACTAGATATGGGACAGACTCACGAGGGCCTTCGATAGACACCCTATGTAAGCCGTCAACGAAGGGTCCTCTCGAGTTGAGTAGTATACATGGTCTTTTGACTTGAGTGCCACGGTGGGCTTGTAAGTGATCCACCATACTTTGGTTCCACTCATGTCACATACCTTTTATGGTGTGATCGCTGGGTGTCACTTGGTATGATCCGATGCTTATGGAGTCCGGTGTGTACAGATATGGGATTCGTCAGCTCGCATAGGGAGTTTGATATCCAGATGCTTCGAGACTATATCTCGAAAAGTCTTGTGGCCATAAGTATCAATCCCAGGAAAGAGTTCTGCCAGGGTAGAACAATATGACAAAAACGTTTGTGCATATTGTTCAGTGAGATACAAGTCTGGAGATAAAACATGGATGAGCACAAGGGAATTTGACGGTAATAATCTATATCCTCGTACATCCAAGATATCATGACAGAAGGACTATACGTATACGTTGTAACCTCAACTTGCATAGTTCAACGCGCTGATTTGTATATTCATGACGTATGCGTGGGGCACTACTCACGGACTCATGGAATAGTTTCATTTCACGAATCGGGCGTAGGACCTAGGGAGTCCTGTGATATAGAGTGTACTCATTGTACACTGGGGCAGCGTGCCAGATTAAATTTTTTAATCTAGTAATATTCAGCACTACCACAGGAATACGTGCGTGTCTGTATTTAAGTGTTAAATATAACAATTAGTTAATAATTATTATTTACTAATTGTATTATAACATGTGGCGTATTGTAGACTCTCAATTGAGTTTACCCAAGTGTGGGATTTTATGGTACCCTCAGTTGAGTAACTATTTATGAGGAGTAAAATGGTTATTTCTCAATTTGATTATTTAATTAATAAAGAATCAAATATATCTCTTTTTATAATATATTATTATTTATATTATATAATATATATATAAAGAAAGAGAGAAAGTGAAGAGAAAGGGTGTTGGAGAGAAAATTTTGCCCGAGAGAAAAAGAAAGAGAAATGGAGAGAAAGAAGAAGAAGAAAAAAAAAAAGGGGAAGGGGGGGAAAATGAAATTGTTTCGCTTTTCCTCTGCTTCAAATTAGAGTAATTGTGAATTACTTCAAACTCTCCATTTCTTATCCTTTTGGAGAAAATGATATAAGCACACACCCGGCCATTTTGAGGATTAATAGTTAATCTCAGACTAAATATAGGGCTGCTGTTCTAGCTCACCAAGCCCACCGTTGGTGACTAAAACTGCATACGAATTAGTCTCCATGTGGACTCCAGGAATATACGTGTATAACATTACACATTGAGGTGAATTCTTAACCTTATTAATATATTAATGTGATTAATATATTTATTTATTGTGTTTATTGCATGTTTCATGCTTTCGTTGAACTTAAATTTGTATATAATGCATATTTAAACAATAAACACAATTATACATATATACACTTATACGTATATTAGATCCAACATATATTAGGGTTGACTTTATTATAGCAAGACCCCATAAATTTGTATGGATTAATTCTAGTGGTTGTTGAGTCTTAGATGTGGAAATGTTATAGTGAAGTTTATGTACTTTTTCAGATTGACAATGAGAATAGAAATTTCGATTCAAAAAAGCATCAAATTTGATTTTTTTGAACTGAGGAAGACTATCACAGTCTTTTACAACTTGTTTTATTACACTATCATTAGGGTGTCCCAACTTTATATGGAGTAAGTTGTAATAGCTGAAAGCTTAAATCTTTTCTAATTCTCACCCTATCCTAGAAATTGAACTTGAATTAATCTTTGAATCACTCTGAAGAGGTGTCTTTTTATTGACTTCAATTGAAAGGAAAATTGCACTGTTGTAGTGCATCTTTAACACAGATAGACACTTTACTGCCAGTTGAAATAACTCATCTTTAGCATAGCCTTGAAGCAACACTGTTCCCTACTTCTTGTCCTTAAAAAACAACAATTTTTATGAAATTCACTAAACACAGAATTATCTGTTACTAACTTGAAGCACTATAAGATTTCTGAAATTGAGGGAACAAAAATAGTGTTATGTAAGATAAGTTTTCTGTATGTGGATTTGGTGGCAGGTAATAAGATCTTGCTTTTGTTAATATGAGAAATAAGTAACTTACTGCCATTACTTACTGTAACTTTTTCACTCCCTTTGTATTCATTTTTGGAGTTGAGGTTTACAAAGTCATTTGTTAGGTGGTTTGTAGCACTACTATCCATAAACCAGTTTTGATCTACTAAATCATCTGAAGCAGTAATTTAAGATTATGATGTGGATTGATTAGTTACTGGTGGCCCTGCATAGTTATCATCAAATCTATGCCAACACTTTATAGCAGTGTGACCTGTTTTACCACAGATTTGGTATATATGTTTGGGATTATTGCTGGATTCTGTTGAGTGTTGTTGAATGCATTCTTGTCACTTGTTGGTTTTCCCATTCCGCTGCCTCGGTTAAAACATCATCTCCATCCATTGTTTCTTTTCTGCAAATGTGTATGAGTAAGATTGTTATTATTCAGCAATGTTGGCTTGAATATCTAGGTTTGTATATGTAGTGAGCTAATCAATTCTACTTTCTTGATTAAGAAGCATAACATATACTTCTTGTAAATGAGGCAATTCATTTTTAGATGTTATATTAACTACTATAGAGTCAAAGTCAGACCCAAATCCAGCCAATATGTATAGAATTAGATCATTGTCATGTAAGATTATTCCTATTGTTATGACATACATAACGCAGCGGAATAGAAAAACTAAAAATTCTTTAATCTTTGTTTTCATTAGATAAAAACACTTTTTATCTAAGGATCTTATGAATATATGATTTTGATGTTACTGTAAATAAAATTTAATAAAACATACCTTAAATCCACGGAGAGTTTTCTTCCACCAAAGGATTCCAAACCAAGCCTCTTGTTTTTACAGTGAAGGGAAGAGTGGGCTTCTTTCTTTTGTTTTTCTTTTCTCTCAAAAGAAAAATACGTATCTTGTTTTTCATATATATCTTTTGTGTTTTATTTAGACTAGTCTTCTTATTTAAAAAATAATCATTTAATTAATAACATTTACTAATTAAATTATTATCTTTTAAAAGGAGACCTAATTTATGTAAACTATATAGAGTTCTACTCTTTGTAGTTAACGTATAATACCCAACATTTGAGCATTATTAGTCTTTTAATAAAAGAAAAACACTAAAATAAAATTAAAATCTTTTTGATAATTTCAAAAAATTATCCTTAAGATTTTATTTATTTAATTTCTTAAATTAAATATTTAATTATATTTGGATAAGATCTTATCTATATTAATTAATTAATTTTATCCAAAACTATAAAATATACGTATTTGAAAACTATTTTCTGGACACAAACAATTTGTGTAATAACAAAATCCTTTTATTTGTTCACTGAATAATAAAGAAGAGGTGATATTGGGGACTTATGGACCTACAATTTCAAGCTCCAATAAATTTTAAATAATTAATTAAACTCTTTAATTAATTAATTTAATTTATTAATTCCAGTGTTATTCCACTAAAAACCTGAAATTGCACTCTTGAAATTGTAGATATAATTTACTCAGAAAACTTAGAGCAGTCCATTGATTTAATCACTACATGCAATTTAACCCTCCATAGATGATTCATAATTAGAGCTAGATTAATTACCATTTTACCCCTCTAATTATTTCTTTATCTTTAAGTACCATTAATTCACTAGTGAACAGTTAATTTGTAACATTATTACAAATTGAGCGCTCTAACCGTTCAATACTAGAATTAACTCTTAAGAGAACCTTCTTTCTAACTTCCATTAGGAATGAATGGATTCCATATCTGTAAATCATATCCCTAACCATTTATCTCATAATGCCACCAAAATACAAGTTTTTAGTCTATTCTTCAAATAAACCGTAACGAGTATTTCAAATGACATAATGACACAAACAGGAGTTTATGATCACTCAGGATTAAGGTTAATTAACATATGATCATCGGTTGACGTTATTTGAATTCTTAATTAACAACGGTATTTTACATAAGAATTCAAACTATGTCTGATCCAGTCATATATAATCATATTATAAATAATGCCTCCACCATAATGTCACTACATTAGTGATCCGGATAAGATTACTACATTTTAAATGTTTGTGGACTGCACTAATAATATTTAATTAGAGATCCCAAACTCTAATTAATTTATTACGGACTTTTTCTGTTTATTATTCATAACTTTAATCCTCTTGTATATAACAATTATATACTAAAGTTATGATTACATAAATAAACAAGGGATTTTCAGATATTTATGTCATAAAATTATGAACACTCATCAAGTATAAAATTACAATTTTATTATTCATAAAAACAGTATAAGTACATGCTTTTAGGGCATTATCCCTAACAATCTCCCACTTGCCCTAAAGCAGGTGAGATATATCTCTTAAACCCATGCCCTCCATATGACTCTCAAATGACCTAGTCGGTAATGTCTTGGTAAACGGGTCTGCAAAATTATTTTCAGACACTATCTTCATGACTGTCACATCACCTCTACACACTATTTTCCTGATCAAGTGATACTTTCTCTCTATATGATTTGCTTTCTTGTGGCTCTTGGGTTCCTTTGAATTTGCCACTGCCCCACTATTGTCACAGTAAAGGGTCAATGGTTTATCCATGTTTGGAACAACCTCCAGATCAATGAAAAACTTTCTAAGCCATACTGCTTCTTTAGCTGCTTCGCAAACTGCTATGTATTCAGCCTCCATGGTTGAATCAGCAGTACTGGATTGTTTTACACTTCTCCAGACTATGGCTCCGCCACCAAGAGTAAACACTGACCCAGATGTCGACTTTCGACTATCTTTATCTGATTGAAAATCAGAATCAGTATAACCAGTGGGGTTTAGGTCTCCACTCGAATACACAAGCATATAGTTTCTCGTTCTCCGAAGATACTTGAGAATGTGCTTTACCGCAATCCAGTGAGCCAATCCAGGGTTGGATTGATAACGACTAACTATTCCCACTGCATAGCAAATGTCAGGCCTCGTGCACAACATAGCGTACATGAGGCTGCCAACTGCCGAGGCATAGGGAACCCTTCTCATATCTTCTTCCTCCTAAGGTGTCTTAGGACACTGCTATTTAGAAAGAACAATTCCATGTCGAGTCGATAATTGACCCTTCTTGGAATTTTGCATTGAAAATCGCATAAGCACTTTATCAATATACGATGCCTGAGACAGTGCCAATAGTCTGTTCTTGCGATCCCGAATAATTTGGATCCCAAGGACATAACTTGCCTCTCCCAAATCCTTCATTTGGAAGTTCTTGGCCAGCCACTTCTTTATGTTGGATAATATTTCCACATCATTCCCAATGAGTAAAATGTCATCCACATAAAGTACTAGGAAAACCACTTCTTTGTTCTTGATGTACTTGTATACACAAGGTTCATCAACATTTTGTTCGAAACCATAAGATTTAATTGTCTCATCAAATCTTAAGTTCCAAGACCTTGAAGCTTGCTTAAGTCCATAAATGGACTTGAGCAATTTGCAGACTTTCTGCTCCTGGCCTTCTGCCACGAACCCCTCTGGTTGCACCATGTAGATGCTCTCTTCAAGATAGCCATTCAAAAAGGCTGTCTTGACATCCATTTGCCATTTATCATAATCGAGACATACAGCAATGGACAAGAGAATGCGAATGGATTTGAGCATGGCTACTGGTGAGAAAGTCTCCTCATAGTCGACTCCCTCTTTTTGGGTTTAACCCTTTGCCACTAGTCTTACTTTGAAAGTCTCTACTTTTCCATCCATGCCTCTTTTCTTTTTGAAGATCCATTTACATCCAATGAGCCTGACATCTTCAGGTGGATCTACAAATTCCCAAACTGAATTAGAGTACATAGACTCTATTTCTTGGTTCATGGCTTCTTGCCATTTTTCTTTATCAGAATCTTCCATTGCATGTCTATATGTCAATGGATCGTCTTCTCTTGTGTCAGACACAACTACTTGTGCCTCTCTCTTCTCTCTATAACGAGAAGGTAGTCTCACTATCCTCCCACTACGTCGAGGTTCTAAGGTGTTCTAATCATAATTAGTGGTTATCTGACTCTGTCGTTCACTAACTGTCAATGGTAAAGGTCTGATCTGATCAGAAAGCATTTCCTCCAGTACAATCTTACTGCGAGGTTTGTAGTTTAATATATAATCATTTTCAAGAAAAGTGGCATTTGTCGATACAATCACTTTCTTTTCTTGAGGACTATAAAACAAACCTCCTCTTGTGCCTTTAGGATAGCCTACAAACAGACAAACTTTTGTTCGTCGTTCTAACTTTTCAGTCTTTCCTTTCAGCACATGTGTCGAATACCCCCATATGCGAAAATGGCGTAAACTAGGTTTACTACCATTCTACATCTCTAAGGGTGTACTTTGGATAGATTTAAAAGGTACTATATTCAAAATGTAGACCGCTGTCTGTAGTGCATAACCCCAAAATGAGGGCGGTAGTGAAGAGTAGCTCATCATAAACCTAACCATATCTAGCAAGGTTCTGTTTCTCCTTTCTACAACACCATTTTGCTGTGGTGTTCCAGGTGCTGTGAGTTGGGATAAAATCCCATGCTCCAATAGGTGATCCTTGAACTCTGTGTCAAGGTATTCACCACCTCGATCGGATCGAAGGATCTTAAGAGTTTTACCTAATTGCTTTTTAGCTTCTGCTAAAAATTCTTTGAACTTTATAAAAGTCTCAGATTTTCTTTGCATTAGGTAAACATAACCGTATCTTGAATAGTCATCAATAAATAAGACAAAATATTCATAACCGTCTCTTGTTTGTACATTTAATGGACCACAAACGTCAATATATACAAGCTGAAGTAGTTCCTTGGCTCTTTCACCCTTAGCTGAAAATGATCTTTTAGTTATTTTACCCTCTAGACAAGATTCACATACAGAAAGAGTGCCAACGTTTAGCTCTGTTAAAGGACCATCCTTTACTAACCTGTTTATCCTATCCAGATTAATATGACTTAATCTAAGATGCCAAAGATACGTGTCATCATTAGGAGAAAACTTTTGCCTTTTAGTAGATTTAGGATATTCTACTCTAAATAGTTCAGAATTATGCAGTAAGGGCTCATCGGGCCTTAAAACATAAAGCCCATTTTTTAATTTCGCATGACAAATATCTAAACCATTTCTACCAATAATAATCTCATTATTATAAAAGAAAATATTAAACAATTGTTCATGCAACTTAGAAACAGAAATGAAATTCCTTCTGAATCCAGGAATAAAATAAATATTATTTAAAATTAAAAAATTGTTCCCAAAATTCAATCGAGCAACTCCCACTGCTAAAGCTGAAACGACTGCCCCATTGTCAACCCGCATGGTAAAGTCCCCATCAGCGAGCTCCTTAAAAGAGTTAAGCATCTGCAAGGAAGAACAAACATGATTAGTGGCTCCTGAATCAATTATCCAAAGAGAAGGTTCATCTTCCACTAAACAGGCTTCTAAAACCAGTAAATCATATTTACCTTTGTTCTTTTCTTTCAGCTCGGAGAGATACTTTTTACAGTTCCTCTTCCAATGCCCCTCGACTCCGCAATGAAAACACTTTCCTTTCTTTGGAGTCCTTCTTTTTACTCTTACTACGGTTAAAGGCTTTCTTAACCTTTCCTCCATAACCTGAACCACCACCAATGTTCTTCCTCTTTTTATTTTACTTAAAGGAAGACTTTTTAGCTTCAGCAACATTTGCTTCAGTCTTTTTAGGCTTATCTGATATAGCCTCAAAAGTTTGCAGTTCATTAAGTAGCTGAGTCATACTATATGAGAGCTTGTTCATGATATAATTTTTTTTGAACTGCGAAAATGCTGGAGTAAGAGACTCTAGAATGATGCTGACTTGAGTCTTATCATCTATGGTGGCTCTATGGATCTCTGCCTGATGCATTAAATTGATCATGTTCAAAACATGCTCACGCACCGGAACTCCTTTTTTCATTTTAGCATTCATGTAGCTACGAGTAGCTTCATGGCGGCTTTGTTCCGACTGCTGGCCAAATATCGCTTGGAGAGAGTCCCATATCTCATGTGCAGTTTCCAAGTGCTCGTGCTTCATTCTAAGCACATCGCTCATGCTGGCAAGCATATAGCAGCGGACCTTATTATTGGCCTGTATCCACTTCTCATATTGCTCCCGTACATTACGATGAGCATTGGCTGCAGGTTCTGGAGGACACTCCTCCATAAAGACGAACTTTTGGTCCTCACAGATCAGCACAATATTCATATTGCTTTTTCATTTTACAAAGTTATCACCAGTCAATTTTTCATTTGCTAAGAGGGTTATGATTGGGTTTGTTCCAGACATGATGCTAAAATAAATAAATAAAGCAATTTTAAGAATACTTGAATAAATATCATAACGATTTTTGAAATAGTAAACACGATGCATGACTGCATTTATTCAAACACATAAATATATATACTAATCCACGATAGTTCAATTTAACAATTAATATGCCACCGTAGGGTAGGTCACATTAAATTAAAATTAAAATTAAGACTATCTCAAATTAATAGAAAATTTTCAAAATATCTCATATTTTCATTTACCTATTAACTACCGTTTATTTCGGTCAAGACATAATTAACCTCTTAATTATATCTTTGTGAGTGTAACCCATTATTTCAGATTAAGATGACTTAACTCAAAAAATGCCGTCGTAGGGACGATCAATCATGAAATACATCACTTAATCCTATCTCTAGGAAGTCAACCTTGTTATTGAAATAGGCAGACACCCTCCGTAGGGAGGACGAAATCAAAGCATCGCGAGGCACCACCTATATCTCACGATGTTGTACTAATAATGGAGACCGGGGAGTTCATTGTCATGTTCCCTCTCCCACTCATTATTTTTAGCTATTTATTTTTATAGTTTATAAAACATCTTTATGTTTTATAACTTCAGTAAATTTTTATATTTCATATAACAAATTACTAAGTATAGTTAATTAATTCTAATAAAATTCAATCTTATTGGGCTTAGGTTCATTAGTCTAACTATTCCTATTAAATAGGCCTAACAATTTAGGTGAACCTAGTTTTTCAATTATTGAATTAATTATTTATTTTTATAATTAATAAAATCAATAATTTTATTAATAATTTTCTAAGTAATCCTAAATCAAACTATTTAATTTAGGTTACATAGAATAATGTAAAATAACTAATTTAACTATTAAATTTAATTTCACATTATTTGATTAATTATATAAGTTCTAAACATGCTAATCAATCTACTAATTTAATCTTATTAATTATAAAATGTCATAATAAAATAAAACTATTTAAATATTAATTATGGCATGTATGCATGTTATATTACAATAATATGAGTGGGTACATATGGATGATATGTAATTATGCATGATCATGTTATAATTTATGACATAAATAAATATTAATATAACTTTGGTCGAGTCCCTTAAAATTTTAAATTACAACCCATAAAATAAAAATAAATAAGTTACATAAAAAATACAGGCACGCAGGCTTAGTTGTACGTAATCTTTTTAAGTTCATAACGAGCCCAATTCATTTTCTTTGTAATTTTATACATTTGAACTTAAGAACTTTTCTTAGCTCATTATATATTTTACTAGATAGTCTAATTTTTAGACATTTATATATATATATATATATATATATTTGTGCTGCCCTTAATGATGGGCAACAGCCACTATAGGCAATAACCTTAAGCCATTCCAGATTCGGTAACTCACATTTGCCGTACTTTTGAAAAACCGTGAGTTTGTGCATAGTTATGAGATAATTCAAGAATTGAATTATCAAAGCAATGCATTAACAATTAATGCTTTCTGGGCATTTGAAGAAAATAACTTTATGATCGCAGTGAGCTTTTCATCTTTTCAAATTGATAGCTATTTTTTTTTTTTTTTTTAACTTAAAGTCACCAAAATGAATGGCAACTTTAGCCATGGCCCACTCCACTTATAACTGTTTCGGTTTTCTTTATAGATTTCGTCTTTTCTTCTTCATTGATTTCGTCTTTTCTTCTTCTTGCGATTAAAGAAGCAAAAAAATCAATGCTCATCTCATCTTATTCCAGCATCCACGGAAATAAAATAAAATTACAAAAATCCTGTACTCTTTTATGGGTTTTTACAATTTAATCTAAACAATAAAAAAAATATTACAATTAATTTTAGAGGATCATATAATTAACGACCAAAGAATCCATATATAAAACAATCATTCATCACATGAATAATATAAAAATAAAATACCCACTCAAACATACATATCAAAAATATATATATAATATAAATCATAATAAAAAAAATTATATATTCAAGAAACTAAAGCTCTGATACCAGTTGTAAGATTGTTCCTATTGTTATGACATTCATAACACAGCGGAATAGAAAAAATAAAAATTCTTTAATCTTTGTTTTCATTAGATAAAAACACTTTTTATCTAAGAATCTTATAAATATATGGTTTTGATGTTACTGTAAATAAAATTTAACAAAACATACCTTAAATCCACGCAGAGTTTTCTTCCACCAAAGGATTCTAAATCAAGCCTCTTGTTTTTACAGTGAAGGGAAGAGTGGGCTTCTTTCTTTTATTTTTCTTTTCTCTCAAAAGAAAAATACGTATCTTGTTTTTCATATATATCTTTTGTGTTTTATTTAGACTAGTCTTCTTATTTAAAAAATAATCATTTAATTAATAACATTTACTAATTAAATTATTAGCTCTTAAAAGGAGACCTAATTCATGTAAACTATATAGAGTCCTACTCTTTGTAGTTAACGTATAATACCCAACATTTGAGCATTATTAGTCTTTTAATAAAAGAAAAACACTAAAATAAAATTAAAATCTTTTTTATAATTTCAAAAAATTATGCTTAAGATTTTATTTATTTAATTTCTTAAATTAAATATTTAATTATATTTGGATAAGATCTTATCTATATTAATTAATTAATTTTATCCAAAACTATAAAATATACGTATTTAAAAACTATTTTCTGGATACAAACAATTTGTGTAATAACAAAATCCTTTTATTTGTTCACTGAATAATAATGAAGAGGTGATATTGGGGACCTATGGACCTACAATTTCAAACTCCAATAAATTTTAAATAATTAATTAAACTCTTTAATTAATTAATTTAATTTATTAATTCCAGTGTTATTCCACTAAAAACCTGAAATTGCACTCTTGAAATTGTAGATATAATTTACTCAGAAAACTTAGAGTAGTCCATTGATTTAATCACTACATGCAATTTAACCCTCCATAGATGATTCATAATTAGAGCTAGATTAATTATCGTTTTACACCTCTAATTATTTCTTTATCCTTAAGTACCATTAATTCACCAGTGAACAGTTAATTTGTAACATTATTACAAATTGAGCGCTCTAATCGTTCAATTCTAGAATTAACTCTTAAGAGAACCTTCTTTCTAACTTCCATTAAGAATGAATGGATTCCATATCTGTAAATCATATCCCCAACCATTTATCTCACAATGCCACCAAAATACAAGTTTTTAGTCTATTCTTCAAACAAACCGTAACGAGTATTTCAAATGACATAATGACACAAACAGGAGTTTATGATCACTCAGGATTAAGGTTAATTAACATATAATCATCGGTTGACGTTATTTGAATTCTTAATTAACAACGGTATTTTACATAAGAATTCAAATTACGTCTGGTCCAGTCCTATATAATCATATTATATATAATGCCTCCACCATAATGTCACTACATTAGTGATCCGGATAAGATTACTACATTTTAAATGTTTGTGGACCGCACTAATAATATTTAATTAGAGATCCCAAACTCTAATTAATTTATTACGGACTTTTTCTGTTTATTATTCATAACTTTAATCCTCTTATATATAACAATTATATACTAAAGTTATGATTACATAAATAAACAAGGAATTTTCAGATATTTATGTCATAAAATTATGAACACTCATCAAGTATAAAATTGCAATTTTATTATTCATAAAAACAGTATAAGTACATACTTTTAGGGCATTATCCCTAACATGTCATCCATTAGGTTCTCTACAGCAGCTAAGTAATCAATAATTGTCTTCATCTTAGCAGAGTAATCACTTATGGACATCCGTCTTTTTTGGTGATTTAAGGTTGCATTCGAAGCTGCAGCACTCTGTCTTTTGATTGAGATGAAAACAGCTTCTCTATAGTTGTTCATAATTCCTATGAAGTAGCACAATTTACCACTGTGTCAAGAATACTTTCTGTCATAGTTGGCAGAAGCCAACTTAGCAATAATTGGTCTTGTTTCATCCATGCTGCATAATCAGAATTTGGGGTTATGATAATATTGTTTATCTATAGTCACGTGAATAGAATATGGTCTTTGCTTTGTGCCATCAATAAGTAATTCAAGGCCATGGCCTCGAACAGCAGGAAGTACTTGGGATTTCCTGATCAAGTAATATTTCCTGTCCAGTTTCAAGGTGTTGAAGCTGATGGATAAAGAGACAATATTGGTTTGATTATTGGATGCTATTGTTTGACTTTCAGTGGTAGATATTTGTTGGGAAAAACTAAAAAATTCTGTGGTAGCCATGTTAGGAAGAATAGATTGCTAGCTCTGATACCAAGATAGAATTTAGAATTGTTTGCAATGCAAATGGTTGAATTCACTTCTTATTATTACTCTACATATAAGTAGTGAATACATGGTACTTTACAAGTTTAAGAGATAAGTTTTATCTCAAGTAATTTCAAAACTATATGATAAGATATAGAGTTATCATCTGAGAGTTTTAATTGTAATCATCTCTGGCACAAGTTCCTAATCTAATGTTATCATCTTGAATTGATACTATTATGCTAATCATCTTGACTTATCAGACAAGACCAACTGTTATTCTTTAATAGGCTCTGACCATAGACCCTTGGTGATTGATTTGGATGCCGACTTTGATTAATGAGCAAATGGGCAAATGCTAACTGCAGAATGTTAGATTTCATTTTGAAGACGTTTAGGTAGAGGAAAGGGATTGCAAAAGAAAATTATTACGGAAGGATGAGATAGGTTTGTTGTTAGTTTATGCTCAGTTCAAACTCTGTTGTCAAATTTATGAGCTACTTTGCATGAATGGAATCGAAGAAAATTTAAGAAGTTGTCGAATGATATTTGGGTAGCAAAACATAAGGTTACAAAGCTGAGAAGAGATATAAAGCACAAACCTAGCTGGAGCTTCATGAAGGGAAAAAAAGTTGGATATCCTACTTTAAAAACATGAAGTTTACTGATGGTAGAAATCTCAGGTGAGGTGGCTTAAGAGTGGAGATCAAAACTCTTAAGTACTTTCACCAAACAGCTTCTAGTTAGCGGCATAGAAATAAAATTTCCAACCTTTTTAATAACCAACAAATGTAGAGGCAGGAGAAAGAATTCATCAAAGATGCCTTAATTCTCCATTTTCAACAAGTTTTTACCTCTTCCTGGCCAATGGAATTGCACATCCACGAGGTACTAGCATATGTTGATATAAAAGCTGTCAAATAGCAATAACAGTTTCTTAAGGCACCTTTCACAATAAAAGAGGTACAACGTGCCTTGTTTAATCTATATCCTACCAAAGCGTTGAGCAAGAATGAGATGCCTGCACTTTTTTATTAAAAGAATTGGAAAATAGTTGGTGAGGGAATTATGGGTAATTTTTTAGAGTTTTTGAACAATTGGGGGAATTTAAAGGTGGTTAATGAAACTTTGCTAGCCTTAATCCCAAAAATGTGGTGTTCTAGGAAGTCCTTTAGATTATCGACTAAATAGTTTATGTAACATGTTGTATAAGATCATTTCTAAAGCAATGGCCAATCGTCTGCGAGGAGTTCTAAAAGAAATTATTTTTGAATTATAAAGTGCTTTTATTTTGGGGAGGCTTATTAGAGATAATATAATTAACGTTTTTGAATGCATGCATTATAATAAAAATATTCAAAATCCTCAAAGCAATCATTTAACCTTAAAATTGGATATGTCAAAAGTTTATGGATGGAATGACCTTTACTTATAGCACTTATGCATAAGCTTGGTTTTTTTTTAGAGGATTGGATTCAAAAGATCTAGTGTTGCATAATTTTAGTCACCTACTCAATATTGATTAATTGGGAACAATGTGTTTCCATAATGCCGACGAGCGGTCTTCATCAAGGTGACTCACTTTTCCCTCACCTTTTTATTTGCTAAGGGGTTATTAGCCTTATTCCAGAGAGTTGAGGCTGAGGGGAATTTGGTAGGGGTAAAATGCAGCAGACAAGGGCCCATTATATCCCATTTATTTTTTGTTTATGACAGCCTAATTTTTGCTAAGGTACTTTGCAAAATTGTCAACTGATTAAGGATATGATTTCTTTGTATAAAAAAGCTTTGGGCTAGTTAGTTAATTACTCAAAGTCAACAGTATGTTTTAGCCTTTGTTTTTAGGAGGATAAATCTATGAAGTTGGTGAGTTACATGGGAGTGCAAATGGTTGACAGTCATGCTAAATACTTAGGTCTCCCTAGTATAAATGGGAAGAAGAAACTGAATTTGTTTGCTGCCCTTCAAGAGAAAGTTTGGGATAAGCTTCATGGCTAAAAATCAAAGTTACTTTCAACTGCAAGTAGGGAAATTCTGCTTAAAGCTATAGTCCAGATAGTTCTAGCTTATTCTATAAATCTTTTTTGTCTATCGATGACTATTATCCTTGATCTTCATGTAGCCTGTGCTAGATTCTGGGGGGAGGAAGGAACAAGGAGTAAAGAAAAATTCATTGATGTTCTTAGGAAGATATTTGCAAGTTGAAAAGGGATAGTGGTTTTGACTTCTAAAATTTTATGGCTTTTAACAAAGCCATACTTGCTAAGTAAGGATGGCATATCTTAAATGTTCTTGATTATTTTATGGCTTGAATTTTAAAAGAATTTTATTTCTCTGATGTTTCCTTTTTATAAGCTAAGGCTACTAATGGCTTATCCTTCATTTTGAAAAACTTTATTTAGGGCAAGGAGCTCCTTCAACAAAGGTTGAGGTGGCGTATTGGAGATGGGAGCTTAGTCTCTATTTATCATAATTCGTGGATTCTTAGGCCTTTTACTTTTAAACCTCTTTATCCCATAAGTTGTCAGAACACAATAAGGTTTTTCTCCTTATCTTAGCTTCAGAGTAATAGGATGTGGAAGCTATTCGAAATGCTTTCTCAGAGGAAGAAGTGCAGATCATCCTTAGCTTACCTCGTCCAAGTGTCACGTCCCAAGTGTTCTCAAGCATTTTTTTGAACACTTAGTGTGCGACAAAGCCTCCTAGAGGCCTTAAGGACTGTTAGAACGAATCATGAGCCAGAGCTTCTAGAAGACCCGCTGACATGAGTAAAGAACTAGGCCAAGCCCGTGACTTATTAAGGTTGTTAACCTTGATTAGAATTTCATAGAATGTGTGATGGCATCTAGGAATATTCTAAGAAATTTTATTCCATCTTGTATATACACCGTTAGATCATTTAGATCTCAGCCATCGATTGTATAGGGCTGCTAGTATATAAGGGGGAGACTCTCACTTGTATAATTCATTTCATAGCTTATTTTCGCTTCAGCAATATAGAGAGCATTCGTGCAAACACTTGGTGTGCGTGTTTTTCTTCTCTTTGTATGATTTTCTTGGCTGCTTAGCACGCAACACGTCTAAGGCAGCACGGTTCTAAAAAAGGTCTGTGACATTTGGTATCAGAGTAGGTTCAAAGATGGAGAAAAATGCCATGCCATCGGATTTGACTGAAGAGAGGGGTTGGAACCCCAAAGCTAAGAGGCACGGTAGTGTACCTTCCGAAAAGTCTATCAATCCAGGCCATGAGTTCAGGAACATGGTGAAAACGCTCGGTGGCACTGTGGGAAAGTCGACGGATCATCTTGGGGAGTTAGAGTACCAAGTATAGAAGCTCGAGGCGGGACTCGACACTCAAGGGGATGAGCTGCGCTCCCTCATTAACACATCCATCGAGAGTTACACTGATCGACAGCGTGACTAGATCAAGGCTTTTCAGGAGAAGGTATACACCACCTGTAGTAACCAGTATCCACAACCGATAAGAATATATATTTACATATATATAAATATACATATTTTATTTGTATGTGGGTGATACTTGATTTATGTATTGTTATTAGTAGTGTTTTTATAGGTTAAGGACATACTATCAGTTTTGGGTTTATTTGCAATACTTTAGATTTATTTTAGGGACTAAATTGTAATACTTTAAAAGTTTTAGGGGCTAATTCATAAATATTAAAAATTAACCTCTTAGTATAAAAATACACATTTGAAATCCTAATTCACTCATTTTGGTCGAGTTACCTCTTTTAGAGTGAGAAAAGAGAGAAAGAAGGGGAAGAGAAAGAGAAGAAGAAGAAGAAGAAAAAAAAGAAGAAGAAGAAAAAGAAGAAGAAAGTTAGAATTTAAGTTTTAACAGGTATATTATAACCCTTTCTTAGTTTCTTGGTGTTAAATTAGTTAATTCCTTTAAATTTTGATTTCTAAAAATATGTACAATTGAGGATTTGATGTGTATTTCTTAAGATATTATAAGAATTGATGATGATCTATGTAGATAGCTTGATAAATCATGATGAATTGTAGAATTCCTTCTTGATAGTCTCTTGATCCAAGAATTTTATAAATTATTGTGATTTGATTTTGGTTTTAAATTTTGAGTATATAAAATTAGACATGTTTTTATAATTATTTGAGACTTTTAATTGATTGAAAATTTCAAAAATTGAAGTTTTAGTGAATTTACTAAAATGACCCTGAAATTCTAGAAATTTCTTGTGTTAACAGTATGATACAGAGACAAATAATTTTGATTTACTGAATGATCTTTAAAAATTAATAATTTATAGAATACGATAAGCTTATATGTCTAATATGATATATTCAGAATTGAGAATTTAGATCAATGTAGTTAAATTGTTATAATTTTCTAAAGAGTGTCAGCTCATTGGAGTATTTGATTAACAGATTTTTAAAGCTATATAATAAAATAGTCTTAAAATACTTTTGGCAGTGATTTAGAAGTGAAATATTTATCATAGATTTATATATATGTTAAGAGTAGTTCTATTGTAGTTTTATAATTTTTAAGTTAGTATATGATTTTATAAAATTAGGAGATTGAATATTGTTCAATAAATATCTTGATCCTATCAGGTTAGTTGTTTGGATTCGATGGTGTTTATGGAATAGATTGTGTAGGTATTATGATATAATATTTATATATAAAAAGGATATATGAGTCAAGAATGATATAGTCTGGTCTTGGAGTAATTAGACATCATTTGATGTATAAGAAAATTTTGTTAAATGTAAGTGGTCAGAATAAGAGGTTTTGAGAAACCAAGTAATTAGACCAATTTGATGTGATAAGTGTAATATGTGTAATTTTGTAAGCTATTTAAAGTATTTTGTATGAATATTGAGGCTCATGAAATGATTAATCTCCATTGATAGGTTAAGGAGATTTAAGCCTTGTAGCTGAACGTGCTAAGAGGTAAGTATACTAAACGTTTTACTGAAATCACGATAAACATAGTAATTGTTGTGTATGATTTTGTAAATGTGGTTAGGAATATGTTTATGTTATGTCAAAGTATATTTTGATATGAAATGTGAAGACATGTGTTTATAAATGTGAACATGGACATACATGACATATATGTGTTTTTTGAAAGTGAGCTTTCAAAGTAAATTTTGTTTAACAAAGAGAGCTTTTGAAGTATAATATGTCCATGATAAATACTTTGTATTTTGAGGATGCTTGAACTAACTGTTAACTTAGTAAGCATTTTATGTGATTTGTTGAGCTTTTATGTGTGGCATTTTCTTCGGGATTAGTATATGTTATATGTTCCATATGTAAGGAGAATCCTATTGGTACTTAAAGAAAGAGTGAGTCATCACATTCGTGTGGTGGCGTATTGGTGCATGTGAGAGGACTCACCAATGATCAGGTGAAGGTTTGACTTTTACCTTCGGGCATAAGCATTATACATGTGTAATTTAAAAACCTCACTTGTACTATTCCTCTTATACGGTATGTCACCTACAAGTGACATTTGGCTCATTATGTGATAATGTAAGTCCTACTAAGTAGTAGTTGAGTGATGGTATTCATATAATATCTTTTGAAAGAATGTGTAAGCGCTTATATGACATGTGATTTGATAAGATTATGATTTTGATTTATCACAGCATATCATATATATGTATTGTGTATACATATGTATTTGTATTTGATATATGAAAACCTAGTATGCTTACTGAGTTTTATACTCATTATAGTTTATGGTGATTTCAGGTAAATAAGGTACATATGTCCTTAGCGGATTTGGCATAGCTTCTGCTATTTCTTAGGTTCCCTAAGTTGCTAGGTTACTGAATGTTTCATTTGGGGATATGTGGGATAAGATATTTGATTTGTCCCTATTGAATAAATACTTATGTATTATTTTATTATATGTGGTTGAATTTGGTTTAAGTTTCACCAAGTGTGGTTATTGGTTGATTTTAAGTAAGAATTTACAATGAATGTATTCTGGGCTTCCGGTAACAAAGTTGCTACTGGTGACATAGTAGAGTGTTAATCTCTGAGAAAACTCTGAGTATCTCCGGTTTACTAATTGTCCCAGTAATAATTCAATTGTTATAATTCTGAAAGAAATTGAAATGAATGTTTAAATATTGTCAATAGAAGATTATGTTTATATGTTAGGTTACGGGTTGATTTTAGTGTTGAACTTACTAGCAACGTGCTAAGGATTCCTATGTTGAATTAAAGTATGAAATTTTATATAATATTATTTATGAGTGAACATTATTGAATGAATGTAAGTGATGTCATATGTCGAATCTTTTGGGTCTGATGCGTGATAGCTTTTAGTAGTATCAGAGCTAAGATATGATTCTGTAGACTTTTAGGTGTCAAGTCAAGGGAACCGAGCAGATGCCAAATCCTTAGGATTGTATTTGTAACTTTGTTGTGTAAATGTTTAACATCTTATTTAAATTTTTGTATGATTTTGTGAAGATGACACATTATCCAAGAGGTGCTAAGATTGTTGTTATTGTATATAATGGTACTTTTGTGGATCTTAATGTTATCATCTATGATTTTTGTTTTTAGTTATGACTAATATGCTTAGTAAGAATGATGTCGAATATCTTATAATGATAATTTGTATGTCATAGAGCAAATTGAGATAATTTTCTCAATGTCAAAATATAGAAAAGTAGAGTATTGAAGCCATCAATTGAAACAACTTATATTGAAAAGAAAAACAACAACAACATAGTAGCAACAAAAATACAGTAGAGGCTACAAAGTGAGATTTAAGTCTATTTTGCTCTTCTTCACACTGTTATGAGTAGACCAATCTAACTGATACAATGTTGGATTAGATAGAGGAATAAAAAATTGTAATTAATCAATCAGTTGAACAGTTGGAGCAGAAATAAGAATCCGTCGTGCTAGAAGTGGGATGAATTGTCTTCCCGCTGCATAGTCAAGAAAAGATAACAACTCGTTATAAAAACCATTAATATTTAACAAACTAATGGGTTTTTGGTGGATTTGTAATTGTGTCCATGAGGCAATTTGAAAAATTTCCTCCAAGGTCCGAAACCTCTTGGTGGAGCTATGAAGGCATCTGTAACTCATCCCCAACTATTTTTCCTACAATATTTTTAATAGCTAGAGGTTTTGGAATGATACCCAAAACTCGACTACCTTTATTGTGTGCAGCTTTTGCCACAGACCCCATTAACCCACAGTTACCTCCTCCATATACTAAATGTATATTTTGCTCAGCTAATACCTTACCAAGATTTTCTGCAGCTTTTACAAACTCTTCAGTATTACCAGGGTTGGATCCACAAAAGACACAAATTTTTGTGAATCGACGAGCTGAGGTTTCCTCCATTATTACGCTTACCCTAATTTTTGAATGTTTTCAAGTTTGTATAAGGATGCAAAAACGATATATTTATAGGAAATAAAATAAAACTGATAACAATTGTGGAGCATATGTGTAAGTATGTTAAAGTATATATTTTCATCGGTTCTTGTGAAGCATAAAGAAATAATGGATTTTATTTTATCATTATAAGGGATAATAGGCCGTAAAATTTTGAATAAATATTTGTTGATATGTAAGTGTGATAAAATTGTGTCGGAAGCATCATGAATTAGGTAAGATAATTAAGAAAAGTTAAATAAATGCCACTTTTATAGACTTAGGGACCTTGCCGTCTTGGCACTAATGGCCGACAATGCATTTATGACTTGTAGACTTTTGGGCTAACATTTGGACTTTTGGACTTGAGGTCAAATTAACTTTATTAATTACAAGGATTTTTGTGGTCTTAACATATATTTGTTTGCCCAGTAGAGTAAAAGCAGACATGAAGAAAGATAAAGCACACTTGACATAAAGATAAAACAGAAGCACTCCTGTCATGATTAACTACTAAATGATAAATAGCTTGAATTATCACTATCGTATCATTGGGTAAAGTCATTGAATTAGCCCCAAAAACTTCTCGTGTCTGGTGATGTGGTATCCATTGAGCTGGTTCTTATAAATGCAGTTGCTTCCTTTTAGACTTCGCTATCAGTTGGATAAGGTTGAGAATCTTGGGATAATGATAAAGTCAAGTTGGGTTAGTGAGATGTTTCATCAATCTGCATGTGGTCACCTGGCATACTGGACTGTGAAAAGTTATCCAGGTTTAGAGAAAATTCATTTGGATTTGGAAAGTAGTGGTAGTATCTAGAGTAGTCAGT
Source organism: Ailanthus altissimus (assembly GCA_946807835.1). Taxonomy (NCBI): domain Eukaryota; kingdom Viridiplantae; phylum Streptophyta; class Magnoliopsida; order Sapindales; family Simaroubaceae; genus Ailanthus; species Ailanthus altissimus. Next base: position 12,263,321 of record OX327706.1, on the reverse strand, counting down.
CTATCTTTGATGTGATAGAGCGGCAAGGATCTGGTTTTTGTGAAAAATAGAAAGAGCAATGTGGGTCAAAATGAGTCTCCCTGATCGCTTTCATCTGTGTCATATCCGTGAGATATGAACTTATGGAGTTGTTGTTCCCATATATTGAATAAGGGCTCTGGTTGAGTGAAAGGTGAGTCTACTATATCTTGATCTTCTGCAGGTGAGCTAGTTTGGATGAAGGATGTGCTGGCTTCCTCTTGGATTTGGGTGTCAGTTGGATAAGGTTGGGAGTCTTGAAAGAGGGATAAGTCAAAATTGGGTTGGTGTTGGTTAGGTTCTGTCGGGACACCTAGCTGAGATTGGGTAGGTTCTGTCGGGACAGCTGGCTGAGGCTATTGGTAAAGGTTATCCATTTCTTGTCTGTATCTGGCATAATAAGTCATGTTTGGGGTATAGTAATGGTGGGTGGAGTAATCTGTATTTCTGTAATGTGAAAGATGATGTTTTTATCTTTGTTAAAATTTATGTAAATTGGCAAAATTCAGTTCTTCTGCAAAGTATCTTCAACCTGTTCCCAAGGTGCAGCACCTTCTGGGGAGATCCAAACAGACGGAAGAATTATCTGGTTTTCCTGGGCAAGAATTCTTTCAAGTTCTCTCTTTTGCTAGATTACTTCTTCAGGTCAGAGCTTAATTGATCCTTTTAGTGAAATGGGAAATGTGAAGTAATCCTTGACAGTGGGGTAATAATGGATTTCATGATCTGAAACAATCATACCCTTTCGTTGGAGAAGTAAGACAGACCAAAGATGTTGTCTGGGGATTGCAGCATTTGTGTTTTTTGCAATCATGTGTTGAAATTTAGTTATTCATTATGTCTTTGGGTAAAACCATTGGAGAAAAATCAGGGTTGGATGATCTTCATCACATTTTTCTAATTCTTAGAAGGTTCTAAGTAATGAGAATTCCATGGCGATTGTATACAGATCCAACATGTACCATAACAAGTAAATGACAGGTTTGGACCATTGGGAAAATTGGGAAAAAGAGTGCAAGTGAAAAAAAAGGGTATTCTAAGTTGAACAAAGGGCCACCAAGAACTGTGAGGCCATGTTCTTGGACTGCCAAGATGGCGTAGTGTCTGATGAATTCTTTGGCACGGGAATGGAGTGTTCTAGTTCTGATTAGGTATGAAAATTGTGGTTGAATAAAAGGAACATAAGGAGTTATGATAATGGGATTTATTATGAATATGGTAAGAGGGTTGGTTTTCTTTATTGCTAGAAAAGTGATTGTGAAGTTTAGGCTAGTTATAAGGTTTCGTGAAAGAAAATCAGCAATCGTTTTGTCCTTTCTTTTTACGTGAATGGCGTTAAAGGAATAGTTGAAAAAATTATCTTTGGCATCGCAATAATTGTGCTAATGGAATCTTTTCTGTTTGAAACTGAGCATATTAGAAGGAAAAAAAAAAAGGCAGACATGTCAATCTCAATGAGAAAATGATATCCAATAAGATGGACTATTTTTAAAGAGTCCAAGTAAAAGATATAATACTGAGATCTATGGTTTAAGAATCAATTGAACTAAATGTCTTTTTATTGAAGTTGATTTTTGATCATTTAAGATAATACCTTTAACATTCTGATTTGAATAACAACTTAGTTGCATAGAAATGCTAAATTATTTTCATTTTGAGAATGATATTATGCATATGAGTAAATGTTAAAGGGATTAAAATTTTCAAAAGAGTTAAGAATTTTATTTAAGAGATTAGTATGGGTATTCTACATCTATGTCATTCTTTAATGAATAAAAGGTGAAGTGTATAGATGTCTATTAAATATTGAACGAACAGGTGAAAAGAATAAAAATATGTGTGTATATATTTTATAAGTCCATAATGTGTGCCATGTGTTTATTTTGGGATATATGTTTTGTGCTCCTCTCATATACTAAATTATGAGTCACTTCAACTTAGAGATTATCTTACCTATGAAGAAGTGCCCATTAGGATTTTGGACAATAAGGAACAAATTCTTCATACTAAGAATATTGATTTGATAAAGGTTTTATAGAGAAACCATGCAGTTGAAGAGGCAACCTGGAACGAGAAGAGGAAATAAGATCTAAGTATCCTCATCTATTTGCTTAAGTTATGATTTCGAGGACGGAATTCTTATAAGGAGGGTAGAATTATAGTAACCAGTATCTACAACCGGTAAGAATATGTATTTATATATATACATATTTTATTTGTATGTGGGTGATACTTGATTTATGTATTGTTATTAGTAGTGTTTGTATAGGTTAAGGACATACTATTAATATTGAGATTATTTGCAAGACTTTAAATTTATTTTAGGGGCTAATTCATAAATATTAGAACTTAACCTCTTAGTATAAAAATACACATTTGAAACTCTAATTCACGCATTTTGGTCGAGCTACCTTTTTTAGAGTGAGAAAAGAGAGAAAGAAAGGGGAGAGAAAGAGAAGAAGAAAGGGGAGAGAAAGAGAAGAAGAAAAAAGTTAGAATTTAAGTTTTAAAAGGTATATTATAACCCTTTTATTAGTTTCTTGGTGTTAAATTAGTTAATTTCTTTAATTTTTTATTTCTAAAAATATATACAATTGAGGATTTGATGTGTATTTCGTAAGATATTGTGATAATTGATGATGATCTATGTAGATAGCTTGATAAATTATGATGAATTGCAGAATTTCTTCTTGATAGTCTCTTGATCAAGGAATTTTATAAATTGTTGTGATTCAATTTTAGTTTTTACTTTTGAGTATATAAAATTAGACATGTTTAGAATCATTTAAGACTTTTAATTGATTGGAAATTTTAAAAATTGAATTGTTAGTGAATTTACCAAAATGACCCTGAAATTCTAGAAATTTCCTGTGTTAACAGTATGATACAGAGACAAATAATTTTTGATCTGCTGAATAATCTTTAAAAATTACGAATTTATGGAATATGATAAGTTTATATGTCTAATATGATATACTCGGAATTAAGAATTTAGATCAATGTGGCTAAATTGTTATAATTTTCTAAAGCGTGTCAGCTCATTGCAGTATTTGATTAACAAATTTTTAAAGCTATAGAATAAAATAATTTTAAAATACTTTTGACAATAATTTAGAAGTGAACTATTTATCATAGATTTAAATATGTGTTAAAGGTAATTCTGTTATAGTTTTATAATTTTTGAGTTAGTATATGATTTTATAAAAGTGGGAGATTGAATACTGTTCAGTAAATATCTTGATCCTGTCAAGTTAGTAGTTTGGATTCGATGGTGTTTATGAAATAGATTGTGTAGAAATTATGATATAATATTCATATATAAGAAGGATATATGAGTCAAGAATGATATATGCTAGTTTTTTAGTAATTGGACATCATTTGATATATAAGAAAATTTTGTTAAGTGTAAGTGGTTAGAATGACAGGTTTTGAGAAACTAAGTAATTAGACCAATTCGATGTGATAAGTGTAATATATGTAATTTTGTAAGCTATTTAAAGTGTTTTATATGAATTTTGAGGCTCATGAAAGGATTAATCTCCATTGATAGGTTAAGGAGATTTAAGCCTTGTAGCTGAAAGTGTTAAAAGGTAAGTATACTAGACTTTTTACTGAAATCATGATAAACATAGTAATTGTTATGTATGATTTTGTAAATGTGGTTAGGAATATATTTATGTTATGTGAAAGTATATTTTAATATAAAATGTGAAGACATGTGTTTATGAATGTGAGTATGGACATAGATGACATATATGTGTTTTTTGAAAGTGAGCTTTCAAAGTGAAATTTGTTTAACAAATAGAGCTTTTGAAGTGTAATATGTCCATAAGAAATATTTTGTGTTTTGAGGATGTTTGAACTCACTATTAACTTAGTAAGCATTTTATGTGATTTGTGGAGCCTTTATGTGTGGCATTTCCTTCGGGATTAGTATATATTATGTGTTCCATATGTAAAGAGGATCCTATTGGTACCTAAAGGAAGAGTGAGTCATCACATTTGTGTGGTGACGTATTGGTGCATATGAGAGGACTCACCGATGATCAGGGTGAGGGTTTTGCTTTTACCTTCGGGCATAAGCATTATACATATGTAATTTAAAAACCTCACTTATACTATTCCTCTCATATGGTATGTCACCTACGAGTGACATTTAGCTCATTATGTGATAATGTAAGACCTACTAAGTAATAGTTGAGTGATGGTATTCATATAATATGTTTTGAAAAAATGTGTAAGCGCTTACATGACACGTGATTTGATAAGATTATGATTTTGATTTATCACAGCATAACATACATATGTATTGTGTACATATATGTATTTGCATTTGAAAATCTAGTATGCTTACTGAGTTTTATACTCATTATAGTTTATGTTGATTTCAAGTAAATAAGGTACATATGTCCTTAGCGGATTTGGCATGGCTTCTGTTGTTCCTTAGGTTCCCTAAGTGGCTAGGTTGCTGAGTGTTTCATTTGGGGATATATGGGATAAGATATTTGATTTGTTTCTATTGAATAAATACTTATGTATTATTTTATTATATGTGGTTGAATTTAGTTTAAGTTTCACCAAGTGTGGTTATTGTTTGATTTTAAGTAAGAATTTATAATGAATATATTCTGGGCTTCCGATAACAAAGTTGTTACTGGTGACATAGTAGAGTGTTAATCTCTGAGAAAACTCTGCATATCTCCGGTTTACTAATTGTCCCAGTCATAATTCAATTATTATAATTCTGAAAGAAATTGAAATGAATATTTAAATATTATCAATAGAAGATTATGTTTATATGTTAGGTGATGGGTTGATTTTAGTGTTGAACTTACTAGTAATTTACTAAGGATTCCTATGTTGAATTAAAGTTTGAAATTTTATGTAATATTATTTTTGAGTGAACATTATTGAATGATGTAAGTGATGTCGTATGTCGAATCTTTTGGGTTTGGGGTGTGACACCACCATTGACAAAGTTTAAGCCCAAGTAGAAAAATTGAGTAGAGGGTTTGATGCTGTCAAGAAGGACGTGATGTTGTGCAAGCGAGCAGTAGCGAATGTGTCTGTTGTTGCTCAAGGGGTGCCAGGAGTTGAGACTCCTAAACCGAAGGAGATCAGAGGCAAGCGGAATGCCAAGGAGCTCGATAACTACTTTTGACAAATGGAAAGACACTTTGATGCCATGGGCGTGGGGGACAAAGGCAAGGTAAATACCGCGACCTTATATCTTTCCGACCATGCATTTCTATGGTGGCACAGGAAAAGCGAGGAGATACGTAAGGGTACCTGCACAATCAACACCTGGGCAGAATTACAACGGGAGCTGAAGTGCCAATTCTATTCGGAGAATGTGGTGCACGATGCTCGAAAGCGGTTAAAGGAATTGAAGCAAACCAAGTCCATCAGCGAGTACGTCGAGGAGTACTCCCTGTTAATGCTCCAGATTCCCAACATGAGTGAGGATGATTTGCTGTTCAATTTCCTGGATGGGTTGCAAATATAGGCGTCCAATGAGTTAAAGCGGTGCGGGGTGACCAGAATATCTGACTCTCTGACTTTGACAGAAATGCTCATGGATTACCGCAAGGGTGACTTGGAAAAGTCCAAGAATTCGAGACTCAATCATAGCAAATGTGGGGGCATTAAAGCGTTTCAGCCTCCGGACGATGAGGAGGAGAAAAGTAAGCTGCCCAAATGGGAAAAGTAGAAGCGCAATGGCCATAGAGGTAATGGACCGAAGACAAGCTGTTTCCTTTGCGATGGGGATCACTAGGTCAAGGACTACCTAAAGAAGAAGGCTATCAACGCAATGGTTACAGCGCATAAGACTTGTGAGCAGGGTCAAATGGTGATGGAGATGATACTTCCACCACAACGCGTCATATAATGTATGCTTTCAGCACAAGAAGTGAGTTAAGGACAAGCAGCGACGTGTCAAGTATCGTGCGGGAGACTTGGTGATGGAGACGATACTTCCACCACAACGCAAGACAGCACGCCCACTTCACAAAGGCCTTGATCGCAGGGACGAAGGGTCATTTACTATTGCCAAGAGGGTTGGCAATATCTCGCATACGGTGGGGATACCTTCGAGACAGCAGCTGCACCCGGTGTCTCTCGATAGCTGTTTGAAGCTATACTGATAGGGTATGGAAGATATGGAGCAGAAACAGGGACCTTTAAGGATTTCCACATACGATGACAAAGTGGCGAAACTCATCCACAAAGGACAGACGGTGCAGAAGAAAGATCCACCTCTGAGGCATGAGTACTTTGTCAAGTGAAAAGAGGTACCCGATATTGAAGTACACTAGAAATACGAGAGCGCACAGCGGCAAATTGATGAACGAGGTATGCAGTTTCTAGTGAAGACGCGACGAGGACGTTGCGTGAATTTTGTGAGGGAGAATGTCACGCCCCAAGTGTTCTCAAGCATTTCCTCGAATACTTAGTACGCGACAAAGCCTCTTAGAGGCCTTAAGGGCTGCTGGAACGGATCGAGTGCTAGAGCTTCTAGAAGTTTCACTGACATGGATGAAGAACCGGGTCAAGTCTGCGACTTATTAAGGTTGTTAACCTTGATTAGACTTCCATCAAACGTGTAATGGCATCTAAGAAAATTTTAAAGAATATTATTCCATCTTGTATATACACCGTTAGATCGTTTAAATCTCAACCGTCGATTGTATAGGACTGGTAGTATATAAGGAGGAGACCCTTACTTATATAATTCATTTTATAGCTTGTTTTCTTTTTAGCAATATAGAGAGCATTCGTGCAAACACTTGGTGTGTGTATTTTTCTTTTCTTTGGTTGGTTTTCTCAACTGCTTAGCACGCAACGCGTCTAAAACTGTACGGTTCTAAAAAAGGTCCGTAACACAAGGCATCCTAAAAACAATCCTGACAATGTTATTTGGCATTTCAATAAATTTGGCAAATACTCGGTGAAGAGTGGTTATTGGCTAGCTACTTCAGCCAAAGAGACTGTTTGCTGCTAAGAAAACTCCTCCATCGAAGATTGGTGGCATCGGTTATGGAAGCTTTCTGTGCCCCCAAAAGTGAGACTCTTTCTTTGGCACGCAACCCATGATTGGCTTCCAACAAATGTGAACTTGAGACAACATCACGTCCTTGTAGATGAAATATGCCCAATTTGTAACAAGGGAACCGAAGTCACGTTGTATGCTTTGTGGTTATGCGATGGATAGCGGCTGGATCGGCAAAGCTGTGAATTCATGGATTCAGTTCAGGTTAGTCACCAAACCTCTGCTCGGGACTTCTTTGCTTCTTCATTGAGTCTGTTGAGCTATTCGGATTTTGAGCTTCTTTGCATCATTCTCCGGCGCCATTTGTTCATTCGAAACGAAAGAATCCATGGAAGCAACGTTCTTGATTCAGAGTCAGTTTTTGGGTGGTCGAAGGCCTTTCTTTCGGCGTTCCAAGGTTCCTATGCATCTTAAAATTTGGCAAGGCTGATAGGTCTGGTCGCTGGATCCCTCCAGCAGGAAACGCTGTAAAATTTAACTCATACGCAGCCATTGATCAAACTCGGAAGAGGATAGGTCTTGGGTTTGTCATCATGGAAAGCGATGGTACTGTCGTCTTGGCTCACTCCGAGAAACTAGATGCAATATTTTAGCTACTCAGCATTTGGGTTTTGAAGTGGTTGAAATAGTCAGATGCGGCTGGTGTGATTAATGAAATCCTTGCGGACTGTTCGGCGGCTTCCGAAATTGGGTTGATTATTCAAGACATCCTTCATTGCTTCAAAGCTTTTGAGTTCTTAAAAGTTTAATTCACTGTTAGGAATCGAATAAGTTAGCCCATGGCTTAGCCAAAATAGCTTTAGATTTGAGTTCTAATGCTAGTTTATTGGCACCAATTGGTGCCCGAGTCACTGGCTTCCACTGTTTTGGAGGATAGCGCTCCCAGTGTTACTTGTTAGTTTCAATGTAATTTTTTGCCTTAAAAAAATAGTATTAATACAATTTTAAATTTTGTAACTTCAACATTGAATTTGTGTAACTCAAAATTTAAAAATGTAACTCTTATTAATATTTTTTTTTAATTTGAAATGATAAACCATCTTAAACTTTTATTATATTTATTAAATTTTAAGCCTCAACGGTTATTTTCTTTGACATGAAAAAGAGGGGATTTAAATTCTAGATTTTCACTGAAGTGGAATAGATATACTATTAACTTTTACTATTAGACTGTTAACAGAAATACAGCTCCAACAGATTTGATACATGATCGAATAAAATTTGAAGTAATATATCCAATAAGAAGATAATAGCATAGAAATCTTGTGCTACTTTCGCACATTTTGTTTTTTTCTTTTAGTATTCAAACGTACAATATTTTGTCCAAAAACTTGTATGAGAAAATAAATTCTTCAAACTTTTTTTCTTAAAATAAGTTGAAATATCCATGTCATTCTGATCCACTCCTCTAAATACAGCAATGAAAAATATGGCATAAACTTCTCTTTTTTTTCAAAAAAAAAATTCTTTATCGATAAAGCTTACTGAAGATTTTAAATTCAACGACAATGAAAAAAAAAAGTTAAAAAAAATTAATCCTCATTTACAATATTGCAGTGTGACTTTAGGTCATGGCCTCCGTTAATTCACTTTCTTTGTAAGTAACATTATATAAAAACTTACATAAAATATCTCATATAAATTAATATAATAATTGTTAACCGAAAAAAAATAGTTTTTCAAACCAACAAAATATGAATATATTTGTTAGTGAGAATCAACACTTAAGCCTCATCCTAGTTGGGTTTGCTTACGAAAGTTGGATCTTCTTTTCTTCGTCGGCTACGACAGAATCTGTAAAACACAAGCGAAGCTATCGTGATGGTCTTACCATGGTAGGTTTTGGCGAAGACTTTTCATTGTTTAAGTCAGAAATGGTATTTGTGGTAGGAGACTAGTGAAAAAGGTTTAAGTAAAATGCTGAAAAATAAAAGAAAAATACCATTTTTCTCTGTGTATAATTCTTTTGATTTTGGGCATCATCCTTTGTTTCTGTCTCTCTCTCTCTCTTTTTTATAGTGTTGATCTTTAGAGGATTTTTTTGGCATCCTCTTCTGCTATACTTTTGTCACACGCCAAATATCTCTCTGCTGATCTTCTTCTCACATGCTCCTAACTCTACTTTTATTGTGCTTCTGTCACACACCAAATATCATTCTGTTGATCTTCTTCTAACATACTCCTAACTCTACTTTTGTTGCACTTTTATCACTTGCTAAATACCATTTGCTGATCTTCTTCTGACACGCTTCTGCTACACGTTAGGTATCTTTCTAACATACGTTAAGTAGATTCTTGGCATATTTCTTATGCCTGTATTCGCCGGTGGATTTGGTTAAGTGTGAGGCTAAGTTTGATCTGCTCACGTCGATTTTCTAGTAGTCTTTTCCCGTTCAGCTCAACTGTAATCCAAGGTCTTCTCAAAGAGCTGGTATTCTGGTGACTTCACTGGCTATACATGATTGTCCTATTCGGCAGACAGTCGACCTGGTGTTTATTCTGATCCGGTTTCTTCATTGATCATGTAGACGCTGAGATGGGTCAATCTGATTAGTGTGTAAAGGGTAATTTTGACCATACCTAAGCCTGTCCTACTGAGCAGGTGCTTAAGATTACTGATCAAGTCCTTTGAATCCAAGTAGTTCTCTGTTGTCTAGCCCTACCAGGTGTCATGGACCTTTCGAGAACCGTGTAGTCTTAGACACATTGTGCACTAAGTAGCCTAAAAAATTGTCAACAATGTTAGGTACATAACAAATTTGCTGGCACACAATGCCAGCAAATTTGTTATAATGGATAGCCTTTTCTTGGCTGTCCACTTACTCAACTCTCCCTATAAAAGGGAGAGTTTAGCAATTTATTTTTCATTCAATTTTGAGAAAGTTTTAAAAGCTTTGTATATGTTTTTGAGTGATTTGAAGAATTGGGTATATTGGAGTTTTAGGTTGTAAGGCTAAAACACTATAATACTTGTATTCTCCATTTTTAATAGTAAACGATTCTTCTGTCTTCGCCCGTAGACGTAAGCTAAAAGTCAAACCACATAAACTCTTATCTTATTCTTATTTTTATTTTCATTATTGTTTCTAATTTCGCTTTAGTTGCGACCTTGCATCACCCCTCAATATACTAACAGTAATATCAGAGCTTCTGGTTGAATGAGGTCACTATTTACATATACGATTACTATTTACCTATATAATTACTGTTCACGTATGCAGGTACTGTTCATAATTATGATTACTATTCATATGAAACGGTGGGAGCCGATCCTAGCAGAAAGCAGTACGTGATGAAAAGCAATGGAGGCAAAATACGAAGTTGAGAAGTTCAATAGAGGTAATTTTACATTGTGGAAAATAAAAATAAAGGCAATTTTAGAAGAAAAAAAATAAGTGCTTAGAAGTAATTGATGAAAGGTCCACTGGTATCACTAATGATATTTGTTAACGTATTTTATGGTGTATGCATGTGATTGTGTACATATTAAAAAAATTAAAATTATGCATCATATACATGAATTTGGCAGTGGAATTTATCAAGTAATCAACATATACACATGTAGTTGAATTCTTAACAACTTAAGAATACAGAAAACATACCTTTGAAGACCTCCGATGAAGATTTTCAATTCCGGATATCCTTGCTTCAACTTTGAGCTCACCTTGAAGTGCACTCTTGTTCAATTCTAGTTCACAACAATCCGGTGGGATTATGAAGCTAGAATAGCAACAGTATGATCTCCAGCAACAAGCTTTTGATTACTAGAAAGAAAAATATAAAGGATTTATTTTTCTTTCTCCTTTGATTTTTCTCACAAGTCTTTATTCTTTGAAAAACTCTCTCAAAACCAACTCTTCTTTTTTCTCTCAACACTTGCACGAATTTTCATTCACTCTCATGTTAATACACTTGAAACTTAACTATTCTTAGTGCTTACAACACTTCACAAGTACTCCACCAAAATTAAATTAAGTGGCTAATAAATTTAACCATTAATCATAAAATGGTGCTCCACTAAATTTAATTTATGTTTCTCAAATTAGGTATGTCTTCTATTTAGGAATAAAATAACAAATAAATAAAATCATATTTTATTTATTTAAATAATATTTATTTAATTATTCAAAAACTATTTGAATAATTAATATTTACCTTATTTGATTTTACTAACATGGTAAATGGTTGAATTCATGGTAAAACAATTCATACAATAAAATTGTGCCACTTGTTAATATCTAATTAGTCAATAACTATTGTCAACTAATTAAATAATATACTTAACATTTAAGTTTAAACAAGTGCTCAACCCGAGGAACCCCGAAACATATTTTTGGTTTGCTGGAATTTCTATGATGGAACTATTCAATCCATTATGCTGCCTCAGTGCACAACGAGTACACTTCATATTGTGAGACTCTCTAGGTCCACGCCCGAATTGTCATATAGAACTCCTCCATATGTCCGTAAACGATGCCCCACACACACGTTACGAATATTACAAAGTGGCGCGTTAGAGCATACAAGTTGAGGTTATAACATATTCATATAATCCCTCCATTATTTATATCCGAGTAGAGCAGAGATATAAATCAACACTGTCAAATCTCCATATGCCCGACTGAAAGCTTATGTAGTAACCAGTATCCATAACCGGTAAGAATATGTATATATATATATATATTTTTTATTTGTATGTGGGTGATCCTTGATTTTTATATTGCTATTAGTAATGTTTTTATAAGTTAAGGACATACTATTAGTATTGGGTTTATTTGTAAGACTTTAGATTTATTTTAGGGACCAAATTGTAATACTTTGAAAGTTTTAGGGGCAAATTTGTAAATATCAAATATTTACCTCTTAGTATAAAAATATACTTTTGAAACCCTAATTTTCTCATTTTTGGGTCGAGCTATCCCTTTTTAGAGAGAGAAGAGAGAAATAGAAGAGAGAGAAAGAGAAGAAGAAAAAGAAAAAGAAGAAGAAATTTGAATTTTGGATCTTAAGAGGTATATCACAACTATTTCTCAATTTATTGGTGTTAATTAAGTTAATTTCTTTAAGTTTTAATTTCTGGAAATATGTATAATTGATTATTTGATGTGTATTTCGTATGATATTGTGAGAATTGATGATGATCTATAAGATAGCTTGATAAATCATAATGAATTGTGGAGTTTCTGCTGGATAGTCTCTTTATAAATTATTGTGATTCGATTCTGGTTTTGAATTTTGATTATATGAAATTAAACATGTTTAGGATCATCTGAAACTTTGAATCAATTGAAAATTCAGGAAATTGAATATTTAGTGAATTTACTAAAATGACCCTAAAATTCTGGAAATTTCCTATGTAAACAGTATGTTACAGTGGAAAATAATTTTTGACCTATTGAATGATCTTAAAAAATTACGAATTTATAGAATATGATAAGTTTATATATCTAATGTGATATACTCAGAATTGAGAATTTAGATCAATGTGGTTGAAATGTTATGATTTTCTAGAATGTATCAGCTCATTGCAGTATTTAATTAATAGATTTTTAACATTATGAAGTAAAATAGTTTTAAATTACTTTTGGCAGTGATTTGAAAGTGAAATATTTATCATGCACTGAGATATTTGTCAAGAGTAATTATGTGGTAGTTTTATAATTTTTGAGTTAGTATATGAGTTTATAAAATTGGGAGATTGAATATTGTTCAGTAAGTATCTTGATACTGTCAGGTTAGTAGTTTGGATTCGATGGTGTGTATGGAATGGATTGTGTAGGAATTTTGATATACTATTCATATATAAGAAGGCTATATGAGTCAAGAATGGTATATTCTGATTTTGGAGTAATTGGACATCATTTGATGTATAAGAAATTTTTGTTAAGTGTAAATGGTCAGAATGACAGGTTTTGAGAAACCAAGTATTTAGACCAATTTGATGTGATAAATGCATTGTGTATAATTTTGTAAGCTATTTAAAGTATTTTGTGTGAATTATGAGGCTTATGAAAGGATTAATTTTCATTGATAGGTTAAGGAGATTTAAGCCTTATAGCTGAAAGTGTTAAGATGTAAGTATACTAGACCTTTTTACTGAAATCACAATAAACGTAGTAATTATTTTGTATGATTTTGTAAATGTGGTTAGGAATATGTTTATATTATGTCAAAGTATATTTTGATATGAAATGTGAAGATATGTATTTATGAATGTGAGTATGGATATACATGTGTTTTTGAAAGTGAGCTTTAAAAGTGAAATGTGTTTAACAAAGAGAGCTTTTGAAGTGTAATATGTCCATGAGAAATATTTTTTGTTTTGAGGGTACTTGAACCCACTGTTGACTTAGTAAATATTTTATGTAATTTGTGGAGCCTTTATGTGTGGCCTTTCCTTCGAGATTGGTATATGTTATGTGTTCCATATGTAGGGAGGATCCTATTGGTACCTAAAGGAAGAATGAGTCATCATATTCGTGTGGTGACGTATTGGTGCATGTGAGAGGACTCACCGATGATCAGGGTGAGGGTTTAGCTTTTACCTTCGGGCATGAGCATTATATATGTGTGATTTAAAAACCTCACTTGTACTATTCCTCTCATACGGTATGTCACCTACGAGTGACATTTTGCTCATTATGTGATATGTGATATGTAAATCCTACTAAGTAGTAGTTGAGTGATGGTATTCCTATTATATGTTTTGAAAGAATGTGTAAGCGCTTACATGATATGTGATTTGATAAGATTATGATTTTGATTGATCACAGCATATCATACATATGCATTGTGTACATATATGTATTTGTATTTGATATATGAAAAACTAGTATGTTTATTGAGTTTTATACTCATTATAGTTTATGGTGATTTCAAGTAAATAAGGTACATGTGTGCTTAGCGGATTTGGCAAGGCTTCTGCTATTCCTTGGGTTCCCTAAGTTGCTAGGTTACCGAGTGTTTTATTTGGGGACACGTGGGATATGATATTTGATTTGTCCCTATTGAATAAATACTTATGTATTATTTCATTGTGTGTGGATTGGATTTGGTTTAAGTTTTATAAAGTGTGGTTATTGGATGATTTTAAGTAAGAATTTGCAATGGATATATTCTGGGCTCCCGGTAACAAAGTTGCTAAAGGTGACGTAGTAGAGTATTAATCTATGAGAAAACTCTGCGTATCTCCAGTTTAATAATTGTCCCAGTCATAATTCAATTGCTATAATTCTGAAAGAAATTGAAATGAATGTTTAAATATTGTCAAGAGAAGTTTATATTTATATGTTAGGTTATGGGTTGATTTTAGTGTTGAACTTACTAGCAACTTGCTAAGGATTCCTGTGTTGAATGAAAGTTGAAAATTTTGTGTAATATTATTTATGAGTGCACATGCAGTGAATGAATATAAGTGATATCGTGTGTCGGATCTTTTTGGTCTGGGGCGTGACAGCTTATCTCTTGAATTGTATTTCAATAAATAATATTCCTAAACACTTTTGTAATATTATTTATCCCTAGGGTTAAACTCTTTTCCTGAGAATTATTGCTTATGACCATAAGACTTTCTGAAATACAATCTATAGAGTATTATGATATAATACTCACCCAAATGAGCTGATTGATCCCATATCTATGCATACCGGACTCCATGAGCATCGGACCATACCCAGCGACACCCACCGGTCAGACCATGAAAGGTTTCTGACATGTGTGGAACCAAAGTATAGTGGATCACTCACAAGCCCACCGTGGCACTCAGGTCAAAGGACCACGAATATTACTCAACTCGAAAGACCCTTCATTAACGTCTTTATGGGATGTTTATTGGAGATCTTTGTGAGTCTGTTCAGTATTCAGTCCTTACTGAATACCTGTATCTCTATACGAGCTTCCACTAAACTCATGGTTTGCTAAGACTAACCATCTGGACCATCCAGATATAGATATACACCAATCTATATATTTGTTAAGGTATTCACTGACAGACCTGCATCAGTGAAGATAGATCAGGAACATAATATTTGAGAACATATTTGCATAATGACATTTCCTAGCACTATTTGCAACTCTTTGTATTTATGCCATTACTAATATATTCTTAGGTCTTTGTCCCATTTCAGACAAAGGTCTAACTCTTTAGATATTGCTAACTCTTTAGATATTACTAACTCTTATAACCTGGTGACTCTTATCAGTGCCAACTCTTAACATTTATAACTCTCAGCGTTGCTAATTCTTAGCACTAATCTAAACTCATTTAGACCAGATCTGAACTCTTTCAGATCGTACAATGTCTGAAACGTTATAAGCATCTTACCATATATAAATATAATTAGCGATTTATTAAAATAACAACACTAGTATAAATATTAAACAAATATTCATACATAATGGGATGGTACGTAAGCACAAATCCCGACAATATTAAGTGGAATGAGATTAACAGTAATGCAGTTGCTGATCTGCATCTACCACTTGCTGATAATGTGCTATCCAGTGTGGCGGAAAAGAAGACAACAAAAGAGATCTGGGATACTCTCATAAAATTATTTGAGGCCAAATCTTTGCACAACAAGATCTTTTTAGAAAAGAGATTGTATACTCTTCGAATTGTAGAATCCACTTCAATGATAGAGCACATCAACACATTAAATACTTTATTTTCCCAACTCACTTCCTTAGGGCATAAAATAAATGCAGGTGAACGTGCGGAGATTCTGCTTCAAAGCCTACCAGATTTGTATGATCAACTCATCATCAACTTGACAAATAATATCCTAACAGACTTCTTAGTCTTTGATGATGTTATAGCAGCTATACTGGGAGAAGAAGGAAGATGAAAAAATAAAGAAGACAAAGAGGAATGTTCGCAGCAAGCAGAAGCTTTGACAATGATGAGAAATAGATCAACAGAGCGTGGCCCCAATAGGAGTCAAAATTATGGTAGACCAAAATTCAGAAGTATGAAGAACATTAAGTGCTACCATTGTGGCAAGAAAGGCCATCTGAAAAAAGATTGCTAGAGATTGAAGAAAAGTGTAGAGGACAAACATCAAAGGAATATTGCAAGCACCTCAGATGATGGTGAAATTTTATACAGCGAGGCAGCAATAGTTGTTGAAAGCAGAAAACGGTTCTCTGATGTATGGCTCATGGATTCTGAAGCTACATGGCACATGACCTCTAAAAGAGAATAGTTTCATCAATATGAACCTACCTCTGGAGGATCTGTATATATGGGGAACAATTATGCTTTGAAAATCACTGGAATAAGATCCATCAAGATAAAGATGTACGATGGTACTGTTCGTATTATCTAGGAGGTGCGACATGTGAAAGGCCTCAAGAAGAATCTTTTGTCATTGGGACAATTAATAACACTGAGTGTAAGACCCAAATTGAAAATGGGACCATGAAAATTCTCAAAGGCGCGCTTGTAGTAATGAAGGCAGAAAAGATTGCTGCAAATTTGTACATGCTTAATGGAGAAACACTATAGGAAGGAGATGCATCTGTTGCATCAACAAGTTCAGCAGAAGAGTCAACGATAATGTGGCATCGCAAACTGGGCCATATTTCGAAATGAGGTTTGAAGATTCTCTCTGATCAAAATTTACTTATTAAGCTCAAATCGGTTCATTTACCTTTTTGTGAGCACTGTGTCATAAGTAAGCAATATAGATTAAAGTTTAGCACATCCAGTTCTAAAAGTAAAAAAATTATAGAATTAATTTACTCTAATGTTTGGCAAGCACTAGTGATATCCTTAGGGGGAGCGAGATATTTTGTATCATTCATAGATGATTACTCCAGGAGATATTGAGTGTATCCAATCAAGAAGAAGTCATATGTGTTTGAAGCTTTCAAAATATTCAGAGCGCATGTAGAACTTGAATCAGAAAAGAATATCAAGTGTTTAAGGACAGATAATGGATGAGAATATACTAGTGAGGATTTTATTGCATTTTGTCAACAAGAAGGCATCAAGTGGCAATTCAGCATAGCTTACACGCCTCAGTAGAATGGAGTAGCAAAGCGGATGAACAGAACCTTGTTGGAGAGAACAAGAGCTATGTTGACAACTGCAGGTTTAGCCAAGGCATTTTGGGCAGCAGTAGTCAAAATCGTCTGTTATGTGGTAAATCAGTCACCATCAACAGCAATGGAGATGTGGACTGGAAAACCAGTTGATTATTCTCGCCTTCATACATTTGGAAGTCGTGTGTACGTGATGTACAATCCTCAAGAAACAACGAAGCTAAATCCAAAATCCAAAAAATGCCTTTTCTTGGGATATACTGATAGAGTCAAGAGGTATTGCCTATGGGATCTCACTACCCACAAGGTTGTCATCAGCAAAGATGTGATATTTGTAGAAGATCAATTGTAAAGGAATGATGAAAATGATAGCACAGTGAAGAAAAATCAGACTACAACAGTACAAATGGAAAATAATCAAATACAAGAAGATTCAAATTCTTTTGAAGCAGTACCAGAGCATGAAGAACAAGAACCAGTGGAGTCTGAGACTACAGATGATCGTCGATCAACTCGTGAGAGATGACCACCATCGTGTCACTCGAAGTATGTCATAGAGGCTTATGTTGCATACTGCCTTCTAACAGAAGATGGAGAGCCAACAACTTTCCAGGAGGCTTCTAAAAGTCAAGATGGTTCTCTATGGATGACAGCAATGCAAAAAGAAATTGAAGCCTTGCATAAGAACAAAACATAGGAGTTGGTTGCACTACCACATGGAAGAAAGCCATTCGTAACAAATGGATCTACAAGATCAAACAGAATGGCAATGACCCAGTGGAGCAGTATTGTGTGAGATTGGTGGTGAAAGGTTATGCTCAGAAAGAAGGTATTGACTTTAATGAGATATTTTCTCCTATAGTTCGACTCACGACAGTCAAAATAGTCCTGGTAATGTGTACTACATTTGACTTCCATCTAGAGCAAGTAGATGTGAAGACAGCTTTTCTTTATAGAGAACTTGAAGAAGAAATTTATATGCTCCAACCAAAAGGTTTTAAAAAAGAAAGAAAGAGAACTTGGTTTGCAGGTTGAACAAATCTCTGCACGGTCTCAAATAGGTGTCGAGGTGTTAGTACAAGAGATTTGATTCCTATATCATCAGCCTTGGATACAACAAACTTAGTTCAGGCCATTGTACATACTAAAAAATATTTGAAGATGATAATGATTTCATTATTTTGCTGTTGTACATAGATGACATGTTGATGGCAGGCCCCAACAAAGATCGAGTCCAAGAATTGAAGGCACAATTGGCTAGAAAATTTGATATAAAGAACTTGGGACCAACAAACAAGATTATAGGGATGCAAATTCATCGAGACAAAAATAATAGAAAGATTTGGCTTTCTCAGAAGACCTACTTAAAGAAAATCTTGCGACGCTTTTACATGCAAGATTGTAAGCAAATTAGTACCCCTACTCCTTGTTAATTTCAAATTATCCTCTAAGATGTATCCTAGCAAAAAAGCAGAGAGTAAGGAGATGTCTTGAGTATCGTATGCATCAGCAGTGGGAAGTTTAATGTTCGCTATGATTTGTACCAGACCAGACATTGCACATGCAATGGGAGCAGTTAGTAGATACATGACGAATCCTAGTGAAGAGCATTGAGGTTGTGTTAGGAGGATCCTTAGATACATTAAGGGTACCTCAGATGTTGCTTTATGCTATGGAGGATCAGATTTTATTATTAAGAGCTATGTGGATTCAGTTTTTGGAGGAGACCTTAATAAAAACAATTCACTACTGGCTATGTGTTTAAACTTGCAGGAAGAGCTGTAAGCTAAGTTTCGAAACTGCAAACTGTTGTGGCATTATCTACTAGTGGCATTATCTACTACAGAAGCAGAATACATGGCAGCTACACAAGCTTGCAAGGAAGCAATTTAGATACAAAGAACACTGGAGAAGCTCGGGCATAAGCAAGAGAAAGTTCAATTATTTTGTGAGAGTCAGAGTGCCTTGCACATTGCAAGGAATCCAACTTTTCATTCAAAAACGAAGCACATAAGTGTTCAATATTACTTTGTACGAGAAGTGGTAGAAGATGAAAGTATGAATATGAAAAAAATTCATATAGATAATAACCTAGCAGATGTATTGACCAAGCCCATCAATACCAACAAGTTTGTATGGTGTAGATCATTGCATGGCCTAGTAGACACGTAAGCAACATGACTTTGACGAAGAAGAAAGAATAGTGTGGAGACTTGATTGATTTTCAATCAAATCTCTAAGTGGGAGAATTGTCAGCAGTTGGTACCATGTTCCAACTGCATAACAAATTTGCTAGCACACGGTGCCAGTAAATTTGTTATAGTGGACAGCCTTTTCTTGGCTGTCCACTTGCTCAACTCTCCTTATAAAAGAAACAGTTTAGCAATTTATTTTTCATTCAATTTTGAGAGAGTTTAAAAGCTTTGTATATATTTTTGAGTGATTTGAGAGAATTGAGTGTATTGAGATTTTGGGTTGTAAGGCTAAAACACTACAATACTTGTATTCTCCATTTTTAATAGTAAAAGATTCTTCTATCTTCGCCCGTGGACGTAGGCTAAAAGCCGTACTACGTAAACTCTTGTCTTATTCTTATTTTTATTTTTATTATTTTTCTCAATTTCACTTTATCAGCGACCCTGCATCACCCCTCAATATACTAATAAAAATAACACAAAGAAGAGAAGAAAACACGCTCGCAAAAGTATTCAAAAAAAAGCTTTCTATATTGCTTAAGAAAATACAAGTTATGAGATTGTACCAAATATAGGTTAACAACCATAATAAGTCACGTGCTTAACCCAGATCTTCACCCATGTCAGCAAGTCTTCTAAAAATTTCAACTCGCGAACAGCTACAGTGACTTATATAGCCTCTAGGATACTTTGTCGCACACTAAGTGTTTGAGAAAATACTTAAAAACAGTTAGGGCGTAACACAAGACTTGACCTGATGGCTATTATCATAAGTTAATCTTTATAATGGGTTGTCTTACAAAGCGTGGTGGACTTTGAAAAGAACTATCCCACAGAAAAATATTTGACTTAACTCTTAAGAGTTGACTTCTTTTAGACCTGAAGGCTTTAAACCTAAAAGCGATTTTATAAGGGGAGACAATAATATTTTTCTATAAATAACATTACATATAAAAAGTGAGCAATTTAAACCAAAATTAATGAAACTAATTATAAACGAATTAAACTAAATCAAACTTATTCAATTAACAATTCAATTCATTATTAGTTAGCATGAGCCAACCAATTTGTTTTGTTGATTTTCAATTTGATTCGCGCCGAACAAAACTTAGAACTTGATTTAAGTTAAAAAAAAATTTAAAAATTAGATATATTGTAGCTGCTGCGTAACTGATCCCAAAGTAGGGTGATGAACCATGCTTTAATTATGTAATAACATAATTATTATAATAAGAAAGTGAAGTTTGAAGATGATCTGTTATTTGAATGCTTATCTAATATTACTTTATTTAATTAAATTATAGCTTTTATTGTTAAACACGAGCTCCACTTATTATTTGCTACAATATACCCAAATTTTAATAAGAAAAATATTACGAATAGCTTATGTGTTGTAAAGATTCAAAGAAAATAAAAAATATTACATTATATTCTTGTTGATAAAGATTTGAATTTATAAAATTTATAATAAATTAAAGTTAAAAAATATATAAATTTAAAAGAGAAATAAATTTTAATAAGAATAAATCAAGATAAAAAATAAATTTAATAAGAATAAATTAAAATAAAAAATAGATAAATTTAAAAAAAAAATAGAGCTAACAGATTGAGAAGTTAAAATAAATAATTTTTAAAATAAATAAATTTAAATTTAAAAAAGATCTTTTAATTTCTTTTATCATGTATATGTTATTGCTAAATCAATAAAAGCTACTTTTTGATACTCAAACAAAGAAAATTACCATTAATCCACTTAATTTTCTTCTATGCCTAACCCTGAATGATCAATCATCATTCATCAAGAACTTAACCTGGATTATGTGTGTAATCCTTTGTTTCAAAAAAAGGAACACATGAATAAGGAGAGAAACAAAATAAAGCATTTTGGTTAGTGATAATGAGTTGAGACAACAAAACCTCTTTTCATATTTGGATAAATAGATAGGTAGAAAAGAGTTTTTGAGTTTCACACATCATCTATCGACAAATTGCTGAAACACAAATATAGATGACAGATATCTAATAATCAAATTCATCAAATATCGGTTTATAACATATTAATGAGTAATGCTATATTATATAGTTGTGATACAAAATTTATATTTTAATTAATGTGTCCTTCATATGTCATATTAGTGTTGGGTATATTTATTTTTAAAAAATTATCCAAACCATATATTAATATATATATATTATGAAATATAAAAATTATTGACAAAATAAATATAAATAAATTGAGAGAATAAAATAATAAAAATTGACCTTGAGTATAGTAAAAACATACTAAAAAGCACTGTACTCCTAAAATTAAATAATTCTCTCTTTGTATAAATAGTGACAGATCTATATGATTTTAAAATTTAATTTTATGTTCAAAGTTATTCTCCTCAATAAGTATGATCAATCATAACAAATCTCTCTTATTATAGTTATTCAAAAATACAATATAAAAATATATTACTTAAAATAGTATATATACACATATATAGAGCACTTATTATTTTTCTCTGCAATTTTTATTTTTCTCTTCTCTTGTTCACTTTTAAAAAATGAACACACTATTTTTTTTATGAAGAATTAGCACTTTTTATATAATAATAGATAAAACTTAAAAAATTAATACCAATAATAATTTAATATTAATGGTTAATTTAAATATTATATAATAATAAAAAATAATAATAATTTATAATATATAATTTAAAATATTAAAATTATATTAATATTTTATAATTTATTAACTATTTAAAAAAAATTTAAAATTTATTTTTTAATAATTAATGAGAACATAAATTTTATATTCTAACTATATATATATATATATATATATATATATATATATATAGCATTACTGTATTATATAATATTAGTCTATGAAATATAGATGTTGACAGTGTGTCTCTATCACTATTATTTTGGCCCTAATCTTTTAAGTCAAAGATTGGAGAAAATCTTTTATGATACCGCCCCCACCATCTTATTATTCATGGGACCATAAATTATACTGAGCTGATCGGCTAACGTGAAATCGAGCCAACAACCGAGCATCCAAAATTTAGTCAGCCTTGTGCATCCAGCCCAACATCCGGCTACTGCGTACTGTGCCTGCCACCTGCTGCCACGCCGTCCCACTCTAATGGAAGTGTTGCCGATTTCCGCCGTAAGTGTCCAAAATTAGCCTGCTTAAGAGTAGTGAAAGCCAAAGGGTAATGTTAAGCTTTTGAGTTCCAAGTTATATTGCATTTTGTTGGTTGTTTGTATTTTGTTAATGTTATCCTAACTTAATCAATAAATTGTAAAGTTCCAGTGTTCTCAAATGGAATTGATCAGCTCGTTTAAGATTGATTTAGAACCAAACTGACTTCAAATTAAATGTGTTTGTTAGAGTTTTAAATATGCATTCTAAAAATCTTTTATATACATATAAAAGACTTTAATCACAAGTAAAATATAAAAAAAATTATAATAAAAAATAAAATAATCACACAATCGTACAAAACATTTATATGATTCAACAACAAGTACTTATATTTATAGTAAATTATGCGATCTTAATCTTTTTTATTATCAGTTCACAAATATATTTAATATAAGATATTTAAATAATACATTTAATAGATGTGTTCTTAAGAATTTATCAGTACTTTCTTAATCACTCAGATCTCAAATACTTTTATAATACAATCTTGCTTACTTAGCACTCAAGCTCTTTAGCTCTTTATTTTTTCTATTGGAGTTTTTCTAATACTTGATTAATTTTAAGGGGTTATAAAAATTTATATAGTATTCAGAATGTCTCTAAAAATTATATTTCTAATTGAAAAAAAAGTCCATTCATATAAGAGTCTAAATTCTACTTAAAGAAGTTGATTCGTGTTAAAAATAAATTTTCTAAAACTTGGCTGCTACGGAGCTGGTGCAACCCCAACGTAGCGCAACAATGTTGGGGATTTTGTGTTTAATGTTGTGGCTCTAAAAACTTAGCACCGCAATGCTCAAGCTTAAAAAAGTCCCTTATTTGTTTTGACTCCCTCTTTTTTTTTAACTTTTTTGTTTCACTTCCTTTCTTATACATTCAACATGTACTTGTTCTCATGTCAACTCCTCGTTAATTTTCAATTTAAAATTATGTATAAATTTAATTTTAAATTATTAAAATTCCAACACTTACTCCTAACAAAATATATAATTTTATCTTATAAATACTAATACTGTATATAATTTAATTTTATTCTAATCACATAACATTTCTCCTTATACAAAATATAAATTATATTATATATTGCGAATTAATTTTACTTAAAGAGATTTTACCAACCAAAAAATAATGTTCATATAAATCTATTTAATTAAATATATTCAAATTTCGTTCAGTTTAAGTAGAATAGTATATGATTATTTGTCTATGTAACTTCAATGTAGCATTGACCAAACAATATATCTTCACTAACCTATTATTCCAAGCCGAAGATGATTTTTTTCTTTGTGGATAGAAATCTCCTTAAATTATGATTTATTTTCCTCGTTTATATATATATATATAGATGGAGAGAGAGAGAGAATTTGATATTCAAAAGAAAATAACTTAATCAGCTACTAGTGAGAATGAGACGGGTGGTGAGAATAGTATACAAAATTGACATTATTATATTATTTTGACCTCCCCAGTTACCTTTCACTCTCTGTGAAATTTAATAATTATCGGTTACCTTTCTGTGATTTTAAATTCGACCTTTTTTTGGTGCTATTTTCTTTCCCTTCTTAAAACAAATACTATAAAAAAATTAGTAATTACAATTTTTTTTTATAATTATTTAAAAGGAGTTTATTGTTGAATACAACAAAAATACACTTAAGCAGTTCATATATAGAGTACAAAGAACTCAAGTATAGTACACCTCTAAAAAAGACACAAAGAATTAGGGGTGACTCATTACTTATTTACAATATGATTTATATTTTGGCTATTTAGAGCATTCAAACACTTAATACAGATAACATCTTTAATGTTTTGGAAGACAGCAGTAGCAGAAGGGTTTTTCGATGAAACACTACCTGATTTTGCTCCAATCATATGAAGTAAATTGAAGCACAGAAGGAGACCCTGTGAATCTTACTTATGAGAGATTTGCCCTGAGTTTTCCTGCAGAAGAAAGAAACCTCCATTCTCTAGTTGTATGGTCGATGATCAAGTTGACAAGTTCGGAGAACCTTTTGCCAAATTTCTTGGGAGAAGTAGCAGTGAAAGAATAGGTGGTGTATTGTCTCACTTTCCTTACCACAGAATGGGCACTCGGCCGAAAGAATAAGGCTCCATTTTGCTACCCTCTCTCTAGTTGACAATCTATTCTTCAAAGCCGACCAAGTTACAAAGTTATATTTAGGGATGTGAAGAGGTTCCCATACTAATTTATATCACCCAACCTTGTTACGCTTATTCTTTAAAAATTACCATGTGCTTACAATTGAGAATTTTTTATTGGGGCCTCCATTCTACGAGATACTATCATCTTTTGTATCAATAATAAAAAAAATTTCTACAAATATAATCCCACGCACGACCCCGTGTGCTCATCAAAAGGGTCCGGCAAGTTCCACTTTTCATTTTGCCAAAGATCATGTATTTTTACAAAACGGAGAACATCGACGTCATTGACATTCAGACAAAGGAACTTTTCAACTATTGACTCCCGAAACACCCATGGATCCCACCAGAAGGAGAAGATCTTGTCATTCCCTAGTTTACAATTAAAGAGTGTCTTGATGTGACACCTTAGATTCATAAGTTTTTGCCATACCCAGCTGCAATCCATAGGTTTTGTAATGCCCCAAAAACTAAGCCTTCTAAGTTTATTTTCAGTCACCCATTTAGCCCATAATGAAGTTTTCACAATTACCAAATCCCATATATGTTTAGTCACTGCAGCTAAATTCCAGGAGTGTATAGGTTTGATGCCAAGGCCCCATTCTTTTTTATCTTTGCATACGTCAGTCCATATTACTAACCCGCCTTTTATGGTGATCTCGCCTATGCCACAAGAACTTTCGACATTTGCTTTCCACTTCCTTGTTAACTGCCTTAGGAAGAACAAACATGGAGCACTAAAAGACTTGCATACTCAGGAGAACAAAATTGATCAATTATAACCGCCTTATATAGCTCAAGAACTTAACAGTCCAACTAGAAATTCTAGTGGTGATTTTATTAATAAGCTCCTTGCAAAACCCATTCTTGAGTCTGCCAGATATGAGGGGTGTTAGGGTTGGTGCTTACGTGCCATCCCTAAATGTACATATACTTTTATATTTATACAAGTGTACATTCTCATTAAATCGCTAATACCCATATATATGGTATTATGCATGTAACGTTATAGATATTGTAAATCTAAAGGAGTTCGAATCAGATCTAAAGGAGTTTAGATAAGGGCTCATAGTTAGCCACGCTGAGAGATATAATTGCTAAATGTTAACACAACTAAGTGTTAACTGGTTATAATACTAAGTAGATCCAAGGGTTGGAGCCTTGTCTATAATGAAACATAAACCTAGGAATATACTAGTAACTGTATAGTTGCAAGAGTTGCAATCAGGTGCCAAGAAACGCAAGTTGCATAAGTATGTTCTCGAATAATTGTTCATGATCTATTTCTGCCGATGCAGGTCTGTTGGTGAATACCTTTATATATACATCAACATATGTCGTACCTATAGGGTATAGATGGTCGTTCCAAGCTAACCGTGAGCTTGGAGCTTGTATTGACATATGAGTATCTAGTTAGGACTGAATATGAGACAGACTCACGAGGGCCTCCGATAGACACCCTATGTAAGCCGTCAGCGGAGGGTCCTCTCGAGTTGAATAGTATACATGGTCCTTTGACCTGAGTGCCACAGTGGGCTTGTAAGTGATCCACCATACTTTGGTTCTATGCATGTCACAGACCTTTCATGGTGTGACCGCTAGGTGTCGCTAGGTATGGTCCGATGCTTATAGAGTCTGGTGCGTACAGATATGGGATCCGTCAGCTCCCATATGGAGTTTGATATCCAAATGCTTCGAGACTGTATCTCAGAAAGTCTTGTGGCCGCAAGCAATCATCCCAAAAAAGAGTTCCGCCAAGTAGGACAATATGGCAAAAGAGTTTGCGCATATTGTTCAATGAGATACAAGTCTAGAGATAGGACATAGATGAGCACAAGGGTATTTGACGGTGATAATCTATGTCCCCAGCACATCCAGGATATCATGACGGAAGGATGATACGTATGTATTGTAACCTCAGCTTGTATGGTTCAACACGCTGGTTTGTATATTCATGACGCGTACATGGGGCATTGCTCACGGACTCATGGAATAATTCTATTTGACGAATCGGGCATAGGACCTAGGGAGTCTCGCGATATGGATTGTACTAGTTATGCATTAGGGCAGCGTGCCAGATTAAATTATTTAATCCAGCAATATTCAGCATTATCACGAAAATGTGTGCATGTCTGTATTTAAGTATTAAATACAATAATTAGTCAATAATTATTATTTACTAATTGTATAATGACACGTAGCGTATTGTGGACCCTCAGTTGAGTTTATCCAAGTGTGGGATTTAGTAGAACCCACTAGAGGTTGAACTTGGTAATTATTCGTGAGGAGCAAAATGGTTATTTCACATTATGATTATTTAATTGTTAAAAAATTATTCTCTCTCCTTTTTATTTTATATTATATTATTATTATTTTTATATTATATTATATATATATATATATATAAAGAAAGAAAGAGAGAGGGTGAGAAGATTTTGGCCATTTGGCCAAGTGAAGAAAAAGAAGAAATGAAGAAGGGAAGAGAAGGAGAAGAAGAAGAAGGAAAAAAAAAAAGGAAAATGAGGGAAAATGAAATTGTTTCATTTTCCTTATACCATTAGAGTAATTGTGAATTGCTTCAAAATTTTCATTTCTTATCATTTTGGAGAAAATGATATAAACACACACCCAGCTATTTTGGGGATTAAGAGTTAATTCCGGACTGAATATCAAGCTATTGTTCTAGCTCACCAAGCCCACCATGTTGGTGACTAGAACTGCACACGAGTTGGTCTCTATGCAGACTCCAGGAAAAACACGTGTATAATGTTACACGTTTTGGTGAGTTCTCTAACCTTACTAATAAATTAATGTGATTAGTATATTTCTTTATTGTATTTATTGTAAAATTTATACGTTTCCGCTGCATTAGACAACAGACACAATTGCACATGTATGCACCCACACATGCCTTTGATCCGTCATCATAAAGGGGACGCCTAAGTATTTGACTGGTAGATTTCCTTGTTGGTACGATGTAATTTGAAGAATAGCCTCCTTGACAGGCTGAGGAACATTCCCGAAAAAGATTTAGCTCTTAGTCACATTAAGTTGTAGTCCTGACACCCTGTGAAAATCGTCTAGCACTCTCTTGAAATGGCCAACAGAGGTAACATCACCATGAGAGAACAAAAATAGGTCGTTTGCAAAGATCATGTGGGTTAGCTTCATTCACTTGCATCCTTTGTGAAAGGTAAATGAATTCTTTGGGATACTGCTTAAGCTCCTATTTAGGTACTCTATAGCTAAAACACACAACAAATGAGACATAAGATCTCATTGTCGCAAACCTCTCTTCCCTAGGAAGTATCCCTCTAGCTACCATTAATCATAACCGAGAATATATTGGATCTAATATAGCGCATGATGATTTGAATGAAAGAGTATGAGAAAGTTAGCCCTATCAACACTTCTTTGAGGGAATCCCATGATACCAAGTCATATGCCTTGCGTAAGTCTATTTTAAGTGCACACCTGGGCATACCAGTATTCCTGCCATATCCTCTCATTAATTCATGAGCCAATAGCACATTGTCTGCTATATTTCTCTGGGGAATAAAGGCTAATTGGCTAAGATTGACCACATAGTCTACAATCCTCATTAGTCTGAGTGTGATTCTTTTGGTAATATACTTATACAGAACCGTGCAATAAGCAATTGGTTTATAGTCGCCTAAGCCATTGGGGTTAGGAGTCTTTGGAACCAGAGTAAGTGCAGTGACATTTGGAGGTTTATAGAACTGACCTGTATAGAAGAAATGTTACACCGCGACAGTTACTTCCTTTCCCACAATATGCCAACATTTTTAGAAGAAGAAATTGTTAAATCCATCCGAACCTGAAGCTTTCTCCCCATTGATGCTAAACAATAACCTCTTTAACTTCATGGGAAGAAACTGGGGCACTGAGCATATCTCTATCCTCCACCCGTAGCTTAAGGCCTCTATCTATAATGAACTTTTGAATTGGAACTCTAGGCCTGGTATCTGTTCCCAATAAGTCACTATAGTAGTTCACTATAGCAGTTTTAATAGCCGCATGATCTTGAGTCTTTTTTCCATTTGGACATTCTATCGAAGTAATTTTGTTCCTGGCTCTTTTTTGCTTGACCATCATATGAAAGAATCTAGAATTTGAGTCACCGAGCTAGACCCATCTAATTCTAGACTTCTGTCTGATAAGGTTCTCTTTTGTAGTGATAAGCTTTCTCAATTGCTGATAAACGCATTTTTCCTGCTCCTGCAGCTCTTGATTGAAAGGGTCAATAGTTAAATTGCTTTGCAACGAAGCCAACATAGTCTTGCAATCGGCGATCCTCTGAGGCACTTCTAAGAAGAATTTTTGTTAAACTCCTTCAACTCTTTCTTTAGGAGTTTGAGTTTGAACCACACACAATGTAGTGGAGACCCGTTCACTTGATATTGCCAAATTCATTCCACAACATGAAGAAACTCTGGGTTGGAGCACCAAGCATTAAAAAACTTGAACAGGATACAGTCTTTGAAAGTAACCTTATGGATGGACACCACGAATGGTGAATGGTCAGAAATACTAGCTGGGCCAACATCACACACTGACAACTCACATGTATCTAACCATTTTCCATTTACGAATGCCTAATCTAGTTTTCTCTATATTCTTTGTTCATCCACCTGATTATTACACCACGTGTATCTACACCTATAATTTTTTGGCTCAAAAAGCTTAAGCCTGGAGATCTAGTCTTTGAACCGTTCCACCATATTTTTAGTAATTCACTGCCCGTCAATTCTATCATTGTTGCTGAGAACGCTATTAAAGTCCCCTTGAATATCCAAGGAGTTTAGTTATCTGTCATACCCTCGTGGAGGTCATGCCACAATTTGTCCCTGTCATTAGTTAAAAAAGCCCCATAGACAAGATACCAATAGAACTCCATATTTTCAATCTGCATTTTATAGTGAATGAATTGCACATGTTTTTTCAATACCGTCATTTTGCATTTGGTAGGGTCGAACATAACCTAAATTCTACCCATGTCAAGCATTTAGAATTATTTTCTAACTTCCAATCACGTAAAGCTAACTTCCTCCAAACTGAATCAATATTTGCTAACTTTACTCTCGTCTCTAACAAACCCAAAACACATAAATTGTTCCTCTTAACCAGAGCTCTCACCTCCGATTATTTACAGGGGTCATGGAAGCCCTTAATATTCCAGTTAGCAATCATTGGCCCCGAACGGGGGGGTTGAGGTTCCTTGTGGCACGGCGGCCCTCACCAATAATACCCACCTCATACTTTAATGCAATAGTCTTCCTTAGATTGAATCTCTCAATTGCCTTGATGTCACATGGGTCCCTAGGCTTTGATACTGGCTCTTTTCCATTATCTTCTGCGTGTTCCTGTTGTATTGCCTCTGGGAAATCTGTCTTATTGGTCTGTTCATGTTCTCCTTAAGGGGATTTTGTTACTTCATTTCCTCCTTAGTAGTCTTGCACAAAACCCTTCACTTTCCATACTTGTTTGCTCCCTGCTCTGCAATTTTCCTCCTCATGCCTAAATTTTTTGCATTTAGGACAGACAGTAGGCTTCCATTCATAAACCACCTGTTGTTGTACATTGTTCCTCAACTCATCCTCTAAGGTGATCACAGAAGAAAATTTGCCCTCCACATCCATTTCTACCAAGACTCTTACATAAGCTAACTTTGTTTTGGTCACAGTACATTGATCACAATAGTTAGGTGTGCCTAACGAATTAGTAATTCGGCTCAAGAGAGAAAAACTCCAGAACACCCAAGGAAAACCTGGGAACTGAACCCAAATTGGTAGTGATCTGATATTAGCTCAGTCCATGGTCATTATAGGTTTCCAAACTTTGACAATTAAAGGGCGTCTCTCAAATGTCAAGGGACCATCGGTGAGTGCAGTTTTTTGGCCATCTTCATTCTCGAAATTATACAGAAGAATTTCATCTTTAATTGAATGTATTAAAATGAGGCCAAACTTTTTCCACCTGTTCATCACAAAATTTTGCATTTGATAAAAGTGTGGTGAAAAACCATATACACAGCCAATCAAACCATACTTCTAGTATTTCTCTTCTTCAAGCAATTCATCAGAGTAGAATTTGACTACTTTCTTACCATTGGAGATGGTTGGAGGGACAAAATGCAATTCATTGCCGGAGCTCCAATTTCGATTGTCGGAGAACAGCGAAGCCCACATTCTCGACGATGGAGGGGCGATCTAGTTTGGCTCTTTTAGGTCAAGATTTCGAGCACCCCACCCACCAGCACCCGGCGCAGCCAGAACAACATCGCTCGCCTGATAAGTCCGTGGCATAGGAGAAGTAGCAGTTGGTGGTCGGTCAAAGAGCCTAGCACCGCCTCACTATTTCTGTACCCACACGCCATAGGTGTTGCCGCCATAGAGCCATCCCCAGCCACCAGATCGAGAACACTGTCGGCCGTGATTATCGGGGAACACTTCAGCGCCCTGTCTTCATCTTGCCCAACCACCTGGGTTTCCACCACATCCACCGGTTTTGTGATGATGGCTGGTGATCGCAGGTGCACCGAGGATGGACATGAGCGAGCAACCGTCAGGAAGATCTACAGCGCCTCTTTTTCGCCATGGAGACGGCGTATGTTAGTGTTTGCTAACTTGCGCCAAGAGAAGAAGAGTGTTTTTATCTTACCCTAGCGCATTTTGTAATTACAAAATTTTATAAGAGAATATTTAATACATTTCCCTTCTTTAATATGTTATTGATATAAATTACAAAATTTTATAAGAGAATATTTAATACATTTCCCTTCTTTAATATGTTATTGATATAAATTTACATTATAAACACATGCAAGGATGAAAATTTGAAAAAAGAATTCTAAATTATTTACTTTTTGAAAAATTAGGGCAAATGGAATTATATGGAACTTGAATCCTCCTTTTAAATAGAGAGTCTTGGTGCTCTTTGAGTATAATACTACTCCGAATCAAGTCAAATTATGGGTATGTTGATTTTTTATATTTGGTTAAGAAATACATATGAATTTAAAGATGAAAGTATGTGGAGGTCTTGGGCAATCACAAAAACTTTTAAGTATAATAAATATAAAATTATAACTTTAGCCTTTTAAAATTAAAATTTTATAATTTATTTTTTTTATATAAGTATTACATCTTAAATATAAATTAAATATAATAATATTATTTAAATATAATTTAAGAGTGGATAAAATTTGATATTTTTATTTTTAGAATCAAACCGTACCGAATCATCGCACTATATCAAATTGATTTAGTTTGATTCAGTTCTATTCAATCTCCCAAATATTTTTTAAAAGACTAAAATTATATTTGTAAGAGATAAATTTCATATAAAAATAACGGAAAAAAGGTATATATCAATTTTAAAATTTAAAGTTCATCTAAATAAATAAAGTACCAATCAATTTTAAGTACCAAATTAATTGAAAGCTTTTGAACTAAACAAATTAGAAAAATAGTAAAATTTAAATTTATCCAAATAAAATAAAGTGACTATCGAATTTTAAGCACCATATTAGTTAAAGTTTGTGAACTAAATAAGTTTAAAAAAACTATTAAAATTAAAAATTCACTAAATAAATTATATGAAAAGGTTGTATAAAATTTTATTTATATCCTTCAATTTAATTCGGTATTTTCGGGGACTGAAACTAAAAACCCGAACGGAATAAAATTTATTCAGGGACCGAAATTAAAAAAAAAACATATCGGTTAATTTTGATACTCTAATATTAAACCAAACCGCCCATTTCGATTTAATATTTTTGGTAAAGGTACATTTTTTCCCACTCTTAATACAATTAACTAAAATCTAACTAATTATAAATAATATTCTTTAAATGCATATTAGCTAAAAACAAATAATTGGATGGGCTAAAATTGAACAATCTTCCCAAACAACTAAAAGAATTAAAATTGTCCTGATCTCTATCAAAATTTAAACTTTTAACTAAAGCCAAAAAATACTTAGAATTTATCGTTGAAACAAGCGTTTGATGCATTTTATATTTGAATTCTTATTAATTTATAAAATTAATATCTTAACTCTTTATTATATAGATTTAACTTTTTTACTTTAAGCAATTTAACTCCCATACAGGATTAATTCTTGGTATACTCTATGAGGTGTATTCTAGTTCATTACAGTCAAAACTTTATGATTTATTCTTTTATATTTTATGTTTTTTTAACACCAAAACTCACCATATATACTATTATAATTTCTCTTATTTAACACCAAAACACACTATTAGTATTACGTGCCTCCTGCTACTAATAAACAATGTCAGTAACTCTTAACTCCAAATTCAAATTCAAATTTCAGTCAATTCTTACTTAGCAAAATCATCAGATTATTTCTTCTTTTTTTCTCTAATTTTTTCATTCTTTTAGTTTCGTATCTTGAATAATAAAATACAGTTAAAAAGAAGTAGAATGACTTTGAACAATAAAAAGAATAAATAAATAAAACAAATTCAACTACTTTTTCTTTTTTCTCAGAAAAACTAATTTGATTCTACTAATTTAGTGCCCTAATTTGTTATGAAGTTTTAACTTCAACATATTTTTGTAATTGGTGAGATTTATTTCCTACAAAAAACAAAGATTAAAAAGGAAACAGAACGAACATTGAAGTTCATTAACATTTAATAAAAAAAACTAAATAAAATACTTTTTAAAAAATTGTCATGACAATATTCATAGAGGAAGAATGAAAAGTGTGATTTACCTTCGATAGAAATTTGTAATTTCTATTTTTTTTTTTTAAAAAAAAAAATTCTTATGACTTCTTATGGAGAGTAATGAGTGGGGTGACAACTTTTCTCATGATACAAATTCGTACTAAGAAAAAGAGAGATTTGGATTGATAAAAATGAAATAAATAAGTTTTGTATTGTATAATTGTCTTATGTGTTTGTTGTGTGTGTATGGCTTCAATTTCCTAATCATTTTACTCAGCATGTCATATTTTAATTATTTATAAATTCGTGTTAGAGCTTTTACTCACGAATTCATTTTGACAATCGTTTAGGCTCGAAATCGTTATACACGAATTTTCTTATCCTAAAATCATTTTATACACATGGGTGGGTTGTTATGTTTTATGTAAAAAAAAAAAGTCAAATAATTAATTGATATTTTTTTATAAAATATTTGTTTAATATTTTTTTTTTTCTTGTGCATTTTGTTTGTAAAAAAACTCTGAAATTTAGGTGATTTTTAGATGAAAGTTAAATTGATTGAGTTTGGGAGCAGTCATATTAATCAAATTTGTAATTAATAATGTAAATGGGTTAAAAAACAAATTAATTATTTGTGTGTATTTATGTTGTGTCATGTCATTTATTAATAAAGTGGATTATTTTTGTGCTCAAATTTTTATCATAAATAAAAAAATGAGTTGTATGGTTATAGTTTCACTTGACACAACACAAATATATGAATTATCACTCTTAATAATGAGTCTTTTTTTTAAAAGAGAAAGTGGTAATTGATAGTGTTAAGGATATCACGTTATGTATTTCAATTTGATACTCTTATGGGTAACAACTTTTGCTCTGTTATCAATTAAGTTACAACCTTGATATCCTATGCGTAGCAAAAAATCATAACTCACACCATAAGTAAGAACACATAAGATTAACAAACCAATAAAAGATAAAGAAAATAAACCAATCATAAGACACAAGACATACGTGGTTCGGCCCAAATTACCTACGTCCACGGAGGATCCATGATCCAGCTTCTTACTATTGAAATAGATCACAAAGTATCTTCTTACATCATCAATGATCCCACAAGACCCCTTAGTATCTCCCATAGAGACCTCTAAGCATTTACCCTTGATCATTATGATTCCCTAAGACCTCTTCGTATCTCCTCATAAGATATTTTTACAAGAAACACAAGAATAGCCCGAGCATTTAAGCCAAAAGGATCTATGGTGTTTCTCTTTTATTCACTTAAAGAACCTAAAGAAGAAAACACCCCCAAGGTTACACCCTAGTGCACCACGCACTTAGTGCCTACCTAACTCCTCTATTCTTTCTTATGGTTACATCTTGAAATCTGAGATGTTTGATCTTAAACAAGGGTTTACAAGTGTTTATATAAGGTGTATTTCGTGCCTACAAACCCTATTCCTTGTTGGAGTAAGAGTCCACTTGTTTTGGAAGTCCAAAACTTTCCAAAACTTGAAATTCCGAGCCAAAACAGATTTTTTCAAGCGTTCTGGCGCTGCGGCGCTCGTCCCTGGGCACTGAGCGCTGTCCCTTCTCACGTCCAGCGCTGCGGCACTGGTCTTCTATGTTGAGCGCCGCGGCACTCAACCCTGGGCGTCGCGGCGCTGGAAGCTTCCCACGATTTCTTCTTTTCTTTGCGTCTTCGAGTCCCGTTTTACTTTTCCATTCGTGTCCCACACGTCCTACACTTCTCCATACGTGTCCCATACGTTCTAAACTTCTTATGACTCTCCACTTTGATATTCATCTTAATTCTTGTCTAACCAAAATTATTGAATCACCAATTTTTCAACAGACAAGAAGATAACAATGTCTTACAAAAATATAAAGAGATAATTGATAATTACAAAGTTTTATATGAGAATAATTGGCATTTTTTCAACAAAAAAAAAGTGAGGATTACAAAGTTTTATATGAGAATAATTGGCATTTTTTCAACAAAAAAAAAAGTGAGGAGGAGCAACATTTTTGTAAGATGATCTTTCAACTATAAAGTTTGTTGACAGAAATACTTCACACACAAGTATGATATTACAATAATTAAGAAAATAAAAAAATATGATAGAAAAAAGCACACAATAATTTACATAGACAATTGTTTACATTCACAACGAATTAAAATTTTATTTCTTTTATTAAATTAATAAAAACTTATAAAAAGAACTCTTTCTCTTTTAAGAAGGGATTACAATAATTGCTCTCAATTATTATAATCCCTTCTAAAAATATGAGAGTTATTTATGTTGTAATTACTATTATAATACCTATTCAAGCTAAAATGAGGCCCTTTTATTGAGTTATATATGTTTTAAGTTAATCCTAATACAAGTTAAAATTATATAAAGTGTTTTAACTAACTTATAAGTTTTTTTATTTTTGAAAAGGTTGTATTAATGCTAGGATGTTAATTTTTGAGCGCGGAGGCTTTGGCTTTGAAACGCAAAGGCGTTGGCCAAAATGCTAGGACGTTGTCTCATAATGCAGTGACTTTCTCTTAAATAACTCACCTATGCCACTTACTAGAATTTGTGCAATGGCATTTCTTCTTGAACGCCAGAGCGTTCTCAATTCAAATATCTTCACATTTTGAATTTTTATAATTTCACTTCGTGTTCCTTTTACCTTGACTCAGATTTTAAATCATTTTGAACATGATTTTAATCATCTTCTGTTAAAAGTGCTTTCGAAATTTTGGGAAGGAAAGAGCAACAGTCGGTAAAATGTTTAAATCCCTTGTGTCATAATCTCATTAAAAACTTGAGAAAAATTAGAGGATGAAGAAAGGATCCAAATCCAATGAAGAAAAGCTGTAACCAATGTATATCTGTAAGCAGAAAGCTACAGAAAATCCTCCTGCTCATTCCATCACAAACAGCGAGCTTATAAACAAATATGTAGTCCAGCTAGTATTGCTTGAATTAGCACCATCATTACCACAGGCTTAAGCCCACACACAAAGTTGCTGAAATTGTTAGCCATGTTGCGGGTTTGTGATCTGCTTATACCAAACAGAAGAGCCCACAAGCTTTGGCAACTTTCTTTTTTGTTTCTTTTTAATTAAATTCTTTCGGAGAATGTATTGCATGACAACCATGAAAAGAAGATGGAAATTTGGGGTAATTTGTAAAAACAAGTGTATACTCGTATACTCAATTTCTAGCAAATCCCGTAATGTCTTCATGAACGTAAACATATTTAAACAGGAAAAAGAAGGAACTCCGAATGAATGAGATTTAACAAGAAAACGAAACAAGTTCACTCCCAAAAAATTAACCCAAGAAACAAAACAAGAGAACTACTTGGTTTCTGCTGCAAACCATCTATCGCCCAGAATTCGAACAACAAATTAATGATAACTACTTTTGCCTAGTGTCCACATTTTTGACAGTAATTATATATCACAACTTAAATAACACTTAATTACGCCTCTTGTGTTTTCTTCTCATCTGCTGCTGCTGCTGCTGACTCGGCAGCTTCTGTTTTCTTCTCAGATGATCCTATGGCTTCTGTTTCAGCCTCTGGCAATTCCTTGGTTTCGCTCAATGTAGTTCGAGGGGTTTCAAATGCTGCTTTCTCTGCATCAGCCTTTTCAGGAGCATCAACAAATTCTGGGGTCTGCTCAACAGTAACTTCAGATTTTACTACTTCTGGTTGTTTTGCTTCAGATTCCTTTTTAGGCTTTTCAGCCTCTTCTGATTCTTCTTTCACTTCCTCTGAGGTAGAGTTCTCAACTACCGTTGAGCCCTTTCCTCCTTCACTCTGCAAATTAGGGGTGGGCAAAAAACCGAAAAATCGAACCGGACCCGAAAAACCGAACCGAATTGGTCGGTTCGGTTCGGTTTTTCTCTTGGTCGGTTCGGTTTTCGGTTTTTTATTTTAAAAACCGAAAAATTCGGTTCGGTTTTCGGTTCGGAAGGCCGAACCGAGAACCGAACCGAAAAAAACCGAATTTAAAAAAAAATTAAAAAATTAAAAAAAAAAAATTAAAAAAAAATTAAAAAAAATTAAAAAAAATTAAAAAAAAAATTAAAAAAATTATAAAACCGAACCGAACCGAAAAACTAAAACCCGAACCGAACCGAACCGAACCGGTTCGGTTCGGTTCGGTTTTTAATTTTTCGGTTCGGTTTTCGATTTTATTTTTCAAAAACCGACCGGCTCGGTTCGGTTTTCGGTTCATACTAAAAACCGAACCGAACCGGATTTACCCACCCCTACTGCAAATGACAGCAATTAAGTACTTAATAAACCAACATGTTAATAAGCTTTATCTTATACATACATGACATAAAATTTTCAAAATGAAATTGCTTATTATTCTAGAATCTAGATGCACGAATGAACATTCATCGAGCTGTGACAAAATAATGTATCAAATTACTGTCCCATCCGACAGGCAAATCCTCCACTTTTGTCCTCTAATGAACCAAATCTTTAACTAATACAAACAACTAAGCTCCATTATTCATGGCCCTATTTTTTCATAAACCAGTCTTTGGCCTAATCCCAGAGATCAAGCCAAAATTTATGCACCTAACCACACAACAGAGCAATTCATTCGACCATTAAAAATGTAAACCATCATGCATTAATTTGAGAGAGGATATGAAACGTGCAAGTAGAAAGAGGTGAAGGGATATGTTCAAAACAATCAACAGCTGTTACCGACCATTTGACACCAATTATTGTATCAATTGAATCAGAAAAGAAAAATTAGATGACTCCAACAACTAGTACAAATAGTATTTTTCTGGACGTTTGGTATATCAACCTAGACCATAAATTCAGCCATTTTATGGCACCCACCAACCATGCTCATCTGAATATTATGTTTACTCAATGGTCGTTTTCAATCATTCCAAGTTGTAGATATAAAATTTGCCAGGGTGATTGCTCTATTGAAGCAAACAATGAACAAGAAAATATTCAACTAATGGACTTAAGAACCCGCTGTCAAAAATCAAACCAGTCTTTGGAATTTAGCCCGATTGGAATAGTCTAATGGTCAAACGACAAGATATGAAATGTCCCAATCATTCAATTCATGTGTGATGAAAAAATGAAATCAAAACTAAAATTTTTTTATCTCTCTTTCACATGGGGGACATGAAGACACGAGAAGCTCTAAAAGCCAGACAATGCCAATGTCCATTATATCTCAGCAGGTTAAATTAAGAAAATATAACCACAAGATGATGAACTCAGAAGCAAAAACAAAGAGAAACAAAACAAATTTGTGGGTCCTTAAACTAAGACCTCTTCATTTGTCATCAAATGGAGATATAATCGAGAGAACTAATACCGAAGATACCTTATGTATATACTGATTCCCCCTATGCAAGAGATTCTGAATTGTTTTAACTCTAGTGTTCATCATATCAAACCAAAGATTGGCAGCAAAGTTACATGGAAAAAGTCACCTTTTTGAGTGATTAATTAATAAGATAATTTGCTGCTAAATAAAGGTGCCGACAAAATAATGCACAAGCAAAAACACATTTGCCAGCTTGATTAACATTAAACAATTTAAGTTGCACAAAGTGGGGATTTAAAATTGACATCATGTATTTGAATAATGCACAGGTATTGGAAAAAGCAAATATTTTATGAGATTTCAAATTTGACTTGGAGAATATTTTTCTTTTAGTTTTTAGAAAGGAATAGCTAGTACTTCTGAAACCAACATATACAGAGAGAGAAGAAGAAAAGTCATACGATAGCAATTCCTTTTTTCTATTATTTTCTTTCACTTTCTAGGCAGCCAAATGGTGCTGTGATTGATTGCACCCACACTCTCAATGAATTATAATGTATTAGGCAATGATTAAGAGAGGAAGAATGACAAATTTGTTTATAATTAAAAAGACTGATGGCATCTCCGAGAAGAAAAAAAAATCAATGATGAATAACCATCCTTAGAAAAATAGTTAATCTTATTTATATATAATTCACAAATCAAAGATCATCTGGGTATCATCACAAATCAAGAAATTAATGATGGATCAAACATAAATATCTATGAAACTAAAATTATTTAGATCCACAAATACCAATACAAATTCATCAACGGTTAAATTTACACGCACAAAAAGAAAAAAGTTTCAAACAATCTTTTTGCACCAAAATCAATCAAAATTTCCAGCTTTCAAATTCAGAATTGTAAAACTAATAACCTTTTTGGCAACAAAAAGAGTTTTTGGAAACAAATTAACAATGAAAATTCCATTTCCTAAAAAACCAAATACCAAAACTAGAATTTATACAATACATATTTAAAATAAATAAAAAAGAGTTTCCATATATTAATGAAATAATTACCACCTTGAACAAGTTACTGAGAGATCGAGACTTGCTTTCTAGTTCATCAGCTCTTTCATCTTCAACAATCTCCTTCATCTTATTATGAACAACTTCCTGATCATCATCACCATCACCATTATTATTATTATCTCCTTCAACTCTCTTATTGTTATTATGATCTGCATCTTCAGCAACAACAGCCACATCCTTTGCTTCAGCCGACGACACCTCCTGCTTAGCAGGCTGCTCAGGTACCGGCGCCGGCACCTCAGCCTCGTCACCCTTCAACACCTTTGGCTTAGTTGCACAACCCCCCATATTTTTCAAAAAGAAAAAATAAAAGGGCTTGCAATATGTTTGTCTCTTAAGTCTTATATATAAATAAGAAACAACAAAGATTTTTTATAATTTTTTTTGAACGTTAAAAAGATTGAATGAATGAGAGACGAGAGAACGAGAGAGAATATAGGAGATGATTTAAAGGGGAATATGATCAAGATGAAGAAGTTGAAGAGGAAAAAGAAGAAGAGCAGATTGTTTCCGACATTCGTTCTGTGGAGAAAGACAGATAGATATTGGATAGACAGACCGACAACAGAAACAGATTGCAAGTGTTTTCTAAAAATGTTTTTCTTCAAGCATATTTAAATTAAATTAATTAAAGCTTAGTTTTAATTATTATTATTACTTTTGTTGTTGTAGAGATTATGGCAACAGGTGTCACAGGCTGTAAGTTTGGAACTGAGTTCCTTGCTATATATATATATATATATATATATATAGGACAATTTAAGTTCTTATATATTAATATTTTTCTCAATTAATGACATA
Organism: Ailanthus altissimus; assembly: GCA_946807835.1. NCBI lineage: Eukaryota > Viridiplantae > Streptophyta > Magnoliopsida > Sapindales > Simaroubaceae > Ailanthus > Ailanthus altissimus. Next base: position 12,222,741 of record OX327706.1, on the reverse strand, counting down.
ATTTGTCTATTTGATCAAATAGGTACCTCACTCAATACTGCTTCCGATTAAAGCAAAGTACTATTGTCATAATATTGAATTTTAACCGTTACAATACACCAACTAGAGGTGTAAAATGAGTCAAATTAGCGTGGCGTGATATTTATTTGAAAAAATTTTATAAATAGTTTTTATAATTTTTTATTATTATTTTAATTAAATTTAAAATAATTATTTTTTATTAGTTAAAATTTTTACTTATGAATAATTTTATCTTAAAATTAAAAAATAAGTTTTTTCTCATTTCTTTTTATCGAATTAAAAATTATATTAATAGATGGACATTTTTTAAGTTGTTATTGCATAAATCGAGTGTTGTTAAATATATTTATCACTTCAAATCTAGAAAATAACAAAATTTTGTAAGTTTTTTTAAACCTTTTTAGAAATTTTAATATTAATTAGAAATTAGATAAAAATTACATTTGAAGTAGATATTATTGATGAATTAAATGTGAAAAATGAGTTAGAATGGTATAAAATATGTTGAAATCCGGTCAAAACTATGATTTTTAGTGTGTTTGAATGAAACCAGACAGCGGCCAGTGCGGTTGGTTTCGCGCATCTCGGGCCCGAGATACGCATCTCATTGCGGCATCGCGGACAAGGTCCGCGATGCTGCACTGTTTAGATTATTTTTTATGTTTATTTTTATTTATATTTTAAATAATTTTTAATTCTTTTTCTAGGTCTTATGGAGTATAATGCAATTGTTATTTATTTTGGAAGAAAGTGGAAGAATTCTAGTGATGGGGAAGAGAGTTATGTTAATTATGGTAATTTTAGAATTTCGATTCTGAAATATATTAAATTTGAAGATCTTTTAAATGCAGTATGTTATACCTTCAGAGTCGACAATATGAACTATAAGGTAACTTTGAAAATCAAAATTAATGCAACGAGGTATAAGTTAAAACTTATTGAGATTAGAAATGACAATGATGTTCGATTCTTTTTTAGCGCCAACAGAAGATTGTACTATCCTTTATGTGTAACAGTGGATCCTAAAGCTCCCGTTTATGAAGATGATGTACAACCCCTCAATCAAAATCCACCATCGATTCATATTCATTTTATGTCAACTAGCAGTAGCAACCAAGTGAGTCATACATCCCCATCAATTTTAACAGTGGTTCCCTCAAACACAAAGAATGAGTATCACAATGTTTCTCCGATACCGTTCAATAAAGACCTAGCCTATACACATTACGCTTGTGATGACATTGAAAATGTTGAGGATGAACTATGATGATGTTAAAAATGTTAATAATTTAGAAAGGGGTGATTTAGTAGAAGGCGAACGTTGTTATATTTCAACAAGCTCCCTAAATGTTGAAGTTAGAAGAATAGATTTTTGTGAAGCTAAAAACCCATTTGCATTTATGTCTTCAATACCACCATCAGTTTTGGGTATATCGGATAAGATATTGAGTAGTGGAATTAGCGATGTATTTGTAGGATAGTTGTTTGATAGCAAAGACGAACTTCACCAGGCTATTAGTATGCTAGCACTTAAGGGTAATTAGAGCTTTAAAGTCTAAAGGTCGACAAAAGATCATTTTGAGGTAAAATGTGACGATAATAGATGCCGATGGGGATTACGTGTGGTGTCAACAGATACAAGGAAATATTTTATTGTGCGCAAAATTGATTCAAATCAAGTATGCCAATTAGATCGATTGTGCAATAGTCATCGACAAGTAAAGTCTTGAATTATTAGCAAATTCATTAAAAAAAAAGTTTACATCTGTGAGTCGACTTTATAGACCGAAAAAAATCCAAGCAGACATAAGTGTGGAGTTTGGTATGGAGATAACTTATCGTACTGCTTGGCGATCTAAAAAACATGCATTGGTGTTGATACATGGTACTCCAAAGGCTTCATATAAATTACTTCATGCATACTGCCATTTATTGGAACAACAAAACTCAGGTACAGTCACACATTTGGAGATTAACGATTGCAAGCACTTCAAATATTTCTTCTTGGCGCTTGGACCATGTATTAGAGGGTTCCGGTCTTTCATCCGACTGGTTATTGTAGTTAATGGTATATTTTTAAAAATTGCATACTTGGGAACAATGTTTGTAACTGTTTGTAAGGATGGAAACAACCAAAAGTTTTCACTTGCATGGGGTATTGCTGACTCTGAAAATGATACTTCATGGACGTGGTTTATAGCAAAACTCTGAGGAGTCATTAGTGATCTTGAGAACCTTGTATTTATATCTGATCGACATGCTAGTATTGAGAAGGCCATTAGAGAGCTATTTCCTAATGTGTATCATGGGGTATGCATCCATCACTTGAAAGGTAATTTGGTCGTACGATATAAGATACCGTAAGAGACAATAAAAGGAGGAGGATATTTGACTTCGTATTTTGTTGCTACCAAGACGTATCGCGTAGATGACTTTTAAAGGAAAATTAATAAGATGCGAGAAATGAAACTGGAGGCAACTAGATACTTGGATGAGGAGGTTGGTTTTTTAAAATGGGCTCGATCAATGGGAGCATTCAAAAGCTATGACATCATGACCATCAACATTGCAGAGAGCATTAACGTTGTTATAAAAGAAGCACGTGGCATGACGGAGACTACCTTAATTGAGTAGATTCGAGAGTTAATGCAAAGATGGTTTGTTGAGAGACGTGAGGCTGCAAAAAATATGTCAAACTTCTTGACAAATTGAGCCCATGAGAAGATTTGGAAGCACAATGATGTTTCTACTCGCATGACAGTGCATGCAATAGATCAATCTCGCTTTGTTGTTAAGGACGGAAAAAGAAATAGAATAGTGGACATGCTGGCAAAGTTATGTAGTTGTTGAAAGTTTGATCTATGGCAACTATCGTGTGCTCATTCACTTGCAGTATGCAAGCAGGTCAGATTTCAGTACTAGACTCTTTATTTGCGATATTACACGACTGAGTCTTTATTGTATACATACAGTGAATCAGTAAATCCAATTAGTCACCCATCAGATTGGATTGTTCTAGAGGAGTAGAGAGTTGTTGACATCTAACCTCTTATAGTACGTCGGTAATCATAAAGACATCAGAAGAATCGAATTCTATCGTAAGATGAGGCTCCCACGAAGAACGTATGCATTCGCTGTAAGCACATGGACATAATCGATAAACTTGTCGAACCTAATTGCATTACATAGTAGTTAATATGTTCTTTATGAGTTATATTTCTATTTGTGCTTTGTTGTTATAGGCCTTATTTGACTAGTTAATTGTACTTTGTTACCATTGTATTTAATTGACTCATTTGTTATGTTTCTTTTTTTTTTCAATTGTTGGTAATAATGCATGCATTGAGTAATTATACATTTACCATTGAATGTATAAAATACATACAAAAAAAGGAACTCTATAAACATACAAACATTTAATTTTTCTTTACTTTTTTTGTACCTTTCCATAAATCAATCGCTATTTTGGTCCTAAAAAATGATCCATGATCAGGACTAAAATCTAGAGGACAACACAACATCAAAAACTCTATAAACATACAAATATAAACCCCATAATTGCCACTATTCATTGTCTGTTGTGACACTCCCTTCTTTAATCTAACTACATGAAAATGAGTTAAGTCAGGTATAATTTATCGTTGCTCATAAAATCTACAAGCATCTAGGTAGTGGGGTATCAATGTAGATAATGGCACGACATGATTCTCAATCACGCCATCGACAAATCCATTGATGCTAGAATCGTAGATCACTATTTACCGATGCAAGATGTCCATCTCAACCGTAACCTAATGCTGTTGATTGTAGTTGATAGGAATATAACTTATATAAAATTCAAATAAGTCTCACAATTGTACTACAAGTTTTAAACAAAAATAACTCTCATATAACAAATATTATACTTTACCTTATTAACCTCAATCTACATCCGTGCACTGAGTAAATCTTCTTTTGCACCTTGGGCATATGCTACACTTCATCACTCCATGCAATGCCAAAAATGTTATTTTTGTGTTCCTCATAGAAGAGTCTAAAAATCTCCTAAAATACAATGTCATCGAATAATCAATAAAGATTACATAAGCAAATATAATTAATTTAATTCAATACTCACAAAGAAGTACGAATCCATAGAAGTGGACAATTGTGGCAATGTATTCGTGTAATAGTTTTACCTAAGCTGACTCACCTTTAAATACTCATTAATATGCTGCATTAACAAACAATTAAAATTATAAATTATTTAATATATTTTAACACATGATTACCGTCAAGTCAATGTGTAAATTTAAATAAATAAATTTTACTTACAAAGTCATCCAGCCAACTGTGTAGTAATTTTCGAAATCATATCGGGTTAGCGTTAAGCTAGATAAGATGACTACACCCATATCCTTGTCCAACTAGGCCTGAAACTCAACTAAGATGGCCGAGTCTATCTATTGCAATGGATTTATGTTTGCTTGAGGTTGTACTTCAATTTTAATTTTCTTCTTCTCATGTATCTTTTGTGGAAATGAATTTGTATATGGGGTGTGCAAATACCATGCAGGCCTATACGGTCTCCCATATTGACTCACTCCCTTATACGGGGTAGGTAAGATCTCAACACTTGTAGGACTATCAATTAGTGGTTGGGGCTGTATGTCATAACCAGTAGCTGAGGTCTGAAAACCATATTGACAGCCATCAGTGTGTTCTCTCCAAACTAATATATATATATATATATATATATATATATATATATATATATTAAAATAAATCAAACTGCAATTAAGGTAAGAAAAAATTAATGCGATTTTAAATTTATTTTTCTCATCATATTATGGTTTTCGTTGGGTTGGAATGAGCATGGTTATCTAAAGTACATCATTATCTGCTGCATCTGCTGTGTAAGATCGGTCCAGAACTGATCAACCCTTGTAAAAATTTCATCCTTATCTTTGTCCATTCTCTGTAGAAGTGCAGCTTCAGTACGCTCAAATCTCTTAATCATCTCCTCCCGCAATTGCTCAATCTGATGTGTAACGTCATGGTTTGTAGATGCACTGTGTTCAGACTACAAGAAACATAACCATAGTTAATGATTTATTTAGAAATATATGAAAATTTCTCTTTAGTTAATCATGTAAATAAGTAATATACTGTTGCTCCTGGTACTGGTGCTGACATTTGTGGATTTGTCCATTCATATCCATCCCCCTCCACATTCATATCATCATCGTTAAGGTCACTGAAATAGACATAGGCCCTCAGGCGCTTGCTCTTGCGTCCGCTATAATTATACATATTTGGTAAGTCTCCAGCATAGCTACCACTTGGAATGCCTACATGTCTGTCTAACCATTTGCACAACTGCTTCTTTCTTCTCATGATCTTTTAGTACTAATTTACGATGTACCGAAAGAACTTACAAATATAAAATTAAGTTACGCTTAATACAAAATTAAAGTTATATACATATATTTTTTTATTAATATCAACACATACTAAATTCTTCTCTAATATTGTATTCTTAACGTCACAAACTGTGGAGTTCCTCGAGTAATCCAATTCAAAATACGAGGGAAGCGAATACTATAGTAAATACCAAAAACTTCTCCGCACAATAAAATTGCCTCAAAAATTCATATCTAATATAATTATTTTTAAAATATAAATTTGGTGTATACAAAAATAAATAAATAATTGAGATCAAAATATTAAGTACAAGAAAATTATGACGTACTAAAAATGCGTGAAAAAATTCATACATGTTGTAACTCTCAAACTTACTCTGTGCAAACCCTTTCGTATTTATTTTCTCAAGTTTTTGGAATGCAGCCTTCTTAAGTGAGTTATGAAGTACGGTCTATGCAATATTATCCCATGGATATTTATTAAACTCATCAAAGTTCTCCACTAAACATAGTACAAAATTTTGAATCCCACTACACTCGTCGCGTAGGATCAAAACACGATGTACAAAATAAAATAAACTCAACTTCATTGCATCTTTTCATTGTCCATATCCGTTAGTTTCAGACATTTATACCAATTATCAAGAAATATGTATGATAATTTTCTTACCCCTAAAAAATATGTATCCCATAATCAAATGCTCAATTTCCTATTCAGCTGTTGGGCTAGAAGATAATCTTGCATTTCTAGTCCGGTGATTAGTACAAACTTCTGCCAGCTAAATCGGATGCGTTTCTTCCCTATATAAAATCACATCTCATCTTTTAAATTAGAGGTATGCACCTCATACAACAATAACTCATGCACCAAAATACTAGTGAATGTCAAATTTGGTATATCTAAGAAATGCCCTATATATGTCTACCTAAATAATATTTTCTAATTCTCTGCCAGTTTTTTTTAATACTTTTTAGACCCTATATCTCCGCATAAGCCGTCACTGATATACGAAAAAAATATATGCTCAGGAAGTCAATATTTTTTCAATACGTTATTTTTCTTGTAACAATTAAATTAATAAATTAATATTATTAACAAAAAACATGCATACATATTAAATAACATACAATATTATTTATCAAATTAAAATTTCACAAACAATTAATTCAACAAACATAAAAGAGAAAGAGAAATTAATTACTAACATATTAATCAATATATTATAATAATTAATTTTATATTAAAAAAATTTAATATATAATTATTTACAAAAAATACTCATTAAATAAATAATGTTACAAAAAATTAAAATTATTATTACTTAAATGAGTCATTTAACCAACTTATTAATTAATGTTAATTAATTGCTTAATAGATTCTAAATTAGATTTTATTTTATTTAAATAAAATTAAATTAAATTTTTAAAAATAGAATTTAATTTATTTATTTAATTTAAATAAAATTACATATAATTTTTAAAAATTTAGTTTAATTTATTTCATTTAAATTAAATTTAAAAAAATTACATTTGCGCCACGTGGCAGCCTATGCAAGCACCACGTGGCCCAAAAACTTGATGTGTGATTTCCATATTAAGTGCAAGTGCACTCTGTCGAAAACATATAATATAGAATGAATAGAGTGTCGATTCCACGGGGAATTTGTTGTATTTCTAACAAATTACTAAAATTGTATCTTCTCGCTTTTATCCAAAAGATTGATTATTAAAAATTGCTTGATAAAACTTTAAACTAAAAATTATCTATGTTATCAACTATAATTAACAATCAAATAAGACAACAGATCTGACAATATATGATGAAGATCTAGGATTATAGCTATCACTTAATATGATTTTCCAAACAATGACCCCTCGATTATTATTCTCTCAATTTAATTGTTGGTCACAACACTAATCTCACCACGAGCCTCTTCCGATGGTCAAGTGATTATACCAAGATCTATTAATCTCCTATAGTCCTATGGTAATTAAATAGATCAAGATTCATTAAGCACTAGTTGTATTAACCATACATGTCATCTAGGTATATTCCTATCCTAGATCGAAACTCACAAATGCCACTTTGTGATCATGTATCAATTTGTCTCGGGCTTAACAATTAAATTCCTTTTCCAAGATTATTTAATCATTACCAATTCATTCAACATATGGCCAGTATATCAAAGGCATTAAGATCCAACAAATTGAACAAGAATTGAGTTCATAATAATCGTCTTCAATATATCAATCCATCATATTAAGGTCAATGCTATAATTCTAGAAATTAAATTTAGATCAACATGATAATAACATCAAGATCAACAATAAATATAAACATGATATAAACAGATCAATTCGGATCAAACCAGTAAAGATTGAAGCAAAGGAAGTACAAGTTCAAGGATTGATCTCGAATTGACCCTCCAAAATGATCTTGATTGGGAAGATGTTGTGTAATCTCTCCACCAAATATTGTTTGATTGTTGTTTTAGAGTTCGATTATCAATTAAGGATTGTTTCTGGGTTAGGAAGATGTTGGGGTTGAGAGAATTTTAGGTGTTTTTCGAAGGGGTCCGGAAAAATTACTCCAGGGGGCAAAATGTGATGTTTTTATACTTGGACACTAACGCTGGGGCGTTCCACGAAGAATGCTCGGCATTAGTCCAACATAGGGGCTCTCTGGTAAGGCAATGCAGGGGCATCTGTAGTGCTGCGGCGTTCCACTGTAAACGCTGGGGCATCACGATCTAGATCCAAAATTTTGCCCCAGCGTTGATGTCCTCCTCCCAGGGGCGTTCTTCATTGTTGCGTGAACGCTGGAGCGTTCATTAACGGATGCAGGGGCGTTCTTTATGATAGACGAACGCTGGGTCTTTATAAACCTTAACGCTGGGGCGTTCATCACTAGTTTTGTATTTTTGTCATTTCGATTCCCATTTTTCAGTGGCTTTCTTTTGCCTCCAATTTGTTCCCTATATCTTCCATTAGTTTCTATTCCCATCTTAATATGATCAAAACCTGTAAAATCAACAATCAAAGCATAAATAGCTCTGAATTTACTTTAAAATGAACAATTATTAAGATAAAATGGGGTCATAATATATATCAAAATTATACTCATCAAATACCCCCAAACTTAAGTAATTGCTCGTCCTCGAGTAATGAGATAAATTAACACAAAGTAGCATAATAAAGAAACACAAACTTAAAAATAAAACGGATAGAAATAGCCATTGCTTGGATTGATTTAACAAATACATTATTGCTTACAATATTTGAAAAAAATTGCATCACTTTTTTTTTTCAATCCGTTCGGAATTAATAATCAATCTAAACAATTCATAAGCACTATAATTAAGTACTTTCATTTTTCTTAATAAGTGATCAACCGTGTGTGTGTGAAACAAGCATGTATCAAACTGATTTATACCTAGATTTAGCTCAACTGCTCAAGATTGTACAGAAAGATGTGTCTCGGCATATTCTTAATTATTAAACACTACCATAAGCTTGTTTTTCATACAACTCTCCACTAATGTAGAAATACATATGTTTAAGGATCTATTAGGTCTTTTATTGCTTGTAATGTAGGGTTAGGATCAAGGTGGGATATTTTGGATACAAATTTAGTTTATTTCACACATGAACACTAAGCCCTTTTGGCTACCACTTAAACCTTCAACACTTGGTTTAATAATCTCAAACTTATGATTTTTACCCAAATTCAACCACTTATTCCTTCTTCTTTTTTTTCTATTTTTTTTCATTTTGTTTTTTTTTATAATACTCAAATTTAAGGTAGTGCTTACCCACCAAATTTCATTATTCTTCCTCCTTAAACAACTAAAACATAACAATCTCCAAAATATATTTTTACTATGCTCAGTGTTTATGGTGTTAAGGCTATTTGAGTACTTAAATTCAAAGCTTAGGTTATAATGTGGTTATTCAATAACATGAGTATTTTAGCTCAAATGGGTGACTACGGATAAATACACATCAAAGGTAGGCTAAAAAGTCTTAAACGGTCCAAAGATGGCCTAATATCATTTTCCTATTCATATGTTTTCTAGGATTTTGCCTCGAGCCATAATCAAACAAGTTCTAGAGTGTTTTTTTGTTCATCGAGACTGTAGTGTACTACTCGAACATAAGCATCTCTAAGCAAAAATTCAATTAATAAAAGCTTTAATCAAGTGCTAAAAAATTGGTGATCACAAATAAGGTCAAAATCTGTCTAAGTATTGATGCATGAATTATTTAAGAAATCTATTGTTTCCTACGAGAATTAAAAAAAAAAAGTTTTACAATTATAATTTTTGTTTTTTTGTTTTTTGTTTTTGAAATCATAAACACAATCCAATAACAAAAAATAATAAACAACAATGTGTAATAAAAATTTTGAAATGAAATTAAGACCGCTTGTATTAAAAATAAGAACAGATAATGAACAGAGATTTTCAATAATTGCTCGACTATAATACTGCTTTTCTAATACAGACCAGCCTCAAAAATATAAAAATAACATAACATAAAAAGCATAACATAAAATAAAATAAAAACAATAAAATAAAGCAAAAATAAAAGCTGAGCAATAATGTAGCATCACAAACTTTGAGTCCGGAATGCTGCACTGCGATGTGATGAGTATAATTTGATACATATTATAGCCCCATTTTATCTTAATAATTATTTATTTTAAAGTAAATTCAGAGTTATTTATGCTTTAATTGTTGATTTTATAGGTTTTAATCATACTGAGATGGAAATAGAAACTAATGGAAGATATAGGGAACAATTTGGTGGCAAAAGAAAGCCACTGAAAAATGGGGACCGAAATGACTAAAATGCAAAACTAGTGATGAACGCTCCAGTATTAAGGTCCATAACGCCTTGGTGTTCTTATATCAATTAAGAATGCCCCTGCATTCATTAATGAATGCTCCATCGTTCATGAGACAAATAAGAACGCCCATGCGTGGAGGACATCAACGCTAGGGCAAAATTTTGGACCTAGATCGCGAAGCCCTAGCTTTTACAGTGAAATGCTACAGCACTACTAACGCCCCCACGTTATTTTATTACAACGCCTCGACGTTGGTGTAACGCCAGCGCATTCGTGGTGAACGCCCGAGCGTTTAGTGTTCAAGTATAAAAACATTACATTTTGCCCCTTGAAGTAATTTTTTTCGGACCTCTTCGGAAAACACCTAAAATTCTCTCAACTCCAACACCTTCCTAACCCAAAAAGGACCCTTAATTGATAATCAAACACTAAAACAACAATCAAACAATATTTGGTGGAGAGATTACACAAGATCTTCCCAATCAAGATTATTTTGCAGGGTCAATTCAAGATCAATCCTTGAACTTGTACTTTCTTTGCTTCAATCTTTACTGGTTTGATCCGAATTGACCTGTTTATATTTGTAGTTGATCTTGATATTATTTTCAGGTTGATCTAAGTTTAATTTCTAGGATTATAGCCTTGATCTTAATATGATGGATTGATATATTGAAAACGATTATTGTGAACTCAATTCTTGTTCAATTTGTTGGATCTTAATGTCTTTGATATACTAGCCATATGTTGAATGAATGGGTAATGATTAAATAAACTTGGAAAAGTAATTTAATTGTTAAGCCTGTGACAAATTGATACATGATCACAAAGTGACATTTGTGAGTTACGATCTAGGACAGGAATATACCTAGATGACATGTATGGTTAATGCAACTAGTGCTTAATGAATCTTGATCTATTTAATTACCATAGGAATATGGGAAATTAATAGATCTTAGTATAATTACTTGACCATCGGAAGAGGCTCGTGGTGAAATTAGTGTTGTGATCAATAATTAAATTGAAGGAATAATAATCGAAGCGCCAATGTTTGGAAATTTATATTAAGTGATAGCTATAATCCTAGATCTTCATCATATATTGTCAGATCTGTTGTCGAATTTGATTATTAATTATAGTTGATAAAATAGATAATTTTTAGTTTAAAGTTTTATTAAACAATTCAAAATAATCAATCTTTTGGATAAAAACGAGAAGATACAATTTTAGTAATTTGTTAGAAATACAACGAATTCCTCATGGTAGAGCTATGAAGGCATCTGCATGCCTAATCATTTGAGCCATTCGCTCGTGCATAGATGAGACTTGTAACTCATCCCCAACTATTTTTTCTATAATATTTTCAATAGCTAGAGGTTTTGGAATGATACCCAAAACTCGACTACCTTTATTGTGTGTAGCTTTTGCCACAGACCCCATTAACCTACGGTTACCTCCTCTATATACTAAATGTATATTTCGCTCAGCTAATACCTTTTTAAGATTTTTTGTAACTTTTACAAACTCTTCAGTATTTCCAGGGTCGGATCCACAAAAGACACAAATGTTTGTGAATTGACGAGCTGAGGTTTCCTCTATTGTTACGCTCACCCTAATCTTTGAATGTTTTCGAGTTTGTATAAGGATGTAAAAATAATGTATTTATAGAAAACTAATTTGATAACAGTTGTGGAGCATATGTGTAAGTATGTTTAAGTATATATTTTCCTCGGTTGTTGTGAGGTAAAAGAATAATAATGGGTTTTATTTTATTATTTATAAGGCACAATAGGCTGCAAAATTTTGAATAAATATTTGTTGATATGTAAGTGTGATAAAATTGTATCGGAAGCGTGATGAGTTAGGTAAGATGATTAAGAAAAGTCAAATAAATGCTTATTTTATGGACTTAGGGACCTTGCCGTCTTGGCACTAATAACTGACAATGCATTTATGACTTGAAGACTTTTTGGGCTAACATCTGAACTTTGGACTTGAGGCCAAATTAGCAATTTATTAAAAACTTCAAAATAATCAATCTTTTGGATAAAAACAATAATCAATCTTTTGGATAAAAACGAGAAGATACAATTTTAGTAATTTGTTAGAAATACAACAAATTCCTCCTGGTAGAGCTATGAAGGCATCTGCATGCCTAAGCATTTGAGTCATTCTCTCATGCATAGATGAGATTTGTAACTCATCCCCAACTATTTTTTCTATAATATTTTCAATAGCTAGAGATTTTGGCATGATACCCAAAACTCAACTACCTTTATTGTGTGCAGCTTTTGCCACAGACCCTATTAACCCACGGTTACCTCCTTCATATACTAAATGTATATTTTGCTCAGCTAATACCTTACTAAGATTTTTCGCAACTTTTACAAACTCTTCAGTATTTCCAGGGTTGGATCCACAAAAGACACAAATGTTTGTGAATCGACGAGCTGAGGTTTCCTCTATTGTTACGCTCACCCTAATCTTTGAATGTTTTCGAGTTTGTATAAGGATGTAAAAACAATGTATTTATAGAAAAACAATTTGATAACAGTTGTGGAGTATATGTGTAAGTATGTTCAAGTATATATTTTCCTCAGTTGTTGTGAGGTAAAAGAATAATAATGGGTTTTATTTTATTATTTATAAGGGACAATAGGCCGCAAAATTTTGAATAAATATTTGTTGATATGTAAGTGTGATAAAATTGTATCGGAAGCGTGATGAGTTAGGTAAGATGATTAAGAAAAGTCAAATAAAGGCTTATTTTATGGACTTAGGGACCTTGCCGTCTTGGCACTAATAACCAACAATGCATTTATGACTTGAAGACTTTTTAGGCTAACATCTGAACTTTGGACTTGAGGCCAAATTAGCAATTTATTAAACACTTCAAAATAATCAATCTTTTGGATAAAAACGAGAAGATACAATTTTAGTAATTTGTTAGAAATACAACAAATTGCTCCTGGTAGAGCTATGAAGGCATCTGCATGCCTAAGCATTTGAGACATTCTCTCATGCATAGATGAGATTTGTAACTCATCCCCAACTATTTTTTCTATAATATTTTCAACAGCTAGAGATTTTGGAATGATACCCAAAACTCAACAACCTTTATTGTGTACAGTTTTTGCCACAGACCCCATTAACCAACGGTTACCTCCTCCATATACTAAATGTATATTTCGCTTAGCTAATACCTTACTAAGATTTTTTGTAACTTTTACAAACTCTTCAGTATTTCCAGGGTCGGATCCATAAAAGACACAAATGTTTATGAATCGACGAGCTAAGGTTTCCTCCATTGTTACGCTCACCCTAATCTTTGAATATTTTCAAGTTTGTATAAGGATGCAAAAACAATGTATTTATAGAAAAAAAAAATTGATAACAGTTGTGGAGCGTATGTGTAAGTATGTTTAAGTATATATTTTCCTCGATTTTTGTGAGATAAAAAGATAATAATGGGTTTTATTTTATTATTTATAAGGGATAATAGGCTGAAAATTTTTGAATACATATTTGTTGATATGTAAGTGTGATAACATTGTATCGGAAGCGTGATGAGTTAGGTAAAATGATTAAGAAAGTCAAATAAAGGCGTATTTTATGGACTTAGGGACCTTGCCGTCTTGGTACTAATGGCCGAGAATGCATTTATGACTTGAAGACTTTTTGGGCTAACATCTAGACTTTGGACTTAAGGCCAAATTAGCAATTTATTAAACAATTCAAAATAATCAATCTTTTGGATAAAAACGAGAAGATACAAATTTAGTAATTTGTTAGAAATACAACAAATTCCTCCTGGTAGAGATATGAAGGCATCTGCATGCCTAAGCATTTGAGCCATTCACTCGTGCATAGATGAGATTTGTAACTCATCCCCAACTATTTTTTCTATAATATTTTCAATAGCTAGAGGTTTTGGAATAATACCCAAAACTTGACTACCTTTATTGTGTGCAGCTTTTAGCACAAACCCCATTAACCCACGGTTACCTCCGCTATATACTAAATGTATATTTCGCTCAGCTAATACCTTACTAAGATTTTTTGCAACTTTTACAAACTCTTCAGTTTTTTCAAGGTTGGATCCACAAAAGACACAAATGTTTGTGAATCGACGAGCTGAGGTTTCCTCCATTGTTACGCTCACCCTAATCTTTGAATGTTTTTGAGTTTGTATAAGGATGCAAAAATAATGTATTTATAGAAAAAAAAAATTTTGATAACAGTTGTAGAGCATATGTGTAAGTATGTTTAAGTATATATGTTCCTCGATTCTTATGAGGTAAAAAGATAATTGATAAGGGCAAATTTGTCATATATTTTCTCATGTTTTTATTATTGATATTTTATGATTTTATGAGAATAGATGGCTATTTATGTGCATTATTGTTATTTATAGGGACTTGAATGAAATTTAAATGCAAAGTTTTCAAAGTATGTGTCCATCGGCCCAGCACCACAAGGATTGTCGCCCTAGCGCTGGAATAGTGATCGAAATAAGAAAAACGACCTGCTTAAGTCGCGTCTAGCGCCCCAGCGCCGACGAGTTACCGCCCCAGCGCTATCACCCCACCGTTCCAGCGGTGAAGGCTTTTTCACACGTCGCCCCAGCGACAACTGCATAGCGCGCCAGCGGTAGTGCAAGTCCTAGTCCGATGAGAATTGAGATTTTCAAGCTCATATCAATCCCTATAAAAAGCCACTCGTTCCCAACCTTCAAGAATCATTCAAAGAGATCAGAGAATACGACCCAAGAGCACCAAGAATACAGAGCACGAGTCTTGGAGAGCAATAGGAGCTTAATTGAAGCAACTTTAGAGAGAGATACAAGACGTTCTTCGGCATCAAGAGTTCCTAGGCAGCGCAATTAAGAGCAATTCGATGTCTATATGGGTTTGCTAATAATTATATCATGATTTATAATTATTTTTACTGTTGTTCTCTTGTAGCCATGAGCTAACTTATTTTCTAGGGTTAATATTTGAACTCAATATGTGCGCTTAAATTGCCATATCTTTTAGTATTTAATAAACTTAGTCCTTTATTATTTAAATTACTTGTGCTTAATGCTTCAATATATTTGGCCAATATATGGTGAACAAATTGGTAATATATTGATAAACTCGGAAGAGGAATCAATATATTTAGACCTAGGTAATTTGATGCATGATTGTAGAGTAACATTCAATGTTGCATATGCAAGTTTCAATTTAGGATAGGAATATACCTAATTGGCATGTATGATCAATAAGACCTAATCTTAATGAATCTTAATTTATTATAAGTACCATAGGAATATAGGTATTTGGTAAATTAAGGTATACTTGCATGACCTTGGAAGAGGCTTGTGAATACATTAGTGTCTTGATCAATAACAATGACTAAGGGAATTAAATATTAGAAGATTAATCATTAGAAAGCATATTGAGGGATAATATTAATCCTAGGTTTTCTCTACATTGCTATCACCTAAGTTTCTTTGCATTGTGTTTTGCTTTTATATTTCTTACATTCATTCTTAGATTTTTATTTTTCTGAATAATTATTAGGAAGACATAATTTTAGTAATTGGTTAAAAAAAACTTATCCCTGTGGGTTCGACATCCGACTTATTTAGTCTCTTTATTACTTGCATACGATAGTGTATACTTGCACTTAATTTTATGATATAGAAATATCGCATCAATAATAATGGGTTTTAATTTATTATTTATAAGGGACAATAGGTCGTAAAATTTTGAATAAATATTTATTGATATATAAGTGTGATAAAATTATATCGAAAGCGTGATGAGTTAGGTAAGATGATTAAGAAAAGTCAAATAAAGGCCTGTTTTATGCACTTAGGGACCTTGCCATCTTGGCACTAATGGCCGACAATGCATCTATGACTTAAAGACTTTTTGGGCTAACATCTGGAATTTGGCCTTGAGGCTAAATTAACTTTATTGATTACAAGAATTTTTGTGGTCTTAACATTGATTTTTGGCCGATAGATTAAAAGCAGACATGAAGAAAGATAAAGCACACTTGACATAAAAGATAAAACAGTAGCCAGTCTCTCTTTGATGTGATAAAGCGACACGAATCTGGTTTCTGTGAAAAATAAAAAGAGCAATGTGGGTCAAAATGAGCCTCCCTGGTCGCTTTCATCTGTGTCGTATCCGTGAGAGAAGGACTTATGGAGTTGTTGTTCCCATACATTGAATGAAGGCCCTGGTTGAATGGGAGGTGGGTCTACCATATCTTGATCTTCTGCAGGTGAGCTGGTCTGGATAAGGGATGTGTTGCCTTTCTCTTAGATTTGGGTGTCGGTTGGATAAGGTTGTGTCACGCCCCAGACCTAAAAGATCCGACACATGACATCACTTACATTCATTCAATGCATGTGCACTCATAAATAATATTACACAAATTTTCAATCTTTCATTCAACACAGGAATCCTTAGCAAGTTGCTAGTAAGTTCAACACTAAAATCAACCAATAACCTAATATATAAATATAAACTTCTCTTGACAATATTTAAACATTCATTTTAATTTCTTTTAGAATTATAACAATTGAATTATTACTAGGACAATTAATAAACTAGAGATATGCAGAGTTTTCTCAGAGATTAACACTCTACTACGTCATCAGTAGCAACTTTGTTACCGGAAGCCCAGAATATATTCATTGCAAATTCTTACTTACAATCAACTAATAACCATACTTTGAAAACTTAAATCAAATCCAACCACACACAATAAAAATAATACATAAGTATTTATTCAATAGGGACAAACCAAATATCTTATCCCACGCGTCCCCAAATGAAACACTCAACAACCTAGCAATTTAGGGAACCCAAGGAACAGCAGAAGCCTTACCAAATCCGCTAAGCACACATGTACCTTATTTACCTGAAATCACCATAAACTATAATGAGTATAAAACTCAGTAAGCATACTAGTTTTTCATATATTCAATACAAATACATATATGTACGCAATGCATATGTATGATATGCTGTGATAACCCAAAATCATAATCTTATCAAATCACATATCATGTAAGCGCTTACACATTCTTTCAAAACATATAATAGGAATACCATCACTCAACTACTACTTAGTAGGACTTACATATCACATATCATATAATGAGTCAAATGTCACTCGTAGGTGACATACCGTATGAGAGGAATAGTACAAGTGAGGTTTTAAATTACACATGTACCAATACGCCACCACACGAATGTGATGACTCACTCTTCCTTTAGGTACCAATAGGATCCTCCCTACATACGAAACACATAACATATACCAATCCTGAAGGAAAGGCCATACATAAACGCTTCACAAATCACATAAAATGCCTGCTAAGTCAACAGTGAGTTCAAGCATCCTCAAAACACAAAATGTTTCTCATAGACATATTACACTTCAAAAGCTCTCTTTGTTAAACACATTTCATTTTGAAAGCTCACTTTCAAAAACATATATATGTCATGTATGTCCATGCTTACATTCATAAACACATGTCTTCACATTTCATATCAAAATATACTTTGACATAACATAAACATATTTCTAACCACATTTACAAAATCAATCATAACACTTATTATGTTTATTGTGATTTCAGTAAAAAGTCTAGTATACTTACCTCTTAGCACTTTCAGCTACAAGGCTTAAATCTCCTTAACCTATTAATGGGGATATATTATTTTATAAGCCTCACAATTCACACAAAATACTTTAAATAGCTTACAAAATTATACACAATGAATTTATCACATCAAATTGGTCTAAATACTTGGTTTCTCAAAACCTGTCATTCTAACAACTTACACTTAACAAAATTTTCTAATATATCAAATGATGTTCAATTACTCCAAAATTATAATATACCATTCTTGACTCATATATCCTTCTTATATATGAATATTATATCAAAATTCCTACACAATCCATTTCATACACACCATCAAATCCAAACTACTAACCTGACAGGATTAAGATACTTACGGAACAGTATTCAATCTCCCAATTTTATAAAATCATATATTAACTCAAAAATTATAAAACTATCAATAATTACTCTTAACATATATCTCAATTCATGATAAATATTTTACTTCCAAATCACTGCCAAAAGTATTTTAAAACTATTTTATTCTATAGCTTTAAAAATCTGTTAATCAAATACTGCAATGAGCTGATACACTTTAGAAAATCATAACACTTCAACCACATTGATCTAAATTCTCAATTCTGAATATATTATATTATACATATAAAATTATCATATTCCATAAATTCATAAGTTTTAAAGATCATTCAGCCAGTCAAAAATTGTTTGTCACTGTATCATACTGTTAACACAGGAAATTTCTAAAATTTTAGGGTCAATGTGGTAAATTCACTACAAATTAAATTTCTAGAATTTTCAATCGATTCAAAGTCTCGGATGATTCTAAACATGTCTAATTTCACATACTCAAAATTCAAAACCAGAATCAAATCACAACAATTTATAAAATTACTGGATCAAGATACTATCAAGCAGAAATTTCACAATTCATCATGATTTATCAAACTATCTTATAGATCATCATCAATTTTCACAATATCTTACCAAATACACATCAAATCCTCAATTATACATATTTCCAAAAATCAAAACTTAAAGGAATTAATTTAATTAACACTAATAAATTGAGAAATAGTTGTGATATACCTCTTAAGATCTAAAATTTTAATTTCTTCTTCTTTTTCTTCTTCTTCTTTTCTTTCTCTCCCCTCTATTTCTCTCTTCTCTCTCTCTAAAGGGATAGGTCGACCCAAAAATGGGTAAATTAGGGTTTAAAAGTGTATTTTTATACTAAGAGGCTAATTTTTTGGTATTTACGAATTTGCCCCCAAAACTTTCAAAGTATAACAACTTGGTCCCTAAAATAAATCTAAAGTCTTACAAATAAACCCAATACTAATAGTATATCCTTAACCTATAAAAACACTACTAATAACAATATTTAAATCAAGGATCACCCATATACAAATAAAATATATATATTTATATATAGATATAAATACATATTCTTACCGGTTGTAGATATTTGTTACTACAGGTTGGGAGTCTTGAAAGAGGGATAAGTCAAGATTGGGTTGGTTTTGATCAGGTTTTGTCGGGACAACTGGCTGAGATTGGGTAGGTTCTGTCGGGACAGTTGGCTGAGGCCATTAGTAAAGGTTATCCATTTCTTGTCTATATCTGGCATAATAAGTCATGTTTGGGGTATGGTGATGGTGGATGGAGTAATCTGTATTTCTATGATGTGAAAAATGATGTTATTATCCTTGTCGGGATTTGTGTAAATTGGCAAAATTCAATTCTTCTGCAAAGCTATCTTCAACCTGTTCCCAAGGTGCAGCATCTTCTAGGGAGATACAAACAAACGGAGGAATTATCTGGTTTTCCTTGAGTAAGAATTCTTTTAAGTTATCTCTTTTGCTAGATTACTTCTTCAGGCCAGAGCTTAATTGATCCTTTTAGTGAAAGGGGAAAGGTGAAGTAATCCTTGACAGTGGGGTAATAATGGATTTTATGATCTGAAACAATCATACCCTTTCGTTGAAGAAGTAAGACAGACCAAAGATGTTGTTTAGGGACTGCAGCATTTATGTTTTTTGCAATCATATGTTGAAATTTAGTTATCCACCATGTCTTTGGGTAAAACCATTGGAGAAAAATCAGGGTTGGATGATCTTCATCACATTTTTTTAATTCTTTGAGGGTTCTAAGTAATGGGAATTCCATGGCGATTGTATACAGATCCAGCAGGTACCATAACAAGTAAAGGACGGGTTTGGATGATGCGATATTTCTATATCATAAAATTAAGTGCAAGTATACATTATCGTATGCAAGTAATAAATGGACTAATTAGTCGGATGTCGAACCCACAAGGATAATTTCTTCTTTTTAACCAATTACTAAAATTATGTCTTCCTAATAATTATTCAGAAAAATAAAAATCTAAGAATGAATGTAAGAAATATAAAAGCAAAACACAATGCAAAGAAACTTAGGTGATAGCAATGTAGAGAAAACCTAGGATTAATATTATCCCTCAATATGCTTTCTAATGATTAATCTTCTAATATTTAATTCCCTTAGTCATTGTTATTGATCAAGACACTAATGTATTCACAAGCCTCTTCCAAGGTCATGCAAGTATACCTTAATTTACCAAATACCTATATTCCTATGGTACTTATAATAAATTAAGATTCATTAAGATTAGGTCTTATTGATCATACATGCCAATTAGGTATATTCCTATCCTAAATTGAAACTTGCATATGCAACATTGAATGTTACTCTACAATCATGCATCAAATTACCTAGGTCTAAATATATTGATTCCTCTTCCGAGTTTATCAATATATTACCAATTTGTTCACCATATATTGGCCAAATATATTGAAGCATTAAGCACAAGTAATTTAAATAATAAAGGACTAAGTTTATTAAATACTAAAAGATATGGCAATTTAAGCGCACATATTGAGTTCAAATATTAACCCTAGAAAATAAATTATTTCATAGCTACAAGAGAATCATAGAATGAAAATAAAAATAAAACATGATACAATCAATCGCAAACTGATGTAGATGTCGAATTACTCTTGATTGATGTTGCTCTGGATTCTTGGTGCTCTTGAACTGCTCTAAGTTCTCTTTTTCTTGCCCTAGGTTCTTCTCTGGTCTTCTCTTTACGTTTGGGGTTGAGTGGCCTTTTATAGGGTTTGATTTGAACTTAAAAAACTCAATTCTAGTCGCACTAGGATTCGTGTTACCGCTGGCGCGCTATGCAGTTGTCGCTGGGGCGCTGCATGAAAACAGCTTCATCGCTGAAGCGGTGAGCTGATAGCGTTGGGGCGCTGGAGCGTTACTGGCGCGATGACTATTTGGCGCTGGGGCAGCATATGCGACTTCAACAGGTCGTATTCCTATTTCGATCACTATTCCAGCACTGGGGCTACAATACTTGTGGCGCGTGGCGTTAGACTCATATTTTGAAAACTTTGCATTTTAGTCCCTGTTTTTGCTCCTTTTACATTTTTTTCGTTAAATTTCGTTCAAGTCCCTATAAATAACAATAAAGCACATAAATAGCCATCTATTCTCATAAAATAATAAAATATCAATAATAAAAATATGAGAAAATATATGACAAATTTGCCCTTATCATTGGACCATTGGGAAAATGGAAAAAAAGAGTACAAGTGAAAGAAAGGGTATTCCAAGTTGAACAAAGGGCCACCAAGAACTGTGAGGCCATGTTCTTGGACTGCCAAGATGGCGTAGTGTCTGATGAATTCTTTGGCATGAGAATGGAGTATTCTGGTTCTAATTAGGTGTGAAAATTGTGGTGGAGTAAAAGGAACATGAGGAGTTATGATAATGGGATTCATCATGAAGATGGTAAGAGGGTTGATTTTCTTTATTGCTAGAAAAGTGGTTGTGACGTTTAGGCTATTTATAGAGTTTCGTGAAAGAAAATCAGCAATCGTTTTGTCCTTTCTTTTTATATGGATGGCGTTAAATGAATAGTTAAAAAAAATTATCTTTGCCATTGCAGTAATTGTGCTAATGGAATCGTTTCTGTTTGAAACTAACATATTAGGAAAAAAAAAATAGATATGTCAATCTCAATGAGAAAATGATATCCAATAAGATGCACTCCTTTTAAAGAGTTAAAGTAAGAGATATAATGCTGAGATCTATGGTTTAAGAATCCATTGAACTAAAGGTTTTTTTATTGAAGTTAATTTTTAATCATTTAAGATAATACCTTCAACATTCTGATTTGAATGACAACTTAGTTGCGTAGAAATGCTAAATTATTTGCATTTTGAGAATGATATCAAGATAGTGAATGATATTATGACATATGAGTATATGTTGAAGGAATTAAAATTTTCAGAAGAGTTAAGAATTTTATTTAAGAGATTAGTATGAGTATTCTACATCTATATTATTCTTTAATGAATAAAAGGTGAAGTGTATAGATGCCCATTAAATATTGAACGAATGGGTGAAAAGAATAAAATTATGTGTGTATAAATTTTATAAGTCCATAATGTGTGCCATGTGTTTATTTTATGGATATATATTTCGTACTTCTCTCATATACTAAGCTATGAGCCAACTTAGAGATAATCTAATATATAAATGAGTGTTTATCAGGATTTTGGACCACAATGAGCAAATCCTGTATACCAAGAAGATTGCTTTGTAAATGTTTTATGAATAAACCATACAGTTGAAAAGGCAACTTGAGAATGAGAAGAGGAAATGAGATCTAAGTATCCTCATATGTTTGCTTAAGTCAGGAATTTTGAGGACGAAATTCTTATAAGGAGAGGAGAATTGTAGTAACCAGTATTCACAATCGGTAAGAATAAGTATTTACATATATATAAATATACATATTTTATTTGTATGTGGGTGATACTTGATTTATGTATTTTTATTAGTAGTGTTTGTATAGGTTAAGGACATACTATTAATATTGGGTTTATTTGCAAGACTTTAGATTTATTTTAGGGACCAAATTATAATACTTTAAAAGTTTTGAGGGCTAATTCGTAAATATCAAAAATTAGCCTCTTAGTATAAAAATACACTTTTGAAATCCTAATTCACTTATTTTGGTCGAGCTATCTCTTTTAGAGTGAGAAAAGAGAGAAAGAAATAGGAGAGAAAAAGAAGATGAAGAAGAAGAAAAAAAAGAAAAAACATTGGAATTTAAGCTTTAAGAGGTATATTAGAACCCTTTCTTAGTTTCTTGGTATTAAATTAGTTAATTCCTTTAAGGTTTGATTTTTGTAAATATGTACAATTGAAGATTTGATGTGTATTTCGTAAGATATTGTGAGAATTGATGATGATCTATGTAGATAGCTTGATAAATCATGATGAATTGCAGAATTTCTACTTGATAGTCTCTTGATCCAGGAATTTTATAACTTGTTGTGATTTGATTATCGTTTTTAATTTTGAGTATATGAAATTAGACATGTTTAGAATCAATTGAGACTTTGAATCGATTGAAAATTCCAGAAATTAAATTTGTAGTGAATTTACCAAAATGACCCTGAAATTCTAAAAATTTCTTGTGTTAATAGTATGATATAGTGAAAAATAATTTTTGATCTGCTTAATGATCCTAAAAATGAATTTATGGAATATGATAAGTTTATATGTCTAATATGATATACTCATAATTGAGAATTTAGATCAATGTGGTTAAATTGTTATGATTTTCTAAAGAGTGTCAGCTCATTGCAGTATTTGATTAATAAATTTTTAAAGCTATGGAATAAAATAGTTTTAAAATACTTTTGGCAGGGATTTTGAAGTGAAATATTTATCATTGACTGAAATATGTGTCAAGAATAATTCTGTGGTAGGTTTGTAATTTTTGAGTTAGTATCGAATTTTATAAAATTACGAGACTGAATATTGTTCAGTAAATATCTTAATCCCACCAGAATAATAGTTTGGATTTGATGGTGTTTATGAAATGGAATGTGTAGGAATTATGATATAATATTCATATATAAGAAAGATATATTCTGATTTTGAAGTAATTGGACATCATTTGATGTATTAAAAAATTTTGTTAAGTATAAGTGGTCAGAATGACAGATTTTGAGAAACTAAGTAATTAGACCAATTCGATGTGATAAGTGCAATATGTGTAATTTTGTAAGTTTTTTAAAGTATTTTATATGAATGTTGAGGCTTATGAGAGGATTAATCTCCATTGATAGGTTAAAGAGAATTAAGCCTTATAGCCGAAAGTGCTAAGAGGTAAATATACTAGACTTTTACTGAAATCATAATAAGCATAGTAATTGCCTATGTATGATTTTGTAAATGTGCTTAGAAATATGTTTATGTTATGCCAAAGTATATTTGATATGAAATGTGAAAGAAATATGTTTATGAATGTGAGCATTGACATTGAGCATGGACATACATGTGTTTATGAAAGTGAACTTTCAAAATGAAATGCGTTTAACAAAGAAAGCTTTTGAAGTAGAAAAATGTCCATAAGATACGTTTTGTGTTTTGAGGATGCTTGAACTCACTATTTACTTAATAGGCACCTTATGTGATTTATGGAACCTTTATGTGTGGCTTTTCCTTCGGGATGGGTATATGTTATGTGTTTCGTATGTAGGGAGAATCCTATTAGTACCTAAAGGAAGATTCAGTCATCACATTCGTGTGGTGGTGTATTGGTGCATGTGAGAGGACTCACCAATGATCAGGGTGAGGGTTTGGCTCTTACCTTCGGGCATGAGCATTATATATGTGTAATTTAAACTTCACTTATACTATTCCTCTCGTACGGTATGTCACCTACGAGTGACATTTGGCTCATTATGTGATATGTGATATGAAAGTCCTACTAAGTAGTAGTTGAGTGATGGTATTCCTATTATATGTTTTGAAAGAATATGTAAGCGCTTACCTGACATGTGATTTGATAAGATTATGATTTTAATTTATCACAGCATAACATACACATGCATTGTGTACTTTTTATGTATTTATATTTTGATATATGAAAAACTAGTATGCTTACTGAGTTTTATACTCATTATAGTTAACGGTGATTTCAGGTAAATAAGGTACATGTATACTTAGCGAATTTGGCAAGGCTCCTGCTGTCCCTTGGGTTCCCTAAGTTGTTAGGTTGCTAAGTGTTTCATTTGTGGACACATAGTTTAAGATATTTGATTTGTCCCTATTGAATAAAAACTTATGTATTATTTTATTGTGTGTGGTTGTATTTGGTTTAAGTTTCACCAAGTGTGGTTATGGGTTAATTTTAAGTAAGAATTTGCAATGAATATTTTTTGGGCTTCTGGTAACAAAGTTGCTACTAGTGACGTAGTAGAGTGTTAATCTCTTAGAAAACTCTGCGTATCTCCGGTTTACTAATTGCCCCAGTCATAATTCAATTGTTATAATTCTGAAAACAAAATTGAAATGAATGTTTAAATATTATTGAATAAGTGTAAGTTATGTCATGTGTCAGATCTTTTGGGTCTGGGGCATGACAAAAGGACTCAGTACAATTCAGCGGGTTACCCCATGATGATCCAAATGAGCATATCATGAATTTTCTTAAAATTTGTGATACATTTAGATATAATTGAGTATTCGATGATGTAATTAGATTGCAATTATTCCCTTTTTTTATTAAGGGATAAAGCAAAGAGTTGATTAATGTTATTGCCGTCTGGATTAATTTCAACGTGGGAAGAACTTGTGAGAAACTTTCTCGCTAAATTCTTTCCACCAGCAAAGACAGCCAAGATGCGCAATGATATTACATAATTTGTGCAATTTGATTCTGAGTCATTGTATGAAGCATGTGAGAGATTTAAAGATATGCTTCGAAAATGCCCACACCACGGAGTTCCTAAGTGGTTACTTGTGCAAACATTCTACAATGGACTTGTGGGGCATTTAAGAACAATTGTGGATGTTGCAGCAGGTGGTGCTTTAATGAATAAGTCCACTGATGAAGCTTGTGACCTGTTGGAAGAAATGGTATCCAACAGTTATCAGTGGCCTTCAAAAAGAATAAATCAGAGAAAAATAGCTAGAGTACATGAAATTAAGGCCTTGACTACCTTAACAGCCCAAATCAACCTTATATCCAAAAAGGTTGATGCTTTGGGAGTCAACTCAGTAACCAGTCAACCAATATCTTGTAATTTTTGGGCGATAACCACCCTAATGGGCATTGCATTAAAAATGCAAATTATGTTGGAAATTTTAACAGAAATCAAAACAATCCCAACTCTAACTTCTATAATCCTGGGTAGCGAAATCATCTGAACTTCTCTTGGAGCAATAACCAAGGGCAGTCATCTAAACCAGTCAATCCACCCGAATTTCATGCCCCACCAATTCAAAAGCAAAATGAGAAAAACTGGCTTTGTAAGATATGTTCATGCAATATATGAAATAAACAGACACACTTCTCCAAAGCCAAACAAATCTTATTCAAAATCAAGCTACATCATCGAAAGCCCTAGAGACTCAAGTTGGACAACTTGCTTCAGCAATGAAAAACCGTCCACATGGGGCTCTGCCAGGTAACACTGAAGCCAATCCAAGAGGTGACAAGGAACAATGCAAGGCAATCACTTTATAAAGTAATAAAGAGGTACAGCCCATTGAAATACAACCTCCAATGCAACAAAAAGCACACCAAGAAGACCCAGCACCAGAAGTTCACACAGAAAAGGAAGACAATAGAGAATATGCTAAAAAAAAGGAAATCAGTGTAAAGCCCTAAATTGCAGCCTTACACTCCACCTCCACCATTCCCACAAAGGTTGCAGAAAAAGAAATTAGATAAGCAATTTTTTAAATTTCTTGAAATCATTAAACAATTGCACATTAACATCCCTTTTGCTGAAGCATTAAAGCAAATGCCGAGTTATGTCAAGTTCATGAAGGACATACTCTCAAGAAAAAGAAAGCTATACGACTTTGAAACTGTAGCATTAACTGAGTAATGCAGTGCCATTCTTCAGAAGAAACTACCATCTAAACTCAAGGATCCTGGAAGCTTTACAATTCCATGCACCATTGGAAATCGGTATTTTGGGAAGGCTTTATATAACTTAGGCGCCAGTATTAATCTCATGCCATTGTCAATCTATAACAAGTTAGGTCTATGTGCTGTAAAGCCAACAAATGTCACTCTCCAACTTGCAGATTGACCTCTCTTATGTCTAAAATGTGTCATTGAAGATGTTCTTGTCAAGGTGGATAAGTTCATATTTCCAGCAGATTTTATAGTGCTTGATATAGAGGAAGATTGAGAAATCCCTATCATTTTAGGCAGACCATTTTTAGCAACTGAAAGAACCCTAATTGATGTTCAGAAGGGTAAGTTAACTCAGAATGAAGAAATAACCTTCAATGTGTTCAAGGCAATAAAGTTCCCAATTGAATCAGATGACCATGATGAAGTCGATGTCATCGATGGAGAAGTACAGAAGGTTTACACAATTAATGCCATCGAAGACTCTCTCGAAAATGCCATAATCAATGGGGATAAAGTTGAAAACCATGAAGTCAGGTAGTATGTGAAAGCATTGAATGCATCACACAGTTTCGGCCACATGAGACTTAGGTATGAATCAGTAGACAGATCGGAGAACATCGAGGCAAGCAATAAGCCCTCAATAGAAGAGCCACCGAAGCTCGAGCTTAAGCCATTGCCGAATCACTTAAGGTACGCTTATCTAGGTGAATCTTCTACTCTTCTTGTTATTATTTCTGCTGAGCTTGATAAGATACAAAAAGAGAAACTACTCAGAGTACTCCAGCAATTCAAGAGAGTAATTAGTTGGAACATTGTTGACATCTGAGGTATTAGTCCATCCTTTTGCATGCATAAAATTTTGCTTGAAGAGAATCATAAGCCAACCATAGAGCAACAGAGAAGACTGAACCCCAGTAATGAAGGAAGTGGTCAAGAAAGAAATAATTAAGTGGTTAGATGCTGGGATCATCTATCCAATATCTCATAGCTCATGGGTGAGTCCGATCCAATGTGTCCCTAAAAAGGGAGGAGTTACTGTAGTGGAAAATGAGAACAAGGAATTAATTCCTACTCGCACAATAACTGAATGGAGAATATGCATGGACTATCGGAAGCTTATTAAGGCCACTAGGAAAGATCACTTTCCTCTTTCTTTCATTGATCAGATGCTAGATAAATTAACTGGGTATCAGTATTATTGTTTCTTAGATGGATACTCAAGTTACAATCAAATTGCAATTGCACCACAAGACTAGGAGAAAACCATATTTACATGTCCATATGGTATATTTGCATTTCGGAGAATGTCATTCGGTCTATGCAATGCACCTGCCACATTTTAGCGGTGCATGATGGAAATGTTTTTAGACATTGTGGAATATTTCCTGAAAAAATTCATGGATGATTTTTCAATCTTTGGGGATTCGTTTGGTTTATGCCTCAACAATTTAGCATTTGTGCTTAAAAGATGTGAGGAGACAAACTTAGTGCTAAATTGGGAGAAGTGTTATTTTATAGTCAAGGAAGGTATTGTCTTAGGCCATAAAATATCTTCAAAAGGTATAGAAGTTGATAAGGCTAAGATTGAAACAATTGAAAAATTGCCTCCACTTGCTAGTGTGAAGGGCGTTCGAAGTTTTCTTGGTTATGCAAGATTTTATAGGAGGTTCGTTAAAGACTTTTCTAAGATCTCTAAACCCATTTGCAACTTGTTAGAGAATGATATAGTGTTTCACTTTGATGAAGCCTGTCATGAAGCCTTCGAAACCTTGAAGAAGAAACTCATTTCTGCACCAATTATCATAAAACCATATTAGAGTCTCCCATTTGAGATGATGTGCGATGCTAGTGACACAACTATTGGTGCAGTGCTTGGACAAAGGAAAGATAAGGTCTTTCACACTATTTATTATGCAAGTAAGACTTTAAATGGCGCACAGACCAACTAGATAACTACAGAGAATGAGCTATTGGCTGTGGTATTTGTTTTTGATAAGTTCAGATCTTACTTGATTGAAATCAAAGTAATTGTGTTCATAGATCACTCTGCCATTAAATACTTGATTGCCAAGAAGGATGCTAAACCCAGATTAATCAGATAGGTCTTACTACTTCAAGAGCTTGATTTGAAGATTAGAGATAAGAAGGGATCTGAAAACCGAGTTGCTGACTATTTGTCCAGATTGGAAGGAGGAGACAAGAGCAGGACCTTGATCAATGAATCATTTTCAGATAAGAAACGTTTTACAGCTCAGCATTATGAAATACTATGGTATGTTGACTTTGTTAACTACCTTGGTAGTGATATTTTACCTTCCGACCTAACCCCTCAGCAAAGAAAAAAATTCTTGCACGATGTCAAATTTTACCATTGGGATGAACCTTTCTTGTTCAGACAATGTGCAAATCAATTGCTGAGAATATGTGTTCCAAAAGAAGAAATGAAAAGCATCTTGCAACATTGTCACTCTTCAGATTATGGAGGACATTTTGGGGGTATTAAAATCGTTGCAAAGGTGCTGCAATGTGGTTTTTATTGGCTAACAATGTTTAAATATGCCTATCTATTTGCTTTATAGTGTGATCGTTGTCAAAGGACTGGGAATATAACAAAAAGGCAAGAGATGACTCTGCAAAATATTTTGGAAATGGAAATTTTTAATGTTTGGGAAATTGACTTTATGGGACCGTTCATTTCTTTAGGCAGTAATAAATACATATTTGTGGCTATTGACTAGGTGTCAAAATGGGTGAAAGCTGTCGCACTTCCAACCAATGATGCTAAGGTAGTGCTGAGGTTCTTGAAAAGAACATCTTCACTAGGTATGACACTTAAAGAGCAATAATAAGTGATGAAGGGTCACACTTTTGAACAAGTATTTTTCGGCTCTTCTACAAAAGTACAGAGTAAGACACAAAGTTGCCACTGCATATCATCCTCAAACTAGTGGGTAGGCAGAAGTATCAAATAGAGAAGTTAAGCGAATTCTTGAAAAGACAGTGAAGCCTAGTAGGAGAGATTGGGCTATGGGACTGGAGGAAGTGCTTTGGGCCTACCACACAACCTTTAAAGCTCAAATTAGAATGTCCCCATACTGTCTTGTCTTTAGGAAAGCATGTCATTTACCATTGGAATTAGAGCATAAAGCTTATTAGGCCATTAAAGCCCTTAATTTCGATATGCAAGCTGCTGGTGATAAGCAAATGCTTCAACTCAATGAGTTAGATGAGCTTCGACTCCAAGCATATGAAAATGCCAAACTTTATAAAGAGAAGACAAAGATATGGCACGATTAAAAGATTGCACACTGAGAATTTAAACCAGGCCAACGAGTGTTATTATATAACTCTCGATTGAAATTTTTTCCTGGCAAACTTATATCTCGATAGTCAGGCCTATTTTGAATCACGAAGGTATTTCCTTATGGGGCCATTGAAATTTTGGATAAAGAGACCAAGCGGCTGTTCAAGGTAAATGGGAAAAGATTGAAACACTATTGGGGGGATGAAATTAATCGACAAAAGTCATCTCTTCAATTAATCCAACCTTGACACTGAATGTGAATGTCTAGCTGAAGACATAAAAATTAGGCGCTGCTTGGGAGGCAACCCAAGAAAAATGTTTGTTAAAAAAAAATTAAAAACAAATTTCACCGTTGGAGCTTTGGTCGAGTAATGCGGAAGCATTATCTAACACTAACGCCCCTGCATTATTATGGATAACGCCGCGACGTTATCTCTGAATGGGTGGGAAAATGAAAAGTCAAGAAGGAACGCCCCCGCATATCAAAAACATAATGCTCCCTCGTTCAGTTCAAAATGATGAACGCCATGGAATTTTTTATTTAACGCCATGGCATTCATACGAAAAATACTTTAAAACCAGTTTTCAGCTGAGACCTCTCATTCACTCTCCCTCACAAACACTCTTTTCTCTAACCTAAAATCGAATCCGACCATTACCCAGTTAATTTCCTACACAAAATACCTTCCTTATACCACCACAAACTTGTTTCAACAATCAAAACACAAAATCATTGCCTAAAACATCATATCCTAACCAAATCATCCAACACCCAAAATTTTCATTTTTCACCAGATTCGGCCAATTCTTGCTATTTTTTGTCATGGCATCCAAGAGACACCGAACCAGCACTTCGACAAATATGTCTTATAACTCAAATAGGTTTAATTTGGTACAAATATGGAACAAATTCACAGGGTCTATTCACCGCAAAACCATCATTTTAGAGTGGGGTTTCGACTTGGAGGAGGATAATTTTCCTCAGATTTTACAGATGATTGCCAATCGTAGGTGGGAAAATTTTTGTGGGCAACCTGATACGGGTGTGATTTCAGTGGTGAAAGAATTTTATGCTAATGCAACAGAGCATGTTAATCATCAAGTCTTGGTGTGTGGAAAGCTAGCAGCCTTTGATTATGCCACAATTAATTCAATTTTTGGGTTACCGGCTGAAGTGGTTGACGAGTATTTAGAAGTGGCACAACACCCAAACTATGAGCTGATCATTTAGACACTTTGTCAGCCAGGGACAGAATGGAAGATGGTGAATGGTACTCCATCAACCTTTAGATCCAGTGCTTTGACCAGGGATGCTAAGGCTTGGTATCTATTCATTATTTCTCGTATAATGCTAGTCATGCATGTCAGTGATGTCATAAGATCGAGGTCAGTATTGCTTTTCTGTATTATGACTGGGTGTTCTATTAATGTTGCTAGAGTGATTCAGGATAAGATCTTGGCTTGCTCACGCCTTGCCAAGAATAGTTTAGGCCTTCCATCTTTGATCATAGCCTTATGTGCTCATCCTAGAGTCCATTGGGTGACTCACGAGGATCTCATCCATACTGCTTGTGCGATCGACTACAGTACTATCCAGAAGCTATAGACTGCTGAGAGTCAGCGACAGCCAGCACCACATGTGCCCCTAGCAGTTGATCCACCACTTGTGCAATTAGCAGTTGTCCCACCACAGGCTTCATCATCGCGAAACATGTCTACTGCAGCCAAATTATCTAGGTTAGAACCACAGGTTGCTGCATAAACACAGAGACTTCCAAAGTTTAGGCAAGAATTTTGAGAGTTTGCACATTGCCATCTCCAGTGGATGCAGTTCTATGCCTTTCACATGGGATGGGACATCAGTCATATACCAACCATGCCATCACCTACTACTGCACCACTGCCACTGCCACTGCCACCACAGACAGATACAGCCGACCAGTCAAACTAGGGCCTTGCACCAAAGGACTTAGATGACTGAGCAGATTTCACAGGCCAAGAAAGTGTTCTATTTTCTCTTTTTGCTACCATGGGGACCATGCCACATAATTTGTGGGGGCAGAGCAAACACTTCCCATATTTAGCTCAACTTTTATTTTTGCTTTATTTTATTATTTTTACTGTTTTTTATGTTATGTTATTTATATATTTTTTAGGCCGGCCTGTATTAGAAAAGCAGTATTTTAGTCGAGCAATTATTAAAAATCTCTGTTCATTATCTATTCTTATTTTTAATGCAAGCGGTCTCTATTTCATTTCAAAAATTTTATTATACATTGTTGTTTATTGTTTTATGTTATTGGATTGAGACTATGATTACTAAAAAAAAAACTATAATTGTAAAAAAAAAATTTCAATTCTCATAAGAAACAATAGATATCTTAAATAATTCATGCACCAATAATTAGACAGATTTTGACCTTGTTTGTGATCACCAATTTTTGAGTACTTGATTAAAGCTTATATTAATTGAATTTTTGCTTACAGATGCTCATGCTCAAGTAGTACACGACAGTCTCGATGAAAAGAAAAACACTCTAGAACTTGTTTAATTATGGCTCAAGGTGAAATCCTAGGAAACATATGAATAGGGAAATGATATTAGGCCATCTTTGGACCGTTTGAGCCTTTCTAGCCTACTTTTGATGTGTATTTATCCGTCATCACCCATTTGAGCCTAAAATACCCATTTTATAACCATATTATAACCCTAAGCTTTGAAATTAAGTACTCAAAATAACCTTAACACCATAAACACTAAGCATAGTAAAAATATATTTTGGATATTATTGTGTTTTGGTTGTTTAAGGAGGAAAAATAATGAAATTTGGCGAGTAAGTGCTACCTTAAGTTTGAGGGAGTTGAAAAAAAAAAATTTAAAAAAGGGAATAAGTGGTTGAATTTGGGTAAAAATCATAAGTTTAGGAGAATTAAACCAAGCGTAGAAAGTTTAAGTGGTAGCCAAGAGGGCTTAGTGTTTATGTGTGAATTAAACCAAATTTGTATCCAAAATAACCCACCTTGATCCTAACTCTACATTACAAGTAATAAAAGACCTAATAGATCCTTAAACATATGTATTTCTACAATAGTGAAGAGTTGTATGAAAAACAAGTTTATGGTAGTGTTTAATGATTAAGAATATGCCGAGACACATCTTTTTGTACAATCTTGAGCAGTTGAGCTAAATCTATATATAAATCAGTTGATACTTGCTTGTTTCACACACACACGGTTGATCACTTATTAGGAAAAATAAAAGTGCTTAATTATAGTGCTTGTGAATTATTTAGATTGATTATTAATTTCGAAAGGATTGGGAAAAGTGATGCAATTTTTTTTAAGCAATAATGTATTCGTTAAATCAATCCAAGCAATGGTTATTTCTATCCGTTTTATTTTTGAGTTTGTGTTTCTTTATTATGCTACTTTATGTTAATTTCTCTCATTATTTGAGGACGAGCAATTACTTAAGTTTGGGGGTATTTGATGAGTATAATTTTGATACATATTATGGCCCCATTTTATCTTAATAATTGTTCATTTTTAAGTAAATTCATAGTTATTTATGCTTTGATTGTTGATTTTACAGGTTTTAATCATACTGAGATGGGAATAGAAACTAATGGAAGATATAGGGAACAATTTGGAGGCAAAAGAAAGCCACTGAAAAATGGGGACCGAAATGACAAAAATACAAAACTGGTGATGAACGCCCCAGCGTTAAGGTCCACAACTCCCCGGCGTTCTTAAATCAATGAAGAACTCCCCTGTATTCGTTAATGAACGCTCCAGCATTCATGCAACAATGAAGAACGCCCCTGCGTGGAGGACATCAACACTGGGGCAAAATTTTAGATCTAGATCGCGAAGCCCCAGCGTTTATAGTGAAACGCCGCAACACTACTAATGCCCCAGCATTGGTGCAATGCCCCAGCGTTGGTGTAATGCCAGAGCATTCTTGGTGTAACACCCCAGCGTTAGTGTTCAAGTATAAAACATTATATTTTGCCCCCTGAAGTAATTTTTTTCGGGCCTCTTCAAAAAACACCTGAAATTCTCTCAACCACAACACTTTCCTAACCCAAAAACGACCCTTAATTGATAATCGAACACTAAAACAACAATCAAATAATATTTGGTGGAGAGATTACACGAGATCTTCCCAATCAAGATCATTTTGGAGGGTCAATTCTAGATCAATCCTTGAACTTGTACTTTTTTTTCTTTAATCTTTATTGGTTTGATTCGAATTGACCTGTTTATATCATGTTTATATTTGTAGTTGATCTTGATATTATTTTCATGTTGATCTAAGTTTAATTTATAGGATTATAGCCTTGATCTTAATATGATTGATTGATAACTCAATTCTTGTTCAATTTGTTGGATCTTAATGCCTTTGATATACTGACCATATGTTGAATGAATTGGTAATGATTAAATAAACTTGGAAAATGAAATTAATTGTTAAGCCTGTGACAAATTGATACATAATCACAAAGTGGCATTTGTGAGTTTCAATCTAAGATAAGAATATACCTAGATGACATGTATGGTTAATATAACTAGTGCTTACTGAATCTTGATCTATTTAATTACCATAGGAATATAGAAAATTAATAGATCTTTGTATAATCACTTGACCATCGAAAGAGGCCCGTGGTGAGATTAGTGTTGTGACCAACAATTAAATTGAAGGAATAATAATCAAAGCGCCATTGTTTGGAAAATCATATTAAGTGATAGCTATAATCCTAGATCTTGTTCATATATTGTCAGATCTGTTGTCGAAATTGATTGTTAATTATAGTTGATAACATAGATAATTTTTAGTTTAAAGTTTTATTAAACAATTCAAAATAATCAATCTTTTGGATAAAAGCGAGAAGATACAATTTTAGTAATTGGTTAGAAATACAACAAATTCCTCGTAGGATCAACACTATTCATTCTATATTATGTATTTTCGATAGCGTACACTTGCGCTTAATGTAGAAAAAACCCATCATGATGCGCTTTCGGGGCTATCTCGGGCCCGAGATTAGAGTTCAAAACAACAGCGGCCGGTTACCGTTCCAGCTACCGTCAGCTTCTATCCATTACACTAAAAATTATCATTTTTTGCCCATTTTTAACGTTTCTTATATCATTCTAATCTATTTTTCATATATAATTCATTCATTTTACCTATTTTTAGCTTCAAATGCAAATTCTAACAATTTTTTAAAAACATTCAAAATTCTCAAAAAGTTTTCAAAACTTACCAAGAATAGCTTATTTTCTTCATTTAAAGTGAAAAATATATTGTGTAAGTCCCGATCTATGTAATGACAACTTCAAATTTTTTATCTAACTAAATTTGTGAAACTTCAAAATTTTCGGTAGAGAGTATTGGGAATAGTTTCAATTTTTTATTTTAGAATAAAAGTGTTCATAAATAAAAGTTTTGGCTAATAAAAAATAATTATTTTAAATTTGGTTAGAAAAGAATAATAAGAAATTTATTAAATTTTCCTTATTTATTTTTTTAAACAATATCGTATCATTAATTAAAAATTAAAATATTATAAGACCTATTAATATGTAATTAAAAAATTATCGAGATAACATTGATGTATATTTGAATTTAAATTTTTTTTACAAACAAAAACAAACTATAACTCTCAAACAAAAATTAGGTTCTAAATAAGACCACATCAACTATTCTCTTAAAAACGATAAAATACTCTCAAATAAAAGGAATAAAACTAACCCTAATGCAAAAAGAATTACACATAACACTGCCACGTTATTTTAAGAAAAGATAATTTATTTGGGACAATATATGATACGACATGAAAGAATAAATAATTTATTAAAATATTTTTAAAAAAATAAAAATAT
Organism: Ailanthus altissimus; assembly: GCA_946807835.1. Classification (NCBI taxonomy): domain Eukaryota; kingdom Viridiplantae; phylum Streptophyta; class Magnoliopsida; order Sapindales; family Simaroubaceae; genus Ailanthus; species Ailanthus altissimus. The sequence continues at coordinate 12,186,633 of OX327706.1, read as the reverse complement.
GTATTCTTATTAATAATATTATGTAGTTGTTTAATAATTAAATTGAAGAATATTATAATAATTATAATTAATAAAAAAATAAAAAGTACAGAATCTAATTAGACATGACGCGATACGATAATGATAAACTCATAAGTTATATTACATTGACTTTTTAAAATCAGGTACAACACAAATGTGGACCTATATTCATGGGTCGGATGGACACGGCATGGTACTCTTACACTTTTAACACTAACACCAAATTTTCTTTGGTCGTCTCAATATAGGTTAAGGACTTATTTGATACAAATGGTAAAATTATATCTTTAATTTGAGAAAGTATAAAAGCTTAGGGACTTGGATATCGTTACTCCATTAGTTACTTGTTATATAGCAAGGCAGTGAATGTGAATGAGTTGGCTGAAGCCCACATTCTACGTCCGAATTGTTTGACGAAAAATAACGGGTAAGTATAATTTTATTTTAATGTTTTAGATTAATTAATAATTTTATTTTGATTAGATATAAAATATTTAATTTTAATTTGTTAATTTTTATCATTAATTTAGATGAAAATTTTATATTTAATATATTTTTATTATTTTACTCTTAATAATAACATACATATATAAATATATAAATAGACACATATTATTATATGATTTGTTACAAATGACATGTGTTATCATATAATTTATTATATTTTAAATAAAATAAAATTGGCACTGTTGTCAAAAGTGACCGTTGGCCGTTGGCCGGCTGCTGTTTTTCAGCGACAATGGTAGATTAAAATTTATATCATTTGACTCTTTTTTTTTTATTTATACAGTGATGGAATCATTTTTGACAAAAAAATAAGATCAGAAAATAGTCTAAAATGGTGGAGAGTGGCGGCAGCCACCGCCGATCTATCCACCTGTGGTAGCAGTGCAAGTCACCGCCTCATAGTTTAACGGCGATTGGTGGTGGCTGCCGCCACTCTCCACCATTTTGGACCATTTTCTGGTCTTATTTTTTGTCAAAAATGATTTCACCACTGTATAAATAAAAAAAATAGAGTCTAATGATATAAATTTAATAAATATTTATTGTCGACGTATGCTAAAAAACAGTGACTGGCGGCCAACTGGCTGCTGTTTTTCGACGACAGTGCTTGTTTTTAGTTTTAATTTTTTTGTATAATTTAATTTATTTACAATTTAAAAAAATAAATAAATCAATTACATGATGACATGTGTCTAAAATTACTAATCACATTATAACACATGTCATATTATTAAAATTTAATTTTAAAATTATTTTAAATTAAATTAATAGATGAGATTGTGCCACATATTCGAAAAGATAATGAATGGATAAGATTATGCCACGTGTTCAATGTGTGCTTTATTTGTATGGTTAGATTATATTTTTACCGTTCTACCATTAAAACTAATGGCAAAAATTAACGGATTATGGTCAAATTAGGTATTTTAGATCTAACCGGGGTAAAATTATTAATTAGCCCCAAATATTAGGGTAATAGTAAATATTAGAGCTCTCATGTTTAAAATGATGCATATGTGTCCATTTACTACCAACAACCCTACCATATTTATTTTATATCAATAAGCGATAACAACCAAGTAAGTTACACAATCCTAATAAAACTAATTATTATACTTTTCATAAATATGATGGTTGACTCTCATTATTCCGTTATAATGTTCAACAAAAACTGAACTTATATGTACTATGATAATGAGGTAGATGAGGATGTCAATAGTCTTGGAAATGTTGATAATGTGAAAGAATGTAGCGTTTGGATGATTTATCAGAAGGCGAACATTGTTATGTTTTGAATAGTTCTTTTAATAAGGCGTGTGTTAATGTTGAATATAGAAGAAAAGATGAAGTTGAAGCTAAAAATCCTTTTGTATTTCTTCCTCTAATACCACCATCGAACTTGACTATATTCAAAAAGATATCGTATTATGAAATTGAGGATGTATTTATAAAGAAGTTGCATGATAGAGAAGATAAATTTCATTAAACTATTAGCATGCTAGAACTTAAAGGCAATTAGAGTTTTAAAGTCTAAATGTCTACAAAAGATCATTTTGAGGCAAAATATAATAGTAAGAGATACAAATGGCAATTACGTACAATTTTGACTAATGCAACGAAGCATTTTATCGTTTGCAAAATTAATGCAGATCATATGTGTCAATTGGACTAATTGTAAATGGTCATCGACAAGACAAAAGTCAAATTATTAAAAAATTCATAAAGAATAAGTTTGCATTAATTAGTTGACTTTACAAATCAAATGAGATCCAAGCTAACATATGTAAAGAGTTTAGTATAAAGACTTAGCAAGCTAAGAAGCATGCATACAAGTTACTACAAAAGTACTCTAGAGAATTTGTTTATATTGCTTTATACACATTGCTATGTGATAAAACAATAGAACTCGTATACAGTTATTTATTTGAAAATTGACGATTGCAATCACTTTAAGTATTTCTTTGTAGTGTTTGGATCATACATTAGAGATTTTCAGTTATCCATCCAACCAATAGTTGATGAAATATTTTTAAAAGGTGCATACTTGGGTACAATGCTTATAGTCATATGTAAAGATGAAAACAATGAAATTTTTTCATTGACATTAGGGATTATTAATTCTAAAATAATAATTTTTTAGTATGGCTTATGGCCAAAGTCCACGGAGACCTTAATAATTTTTAGGATCTTGTATTGTATCGGATCAACTCATCAATATTAGAAAGTCATTTGAGAGGTATTTCTTAATGCCTATTATGAGGTATGTATCTATTTCTTAAAAGAAAATTTGATTACAATATATAAGATACTGTTGGAGGAGAAGAAGAAGAAGAAGAAATGCGGATTCCTAGCTTCTTATTTTGTTGTTGTAAAGGTAGATTGCCTTTCTGACTTTTAAAAGTAAATTAAAGAGATGTGAGAGATAAAACTAGAGGCAACAAGATACTTGGGGAAGGAGGTTGATTTTTTCAAATAGGCTCGATCAATAAAAGCTTTTAGAAGATATGACATAAGAACCACTAATATTGTAATGAGCATTAATATTGTTGTAAATGATGCACGATCCTTTATTGTGATGACTTTAGTTGAGTAGATATGAGAGTTAATGCAAAATTAATTTTTTTTTAGATATGGGAAGTTGTAAAAGGTATGGCATTATTTCTAACGAGTTGTGCCTATCGTAATGTTTAGAAGCACAATAATAAGTCCACCTTTACGACAATTTACCTGATCGATCATTCTCGCTTTACATGAAGGATGGAAGTAAAAATGAAATCGTGGACATAATGGTGAAATCAAGTAGTTTCTAAAAGTTTGATTTTTGGCAACTACCTTATGTCCTTACTATTACAGTATGCGAATAGGCAAGATTATAGTATCAGGATCTTTGTTCAACCTATTACCTGTTTAAGTCATTATTTCTTGCACATAATGAGTTGGTAAATTCGATTAGCCACCCATCATATTGGATAGTTTTGGACATGTTGATATATGTTAACATCCAGTCTCCTATAGTATGTCATCAATTAGGGATGCGTTAGAAGTAGCGAATTTCATTGCAAGGTAAGGAATCATATGTGTGTAATCGTTATCAGCAGCATAGACATAACTGTTAGACATGTTGAAACCCTGTTACTTTATATAGCACTTAATATGGCCTTTTTGTTTTACTATTTAATGTTATTTGTATTTATATAACTTCAAATGCACCCATATTTTTTTTACGATGGTATTTTCGCACGATTTTTTTGAATTTTTTTTTTCAATTTATAATTCACTCATTGTATGTTTTAAGGGTAAGTGAGAGAGCTCTGGTGACAGTGAAAATTGATATATGTTGTATTTTGATTCTTTAATATTTTGGTAACGAATGATGTGAATTATGAGTCACCCATTTTATAACTTAAGTTTGTTAGTTTTGTACCATATTATATTTGTATAGCTTAAGTTTGTCATTTGATATTGCTTGTTATTGTTTGAACAATAATAACTTAACTTAAATTTATCATTCACATATATGAAATTCACGTTAATTTCAAATGAAAATTATATATAATATTTATTTTTTTTAAGGTATACATCTTTGTAGCTATCTTTTGTCTAAAAAAATAACTCATCATTAGGAACAAAATCTAAAGGCTAACCCCATATTAAGTACTCAATGAATATACAAACAAAAATTCTATAATCCTTATTATAGACCTTCTATCACGGTACACTATCTCTTAACCTAATCACATCGAAGGGCATCAAGTCTAATGATGCAACATTTCTATGTCTTAAAATTAAGTGCAAATATACACTATCATAACAAGTAATAAAAGGACTTATAAAGTTGGATGTCGAACCCACAAGGATAATTTTTATTTTTTTACCAAGTACTAAACTTTTATCTTTCTTGTAATTATTCAAAAAAATCAAATCTTAATTTTGTAATAAATTTAAGTAAAATAAAAGTACAAAACATAAATGACATAACTTAAATAAAATAAGAAGATAGCAATATAGAGAAAGCCCATGATTAATTACTATCATTCAATATATTTTCTAAAGATGAATCCTTTTAATATTTATATCCTTCAATTCTTATTATTGGTCAAGACACTAATGTATTCGCAAGCCTCTCCCAAGGTCATGCAAGTATAACATAATTTATCAAATACCTATATTTCTATGATACTTGTAATAAATTAAGATTCATTAAGAACAAGTCTTATTGACTATACATGCCAATTATGTATATTTCTATCCTAATTTGAAACTTGCATATGTAACATTGAATGTTGCTCTACAATCATGTATCAAATTATCTATGTCTAAATACAATGATGCCTCTTCCGAATTTATCAAAGTATTACTAAATCAATCATAATATTGATAAGATATAATGAAGCGTTAAGAACAAATAATTTGAATAATGAAGAATTAAGTTCAAATAATTATTAAAAAGATCCAACAATTAAGTTCACATATTGAGTTCAAGAATTAACCCTAAAAAATAAATTTAGCTCATGATAACAAGAGAATTATGCCTGAAAATAAAATAAACATGATACAACTAAAAGCAAACCAATATAGACTTCAATTCGTAGTTGGTTAATACGCCAAAGATTTACCAATAATCTTTTACTTCTTTGAATTCCCCTTACTTCTCTCTAAAATTGCTCTTCTTCAATGTTGTGGCTCTAAGAGCCCTAAGTTGTGTACTCCTTGAGGTTTGAAATGAGTTGCTTTTATATAGGGATTGATTGGAGTTTTCAGTTGTATTTCTTTTAGGTTTAGGAAAAATTGCACTGTTCACCGCTGGAGCAAACACTGTTCATCATTGGGGCGACAGAACTGTAGTATTGGTACTATTTATAGAATACTGTTCATCACATAATGTTTATTTTGGTGCTGCAGCGAGACGTCTTGAGCGCTGGGGTGCTGAAATTGTCATTGGGGTGAAATACTGTTTACCACTTCAGCGATATGCTGTAGCAAAAATTACTGTTCACAGACTACTGTAGCATTTTTGTTTTGTCTTGTTTTTCTTAGATTTTCAGCCCCAATTATTCCATTGACTCAAAACTTATAAAATAACAATTAAACATATAAAAAGCCTAATATTTTTATTAAAATGAGCAATTAATTAAATTAAGGGAGTTAAAATAATATATATAATTTACGCTTATCATCTAGTACAACATCTTTTCTGAGATTATAAAACCTATAAACCTAGAGATAACGGAGCATTAAAATACATAATGAAGTGACATGACTCTCCATCGTACCATTAGTATATCCGTTACAACTGAAATTATAGATAATAATCTTTTGCTGCACCAAATTCATCTTAACCACAACCTAATACTCATATTTATAATTAACAGAAATATAAACCTACACAAAATTTTACATTATTTTGTAAATTAAGCAATATAAAATTTTTAAAAAAATTATTTAATCTAAAATAAATATTTTACCTTGTCAACCTTAGCCCACAATTTCTCACCTAGTAATTCTTTTTTAAGTCCTAATCTATACAATAATAGGAACGAGTCCCATATAATATTAAATAAGTTTATGATGTTTTGAATGTAGATGTATTTACAAGACTCTTAAAATTTCAAAAAAACAAATAATTAATATATATGAAGGATATAGTCTTAAAAGTACTCATTAAAGTGCTAAAAGAACATAAAAAAATATGTATCCATATAAGTGGACCTTTACAGCAATGTATGTTGATACTTGCACTGCCTTTACCAAGCCAACTTTGGGTACTCATTAATGTGCTATAAAATCCAGCAAATAAAGTAAAAAAAAAATAATTGCTTTAAAAGCCAATGATATCCAAAATATATAATTTTCGCTTATAAAGTCATCTAGCCATTTCTCTAATATCTTCCAAAATCATATCAGATCAGCATCATGCCTTGATAAACTAACTTGACCCTTACTATTGCAAAGCCAAGCCTCAAACTTGGCTTAGACAACTAAGTTTATTTGCCACAACAAATCACGTCTACCTCCGACTTATCGCACTGAAGCTATACCTAAAGTTTAGATTTCTCCTTTATCAGCTTTTGTAGTATGTAATTGGTAAATGGAGTTTGTTTAACCCATACATCATTGTATTTTTGCACATATATATTCACACTTGTATTGAACACTAGCGGCACTATCAATCGGGTATTGCATGTTCTACTGCATGTCATACCCAGTAGCTAGATTCTAAAAGTTATTTGCTGCGTTTTCTCCAAACTGAAACAATAAGATAAATAGATAAGTCATGTAATTTAAATTTAGTTTCTGTAAGTGACATTTATTCTCTTACCATATTCTAACTTGTATCAACTTAAAAGGAGCATTACTATTAGAAATATTGCATCATTTGCTGTATCTGATGCATAATATTACTCCGAGCCTGATATACCCTCTCAAAAACTATCTTTCAGCCCTTATCCATTCTTTGTAACAACTTAGCTTTGACTCAATTCATTCTTTGTATCATCTGTTCCCGCAGTTGCTCAATCTTCAGTGTAATGTCATAATTTAATTATATACTATGTGTTTACGCTCAAAATATAATGCGGTGTCGATCCCACGAGGAAGCTTGTGGCAAAAGAGGTTGGTGAAGTAAAATATTAAAGCAGTAGTAAAGGGTAAAATTAATAAATTGATTTAAGTGGATGAGATAGAATTGTCTATGAATTGAAAAAAATGTCTTATGATGATTTAAACAAGGCTTCGAGAATCACAATTATGCTTTATAAATCTACTCTACACTTTGATTCAATGTTTATAACTCAATTGACAGTTTTACATCTAAACAATCAATCGGAAGATATGTAAAATATAGCACATTTGATAACACATGCATTTAATATGACTAAACTCTTTTGTAAATATTAACACAAATCATGTTCATTTATACAAGTTATCTAAGATCGACAATATATCATATTGACAATATTGCAGTAAAAGATCAAATTGAATATCAAACATTTATTGTCTTTACATGTTATTCAAGATTGACAATATATCAATTCGACAATATTGCAGTAAAAGATTAACATATAAAACAATGTAACCAATAACAATTATAATTCAACAAGAATCAAATAAGAAAAGCATGACTGAATATATATGAGACATAAGAATTATAACCTCTGGATTATAGAAAATAAAATAGATAAGAGTTTAATCCAAATCAAATTTACAACATTTGTAACTCTTGACAACGAATCAAAGCATAGAAGTAGATTTATTACACATAAAAGTTCATCTCTTAGCCTTGCCAAGAATTTTAGCCTAGATTATAATGCATATTAATGAGAAAATAATAAGAGAGAATTATCTCATGTTGGAAACATCCTAAGAGTGTCCTTATATAGGCAATGAATGAAAATATGTCATGTGTGACATCAATCTTCAATAATTTTAGGCTAACAATTCATTCACCCACTTGCAGCATATTTTTTATAATTTAAATGACCAATGTAGCCTCTATAGCCGACATGAAAGTTGTAACATTTTTTTCTTCTTCCCATAGGCACTAGATTCATGTAAATTGGATGAGTATCCAATGGGATATGAGCAAAATTTCAAAGATACATTAGATTTCAGCCAATAACCCTTTTACCCAATTGCAAGATAATTTGGTCCATGATGACGGCTGATTTGGACTTTACCATCAACATAAGAGTTGTTGATAATTAAGTCAGTATTTTACAGCTTCAAGAATTATAACAATTAGGTACGTATTTGGTGAGATACAGTCCACAAATATGAGTTGGGTCAAGCTGAGCGGAAGTTGTAGCCCGATTCTATTGTATCTCAATTTTTGGCTCATAATATGTTGGATTTGGCTTTTCCACTATTCTTCAAGTTTGTGTAAGATTGAGTCATGTTTCTCCAAATTTTAGAATTTCTTCATTTTAATTTTTACAGTGAGAGCTATGTCTATTTTACCTAAACCTGTGCAAATAACATTCATTAATCACAATTTAAGGAGAACACTTTATTTCAAGCTAAAAGTACAAAAATGCTAAAATTAGTGACATTAAATGATGACTGAATCCCTTAATAAATATGCAATTTCATGTGTTCATCACAGCCTCCAACCCGCTTATTGCTAGTCACTAGCATTTCAAGTGTAAAGAGAATATGCAAAACTACCTGAGCATTTCAAACAAAAAGTCAGTTCAAGAACATTGTTGCTATTATGGTTTTTTCAATTATAACTTTCAAAAATTAAATGTGTGTGTGAATTAAGCCATAACCATCTTACCACAAACCACAACAGATATAGCTTAGAGAATTTCTCCAAATAAAAGCCTAAACTCCATATTCTCACAAGTGTATGACTGTTTAAAGGATTAGGATTTCTCTCATGAAGTTGAAAAACAGTTAAACACTCAAAAAACAGTCAATTTTAAGGACAGACATATAAACTAATATTGATCCAAAGATAGGAAAATTAATTGTTTAAAAATTAATTATTCGTAACATACGCCAGCTTTAGAACTTTAATTGGCTTGTGAGAATAATACAAATATAACTTGGTGAGAAAACTGTTTTACAAAATATTTGTCTTCTAAAATTGAATGAAGACTTTATTAAACTGAATTGATTCTTCGCTTTTTTTTTCTATTTTTGGTATTTTGCTTTCTTTTTTTTTTTTTTTTTGTAATTTTGAAGAATACCAGGAAACATTATAAAGGTTTCTCACCAAATTATATTATACACAAATGCAACCAACTTATTTCGTAATTTAAATAATATCAATCTACATAAAAATTAACCAATTCAAAGGATCAATGAAGATTCATAGGTTATTTTCTCAACCTTTCCACTTACTCACAAAAGATATTTGAGATTAGAAAAATATATACTTAAACATGGAAATTCTCTTGACTATATAAATTGAATCATCCATCTTACCATAAGACTTAGCATTGTGCTCAAAAATATTTTAGAAGTCATTCTTTAGTAACCTAAATAGAAACAATGACTCAACCTAAACAATTTTGAAATCATACCTAGGCAGAAAAGCAAATTCCTTTATACAAGAATTACCATGACTACAAGAAATAAACAACAATACATGAAACATAAAACAAAACAACAAAAAATTAGTTAAAATGAGTTTCAAAAGTTAGAACTAAAACTCCTTACTCTGCCATTCTAATTTGACCTAGAATGCATCTCAAGAGTTCAAGAATGAACTTTTTACTCTGCTATTTTAATCAAATATCGGATCATAAATTTTTTTTTTTTTGGAATGCAAAATACAACTTGTGTTTACTATCCTCCCCCAAACCAGATGAAACATTGTCCTCAATGTTTAAATAGAAAGAGATAAAGTATAGGAGACATTACCTGAAACGCCAGTTATTTAAAAGAAACAAACCTGAGAGACACTTAACTAAAATGATGATGTTGATAAATAAATAAAACAAAGAAAACTTTACAAACAAAGTGTCAGATCCAATCTTCGCTTGTTAAGGCCTACTGACCAATCGATCTGAGTTATTGCTGGGTCAGGTTCGTAAGTAACTGCCTATAATTTGTCAATCAATTCATCTGCCTCAGTAGCAGAAACCAGAATCTGTCGCGCCGAATGTGAAATAAAATTCTATTCCACAGCTTGATCAAGAAAACAAAGTAAGCAATCAAAATAGTTATTAACATTCAACAAACCTATGGGTGTTCAGTGGATATTCAGTTGGGCCCAAGAGGCAATTTGAAAATTTTCTTCCAAGGTACCAAAACCACCTAGTAAAGCAATAAAGACGTCTACATTGTAAAGTATTCTAGCTATACGTTCATGCATGGATGAGACTCGTAATTCTTCCTCTATTATTTTCCCAGTCAGGTTTCCCACGGCTAAAGCTGTAGGAATAATACCTAAAACTTGACTTCCTCCTAAATGTGCAGTTGTTGACATACACCCCATTAACCCAAGGCTACCCCCTCCATAAATCAAATGAATTTTTCTTGTAGCTAATTTTTTCCTATATTGTTTGCTGCTTCTACAAACACTTTATTTCTCCCAGGACTAGATCCACAAAATACACATATATTTTAAAATTGTTGAACTGGGATTTCCTCCATATCTACACTCATATTATATCTCAATATATGAAAATGAAGAAAATGAGGTATTGTATTTATAGAGTACCAAATGATAACAATGATTGTGGTAACCTGACAGTTTGTCAGAAGAGAGTTAAAAATAAAACACAAAAATTTAAACATAATGACCCACATGCATTATTGAATAAAAAGATTTGAATTTAAAATATCTACATAAATAGCCTTACTATTCATAAAACAAAATAAAATAAAATTTTAAATTTAAAACACATGTATTTACAAGTAGTTGCGATTGTGGCTCACACTTCCTCTGGTTTTACGTCCAGTAACGGCTTAAATGCCCTCTGTGGGTCGTTGATAGGCTTCCCATCCAATTTTCTTATAAATTGGCAAACAGAGTCTTTTAGATTCAGATTCCCGAAACTATACCGTTGATGTTCATTTTTAAATTTGTTCCATAAATCGAAAAGTTCACGTTGCACGCGCCCACAGAGATGTGTCTCAAAAGTCAATAGGATATCATCTAAAGACTCCTTACTCAGTCCATCCTTAATGAACTAAATTTTGTCTTCTCGATTTTTAGATGCAAATCCTAAAGAACGACAACTCCGGTTACAATTCCATCGAGCACATTTACGATAGACTTGTAACCTCTTTACTCATCGCCTTTTGGCATAAGAGCTTCTTCCAAGACTAGGCATATGAGAAATAAAATCATTTATAGACTCACCAGATAATCGAACCCTAGCTTTAATTAACCAACGAAGATCCATAGGAATATTACCCAACATCAATAGCCTTAGTCTTTCACACCGTACTTTGTAAATCTTAAGTAGAGTATTTTGAGGCAATGAAGGAAAATATTTTTTAAGGTTGGCAAAAATGTGATCCATTTTGAAAGAAAGAAAATAGATGAATGCACAATTTGAGGGACAGTTTTTTGAGAACTGAGAAACCAACTTTAATAGTCACGAAGTACCGTATCCGCCACTTGACCGAAAAATAAAATTACACAGGATCCACTTGACCGTATCTTTTCCACATAGCTTTTCAGCCGCTGTCCATTCACTTTGAAAGTTTGCCCATCAGTGAGGTCCTCGATTTCGACAGCACCATTAAAAAAAATGTGCTTTACCATAAATTGACCAGTCCATCGAGATCTCAACTTTTCAGGGTGTAAATATAATCGAGAATCATAAAGATAGACCCGTTGATTTGGCTCAAAGTGTTTCCTTGAGAGCTGTTTATCATGAGCTGCTTTCATCTTAGCTTTGTAAATTCTGGAGTTTTCATATACGTCATTTCGTAACTCTTTTATTTTTTATAATTGTAACTTTCTCTAGAGACTTGTAGTATTCAAATCAATGTTAAGGGCTTTGACAGCCCAATAAGCTTTATGCTTTAGCTCAATAGGTAAATGGCAGGCTTTTTCATAAACAAGCTGGTATGGAGACATTTCTAAGATGGTTTTGTATGCAGTGCGATATGCCCATAATGCATCAGAAAGGCGTAGAGACCAATCTTTGCGATTTGGGTTAACCGTCTTTTCTAAAATCTGTTTAACCTTTTTATTTGCTAGCTCAACTTGTCCATTTGTCTGTGGATGGTATGCAGTGGAGACTTTGTGAAGAACATCATACCTGCACATTAAAGCTTCAAAAGAACGGTTACAGAAATATGTTCCTTGGTCACTAATGATTACACGTGGTGTATCGTACCTAGATAACACATTTTCCTTTAAGAATTTTACCACAGTTGTATTATCATTAGTACGACAAGCTACAGACTCCACCCATTTTGATACATAGTCAACAGCTAAAATGATGTAAAGGTAGCCAAAAGATGAGGTAAAATGACCCATAAAATCGATACCCTAACAGTCAAATATCTCGATAACAAGAATAGGGTTAAGAGGCATCATATGTCTTCGAGATAAAACACCTAACTTTTGGCATCTTTCACAGAAACAACAAAAATTATTAGTGTCTTTGAACAAAGTGAGCCAATAAAGACCACACTGTAAAATTTTCACAGTTGTCTTCTTCATAGAAAAAAGGCCATCACAAGCAGCACTATGGTAAAAATGTAAGATATTAGAAACTTCACTTTCAGGAATGCAATGTCTCATAATCTGGTCAGGACAGTATTTGAAAAGATATAGATCGGTCCAATAAAAATTACGTACCTCAACCAGGAACTTATGTTTATCTTGTTTACTCCAGTTAAATAGAAGTTCACCATAAACCAAATAATTTATGATATATGCATACCAAGGTATTTGGCTTATAGCAAAAAGATGTTCATCAGAAAAATCATCTCGATGGGTGGCAAATCAGTGGAGTCAGTGAACTCAAGGTGAAATAGATGATCAGCAACAATATTTTCAACGTTTTCTTATCTTTGATGGTTAGATCAAATTCCTGCAAAAGAAGAATCCACCTAATTAAATGGGCTTTAGCATTTTTCTTAGAAAGAATGTACTTAAGGACTCGTGGTCAGTAAAAATAACAATAGGTGAACCAATCAAATAAGAACGGAATTTGTCTAAGGAAAAAACAACAACTAGTAGCTCTTTTTCAGTAGTAATGTAAATCATTTGAGCATCATTCAAAGTCCTAATAGCATAATAAACAACAAAGGGTTTTCCCTCCCTATGTTGCCCAAGAACTGCTCCTATAGCATAATTACTTGCATCACACATAATTTCAAATGGGAGGTTCCAATTCGGTGATTGCATGATAGGAGCGGTGGTGAGTTTGGCAATGAGTGTTCGAAATGCCTCCTCACACTCTTGTGTCCATGTAAATTCTACATCTTTTAGCAAAAGGTTACACAATGGTTTAAATATGGCAGAAAATTTTTGTATAAACCTTCTGTAAAAACCAGCATGTCCAAGAAAAGATCGGACATCTTTTACCGTTTTGGGTGTAGGTAATTTAGAGATTAATTCAATTTTAGCCTTGTCAACCTCTATCCCTCTTTCAGATACAATGTGCCCCAAAACGATTCCTGAAGATACCATGAAACGACATTTCTCCCAATTTAGCACAAGTCTTTTTTTCTTCACACCTACTCAAAATAGCTTTCAAGTTAAGTAGGCATAAATAAAAAGAATTACCAAAAACAGTCAAATCATCCATAAAAACTTTCATGCATTTTTCAACTATATCAGAAAAAATACTCAACATACAACACTGAAAAGTAGCTAGTGCATTACATAATCCAAATGGCATTCTACGAAAAGCATAAGTACCAAAATGGCATGTAAAAGTGGTTTTTTCTTGATCTTCTATAGTTATCTCAATCTGGTAATATTCTGAATACCCATCAAGAAAGTAATAAAAGGGATGTCCAGCTACACGTTCTAAAATTTGGTCGATAAAAGGCAATGAAAAATAGTCTTTCCTAGTGGTTGTGTTTAATTTTTTATAATCAATTCATATTTGCCAACCACTTACCACCCTAGTTGGAACAGGTATCTCATTCTCATTTTTCACAACAGTAACCCTAAATTTCTTAAGAACTACTTGAGTTGGACTTACCCATTGACTATAAGAAATTGGGTAGATTATACTCGTATCTAATAGTTTCAAGACCTCTTTCTTCACTACTTCTTTCATTGTTGGGTTAAGTCTTCTTTGTGGGTCTCTACGAGGTTGGGTACCTTCCTCTAAATGAATTTTATAAGAGTATATCAATAGAGAAATACCTTTAATATCAGCTATGGTCCAACCTAGTGCAGACTTATGTTCTTTTAATAATTTTTCCTCTTGTTTAGCACTAAGTTCAGAAGAAATGATGATAGGAAAGGTATCACCTGGTCCCAATAATGCGTGTTTCAAACATTTGGGCAAAGGAGAAAGCTCAACTTGTGGTGTCTTGAGATTTGATAGTTTTGGTTTCTCCCTCTCTTGTGGCAACTCTTCAAAGCGTGGCTGCCAAAATCGAGTCCTTTATCCTGTGAGTCACAAATACTAAACACGTCAGTTGTTACATCAAGATAATATAATTCTTCAAAATCAAAATTGAGAAGGTTTTTCAAAGAATCAGAGCCATGATTTTGATAAGTTTCCTCCCCTACAAGTGTGTCTATCATATATAAATGATAGCATTCGTCTTCTTCTCATAGTTGTTTGCCAATATTAAAAATGTTCACCTCAAAAGTCATATTCTCAAAAGATAATTTTATTAGACCATTTATGCAATTAATAAGAGCGTTCGCAATGGCAAGAAAAGGTATCCATAAAATAAGATGAATTTTTGACTCTATGTTAACAGCAGAATGAGTGTCTAAAACAAGAAAATCAATAGGGTAGTAAAATTTATCAATTTGCAACGAAACATCTTTTACTATCCCTCGTGGTTTCTTAATTGATCGGTCAGCTAATTATAGGACTACAGATGTTGGTTTAATCTCACCAAGTCCCACTTGCAAGTAAATAGAATAAGGCGTTAAATTTACACTTGCTCCTAAGTCCAACAAAACTTGACCAAACTCATGTGTCCCAATTTGACAGGAGATTATGGGACATCCTGGGTCTTTATACTTAGGTGATGTCTTTTGTTCAATCACTGCACTTACCTGTTATGCTAAAAATACAGTTTTCTTTACATGGTGTTTTCTTTTAATAGTGCATAAATCGTTGATGACTTTGGTATAAGTTGGAACCTGCTTAATCAAATGCAACAAGGGAAGATTAATCTTAACTTGTTTTAAATATTCCAAAATCTCACCTTGAATTTCTAAATTTTTCACAATCAGTCAAAAAGCTTGAGGAAAAGGCACTGGGATTGAAAACTTATTTTTGGGCTCTTTTTTCACTGTGGCCTCTTTTTCAAGGAAGGCGTCCTTACTACTCGTAGATGTGTTAATTTCAAAAGTAGGCTCACTTATAATCTTTTCACTTCGAGTAGTAATGGCATTGACTTCTTTGAGAATTTAAGTATCAGAAGTAGAAGCTTGTGCCATGAATTATCCTTTCGAATTGGATTGAGGTTGCGATGGAAACTTACCTCGCTCTTGTACAGTTAAGGCACTAGTCAGCTTTGTGATTTGACTCTTGATTTCTTTGTTTTCATCTATCACCTACGCAAGAACTATTTCAAATTTTTTATTAGTCTTACTTTGTGCCTCCATAAATGATTGTAATGTATCCTATAAATGACTCCTGACTGGTCGTGCATTATATTGAGGTGCAACATATGACTAGGGTGCTTGTTGTTCTTGTTTCCAATGGTTGTTGGCTTGTTGGTTAGATTTTCAACTAAAGTTTGGGTGGTTTCTCCAACTAGGATTATAGGTTTCAGAGTAGGGTAAATAAGGCTTCTTGTACATCCCTAGGGTATTACATTGTTCTTCATATATCTCTCTCATCTCACTATAAGTAGGGTAATCCTGAGCTAAGTGTTCCGCTTCTCCACAGATAAAACAGACATCGTGTGACTCAACCTTAGCAACTGTGTGTGTGACCCTTCTATCTTTGGTTTTCAAGGCCTCTAACTCTCTAGTTAAGACCTCTAATTGGGCTTTGAGGTTATCCTCTTCCCTAAGATAGAAAACTCCACTGGGTCGTGACCTATTTGTGCTTTCAGTAATGCTAGGTCCAGTCTATGTATGGGCTTTTTCGGCTAAGTTATTAAGAAATTCTATGGCTTCCTCAGGATCTTTGTGAAGGAACTCCCCATTACACATCATCTCAACAAATTGGCGCTCTCTAATTGTGAGTCCCTTATAAAAATAGCTAACCAAGCACCAATTTTCATACCCATGGTGAAGGCACAGATTTAGCAACTCTTTAAATCTTTCTCATGCTTAATATAAGGTTTCATTGTCTTCTTGGGAGAAGGAAGAAATTTATTTGTTTAGGCCATTAGTTTTGTGTTGTGGGAAGTATTTATTGAAAAATTCTTGGGTTATTTCTGCCCAAGTTCCTATAAACCTCGACCTCAAAGAGTATAGCCAACTTTTTGCTTTGTCTTCCAAGGAAAAAGGAAAAAATTTAAGCCTAATAGTGTATATGGCGTCGGGTTGTCTATGGAAGGTGGCAATTACCTCTTCAAATTCCCTAACATGTACATAAGGATTTTTACTATTAGGCTTTTTACTAGACCATGAAAAGTGGGCAGAAGTTGTATCATTTCAGGTTTAAAATCCGAATGTGGTGTGTTAGGTGAAAATATAATGCATAATGGTATGGCTATGGGGGTAGGATGCAAGTAATCTTTTAGAGTCCTAACGGGGTTATCTTCGTGTTGGTTCATTGTGTTGGAATTACAAAATGAACTAAATGGTGAATTCTCTTCCCTTACAAATTATGGTGATGGTTCTAGTTCTACTTCTCTCACATATTTCCCTCGTTTGTCTCTAAGTCGATACATACATCTTAATAAAAAAAAATTATTTTTCTTACTCTTTGTTTTTATGAAAGAAATGCTAAAGGAAAATTAAGAAGTGAAATAAAACACAACAAGAAATAGAAATGAGCTAGTTGGTAAGACCAACTATGAAATATAAATACAGTAAATGAACAAAAGATAATAAACTGTAAAGTACAATAAGTAAATAAAAGAAAAGAAAGTACAATAAATAAAATGGAAATAAAATAAAATAAAGTACAATAAAAAAAGTGACAATAAGTAAATAAATAAAAAGTTAAGCGGTAGAACCGGTCATTAAAATAAAATAAAAATACAACATATTAACTAAAAAAAGTGCAATAAATAAATAAAATAAAATAAAAATAAAGTACAATAAAAAAAGTGCAATAAATAAATAAAGTGAAATAAAAAAATAAACTAAGTTAAGCGGTAGAACCAGCCTTTAAAATAAAAAAACAACAAATTAACTAAAGAAATAAAGTACAATAAATAAATAAAAGAAAATGAACTAAGTTAGGCAATAAAATCAGCCATCAAAATAATATAAAATATAACCAATTAACTAAGAAAATAAAATAAATTAGGTGGTAGAACCAATCATGAACCATAAAATGAATTACAACAAAGGAAATAAAACTAAGATTTTACAAAGAAAAGAAAATGTACAAAATTATCGCTTTAGTATTGATAAACGCAACCGACTTTCGCTTAGTGTGCCTCCCCGGCAACGGCGCCAAATGTTGTTTACGCTCAAAATATAACGCGGTTATCGCAGTACAGATTGAGGTGTAGATCCCACGAGGAAACTTTTGGCAAAATAGGTTGGTGAAGTAAAATATTAAAGCAATAGCAAAAGGTAAAATTAATAAATTGATTTAAGTGGATGAGATAGAATTGTCTATGAATTAAAAAAAATATCTTATGATGATTTAAATAAGGCTTCGAGAATCACAATTATGCTTTATAAATCTACTCTACACTTTGATTCAATGTTTATAATTCAATTGATAGTTTTACATCTAAATAATCAATCGGAAGATATGTAAAATATAGCACATTTGATAACACATGCATTTAATATAACTAAACTCTTTTACAAATATTAACACAAATCATGTTCATTTATACAAGTTATCTACGATCGACAATATATCATTTTGACAATATTGCAGTAAAAGATCAAATTGAATATCAAACATTTATTGTCTTTATATGTCATCCAAGATTGACAATATATCAATCGACAATATTGCAGTAAAAGATTAACATATAAAATAATGTAACCAATAACAATTATAATTCAACAAGAATCACATAAGAAAAGCATGACTGAATATATATGAGACGCGAGAATTATAACCTCTAGATTATAGAAAATAAAATAGATAAGAGTTTAATCAAAATCAAACTTACAACATTTGTAGCTCTTGACAACGAATCAAAGCATAGAAGTTGATTTATTACACATAAAAGTTCATCTCTTAGCCTTGCCAAGAATTCTAGCCTATATTACAATGCATGTTACTGAGAAACAAATAAGAGAGAATTATCTCATGTTGAAAACATCCTAAGAATGTCCTTATATAGGCAATGAATGAAAATATGTCATGTGTGACATCAATCTTCAATAATTTTAGGCTAACAATTCCTTCACCCACTTGCAGTATATTTTTGATAATGTAAATAACCGATGTAGCCCTTATAGCCAACATGAAAGTTTTATAATTTTGTTTCTTCTTTCCATAGGCACTGAATTCATGCAAATTGGATGAGTATCCAATGAGATATGAGCAAAATTCCAAAGATATATCAGATTTCGGCCAACAACCCTTTTACCCAATTACAAGACAATTTGGTCCATGATGATGGCTGATTCGGACTTTACCATTGACATAAGAGTTGTTGATAATTAAGTCATTATTTCACAGCTTCAAGAATTATACCAATTGGGTAAGTATTTGGTGAGATACGATTTAAATACGTGAGTTGGGTCAAGCTGAGCAGAAGTTGTAGCCCGATTCTATTGTATTTCAATTGTTGGCCCATAACATGTTGGATTTGGCTTTTCCACTATTCTTCAAGTTTGTGTAAAATTGAGTCATGTTGCTTTAGGTTTAAAAATTTCTTCATTTCGATTTTTACATTGAGAGCTATGTCTATTTTATCTAAACCTGTGCAAATAACATTCATTAATTACAATTTAAGGAGAACACTTTATTTCAAGCTAAAAGTACAAAAATGCTAAAATTAGTGACATTAAATGGTGACTGAATCTCTTAATAAATATGCATTTTTATGTGTTCATCACTATGTTCAAACTGCACCAAAAAACAAAAACCTATAGTCAATATATATTTTAATACACTAATTGAACTAATCTTGTAAAAAGATAATATATAGTTGCTCCAGATACTTGTGAGGTTTCTTCTTTATGTCAATGTCTACGTTATCTCTAGGGTCAATAAAATACACAAATGACC
Source organism: Ailanthus altissimus (assembly GCA_946807835.1). Classification (NCBI taxonomy): domain Eukaryota; kingdom Viridiplantae; phylum Streptophyta; class Magnoliopsida; order Sapindales; family Simaroubaceae; genus Ailanthus; species Ailanthus altissimus. The sequence continues at coordinate 12,167,164 of OX327706.1, read as the reverse complement.
TCTAAATTTGAGCAACACCACAAACTAGTAGGTTTCTAAAAGTGTCGATTATTCTACGGTGTATACATACAGTATTGTGTTCTTTTAAGCATACATATGCATCACATATATACATATACATATGAAATACACAGTGGAAGTATTAAAATAAGTTATGAACTCAATTTAATTGCATTTTAATAAAATCAAAATAGAATTGAGAAATTTTGTCTTTGAAGCCTTTGGACTATTAATTCCAGGAATCCGCCCAAAGTGAAGTTTGTTGGTAGTTTTAGTGATCAACGGAGTGGGTTTGATTAGCTAGTACAACAACCCAAATCCAACTTAGTTAACACTTTAAACCCTAAAACTATTTGTTATCTCATTGATCAACTCTTAATCAAAACCAAGAAGCTTAGTTTACTTTAATGGCTAAACCCTAATTAGAGAAAAAGAAGAGCAACAAATTCAACACTTAAATTTCACTTAAAGAAAATAATTTTCTCTCACTTATTTCTCTTTCTAGGGTCGGCCACTTCCAACGCAAAAATTAACCCTTATTTGTCTTTTATTTCACATATATACATATTATTATTATTTAACCTAACCATGGTCAACAATTGACCATGGTAAGGTGACATGTTTGGCCACCAAGCATATAAATATAATAATATATAATTGACTTAATCATGGCTAACACTTAACCATGGTTGGTCAAGTAAACTTAGCCACCAAATTTACATATATATATCGAAACATGAAATAATAATTAAATAATCACTAACTCAACTTTAGTTAACTCTTAACCATGGTTGAGTTATATATATTATTTAATATATTATAATATTTAAAATATCTTGACTATTTAACTCTTTAAAAAATTATATATATATAATTATCAAAATGCCCTTACATGATTACCAAGTAAATCTCTTAGTGGATCCCACCAAATCACACACTTAGGTGAACTCAACAAAAGGTTCACTATGTGCCACATGTCCCTATTTAATTGTTCAACGATAATTGTTAACTAAGTAATGTACTTAACACTTAAGTATGAACACGCGCGTATCCTGAAAGTTTTCGAAACAAATATTTGGTTCTTGTTGGATTTTATTAGATTGAACTATTCAATCCAGTACACTATCTCAATGCACAACGAGTACACTTCATATTGCAGGATTCCCTAGGTCAGTGCTCAATTCGTCAAATAGAACTATTTCATGAGTCCGTGATTGATGCCCTGCGCATACGTCATGGGTATTATAAATCAACTTGTTAGAACATACAAGTTGAAGTCAAAACGTTTATGTATAATTCTTTCGTCAACTATACCTTGGAAGTGCGGGGATATAGATCTACACCGTCAAATTTTCATATGCTCATCCATAAACTCATCTCTAGATTCGTATCTCAATAAACAATATTTACAAATTCCTTTACTATATTGTTCACCCTCTATGGGAAACTCTTTTCCTTGGTTTATTGCTCATAGCCATAAGACTTTCTGAGATATAATCTCGGACATCGAGTATACAACCTACTTATGTGTGACAAATCTCATATCTATGCACAACGGATTTTATGAGCATCAGACCATATCTAACGACACGTAGCGATCAGACTATGAAAGGTCTCTAACATCCATGAAAGTAAAGTACGGTGGATCATCTACCAGCCCACTGTGGCACTCAGGTTAAAGAAACACAAATATTACTCAACTCTAGAGGACCTACAATTGACGGTTCATAGGATATCTATTAGGATCCTCGTGAGTATGTCCAGTATTCAGTTCTAATATAATACAAGTATACCTATACGAGCTCTAAGCTCATGGTTAGTTAAGAACAATCATCTGTATTTTGTAGATATAAACATATACTGATCTATATAAAAATGATTCACTAATAAACTTGCATTGGTGCAAAAGATCAAGAACACTATGTTTGATAATATACTTGCATAATGACATTTTCTAGCACCCTATTGCAACTCTTTGTGATTGTGTCATTACTAGTATACCCTCAAGTCTTTGTCCTATTATAGACAAGGTACTAACTCCTCAGATTCTGTCGACTTTTATAACCTGCTAACTCTTAGCAGTGCTAACACTTACCATTTATAACTTTCAACGTCATCTCTTAGCCCTAGTCTAAACTCTTTAGACCAGATCTGAGCTCTTTCAGATTATACAATGTCTGTAGCGTTACAAGCATTAATACCGTTTAATAAAGAATATTAGCAATTTAATAAAATATACATAATATAAATATTATCGAATAAGTATTCATACAAACAGGGATAACACGTAAGCATATACCCTAACAGTTTTCTTGGTATAACTCCTAGTTAAAATCCTTAAATGTCTGATCAACTGAATGGCTTCCTCGTCCTTCTTATGTTTTTTCTGTACTAACTTACAATGTATCTTAAGAATCTAAAAGTAATTTAAAATTTTAAATATATAACATAATTATTATCCATTAACAAAAATTATAAGTGAATGGGATAAAATAGATTAAAAATATACTAGATCTTTTTGCATAATTATTGTTTCAACGTTTATGAACATGACAGTTCTCCTACTCTGTCAGTTAAAAATACGAGGGAAGTAGTTGTCACTATGATGTCTAAGAATCTCATCACCAATCGCCATTGCCTCTTATGATAATATTGATTGGAAATCATCGGATATGATTTAGAGAGCAAGCTAAGTGCATAGGGTGCACAAGAATCAAAGACGGACGTGAAAGACGAAGGGAACAATGGCCAGGCATAGGGGCCGCTGCAACCAGAACATGAGTGCCACGGCGCTCAGATGGGGGGCACCAGCACCGCAGCGGTGAGAGCTGAGCACCGCGACTAGGGACACGTGAATAGTATCCCAAAATAAGGAAACTTTCTTATTTCGTCTCCCACTTACTTCAGAACTCCCTAATACGACTCTCACACGTTTAGGATAAATCTAGAACATCCTAAAGCCTATATAAAGGTTATCAATTGGCTTGTAAATATCATCATAGTGATAACTCAATAGATCTAAGTGATCATTAAAGAAGTCTTTGTGGTTCTTTATAAGAGAAAATTCCAAGAGTGCAAGAAAGAGTTTTCTTTGTGATCTTTCTTGTAAAAGGCATACTTTGTGAATGCCATGTGATTCATAATAAGAGAAGAGTGTGATCTTGATCTGCCATGGACGTAGGCAAGCTACTAAACCACTTAATGCTTTGTGTGTTCTTCTTTTATTCTTTCTCTCTTTATTCCTTAATTACTTATTCTACATATATTACTTGAGTGATTTTTCTTGTTTGTGTGCTTCCGCTTCAACAAACTGGTATCAGAGCTTTGGTTCTAAGTAGACATGGCCACACCTAAGTATGAGGTAGAGAAATTTAACGATACGAATAACTTTAATTTGTGAAAGATGAAGGTTAAGGCGTTGTTGGTGAGCCAAAGGCTTGGTTCGGCATTAAAGAAGACTGCAGCTCCATCTAGTGATGAAAAGAAGATGCCAGAGTCATCTAAAACTGAAGCAGAAAGAATGGACATTCAAGAAAGAGCTCATAGCACAATCGTTCTGTCATTGAACGATGAAGTACTAAGGGAAGTAGCAGGTGACACGACAAAAATAGGTCTTTGAAATAAGCTTGACTCTTTTTATATAAGGAAATCATTGGCCAATAGATTGCATATAAAGAAGAAGCTGTATCAGCTATCCATGTCAAAAGGGACGCCGATGAAAAATCATATAGACGTCTTCAATAAGATCATCCTTGATCTTAAGTATATCAACATTAAGATAGAAGATGAAGATAGAGCAATTATCTTACTGAGTTCACTCTCCAAGAGCTATGAGAGCTTTGTTGATACGCTACTCTACGACAGAAAGAGTTTAACGATGAGTGATTTGAAATCATCATTAAACTCAAATTTATTAGGAAAGCATATTGAGGGCAGTGCAGAAAGCTTATCTGTAAGAGGAAGGCCTTCGAATAGATATGGGAAGAAAAATGGCTCAAAATCGAAGTCAATGACTCCTAGAAAGTGATATTTCTGCAAGAAAGAATGGTATTTTATAAATGATTGTCCTGAGAATAGAGCACAAGATAAGAAGAAAGCGGATGCTGCGCTTGCCTATGATAATAGCTATGACAGCGCAGAGATACTCGTCGCTACTAATGGTAAAAACTCTGAACAATAAGTTCTTGATTCTAGATGCACTTTTCACAAGTGCCCGCACAAGTCTTGGTTTACAAATTTCCAACCCATTAGTGGTGGTAAGGTCTTAATGGGTAATGACGTTGCATGTCAAATGATGAAAATTAGTAGTGTTAAGCTTAGGCTGCATGATAGGCGAGTGAGAGAGTTGACAGATGTTAGGTATATTCCTGACTTGAAGAGGAACTTGATCTCACTAGGGACTCTAGACCGGAATGGGTGTTCCATCAGGATCGACGGAGGAATTTTAAGAGTTTTAATATGTTCCATAGTGGTGATGAGAAGAGAGAAGCGCAAAGGTGTTTATATGCTTAAGGGTGAAGTCGTGAGTGGTTCTGCACTATTCTTTGTAGATGATGAGGGTATGCAAACTAAGTTATGGCATCTCAGACTGGCACACCTAGGTGAGAGAAACTTAAAGGAGTTATTTAGTCAAAAGGCATTTGTTGAGGATAAGTTCCAGCCCTTAAATTTTTGTGAGCATTATGTGCTCGGAAAATCACATAGGGTGAGGTTTAGTACTGGCAAGCATAAGACTAAGGGGACTCTTGACTACATACACTCGGATATTTGGGGACCAGCTCAAACAGCTACCCGTGGTGGTGCAAGGTATTTTCTCAGTTTAATTGATGACTATTCAAGGAAGTTGTGGGTCTATGTGTTGAAGAGTAAGAATCAAGCGTTTGAAGTATTCAAGATTTAGAAGGCTCTTGTTGAGAATCAAACTAGCAAAAGGATAAAGAGGTTGAGAACTAACAACGGCCTCAAATATTGCAATAGAAAGTTTGATGAGTTTTATGCCAAGCATGGGATTGTAAGGTATAGAATGGTAAGATTAACACCACAGCAGAATGGCGTAGTTGAGAGGATGAATAGGACCCTACTTGAAAGGGTTAGATGCATGTTTACCAATGCAAAAATGTCCAAGATATTTTGGGGAGAAGCTGTAGTAACTACAGCTTACTTGATTAATAGAAGTCCCTCATCAGCAATTGACTTCAAGACACCAGAAGAGAAAGGGTCTAGAAATCCTCCGAAGTATAACCACCTCAGAATATTTGGTTGCCTGTCTTTGTACATATTTAGGAGGGAAATTTGGAATCTAGAGCTATCAAAGGGGTATTCATAGGATATCCCGAATGAGTGAAACGATACAAGGTGTGGTGTAAAGACTTGACACCACCAATGAGTATCATAAGCCGTGACGTAACATTCGATGAGATGACAATGCTGAAAACCTCCCAAGTAAATGAGAAAGAAGAACTTGTGCCCAAGGAAGACTCAGCACCCGAGTCAATAGAAGTTGAAGTGTACTCCTGAGATGGAACTTGAAGAGTACTAGCTAGCCAGAGACAGGTTAAGGATAATAATTAACCCACCAGTCAGGTATGCACAAGCAGACTTAGTTGTTCATGCTTTTAATTCTGCTTACACTCTTGAGTATGATGAGCTTATGACATATGGTGAGGCTATAAAGAGTGAAAATAAAAAAGAATGGCAGCAGGCCATGGAAGAGAAGATTAGTTCTCTTAGAAAGAACTATACCTGGAAGTTGGTGGAGAGACCTCAAAAGAAGCTAGTCGGGTGCAAGTGGGTGTATAAGGTGAAGGAGGGGATACCAGGGATTGAGCCTACAAGATTCAAGGCTAGGTTAGTTGCACAAGGTTTTACTCAGAGAGAGAGAGTTGATTTTCATGAGATATTCTCTCCAGTCGTCAAGCACACATCTATTAGGATTTTGTTAGCCATGTATGCAAACCTTAACTTACATCTAGAGCAAATGGATGTAAAGACAGCTTTTTTGCATGGAGAGCTTGAAGAGATGATATACATGGCACAGCTGCAAGAGTTCGAGGAGCCCGAAAAAGAAGATCATGCTTGTTTGCTAAAAAAAGTCATTATACGGGTTAAAGCAATCACCTAGACATTGGTATAGGAGATTTAATGAGTTTATGATGGCTAGTGGTTTTAGTAGAAGCTAGTATAATGGATGCGTGTACTTCAAGAACATAAGTTGTGGGATGATGTATTTACTTCTATACGTTAATGATATGTTGATCGCATGTAAGAATATGAAAGAAATACAGAAGCTTAAAAAGCAGTTGAGTGACGAGTTTGAGATGAAGAATTTGAGAGCACCAAAGAGAATTTTGGGTATGGATATTGTGAGGGAAAGAAGAGATGGTATCTTTTTGTCCCAACAGCAATATATACTTAAAATTCTAAAGAAGTTTGGTATGTCCAACGCAAAGGCTGTCTCTACTCCTTTAGCCATGCATTTCAGACTTTCAGCAGCACAGTCGCTGACATTCGAAGAAGAGAAACTGCAGATGAGTAAAGTACCATACGCAAGCACTGTAGGGAGCATCATGTATGCAATGGTTTGCACAAGACCAGACATAGCACAGGCTATGAGTGTGGTGATTAGATATATGGCGAATCCGAGTAAGGATCAGCGACTTGCAGTGAAGTAGATTCTGAGATATCTCAAGGGGACCTCAAATCACGGGTTGATGTATAAGAGGGATGAGGATAGCAATGAAATGGTAAGAGGGTATGTAGACTTAGATTATACAGGTGATTTAGACAAAAGAATATCGTTGACAGGCTACATATTCACAGTGTTTAGGTGTAATGTATGTTGAAGATCATTTCTACAATATGTGGTCGCACTCTCTACCACAGAGGCAGAGTACATAACTATTGGTAAAGCTATCAAGGAGGCTATATGGTTAAAAGGCATATGTGCGGAGGTATTGACTAGTAAAGATGTGAACACTGGTGTATATTCTAACAGCCAGAGTGCCATACATATAAGCAAACATCAAGTGTTCCATAAGAGGTCGAAACACATTAATGTAAGGCTTCATTACATTCGAGAGATTGTCCAAAGTAATTAAGTTCGTCTAACAAAGATAGCGTCGTCTAAAACCTTTGCTGATATGTTGACTAAGCCACTGTCCTCAGTTAAGTTCATCCTATATAAGGACTTAACCAGAGTCACTACTTTGTGAGTGTGACCGAAGATGCAAAAAAGAGAGATCAAGTTGCTTTATGGATGATTTTGAATCAAGGAGGGACTTTGTGAGAATATTGATTGAAAATCATCGGGATATGATTTGGAGAGCAACCTAAATGTGTAGGGTGAGCAAGGATTGAAAACGGACGCGAAATGAGGCGAAAGACGAATGGAATAGTGGTCAGGCGTGGGCGCCCCAACGCCGCAGTAGTAAGAGCTGAGCACCGCGACGCTGGACACGTGAACAGTATCCTAAAATAAAGAAACTTCCTTATTTCGTCTCCCACTTGCTTTAGAACTCCCTAATACGACTATCACACGTTTAGGATAAACCTAAGATGTCCGAAAGCCTATATAAAGGTTATCAATTGGCTTGTAAACATCATCATAATGATAACTCAATAGATCTAAGTGATCATTAAAGAAGTCTTTGTGATTCTTTGTGAGAGAAAATTCCTAGAGTGCAAGAGAGAGTTTTCTTTATGATCTTTCTTGTAAAAGGCATACTTTGTGAGTGCCTTGTGATTTATAATAAAAAAAAGAGTGTGATCTTGATCCGCCGTGGACGTAGGCAGTTGCCGAACTACGTAATCCTTTGTGTGTTCTTCTTCTACCCTTTCTCTCTTTATTCCTTAATTACTTGTTCTGCATATATTACTTAGGTGATTTTACTTGTTTGTATGCTTCTACTTCAACACCTTTTAAATTCATTCCATAGATAAAGAAAAAGTAATAAATTATTTTCAATTAAAATAAATTATAAGATCAATAATAATCAACAAAATTATAACGCGTTTGAAAGGCAAAAGAAAATCTATATAATTTATATCTCTCCATCCCATCATTAACAAGGGCTTTCCTTACTTCTTTCTTTTAACTCCTAGAAATCTCTTGTGCTAAGTCAATCACACAACACAATTCATGCAAGGTTGCCTTATAGATTTGTATTAAACTCATGATCATCAAGTATAATCAGCACAAAATTTTATATCCCTTTAAGTTCATCGCGTGACAATAAAACACAACAAAGAAAATAAAATAAAAATAATTTTATCGCATCTTCATCATTGATCTATTGTAAGTTATGTTTACCAAACTAATTATCTACATATTTATATGTCAAGGTCTTTCACCTCGAAAAGTACATCTCCCATAATTAATTATCTAATTTTTTTTCCAACTCTCAAACGGACGAATAATCTTCTATCTTCAACTTTATAATTATAACAAACTCTTTTTCAAAAGAATCAGATGAACTTTTTCAATATAAAACATATCTCCTTATATAGATTGATAGTTTAAACTTATTGTAATAAAATTTCATGAACTAAAATTCTTGAAAATTAACATTCTACAAGTCCAAATATAGTCTCGTATATGTCATTCTAAATAATTCACTTGAGTAGGTGTCAACTTATTTATGATAACATCTAAGGCCCACATTTTAAAGTATAATATTATTGACACTTGAAACAACTCATTCGTTAGAATTTTATATTCTTTGAATACATTTTTGCTTCTTCTAAAAAGTCAAAAATAACAAATCATATTAGAACTAACAAACAGTTTAAATAATTAAGAACAAATAAAATTTAATAAAAATAAATTATTATTTTTTAATTAATCAATCTATAATTTTACAAATTGTTTGATCAAATTAAACAAATATATAATTAATATTAATTTAATATTGCATATTATTTAGTTAAATTATTTATTTATTAAAAAATAAAATTAATATTTAATATTAGTGTTAATATTGCATATTATTTAGTTGATTATTTATTTATTAAAAATATAAAATAAATATTTAATTTCTAAAATAAAAAATAAAAAAATGAATTAACATTTCACGCAAACAACGATTGGGATGTCATGTCAATTGGCATTTGAATTCGCATAAAATCTAAGTTTTTGACCGATTTTGACTAAATATTTTCATTTCAACTCATTTTTAATACAAACTACCCATATTTCACAACTTATCTAATATTTTCATCAATTTTCAATACAAATTAATAATTTTATCTTAAATTTTAAAAATTTATCAATTATCAACTATTTTTTTAAATTTGAAGTCACACACCAATGTAAGAGACATTGATTTAAACTACCGCTTTCAAAATCATTGATCCACACCATGTTGATTTGGGAGTACTTTAGAGGGAGAGAGTGATGATGGGGCAATAAAGTGAGGGATAAAATTGTCTAATTTTAAAATTTTCAACTGTAAAAGATTAAATTCTACATTTAGTATTACAAAATAAATCATGGCTAAAAATTTGAGCCATATGTGAAAATTTTCCTAAAATATTTGAAGGCAACCGCGATGACAAATTTTAGCTTTTTGCTATGCCGGCTGGGGTTGCAATTCTTGGCTATTAATGGGAAGACGGCATTAGATACGAGTTTTAACTAAAATATCAGCAAACTCAAATTAAAATAAACATATGAAGGCACTTGTCAGAGTTTTTTATTGATATTTATTAGAAATAATTATGAGCAAAAATTAATTAAAATGCCAAATATTAAAGAGTAGTTGGCAATTTTTAACTTTTTTTTAAATAGTACAAATATTTTAAAAATCTTTCAAAATATCTTTATTTTCTTCTAAATTTTATTCTATCCTTCTTATGAAATAATCCAATGAAACTTATTTTATATAGCAATTATGCAATTCTTTAAAAAAAATGACATATACTATCTAATAGAAAATATATTTTAGTGAATGTAATAATGCTTTTGATAAAAATTATGTTTATAAGTTTTACCCGTATAAATCTACTATAAAAAAATTCTAGTTAAAGAATTTATATCAAATGAATGCAAGTGTTTTTTAAATTTTATTGTAATTTAATTCAATGTAATTCAATATTCATTATTTTAAAATGGTCAAAACAAACTAAATATAATCCATTATTTTAAGGGGAAAAAAAAACAAAGGTGACTTTTGCCCATCTTAGATAACCTCAAAATTCCATAATAATGAATAAATTTAAGTTAAATAAATTTTAATAATAGGAAGATGGATCCAAATAGGGATTGAATTGGTCTCCTTATAGGAAAATCAAAAAGAATAAAGATATTTAAACTTGCAAAATTTGACTTAAAGTATAGTTTTATTTTTATTTTTAAAATTACATAAAAAAAACCTTTTCGATGATAGTGACAACAATATTTTAACTTATCATTAACATTATTATATTTAAAATTTTGTGATCTACATGATGATAGTATTATTTCATCCAAAAAAATGTTAAAAAAGAGTATAAAAATAAAATTAATTTTGAGAGTTTAGATGCCTTTTTCCTAAAAACAATGTTACATACATATTGATTATTGTTGTTGTTCCCTCTTAGATTTATTCACTCATATAAGAAGCCAAGTCCTTAACTTTGCCCCAATATCGACCATTCAATGGGGACAATGCAGTCAAACTTGATAGCTCAAACTTGCCTGAATTATCTCCAATCTTGTTTATCGCCTAAAACATCAAATTCCACAAGAAACGACAATATATTTAAAACTTTGTGATCTACATGATGATAGTATTATTTCATCCTAAAAAATTGCTAGAAAAGAGTATGAATATAAAATTGTTCTTTAAATCAAATTCTGGGAGTTTAGATGCCTTTTTCCTAAAACAAACATGTTACATACATATTGATTATTGTTGTTGTTTCGCCTTAGATTTCAGGTTAAACCCTAATAATGAGACAATTATGACAAATAAGACAATTAAAGGATAATTATGGCAACAACTATGGTAATTATAGAGAGGTAATCATGACTATTATAGTTGTAATCATGATAATTATGGAGAGGCAATCATGACTATTATGATAGCAATCATGGCATTAATAGTCTTCTTAAAGAAGACATAGACCTACACTATATAAAGAATACATTTTTCTTTAGAGATGGAGGGAAGCCCGGAGAGAAAAGATTTCTTCTCTACACTCTTTGTATTTTTTACTCTTTGTAATGGTCATGATGCCTTATTGTAAACACCCTAATAAATAGAGTATGTGAGTGAGCTTAAAGCTCAAAAAAATGGACGTAAGCCTGAATTGGACTGAACTACTATATATCTTGTATCATCTTTTCTTTCTCTCTTTATTTTTTTCTCTAAAAAAGCTTCTGCAAAATAATAAATTTAACTTGTTGACTTAGGGAGTTCTTTAAATTTTTGGGTCAACAGTTTGGTATCGTCTATAGGGAACGTAACAAAAAGTCATGAAGACTAACCATAAAGTTTATATAACAAAAAGATAAGTTCTTAATTTATGTATCAATATTTGATTTTTTAAAATTATTTTTGTGATGATTAATTCAGTTGAAGATTTTTTATGCTAATGCCCTAAATTTCTTTTTTGAATGGATTATGTAGTAAAGTAATTTTATCTACTAAAAAAATACTAAAATAAGAGGGCAAGACACGGCCAGGATGCACACTTAAATGAAGCACCATCCCCAAAGAGATAAAACTTTTTCTTTGCTAGATTTGTGTGATGGGCACATTAAGAAAAATTGATCTCACAAGTGACTTTCACATCTTCAAAATGTTAAGGAAGAGAACAAATGACAAAGCATATATAAAAAGGTACGCAACCATCTATTCCTTGTTTAACTATATATATATATATATATGTGTGTGTGTACAGCAAAAAAAAAAATGATGTGTGTGTCGAAAAAAAAAGTTGCTCTATAATGAAAAAAGTAGCTCTTACTTAATAAAAAAAAAACTGTTTAGGTTAAAAAAAGACCTACTAATAAAAAAAAAAGGCTTTAAAAAAAGAAAACAATTACTAAAAAAGAAGGGCAACCTTGTAGAGTCATAAAAAAAGGATATGTGCAGGTGTAAGATAATAATTGCCTGCTCAATATATATATATATATATATATATATATATATATATATATAACTAAAGAAAAACTTAAAGGATGAGCAAGAATACCTCCTCAGTAGGAGGCAACAAAAAAAAGGTTAGAAGAAACTATGTGGGTAACAAAAAAAAAAGAGCAATAAAAAAATAAAAGAAACCTGCTCAGGCAATACAAAAAAGAGGAGAATGTATGATGAAAGAGTGGTTTCTTCAAAGAAGAATCCAAAAAAAAAAGTATTAGAAGGGAACGAAAAAAAAAAGGAAGCTGTTCGGAGTTCTTTAAAAAAAAGGTACATACAGGACAACTATTAAAAAAAAATTTGTGTGTTTTCTACTTCTTCAAGATTGAAAAAGAAAAGGAGAGGTGATAAAATTTAGAGACATGCTAGCACATCCTTGAAAAAAAAGGGAAAAGTTGCTTGGTTGAATAGTGAAAAAAAGGCATGGGTGATGAAGTTGTCAAGTTGTAAAAGAAATGGGAGATGCCACGGGTGTGTTAAAACAATGTTGTACAGCCATCTAAAATAAAAAAAAAATGGTAAAAGGCTCTTCAAAACAAAAGAAATAGCAGTTTATGTAAAAAAAAAAAAAGAGTATGAGCAGGTGCAACATAAAAAAGAACAGTTCATGTTATAAATAAATAAAAAGTATGGACAGGTGAAGTATAAAGAAGAGCAACTCATGTTATAAAAAAAGTATGAGCAGGTGTAGCATAAAGAAGAGCAACTTATGTCATAAAAAAAATTTTAAAGAAAGATATGAGCAAGTGCAACATAAAAGAAGAGCAGCTTGTCATAAAAAAAAAATGTAGCATAAAAGAAGAACGACTCATGTATAATTGTAAAAAAAATTATGAGTGAGTGCAATGTGAAGAAAGAAGAGCAACTCTTGTGGAACGAAAAAAAACTTATAAACAAGTGTAGCTCGAAGAAAAAGAAAAAACAGCTTGTAAAAACATTTATGACAAGTGCGGCTTGAAGAATAAGAATAGCTCTAATGTAAAAAAAAAAAAAAAAAGGTATAAACAAGTGCAGCATGAGAAAAGAAAGAAATAGCAGCTTTTGTTTTTTAAAAAAATGAGTAAGCAAAGGTGAAGCATAAAAAAAAGGAGTTTTTGTGGTAAAAAAAATAAGGTTGTTCGAAGTTTAAAAAAAAAAGCTACTCAAAATTAAAAAAAAAATGCAACTGTTTAAATTTATTAAAAAGAAAAAGACAAAGGAATCCTTTAGAAGAAGAATATGCCTTGGAAAAAGAAATAAAAAATAGAGAGAATTCGAGAAGGCCAACTTGAGTTTTATATAAAGTCATAAAGGGCTTTTATTATTCAGCCCCTTAATAGGTTAAAGAATTATAATTTTTGTATCATAATTTTGAGAGTTTTTATATAAACCCCAAACAAAGACTTTTCTCATCAAGAACCTCAAGCACTTTGTTTTTCAGAAGTCGACCACTTAGAACTCTAACCCGAGCAGGTTATTTAAGCTCTTAAAAAGTTCGTACACTTAGATTTTTTACCAAGACCCTAGTAAGTCCAAGAAGAAAATATTTCGAGCAGGCCCAAGAGAATTTTCAAGCAAAAAATTTCAAATAGGAGTAAGAGTAAAAATTTAGAGTAGGTTTAATAGAATTTTCAAATAGAAAATTCCAAGCAGGTGCAAGAGTAAAAGATTTCGAGCAGGTCCGAGAGAATATTCGAGCAAAAAATTTCAAGTAGGTCCAAGAAAAATTTCGAGTAGAAAATTTCGAGCATGTGTAAAAGTAAAAATTTTAAGCAAGTTCAAGAGAATTTTAAAGTAGAAAATTTCGAGTAGGTGTAAGAGTAAAAATTTCAAGTAGGTCCAAAAGAATTTTCAAGCAGAAAATTTCGAGCATGTGTAGAAGTGAAAAATTTCAAACAAGTTCAAGAGGAAGTAACTCCTAACAGACCCAAGGTAAAAACTTTCAAGCAAAGAATCTTGACAAGTATAATTTTTTCTGAAGATATCTAGGCTAGACACAAATTCAAGGAAAAGTCTTCAACACCAAATGAATCCCCAGTTTAAGAAAATATTCTCAATGAAAGAACCTGAGCCGACAGAAAAAAAACTCGAAGGGTTTGACTATCTGAACACAAAGTTCGTTTTAAGGCCAAGCACTTAACTTGAACTCTCATGAAAAATAAAATATGTAAGCCCATTTTCACTCATTATTGAATTTTTTTCTACATAACTTCTTCTTTCTAGTTACGGGATATGGATCCTAACTTATAGAGGTGAATCAATGCCCTTAGAGGTATACTCTGTAAGGGAGCGGCACTCATAAGATTACCCACAGACCATCGGACAAGATAACGCTCTCAGAGGAGAACCTTACAAAGGTACAGCACTCAAAGGGTAGACTACGAAGATATTAAAAAACAATTTCATAAGAGGGCAGCACTTATGAGGTTACCAACAAACCACCGAATAGGGTAACATTCTCAGGGGAGAACCTTGCAAAGATACAACTGAGAAGATATTAAAGAATAATACTTTATAGGGTGCAGCACTCATAAGGCTACCTATAAACCATCGGACAAGGTAACGCTCTCAAAATATTAACCTTACAGATATGCAGCGTATACTTCATAAAGGGGCGGTACTCATGAGGTTACCCACAGACCACCAAACAGGAAAACGCTCACAGAAGAGAACCTTACAAAGATACCACAAAGAAGATATTGAAGAAAAATACTCCGTAAGGGGGTGGCACTTATGAGGTTACCCACAAACCACTGGATAGGGTAACACTCTCAGAAGAGAACCCTATGAACATGTACTGTATACTACGTAAGGGATAGTACTTATGAGGCTACACACAGACCATCAGATAGGGTAACACTCTTAGAAGACAACCCTACGAAGATACAACTTAAAAGATATTGAAGAATAACACTCCATAGGGGGGGCGACACTCATAAGGTTACCCACAAACCACTAAATAGGGTAACGCTCTCAAATGAGAACCCTACGAACATGTAAAATACTTTGTAAGGGGTGACACTTATAAGGTTACCCATAAACCACCAAATAAGATAACGCTCTCAGAGAAAAACTCTACAAAGATACGACTGAGAAGATATTGAAGAATAATACTTCGTAGGGGGGGGGGGGGAGGGGGGGCAACATTCATAAGGTCACTCATAAACCATTGGACAGGGTAATGCTCTTAGAGGAGAATCCTACGGACGTGTAGTATATACTTTGTAAAGGGACGAAACTCATAAGGTTACAAACAGACCACCAGACAGGGTAATGCTATCAAAGGAGAACCCTATAAAGACAACTAAAAAGATATTTAAGAATAACACTCCGTAAGGGGCGACACTCATAAAGTTACCCGCAGACCACAAGATAGGGTAACACTCTTAGAGGAGAACCCTATGGACGTGTAGTGTATACTTCGTAGGAGAACGACACTCATGAGATTATCCACAGACCACTGGACAAGGTAACATTCTCAGAAGAGAACTCTACGGAGATAAGACTGAGAAGATATTGAAGAATAACACTCCATAAGAATGGGGTGACACTCATGAGATTACCCATAAACTACTGGACAAGGTAATGCTCTCAAAGAAAAACCCTACAGATGTGCAGCGTATACTTCATAGAGAAGAGGCACCTATGAGGTTACACACAAACTACCGAACAAAGTAATGCTCTCAGAAGAGAACTCTACGGAGGTGCAACACTCAAGGGGTTGACTAAGATATTCGCCAAGAAAATGATCAAGCACCTCAACGAAATTGTCTAAATTACGATCAGCATACTTTAAAAATCTATGGTACGATTACTTGATTTATATATCAACATTGCCTTACCAGCTCAATGCAATTTTTGTTGATTTATAACTTGACCCGTTTAGCAATTTATTTAAGTCTTGTCATTCATCATTCTAAATGGTTCAATACAGCAATGTACTACTCTAGGAAAGTACATTTAACCATTTCAGGTGTTTGTGGAGGACTTTTTATTTATGTTAATTTATTACTTGAACTGTTTAATAGTTTATTTAATTTACTCAAGCATCATTCTTATTAGCCCAACAATAGTGGATTGACATTTTTTAAAGACACCCTTTTATACTTGTAGCCCTGGATGAGATTCCCTGGCCCGATTTATCATTATTCTACCTCTATTTACACGTTCAGACGTGGTTCTCCAGATCGCTTTTTATCGTCACATCATTTCATCACACCATATCATCATCAGTTCAACACCTCTGAAGATGCTCCATCGTGGGCTTGGTTATGTAAGTTAAGAGCTCCTCCACTCCAAGTGATCTCCGACCAGGATTTCTTAGAAGAACATCAAGAGAGGTTTTTTATTCACAGAGGCAATAATATAAAGTCTTAGTAAGAGAGGTCTGATCTCTACAGAACTATTAAAGACCCTATAAAAAATTTGAAGACCTCATATAAAGTTCAAGATCATCAATATCCTATCCCACCTTTTTAAACACTCTCGAATAAAGCCTAAAATCAAGAGTAAAAAACTTTTAGCTTGAAAACAACAATAAAGTTTCTAATATTAACAAGTTAATATCAAATCCCAATAATGAGGTAATCATGATAAATAAGACAATTATGACTGCAATTATTATGAAAAGACAATCATAACTATTACAACAGCAATCATGATAATAATGGAGAGGTAATCATGATTATTATGACAGCAATCATGGCATTAATAGTCTTCTTAAAGAAAACTTAAACCTAAACTATATAAAAAAAACCTTTTTCTTTAGAGAAGAAGGGCAGCCCAGAGAGAAAAGATTTCTTTTCTACACTCTTTATAATGGTTATGATGCTTTATTATAAATACCTTGATAAATAGTGTATATAAGTAAGCCTAAAGCTCAAAAAAGTAGCTGTAAGTCCGAATTTGACTGAACCACTATATATCTTGTGTTATCTTTTTTTTCTCTTTTTATTTTTTGTTTTTAAAAAGTATTTTTACAAATAAATGAATTTAACTCATTAACTCGAGAATTCTCTAAATTTTTAAATTAATAATTATAAAAATAATATGGGAAAAGTATTTTATAAAGGTAGAATAAAATTTCCACGTAGATTTGGGTATCAAATTAATATAGAGAATCTTAGGAGGAAGCTAAAAGAATAATTTAAAAGTTGTGGAGTTTAGGGGCGGCCGAATATAAATATTTTGATATGATATGATATCCCTTAAGGACTAATAATTAAATTACAAGTTGTGGTGTCCACATAATATAATTGCTTTCGTGTTGTGTTGTCCATTATTTGGTTTGCTTAAAACTTAATATTGTCACAATTCCATGTACCTTTTTTTTATTTTACTTATAATTAAATAAAATGTGCTCTCCAGCACACTCTCTTTCTTTTCATGTTGAGTATATGTAATATGTCCATTACCATTCAAGTCATTACAAACATTCTATATTTCCTTTCGTATCTAATATGATATTTTTTAATTATATCAATTATATTACGACAGTTAATATTATATTAAATTATATTATTAATATTATAATTAAATTATATAATTAAATTATTAAGAATAATATGTATAATTTTAAACACATCTCACTCAAATTAAAAGACTTTTATAAAATTAAAAAAATAAATTAATTATCCTAATATTTGTCATGACTTGAACTCTTAACCTTAATTAAAGAGGTGAACAAAACTTATTACTGTGACAAGCCCTCAAACACATCTAATATGATATTTTATATTACTAACTCCACCTCAAAATTATAAATAGAAACAACATTAATATACATATTAGATATAAGTAAGGATCAAGTTTTATAGATACTATTTGTTGAAGATCCTAAGTTCAAAACAATATAATATATATATATATATATATATATATATTTGCTTATAATGTTGATCCTAAGTTTAAATATTTATACATAAGAAAATAAAATTTGCACTTTAATGCAAATATTTAAATAGAGAGATAATGTATATCTTTGTAATAAAAAATATTACATATAACAAATAAATGCAAATGAAGTAATATATTATTAAAATTATTGAACGATATTTAGAACCATAGTATTTGTCTATTACCAATTCTGAATCATTAATTTTTTGTTTTAAAGACTGATACTACATACCAAAAAATTGTTGAAACCATTGAAAACTATTGAAACAATGAAGCTTTGTTTGAAATATTTGCTGTCAGTAGGGAAGAGCATAGCTCCCTCAAATTTTATTTGGGGATAATAACTACCTAGTCTCTTGCTATGAATTAAACCCCCACATAGAGAAAAACACCAGCAAAATTTTCTTGATAATGTTCACATTTATTTTGTATATTTTTATTTTTACGGGTGTCTGTTGATTTAATTAATGGGTTATGATGGAAATTGATCTGTTTACTGAAACAAAATAGAGTCTAAGTTTTAAGGATTTAATTATTTTCAACAAGGTCATGCTTGCAAAGTAATATTGACGTATTCTTTTTAATCTCGGGAGTTTGGTTACTCTAATTCTTAAATGTAAGTATTTTTTTTATATCCAATCCTTTTATTTGAAGCCCCAAGAGGTCGTGGGAGGTCTTTTTTGCGGTGGAGTAGGACCTTACTTCAATTAGGGGTTAGATAGTATATGGGGAATGAGAAATCTATTACTTTATTTTCTAACCCTTGGATTTCCACCGTCCTTTAAACCTATTGACTATAAGAAATTGGGTAGATTATACTCGTATCTAATAGTTTCAAGACCTCTTTCTTCACTACTTCTTTCATTGTTGGGTTAAGTCTTCTTTGTGGGTCTCTACGAGGTTGGGTACCTTCCTCTAAATGAATTTTATAAGAGTATATCAATAGAGAAATACCTTTAATATCAGCTATGGTCCAACCTAGTGCAGACTTATGTTCTTTTAATAATTTTTCCTCTTGTTTAGCACTAAGTTCAGAAGAAATGATGATAGGAAAGGTATCACCTGGTCCCAATAATGCGTGTTTCAAACATTTGGGCAAAGGAGAAAGCTCAACTTGTGGTGTCTTGAGATTTGATAGTTTTGGTTTCTCCCTCTCTTGTGGCAACTCTTCAAAGCGTGGCTGCCAAAATCGAGTCCTTTATCCTGTGAGTCACAAATACTAAACACGTCAGTTGTTACATCAAGATAATATAATTCTTCAAAATCAAAATTGAGAAGGTTTTTCAAAGAATCAGAGCCATGATTTTGATAAGTTTCCTCCCCTACAAGTGTGTCTATCATATATAAATGATAGCATTCGTCTTCTTCTCATAGTTGTTTGCCAATATTAAAAATGTTCACCTCAAAAGTCATATTCTCAAAAGATAATTTTATTAGACCATTTATGCAATTAATAAGAGCGTTCGCAATGGCAAGAAAAGGTATCCATAAAATAAGATGAATTTTTGACTCTATGTTAACAGCAGAATGAGTGTCTAAAACAAGAAAATCAATAGGGTAGTAAAATTTATCAATTTGCAACGAAACATCTTTTACTATCCCTCGTGGTTTCTTAATTGATCGGTCAGCTAATTATAGGACTACAGATGTTGGTTTAATCTCACCAAGTCCCACTTGCAAGTAAATAGAATAAGGCGTTAAATTTACACTTGCTCCTAAGTCCAACAAAACTTGACCAAACTCATGTGTCCCAATTTGACAGGAGATTATGGGACATCCTGGGTCTTTATACTTAGGTGATGTCTTTTGTTCAATCACTGCACTTACCTGTTATGCTAAAAATACAGTTTTCTTTACATGGTGTTTTCTTTTAATAGTGCATAAATCGTTGATGACTTTGGTATAAGTTGGAACCTGCTTAATCAAATGCAACAAGGGAAGATTAATCTTAACTTGTTTTAAATATTCCAAAATCTCACCTTGAATTTCTAAATTTTTCACAATCAGTCAAAAAGCTTGAGGAAAAGGCACTGGGATTGAAAACTTATTTTTGGGCTCTTTTTTCACTGTGGCCTCTTTTTCAAGGAAGGCGTCCTTACTACTCGTAGATGTGTTAATTTCAAAAGTAGGCTCACTTATAATCTTTTCACTTCGAGTAGTAATGGCATTGACTTCTTTGAGAATTTAAGTATCAGAAGTAGAAGCTTGTGCCATGAATTATCCTTTCGAATTGGATTGAGGTTGCGATGGAAACTTACCTCGCTCTTGTACAGTTAAGGCACTAGTCAGCTTTGTGATTTGACTCTTGATTTCTTTGTTTTCATCTATCACCTACGCAAGAACTATTTCAAATTTTTTATTAGTCTTACTTTGTGCCTCCATAAATGATTGTAATGTATCCTATAAATGACTCCTGACTGGTCGTGCATTATATTGAGGTGCAACATATGACTAGGGTGCTTGTTGTTCTTGTTTCCAATGGTTGTTGGCTTGTTGGTTAGATTTTCAACTAAAGTTTGGGTGGTTTCTCCAACTAGGATTATAGGTTTCAGAGTAGGGTAAATAAGGCTTCTTGTACATCCCTAGGGTATTACATTGTTCTTCATATATCTCTCTCATCTCACTATAAGTAGGGTAATCCTGAGCTAAGTGTTCCGCTTCTCCACAGATAAAACAGACATCGTGTGACTCAACCTTAGCAACTGTGTGTGTGACCCTTCTATCTTTGGTTTTCAAGGCCTCTAACTCTCTAGTTAAGACCTCTAATTGGGCTTTGAGGTTATCCTCTTCCCTAAGATAGAAAACTCCACTGGGTCGTGACCTATTTGTGCTTTCAGTAATGCTAGGTCCAGTCTATGTATGGGCTTTTTCGGCTAAGTTATTAAGAAATTCTATGGCTTCCTCAGGATCTTTGTGAAGGAACTCCCCATTACACATCATCTCAACAAATTGGCGCTCTCTAATTGTGAGTCCCTTATAAAAATAGCTAACCAAGCACCAATTTTCATACCCATGGTGAAGGCACAGATTTAGCAACTCTTTAAATCTTTCTCATGCTTAATATAAGGTTTCATTGTCTTCTTGGGAGAAGGAAGAAATTTATTTGTTTAGGCCATTAGTTTTGTGTTGTGGGAAGTATTTATTGAAAAATTCTTGGGTTATTTCTGCCCAAGTTCCTATAAACCTCGACCTCAAAGAGTATAGCCAACTTTTTGCTTTGTCTTCCAAGGAAAAAGGAAAAAATTTAAGCCTAATAGTGTATATGGCGTCGGGTTGTCTATGGAAGGTGGCAATTACCTCTTCAAATTCCCTAACATGTACATAAGGATTTTTACTATTAGGCTTTTTACTAGACCATGAAAAGTGGGCAGAAGTTGTATCATTTCAGGTTTAAAATCCGAATGTGGTGTGTTAGGTGAAAATATAATGCATAATGGTATGGCTATGGGGGTAGGATGCAAGTAATCTTTTAGAGTCCTAACGGGGTTATCTTCGTGTTGGTTCATTGTGTTGGAATTACAAAATGAACTAAATGGTGAATTCTCTTCCCTTACAAATTATGGTGATGGTTCTAGTTCTACTTCTCTCACATATTTCCCTCGTTTGTCTCTAAGTCGATACATACATCTTAATAAAAAAAAATTATTTTTCTTACTCTTTGTTTTTATGAAAGAAATGCTAAAGGAAAATTAAGAAGTGAAATAAAACACAACAAGAAATAGAAATGAGCTAGTTGGTAAGACCAACTATGAAATATAAATACAGTAAATGAACAAAAGATAATAAACTGTAAAGTACAATAAGTAAATAAAAGAAAAGAAAGTACAATAAATAAAATGGAAATAAAATAAAATAAAGTACAATAAAAAAAGTGACAATAAGTAAATAAATAAAAAGTTAAGCGGTAGAACCGGTCATTAAAATAAAATAAAAATACAACATATTAACTAAAAAAAGTGCAATAAATAAATAAAATAAAATAAAAATAAAGTACAATAAAAAAAGTGCAATAAATAAATAAAGTGAAATAAAAAAATAAACTAAGTTAAGCGGTAGAACCAGCCTTTAAAATAAAAAAACAACAAATTAACTAAAGAAATAAAGTACAATAAATAAATAAAAGAAAATGAACTAAGTTAGGCAATAAAATCAGCCATCAAAATAATATAAAATATAACCAATTAACTAAGAAAATAAAATAAATTAGGTGGTAGAACCAATCATGAACCATAAAATGAATTACAACAAAGGAAATAAAACTAAGATTTTACAAAGAAAAGAAAATGTACAAAATTATCGCTTTAGTATTGATAAACGCAACCGACTTTCGCTTAGTGTGCCTCCCCGGCAACGGCGCCAAATGTTGTTTACGCTCAAAATATAACGCGGTTATCGCAGTACAGATTGAGGTGTAGATCCCACGAGGAAACTTTTGGCAAAATAGGTTGGTGAAGTAAAATATTAAAGCAATAGCAAAAGGTAAAATTAATAAATTGATTTAAGTGGATGAGATAGAATTGTCTATGAATTAAAAAAAATATCTTATGATGATTTAAATAAGGCTTCGAGAATCACAATTATGCTTTATAAATCTACTCTACACTTTGATTCAATGTTTATAATTCAATTGATAGTTTTACATCTAAATAATCAATCGGAAGATATGTAAAATATAGCACATTTGATAACACATGCATTTAATATAACTAAACTCTTTTACAAATATTAACACAAATCATGTTCATTTATACAAGTTATCTACGATCGACAATATATCATTTTGACAATATTGCAGTAAAAGATCAAATTGAATATCAAACATTTATTGTCTTTATATGTCATCCAAGATTGACAATATATCAATCGACAATATTGCAGTAAAAGATTAACATATAAAATAATGTAACCAATAACAATTATAATTCAACAAGAATCACATAAGAAAAGCATGACTGAATATATATGAGACGCGAGAATTATAACCTCTAGATTATAGAAAATAAAATAGATAAGAGTTTAATCAAAATCAAACTTACAACATTTGTAGCTCTTGACAACGAATCAAAGCATAGAAGTTGATTTATTACACATAAAAGTTCATCTCTTAGCCTTGCCAAGAATTCTAGCCTATATTACAATGCATGTTACTGAGAAACAAATAAGAGAGAATTATCTCATGTTGAAAACATCCTAAGAATGTCCTTATATAGGCAATGAATGAAAATATGTCATGTGTGACATCAATCTTCAATAATTTTAGGCTAACAATTCCTTCACCCACTTGCAGTATATTTTTGATAATGTAAATAACCGATGTAGCCCTTATAGCCAACATGAAAGTTTTATAATTTTGTTTCTTCTTTCCATAGGCACTGAATTCATGCAAATTGGATGAGTATCCAATGAGATATGAGCAAAATTCCAAAGATATATCAGATTTCGGCCAACAACCCTTTTACCCAATTACAAGACAATTTGGTCCATGATGATGGCTGATTCGGACTTTACCATTGACATAAGAGTTGTTGATAATTAAGTCATTATTTCACAGCTTCAAGAATTATACCAATTGGGTAAGTATTTGGTGAGATACGATTTAAATACGTGAGTTGGGTCAAGCTGAGCAGAAGTTGTAGCCCGATTCTATTGTATTTCAATTGTTGGCCCATAACATGTTGGATTTGGCTTTTCCACTATTCTTCAAGTTTGTGTAAAATTGAGTCATGTTGCTTTAGGTTTAAAAATTTCTTCATTTCGATTTTTACATTGAGAGCTATGTCTATTTTATCTAAACCTGTGCAAATAACATTCATTAATTACAATTTAAGGAGAACACTTTATTTCAAGCTAAAAGTACAAAAATGCTAAAATTAGTGACATTAAATGGTGACTGAATCTCTTAATAAATATGCATTTTTATGTGTTCATCACTATGTTCAAACTGCACCAAAAAACAAAAACCTATAGTCAATATATATTTTAATACACTAATTGAACTAATCTTGTAAAAAGATAATATATAGTTGCTCCAGATACTTGTGAGGTTTCTTCTTTATGTCAATGTCTACGTTATCTCTAGGGTCAATAAAATACACAAATGACCTCTAAATTTGAGCAACACCACAAACTAGTAGGTTTCTAAAAGTGTCGATTATTCTACGGTGTATACATACAGTATTGTGTTCTTTTAAGCATACATATGCATCACATATATACATATACATATGAAATACACAGTGGAAGTATTAAAATAAGTTATGAACTCAATTTAATTGCATTTTAATAAAATCAAAATAGAATTGAGAAATTTTGTCTTTGAAGCCTTTGGACTATTAATTCCAGGAATCCGCCCAAAGTGAAGTTTGTTGGTAGTTTTAGTGATCAACGGAGTGGGTTTGATTAGCTAGTACAACAACCCAAATCCAACTTAGTTAACACTTTAAACCCTAAAACTATTTGTTATCTCATTGATCAACTCTTAATCAAAACCAAGAAGCTTAGTTTACTTTAATGGCTAAACCCTAATTAGAGAAAAAGAAGAGCAACAAATTCAACACTTAAATTTCACTTAAAGAAAATAATTTTCTCTCACTTATTTCTCTTTCTAGGGTCGGCCACTTCCAACGCAAAAATTAACCCTTATTTGTCTTTTATTTCACATATATACATATTATTATTATTTAACCTAACCATGGTCAACAATTGACCATGGTAAGGTGACATGTTTGGCCACCAAGCATATAAATATAATAATATATAATTGACTTAATCATGGCTAACACTTAACCATGGTTGGTCAAGTAAACTTAGCCACCAAATTTACATATATATATCGAAACATGAAATAATAATTAAATAATCACTAACTCAACTTTAGTTAACTCTTAACCATGGTTGAGTTATATATATTATTTAATATATTATAATATTTAAAATATCTTGACTATTTAACTCTTTAAAAAATTATATATATATAATTATCAAAATGCCCTTACATGATTACCAAGTAAATCTCTTAGTGGATCCCACCAAATCACACACTTAGGTGAACTCAACAAAAGGTTCACTATGTGCCACATGTCCCTATTTAATTGTTCAACGATAATTGTTAACTAAGTAATGTACTTAACACTTAAGTATGAACACGCGCGTATCCTGAAAGTTTTCGAAACAAATATTTGGTTCTTGTTGGATTTTATTAGATTGAACTATTCAATCCAGTACACTATCTCAATGCACAACGAGTACACTTCATATTGCAGGATTCCCTAGGTCAGTGCTCAATTCGTCAAATAGAACTATTTCATGAGTCCGTGATTGATGCCCTGCGCATACGTCATGGGTATTATAAATCAACTTGTTAGAACATACAAGTTGAAGTCAAAACGTTTATGTATAATTCTTTCGTCAACTATACCTTGGAAGTGCGGGGATATAGATCTACACCGTCAAATTTTCATATGCTCATCCATAAACTCATCTCTAGATTCGTATCTCAATAAACAATATTTACAAATTCCTTTACTATATTGTTCACCCTCTATGGGAAACTCTTTTCCTTGGTTTATTGCTCATAGCCATAAGACTTTCTGAGATATAATCTCGGACATCGAGTATACAACCTACTTATGTGTGACAAATCTCATATCTATGCACAACGGATTTTATGAGCATCAGACCATATCTAACGACACGTAGCGATCAGACTATGAAAGGTCTCTAACATCCATGAAAGTAAAGTACGGTGGATCATCTACCAGCCCACTGTGGCACTCAGGTTAAAGAAACACAAATATTACTCAACTCTAGAGGACCTACAATTGACGGTTCATAGGATATCTATTAGGATCCTCGTGAGTATGTCCAGTATTCAGTTCTAATATAATACAAGTATACCTATACGAGCTCTAAGCTCATGGTTAGTTAAGAACAATCATCTGTATTTTGTAGATATAAACATATACTGATCTATATAAAAATGATTCACTAATAAACTTGCATTGGTGCAAAAGATCAAGAACACTATGTTTGATAATATACTTGCATAATGACATTTTCTAGCACCCTATTGCAACTCTTTGTGATTGTGTCATTACTAGTATACCCTCAAGTCTTTGTCCTATTATAGACAAGGTACTAACTCCTCAGATTCTGTCGACTTTTATAACCTGCTAACTCTTAGCAGTGCTAACACTTACCATTTATAACTTTCAACGTCATCTCTTAGCCCTAGTCTAAACTCTTTAGACCAGATCTGAGCTCTTTCAGATTATACAATGTCTGTAGCGTTACAAGCATTAATACCGTTTAATAAAGAATATTAGCAATTTAATAAAATATACATAATATAAATATTATCGAATAAGTATTCATACAAACAGGGATAACACGTAAGCATATACCCTAACAGTTTTCTTGGTATAACTCCTAGTTAAAATCCTTAAATGTCTGATCAACTGAATGGCTTCCTCGTCCTTCTTATGTTTTTTCTGTACTAACTTACAATGTATCTTAAGAATCTAAAAGTAATTTAAAATTTTAAATATATAACATAATTATTATCCATTAACAAAAATTATAAGTGAATGGGATAAAATAGATTAAAAATATACTAGATCTTTTTGCATAATTATTGTTTCAACGTTTATGAACATGACAGTTCTCCTACTCTGTCAGTTAAAAATACGAGGGAAGTAGTTGTCACTATGATGTCTAAGAATCTCATCACCAATCGCCATTGCCTCTTATGATAATATTGATTGGAAATCATCGGATATGATTTAGAGAGCAAGCTAAGTGCATAGGGTGCACAAGAATCAAAGACGGACGTGAAAGACGAAGGGAACAATGGCCAGGCATAGGGGCCGCTGCAACCAGAACATGAGTGCCACGGCGCTCAGATGGGGGGCACCAGCACCGCAGCGGTGAGAGCTGAGCACCGCGACTAGGGACACGTGAATAGTATCCCAAAATAAGGAAACTTTCTTATTTCGTCTCCCACTTACTTCAGAACTCCCTAATACGACTCTCACACGTTTAGGATAAATCTAGAACATCCTAAAGCCTATATAAAGGTTATCAATTGGCTTGTAAATATCATCATAGTGATAACTCAATAGATCTAAGTGATCATTAAAGAAGTCTTTGTGGTTCTTTATAAGAGAAAATTCCAAGAGTGCAAGAAAGAGTTTTCTTTGTGATCTTTCTTGTAAAAGGCATACTTTGTGAATGCCATGTGATTCATAATAAGAGAAGAGTGTGATCTTGATCTGCCATGGACGTAGGCAAGCTACTAAACCACTTAATGCTTTGTGTGTTCTTCTTTTATTCTTTCTCTCTTTATTCCTTAATTACTTATTCTACATATATTACTTGAGTGATTTTTCTTGTTTGTGTGCTTCCGCTTCAACAAACTGGTATCAGAGCTTTGGTTCTAAGTAGACATGGCCACACCTAAGTATGAGGTAGAGAAATTTAACGATACGAATAACTTTAATTTGTGAAAGATGAAGGTTAAGGCGTTGTTGGTGAGCCAAAGGCTTGGTTCGGCATTAAAGAAGACTGCAGCTCCATCTAGTGATGAAAAGAAGATGCCAGAGTCATCTAAAACTGAAGCA
The DNA here is from genome assembly GCA_946807835.1 of Ailanthus altissimus. NCBI lineage: Eukaryota > Viridiplantae > Streptophyta > Magnoliopsida > Sapindales > Simaroubaceae > Ailanthus > Ailanthus altissimus. The sequence goes on along the minus strand of OX327706.1, from coordinate 12,139,551 downwards.
GAAAGAATGGACATTCAAGAAAGAGCTCATAGCACAATCGTTCTGTCATTGAACGATGAAGTACTAAGGGAAGTAGCAGGTGACACGACAAAAATAGGTCTTTGAAATAAGCTTGACTCTTTTTATATAAGGAAATCATTGGCCAATAGATTGCATATAAAGAAGAAGCTGTATCAGCTATCCATGTCAAAAGGGACGCCGATGAAAAATCATATAGACGTCTTCAATAAGATCATCCTTGATCTTAAGTATATCAACATTAAGATAGAAGATGAAGATAGAGCAATTATCTTACTGAGTTCACTCTCCAAGAGCTATGAGAGCTTTGTTGATACGCTACTCTACGACAGAAAGAGTTTAACGATGAGTGATTTGAAATCATCATTAAACTCAAATTTATTAGGAAAGCATATTGAGGGCAGTGCAGAAAGCTTATCTGTAAGAGGAAGGCCTTCGAATAGATATGGGAAGAAAAATGGCTCAAAATCGAAGTCAATGACTCCTAGAAAGTGATATTTCTGCAAGAAAGAATGGTATTTTATAAATGATTGTCCTGAGAATAGAGCACAAGATAAGAAGAAAGCGGATGCTGCGCTTGCCTATGATAATAGCTATGACAGCGCAGAGATACTCGTCGCTACTAATGGTAAAAACTCTGAACAATAAGTTCTTGATTCTAGATGCACTTTTCACAAGTGCCCGCACAAGTCTTGGTTTACAAATTTCCAACCCATTAGTGGTGGTAAGGTCTTAATGGGTAATGACGTTGCATGTCAAATGATGAAAATTAGTAGTGTTAAGCTTAGGCTGCATGATAGGCGAGTGAGAGAGTTGACAGATGTTAGGTATATTCCTGACTTGAAGAGGAACTTGATCTCACTAGGGACTCTAGACCGGAATGGGTGTTCCATCAGGATCGACGGAGGAATTTTAAGAGTTTTAATATGTTCCATAGTGGTGATGAGAAGAGAGAAGCGCAAAGGTGTTTATATGCTTAAGGGTGAAGTCGTGAGTGGTTCTGCACTATTCTTTGTAGATGATGAGGGTATGCAAACTAAGTTATGGCATCTCAGACTGGCACACCTAGGTGAGAGAAACTTAAAGGAGTTATTTAGTCAAAAGGCATTTGTTGAGGATAAGTTCCAGCCCTTAAATTTTTGTGAGCATTATGTGCTCGGAAAATCACATAGGGTGAGGTTTAGTACTGGCAAGCATAAGACTAAGGGGACTCTTGACTACATACACTCGGATATTTGGGGACCAGCTCAAACAGCTACCCGTGGTGGTGCAAGGTATTTTCTCAGTTTAATTGATGACTATTCAAGGAAGTTGTGGGTCTATGTGTTGAAGAGTAAGAATCAAGCGTTTGAAGTATTCAAGATTTAGAAGGCTCTTGTTGAGAATCAAACTAGCAAAAGGATAAAGAGGTTGAGAACTAACAACGGCCTCAAATATTGCAATAGAAAGTTTGATGAGTTTTATGCCAAGCATGGGATTGTAAGGTATAGAATGGTAAGATTAACACCACAGCAGAATGGCGTAGTTGAGAGGATGAATAGGACCCTACTTGAAAGGGTTAGATGCATGTTTACCAATGCAAAAATGTCCAAGATATTTTGGGGAGAAGCTGTAGTAACTACAGCTTACTTGATTAATAGAAGTCCCTCATCAGCAATTGACTTCAAGACACCAGAAGAGAAAGGGTCTAGAAATCCTCCGAAGTATAACCACCTCAGAATATTTGGTTGCCTGTCTTTGTACATATTTAGGAGGGAAATTTGGAATCTAGAGCTATCAAAGGGGTATTCATAGGATATCCCGAATGAGTGAAACGATACAAGGTGTGGTGTAAAGACTTGACACCACCAATGAGTATCATAAGCCGTGACGTAACATTCGATGAGATGACAATGCTGAAAACCTCCCAAGTAAATGAGAAAGAAGAACTTGTGCCCAAGGAAGACTCAGCACCCGAGTCAATAGAAGTTGAAGTGTACTCCTGAGATGGAACTTGAAGAGTACTAGCTAGCCAGAGACAGGTTAAGGATAATAATTAACCCACCAGTCAGGTATGCACAAGCAGACTTAGTTGTTCATGCTTTTAATTCTGCTTACACTCTTGAGTATGATGAGCTTATGACATATGGTGAGGCTATAAAGAGTGAAAATAAAAAAGAATGGCAGCAGGCCATGGAAGAGAAGATTAGTTCTCTTAGAAAGAACTATACCTGGAAGTTGGTGGAGAGACCTCAAAAGAAGCTAGTCGGGTGCAAGTGGGTGTATAAGGTGAAGGAGGGGATACCAGGGATTGAGCCTACAAGATTCAAGGCTAGGTTAGTTGCACAAGGTTTTACTCAGAGAGAGAGAGTTGATTTTCATGAGATATTCTCTCCAGTCGTCAAGCACACATCTATTAGGATTTTGTTAGCCATGTATGCAAACCTTAACTTACATCTAGAGCAAATGGATGTAAAGACAGCTTTTTTGCATGGAGAGCTTGAAGAGATGATATACATGGCACAGCTGCAAGAGTTCGAGGAGCCCGAAAAAGAAGATCATGCTTGTTTGCTAAAAAAAGTCATTATACGGGTTAAAGCAATCACCTAGACATTGGTATAGGAGATTTAATGAGTTTATGATGGCTAGTGGTTTTAGTAGAAGCTAGTATAATGGATGCGTGTACTTCAAGAACATAAGTTGTGGGATGATGTATTTACTTCTATACGTTAATGATATGTTGATCGCATGTAAGAATATGAAAGAAATACAGAAGCTTAAAAAGCAGTTGAGTGACGAGTTTGAGATGAAGAATTTGAGAGCACCAAAGAGAATTTTGGGTATGGATATTGTGAGGGAAAGAAGAGATGGTATCTTTTTGTCCCAACAGCAATATATACTTAAAATTCTAAAGAAGTTTGGTATGTCCAACGCAAAGGCTGTCTCTACTCCTTTAGCCATGCATTTCAGACTTTCAGCAGCACAGTCGCTGACATTCGAAGAAGAGAAACTGCAGATGAGTAAAGTACCATACGCAAGCACTGTAGGGAGCATCATGTATGCAATGGTTTGCACAAGACCAGACATAGCACAGGCTATGAGTGTGGTGATTAGATATATGGCGAATCCGAGTAAGGATCAGCGACTTGCAGTGAAGTAGATTCTGAGATATCTCAAGGGGACCTCAAATCACGGGTTGATGTATAAGAGGGATGAGGATAGCAATGAAATGGTAAGAGGGTATGTAGACTTAGATTATACAGGTGATTTAGACAAAAGAATATCGTTGACAGGCTACATATTCACAGTGTTTAGGTGTAATGTATGTTGAAGATCATTTCTACAATATGTGGTCGCACTCTCTACCACAGAGGCAGAGTACATAACTATTGGTAAAGCTATCAAGGAGGCTATATGGTTAAAAGGCATATGTGCGGAGGTATTGACTAGTAAAGATGTGAACACTGGTGTATATTCTAACAGCCAGAGTGCCATACATATAAGCAAACATCAAGTGTTCCATAAGAGGTCGAAACACATTAATGTAAGGCTTCATTACATTCGAGAGATTGTCCAAAGTAATTAAGTTCGTCTAACAAAGATAGCGTCGTCTAAAACCTTTGCTGATATGTTGACTAAGCCACTGTCCTCAGTTAAGTTCATCCTATATAAGGACTTAACCAGAGTCACTACTTTGTGAGTGTGACCGAAGATGCAAAAAAGAGAGATCAAGTTGCTTTATGGATGATTTTGAATCAAGGAGGGACTTTGTGAGAATATTGATTGAAAATCATCGGGATATGATTTGGAGAGCAACCTAAATGTGTAGGGTGAGCAAGGATTGAAAACGGACGCGAAATGAGGCGAAAGACGAATGGAATAGTGGTCAGGCGTGGGCGCCCCAACGCCGCAGTAGTAAGAGCTGAGCACCGCGACGCTGGACACGTGAACAGTATCCTAAAATAAAGAAACTTCCTTATTTCGTCTCCCACTTGCTTTAGAACTCCCTAATACGACTATCACACGTTTAGGATAAACCTAAGATGTCCGAAAGCCTATATAAAGGTTATCAATTGGCTTGTAAACATCATCATAATGATAACTCAATAGATCTAAGTGATCATTAAAGAAGTCTTTGTGATTCTTTGTGAGAGAAAATTCCTAGAGTGCAAGAGAGAGTTTTCTTTATGATCTTTCTTGTAAAAGGCATACTTTGTGAGTGCCTTGTGATTTATAATAAAAAAAAGAGTGTGATCTTGATCCGCCGTGGACGTAGGCAGTTGCCGAACTACGTAATCCTTTGTGTGTTCTTCTTCTACCCTTTCTCTCTTTATTCCTTAATTACTTGTTCTGCATATATTACTTAGGTGATTTTACTTGTTTGTATGCTTCTACTTCAACACCTTTTAAATTCATTCCATAGATAAAGAAAAAGTAATAAATTATTTTCAATTAAAATAAATTATAAGATCAATAATAATCAACAAAATTATAACGCGTTTGAAAGGCAAAAGAAAATCTATATAATTTATATCTCTCCATCCCATCATTAACAAGGGCTTTCCTTACTTCTTTCTTTTAACTCCTAGAAATCTCTTGTGCTAAGTCAATCACACAACACAATTCATGCAAGGTTGCCTTATAGATTTGTATTAAACTCATGATCATCAAGTATAATCAGCACAAAATTTTATATCCCTTTAAGTTCATCGCGTGACAATAAAACACAACAAAGAAAATAAAATAAAAATAATTTTATCGCATCTTCATCATTGATCTATTGTAAGTTATGTTTACCAAACTAATTATCTACATATTTATATGTCAAGGTCTTTCACCTCGAAAAGTACATCTCCCATAATTAATTATCTAATTTTTTTTCCAACTCTCAAACGGACGAATAATCTTCTATCTTCAACTTTATAATTATAACAAACTCTTTTTCAAAAGAATCAGATGAACTTTTTCAATATAAAACATATCTCCTTATATAGATTGATAGTTTAAACTTATTGTAATAAAATTTCATGAACTAAAATTCTTGAAAATTAACATTCTACAAGTCCAAATATAGTCTCGTATATGTCATTCTAAATAATTCACTTGAGTAGGTGTCAACTTATTTATGATAACATCTAAGGCCCACATTTTAAAGTATAATATTATTGACACTTGAAACAACTCATTCGTTAGAATTTTATATTCTTTGAATACATTTTTGCTTCTTCTAAAAAGTCAAAAATAACAAATCATATTAGAACTAACAAACAGTTTAAATAATTAAGAACAAATAAAATTTAATAAAAATAAATTATTATTTTTTAATTAATCAATCTATAATTTTACAAATTGTTTGATCAAATTAAACAAATATATAATTAATATTAATTTAATATTGCATATTATTTAGTTAAATTATTTATTTATTAAAAAATAAAATTAATATTTAATATTAGTGTTAATATTGCATATTATTTAGTTGATTATTTATTTATTAAAAATATAAAATAAATATTTAATTTCTAAAATAAAAAATAAAAAAATGAATTAACATTTCACGCAAACAACGATTGGGATGTCATGTCAATTGGCATTTGAATTCGCATAAAATCTAAGTTTTTGACCGATTTTGACTAAATATTTTCATTTCAACTCATTTTTAATACAAACTACCCATATTTCACAACTTATCTAATATTTTCATCAATTTTCAATACAAATTAATAATTTTATCTTAAATTTTAAAAATTTATCAATTATCAACTATTTTTTTAAATTTGAAGTCACACACCAATGTAAGAGACATTGATTTAAACTACCGCTTTCAAAATCATTGATCCACACCATGTTGATTTGGGAGTACTTTAGAGGGAGAGAGTGATGATGGGGCAATAAAGTGAGGGATAAAATTGTCTAATTTTAAAATTTTCAACTGTAAAAGATTAAATTCTACATTTAGTATTACAAAATAAATCATGGCTAAAAATTTGAGCCATATGTGAAAATTTTCCTAAAATATTTGAAGGCAACCGCGATGACAAATTTTAGCTTTTTGCTATGCCGGCTGGGGTTGCAATTCTTGGCTATTAATGGGAAGACGGCATTAGATACGAGTTTTAACTAAAATATCAGCAAACTCAAATTAAAATAAACATATGAAGGCACTTGTCAGAGTTTTTTATTGATATTTATTAGAAATAATTATGAGCAAAAATTAATTAAAATGCCAAATATTAAAGAGTAGTTGGCAATTTTTAACTTTTTTTTAAATAGTACAAATATTTTAAAAATCTTTCAAAATATCTTTATTTTCTTCTAAATTTTATTCTATCCTTCTTATGAAATAATCCAATGAAACTTATTTTATATAGCAATTATGCAATTCTTTAAAAAAAATGACATATACTATCTAATAGAAAATATATTTTAGTGAATGTAATAATGCTTTTGATAAAAATTATGTTTATAAGTTTTACCCGTATAAATCTACTATAAAAAAATTCTAGTTAAAGAATTTATATCAAATGAATGCAAGTGTTTTTTAAATTTTATTGTAATTTAATTCAATGTAATTCAATATTCATTATTTTAAAATGGTCAAAACAAACTAAATATAATCCATTATTTTAAGGGGAAAAAAAAACAAAGGTGACTTTTGCCCATCTTAGATAACCTCAAAATTCCATAATAATGAATAAATTTAAGTTAAATAAATTTTAATAATAGGAAGATGGATCCAAATAGGGATTGAATTGGTCTCCTTATAGGAAAATCAAAAAGAATAAAGATATTTAAACTTGCAAAATTTGACTTAAAGTATAGTTTTATTTTTATTTTTAAAATTACATAAAAAAAACCTTTTCGATGATAGTGACAACAATATTTTAACTTATCATTAACATTATTATATTTAAAATTTTGTGATCTACATGATGATAGTATTATTTCATCCAAAAAAATGTTAAAAAAGAGTATAAAAATAAAATTAATTTTGAGAGTTTAGATGCCTTTTTCCTAAAAACAATGTTACATACATATTGATTATTGTTGTTGTTCCCTCTTAGATTTATTCACTCATATAAGAAGCCAAGTCCTTAACTTTGCCCCAATATCGACCATTCAATGGGGACAATGCAGTCAAACTTGATAGCTCAAACTTGCCTGAATTATCTCCAATCTTGTTTATCGCCTAAAACATCAAATTCCACAAGAAACGACAATATATTTAAAACTTTGTGATCTACATGATGATAGTATTATTTCATCCTAAAAAATTGCTAGAAAAGAGTATGAATATAAAATTGTTCTTTAAATCAAATTCTGGGAGTTTAGATGCCTTTTTCCTAAAACAAACATGTTACATACATATTGATTATTGTTGTTGTTTCGCCTTAGATTTCAGGTTAAACCCTAATAATGAGACAATTATGACAAATAAGACAATTAAAGGATAATTATGGCAACAACTATGGTAATTATAGAGAGGTAATCATGACTATTATAGTTGTAATCATGATAATTATGGAGAGGCAATCATGACTATTATGATAGCAATCATGGCATTAATAGTCTTCTTAAAGAAGACATAGACCTACACTATATAAAGAATACATTTTTCTTTAGAGATGGAGGGAAGCCCGGAGAGAAAAGATTTCTTCTCTACACTCTTTGTATTTTTTACTCTTTGTAATGGTCATGATGCCTTATTGTAAACACCCTAATAAATAGAGTATGTGAGTGAGCTTAAAGCTCAAAAAAATGGACGTAAGCCTGAATTGGACTGAACTACTATATATCTTGTATCATCTTTTCTTTCTCTCTTTATTTTTTTCTCTAAAAAAGCTTCTGCAAAATAATAAATTTAACTTGTTGACTTAGGGAGTTCTTTAAATTTTTGGGTCAACAGTTTGGTATCGTCTATAGGGAACGTAACAAAAAGTCATGAAGACTAACCATAAAGTTTATATAACAAAAAGATAAGTTCTTAATTTATGTATCAATATTTGATTTTTTAAAATTATTTTTGTGATGATTAATTCAGTTGAAGATTTTTTATGCTAATGCCCTAAATTTCTTTTTTGAATGGATTATGTAGTAAAGTAATTTTATCTACTAAAAAAATACTAAAATAAGAGGGCAAGACACGGCCAGGATGCACACTTAAATGAAGCACCATCCCCAAAGAGATAAAACTTTTTCTTTGCTAGATTTGTGTGATGGGCACATTAAGAAAAATTGATCTCACAAGTGACTTTCACATCTTCAAAATGTTAAGGAAGAGAACAAATGACAAAGCATATATAAAAAGGTACGCAACCATCTATTCCTTGTTTAACTATATATATATATATATATGTGTGTGTGTACAGCAAAAAAAAAAATGATGTGTGTGTCGAAAAAAAAAGTTGCTCTATAATGAAAAAAGTAGCTCTTACTTAATAAAAAAAAAACTGTTTAGGTTAAAAAAAGACCTACTAATAAAAAAAAAAGGCTTTAAAAAAAGAAAACAATTACTAAAAAAGAAGGGCAACCTTGTAGAGTCATAAAAAAAGGATATGTGCAGGTGTAAGATAATAATTGCCTGCTCAATATATATATATATATATATATATATATATATATATATAACTAAAGAAAAACTTAAAGGATGAGCAAGAATACCTCCTCAGTAGGAGGCAACAAAAAAAAGGTTAGAAGAAACTATGTGGGTAACAAAAAAAAAAGAGCAATAAAAAAATAAAAGAAACCTGCTCAGGCAATACAAAAAAGAGGAGAATGTATGATGAAAGAGTGGTTTCTTCAAAGAAGAATCCAAAAAAAAAAGTATTAGAAGGGAACGAAAAAAAAAAGGAAGCTGTTCGGAGTTCTTTAAAAAAAAGGTACATACAGGACAACTATTAAAAAAAAATTTGTGTGTTTTCTACTTCTTCAAGATTGAAAAAGAAAAGGAGAGGTGATAAAATTTAGAGACATGCTAGCACATCCTTGAAAAAAAAGGGAAAAGTTGCTTGGTTGAATAGTGAAAAAAAGGCATGGGTGATGAAGTTGTCAAGTTGTAAAAGAAATGGGAGATGCCACGGGTGTGTTAAAACAATGTTGTACAGCCATCTAAAATAAAAAAAAAATGGTAAAAGGCTCTTCAAAACAAAAGAAATAGCAGTTTATGTAAAAAAAAAAAAAGAGTATGAGCAGGTGCAACATAAAAAAGAACAGTTCATGTTATAAATAAATAAAAAGTATGGACAGGTGAAGTATAAAGAAGAGCAACTCATGTTATAAAAAAAGTATGAGCAGGTGTAGCATAAAGAAGAGCAACTTATGTCATAAAAAAAATTTTAAAGAAAGATATGAGCAAGTGCAACATAAAAGAAGAGCAGCTTGTCATAAAAAAAAAATGTAGCATAAAAGAAGAACGACTCATGTATAATTGTAAAAAAAATTATGAGTGAGTGCAATGTGAAGAAAGAAGAGCAACTCTTGTGGAACGAAAAAAAACTTATAAACAAGTGTAGCTCGAAGAAAAAGAAAAAACAGCTTGTAAAAACATTTATGACAAGTGCGGCTTGAAGAATAAGAATAGCTCTAATGTAAAAAAAAAAAAAAAAAGGTATAAACAAGTGCAGCATGAGAAAAGAAAGAAATAGCAGCTTTTGTTTTTTAAAAAAATGAGTAAGCAAAGGTGAAGCATAAAAAAAAGGAGTTTTTGTGGTAAAAAAAATAAGGTTGTTCGAAGTTTAAAAAAAAAAGCTACTCAAAATTAAAAAAAAAATGCAACTGTTTAAATTTATTAAAAAGAAAAAGACAAAGGAATCCTTTAGAAGAAGAATATGCCTTGGAAAAAGAAATAAAAAATAGAGAGAATTCGAGAAGGCCAACTTGAGTTTTATATAAAGTCATAAAGGGCTTTTATTATTCAGCCCCTTAATAGGTTAAAGAATTATAATTTTTGTATCATAATTTTGAGAGTTTTTATATAAACCCCAAACAAAGACTTTTCTCATCAAGAACCTCAAGCACTTTGTTTTTCAGAAGTCGACCACTTAGAACTCTAACCCGAGCAGGTTATTTAAGCTCTTAAAAAGTTCGTACACTTAGATTTTTTACCAAGACCCTAGTAAGTCCAAGAAGAAAATATTTCGAGCAGGCCCAAGAGAATTTTCAAGCAAAAAATTTCAAATAGGAGTAAGAGTAAAAATTTAGAGTAGGTTTAATAGAATTTTCAAATAGAAAATTCCAAGCAGGTGCAAGAGTAAAAGATTTCGAGCAGGTCCGAGAGAATATTCGAGCAAAAAATTTCAAGTAGGTCCAAGAAAAATTTCGAGTAGAAAATTTCGAGCATGTGTAAAAGTAAAAATTTTAAGCAAGTTCAAGAGAATTTTAAAGTAGAAAATTTCGAGTAGGTGTAAGAGTAAAAATTTCAAGTAGGTCCAAAAGAATTTTCAAGCAGAAAATTTCGAGCATGTGTAGAAGTGAAAAATTTCAAACAAGTTCAAGAGGAAGTAACTCCTAACAGACCCAAGGTAAAAACTTTCAAGCAAAGAATCTTGACAAGTATAATTTTTTCTGAAGATATCTAGGCTAGACACAAATTCAAGGAAAAGTCTTCAACACCAAATGAATCCCCAGTTTAAGAAAATATTCTCAATGAAAGAACCTGAGCCGACAGAAAAAAAACTCGAAGGGTTTGACTATCTGAACACAAAGTTCGTTTTAAGGCCAAGCACTTAACTTGAACTCTCATGAAAAATAAAATATGTAAGCCCATTTTCACTCATTATTGAATTTTTTTCTACATAACTTCTTCTTTCTAGTTACGGGATATGGATCCTAACTTATAGAGGTGAATCAATGCCCTTAGAGGTATACTCTGTAAGGGAGCGGCACTCATAAGATTACCCACAGACCATCGGACAAGATAACGCTCTCAGAGGAGAACCTTACAAAGGTACAGCACTCAAAGGGTAGACTACGAAGATATTAAAAAACAATTTCATAAGAGGGCAGCACTTATGAGGTTACCAACAAACCACCGAATAGGGTAACATTCTCAGGGGAGAACCTTGCAAAGATACAACTGAGAAGATATTAAAGAATAATACTTTATAGGGTGCAGCACTCATAAGGCTACCTATAAACCATCGGACAAGGTAACGCTCTCAAAATATTAACCTTACAGATATGCAGCGTATACTTCATAAAGGGGCGGTACTCATGAGGTTACCCACAGACCACCAAACAGGAAAACGCTCACAGAAGAGAACCTTACAAAGATACCACAAAGAAGATATTGAAGAAAAATACTCCGTAAGGGGGTGGCACTTATGAGGTTACCCACAAACCACTGGATAGGGTAACACTCTCAGAAGAGAACCCTATGAACATGTACTGTATACTACGTAAGGGATAGTACTTATGAGGCTACACACAGACCATCAGATAGGGTAACACTCTTAGAAGACAACCCTACGAAGATACAACTTAAAAGATATTGAAGAATAACACTCCATAGGGGGGGCGACACTCATAAGGTTACCCACAAACCACTAAATAGGGTAACGCTCTCAAATGAGAACCCTACGAACATGTAAAATACTTTGTAAGGGGTGACACTTATAAGGTTACCCATAAACCACCAAATAAGATAACGCTCTCAGAGAAAAACTCTACAAAGATACGACTGAGAAGATATTGAAGAATAATACTTCGTAGGGGGGGGGGGGAGGGGGGGGCAACATTCATAAGGTCACTCATAAACCATTGGACAGGGTAATGCTCTTAGAGGAGAATCCTACGGACGTGTAGTATATACTTTGTAAAGGGACGAAACTCATAAGGTTACAAACAGACCACCAGACAGGGTAATGCTATCAAAGGAGAACCCTATAAAGACAACTAAAAAGATATTTAAGAATAACACTCCGTAAGGGGCGACACTCATAAAGTTACCCGCAGACCACAAGATAGGGTAACACTCTTAGAGGAGAACCCTATGGACGTGTAGTGTATACTTCGTAGGAGAACGACACTCATGAGATTATCCACAGACCACTGGACAAGGTAACATTCTCAGAAGAGAACTCTACGGAGATAAGACTGAGAAGATATTGAAGAATAACACTCCATAAGAATGGGGTGACACTCATGAGATTACCCATAAACTACTGGACAAGGTAATGCTCTCAAAGAAAAACCCTACAGATGTGCAGCGTATACTTCATAGAGAAGAGGCACCTATGAGGTTACACACAAACTACCGAACAAAGTAATGCTCTCAGAAGAGAACTCTACGGAGGTGCAACACTCAAGGGGTTGACTAAGATATTCGCCAAGAAAATGATCAAGCACCTCAACGAAATTGTCTAAATTACGATCAGCATACTTTAAAAATCTATGGTACGATTACTTGATTTATATATCAACATTGCCTTACCAGCTCAATGCAATTTTTGTTGATTTATAACTTGACCCGTTTAGCAATTTATTTAAGTCTTGTCATTCATCATTCTAAATGGTTCAATACAGCAATGTACTACTCTAGGAAAGTACATTTAACCATTTCAGGTGTTTGTGGAGGACTTTTTATTTATGTTAATTTATTACTTGAACTGTTTAATAGTTTATTTAATTTACTCAAGCATCATTCTTATTAGCCCAACAATAGTGGATTGACATTTTTTAAAGACACCCTTTTATACTTGTAGCCCTGGATGAGATTCCCTGGCCCGATTTATCATTATTCTACCTCTATTTACACGTTCAGACGTGGTTCTCCAGATCGCTTTTTATCGTCACATCATTTCATCACACCATATCATCATCAGTTCAACACCTCTGAAGATGCTCCATCGTGGGCTTGGTTATGTAAGTTAAGAGCTCCTCCACTCCAAGTGATCTCCGACCAGGATTTCTTAGAAGAACATCAAGAGAGGTTTTTTATTCACAGAGGCAATAATATAAAGTCTTAGTAAGAGAGGTCTGATCTCTACAGAACTATTAAAGACCCTATAAAAAATTTGAAGACCTCATATAAAGTTCAAGATCATCAATATCCTATCCCACCTTTTTAAACACTCTCGAATAAAGCCTAAAATCAAGAGTAAAAAACTTTTAGCTTGAAAACAACAATAAAGTTTCTAATATTAACAAGTTAATATCAAATCCCAATAATGAGGTAATCATGATAAATAAGACAATTATGACTGCAATTATTATGAAAAGACAATCATAACTATTACAACAGCAATCATGATAATAATGGAGAGGTAATCATGATTATTATGACAGCAATCATGGCATTAATAGTCTTCTTAAAGAAAACTTAAACCTAAACTATATAAAAAAAACCTTTTTCTTTAGAGAAGAAGGGCAGCCCAGAGAGAAAAGATTTCTTTTCTACACTCTTTATAATGGTTATGATGCTTTATTATAAATACCTTGATAAATAGTGTATATAAGTAAGCCTAAAGCTCAAAAAAGTAGCTGTAAGTCCGAATTTGACTGAACCACTATATATCTTGTGTTATCTTTTTTTTCTCTTTTTATTTTTTGTTTTTAAAAAGTATTTTTACAAATAAATGAATTTAACTCATTAACTCGAGAATTCTCTAAATTTTTAAATTAATAATTATAAAAATAATATGGGAAAAGTATTTTATAAAGGTAGAATAAAATTTCCACGTAGATTTGGGTATCAAATTAATATAGAGAATCTTAGGAGGAAGCTAAAAGAATAATTTAAAAGTTGTGGAGTTTAGGGGCGGCCGAATATAAATATTTTGATATGATATGATATCCCTTAAGGACTAATAATTAAATTACAAGTTGTGGTGTCCACATAATATAATTGCTTTCGTGTTGTGTTGTCCATTATTTGGTTTGCTTAAAACTTAATATTGTCACAATTCCATGTACCTTTTTTTTATTTTACTTATAATTAAATAAAATGTGCTCTCCACCACACTCTCTTTCTTTTCATGTTGAGTATATGTAATATGTCCATTACCATTCAAGTCATTACAAACATTCTATATTTCCTTTCGTATCTAATATGATATTTTTTAATTATATCAATTATATTACGACAGTTAATATTATATTAAATTATATTATTAATATTATAATTAAATTATATAATTAAATTATTAAGAATAATATGTATAATTTTAAACACATCTCACTCAAATTAAAAGACTTTTATAAAATTAAAAAAATAAATTAATTATCCTAATATTTGTCATGACTTGAACTCTTAACCTTAATTAAAGAGGTGAACAAAACTTATTACTGTGACAAGCCCTCAAACACATCTAATATGATATTTTATATTACTAACTCCACCTCAAAATTATAAATAGAAACAACATTAATATACATATTAGATATAAGTAAGGATCAAGTTTTATAGATACTATTTGTTGAAGATCCTAAGTTCAAAACAATATAATATATATATATATATATATATATATTTGCTTATAATGTTGATCCTAAGTTTAAATATTTATACATAAGAAAATAAAATTTGCACTTTAATGCAAATATTTAAATAGAGAGATAATGTATATCTTTGTAATAAAAAATATTACATATAACAAATAAATGCAAATGAAGTAATATATTATTAAAATTATTGAACGATATTTAGAACCATAGTATTTGTCTATTACCAATTCTGAATCATTAATTTTTTGTTTTAAAGACTGATACTACATACCAAAAAATTGTTGAAACCATTGAAAACTATTGAAACAATGAAGCTTTGTTTGAAATATTTGCTGTCAGTAGGGAAGAGCATAGCTCCCTCAAATTTTATTTGGGGATAATAACTACCTAGTCTCTTGCTATGAATTAAACCCCCACATAGAGAAAAACACCAGCAAAATTTTCTTGATAATGTTCACATTTATTTTGTATATTTTTATTTTTACGGGTGTCTGTTGATTTAATTAATGGGTTATGATGGAAATTGATCTGTTTACTGAAACAAAATAGAGTCTAAGTTTTAAGGATTTAATTATTTTCAACAAGGTCATGCTTGCAAAGTAATATTGACGTATTCTTTTTAATCTCGGGAGTTTGGTTACTCTAATTCTTAAATGTAAGTATTTTTTTTATATCCAATCCTTTTATTTGAAGCCCCAAGAGGTCGTGGGAGGTCTTTTTTGCGGTGGAGTAGGACCTTACTTCAATTAGGGGTTAGATAGTATATGGGGAATGAGAAATCTATTACTTTATTTTCTAACCCTTGGATTTCCACCGTCCTTTAAACCTATTACAGCTGGTTGGAGTAAGAATTATTATCAAGTTTTTAATATTATTTCGCTAAGCAAAGATTTTTAGACTTTTTTATAATTTATTCTGGGATGTGGAAGTACACTTGATTAAATCAATTCCTATTGGTGATTTTGGTGGGGGTGATAAAATTATGTGACATTATAATACCTCGGGAGTATTTTCAATCAAATCAGCTTATCAGTTGGATATAGATAGTGTGGCTAGAAAACGTGGAACTCGCGAATCGCAAAATGCGTTACTGGTGGCAGAGAATATGGCATTTAAATATTCCTTCAAAGGTGAAATATTTTGTTTAATGAGTAGTGTTGAATCTTTTGCCAACTAATGTTAATTTAGTGGGTTGAGGTATTGATATTTCTATGTTACGCGGGAGGTGTAAGGAGGGACCTGAAACTGTGTTTCATGCACTGGTTTCTTGTCCGTATGCATTCGTTGTTCAGGAGTTGAGCAATTTTGGGGGTTTTATCTCAGAGTTCCAGGGTGATTTCTTCAGAGGGCTTTTTGCGTCAGTTGTTCAAGCGTCTTGTTAGAAAAGGTAAAATATAAAAATAATAATAATAAAAATAATTAAAAAATTTTAAAGATTATATTATTATTATAACATTGTGTTTATTACAATATTACAAAGACGATCTTTATATAAGTTTTAAATTAAGATAAATAAAAAAATATAAATACATAAAAGAAAATCAAATATAATTTATTAATTATAGAATATATATGATAGGTGATTAATATATTGATATTTTATATCTTTAACATCTCCCTCAAACTCAAGTAGAAGCTTGAGTTTGAAAAAAAAAAAAAATTTTATTGTAATAGTGGGTATTGAAAAAATCAATTACTTGCGGATGCAGATGAAACTTGAAACCAACCGTTGTCAGTGCAAGTGCGTTGCCAACCACTGCGAGTGCAAACGCGTTGATAAAGAAATAGAAAATCAACCGTTGCGAGTGCAAGTGCGTTGTCAACCACTGCGACTGCAATCGCGTTAATAGAGAAAAATCAACTGCTGCAAGTGTAAGTGTGTTGAGAGATTATTCCACCAATTTATTTAAAATTTGCAAAAACAAAAAAGAAAATAAAAACCGATAAAAATAAAAAATTATAAAATGACTCAAAACTTAGATAAACTGCAAACTGTCCATATAACTTTGAAAAGTTTGCAAAAAGACCCCTATTGTAAATTGGATCACCGAAATTTCAAAAGGAGACCTGGGACTGATAGATCCAGCGGAGGGGAGTTGAATGGAGCCGGCGGTGAGAAGCAACTCGCAAAAAAATGGCGGAGATCTAAGGTGGACGGTGGCGGATGGCAGCTCTGTTCAGAGGCGCGTGGGGGAGCGTGCGACTTCGGATCAACAAGATTTCGGTGCCGTTGGAATCGCCGGTTGATTTTGAGTGCAGCTGTCTAAGCGGTGCAGGCTAACGCGCCGAAAATCAGTCGAAATCTAAAGAGAACAATAACGGTTGCAGTGAAGTTCCGGCGGCGCTTCCGGCGGTTTCTGACCTCGGATTGGCGCGTCGTCAGCGGTACTGAACGGCCAGTGATGGAGGATTCGTTTGGTGTGGGCGGTGTCGGGCACATCACCGTAGAACAGCCGGGATCTAAAGTGACAGTGGCCGGCGGCAGTGGTGTTCTGGCGGTGCGTCCGGCAGTTAACGACATCGGATCGGCGCGTCGTCGATGGCATTGAAATAGCCGGAGGATTCTGAGTAATTGGATATGGGTGGTGGCTAAAACGGCAAGATTTCAGAATTTTTCGGTGACTTTTCAAAAAACTCCGATAAATTTTGTCGGGTTTTGAAAAATTTCCTACAAATCTCTTGTTATACAAAATGACAGTGAAAAAAAAATCAAAACTCTGATACTATGTTAGAAAAGATAAAATATAAAAGAAAAAGACAACAAAAATAATAAAGAGAAACTGTAAAACTTGAAAGACCACATTGTTATTATAATATTGTGTGTATTACAATGTTACAGAGATAGCCTTTATATAGGCTTTAGGTTAACATAAATAAGACAATACAAATACATAAAAGAAAATTAAATATAACCTATTAATTATAGAATATATATGGTAGGTGATTAATATATTGATATTCTATATCTTTAATAGGTCTAATGAGTTAGAGACCTTCTTTATGATTCTTTGGAGTTGTTGGACTGCTTGAAATAAAATGATTTTTCAAAAAATTTTGTCTGAACCAAGACAAGTTTGAGTTTGAGTTTTACTCTAAAATTTGTTGTTTGTTTGCTAAGAAAATGAAAAAGAAAATGTGGTGGAAAATTTTGGAGAGAATAGAAAATAATGCTCTACGATTTGATTAACTGAATCTTTTCTTCTACTGAAATATTTACAAAGTGCTCCTATTTATAGTGAGCTTATCTAGAATAAAAGTAGTATTCCAATAAACATAGCCTAACAAACTATTGGCCAAAAAAACAGAGATTTTGAAAACGAAACACTTTGCAAGCTTATAACTAATTTCCTTGAATGACGATGGACCACAGGATTAATTCTCTTGAACTTGCTGATCTTCTGATTGATGTATTCCTTCAACACCTCCCTTCAAACTCAAGGTTCTGTGAGCAACATTGAGTTTGTCTCTAAAATAAGTGAATTGTCTAAAGGACAATGGCTATATATAGATATCAGCTACCTATTCTTCACTTGCCATGTGATCAACTCTATTTTTTCCTGCTGCAATATGATCTCTAAAATAATGCACATCAATCTCTATGTGTTTGATTCTTGCATGAAAGATTAGATTGATGGCAAGAGATGTTACTCCACTGTTATCACACCATATGATTAGTTTTGTGGCTACTGTCATGTGCAACTTGGAGAGCAGTGACAAGATCCAAAGGACTTCAGTACATGCAAAGGCAAGAGCACGATATTCTGACTCAATGCTTGACCTTGCAACTACATGTTGTTTCTTAGAAGACCAAGCAATAAGATTTTTGCCCAAATAAACACAGTAGCCCCTAACAGATCTTCTATCATCTGGGTTACATCCCCAGTCAACATCTGAAAATGTTGTGATGTCAATGTTCCCACCTGATTTAAACTCCAAACCATATATTTTGGTAGCCTTAAGATACCTTAAGACTCTTTTGCAAGCAACCCAATGTTTGAATGATGGCTCAGAAATGAATTGACTTAGCTATTTACAGAATAAGCAAGTTTAGGTTTAGTGATAGTCAAGTACTACAAGGCACTTACAATACTTCTGTAAGGAGTAGGATCTGAAAACTTTTCACTATCTTTTTTACTCAATTTTTGTCCAGTGCTCATAGGGGTATCGTAGGGCTTACAATTCACCATGTTTGCTCTCTTTGGAAGGTCTAAAATATACTTTGTTTGTGATAATATTAGACCTGATGCTGTCTTTGTAACTTTCATACCATGGAAGAAGTTGAATTCACCCAAGTCTTTGAGTGCAAAAGCACTGCTCAACTGCTGCATGACAGAACTGATGTTGTCCTCATTTGTGCCTGTTATCAGGATATCATCTAAATATATCAACACAAGAAGAATTGAAGATCCAGTAAATTTAACAAACAATGAGGTGTCTGATTTTGTACTTGAATCCCCATCTTACTAATATCTATCTCAGCTTCTCAAACTAAGCCCTTGGAGTTTGTTTGAGACCATAGAGTACTTTCCTTAGTCTGTAAATGTGACCAGGTTTATTTCCACAAATGAATCCTTCTGGTTGCTTCATATACACTTTGTCTGACAAGTCCCCACTTAAAAATGCATTGTTGATGTCTATCTGTCTAATTTTTTAATTATTTACTACAGCAAGACTCAGAACTATCCTCATTGTTGATGCTTTAACCACAGGGCTAAAAGTATCAAAGTAATCAATCCCTGCCGTCTAGTGAAATTCCTTTGCAACAAGTCTTGCTTTATACTTTGAAATCTTGCCATTAGCATCATGTTTGATTCTGAACATCCATTTGTTCCCAATGATCTTTACAGCAGTGTTTCTTAGAATTAAATCCCAAGTCTTGTTACTAATCAGAGCATCAAACTCTGCTTGCATTGCTTGCTGCCACTTTGTACTTTTCAAAGCTGTTTTTTCATCATATGGTGTTGTTTCTTCAATTTGTGCTTGGTACACCTTTGGTTTGAATATTCCATCCTTTGATATTATGACTATGGGATGGGTAGAGAGAGCTCTAGTTTGATTTTCTGGGTTCTGAATGTTGGTTTGTGTCTGTATTGAGGTTGTGTCTGGTTCATGAGCTTGTAAAATGGGACTGATTGTGCTTTTTGTATATGGTGATGAATTTGTTGAATCTTGATTTCTTGCCATCTAATTAGAATTGGTTTGATGATGTTGAAGGTTATGCTGATGAGAACTGTCATTCTTGCTGTCACTTGAAGCAACTGGTATCCTGAAAACACAAGGTTTCAACTATATGTTTGTTATAGGTTCAAATTGAAATGCATTTGGTTTTACTACTATGTCAAATGGATATGAGGTTTCATCAAAACAACATCCTTGGCTATGTAAATCTTTCTTAAATCACTTAAGTATTTGTACCTTTTATGAATGGGGCTGTATCCAATAAACACACATTTGACAGTGTGAGAATCAAATTTGTATGGTCTGATGTTAGGATAGCAAGCACATCCAAAACTTTGTAGAAATTTATAATCTAGTTTTTGTTTGTACATGCTTTCAAAAGAAGATTTATGGTTCAGTGATGGAGTTGGTAATTTGTTGATTAAGAATACACTTGTATGAAATATATCCCACCAGAAATTTAGATGCATTTTTGCTTGTGCCAACAGAATCAAGCCAAGTTCTGTTATATGTCTGTGTTTTCTCTCAAGAGTTCCATTTTGGTAGTGTGTATAGGGATAAGGGTGTCTGAAATGAATGCCATGTTGTTGTAAAAAGGGAACAAAACTTATAAATTCTTCTCCCCAATCAAATTGAAAGGTTTTTATTGACCTCTCAAATTGTTTTTCTACTTGGAGTTTGAACAGCTTGAATATATCAAGACATTTATACTTGACTTTTAAGGAAAAAATCCAAATGTATCTAGTGAACTTATCAATGAAGCTTATGTAAAATTTGTAACCTTCTCTGGAAATAACTGGTGCTGGACCCTAAACATCAGTATGAATGAGATCTAGAGGTAATTTGACTTTGGTTTTAGTGGAAGGAAAGTGTAGCTTATGAACTTTTCCAAACTGACAATCACTACAAAAATTTGGTAACTTTCCTTTATTTTCAATTGTTGACAATCTTTCAATACTTGATACAACACATTATTATTGGGATGACCAAGTCTTTATGTAGAAGATTTACATTCATAGCAGCACTATAGCTAACCAAAGCTTTTTTTGTCCCTAACAATTTTCTACTACATGCTTGCCTCATTTCTTGAGTTGAAAGCTCAGATTTGGTGACAAAGAATGAAAGCATAGATGTAGGTTTATTGAAATCTAAAATTTTATTGGTTTTGTTTGATATTTCAGGTACAACAAGTGACAGCTTGCATAATCCTCTATCAGCAATTCCCTTTAACTTCACCATTCCTGTCCTTGGATCCTTCAGCAAACAACAGTTGTTAAAAAATTCAACAGTTAATAAATTATCAGCAGTAACTTTTGAAATACTAATAAGATTTTTGATTATCTTTGGAACACACAATATTTGGTTAAGAACAATTTTCAAGTTATCATTTGTATTTTTGAGTGAACTAGTACCAATATGTATGATTGTAAGTCCTTTACCATCTCCAATTAAGAGAGTATCATTACCTGCATACTCTTCACTTGTTTCAAAGTTACTCAGATCATTTGTGAGATGGTGAGTGGCTCCACTGTCAAGATACCATACCTAATCAGCTATTCCTTCTAGTGTAGCTATATAGGCTGATTTGTTATATTGAGTCTGTTGCTGCTAATTATAATTGTGATTGTTCTTGTTATTTTCATTGTAGTTATTATGCTGATATTCTGATACTCCAT
Source organism: Ailanthus altissimus (assembly GCA_946807835.1). Classification (NCBI taxonomy): domain Eukaryota; kingdom Viridiplantae; phylum Streptophyta; class Magnoliopsida; order Sapindales; family Simaroubaceae; genus Ailanthus; species Ailanthus altissimus. The sequence goes on along the minus strand of OX327706.1, from coordinate 12,118,258 downwards.
TAAATTGTGTCTGCTTGTTGTACTGCTGATATTGAGGTGTGAAGTTTTTATTGAATCTATTATTGCATTCTGCTGCTGAATGACCAAATTTGTGACAAATTTGGCATGTAGGTTTATAATTGACCCTACTATTACCAGAGAAATTATTGTATCCAACATTGTACTGATTCTAATTTCTAGAATTGAAATTTTCTTGCTGATTTCCAGCTGCACCTCTCCTAGTAAAACCTCTACCAGTATTATTATAACCAGTAAAACTAGAGTTTACACCTCTCCCTCATTGATTGTAAAAACTTTTTCTGATTAGTCTTAGATTGAGTTAGGTGAGCTTCAACTCTCTTGGAGTTAGTCATCTGCTCTATTCAATTTTCTTGTATTAACATCAAGGACATGACTTCATTGAAATCTATGGTTCTAAGTCGGCTTTGAATATATATGATAACATGATCAAAACTCTTGTCTAGTCCATTCAGTACATACATGATCAAATCTTCCTAATTTATAAGACATCCAGCAACAGCTAAGCTATCAGATAATTTTTTAGCTTTCATGAAATAGTCTGAGATTGATAACGAACCTTTTGTAATAGTTGAGACTTGAGCTTTGACAGTCATTGCTAGAGCTTTTGACTGATTTTTAAATTGTTGATCTACTAAACTCCACAGATCATATGAAGTTTTACATCCTATAAAAAAACTCAGAACTGTCTCAGTAATTGAAGCTTGTAACCAGCCGAGAAGGATCCGATCCTGTCTCTTCTAGTTAACATGTAGTAACCACTTATCCAACACCGAAAAGAATAAATATTTACATATGTATAATATTCATATTTTATTTGTATGTGAATGATACTTAATTTATGTATTGTTATTAGTATTGTTTGTATAGATTAAGAACCTACTATTAGCATTGGGTTTATTTGCAAGACTTTAGATTTATTTTAGGGACCAAATTGTAATACTTTGAAAGTTTGGGGGATTAATTTATAAATACTAAAAGTTAGCCTCTTATTATAAAAATACACATTTTAAACCCTAATTTACTCATTTTTGGTTGAGCCACCTCTTTTAGAGTGAGAAATGAGAGAAAGAGAGGGGAGAGAAAGAGAAGAAGAAGAAGAAATTTAAAATTTTTAACTTTAAGAGGTATATTATAATCCTTTCTTAGTTTTTGTTATTAATTAAGTTAATTCCTTTAAGTTTTAATTTCTGTAAATATGTACAATTGAGAACTTGATATGAATTTTGTAAGATATATTAAGAATTGATGATGATTATATAGATAACTTGATAAATCATTATGGATTTACATAATTTCTATTTGATAGTCTCTTGATTCGAGAATTTTATAAATTATTGTACTTCGATTCTAGTTTTTTATTTTGAGAATATGAAATTAGACATGTCTAGAATCATTTGAGACTTTGAATCGATTAAAAATTTTAAAAATTAAAATTTTAATGAATTTACCAAAATGACCCTAAAATTCTGAAAATTTCATGTGTTAATAATATTCTGAAGTGGTGAACAATTTTTGGTCTACTATATGATCTTCCAAAACTACAATTTTATGAAATATGATAAATTTATATGTCTAATATGATATACTCAAAATTGAGAATTTAGATCAATGTGGTTAAATTGTTATGATATTTTAAATTGTATCAACTCATTGTAGTATTTGATTAACAGATTTTTAAAGTTATGAAATAAAATGGTTCTAAAATACTTTTGGCAGGGATTTTGAAGTAAAACATTTATCATGAATTGAGATATATGTCAAAAGTAATTCTGTGGTAGTTTTATAATTTTTGAGTTAGTATATGATTTTATAAAATTAGGAGATTAAATACTGTTCAGTAAATATCTTAATCCTGTCAGGATAATAGTTTGGATTTGATGGTGTTTATGAAATGGATTGTGTAGAAATTATGATATAATATTCATATATAAAAAGGATATATGAGTCAAGAAAGATATATTCTAATTTTGGAGCAATTGGACATCATTTGATATGTAAGAAAAATTTGTTAAGTATAAATGGTCAAAATGACAAATTTTAAAAAATCAAGTTATTAGACCAATTCTATGTATTAAGTGAAATATGTGTAATTTTGTAAGCCATTTAAAGTTTTTTGTGTGAATGATGAGGCTTATAAAAGGATTAATCTCTATTAATAGGTTAAGGAGAATTAAGCTTTGTAACCAAAAATGTTAAGAGGTAAGTATACTAGACTTTTACTGAAATCACAATAAACATAGTAATTGTTTATGTATGATTTTGTAAATGTGCTTAGAAATATGTTTATATTTATGTTATGCCAAAGTCTATTTGATATGAAATGTGAAAGACATATATTTATGAATGTGAGCATTGACATTGAGCATGGACATATATGTTTTTATGAAAGTAAGCTTTCAAAATGAAATGTATTTAACAAAGAAAGCTTTTGAAGTGGAAAATGTCCATGAGATACGTTTTGTGTTTTAAGGATGTTTGAACTCACTTTTACTTAGTAGGCACCTTATGTGATTTGTAGAGCCTTTATGTGTGACATTTCCTTTTAGATTGGTATGTGTTATGTGTTTCGTATGTAGGGAGGATCCTATTGGTACCTAAAGGAAGAGTGAGTCATCACATTCGTATGGTGGTGTATTGGTGCATATGAGAGGACTCACCGATGATCAGGGTGAGGGTTTGGCTCTTACCTTCAGGCATGAGCATTATATATGTGTAATTTAAACCTCACTTGTGCTATTTCTCTCATACGGTATGTCATCGATAGGTGACATTTGGCTCATTATGTGATATATGATATGGAAGTCCTATTAAGTAGTAGTTGAGTAATGGTATTCCTATTATATGTTTTGAAATAATGTGTAAACACTTACTTGACATGTAATTTGATAAGATTATAATTTTGATTTATCACGGTATATCATACATATGTATTGTGTGTATATATATATATATATATATATATATTTGTATTTTGATATATGAAAAATTAGTATGCTTATTGAGTTTCATACTCATTATAGTTTATGGTGATTTTAGATAAATAATGTACATGTGTGCTTAGCGAATTTGACAAGGCTTCTGTTGTCCCTTGGATTTTCTAAGTTGCTAAGTGTTTCATTTGTGGACACGTAGTTTAAGATATTTGATTTGTCTATATTGAATAAATACTTATGTAATATTTTATTAAATATTATTGTATTTGGTTTACTAAGTATGATAATGGGTTGATTTTTGTGATAAACCTACTAGTAACTTACTAAGGATTCCTATGTAGAATTCAAGTTTAAAATTTTATACAATATTAATTATGAGTGCACATTATTGAATGAGTGTAAGTTATGTCGTGTGTTAGATCTTTTAGGTCTGGGGAGTGACATAACATACTCAGGATTCAAGATCTGCTCAGGCGAATCAGATCTTGCTCCGAGATTTGCTTGACAGAGAAATTGAGCTGGTGCTCGAGCATATCCATTAATGATGTTGGAAAATTGGTGATTCAACAATCTTGGTTGGATAATAATTGAGATGAATACCAAAGTGAAGAGTTACAAGAAGTCTAGAACGTGTGGGATACGTATGGAGAAGTCTATGACGTATGGGACACGAAAGGGGAAGTGAAACGGGACTCAAAGACGTGAAGGAAGCAAGAAAACACGGGATAGGCGTACAGGGCTGAGCGCCGCGGTGCCCATGGCTGAGCCCCGCGACGCCCAGGATAACAACCCAGCGCCGTAGCACTGGGCACGATTTTGGCCAGTGCCGCAGTGCCCAGGGACAAGCATCGTAGCGCTAGACATGTTAGAAGTCCGTTTTTCTTCGGGATTTCTAGTTTTGGACTTCCAAAACAAGTGGACTCTTACTCCAACAAGGAATAGGGTTAGTAAGCACAAAATACACCCTATATAAACACTTGTAAACCTTTTATTTCAGATTAAGCATTAAGAGAGACTCTAAGAGAGGGGAAAAACTGGGTAGACACTAAGTGCTTGTATGTGCTAAGGTGGAACCGTTGTTTGGGTGATTATTGCTCGTGGTAGAGCAAGGGTTCACTAAACGTTTAAGTTCTTTTGAGAGTTCTTCATTTGGGTTTTCCTTGTAAAATCTCTAGGGAGTTATAATAAGAGAGGTTAGGATCCTTGGATCCACCGTGGACGCAGGCAATTGGCCGAACCACTTAAGATTGTGTTGTGCTCTTTTATTTTCTGCTTCGAATTCTTGTTGTTGTTGCTTGATTGACAGGTTATTCCGCTGTGCAAGGAGGTTAGGGTTCTAGATTGAATCTTGAGCTCTTCGCTTCAACATAACCTCGAGAGGGAGAAAAGCGTTTCCTCCCTCAACAAATAAAACTTTCAAGTTCATGACCACTCACAATTATCTGCATTTGTGATTTCTACAGAAGAAAATTAATTCTGTCTAACTTGATTTGTGTAGGAAAGGCAAATGTGATAAATGAAGTTTGTGTCGAGGAAGATAAGGCTTAATTTGCCATAGCAATGCTCTAATACTAAGTTTGAGTTTGAGTTTTACTCTAAAATTTATTGTTTGTTTGCTAAGAAATTGAAAAAGAAAATGTGGTGGAAAAGTTTGGAGAAAATAAAAAACAATGCTCTATAATTTGATTAACTGAATCTTTTCTTCTACTGAAATATTTACAAAGTGTTCCTATTTATAATGAACTTATCCAGAATAAAAATAGTATTCCAACAAACATAGCCTAACAAACTATTGGCCAAAAAAACAGAGAATTTGAAAACAAACACTTTGCAAGCTTATAACTAATTTCCTTGAATTACGGTGGACCACAGGATTAATCTTCTTGAACTTGCTGATCTTCTGATTGATGTATTCCTTCAACAAGAAAATATCATTTATTTTTCGAAATTTATTTGCATGAATTTCAGTCCTCCAAATTGTTGAATTCACTTAATTATGAAGTAAAATCTATTCGAAGGCTAGGACTTTCAATGTTTCGTGGAAATGCTCCTGCAACTTTCGGTGCAGTTAGTGTTTGTTGTTGGTGAAGCTGGGTCAGGTCATGCCTCCGATGGAGTTGCAGACTAACATTAGGTTTGGACTCTGCAACAGCCTCTTCTCTAATAAGTGTTAGTGGTTCTGTTATGAGAGTAGTTGTTGATTGATTACAGGTGCTCTTGACAGCTGATTGACATACTCGCTGGTCTGCTCCTTGCTCAGAATAATTTAAACTCAATATTGATGCTGCACTTGACCATAACAGACAAGTTATGGAGCTTGGGATGGTGGTTCGAGATTCTCTTGGGGTGGTGGTAATGGCCTCCTCAAGGTTGAGATGGGTTTTTTTTCCTTCATTGTCAAATGCTTGCAGAATCTCTTTCAATGTCATCGAAGTGGATTGCCTAAACGCTCTAAATAAAAAGCCTTTTGGGGAGTTAAAGGAAGATATCCTCACTTCTATTTTCCGTTTTTCTCAAGGGCATGGAGAATGTGTTAGTTTTTTGTTCATCATAATAGTAATATAATGGCTCTTTTTATTATTTTGGCAAAATATGCAGATTGTAACAATGTCCATAGTGTTTGGAAAAATTCACTGTCACGATTATTGAGTCATTGCACATTTAACGACTTTTTAAATTAATAATATATATTCTCCTTTAAAAAAAAATGATAAAACTCTTTGCATAATAGAAGAGATATGAAATTCAAATCCCACTTACATGTTGGATGGAATTTTTTCAAAATAATTATTTATTGAAAAAAGGCTTACTTTTTTTTTATGACTACCCCATTGGAGAAAATTTATTAAAAGAAGAATAAAAATGTAGCAAGATTGGGGGAGACATAGTGACCCTTGGCTAAAGGATATAAGAGAAGCCAAAATGATTAAGAAACAACTAGAAAAATATATAAAAATAAAATAAACATCTCAGCCGAAATATTTTTAATATATATATATATATATAAAGGCTACATCATAATAATTTCATTATAAAAAATTTGTGAAAATGTTATGCTTATTTATTTTGTCAAAAAAAAAAGGTATATTTATAATACTTAAAATTTTAAATTTCTAGTTAATTTAATTAATGAGAAATTTTATGATGGTGCATATATATATATATATATATATATGTATGTATATATATCGGATAGAATGACTAGCTTATATAGTTATATTAGAGACGGGACGAGGCTTAATAATAGTATGGATTTATTAACTTAAAAAAATTGATACAAAATTTTTATTATTTACCGAGTGAATAAAATTTAAAGCAACAAGAGAACCTTTAGAAGCAACCATCTACACTGCTAAAGTGAAAGCAAAAGGGTGATTGCAAATCTTTAATAAATAATTATTAAGTTAAAAACAAATTGCTCATGTTTATTTTTAGGGGTAAGGATAAATTTATTCAAATATTTTGGGTTAATTAATAATTTTACTTTGATTAAATTTAAAATACTTAATTTTATTTTAATCCGTTAATTTTTATTGTTGATTTGGAAGAAAAATTTACTTTTAGTATACTTTTATCATTTTGCCCCTAATAATAACAAACATGTAAAAACGTAAAAATTTATGTGAATAGACACATAACATAATATGATTTGTTATAAATAATACGTGTCATTATTTAAGGGATTATATTTTTAATAAAATAAATTTAATAAATTAAAAGTAAAATCTGACACTATCACCAAAAAAACAGTCAGTCGTCATTTTTTGGCAACAATGATAGTAAAAATAAAATTTAAATTTTATATCATTTGATTCTATTTTTTCTTATTTACACAGTAATTAGATCATTTTTTACAAAAAGACCAAAAAATGATCAAAAAATATGGAGAGGGGCAGCGACCACTGTTAAATGGGGGAGCGATACAAGTGGACAAATTATCCACCAATCTATCCACCGATAAGGGCGGTGCAAGTCACTACCCCACTGTTTAACAGTAGCCGGCTATGGCCGCCGCCTTTTTTGGTTATTTTTTAGTCTTTTTTGTTAAAAATGATTCTCAACTATTGTGTAAATCAAAAAAAAAAAATTTTAATGATGTAAATTTCATAAAAAAATTGTTGGCTTATCGTCAAAAAATCGCAGTCGGTTGGTCGTCATTTTTTGACAACAATGCCAATTTTTGTTTTAAATTTTTTTGTATAATTTAATTTATTTACAAATTATTTTTAAAAATAAACTAGTTATATAATAATATGTATCTAACAGTAACTAATCATATTATAACACATATCTTATTATTTAAATTTATTTTTAAAATTATATTAAATTAAATTAATAAATAAATAAGATTGTACCACGTGTTTAAAATATAATTTATTTTTATAATTAAATTATATTTTTATCCTTTTATCATTAAAATTAATAATAAAAATTAATAAATTAAAATAAAATTATTAATTAATTCAAAACACGAGGATAAATTTATCCATATCCCTTATTTACAATTTATAGCACCAAAAAGTATAAAGAAAGAGAAACCATAATTGTGAAAGGTGCTAAATGATAGTGTCTCCGAAGTCTGAGCCCAATTAGCCCACCTACTCATAATCTTCATCATTAAAAAACACTATTAGAGACTTAAACCTAAATGCACCCCACCTATTTTGTAATAATCTTATTAATTAATTAATTAGGGTATTATTTTCAATGGAGAGAGGGTGTTGGGCATTGTTACGGATGATTGTGAATATGTTTTGTGTTCGTAATCACTAACAATAATAAATAAAGAATTAATATTTAGTGAGTAAAATTTCTTATCTTTATTTAAAACTTTAAAAAAAAAAATTCAAAGAGAGAAGAGCATTTGAAAGATAAGTGGAGAGCATTTAACATTAGCCTTAGCCCCAGCCCCAACCCCAGCCCCATCTTACTTCTGTTTAATAAAAAGTTGTACCTTATTTAACAAATAATAAATATAATTGTCGATAATTATCGAGGTGCTTTTCTTTTTTTGTGGAAACATATCGAGATGCTTTTAGTATCACATTTAGAACGAATCCATCTAACACTATCAAGATTATGGGCCAAGCCCAAACCCAATCTTCAGGTGAGTGTATGAATTTAGAGTAGAGTTTGATTGATAAATCAATCAGTTATTAAATCCATCGTCTTTTTTTGTAATTTTGTTTTTTCTTTTTCATTTTTGGTGAGCCACTTTCTTCCTTTTCTTTTGTTATTTGTTCATCATTTTGTTGCAAATCATATCGTAATTAATAAATGACGGAAAGTATCACAAAATTAAAAAAAAAATGTCTCAAGAAGTATTATAAAATAAAAAAAAAGTCTCTATTATCACTCTAAATTAATAGATTTAATTCACATCAAATATCTATTATCCAATATATATATATATATATATATATATTGGAATTATATATCACTTAGTACTTGAGTGCACTTGGACTTACATCTTTACAATAAAAAATTCACACCTCTATAATGAGAGAATCATCACTTAACACTTAAGTACACCTAGACCTATACCTCCACAATGAAAAACTCACACTTTCATAATGGAAAGATCATCACTTAGCATTTAAATACCTACACCTTCATAATAGAAGAACCATCACTTAACACTTAAATACACTTGAACTTACATCTCTATAATGAAAAATTCACACCTTCATAATGGAAAAACCAATTATCCTCATAAAATTAGAAAAATATTTAAAATTCTTGAATTGTTGTCATGGCTCGACACCTTATCCTCAAATCAGGAAGTACACAAACTTTGTTGTCCAAGTAAAATAGTCGAGTACCAATACATATAATTCTTAAATATGAACTTAAGTGACAAGAGTGCTCATTTAGCTTATAAATTATTAGTATAAATTATTATTATTATTATTATTATTATTATTTGTTGGAGATTTGGTGATTTAATAATTTTGATTGGATAAGAATTGAGATGAATATCAAATAAGAGAGTCACAAGAAGTCTTAAATGTGTAGGACACATATGGAGAAGTTTAGAACCTGTGGGACACGAAAAGAGAAGCAAAATAGGACTTAGAGATACGAAGGAATCGAATAAAAGAACAAGAGCAAGTGCTAGGGCTGAGTGCAGCAGAGCCAGAGGTGGGAAAATTTTGATTTTGATCCAAATTTCGAGTTTTGAAAGTTTATGACTTCCAAAATAAATGGATTGTTACTCCAACAAAGAATAAAGTTAGTAGGTACGAAATAGCCTCTATAAAAATACTTGTAAACCCTTTAGTTGAGATTAAGCATTAAGAAAGACTCTAAGAAGAGAAGAACTGGATAGATACTAAGTGTTTGTGTGCATTAGGGTGGAATCATCGTTTGAATATTCATTATTCGTGGTAAAGTAAGAGTACACTAAATACTAGGTTCTTTTGAGAGTTCTTCATTGGATTTTTCTTGTAAAATCTGTAGGGAGTCAATAAGAGAGGTTAGGATCTTTGGATCCACTGTGAACATAGGTAATTGGCCGACCACGTAAGTGATTGTGTTGTGATCTTTATTTTCTACTTTGAATTTTTACTATTTTACTTGATATACATGTTATTCCGCTGTACAAAGAGGTTAGAATTTAAAGTTAAACTTAAAATTCTTTGCTTTAACCTAATCTTAAAAGAGAGAACGGTGATTCCTCCCTCAACATTATTATTGTTATTATTATGATTTGATTTGGGAGAAAAATGATTTAAAATTATTATTGGTTATAAAAGACTTAAATAATTTTTAAAAAATACCTAATTATAATTCTTATTTAATTGAAAAACTAAATGTTTGAAAAGTACATAATTAAACGAATAAAAAAATTAGAATTATAAAAAAATTTCTTATTTCTTAAATACTATTTCGAAAAAGCTTATGATATTAAAGAGAGAAAAATAAAAAAAAAAGAAAGGAATCCATTTAAGCCCATGAAGAATCCAAAATGTTCAGCCCAAATACTCTGGAGCTCACTTGGTGGAACCTAATAAACCTTTGATGGAAAGACAGCGAGCGAACCGGCAAAAGCAGAGCAGAGAGAGACAATCTCCGCGAGCCTCGCTCGGTTGAATGATCAAGAGAACAACGCTCCTCCAAAAAAAAATTATTACCGAAAGGATAAACACTCGCGGTCACTCCTTTTTCGTCAGTGGAATCAAATTCTTTGTATTATACCCACAAAAACTAGCACTTCCCTGTTCCCTCTGCGTAACATTAGCCCATTCTCTGTGACACAGCGACGTTGAAGCCTGAGTCAATTCATTTATTTGATTATGCAAATACCCAGATGGAAAAACATATTGTTTCTCAGAAATCCATTCAAAATTCCAACTTTATCAACAACAACCGCTATCAAGACAGCTGCAGCAGCAAGTTGCAGCAATTATGTTGCTTCGTTTCATTCGACACCAACTTCGTGTGAGAAATGGAAGAAAAAATGGAATGCTGTAAGTGTCTTATTTAATACGTTTTGTTACTTCTATTTGAAAATTAAAATGGTTTTTCCTTGGTCTTTTATCTAGTAGCCATTCGAGGAAAGCTTTTTGAATTTTGAATGGAATGAAATGGTTGTGTTGGTTAAGTTAATTATGTATTAGTTGAAGGTAAAATTTAATGTTACGAAACATTCTTTGGCTGTTTTAAATCTTTAAATTAATAGTGCAAGTGGTCATGTTGTAGAATGTAATGGGATGTTCCAAGCATTGAAATTAAATTTTGAAGCTTAGTGTTATATTTAGGATGCTGTTTTAGTGGTGTGCACCTTTTCAAGTTTAATATTTTCTGAAGATGTTGAGAAAGACCTTTATTTTGTTTGGGGAACATATCTTGCCTTTTGAAAGCATAATCTGAATTGTTTTACTTGAAAACCCCCCAAAAAAAAAATTACATTCTGAATTGCTGGCCAAGTAGTACTTTGTTATGTTGTTTATGTATTTTTGTGTTGAACAAACAGCGTTTGATTGGCTTTAAAATATTTTCTACTGATTTTTGCTCAAGGTTTGGTTAAGGTACTATTGGCATGATAATGTCTGAAATTTTTTCCTATATAGGTACCGGAATCTGGCATAAGGAAATACTAAATCTAATAGGATGATTAACATTTATGTGCATGAAGCATATGATTCTTAAGGATTAAGAATTGAAATAGTTTAGGAAACAAAAAGTTCTACTGTTAGTTTTTTCTCTTGCTAGTTCAGCTTTTGTTTGGTTTTATTCTTGTTTCATTGGTTGATCATAAAAGGGACCAGTATACAGGATGGTTCTGAAAACCACTTTCTTCTCCTGCTTAGATTCTCATAACTAGAATCTACAGTTTTGAGTCATTCTTTTTTGATAGGAAACTAATTACTGAAAAATTTTATATAATTTTCTAGCTGATATTTGAAGGTGGGGTAATGGAACTATTTCTGAAGAACTAGATTGATGTGAAATTTGGAGAAATATAAAGGTCATCTTTATTGCCCTGTAGAACGATATTTGCCTTGGTGGTAGTTAATTGTTTTTGCCTGTGATTTCTTGCAGTTTTCTTTTTGGAGTTATTTGTTTACTAGCAGTTGAGGTTAGTTGAAGTTAACAATTCATCTTAGTTTATGACATGAGCATTTGGATGAAATAATTGTAAACCATGCATATTCCATCACTCTTGATACATAATGGGGGGAAACTACATTTAAAGATGTCTAAAGACGCGACCTCATTATGCTCAGGTTCTAGGAGAAGTATCAAGGCTGAAATTAGGACACAGAACACCTGTTATCTTTATTCATCTAATTGGTTGATTAAGTGAGTCATCTCATCTTTCTTGACTATTCAAAAACCTGTCATTGAGATCAAAGGCTTTCACCACCTCTACAGATCTGCACAAGTTTAGGCAATCGCCTCTGGATGTAGACCAAGCAAGGACATGGTTCGATGTGAGCCTATAGGATGTGTCATTGATCCATGTCAGTGTTGACACAATCGCTTTTTGAAAGAGTATCTTTAGCTCAGGATGGACAATTCTGCAAATAGAGCCATCATTGCCGCACAAAATAAATATTCTTTGGGCATCGTTTTCATTCGATTCATTCTCTTTAGATCTTTCTTATATCTATACAGTCTTCCCACCTAGCATTGATGCTTTTGAAAGACGCCTTTTCAATGCTTAAGTACTTCTTGTAAGTTGTCTTACTTTATTCATAGCTCTATAAGATTGTCAAGGTGAAGCATTTTATTAGTTAAGTGTAAGTGTTGCTTAATTATAGTTTTTCATGTCATATTAGCCCGAGCTTGTGTGTTATCTTTTGATGTTTGTAGTGCATTTGTGCATGTCAATTGGGGTTTTCTCTATTTGAAGTTTCTTGTTCTCTATGACGCTCAATGATGTGTCTCTTTGCTTTATATTCAAGGACTAAAAGTATGAGAAAAGGATCATCATCAATTGATTCAAGACATTGTAAGTTGGTGTTTTCAGATATATATTACATCATGTTTTTGCACCTTTTTATCTGGAATGTCTACAACAATGTTTTATGTATTAGGATTTTCTTGTCATCTAACGTAATTATCTTTTGGTAACATGGAGATATCAAGGTCTTGTCTACATATGTTTCAGTGTTGGAACCAACTCATTTTCATTTGTGTTGTAATATGTTTATCTTTCGTTGAGAAAGACCACAAAATACAACATGTATCAGAAATAAATTTTTCCCTTTTTTGTGATAAAAATGGGGTAATATACCATGAACAATTCATGGAAGTAATAAATATCACCAAACCAAGCTACTCAAGCAACAAACATCTTTCTCAAACTACAATAGAGACACCAGTTTTTATATAGAAAACCCAAAAGAAGAAAAATCACAAGATTGTAGTTTAGTGTTAACTTTTATTAATATGAAAATAATAGGTTTACTAGAATCACACTAGATGCTCACACATATCAAGAACACATCTTTATTTGCTCAATAACAGCAAATACAAAGAACTAACTTTTATTTTCTTTTTGGGGTAGGCCTATATGAAATGAACCAACCTAAAGTTGTTTGTGAAGCTAGACTTAGGGTCCAAGTGTCCAACTCAAAATATTAGTCCATTAATTAGAGGGACCCATCTTGCTTATAAACTCATATATCTCCCTTCTATTGAGTTTATCCACATTTTGGCTACTAAGGTTTGCCTTCAATACCAATTTATTAGGTTACTCTATCTCAAATGTGGGTTGGCCTAATACAAATGCAAGTAAAGCCTAAGTTTTAAATAAAGAAAAAAAAACAAAAAAAAGTGGACTCTTTTAATATTGTGCAACTCAAGGTTTGAATGGCAATTGCAAAAAGATGAAACAATAGTGAGCCCAAGAGCTAAAAACATTCATATCCCAAAATTTTGGATATTTAGTTAAAAAAAGGTATCATGGAAAGAAAATAGGTTTTTGGAATTGAGATTTCTACCTAAATGATTTTGGGTTGACTTGTTAGGTTTGCAATCAATGTATTAAGACTTAGTCCAAATACTACCAAAAGTGTATGGATTATACTGTGAAAAAGGATAAAAGTTGGACTTATATGGTAATATATGATAGGCGCAAAATGATACTGTAAATTTGGTATGTATAGTCACATTTGGTTTAGGTTTTTTCTTATGAGATCAAAGAAGGGGACTTAAAAGAGAGGAGTTGCGACCACGAATAAGAGGACGGTCCTTGAAGATCAAATAGTCAAATGAAGTCTATTTTTGCTTTAATTTTAAGGGTAAATTTCTAATACCAAGCTTTCAATTTTTATAGGCTTCGAATTTCATTTTGCACTCTCGTAGTATATTTTTTTATTAATTTCCATTAAAGAACTCTTGGGTTATTTATGGATGAATAGTAAATGAAATTTTTGTATTTATTGTTGAGTTATCAAAGAAATCGGAGAAATTATTGCTGATGAGCCTTCAATGTGATTCTAGAGAGATGTTTGTTTTAAACTTGTGTTTTAATATGGTGGAAGTTGATGTCAAACTACTGCCTTATGGTTTTTTCCCCTTCAGGTTTTCCATCTAAAATTTTGGACTCTATTTTGGTTTGTGGTTGTTTGTTGCTTGGCTTGGTGTTATTTTGTGATATTGGTTATTTTCGCTAATTGCTTGTGGTACACTTATCCTGATTTAATCACACAAGGGAGAAATTTTATGTCTGCTCCATAGTAATTATGGGTTTTTTCCAACATCTTGTAATATCCCTTCCATGTACAGGTATCTTCATTGATTGAGAGAAGTAGACTTACTCGCTTCTTCTCCTGTGAACTTCTTGTCATCCTTGAGGCATCTAAGTGACTTTAGCATAATTTATCTTGATGCGCTCATTTTATCTGTTAATAATGATTCTATGGAGAAACACAGTAGTATAGAATATGAATATTTTGAATGAGAAATAGTCAAATGCTAAGGTCCTTCAACATTTTAGTATTACATTTTCTCTTTGGCCCATAGGAGAGGACAAGGTAGAATATCTTTATTTGTTTCTTATATGTAATACTTTCATTCATAATAATTTTCATCTTATGTAAGTAATTGATGTTTATTTTGGAAATCTTTTTCTGAAAGAAAAAAATTTCCATTGTGCATAAGTTTGCTTATTTTGGTTTACGGCGCTTATCTTACCTTCTATGTGGTTGACACATCAAATGGTTTCCAGGATGTGACAAGAGCTCAACAACCATCAAAGGTATGCGACTTTGTATCAGCTTTTGAGATTTATGTACTATGTGAAGTTTAAAGTGGCTGTCATAAAATTGCAAGATGTGGCACCCTGAGTTATAATTCATAAATGGCATTTATTGGTAGAAGTATGTGCATGTGCAATCCTTTCCTATTTTTCATAAATTTGTCTTATTAAGAACCTTTTATGTTCTTTTTAACATCAAGGCTTTGTAAATTTCATACTGCATCACAGTATTCATTCTTTAATAGCCGAAATTATATGCTTTCTTGAATTTGAGCTGATAGAAGCTTTGCATACAAAAATAAAGTGCATTTTTTAGTGGTAGAGAGGGGCCAGTTTTCATGCGAATGCACATAGTGTAGTTGGAGATTTTCTAAGCTCCGAGTCCAACCTAGTATGCTGTGTGAGAGAATAACATGCCGATATTTATTTGTAGCTCCCACTTTGGTAATCAGAATCTGCCAAGTTACTAAGACGACTTTTAATTACTTTTTCACAACAGTTAAAGCTAAAAACTCTTTTCAGTGGGATAAATTGATATTGGAATTTTGAATTTTTTATAATCATTATTGTTTTTATTTTTTGATTGCGACATTATGTGCATCTGTGATGTACACCTTGCATTTTTTTTCCCTCCCTAATCCAATTGTCCACTCTCTCTTTACATGCATGTTGGCAAAGTTTTTGCCAAGTTAAAATTGTTGGCGGCAGAGGCATCTAATATACGTATATGGGTGTATGCATGTGCAATTATGTCATTGCCTAACGCAGCGGAAATTTATAAATTTTACAATAAACACAATAAATACAATATATTAATCGCATTAATATATTTATAGAATAGAGAACTCACCAAAACATGTAACGTTATCCACGTATTTTTTTTGGAGTCCACATGGAGATCAACTTGCGGGCAGTTCTAGTCACCAACACGGTGGACTTGGTGAGCTAGAACAGCAACCCTATACGCAGCACCGGGTTTAACTCGTAAACCCCAAAATGGTTGGTGTGTGTTTTTATCATTATTTTTAAAATGATAAGAAATGGAGAATTTGAAGCAATTTATCATTGTTTCAATTAGAAACATAGAGAAAAATAAAACAGTTTTATTTTTCCCTTCATTTTTTTTTTCTTCTTCTTCTTCTCTCAGTTTTCTTCTTTCTTTTCTTTTCTTTTCTTTCTCCGTTTCTTTCTTCTCGGCCAAATGGCCAAAACACTTGCACACACAATCAATTTCATTTCTTTCTCTCTTCTCATTATATATATATATATAATAAAATATTAATATAATATAAAATATTAATATAATAATAATAATAATATAATATTACAACTAATGGGTGCCAACTATTTGGCACTCAATATATTATATTATTATATATAAAATATCTTATAATAAAATATAATATAATATAAAAATATATTATATAATTTAATAAGAGAGATATTTTGATTATTTAACAAATAAATAATCAAAGTGAGAAATGACCATTTTGCCCCTCATGAATAGTTACCAAGTCTATCCCCTAGTGGGTCCCACCAAACTCGTACTTTGGTAAACTCAATCGAGGGTTCACAATGCGCCACTTGTCATTATACAATTAGTAAATAACAATTATTGACTAATTGTTGTATTTAACACTTAAATACAGACATGCACGCATTTCTGTGGTATTGCTGAATATTGCTGGATTAAATAATTTAATCTGGCACGCTGCCCCAGTGCACAACAAGTACACTTCATATCGCGGGACTCCCTAGGTCCTACGCCTAATTCGTCAAATGGAACTATTCCATGAGTTCGTGAACAATGCCCCACACACACGTTACGGATATTATAAATCAGCGCGTTGAACCATGCAAGCTGATGTTACAACGCATACGTATAGTCCTTCCATCATGATATCCTAGATGTGCTGGGGATATAGATTATCACCGTCAAATCCTCTAGTGCTCATCCATGTCTTATTTTCAGACTCGTATTTCACTGAACAATGTGTAAACTCCTTTGCCATATTGTTCTACCCTGACGGAACTCTTTCCCGGGATAATTGCTTGTGGCCACAAGACTTTCTGAGATACAGTCTTGAAGCATCTGGATATCAAACTCCATATGGGAGCTGACGGATCCCATATCTGTACGCACCGGACTCCATAAGCATCGGACCATACTCAGCGACACTCAACGGTCACACCATGAAAGGTCTGTGACATGCATGGAACCACAGTATGGTGGATTACTTATAAGCCCACCGTGGCACTCAGGTAAAAGGACCACGTATGCTACTCAACCCGAGAGGACCATCTGTTGATGGCTTACATTGGGTGTCTATCAGAGGCCCTTATGAGTCTGCCCCATATCCAGTACTAACTGGATACCCATATGTCAATACGAGCTCCAAGCTTATAGTCGGCTAGGAACGACCATTTATATACACTATAGGTACAACATATGCTGATCTATATATAAAGGTATCCACCGACAAACCCGCATCAGTAGAATAGATCAGGGACAATTATTCGAGAACATACTTGCGCAACTTATATTTCCTGGCACCTGATTGCAACTATGCAATTACTAATATATTCTTAGATCTATGTTCCATTACAGATAAGGCTCTAACTCTTGGATCTGCTGAGTATTATAACCAGTTTACATTGGGTTCTTAGGGTATTCTTCGGCTTGCCTTCTCCCCCATTAGAACTGTTCCTGAGGAAAGTGATAGACCCGTCTTTTATACTCCTCTGCATACGGGCAGCTCGTTCAAACAGTTGAGGGAATGTTCGGAAATCTCCTAGCACTATCGCTTCCTTGATGGGCCCATGCAGGTTATCGATAACCATATGTACTGCATCTTCCTCTTTTATGTTCCATTTTGTTTGCTTTAGCTGCTAAATTCCTCCATCAGTTAACAAAGGTAATGAATTCAAAACCAGGCTGCATTTTTTCATTCACCAGATCACAGAGATTGGGGGATGTTCCACCTGGTGCAACTACTGGCTGGTGAATCTGTCAATCACATCGTCAAAACTACGTAGAGCATCAAGGGTGAGAGATGAGTTCCACTTGAGTGCTTCCCCTTCTAATGACTTCTGAGAAAGGTGTTTCAATAACCCAGACTGGGAATCAAGGCCTCGGCAATCCCCACAGAAGGATAGCAAGTGATGATATGGGTCGCCGACCCCATTGTATTTACTAAACTTCGGTATCTTGAACCCTTCTGGCAGAGCTACATCTGGATGTCGGCAAAAATCCTGGAATATAAGTGTACTTCCGTATTGGTCTGCTCTACTCAATATATTATATTATTATATATAAAATATCTTATAATAAAATAAAATATAATATAATAATATAATATAATATAAAAATATATTATATAATTTAATAAGAGAGATATTTTGATTATTTAACAAATAAATAATCAAAGTGAGAAATGACCATTTTGCCCCTCATGAATAGTTACCAAGTCTATCCCCTAGTGGGTCCCACCAAACTCGTACTTTGATAAACTCAATCGAGGGTTCACAATGCGCCACGTGTCATTATACAATTAGTAAATAACAATTATTGACTAATTGTTGTATTTAACACTTAAATACAGACATGCACGCATTTTCGTGGTATTGCTGAATATTGCTGGATTAAATAATTTAATCTGGCACGCTGCTCCAGTGCACAACAAGTACACTCCATATCGCGGGACTCCCTAGGTCCTACACCTAATTCGTCAAATGGAACTATTCCATGAGTTCGTGATCCGAACTCTTTCAGATCTACAATGTCTGTAACGTTACGTGCATAATACCATATAAATTAGTATTAACGATTAATGGGAATGTACATTTGTATAAATACACAAGTATATGTACATTCAGGGATAGCACGTAAGCACCGACCCTAACAAAAATATCTCCTTTGAGTAAGACGTATTATATTTCTATGAAATTGTTAAATGTATTAGTTAACTGTCAACATAATCCTTCCTCGCAATGGAAAATTGAATGCAGAACTACACAAGATATCAAATACGTCACAAGCGTGCTGATGCAAAGAAAGCTCTAAAAGATCTTCTCTTCAACAGTGGGTCTTCAAATGTCTCATTTCAGGTAAACTTGTCCACTACATCCTTTCAGGTAATGCCATGTTGTTTGATTTAAAACCTGGTATAATGTAGAATATGCCGATACAAGGTTATTTTCTTCTAATCATTTGGGTTGTCAGGTATAGTTGTATAAGTTGTATAGTTGAATTCAATTTTTAGGCTTGTTGATAGCACCATTTTGGGTATTTCATAATCATATTGTAACATCAATGTGGTCAACTTGCAGTGCTTGTAGAATTCTAGAATTATGTTTGGGTTTTACCTCTGTTTCAAATTTCAAACAGAATAAAAGATTCTCAGCATTTTATGTTTACCGAGTGGAGTTTTTTCTGGGGATAGAAGAAGTTGAGTAATAAATATGGTTTCTTTACTTATTTGTTTGTTTATTTAGATTAGAAATCTGGAAGCAGAAGCCACCAAACCTAAGTCTTCTTTATTGTTGAATTTCTTTCTTTTTCTTTTGTTCTGTAATTTGATGTAACATGGGACTGCATGCATAACAGTCAAGTTAAAATGTTTGCTTTGCTACGGCATTCTCTTATAGTTGATTTGAGGCCTGTTAGAAATTTAATGTGCTTCCTTTTATTTAGCTAGGATTCGAACAGAGAAAGTTGTGATTTAAATAGGCCAATTGAGGGCAAAAAGTAGTCACCATTTTGTCGTTGACTTTCAAATAAAATAATATGTAATGCTAAGTAATACTCAATGAAGCATCGTAAAAGCTTGGGGTGCTTACAATATCTTAAGAGTAAAAATTTCTTACTTTTAAAGCTCCATCCCATTTATAATCTTTCTAGGATTCATATTTTCCATATCTAGGTATTGATATGCTATGTACTTCTGCCAGGACGAAGACCCAATTTGGAAATTTGATGGGAGAAATGAATGCAATGCTCAGTCTGATGCAAAAGGCCGATCGAAGTCTTCTGCTCAAGGTTTTGGGAAATCCAACTCAAAGAGAAGGAAATGTGAGCTTATTCTTTCTTTTACTTCTTAATTTTATATTAAGTTGCCACATATTCATTTCTTTTCCATAATTCCACCTTTTTCTTTTGTTTCTTAGTTTTTAATTTTGATTCTGCTATGCTGGGCCGAGGCAAGAAATATATTTATGAGTAAATTAAGAAGTTTATGATTTATGTTGCTCATATTTTTTTATGCATATGGGATTGAAAGGTATAATGTCCTCTTCAATACAGTTGTATATTATCTCTATCATATGATCTCATCAAACTTAATAATTTCATTCCAATAGATGTTGTAGTCATTATGAGTTATTGAAATCATCAGATACAATAAAAGATGTAGAAAATATCCCTGGACTCCAAAAATATTTCTGCTAGCAATCTCCCAATGCCAACAGCTAAAACTGATACTCAAAAAACATTTCAAATGATGTAAATGGAATGAGTAAAGCTAACATAATTGAGTTCAATAATACCCAATTATTTTCTTGCTTCCTTGATGAATATTATACTGGTTTATGATGGGAGATGGAGCACAATCTTGGCAGTCAAATGCTATGACATTATAAACTGAAAACACGGAATGTTAGTACATTGTTTGATGTATCATACTTTCGTAAAGGATTTATGTTTCTTTTTGAGACAGACAAGAAAAGTTAAGAGAGGATTGGGTTGGAAGTTCCTTTTCTAAAATTCAAACCTCCATTCAACTAGAACTATCTTCAACATTTGCTCCGGATATTTGGTGGTAATTTTACTGTCATAATGATAAGAGAATGAAACTGAGCTGTAACAAATTCCAATGAAAAAGAATATAGGTCCAGTGTTCATGATTTAATTAGGTGCAATTTTTTGTGATTTCTTGCTGCATGTGTATTTTTATGAATTGACTGCTTCCCTGTATTATTTGTTCAGGTAAGTTTAGAAGAGAAAATTTATCCGGGGACTTTGATGATCCTGAGATAAACTTGCAGGGAAGGTTTGGGAACAGATGGTATACTTGGACCTACCAATCACGGGAAGAGTCTCCTTTCCAGAGCTCAGCGTCTGGGTTCCAGTGGAGAGAGCATTCAAACAGAACACACCACAGAACTAAAGATTGGGAGAATCCAAGTGATGTTGAATCTGATGACGAATTATGTATTGTAGGATCAAGTTCTGATAGAAAGGTTCTTGGTCTGCCTCCAACAGGCCCTTTAAAGATGGAGGATGTTAAAAATGCGTACGTGCTCAGATTCTCTTTTCCCTTAAATGCAAATAGACATGGTGATATTGGATTCTGCTTTACCTCAGTATATTTGTTCTAAATTTGTTCGACTTGCCCTTGCAGTTTCCGTTTATCAGCTTTAAAATGGCATCCGGATAAGCACCAGGGCCCTTCACAGGTCAGTTGATAATCATTCTAGTCTTTGGTCAGTTCCTTGACAATGAGTGTGAAGAATCTACTTTGATAGACCACTCGACTTTTTATTTTTTCAAAATATAAAATCCTTTTAAAATGTTATATAAATGAAAACCAAACCCCTCCACAGCTCTAATACGAGCAAGATTCAAATCCAAATGTCTTTTACCACACCAAGAAATCTTATCAGCTGAACCCACTAATATTCACAGATCACTCTTGATTTTGCTATCCTCTGATTGACTTAGGATCATTGTCTGTCAATGTGCCTCACGAATGAAGAAAATATGGATTGGTGCTTATACATGTCATTCTTCCATAGACTGCTTGTTATGAAACTTTGCATAGTTTAGAGTGAGCATGCAACAGCTGCAAAGGAATTCTTGCATATTATCTTACATGTTTGAAATTTAATCGATTCAAAACCTTGGAGTGGCGTCTGATCATTTGGGAAACTTAAAGCAATTTAGGTGCTTATCTGATACTGTAAACCCTATCTGGTCCACTCAATACTGTAAATTGAGATATTATTGCTGCCTAATTTTTCTGGTTCTAAGTTCCATCACATTTTCTTTTATACGTTTCTTTTTGGTCCCTTTGTCTCGTTTTTGAGCTCATATAACCTGCATGCATTTCTGCAGGTAATAGCTGAAGAAAAATTCAAGCTATGTGCTAACGCATACAAATCATTATGTGATGCTCTCTCCTGAGTTTCAACTGCACGAGTTTATCAAAATGCATACAAGCTTCTAAAGTAGCTTTGCTTTCCACAGAATGTCGACAGTGAATAAGAAGAGGTATTACATTTATTCTTTATTTGATTTTTATTAACTTCATAGCATTCTTCAACATTAATTCTGTAACTTCATGGTAGTAATCTACTTGAACTCATAATTATGATAATCATTTCAATAAACCGGGCTGTTATTTGATGGTCCAAGTTGCTTATTGCTTGTTTTTTCTAAGACGCATTGTTTATTTATAGGTTTGAAAAACTTTAACTTGTAATTCCAAATATATTAATCAATTAACACATTATTTAATATGGGTAAATAATAATAAGAGAAGCTGTTTAATAATAAGATACATGTTTAGTAAGTTGCATTTATAAAATAATTATTAATATTTATTGAAGTAAAGCTGTTTAATAACTATTTTTCCTTACTTAAATTTTTGTTTAGGATGGTCAAATTTTTAGTGTTTCTGTTGCTTTTCAGAATGTATTTTCTAAAGACTAGCACTAATTCAAGACCATTAATTTTTTACTTATTAGGGTGGGCCTTGGGGTTAAAGCTAACACAAACTACACCCAAAAGAATTTGGTTGATTTTTTGCAATCCAAATAAAATTACTATCCAAACCAACTTAAACTAATATAATTCGGTTTGTTTTATTTGATTTAATTCTTCTTCTTTTTTCCCTTTTTGAACTCTTGTACCGCGACTAGAGAGGTCTTGCCTCAACTAAAAATTGAACCTCGATGGGAAAGGGTGCACTCAAGGCCCCCAACTACTTAGATCATGATGTTAAATGCCGGTTTGAGCTATTTTTATAATATACTATTTTTTTTTTCGTTTACTTTATTTAGACCACGATGCTAAGTATCGTTCTACTTTAGTGTCTGAGTAGATAATTTTACTTTCTCTTAATTCTTAGTAATATTATTTATCAGATCTTTGAATTATTTATTTCTCTTGAAATTTTTTGAATGTTTATTTCTACACTCGTTATAAAAATAAAATATGACAATTTACTTAATTAAATTAATAATATTATGTTTATATAGTTGAAATATAAGTTTGTATCTCAATTGATAAAACATTTGATGTATTTAGTATTGTTTGATACTGTATAATTATCATATTAATAAAAAGTAAATAGTTTACAATTATTTGATAAGTGATAGTCATTGATTAATGATAAATTTATATAAATACAAATTTTGTATCTAAATTATATAAATGTAACGTTACTTTAATAAAATATAAAAAAAAATAAAACTATAAAAGTTTCACTGTAATACAAAGACTTATATTGATAATCTAAATCTAAATTACTTCAGTATAAAATACAATAACATATAAAAAAAAACATAAAATTTCATCCCAAAGTTTCAAGTCAAGTAGTTTAACTTGTAAATTGTAATCTTAAAAAACATTCCAACGTGATTTAGTCTTGTATCTTCTAAGTTTAACTAAGGATTTAAGTTTAACATTGGGTAATAGAATTAATAAAAATTAAAAATTCAGTTTGGTTGGTTTAAACATGGATAAAAACCTTCAATTCAAACCTACCCAAATTTAATTTTGAATCAAAACTCAAACCCAATTACACAATTTGATTTGAATTTGTTTTGGGCTGTTATACCTATCCAATCCACTTCGTGCTTATCATATTTTAGACTAGCATTATTATAAAAGTCAATTGCTAGATGTGCTTTGAAATTGTGTTATAAATGCATCTTCTTCTGAAAAACCAAACATCATGAAAGCATTTTAATTTAGGGTTTGATTGACATTTATAAAGATGATGGTGATGGGTTTGAGTTCTAAATGCTTTTGCAACATTGCATTTTGTATTTAAGTGATGGGTTGGGTTGGGTTTGGAACTTGGATGTAAATTAGTTGTTGCCTTCATAAATCATAAATTGTGCAATAATTCTTGTTTGCTTTGTAGCCCTTTTCCCATTAAACCCACCTTCTTATGCAATAAAAACATAATAACATCCCTCACCCTTGTTTCCTCGTTAATACTTTGCAACTCTTTCATTTAGAGCTTCATTTCCTACCACCAAGGAAAGTTGATAATTTTGTTCTTGATTTTTTTTCTTTTAAATATTACTTAGTTTTTTATATAGAAAGTATTTGCTTATTTGAGTTATATTTTTCTTATGTGGATAATAATCCTTATTCAAGTATAAAATGGATATGTATATTTTTTTTATTTAATAATTGTATTAAACCTATATAAAAGTCAATCTCTTGTATTTATTTTTCATAGTGAAAATATACAATTTTTTCAAATTTTATCACATGATAAAGATAGAATTGAAAGTGATATTTGACCGACTTAGACAAATATTCATTAGAAATCCATTAACAGATTGAATAGACGGTAAATTAAAAACAATAATGTTAAAAGAAAACATAATAGCATTTGAGGTCTTGTGTTTGGATTTGAGGTCGTGTTTTTTCGAACATAAAATGTTTTCATTTGTGTCTAAGTTTTAATTTTTTTTAATAATTTATAAAAACTATTTTTTTTTTTTGAGGTCATGTGTTTTTTGGAACATAAAATGTTTCCATTTGTGTCTAAGTTTTAATTTTTTTTTATAATTTATAAAAACTATATTTATTTTTTTTTAAAATACCGAAGATGCATGATTCATATGCAATACACCATTGATTTTATAAGAAATTAAACTTTCTTTAGAACAAACTTGAGCTGAGGTTACTTGGCAAATTTTACAAGTGTAATATTAATTTTATTCAAAATCATTTTTATTTTTATTTTTTTAAAGATTACATTAATATTTTAATAATTAATTGATTAATATCATACTTTTTAAATAATATTTCAATACTTTTTTTAATTTAAATGATGTGTCAAGTACGGTGATGTTAAATAATATTTTAATAATTTTTTTATTTTAAAGAATGAAATTATGTGACGAGTAATTTTTAAATTAAAAAAGGATTATAAATTAAGAAAGGATCAGAGAGAGAGAAGGGTAGAAATAGAAATAGACAGGTCATGTAATGCAATGCATTGACAGCAACACTAGTTATCAGTTTCGTCATTATCATCGTCATTACCATCCCATTGAATATTGATCATCAGATTCAGAGTTAGATGGGGTTCAGTCTTGAACTCTATGCTTATGCAACAATAACACTGTTACAAAATTCAAATTCTGTGTGTCAGGATTTTCAACAAGAATATAAAAAAGTTATTATATATAATATTATTGATAAATAAATTTATAATATTATATTGTAAATTTATTGAGAAATAAAATGAAACTTTCATGGTTCACTCAAATTTAATTCTCCTACTCAAAGAAATGTAAACAAATTCCACAATAAAAAACTATCCCGATTAAAATTCATTATCTTTATCAAAAAAATATCTTGTCAAAATTCTCGTGCAAGAGGAACCAACTACTTCGAATTAAAGGAAAAAAAAATTTAAAAAAAATTCTTGCACAGGAGAGATTTTTTATGTAAAACTTATTAATTAATTAATTGTATCTCTTTATCCTTTCTTTTTCTCTAATCTATTAACTATTTATCATGATTAATGAAACTGGTATTTAGAAGTAGACTTTTCTTGAAGAATAAAAAGAGAAAATAAAAAAAAAAAAGGGAAAAAGTCTCAAAAGTAGTCAAATATATGCCAGTGACACCTCCATCAAGATCAAGATCAAGATCAAAAGGTTTAAGTAATACGAAAGTATAGTTAAAAACAAAGAATGACAACAGAAGTAGAAACCATGAAGGCATAAATCAAGATGAAGAAGCCAAAATGCAGAGCCCAGTTCCTCTTGAACTTACCGAAATAACTCTCCGGCGGCTCCTGGTAATGAATCTCGAACTCACCACCATCTTCACTGCCAAACCCATCAACGAACTCCACGTTGCTCATCCTCACCTTCATCTCCCTTAGCTTCTCCGTTGCCAACGCCAGCGTCAGCTTGTGGCACCGTCTCTGGTATTTGAACCCGTTGATGCACCTCAGGGTATGGGCCACTGACACGTAGAAGATGAGGTGGGATAGGGAGAGGAGAGTGATGGGGGATCCAGCAGTGGCGGCACCGGAGCCTCGAGGAGGGTTGGGACTGGGATATGAGGACTAGGGTTAGGAATACGAAGAAGAGGAGGAAGAGCTTGTGGAGCTCTTTCTTTTGAAGGTCTATGGCGCATTTCTTCTCCAGGGTTTTCTCGAAGTGGAGCTGGATTATGGTGTTCATGGCTTGGAGTACTGTTTCTTTTGGGATTAGGCTTTGTTGATGGTGTTGATGATGAGTGTGAGTTTCGTAATCCGCCATTGGTGAGCTTGAGCTAGAGAAATGGAGTGGACGTTGATTTTTTTTTTTTTTTAGGTTTAAGAACTGCAAGTGAGATTGAGTTGAATCTCGAGGAAAGTTAAATTGAATTTATAATTTATGCTTTATAAATTATAAATTTTTTAAGAAATGATAATCCAACGGCTACCATAAAGTTAAAAACAAAAGTGTTGAATGATCTGTTGGTGTTTGTAATTTGTACTTTAGTACTAGTTTTGGGTAATGGGTTCTATGTAAATTGGGCCTATGCCCGGGCTTGTAAATTGGGCTAGAAAATCAACGTCAATGTTTAGTGATATAAAATTTATCTTCACAAATACTTTTCGGGAGGACTTTCCTCTTCTCACTTTGTTTTTGCAAATTGTTATTTGTGAAAAAAAGAAGGTCATGTGATTGGATTTGAGTGTGGAAAGAGAGAAATTTGATTGGAGTGGGTAAGGAGTAAGGCCTTACCTACCACAAACTAGAAGTAGAACATGCTCATTCGTTCGTATTTGTAACAAAATTTCCATTAGGCACCAGCTACCACCACCCACATACACATCATGTTATAATTCCAACAAGATAAAGCTTTGAGGATCAGATACAGAAGGTTTGTCTCTTTTGCTGTTTAAATAATTCATATTAATGTTAGAAAAATTCTTTATAAAACAAATATATATCGTTGGAAACAAAACAATAGAAATTCCGTTCATATTTAAATAGAATAACACTACACTTTTTTAATAATATCTTAATTTTTTATTTTAAATAATATATTAAATAATTATTAAATAATAAAATAGTATAATAAATAATTTTAAAATTTATATTATTTTATCATTCAATAATGATTTAATGCATCATTTAAAATAGAAAAATTTAAGATACCATTTGAAAAGTATAGTATTATTTATATAAATATGAGTAATGTTACATTTCTTAAATATAATTTTAAATTTTTTATTTTATATAGATGTGTCAATTAATTATTAAATAATAAATTGTACAATTTTTAAAATCAACTATTACACTGTTTACCATTCAATAATTATTTTATACATAATTTAGGATAAATTTTTTTAGAATATTTAAGAAGTGTGGTGTTGAGATTTTTACATGCTTTAACACTATTTTATTAGTAGTTGACACCTTAAAACCCTAACGTATATGAAAAACTTTACTCACAATTATAACAAAAATAAAAAGATCAGACAAAACAAAATACATACAACAATTACACACAAGCCGAAAGAAATTTACGTAATTCAATAACAAATACTTACATTTACAGTGAATTATGAAATCTTAATTTTTTTTATTAATAAGTTCACAAAACTTTTAGATCACAAAAAACTTTCATAATAGATTACAAGGATGCATCAATAGATGAACTCTTTAAGAGTTTATCGTATTCGTTTACATATTCAGTACTCAAGTGCTCCATAAGTGTTCTCTCGCATATTCAGCACTCAACTGCTATATGAGCTCTTTATTCAATATTCTTTTTAATGCCTTTTTGAGACATATCACTTTAATGATTTTACAAGGGTTTATATAAATTTTAAATCAATCATAAAATTCTCATTCTTTATTGAAATAGGAATTTGCATATAAAGAAATTCAAAACTAACTTAAATAAATCAAATCGCACTTAAAATAAAAAATTGCTGAAACTTTGCATTATGGTGTTGTAAGTTTGAGAACTACGCTGCAGCACTTAGACTTGAAAAAGTTCTCTTCATATGCTTTAAGTTATTTTTTATTTTTATCACTTTTTCGTATATTCAACGCGTATTTAATTTCATGTTGATTTTTCATTAATCTCCAACTTAAAAATTAAAATTAAATGTACAATTTTAAATTATCAAATTCTAATATATAGTATTATTTTATATGATTAAATAAAAAGAAATTCTATTCATGAAATGATTGAAAAAAATAGGTCTCTGAAATGAATATACATCAAACAATGTTTCATTGGATAAATGTGAACTTGAATTCAATTAAATTTATTATTATTAATATTCTTTTTATGTCAATTGATTCAATTAAGAAACCACTTGTATTTATATAAAGAGATTTGAACTTGAACCTCAAAATTAGAATTCTCTTCGAATTTAAGTTCGTCTAATTTTTTTTTTAAAATTTTTCTTGACATATGTATTATATTAACTATATTTTATCAATATCTAATTTTTTTTAAATTATTTTATAATTTATCAATCATCAACTACATCTTAATATTGACCTTTGCAATCAGAAATTTACCAACATAATAAAATAAAGTTAAAGAGTTTTTTTTAGCCTTTTTTCTTTCTCATGCCTATTTCGAAACAAAAACCAAACTTGAGCATCTTTCGTCCCCCCATCTCCACCGAAGAGGGGGTCTTTGGCCCTCTCTTCGGTGGTTTATTCTCTTTTCGATCTACCTTTGTTTCCTTTAGTTCGTTTTTTTTTCTTGTTTTGTTTTGGTTTGCTTCTTTTCGTCCTCCTCTGCATATCTGCTGGCGATCCTGTTTCAGACAAGAACTAAGCGAGTCTCCTCAGCCTCACCGAGCCTCATCCACCGTCGCTTCTTTTTCTTTAGTTCCAATCGTCGCAGCTTGGTTGATGTAACCCCTGGAAATCCAGCCAAATCTCTAGGGTAGCAACTAATCTTCTCAGTCGTGCCTCAATCGGCTCCATCTGGCCTTGTCGGATGCCTTCGCCACTGTCCTTCCATGAACGCCGAGAATTAATCATTCTACAAGCTCCCACGGCCATCCGATCTTATTTAGTTTTTTTTTTTTTTATCATTAATGTTAGTTTTAGATGCAGTTTTGATTAGATTTTTCTATGTAATTTGTAAAGGATGTAAGATACTGTGTGGTGATGTTTGTGATTCCCTCCTGCGCGAGGGACGTTGTGTCATGTACGGTGTGTTTTAATTTCTAGAGTAAAATCTTTCTCGTTTAAGGTCAAATAATCTCTTAAAAGGACTGTATTTTCTTCTTTATAAGGTCAATGTTCCCTTTTTCCTAAAAATCTGTGTTTCTCGTTTTTTTTTAAAAGGTCTATATTCTTTTTTTTTTTTTCTTTTTTTTTTTTTCTCTATTTGATTGTAATTTTTTTTTTTATAAGAATTTAAGTTCAAGTATATTTTAGTGTGTAAATATAATATTTTATCTTAGTAATTCTTTATTTGTAATATTATAAATTCTTTAACGTAATATTTTTAATATTTATTAGAGATTTAGTGATTTAATAATTTTATTTGAATAAAAATTATAAATATTATTAAAGAGGAGAGTAACACAAAATTTAAAAAGTGTGAGACAAGAAAGTCTAAAACATATGAAATACTAAAGAAAAAAAATAAGATACGAAGGGTGAAGCGAAACAGAATTGAAAGAAATGAAGAAAGTAAGAAAAACACGGGAGTTGGGACAGGGTTGAACGTCATGGCGCCTAAGGCTGGACGCTGCAACGCCTAAAACAGCAAGCTAGCGCTGCGGCGCCGGCCACGGCATGCTTAGTGCCACAACGCCAGAGTGGATAGAATCAATTTTGAATCTAAATTTTTGAATTCTGAAAAGTTTTGAACTTCCAAAATACATAAACTCTTACTCCAATTAAGATTAGTATTAGTATGCACAAAATAATCCCTATATAAACTATTGTAAACTTTTTAATTGAAATTAAACATTAAAAGAGACTTTAAGAGATAGAAGAATTAGATAGACACTAAGTGCTTGTGTGCACTATAGTGGAACCGTCGTTTGGGTGTTCATTGTTCGTAAAAGAGCAATGACACACTAAACATTAAATCATTTTGAGGGCTTTTTTATATTGAATTTTTCTGTAAATTCTCTAGGGAGTTAATAAGAGAAGTTAGGATCCTTAAATCTATCGTGAACGTAGACATTTGTCGAATCATATAAGTAATTCTGTTGTGCTCTTTATTATCTGCTTTGAGTGATTGTTATTTTTATTTAATATTTTAATTATTTCACTGCACAAAAAAGTTAGAGTTGAATGTTGAATTTAGTTAAAATTTTTCGTTTTAACTAATCTCACGAAAAAAAAAGTACAATTCCTCCTATAATATTTATCAATGATATAATATTAGTATTTTAAAAAATTACATATTAATATTAAACAAAGTGAAACTCACAAAAAAAAAAAAAGATCGCAATCTTTGAACCTTGCTCATAATCTCACACTAAAATAAAAATGAAGTTGAGCTTAAATTCGATGTAATAAAAAAAATAATACTTTTGAGATAAGGTCATTAAACAATAATATTTATAAATTTTGGAAATAAGCATATTATTAATAAAAATATGTTAAAATTTAACAGTCAAAGGATAGTAAAATAAAATAATATTTAAAATAGTAAATAAATAATATTAAAAACTAATATTTTAAGATGTTTAAATTTAAAAATTTTAATTACCATTCTTTGTTTGATTTTTTCTTCCTCTTTTCTCTTAATATCTCTAACCCTAATTTTAACCCTAATTTTTCAAAATCAATCGTTCTCTAATGACCGTTATAATTGAGATTTGTACTAATTGATTTTGTACAAGAAAAAAAAAAGTTAATTTTAAAAATAACTAGCAAGTTAAAAATGTTATCAAAGATATTTTAGACATTTTTACTACTCTACTATATTAAAAGTTAATTTTAACATAATATTTTTTAACGATGGAATATTAATACCTATTTTCAAAACATGCGAGTATTGGTGATAGCTGAGTATTGGTGATAACTAGTCTTATCCCGAAGCTATTGTTGATAATATCCCAAAAAGTATATATATATATATATATATATATATATATATTGCATGACATACCCTTTCTTTTCACTTTCATAGCAAAAGATACAAAAAGAAATGAAATAACTTGCTCCAAATTCTATTCAAATGGTATCTATGCACACAACTGCAGGATTTCCGGATAGAGACTGATACAATTATTTAACTCAAAGAAAATGAAGGAAAGTAAATTAGAAAAAGAAATAAACAAAAACTAGATGATGATTGTCTTTGGTGAATCATATCTTATTGAATATTGCTTCCACGCACGAGTGACATAATAGCCACTTAATCGAAAAGTGCAGTCCTTTCATTAAAAGTATTACAGCTGATGCTAGTGTACAATGATTGATACAAATATAAATTTTCAAAAGCAAAATAACAAGTGTTACAGAATATCTATCTATATATATGACACACCGGCTAACCCTTATTCTATTTTCTACTTTCATCTCCAATCTCCAATCTCCACTCTCTCTATTTCTCTCACAAATTTATTCAACAAATGATGATCATTTACATATATAGCCAAAAGACTAGATGCCATTTTCCATGAAGGGTTCTACATACTCTAGCAAAAAATAAAGGATTAAAAAGGATGCATATATGACCCACAACACTATGATTTAAGCCTTTTGCAATGTGACCATGACCCACCTCTCCCAAGTCAAGCTGAAGCAAAAACCCCACTTTAGCTTTTGAAAAAGAACTTCCATTATTTGTCTCCTTAACCCATAATTGTCACTGAAGGATTAGCAGCTACAAGTTGATAATCATCTTGCTCATTATCGTCTTCAAGATCTTCATTATCTTCACTATCTTCATTATTTCCTTCTCCTTGATTATGATTAAGGTTTTCACTTCCCCCGTTCTCGGTCAATGATACAAGCTGTTGTCCCTCTTCTTGAGCACCCATCATGTGCATTAGGAGTTCCTCAGGCTTCAACTCGTAAACAGAAGAATTAGTGGGATTATCAACCTTCTTGGTAGTCTTCTCTTTATAGAGAGCATCAAGCTGGTGAAAGTATGGACATGTCTTAGCATCCTCAGGCCTTTTCTTATTGCTTTCTTTAACCTTCTTGAAGTACTTGTTCATGTTCTCCCATTTCTCTTTACACCTCTTTGCACTCCGATTGTAACCAAGCTTTTTCATGGCTGCTGAGATGTCCTCCCATAGCGGCCCTTTTGATCCATTTTCTTGATAAGGTGCCTCAAGATTACTCCGTAGCCTTATCAAAGCCTCAACTTCATCTTTAGGCCACCGGGATGAGCTCATATGCATGAAACTCTCACCACCATTACCATGTTCTTGCTTCTCCACAGCTTTCTCGACAGGAACACTTGTCTCGGAAAATTGCACTGGGCCAGATTGTTCTGATAACTTCTGCAAAAATGCAAGCACTGCAGCATCTTTAGCAGCTGCAATGGATCTTTCTTGAACCAAAATCTCACGCTCTCTCTTAATCCTAGCCAATTCTTGCATCTTCCAAGCTTCCTCTCTTGCTGTCCTTTCTTGTTCGCACTTCTCAATTGCCTCTATAAATTTCTTTTGCAAATTCTCTTGCTTCTCTATCACTTCCTTCATCAACCTCTCAAAGAACTCTGTCAGTTTCCTCTTTTTCTTTTGTGTCCTGGCAGATTCCTTGCTTGATGTAGAGGTGGTTGAAGTAGAGATATCCATAAACCTTGTACTTGGATTCTGGATAGAACACTGAATATCATTTTTTATTGCAGTTATTGGGTTTACATCCATCGCCACAGAAGGATTAATGCTTTCTGGGGATGAAACAGGAAGAAAATAATGGTTGCTGTCTAGAGCTTGTAATTGATCAAAAAACCTATAAGTTTTGCCAGATCGACCTCCTTTGGTTCTCCTATGATACTTATAGATGTTTTCAAACTTCTCCTTACATTTTTTCGCGCTTCGATTATATCCAAGTGCCGATAATTTCCTGACATCATCATCCATATTTTTCAATTCCATTTGAATATTCACTAACCAATAAAACATATCATGACATACCACTTCCATAAACTAGTCAATTTTGCTCCAATTTTCTAAAGAGTTTACTCGGAGAAAAAAAAATTCAATGCAACCTAGACGGATTCAAGTAATCATAAAAGCCGAAGACAAAATAATTGAAGCTAAAAGAACCTTATCATATTAAAGAAACTGCTGCTACAAATCCTAAATAACACTTCAAAGTTAAAACCATAAGTTAATACAAGTTAATTGAACATCAAACCATAAATAGGATTGCATAACAACAGATATAAATACATAGAATAGTGCTAAACAAAAGTGATTTTCAAATTTTGAGAACAGAATGGGTTATGTAACAGTAAAAAGCAACTAAACAATTATTCCAGAATCTACTTTATAAATTTTCCAGAGGAACGAACAAACAAACTTGAAAAGCCAAAATGAAAAGCACACTGCCACTGGAACAGACTTATACCAAATTTTCTCAAGAAAATTTTCAACTTTCGAGCGCATAAACTAAACTGAGCCAAGACTAAGTTACCTTGAAACTTCTTCCCAAAGAGGACCCTTGAGGCCAGAATCTTTAAAAGCAGTATCCATATCGGACCTTATCCTCAACAAAGCCAGAGTCTCTTCTCTTGGCCACCGGTTACCGCCAAAATTCCGGTCACCCTCTTCACCTTTCACTCTTTCCTCCTCATTCCCACTTCCACTCTCTCGGTTCTCGGTGTCCTGCCCCGGAATTTCCGGCAAAGTTGAAGCTTCCATGATTTTTGCAGGAAAAACAAAAAAAAATGGAATTTTTTACAGCTGGGAAAATTTGGTGAATCCTGGGGTTTTGTGAAAAGGAGTAAAACCGGGGTTTAACATTTATGGGTAAGGAAAAATGGGTTGGTTTGATATTCTCAAAATTCTTCTACTACAAATACCATTTTTATTGTGTTTAAGCAGGTAACAAATGTAAGGAGGAAAATGTCAATGTGAGAGGTGAATTAGGGTTTCTTAAAAAAGATAAAAGAAAGAGAGTGTGAGTTGTGCTCGAGTGGGGCTCAATCCAGCTAACTCCAATGAATTGTCAAATTTTAATTGGTCAAATGGTTATCTTCTCTTTTGACAATTTTTTTTTTGTTTTGACCCTAGTTTTTAGTTTTTGTTTTTATTTCTTTTTTGGGTCTAAATATATTAATTTGAAGCGTTTTTTTTTTTTGAGTAATTTGAAGTCTTGAATACCCATGAGTTCCATGCTTGTTATAAATAAAAATACATATACTCTCAAGCCTAGTTTGACATTAGGTGATATGATTTTTAACCTTTCACCAATTATCTAAGTAGGTAGATAGTCAATGAATATTGACATCAAATGAAAATATGTGGTTATCAAATATTTCAAGCTCAAGTAAACTAATTACAAAAGCCCCTTAGTTCTATTTTTAATACAATCGCATAATTCTTAATAATCAAATATTGATTTGAAGTAATTTGAACTTTTTTGTCCGATTACAAGTATTACATTTTAATTACAAATCACAACTTAAATTGTAAAATATTATATATTCAATTACAAATTATAAATAATTACAGTTCAATTATCAACTAAAATTGAATTATAAATCGCAACTAAAATCATAAAATATTATATATTTAATTACAAATCATAAATAATTACAACTCAAATAAAAACTAAAACTATCTCTTAACAACTAGAGGAAACACAATAATTTGAACCTTTTTTTGGATCACAATTATTGCATTTTAATTACAAATCACAACTCAAATCATAAAGTATTACATATTTAATTACAAATTATAAATAATTATAGTTCAATTATCAATTAAAATTGAATTATAATCGCAACTCAAATTATAAAGTATTACATATTTAATTACAAATCATAAATAATTATAACTCAAATATCAATTAAAACTACCTCTTAATAACTAAAGAAAAATTGCTAACTAAAATTGGGCATAAAAATTACCAACTAAAATTGGCTTCACTATTATCAAAATTCGAACTACTAACTTAAATTAAAGGATGCACAGACTTTATCATTAGAACAAAACAACCGCTATGAAGTAAGTTAAACTTTAATTACAATATTTCAAGTAAATGCAGCACATGATATTTGTTAACTTATCTAATTTGGTTTTTTTTTTTCATTTTTACTTTTGTATGTTAAAAAAAAATGTATATCAATTTGTTTACTATTTTATCACACACATGAAGGTGAAAGGTAAAAATGAAAAGCTGAATAAAGGGTGTATATGATTGAAGATAAGTTAATTGCATAAGCAGTCACAGTTGTAAAACACATGCAAGTTTTGCAGATGACAAGTTTGATTTTGGCTTGACAGCAAAAATTTGGTTAAAAATAAGCAAAGGCCCACATAGCCTACTTTTGCCTTTTGAAATCTTTGTTGTTTTCCCATTAACATTAACAAATTTGTTTTATTTCAAAAGAAAATCATTAAACAAGATATAAAAAAAAATGATCAATTGATTTGGGTCATTATCCTTGATAAGGCTCCATGTCATAATGTTTGATATGGTTAATGGGTTATCCACCCATGCTGCTTTAACCAAAAGTAAGTTTAATTAAACAAATAAATAGTAATAATAAAAGCTTTGATGACTATGCTATGAGAAAATAACAACCAAGATTATTAACCTTTTTTTGGGTATGGTTAATGAAGATCGAATGATGCATTAGGACTTGTTTTTGCATCAAGAAAGGCCATTAAAGAAAAGGTGCTTAGAACATAATTAAAATAAAAAGTTGTAAACCTAATTGATTAATATGAGAGTGAGACAAGAGTGTAGAATTGGTTTACGTAAATGGAAACTGATCAGGGTCTTTTCACATTAACCTTGCAAGCAATTTGTTTCATGGATATTATCATTGATACCTTTTAAGGCATAGTCTAATTTTTTTAATATCCACAAATTTTAAAAATTAATGTTAGTATTTAATTTTTTTTTAAATTATCATTGATGTCCAATTGTTAGTGATTTATTGTGAAAGTTAACAAATTCAAAAGTAATCAAATTATTTCACATTTTGAACACTAATATTTTTTTATAAAATAATAAAAATAATATAATAAAATTTAGAAAAATTTGGTCACCGATCAATGGCCATTTGGTCGTTGAACCAAGTGGTCAAAATAGTTATTGGAATGGCTGTAGGTGAAATTTTTTTTAATTTTTTATTATTTTGTAAATATTTTATTATTATTTAATTATATTTAAAAGTTAAAATTTTAAAATTTGTGTGATTGTCATGTTATGTCAATTTCGTTTAACATACAATGAAAAAAATGACCATTTAATATTTATTGACATTAAATTTATTTAATTTAACAGAATATTTTTAATAATTGAACATTCGTGTATATTTTATAAAAATTAAGTATTAACATTAATTTTTTTAATTTATAGGTATTGTTGTAATTAAACATTCCTAGAGGGTATTGATAATATCTCTTATTTTTATAAAAACAATTTTGGATTAATTTCAATGAGCTCCCTTTAGATATTTTACTATTTCAAATAGCTCTCAGAAAATCAATAAACCATTTTAGAAAGACCCTTTTCCTTTTTTAAAAAAGAAATTGAAAAAGAAAAAGAAAGCACTGAATAAATAACACTAATTCAACTTCAAAATTTTAATTTTAGTGACATTAAGAAATTTCCTTTTCTTCAAAACTACCATTTAATTTTAACTTTTCTTATATTAAAGAATTCAATTAATCAATTAATAAAATCGCTTAAGAGTGGTTCGAGAGATTTAATGTTCAAACCTCATTCACATTAAATTGATAGAGATTTGGTTTACATTTTTTTTGTAATGGATTTTTAAAAAAAAAAGAATTATGTTAGATATATAATTCCAAATCTGTTTTTATGACTTCCTAACATTATGTAAAAAGTCAAGGGATTGAATAAAATTATCTCAATTTTGTTCAATAAGCTTCTTTACAGCCTCCAATTATCATTTCAACCCTATCTGAATGTATGCATGTGAAAATGAAATTTGGGTATAAAATTATCTAAAGCCCTTCATTGATGTCTTACAAATTTTTTTTTGTGAAATTTAACCAAACATTGAACTCTCACAAAATCTAACATAAAAGTCCCTGATGTATGTAAGACTTGGAAATCTTGATATTGATGTTGAGTAACATATGGAGATGAGAGATTTTTTTTCTTTTAGTGTTTTCTTTTTATCTTCTTATCTATTTTGCTTGGGTCGGAAATTATGATAAATGTT
Organism: Ailanthus altissimus; assembly: GCA_946807835.1. NCBI lineage: Eukaryota > Viridiplantae > Streptophyta > Magnoliopsida > Sapindales > Simaroubaceae > Ailanthus > Ailanthus altissimus. The sequence continues at coordinate 12,081,024 of OX327706.1, read as the reverse complement.
AGTGGGTCTCAATAAAATTTTCATGTAAAAATCTAAAATACGGGTCAAAGTTTGTCAGCCGTGAGGATTGAAGAAGGTGGTGGTGAAATTTTAGGTGGTCTAAAAGTAAAAGCCTCCCAGTCCCAGTCCCAGTCCCAGTCACAGGCTGATAAAATGGACCAAATTGGTAGGCTTTTTGTCATGTAATTTCATTCAAAATAACTTGACATTCGTGGTTGAAAATTATGACTTGTGATTCCATAAAATATCTATACGTACGAGAGTGAAACTAGTTTTAGTAAAAAGCAAAAAGAGCTAAAATCTTTCTATTTGTAATAAGCTATTTCATGGTTTTGCAAAACTTACTCTCTCTCTGTAATTTAAAAAACAGTTTGATATACTTCTGTTTCTGTATCTTTACAGAATGTTATTAAGAATGAAACTCATCATTCTCCCATTCACTCTGTCTTATGTCTTATGTAACGAGAATCATTTCTTAACCTAATTTTTAAATAAACTCCTTTATTTTGTCTCAAAAAAAAATTCTATTTGTATATTGACTATTTTTTTTTAGTCCGGAAGGAAGATTCTATGTTACTTGAAGTAAATGCTTGGAGTTGGAAGTTGGGTGTAGTTGGACTTCCAAATTCATTTATTTATTTGTTTGTGGACAAGTGTCGAGCAATTTTAGGATTGCCACAAAGTTACGTAAAGTCCTCTTTTTACGCATTTTAAACTTTAATCAGTGTGGAACTTTTGCTTGTAGTTCAAATTTGGGTGATTTTGAGCATGTGCATAGAATTTGCAAATGATAGTTATAGGTTCCTATTTTTAGTTTAAATCTCCCCCAGGCATCAAGCATGGATTGTGCGGGAGCATGATGATAATGGGCCTAAACGGTGGCTCTTGGACACTTCCATCTTTTTTTTTTGCTTCATCATCGATGGTAAGAATGTACAATTAGAAAATTATAATATAGTTCATCTAAGAGTCACAAATTTTTTAAGAACTGTGCAATTTTAGATGCGTTACACGTTAAACAGTTTAAAAAATTACACAAAAAAAAACAAAAACACGTACATAAATTATTTGAAAAAAAAATTTCTATATTATTAAAGAGAAAACACAAGTTATAAGATTATTGTATTGTGTTAGACGCTTTGTACAACTAAAAGTCTCTCCATTATATACTAACAGTCCTATACAATTGACAGTTGAGATTTAAATGATCTAACGGTGTACATAAAAAATAAAATAATATCTTAAAATATTTTAAAATGACATCACATATGCCATGAAATATTTTTCTTTTAAATTGGGGTTAACAACTCTAATAAGTCGTGAGTTTGGCCCGATTTTTTACCCATGTTACCAGGTTTTCTAAAAGCTCTAGTCTGCAAACTATTCCAACGGCTCATATAGTCTCTAGGAGATTTTGTCGCACACTAAATATTCGAGAAAATATTTAAAAATACTCGAGATGTGACACAAGGCAAAGGGAAGAGCTGACATCTAAAGACCCATTGCGAGAAATAGAGTGGTTTATGCTAGCTGCACAGATCACAAAATCAAAGCTGGGAGGAAGAGGCTCGAATAGTAATCGTGCTATGCCAGCCTAAGAACAAAAACAAAAAGGTCAGGCCCAATACAATTTATGAGCACAACCTATGTAACGCAGTGTTGTGCTCAAGCATGCAAGTTTAATGATAATAAGGCGACAAAATTGGTAGTAAGTTGGCTGAAATCAATAGGCTAGTCCATTAATTTTTAATTTTTTTAAATTTAATTAAATATTATTTTATAAAATAAAATACAATTTTTTATTTTAGCAATTGATTTTATGAGGGCTTGAGCTCTCATATTAAAAAACAAATCATTTAACCACTTAAACAACATAAAATTTTGTCAATTAAATACGATTTTTAATATATATATATATAATATTTCGATCACTACTTAATCATACTTTAAAAAATAATTATTAAACCTAAAAATATAAAATTTTCAAAGACATTGAACTGATAAACATTTATTACTGTGTCAAATGATCGACTCTAAGTCAGAAAGAAGACTACGGTTCAAAGCTCGGTTATAAAAATTACAAATTTTAAAAATGGCCCAAAGTTTAAGTAAATTATCTTCTTTTTTTTGCCGCAAATGAAATTGTTAATCTTTTCTAGCTAATTAAGTTAAAATATACACAATTACACTTTAATTATATTAGGTAAAAATTTAGGACTTAGGTTATAAGAGGATTTGGATCCCCATACATATATATAATTGATCTAGTGAGCTACGTAACTTATTATAATGTGAGCAATATTGTCATATGTCATTGTCCAGTAAATTTACAACTTTATATAACTTTTACACAATTTATAATGTACTACCGAATACTGGTATGAGTCCAATAACTCAATATATAATGAGCTACGTAGTCTATTAGATTAATTGTATATATAGAGATGGGATCTATGACACTTTTTTTTTTATACAATTTTTGATACAATCTTATAATCATTAAATTGCATTTCATTCAATAATTAAGATTAAAGTTGATGTGTAATTGTTATATTTTTAAAAGTTATTTAGCTACTAATGAACCCCCATTATAACCTTAATAATATTATTTTCTCTCTCTTCATTTATTCTACTTTTTTTATCTCATTCAATTTATTTAATTTTCTCTTTTATATTAATACTTTTCTCTCTAATTTGAGTATAAATATCATATTTATTTAATTAATAACAACTACTATATTTTTTTAAATATATATTTTAATATCAATTAAATGGAAGTTTATAAATAATCTATAAAAGGTACTATGCTACATGTTTCAATATTAATAATTTCATTTTGATGAAATCTAGATAAGCGTGGATTGTTAGAGACTGGCTATCTAGTGTCTTAGATACTGTTGCGGATATCACGTCATGTACTTTAATTTGACACTCTAATGGTATCAACTAAGCCACAACTTTGATACCCCTTGCACCATATACGCAGCAGAAAACCATAACTCACACCATAAACAAGAACACATAAGATTAACACACCTATAAAGATAAAGAAAATAAATCAATCACAAGACACAAGATATACGTAGTTCGGCCCAAATTACCTATGTCTACGGAGGATCCATAATTCAGCTTTTTATTATTGAAATAGATCACTAAGTATCTTCTTACATCATCAATGATCCCACAAGACTCCTTAGTATCTCCTATAGAGACCTCTAAGCATTTACCCTTGATCATTATGACTCCCTAAGACCTTTTAGTATCTCCTCATAAGAAATTTTTACAAGAAACACAAGAATAACTCGAGCATCTAAGCCTAAAGGATTTATGGTGTTTCTCTTTTATTCACTCAAAGAACCTAAAGAAGAAAACACCCCCAAAGGTTACATCCTAGTGCACCACGCACTTAGTGCCTACCTAACTCCTCTATTAACTCTTATAGTTACATCTTGAAATCTTAAATGCTTGATCTTAAATAAGGGTTTACAAGTGTTTATATAGGGTGTATTTTATGCCTACAAACCCTATTCCTTGTTAGAGTAAGAGTCCACTTGTTTTGGAAGTCCAAAACTTTCCAAAACTCGAAATTCCTAACAAAAACGGACGTTTCTATGCGTTCTGGCGCCGCGACGCTCGTCCTTGGGTGCTGTGGCGCTGGGCTTCTGTGTTGAACGTCGTAGCGCTCATCCCTGGGCGCCGCGGCGCTGGTCAGCTCCCTGCGATTTCTTCTTTTCCTTCGCGTCTTTGAGTCCCGTTTCACTTCTCCATTCGTATCCCACACATCCTAAACTTCTCTATACATGTCCTAAATTTCTCCATACACGTCTCACACGTTTTAAACTTCTTATAACTCTCCACTTTAATATTCATCTCAATTCTTATCTAACTAAAATTGTTGAATCACCAATTTTTCAACCGATACTAATTCTTTGCTCCGTTGAGGATCAATGGATGTCATTCAAGAAGTTGTCTCCTTGCGTATGTATGTATTCACAAGGTTCAGAACCAGAGAGGAAATTTGTCACTAGTAGAAAGACGGTAAATGGCTCATTTGGGTTGAATACATGTGGTTTTTATGCCTATGATATAGTTTGGTTTCTGGCTTAGGCAATTGGTGCATTTCTTGATAGATTATTTATAAACTTTCATTCAATTGATAGTAAAATATATAATTTAAAAAAAAGAAGTAAAGTAGTTGTTATTAGTTAAATAAATATAATCTTTATATCAAGAAAAATATTAATACGAAAGAAAAAAATGAATTGAATGAAATAAAAAATTAAAATAAATAAAGAGTGATAAAATAATATTATTATGGTTATAGTGAAATTTGTTAATAGTTAAATAATTTTTAAAAAATATAATAATTATAAATTAATTTTAATTTTAGTTATTGAATAAAAAGTAATTTAATAATTATAAATTTGTGTTAATAATTATGTAAAAAAGGAGGTATTATGAATCCCACCCCTTATATATATATAATTTAATAAATTATGTAATTTATCGTATAATAAATTTTTGAGTAAAATTCTATAATATATAATAGTGTTGTTTAAGAATTACGTAATTGATTAAATTAATTATATATATATATAAAATAAAAACATATCACATTATCTGTTCTAATGAAATAAATAATATACGACAATTTTATTCCTATCAAATTTAATGGTCCATGTCGGCAATTTCCACCCGCACCTAATTACGGCCCTCCAATAACCTAATGAAATAAATAATATAAGTCAAATAATGAAAGTAGTCTTGTTTTAATAATACAATAATTTACAGATATTTATGATTTATAATAAGATTCATTATGATATAATTCACAAATTTAAATTCAGAAAAATTAAATTTTAATCATTAAAAATATTGAAAAAATTTATTCCTACTCGTTGGTAAGAGAGAATTCAAACCTTGGTCTCAAGACTATTCACTACTCCGGCAAAAAGTGGTGGGCACGATGAAAGTAGTTTTGAATGGTCACTAAGAGTTAATAATAAATCATAAACCGTGCACGTGAAACTCATACCCACTTAAAATCAGAGGTGAAAAAAATAAAAAAGGACAAACGATGAAAAAAGTTTTAAATCATAAACCGTGAACGTGAAGTGAAGTGGGTCCAAGCATTGAAAATCATACCTACTTCAAATCAGTGGAGTAAAAAAATAAAAATAAATAAAAAAGCCAAACGATGAATGAAAGATTGGAAGTCTTAATTAGTCAAAAACCGTGCATGTGAAGTGAAAATGCGTCAAGCATTAAAACTCAATACCCACTTAAAATCAGTGGATTAGATTGAACTAAAATATTCATGTTAGTTAAAAAATAGTTAATGAATTTTTATTTTAAGACAAAAAGCTTGTAAAAAGAATAAATGATGTCAAATGTCATGTAATGCGCTAAGCATTAATTACTCCTTAAATTCGAAATCTCGATTCTTTCGGGTTTCAAAAGATTCTCTTTCACTTTTTTACATTATTTATTTATTTATTTTATAAAACTGCATGTAAAGGGTACCTGCAACTGCTGAATGTACATTATCCCAAACATTTCTTACCTGGAATTGGTTTTTAGCTTAGAGATTATTGGGATAGAGGTGGGGAAGAGAGAAATGGGATTGGAAGCTATCTGGGTTTGGATTTTTTTGATCGTTGTTGTTCAAGTGGTTGGTGCTAAACATAATGTTGTTGATGATGGGTTGAAGATATGGCCAATGCCAAATTCTGTAACACGTGGGGAAAGGAGTCTTTATATGAGCAAGGATTTTCAGTTGGTGAGTCAGGGAAGCAAGTACAATGATGGTGCTTCTGGAATACTGAAAGATGCATTCTCAAGGTTTCTTGATGTTGTCAAAGTGGCTCATGTTGTTGATGGTAATATGTCTAAGTTTGATCACTCCACAATTCTCCAGGGCTTGAATGTTGTCATTTTATCTCAAAATGATGAGGTAATGCGTTTATTTACAATAATTTGAAGGTTTATTTTATGATATGTTTGTGAATATGGACGTGAGTTATATAGTGCTGATATAGAAGATGATGATCATGAATTGGGACACAGTTTTTCTGGAAAAAGATGAAATACAAATATTTTTGTGGGGTTTTTTTTGCAGTTACAATATGGCATTGATGAGTCTTACAAGCTATTGGTTCCTTCTCCTCTTAAGCCAGCTTTTGCACATCTTGAGGTAATCATAACTGGTCTTTTTCATAAAAGAATTTACTATTTATTATTGTTGAGATGCAATTATATAAGGTATTTACTATTTAATGAATTATAATTTCATATCTTGGCCAATTAAATCACCAGAGCGGTTATACAAATGAAATTTTGGGATTGGGTACTCTAAGTTGGGAGATTGAATGATCAATTTCCAGATACCAAATGGTCTTTTAATGACGTGATTTCTTTTAAACATGGAATACACTTGATTGATTTGATAGTCTCCTGCTTTTGTTGAGTGCCTAATCGTCGCTTGTAGCCAATGGACTATTTTTGTGCATTAATGTAGTTTCTACCATCTCTCTTCATGATGAAGGAGAGGGCATTTGTCTATTTACAAATCTTTTATATTATGGGATTTTCAATTGGAAACCATTGCATCTATCAACCTTTGTAGTAAATATATTACACCGAGCAAGACAACCTCAGAATAGTTGGTGCCGTTGTACAACTAAACATGCAAGTAGTCATTATGCTTATTGAGGTCTAAAATGCCAGTATACTTCATATTTGGTGAGCAGATCAGATTGTGCAAGTTTGTTATTAATTTGTAACTCTCTTATAAACTCAAATTTATTCTGAACAATGCAGGCACTGACAGTTTATGGGGCTTTACATGGTCTTCAGGTAAGGGGCCATCGTTCCTGAAAATGGCACAGATACTTTTCCCATTATAAACAAATTGTGAAGTTATAAAAATATTTGTATTTGCATTGCAGACATTCAGCCAGCTGTGCCAATTCAACTCCATTTCTAGGGTAATAGAAGTAATTATGACTCCCTGGATCATAAGTGATCAGCCAAGGTTCCATTATCGAGGGCTTTTAATTGGTGAGAAGCTTTTTATTCTCTACTAGTGACATGTCTGAGTGGTAATTGTTTGTTTCTGTTGAAGGTATAAAATGTATGTCAGTCAGCATTGAGATATATACCGTAATGAGAAGATCTTAACACTTATAGATTGAGATTGCGAGCAGATATTTGAAAACCAAGTGGTTGCCTTGACCAGTTAAATTCCAGATCCTAAGTTCTACACTTAAACTGCAGTAACCTTTATTTGTGCCAGCAGGCAGTTTGACAGTTTTTCTGTATCAGTAATAATAAAACATCAAGAGTGGTTAGGGGTATTGGTAATAGAAGCATTTATCCTATGGATTTTGTGTCAAAGGAGAAAGCATATATTGGGTTCGCTAGAATGGTTGAATGGTCTGATCAATTTTCTCCAGCCTGGCTTTTGGATCACTAAATGAAGCTGAAATTTTAAACAAGATTAAATATGTTGCCTTTAAGTAGCTAGGACCATTAGTTTGACCTGTTTTTTGGTTTAAATGAATTTTTTTTATCTGATTTCTGATGAAATTTGCTGCAGATACATCTCGGCATTACCAACCATTGCCTGTAATTAAGAATGTTATTGACTCTATGGCCTATGCAAAGCTGGTATGTAATCTAGAATTGAAAAAACTGGTATTGACGTTTTTTTTTAATACTTCATCTAACAAAGTCATATGTGTACTACTATTTATAGTAACTAATCAGCAACACTTTGCAATTAGCATTATAGGTACCAATACGTTCTTGATTTCCATGATTTGAGATTTAAGTTTGTCTGTTTGTTATGATTCCTATGTTTTTGAACTGTTTGTTAACTGTAGCTTGTATGCATTTTATGCTTTTATCCATCTTCAGCTTGTCCATTATTTTGAATTCTTTCTAATCTTTTTAGTAGATTCTGTTCTTGTTTCTTAGCAAGCAAAGGAAAAAATTAGTCCATCTTTAATAGTTCCCGATCATATCATTTTAAGTTTGTGGTGTACCACCTGACATCCTGATTCCGGCTCTATTGACAATTAGTATCCATATATACGTTAAAATTCTCTTAGTGCACATCGTACTCAACCTCTACACAGATGCTTGAACATTTCAGGAATTTGCATATGTTTTAATTAATCCATCACATCAATGCATACATTTTGGTTAGCTATTCCTTGGTGACATTAACTAGATATTTGCTATTTGCAAGTAATGAACTTGTTTTAAACATAACACTACTGCAAATTGCTCTCTACACATTATTACTTCTTGCTTTATGCAGAATGTGTTGCATTGGCACATTGTAGATACACAATCTTTTCCTTTGGAGGTACCTTCATATCCAAAACTGTGGGATGGTGCTTATTCAATTTCAGAAAGATATACAATGGCGGATGCAGCTGAAATCGTCAGGCAGGTGCTCTTTGACTTACTTGCACCACTTAATTTCTCCTAGTTTCACTATCTCTAACATATTGTTTATCAACTTTTCCAGTTATGCCCAGAGACGAGGAATTAATGTATTGGCTGAACTAGATGTGCCAGGGCATGCTGGTTCATGGTAGTAATGACATGTCCATTCTTACACCAGTACTTTAACTTGCGTCTGATTATAAATAATTCAGTAAACTTTAATTTCATCACAGATAATCATCCTTTGGGTATTATATTATTATATTTCTCAATAAATTGATATTGCACAGATCAGGAAACCTGCCAAAAATTGTTGCTATAGCAGTTAGGTTGTAGCAATTTATAATATTTAGTGCCTTTGGTGGTTAAAGAAACGGTTCATGGGTATTTTACTTTGAATATGGTTAGACTATATTAGAGTTTGAGAATGTTGAAGATAAACGGGAAATAGTTTTCAGTAAATTCTGGGCAGCAGCTATCTGAAGGTTTTCAGGGTTGAAGATGAAACTGAAAATGCTTTTTAAAAAAGAAAGATAAGGTTTGCTAATGGTTACTGGTTGATGGGATATTGTAGAGATTGGAAATAGGATTAAGATATAGAAGAGGCATGCTTGATGGTCCTGACTTCCTATCTGTAACTAGAAGAATGATTATAACAATCTTTAAGTCTAAAATCTTTAGGTGCAAGTGTAAAAACTCTTAACAAATTTAATAGTAACATCAAAGTAATTGAAACAAGGGAAAGAAGAATAAGTCTATAAGTTGCTGTTGGAACTACATTTAGCATGTATAATGTCTATTATATCTCATTTTTTAAATATGTTTATCACTTCATCATGGTATAGGAAAGAAAAGCTTTAAAGTTGCCTTATACTAAGTATATGTATAACTTTTAGTTTTAACGATTAGGGGAATTGGCTATCCTTCTTTGTGGCCATCAAAGGACTGTCAGGAGCCACTTGATGTCAGCAATAACTTTACATTTGAGGTGATAAATGGGATACTTTCAGGTAATTTCACCACTTCCTCTTCTGAACCCAGTAGCTTGATGTCATGAAAATATTGACAAAAACCGGGGACCATTTTTTTCCCCTCTAGATGAATATGCTTAACTTCAATGAAAAGTAAGTCAATGATCTAACATTTTTCAAACTTGTTTGCATCTCAGATTTCAGTAAAGTCTTTAAATATAAATTCATTCACCTGGGAGGCGATGAAGTTGATGGAAGTAAGTTCAATATTATACTTCATTGTTATCGATATTCTTATTGTTTTTGTCCTTACTACTAATCACTTCTGTTGTAGGCTTCTACAATTTGCTAATTATTTAAGATAACACTAAGCATAGAACTGAACTATGGACACGGCACCCATTATGAGGGTTGCATCTTATTTCTTCTTAATGTAATTAATGTTACACAACTACGAAGTAGTTTTTTTTCCTTTGGTGTTGAGATCTAAAAGGTAGATATCATCTGTCTTTTATGTGAGTTGATTAAGTATCCAGATTTTAAATATTGAAAATGACTGTTATGTTCTTAGAGTCTTGAATTGAGAAATGTTTTAAGGGTAACAATGCATAAATGGCATTTCATATCTAACAGGGCGGATGGGGATGACTTTATATATTGAGCATGCAGTACATTTTGTAAATAACTGGTACCATGCATGTGTTATGTAAAAGTAGCCTCTTGTTATGAGGAATTGATAAAATTATGTTAAACTTTCTATCCTTTCATCTCTCAACACGGCAGTACTTGAATAGTTCAATCGTCTTCCCTCTTCAAATTTCGTAACATCATCGTACTCAACCTACCAATTGAGTGCTTCCTTATGGACCTCAGCATACCCTTTGGGATGTTTCCTCTCAACTTTGGTTCTTATCACCTAACATATAGGCTATAAAAACGATCTAGGCTTGTATTCCAATTTTAATCATAAATGGTAATGGTCATATTGCAACAGAAGTGCTGTGATCTGTTGCTTTGATTAAGTTTTATTTTTTGTAAACTGTTGTTGCTTGTACTATTTTTGCATTTTTTATTTATTTCATCAATATTTCCAACAATGGATGGACTATGATAATGATATCAAGATGATTTATTGCAATTGCTTTATTGTTGTTAGGTTGCTGGACATCAACTCATCATGTATCAGAATGGTAACAATCTTAAGATTTTGTCCTACTAAATTTTTTTACTTCAATGCTAAAATGCTCTTAACAGATGGTGTTTATTTCCATTTATGTAGGTTATTTAACTAAATTTCCATTTGGTAGTCATTTTTCCTTATTATGCTTATCCTTCATAATGCCCTTAATTTGGGCTTTTTACTGGGGGATTTTTTAACTAATCTTTCATTTGTATTTGTTGTCATCATATATTCTAGACTTCAACTTTCCTTCATTTTATTTTAGTCAGAAAAGAGTGGATTTAATTAGTAATTCTCAGTCAAAGCCTAACTTGTAAAACACGAACCCTATTCTTGTCCATTCCAATGTGCAGGTTAAAGCAGCATCATATGGATAACTCTCAAGCTTACCAGTACTTTGTCTTGCGAGCCCAGAAAATAGCTCTTTCCCATGGATACGAAATTGTTAACTGGTATTGATTTAATGAATTAGCTTTATAGTCAATCACATGGATTTTACTTCTTCCAACTCGTGGAGATGAAAAATGGCAGGGAAGAGACCTTCAACAACTTTGGCAATAAATTACACCCGAAAACAGTGGTGCACAACTGGTATGTCCTCTTGGCTTTACTCCTCTTTTGCATTGTATGTACTATTGTATACTTGCTCTGTCATGACGATGATTCTGTCAAGTAAGCTAATGAAGGAATTACGATCAGATATGTTTGCCAGTCTGGATGTTCAATACTTTACAAGTTAAATTGCTAAAATGTTGAAGTAGATAGGAGGCCTGAGAAACTACAACTTTGGCTAACAAATTTTCTGGATCTCAATTGAGTATTTTGGGCTTCAAGCAATGTTCAAAATTCATTAATGTTGGTAATACCATTGACATATGTAAAATTGTGAAACACAGCCAATAAATAGTCTCTTTCGGCCTCATGTTGTAAGATTTATGCTGTAAATTCTTTATGATTTGCATGATATCAGATAGATTATTTTCTGCTTGAAATTTGATAGGCTTGGAGGTGGTGTTGCTCAGAAAGTTGTTGAGGCTGGATTAAGGTGCATTGTAAGCAACCAGGATAAGTGGTATTTGGACCATTTGGATACCACATGGGAGCAATTCTACATGAATGAACCACTCGCAAATATCACAAATTCTAAGCAACAGAAATTAGTTATTGGTGGTGAAGTATGCATGTGGGGTGAAACAGTTGATCCATCAGATATTCAGCAAACCATATGGCCACGAGCTGCAGCAGCTGCAGGTACTTGATGATTATATCACTATAAAATTCCATTCGTGGATAGGCGTGTCTTATCGTCGACTAACTTTTATTTCTCAAAACTAGTATTTGGAAAGCTTTTATTGAGATGATCATAAATTTTTCTACTAATAACATATTTCTCCTCTTACTGAAGAGCGGTTATGGACATCACACAACAAGCTGGCAAAAAAGCCATGGCAAGTTACTAAAAGGCTAGCACATTTCAGGTGTTTGTTGAATCAAAGAGGAATTGCAGCCGCTCCATTAAATGGTCTAGGCCGCGATGCTCCCCAAGAGCCGGGTTCTTGCCATTTACAATAATAGGGGAGCACTTCCTATGTCCTTCAAATGATGAAGCTGCTGCCTTTTTTTCTGCCTTTTTTTTGTTTTTTAAAGAAGGAAAAAAAATCTCAGGTGATTTTTAGTCTTCTAGAAATCTGAAATAGGTTCAATAAAGGTCTCAGAAAGTTTGTAATTTCCATATCCTGAGGATGTGGCTTCATAAATGAAAACTTTTTTTTTTTCCCGAACTTTTAGTGATAGAAACTTGTGAGAAATTGGTATTCTTTCCTAGAAAAGAGAATGTGCTAGAGCCTAGAAACAAGGGAACCTAATTTTACTAAGTTTGAGTAGTGGAGAGCTCAAGTATTCAGAAAATTTATAGGTCTGTGTTTTTCACCAATAAATAATGGGCTCTCCACATTGGTGGCCGCATTGCATAGCTCATGATCATGAATCATGGTCAAGGTGGCTTTTGATTTTGCCTAGAATGTATTTGTAAATCAACCTGCGTATTGCGTATTGGAGTCAAAATAAAACATGATCTGTTAACAACTTAATGATCTAATGTTTGAGCAAATTCTATTTGTACATTTGATTTCTGTTAACTACTACTGTCTACTAGGCTCTAGTTATTTATATTTGGAAAGTTTTTGAAAATAGTCCTTAATTTTATGAGTTATCTTTTTTAGCGACAATACAAATTTTTTATTTTTTATGGCTAAATAGGTTAATTATAAACAATTTTACTTTCAATTTTAAATTTTTTCGATTTTCTCTTTCTTCTTTATCATTCAAGTGTGTAAATTTATAAAAAAAATAAATAAATATTATAAAAAAAATGATAAAAAAGAACAAAGAAAAAGAAATCGACAAAACATCAATTTTAGATGTCACAGTGGCGAGCCACGCAAAAGTGTTGTACTTAGAGCACACGTGAGCTAAGCGAGTGCAATAAGCGCCCGTCTATGTTTAGCGCATGGCCAAAAGCCATGCAATTTGGGCACGCCACGTGGTGCGTTCTAATTGTTTTAATTTTTTAAAATATTTTAATTTCAATATAAATTAATTTTAATACTTATTAATTTATTTTGAAATAAAATATTTTTATTTGACATTGGAGTAATTTTTAAATATTATTTTCAAATAAAATAATATTTTAAATTGTAAAAAAAGAATAGAATTGGTGATAAATTTGTTTAAAAATTTAATTTGAAATTAAAATAAATTTAATAAAAATTTCAAAAAAAAAGGGCGTGCCACGTGGCTTATTTATGTAATTATATTTTTTAGTTAAAAATTAAACAATTAAATGTATTAAATTTTGTTAATTATTGACTTAATATACTTTAATTTATAATTTTATTAATAAGTAGTTAATTTAAATAAGAAAATAAATTATTACATAAAAAACAAAAAAAATTAAATTACATTTTTAAATATGTAATTAAATAAAAAAATATTAAAAAATAAATTTAATTTTTAAATTTAAATTAAACAAGCAAGCCATATGCAATAAGTTTGCTGTGTAGTGCTAAGTAGCTAGAGTGTTGTGTATGAATGGCGCTTGTGCTGCGAGCAGGACACAAATTACGATGAAGTTTTATCATGTTTGCTATCTTTCATCATTTTTGGTAATTTTTACCTTTCACTATTTTTGATTATTTTCAATCATTATTTCACCCTTTAAACTATAAATCTAACCATTTATACTAATTACTAACAAAAACACAATAAACACAACACCAAATTAAAAAACAACTATTTTCATCTTTTCTTTTTGAAAATTTCAATTCCACAATCAATTCTTTTAGTTTTTAATATTTAAAATATGACGATTTTGAAATTGATCTATAAATGACCGGTTAATTTGAGAGTTTTTGTGTGTGTTTTAGTGAGAGAGAGCTATTTTCGAGTGTGAAAGGCAAGGATATGATGTTTGAGTTTTTTTTTTTTCCTCAAAAAGAGATTGAAAAATTATAGTGTGTCAAAAAAAGAATAAACTTTAAAATTTGCAATCATTTACAATTTTTTTTAAAAATATTTTTATCTCTTTAACCCTTATAAGTTATAACAACATTTAATTCATCTTGTCATATATATTTATATAACTCAAACTATTTTATACCTCTTTGTTAATAAATGCCATACTGTTACTGTTTAAAAAAAATTAATATTTGTAAAGTTAGGGTTCTAGTCTTAATGGATGCTAAAATGTTTGAGTGTGAAAAGGAAAAGTGTTTGATGTTTGAGATTTTGCCCAAAAAAAAACTGAAAAATTAGTGTCCAAAAAAGAATGAACTTTAAAATTTGAAATCATTTACAAATTTTTAAAATATTTTTATCTCTTTAACCCTTATAAGTTATAACAACATTTAATTCATCTTATAATATATATATTTATATTTATATAACTCATACTATTTTATACCTCTTTGTGAATAAATGCTCTGCTGCTGTTGTAGAAAAATTAATATTTATAAAGTTGGGGGTTCTAGTTTTAATATATGCTGAGATTATATAATAAATTATTTTCTTTTTTAAGAGAATTTTTTTTTATGGTATGTGTTCGCTTTTTGTATAATTTTTATATATATTTTTAAATAAAGTATGTGGTTTTTCTTCTTTGTGGGTATGTATTCTTATTCCTTTTTCATAAAGTCTACTTCTCGATTAAGGGATACGTATTCTTTCCTCTTTGTTCATATAATGCACTTTTTTTTTTTTGTGTGTGGTAAAGTACGTGTTTTTTTCTCTTTGATGGGTATGTGTTCTTATTCCCTTTTTATAAAGTCTACTTCTCCAATAAAAAGTATGTATTTCTTCCTTTTTTGTGATTATGTGTGTTCTTCTTTTATAGAGTCTATTTTTTTTGTAAGGTATGTATTGTTCTCATATTTGTGGGTATGCGTTCTCCTTCCTCTTTCATAGAGTCTATTTTTTAGTAAAGGGTATGTATTCTTCTATTATTTATGGTTATGTCTTCCTTTTTAAAATATCTATTTCTTCAGCATAGGATATATTTAAGGTATGTATTATTTTCTCATTTGTGGGTATATGTTCACCTTTCATATGGTCTCTTTATCTAGTATATACTCTATTTCCTCAGTATAGGTATCTAATATATGGTATGTGTTCGGACATCTGTTAGTGTAAAAATATAATGTCTGCACTATATGTTTGACTGTCAATTTTTGTTATTTTTTTTATCTTTTCTAATATGAAATCTCTCATAATGGTTGTCACTCTCAGATAATAGTTGCATCTCTTTGATAATGGTTGCCTCATCCCTCCAATAATAATTGCCTCTTCCAACAACAGTTGTCTCTCAACGTTTACCATTAATTTTCTTCTCAATCTTAAGATTGTACAATCTTAAGTTTAAGGGGGATGTTAAAGATATAGAAAATCAATAAATTAATCCTACTATATTTAACATTACCTTTTATAATTTGATTTAATATATTATATTTGATTTCCTTATTATCTTTTATTGCCTTATTTATGTCAACCTAAAATCTATATAAAGACTTACTATCTAACAATTGTAATACGTAGAATTACAGCAATAATATAGTTCTTAAAGTTTTTTAGTTTTTCTTTATTATTTTTGCTGTCTTTTTATTTTTTTATTTTTTCTCACATGGTATCAGAGCTAGGTTATAGTTTTTCTCAGAGCCTTCTGATTATTTCTAAGAGCTAATTTTTGTTATCTTTTCTAATATGGTGTCTCTCAATACACTTGCACTTGCACTTGCACTTGCAATGGTTATTTTTTGTTTCTTTATTAGCGCGTTTGCCCTCGCAACGGTTAATTTTTTGTTTCTCTATTAATGCGTTTGCACTCGCAATAGTTAACAATGCATTTGCACATGCAGCAGTTATTTTCAAGCTTCTCTTAATGCGTTTCACTCACAAGTGGTTGACCTTCTCAATGCGCTTGTCTATCTTTGGCTATATTATCACTCATCGCAACATTGCCACTCGTCGACAACATTGCCACTCTCCGATAATGGTTTGCACTCTCGAATAATTGTTGCATCTCTTCGATAATGGTTGTCTCATCTTTTCAACAATGATTGTCTCATCTTTTCAACAATGATTGCCTCTTTCGATAACGGTTGTCTCTCAACATTCACCATTAATTTTCTTGTCAAACTTAAGATTGTACAATCTTAATTTGAGGGGGATGTTAAAGGTATAGGGAATTAAGAAATCAATCCCTATTATATTTAACATTATCTTTTATAATTTGAATTAATATGCTATATTTAATTTCCTTATTATCTTTTGTTGCCTTATTTATATCAACCTAAAGCCTATATTAAGGGTTAATATGTAACAATTGTAATACACAATTACAGTAACAATGTAGTCCTTAAAATTTTTCAATTTCTCTTTATTATTTCTATTGTCTTTTTTTCTTTTTAATATGGTATCAAAACCAAGGTCTTGAGTTTGAGTTCCCAAGTCTTTATTTTGAATTAATTTCTTGGTATCTTGGTTCTACGAGATGGTAGATTCACTTGATTTAGATCTACTCGAATCCATGTTTCATACGAGGGGGACTTGTTAAAGACTTGTCTTTAATACTAATATTAGGTATTCACCTATCAGTTTAAATTTTTGGGTTGAGTGGTAATCTAATATGACATCAGAGCTAGGTTACGATCCTTTTCAAGGCCTTTTGATCATTTCTAAGAGTTAGTTTTTGTTGTTTTCTTTATCTTTTCTAATATGAAGTCTCTCAACGCACTTGCACTTACAATGGTTGATTTGTTATTTTTTCTATCAACTCGTTTGCAATTACAGTGGTTGATCTTCTCCACGCGCTTGTCACTTCGACAATATTGTCACTTTTCGATAGCATTCTCTCTCGCCGACAATGATTTTCCCTCTCCAACAAGAGTTGTCATTCACTGACAGCAGTTGTATCTCAACATGCAATATTAGAATCAAGAATGTTCATTTTCAAACTCAAGCTTCTACCATATTGAGTTTGAGGGAGAATGTTAAAGATATAAAGAAATTAAGACAATTAATCTCCTACCATATATATATATATATATTCTATAATTAATATGTTATATTTAATTTTTTTATATGTATTTATTTTAACCTAAAGTCTATATAAAGGTCATCTATGTAACATTTGTAATACATGGAATTACAGTAACAATGTAGTCCTTAAAGTTTTTCATTTTCTCTTTATTATTTCTCTTATCTTTCTTTTCTTTTTGTCTTTTCTCACATAGTATCAGTGCTAGGTTACAGTAATTCTCAGAACATTTTGATCCTTTCTAATAGTTAGTTTTTATTATCTTTTCTAATATGATGTCTTTCAACGCACTTACACTTGTATTGGCAACAATTGATTTTTTGTTTCTCTATCAATGCATTTGCACTCGCAGTGATTGACAATGCACTTACATCCTTAATGGTTGTTTTTAAGTTTCTCTTAACGCGCTTGCACTCGCAAGTGCAAATTCTCAATGTGCTTGTCTATCTTCGATAATATTGTCACTCACCACAACATTATCACTCGCCGTAACATTGCCACTCGATGACAACATTACATGTAACACCTCAGAATATTTATTTATTAAATTAATTTTATTTATTTATTAGAATTAATTTTTATTTATTATGATTAAATTTATTTGTTAAAGGAAATGGAAGAATTTGATTGGTTGGAAAAGTGTTGGTATAGTAGAAATAGATTCATGAAATTAAAACCTTGGCCATTTACACTTTTCCAATACTTAATCATGAACCAATAGCAATTAGCCACCAAATGAATTAGAAAATAATAGAATTGGTTAATTTTTGACTTGATTTTAACTAGTTTAGTTAGTGAATAATTATTTAAATTTTTGGACCAATCAAATGCCACAATTTCTAACCAATTATATTTTTGTAGTTTTGAATTTAGTTGAGGGCAATTTTGACAAGAAAAGTGATGAGTATATAAAGGGGAATAGTGTGAAAAAATACTCATTTTTGCAAGCATAGTGCTGTTTCCCCCCTTTGCATTTTTTCTCCATTTTTCTTTTATCCGCCTTTAAATTCACCAATTCTACATACTTCCTTTAGTAAATCAAGCCCTAAAACCCTTAATTAAATCCATTTCTATTAAGTTTTAAGGAATATTTTTAAGTAAAAATGTGAATTTTAAGGTGAGTTAGTAGAAAAAATTTAATTGAATATGGATTTGGGGTTTTAAGGATTTGTAATTTCAATTGCCATTTAGAATTAGGGTTTTTTTTTTTTTGCATTTTTGTGGGATTAATTGAATTTTTTTTTGATTACTTGTGTATTCTTGATATTAAGGTGAAGGCTTGGCAAAGGAGAGCCGAGGAAATGAGAAAGAGAAGAAGTGAATGCCATTTGGAGGGTGTTTAAGGTTTGGTGTACATTTAAGTTAAACTTAAAATTTTATTTTAGGGCATTAGTGTATAGTTATGTAATTAAATTATTTGATGGATACTTGAATGAAAATAGTGTGTTTAATTAATTATTATGTTGGTTCTAAGTGAATTAAATGTATTTTTAATATTGGATAAAATTTGGGCCTATATGTGATATTGGATAAAATTTAGGTCTATAAATGAAATTGGATAAAATTTGAATCTATATGTGAAATTTGATAAAATTTAGGCCTATATGTGAATTTGAGTAAATTTGGGCCTATATATGAATTTAGATAAATTTTGGACCTATATATGAAATTAGATAAATTTTGGGCCTATATATAAATTTGAGTAAAATTTAGACCTATATGTAAATTTGGATAAAATTTGGACCTATATATAAAATTGGGTAAATTTTAGACCTATATGTGAAATTAGATAAAATTTGGACCTATATGTGAAATTGTGTAAATTCGGACCTCAATGTGAATTAGTGAAAAATATTAGACTTATATGTGAAATATTAAAAATTTTAGACTTATATATGAATTCTTGAAAGTTTTGGATTTATATGTTAATATTTAAAAAAATATAGGTCTAATTATGAATATTTAAAAAAAAAAAATTTTGAGTTTAATATAATATGATTATTAAATTATTAAAGAACCCTGGATAAACTTGAGCATTGATAGGTGATGATTAGTAGTTGGCATGCTAATAGAGTGTTATAGTAGTATTGCATTGTTCTGTATCTCTGGTGCTTCTGATATGTATCTCTGGTGCTTCTGATCTGTATCTCTGATCCGACATATACTCTGATTTGATCTGGATCCGGCGGATAGTCATCGAGTGACCGATGCTGGATCACCATCTGATAGTTTGTTGGCCAATTCATGATATCGTGTCAGTGTTATTTTGGGTGCCTACTGAAATCACATATAATGGTTTAAGTACGTATATGATAAATTGAATTTTAATTTAAAATATATGTTATGTGTTTTATTAATTGATTTAAATATTTTGGTAAATTTTAATATATCCTGTCGACATTGTAATAAGTGTTGGTAATTGATTCTGTTATTTGTATATTGTTTGAATTAATAAATTATGTTGTTCAACTTTTGTGTACACCCACTAAGCAACTTTTTTGTTTAGAGTGTTAAATTTACCATACGCAGGTAGTAAAGTTGTCAATATTAAAAACTGAAGAGAGAAACTATATCTGCAGCTACTCGGATTTGTTACATTCTCTATTTATATATTTTGGGTAAATATTTTATTTGTATTCAAAATGTTTGTATAACAAATTGTATGAATATCTATTGCATGTACATGTGTATGATGATCAAGAACAATTTTTGAGTTGTAAATAATAAATTGTATATATATTTTTTCTATTCTACGGGGTATCTGATTAAATTGGGTGAATAATTAACTTCTGTGAGCTAAAAGTTATATGATGGGTTTATGGTTGAGTAACAAAAATTGAGTTGAGAAACATATGATTAAGAGTATTTTTTTTTCTCTTTGTAATAGGTGGTGGGAAGTTCAATTTTTAAAAGAGACTCTGTCTATTTGGTTTAATTTTTTTTTTTTATATTAAAGTTTTGAAAGAAAATGATAACATTCTCTAATCTCGTTTTAAGGAAAGGTGAGTGAGAAGGGTATTACATTACCACTCTTCTATAATGATTGTTACTTTTAAGTAATGGTTGTCTTATCTTTCTAACAACAGTTGTCTCATCCGACAGTGGTTGTCTCTCAACGCTCACCATTAATTTTTTTTTTTAAATTTAAAATTACATAATCTTAAATTTAAAGGGAATGTTTAAGATATAAGTAAATCAATATCTATCATATTTAACATTACTTTTAATATTTGAATTAATGTATTATATTTAAATTTCTTATTATCTCTTGTTTCTTTATTTATGTCAATTTAAAGTCTATATACAAATTTATTACGTAACAAATGAAAAACAACACAATATAATAAAAATATAATTTTTATTATCTTCTAGTCTCTCTTTATATTTTAGTTGCCCTTTATTTTTTATCTTTTCTCACAATAAAAATTAATATAAATATAATATTTTATCTCAACAATCCTCTAATTCTTTAATTATATTAGTGATCCTGTGATGTAATATCAATATTTAAAAAAAAAATTCCCTTTATAGATTTGTTGAAACTATCTTAATAAATATTATCAAAAATAGTCTTTCAAAAAAGAAAATATTATCAAAAACACTTTTAACTAATGAATATAGGGAAAAATTACTTCTACCTAGACCTAGAGAAACTTATACCCTTAACTTCAAGAATTCCGCAATGAATTTTAAATTGACTAGTTTTAGATAATTCTCTTATTATATAATTTTTTTTTGGGTTTAAACTCATCATAAGTATCAATAATTTGGTTTCTAATAATTTATAAAAGAAGTGGTAATTGTTTTTTTTTTCCCCATTTGCGAGAAACCTTTGATACGGGGAAGATAAGATAAGATAATCCAATAAAAGATGAAATATAAAATAAGTTGAAGCAATATATATAACATATTGAACTTAAAACAATAAAGTAAGTGGAATCTAATACAGTGTCTAGATGAGAAGGAATTAAGCAGAAGCTAGTGCACCTCTTAGGAAAATGATGGCCCTTGCCTGCCATCACACCCAAAGGAATCTTCAGTTTGGAGAATATATGTCGGGCTCGTTTGGTTGAATCATCGGTTTAAGAGAATATATTTCATGTTGTGTGATTTTAAAGGAACCTAAAAGTCCAGAACTAGAGTCTAGAAGAAGACACGCAAGTAAAGACTTATAAGACGAGAGTTCAGAGACTAAGAAATTGATAGATGGGAATTACAAAAGAACAAGCTCCGTCTACTCTCACTTCAAAACTCAACCCTTCTCATCTCGTAAGTTCTCTTTACGATTATTTCTCTCTCTCATTTTAGTTCTGTGGTTGAAATTTCCTTTTCGCTTTGAAGTAAATTAACTGTTGAATGTTACATAAACACTAGCTTCTGTTTGGTGGGCGAGAAAGCTTTGGAAAGTGAAATGAAAATATAAATTTCGATCTTTACTATAGGTGTGTGTTTGTTTTGGGTATTGCTTTATATCTTCAGTTAAAGAAATGCATAGAGAAGTCTGGCTAATTAGTTGCACTTTTTTCTTTTTTTGGCTTTTTCTGTATTGTTTTTACCAGTTATTAACTGGGGGCATTTTGTTATTTTCTTCCATTTTGTCTTGTTTTCAGATTTATTTATTTACATGGGCTTGTAGTTTTGCATTTCTTATGGTGTGTTTATTTATAAAATTTGGTTACTTTGTGAGTTTTAATGTGTGATTTGATCGTAAATCAGTATCAAGGTCCCTTATTTTGAAGCTTGAATTGAATAAATGCCCCCATGCCTGCAGTTACTGTTGGTAGGGCGTGGGTGTTTGTCATTATTCTTAAATTGGGATTAGACTTCCAAGTTATTATAGTCACTTATGGTTCTGATTGAAGTGTATGAGAAAGTGCACACATACACTCTGTTACATGCACTATAAAAGTGTTTTCTTAAAGTTTTAAGAAGTATTAATAATTTAAAATTCAATGCCAAACTGATATGGCTAGAAAATTATCTCATATATTGCTTCATGTAACGTTTCAGAGGCATTCAAACTACATGGATCAAGACGCTTTTACCATGCTTGAAATTTTAAGTACTGATATAACTAGAAGATGAATGAGCATCCAGCAATTCCTTTCTTATTTGACATTAGAAATGCTATGGGCAATAATCTTTTTGGGAAGAGGCTAACCAATCTTCCACAACGAGAAAATGACAATTGAGGTCTAGGAATTAACCCATCATACAAACTCCGGTTCATTTCTCATTTTCTTAAAAGTTTCCAACTGTGTCAGAGTCTCAAAAACCACCTTAGCTTTAAATTTCACTTTCCACTGTTTCCATTTTTTGACTTCTTTCGAAGTGACATTTAAATTCTGCATCCTTTTAATCTACCATTTTATTATTCTGAAATAAGTATTGAAATTGTTATATTCTTTTTGTTATCATTTAACAAGTTTTTTCTTTTAATTTTTTATTTGTCAAGCCAAATTTCAGAGAGTGAGATAATTGGTTTAGAAGAAGTGATTGATGAACATTTAGCAATTGCTCGAGTCCTTTTTCGTGTAACCGTGGATCTTTTGTGGCTTTTTGTAGTAGTAGTTGCTAAATGCCTTTTGTTTTGTATGGATTATGCTGTGTCTGTTCTTGGACATTAATGTGCTTAGTGGGTACTTATATTTCTGTGTAAAGTTTATAAAGTCATGGAATTGCTTTGTGGTTCATTTCGGGTTCAAAAATGGATCTGGGTTTGTTTAACTTTACATCAAGTTCTTGGCTAATTCTGTTAGTGTTTGTGTTGTTGGTACATGTTCTTTATTTTCCATGAATTTAATTCACTAGTTTTGTTCATAATATTTTTCTAGTTGTTGACTTTAAATAGGTTTCTTATTTTTATTTTTGTTCTCACTTAATAGTTGCTATTTACTTTTCTGAATTTTGGTAAATATTATGTTCTTCATTATTCTGGAATTGAGTTGATTAGAGAACTTGTGGTAGTAGTTGCATTTAAAAAAAATGCCGAGATAATGCAGTGCATGGCCAACGGATATTTGTGAAGGTTGCAACAGCAATCTCAAAGTTTGTACCTGTCACTGTCTGTGCAAGTGCTGCTCAGGTTGGTTAAATTGCAAGGAATGAAAATCTTTATATCTACTTATATACTAAAATTTCAAAAACTTAATTCACTGTATTCTTAGTGAGAGAATGCACGAAGTCAACTACCAGAAAATATCAGGGTTGTGGAGATGAGCATGAATGATTCATGGTTTCGAGATACTGGGTCAACGGTGAGCTTCCCTTTTGTTAGTAAGGAATCTTACTGGGAGTTGGTGATCCTGAATAGATATTTATTTGACTATCTTATTGTAGTCTGTTCAGTTAACTGTCGTGTTTTAGTCATTAACCAAATTTTCTTTTATTCGTTGTTTTCTGTTTTTTCTTCATAGATTGTTGTGAATAAAAGCACATTAAACTCTGGTATCCAAGCACTAAAGGTTGCTGGAATAGACTGGAATTTTAACAGTTGGGGAGGTAAGTGTTAGACTATTCAAACTCATGGCTATAATGAATTATTGCATCTGCAAGAGTATTTTAAAAGCCCCCAACCCTTAAAAAAATATGGATAGCATTGAATAATCATAAAACAACATATTTGTCCAACATTAAAAGCTGATACTTATAACTTTCATTTGAGTTCTGACCTTTCTTTTGTCTCATATTCTTGTAATGCAGATGATTGCAGTCATTTTCCCTTGCAAAGATATTCTAATACAGTTTAATTAAGAATTTGTATGAGCAGTCAAATGCTAGATGGAAAGTCTTGTTCATGTGTGTTCTTATACTGAAGATAAGATTGTAGCATATTGGTCCATCAGATTTCTCTTGGGAAAAAAAAGCTTTCCTGTATGATTGTCATTGTTGGATGAATAGACACACAGCCCCACTATATGTAGAATATTTTTGGATTATTTATAGTAGCAGTTTATAGTAGCAATAGTAGTCTCTATTTGATAAGACTACAATTCTGTTAATTGGTTGTCTTCTCTAAAAGGCATTATTTTTGGAACTTTCAGGGGTTGATGATGGTTGTTACAAAGATCGGAGTCTCAACCTTCTTGTAGCAAGAAAGGTTTGTGCAGCAAAATTTATTTCAGTTTGTTAAATTTCATTCTGTGTTTTATTTTCCTTCAAGCACACTGCTTATGCCTTTGATCCTTATTTATCACTTTCTACTAGATTCTGGATATTGAGAAGCTTCCAAGGTTTCCACATTCTATGGTTCTTGAAGGTGGAAGCATTCATGTGGATGGAGAAGGAAATGATAATTTTATGTACTGTTGGCTAGTTTGGAAAATTTGTTTTTGCAAAGAACAACGAACATTCGCTTTTTTAAAGTTTCAGCACTATTACACATATCCACATTTGTAAAGAACAAGGATCCTTTTGCCTCGAGTCCATGCTTAAGGATTTGGAGAGCACATTATCACCAGTCCTTATATGTTAAAGGATAACACATTTAATTAACAGAAGATAACGTAATACACTTGAGAGATCTTGTCTGCGTCTGGATGGTATCTATAATAATATATTGAGGAAAAGATACCTCACTTTCAGAAAAAAAAACTTTTTATATAATTTGTCTTTTCGTAGAATATATAATGCGTTTTGGTTGTATTTATTCATGAGGTTACGGGGGACTGTTTTTGTTAGGAAATTAAGGGGTGATGCAGGGTCGCAGTTAAAGCGAAATTAAAAAAAATAATGAAAATAAAAATAAGACAAAGATAAGATTACGTGGTTTGACTTTTAGCCTACGTTCATGGGCGAAGACAGAAGAATCTTTTATTATCAGAAATGGAGAATACAAGTATTGTAGTGTTTTAGCCTTATAACCCAAAACCCTAATACACCCAATTCTCTCAAATCACTAAAAAAACTCTCTCAAAACTTTAGAAACTCTCTCTAAATTGCAATGAAAAATGAATTGCTAAACTCTCCCATTTATAGGGAGAGTTTAGCATGGTGGACAGTCAAGAATTGGCTGTTCACCTTGCTGGAAAATTGCTGGCACCGTGTGCCAGCAATTGTGTAGCTGCCACACGGTGCCAGCTACCAGCATTTCTCCCACTTGGAGATTTGATTGAGAATCAATCAATTCTCCACACCATTCTTTCTTCTTCGCCAATGCCATGTTGCCTACGTGTCTTGGCTGTCCACCATGCTGGAAAATTGCTGGCACCGTGTGCCAGCAATTGTGTAGCTGCCACACGGTGCCAGCTACCAGCATTTCTCCCACTTGGAGATTTGATTGAGAATCAATCAATTCTCCACACCATTCTTTCTTCTTCGCCAATGCCATGTTGCCTACGTGTCTGCTAGGCCATGCAAGGATCTACACCATACAAACTTGTTGGTATTGATGGGCTTGGTCAACACATCTGCTAGGTTATCATCTGTATGAATTTTTTTCATATCCACACTTCCATCTTCTACCACTTCACGAACAAAGTGATATTGAACACCTATGTGCTTCGTTCTTGAATGAAAAGCTGGATTCCTTGCAATGTGCAAGGCACTCTGACTGTCACAAAACAATTCAACTTTCTCTTGCTTGTGCCCGAGCTCCTCCAGTAATCTTTGTATTCAAATTGCTTCCTTGCAAACTTGTGTAGCTGTCATGTATTCTGCTTCTGTAGTAGATAATGCCACAACAGTTTGCAGTTTCGAAACCCAGCTTACAGCTCCTTCTGCAAGTTTAAACACATAGCCAGTAGTGGATTTTCTTTTATCAAGATCTCCTGCAAAATCTGAATCCACATAGCCCTTAACAATAAAATCTGATCCTCCGTAACATAAAGCAACATCTGAGGTACCCTTAATGTATCTAAGGATCCTCCTGACACAACCCCAATGCTCTCTACCAGGATTCGCCATGTATCTACTAACTGCTCCCACTGCTTGTGCAATGTCTGGTCTGGTACAAATCATAGCGAACATTAAACTTCCCACTGCTGATGCATACGGTACTCGAGACATCTCCTTTCTCTCTGCTTCTTTGCTAGGACACATCTTAGAGGATAACTTGAAATTAACAGGGAGTGGGGTACTAATTGGCTTACAATCTTGCATGTTGAAGCGCCACAAGATTTTCTTTAAGTAGTTCTTCTGAGAAAGCCAAATCTTCCTGTTATTTCTGTCTCGGTGAATTTGCATCCCTAGAATCTTGTTTGCTGGTCCTAAGTCCTTCATATCAAATTCCCTAGCCAACTGTGCCTTCAATTCTTGGACTCGATCTTTGTTGGGGCCTGCCACCAACATGTCATCCACGTACAACAGTAAAATAATGAAATCATTATCATCTTCAAACCTTTTGTAGTATGTACAATGGTCTGAACTAAGTCTGTTGTATCCAAGGCTGATGATATAGGAATCAAATCTCTTGTACCAACACCTCGGCGCCTATTTGAGACCGTACAGAGATTTGTTCAACCTGCAAACCAAGTTCTCTTTTCCTTCTTCTTTAAAACCTTCTGGTTGGAGCATATAAATTTCTTCTTCAAGTTCTCCACGAAGAAAAGCTGTCTTCACATCTAGCTGTTCTAGATGTAAGTCAAATGTAGCACACATTACCAAGACTATTCTGACTGTCGTGAGTCGAACCACAGGGGAAAATATCTCATTAAAGTCAATACCTTCTTTCTGAGCATAACCTTTCACCACCAATCTCGCACGATACCGCTCTACTTGGTTATTGCCATCCTGTTTGATCTTGTAGACCCATTTGTTTCCAATGGCTTTTCTTCCATGTGGCAGTGCAACTAGCTCCCATGTTTTGTTCTTATGCAAAGCTTCAATCTCTTCTTGCATTGCTGTCATCCATAGAGAAACATCTTCACTTTTAGAAGCCTCCTGGAAAGTTGTTGGCTCTCCATCCTCTGTTAGAAGGCAGTATGCAACATGAGCCTCCATGACATACTCTGAGTGCCACGCTGGTGGTCGTCTCTCACGAGTTGATCGACGATCATCTGTAGCCTCAGACTCTGCTGGTTCTTGTTCTTCGTGCCCTAGTGCTGCTTCAGGAGAATCTGAATCTTCTTGTACTTGATTATTTTCCATTTGTACCGTTGTAGTCTCTGGATTTTCCTTTACTGTGCTATCATCTTTATCATTCCTTTGCAGTTTATCTTCTGCAAATATCACATCTCTGCTGATGACGACCTTGTGGGTAGTGGGATCCCACAGGCGATACCCCTTGACTCCATCAGCATATCCCAAGAAAAGACATTTTCTGGATTTTGGATCCAGCTTCGTTGTTTCTTAGGGATTATACATCACGTACACAGGACTTCCAAATGTATGAAGGTGAGAATAATCAACTGGTTTTCCAGTCCACATCTCCATCGGTGTCTTCAACTCGATTGCTGTTGATGGTGACCGATTTACCACATAACAGGCGGTTTTGACTGCTTCTGCCCAAAATGTCTTGGCTAAACCTGCAGTTCTCAACATAGCTCTTGTTCTCTCCAACAAGGTTCTGTTCATTCGCTCTGCTACTCTATTCTGCTGAGGCGTGTAAGCTGTGCTGAATTGCCGCTTGATGCCTTCTTGTTGACAGAATGCAATAAAATCCTCACCAGTATATTCTCCTCCATTATCTGTCCTTAAACACTTGATCTTCTTTTCTGATTCAAGTTCTACACGCGCTCTGAATATTTTGAAAGCTTCAAACACATATGACTTCTTCTTGATTGGATACACCCAACATCTCCTGGAATAATCATCTATGAATGATACAAAATATCTCGCTCCTCCTAAGGACATCACCGATGCTTGCCAAACATCAGAGTGGATCAATTCTAGAATTTCTTTACTTCTAGAACTGGATGTGATGAATTTTAATCTGTGCTGCTTACTTGTGACACAGTGCTCACAGAAAGGTAAATGAACCGATTTGAGCCCAGAAAGTAAATTTTGATCAGAGAGAATCTTCAAACCTCGTTCTGACATTTGGCCTAGTTTACGATGCCACATTATCGTTGACTCTTCTGCTGAACTAGTTGATACAATAGATGCATCTCCTTCCTGCAGTGTTTCTCCATTAAGCATGTACAAATTTGCAGCAACCTTTTCTGCTTTCATTACTACAAGCGCGCCTTTGAGAATTTTCATTATCCCATTTTCAATTTGGGTCTTACACCCAGTGTTATCTAATTGTCCCAATGACAAAAGATTCTTCTTGAGGCCTTTCACATGTCGCACCTCCTGGATAATATGAACAGTACCATCGTACATCTTCATCTTGATGGATCCTACTCCAGCAATTTCTAAAGCATGATCGTCCCCCATATATACAGATCCTCCAGAGATAGGTTCATATTGATGGAACCATTCTCTTTTAGAGGTCATGTGCCATGTAGCTCCAGAATCCATGAGCCATACATCAGAGAACCGTTTTCTGCTTTCAACAACCGTTGCTGCCTCGCTGTATAAAATTTCACCATCATCTGAGGTGCTTGCAATATTCCCTTGAGGTTTGTCCTCTGCAATTTTCTTCAATCCCCAACAATCCTTCTTCAGATGTCCTTTCTTGCCACAATGGTAGCATTTGACGTTCTTTTTACTTCTGGATTTTGGTATACCATGATTTTGACTCCTACTGGGGCCACGTTCTGTTGATCTACCTCTCATCATTGTCAAAGCATCTGCTTGCTGCAACATTCCTATTTGTCTTCTTTATTTTTCCGTCTTCGTTCTTCTCCCAATACAACAGCTGTAACATCATCGAAGACTAAGAATTCTGTTAGGATATTATTCGTCAAGTTGATGATGAGTTGATCATACAAATCTGGTAGGCTTTGAAGTAAAATCTCCGCACGTTCACCTGCCTCTATTTTATGCCCCAAGGAAGTGAGTTGGGAAAATAGAGTATTTAACGTGTTGATGTGCTCTGTCACTGAAGTGGATTCTGCCATTCGAAGAGTATATAATCTCCTTTTTAAGAAGATCTTGTTGTGCAAAGATTTGACCTCATACAATTTTATGAGAGTATCCCAGATCTCTTTTGCTGTCTTTTTTTTCCGCTACACTGGATAGCACGTTATCAGCAAGTGCTAGATGCAGATCAGCAACTGCATTACCGTCAATCTCATTCCACTTGATATCATCAGTGATACCAGCTGGTCTTTCATCAATTGCTTCTAAGCATTTGTTTTTCCTTAAAATTGCCTTTATTTTCATTTTCCACAATGTAAAATTACCTCCATTGAACTTCTCAACTTCGTATTTTGCCGCCATTGCTTTTCACCACGAACTGCTTTCTGCTAGGATCGGCTCCCACTGTTTCATGTGAATAGTACCCGTACGTATAAACAGTAACCGTATGTATGAATAGTAACTATATATGTGAATAGTAACTGTATACGTGAATAGTGACCTCCTTCAACCAGAAGCTCTGATACCACTTGTTAGGAAATTAAGGGGTGATGCAGGGTCGCAGCTAAAGCGAAATTAAAAAAAATAATGAAAATAAAAATAAGACAAAGACAAGATTACGTGGTTCGGCTTTTAGCCTACGTCCACGGGCGAAGACAGAAGAATCTTTTATTATCAGAAATGGAGAATACAAGTATTGTAGTGTTTTAGCCTTACAACCCAAAACCCCAATACACAAAATTCTCTCAAATCACTCAAAAAACTCTCTCAAAACTTTAGAAACTCTCTCTAAATTGCAATGGAAAATGAATTGCTAAACTCTCCCATTTATAGGGAGAGTTTAGCATGGTGGACAGCTTACTGAAAAATTGCTGGCACCGTGTGCCAGCAATTGTGTAGCTGGCACATGGTGCCAGCTACCAGCAGTTTTCTGGTAGGTCTAGGTCTGTATATTTAAGGGATTCATCTGATAACAATTGGAGTACATGTGCAATCATTGCTTGTGATTTTCTGCAAAACCTTTTATAATTTGTCTTGGTGCAAAATACAAGCTGCATTTTGGCTGTGCTTAATGATGATCATAAGTTTTCAGGTGATTTTTTTTTGGTTGGTCGAGATTTGATATTTACGGATTTTATCTGATAACAATTGGAGTACATGCACAATCATTGCTTGTGACTTTAGTGTGGACACATTTGCTTAAACATGTCTACAAACTTGAATGCAACAATATTATGTATTGACATAGATAATAGTTCGAATATCATTCTTTTGATTACTAATCTTTCTAGTAAATATAACATGCAAAAATATTGTTCATTGACATCGATAATAATTCGAATATCATTCTTTTCATTACTAATCTTTCTAGTAAATATAACATGCTTAGGAAGTGATGTCACTAGAAATATCCTTCTTAATGTTTAAGATGGTTGCTTCCTTACCCATTGAATGTTTTTCTAGAATGCCCCAACAAAAAAAAAATGCTTTTTTTGGTCATTAATGGATGATATTTATGTTTCAAAGATTACTATATTTAGCTGTATGTAGTCTCATGCTCGTTCAAGTTTATGGAGTAAAATCAACGGAGAGAGTTGTTAGTGCAATCCAATGTCAGTTTCTTCAATATCGTGGTTCTTGCAAAGATAAAATTTGCAGTTACTTGGAGATCTTGATTCACAAAAGAGTGAAACTTAGTTCTAAGTAACTTGCAAAAGTCTATATCATTCGTCTTGTACTCAATTTGTTAAGCGTCTTTTTTGTTGCTCTTTCAGGTACATGCCTAACTACGGAGGAGTGTCTCTTGAACAAAAACAGAAACCCACATTTGACCAAAGAACAAATAAAAAATGAACTTAAGCATATCTTAGAGTCTATAAGATTATATGGTTGCCTCGAGGATTTTACAGTATAAGCATGTGTTTGCTCATAGTATAAACATCCCTCCATTGGCAATATAGAAATTTACATATGAAGTGGCAAGTCTTGTCCCTGGAAGTCTTGGTTTAGCCTCACCATCCTAGTGCAGAAACATTGAAGAGCATAAAATCAATGGACAACAAGATTTAATCCATTTTTTGCACAAGAACTACATATACTAGGGTTATGTTTAAATTTTAAAAAGAATACAACTCAACAATGATTGAAGAACATGCTTCACTATTGCCTCAAACCAATTTTAGAAATAGAGCTAGTTTTTATTTTATACAGAAGAGAGTGATATGCTGAGGCAAGAAAGACGAACGGACTCTAAAATTCTTGCTTGTTTCAAGTGCAACAGCTTCTTCATCTGTCATATAAAGTGGCCCTGGTACATGGAGTTTAATTATTTGCAAGTTTTGACCTTTGGCATTAGTAACATTGGAAAGAATAGAAAAGGCGTTCCACAAATTAATCATATTGTGGATCTGTTTCATCATTAGTTCATGATAACATAACTACACCAAGCTTCACAAAACAACATGTGTTGTTAATATGACCATTAGTATCATTATCTCTTGTTAAAACACAAAGTAGATATTTTCAACTTAAATGAACATAAAAAGGTAAATTAAGAAACTTGTGTTACATGTTTCTTAAAGTATATCAAAGGAAAAATTGTTGACAACATTGTAACATGAGCTCAAATACAAAAAATAAATAAGTGTACTGTAAATAAGTATGAAGAATAAAAAGTATCCAACTATAGAAGAATTTTAAGCAACAAAAATGAGTAAACACATGCTTATACTATAAATTCCGCAAGGCAACTATATAACCTTATGGACTCCAAGATATGCCTTAAGTTCATTATCTATTTGTTTATTGGTCAAATGAGGGTTTATGTTTTTGTTCAAGAGACACTCCTCCGTAGCTAGGTATGTACCTGAATGAGCAATAAAAAAGATGCTTAACAAATTGAAAGTACGAGACGAATGATACAGACTTTTGCAACTTATTTAGAACGAAGTTTGACACTTTTTTGTGAATCAAGATCTCCAAGTAACTGCAAACTTTATCTTTGCAAGAACTTGACAATGGATTGCACTAACAACTCTTTTCTTTGATTTTACTCCATGAACTTGAACGCGCATGAGCTAGATAAGGCTAATTATAGTAATCTTTGAAACATAAATATAATCACTTAATGACTGGAGAAGAATTTTTTTTTAATTATTGTTAAAGTTTCTCGAAAAATATTCTATGGATAAGGAAGCAACCACTTAAACATTCAAAAGGATATTTCTAGTGATATTGCTTCATAAGCATGTTATTTTTACTAGAAAAATAAGTAATCAAAAGATTGATAATCCAACTATTATCGATGTCAATACACAATATTGTTGCATTCAAGTTTTTAGATATGTTTAAGTATATATGTCCATACTAAAGCCATAAGCAATGAGTGTGCATTTACTCCAATTGTTATCAGATGAATACCGTAAATATACAGATCTTGACCTACCAGAAAACAGTCAAAGAACGATTAATGGATTTCAAATTCAAAATGTTTTAGAAATATTAGAACAAATAATGAAAATAATAAATAGAAATCGCGATTTAGAAAAAATGGACACGTTATTTAAAAAAAAAAAATTGACAATCTCAAGAAATTAGTCATAAAGAAATTTTAAAAATTTGCTATAGATTTAGAAACTGTAAGGATATTGATAAAACAATCATCGAAATATGATTTGAAAATTATGTTAAGTGCGTTGGATATGTGAGGATCGAAGATGGACGCGAAAGGAGGCGAAAGACATATTTGATGGTCTTTAAGTGTGCAACGCCCAATATAATAAGATTATTTCCTAAGTTTATTAGGCCTATTTCGACTCTCACTTGTTCCAGAATTTCTTAATATGATTCCCATACGTTTAGGGTAAATTTAAGGCGTCCTAAAGCCTATATAAAGGTCATCTATTGGCTTGTAAATATATCTTGGTAATTTTTGTGAAAATCTTTTTGATTAAACATACTTTGTAATTTTTAGTGAGAGAAAATCTCTTAGTTACAAAAGAAAGTATTTACTTTGTGAGTGTCTTGAGATTTAATAATAAAAGTGAGTGATTTTAATCCGTCTGGATGTGGGCAAGTTGCTAAACTATGTAAATTATGTGTATTCTTCTTCTACCTTTCTCTCTTTAGTTTCTTAATTACTTGTTCTGCATTATATTACTTATTAGTGTGCTTTTGCTTCAACAAACTTGTATTAGAGCTTGGTTCTAAGTAGATATGGCCACATCCAAGTATGAGGTAGAGAAATTCAACGGTACAAATGACTTCAATCTGTGGAAGATGAAGGTAAAGGTGTTATTGGTGAGCCAATGGTTAGGCTCGACATTAGAAGAGATTGTAGCTCCATCTAGTGAACAAGAAAAGATGCTAGAGTCATTTAAAGTTGAAGCAGAAAGAAGGGACATTCAAGAAAGAGCTCAAAACATAATCGTTCTATCATTGAGTGATGAAGTACTGAGCGAAGTAGTAGGTGAGATGACAATGATTAGTCTTTGGAAGAACATTGACTCCCTTTATATACAAAAATTGTTAGCAAACAGATTGTATATAAAGAAGAAGTTGTATTAGCTGTCCATGTCAAAGGAGACGCTAATGAAAGATCATATAGACGCATTCAATAAGATCATTCTTGATCTTGAGTCTATCAACATCAAGATATAAGAAGAAGATAGAGCAATTATCCTACTGAGTTCACTCCCCAAGAGTTATGAGAGCTTTATTGATATGCTACTCTACGGTAGAGAGAGTTTAACGATGAGCGATGTGAAATCATCATTAAACTCAAAGTTATTAGGAAAGCAGATCGAGGGCAATGCAGAAAGTCTTTCTATAAGAAGAAGGTCCTCATATAGAGATGGAAAGAAAAATGGCTCAAGATCGAAGTCAAGGACTCCTAGGAGGTGCTATTGCTGTAAGAAATATGGGCACTTTATAAAAGATTGTCCAGAGAAGAAAGCATAAGATAAGAAGAGAACGGATGCTGCATTTGCCTATGATGATAGCTACGACAGTGCAGAGACACTCATCATTACTAATGGTAAGAATGCTGAATAATGGGTTCTTGATTTTATTTGTACATTTTACATGTGCCCACACAAGTCATGGTTTATAAATTTTCAGCTCATTAGTGGTGGTAAGGTTTTAATGGGTAATGACGAGGTGTGTTAAGTGATGGGAATTGGTAGTGTTACACTTAGGCTGCATGATGGGCGAGTGAAAGAGTTGACAGATATTAGGTATGTTCCTGATCTCAAGAGGAACTTGATCTCACTAGGAAATTTAGACTAGAATGGGTGTTCCATCAAAATCAACGGAGATGTTTTGAGAGTATTAATGGGTTTTATGGTGGTAATAA
The DNA here is from genome assembly GCA_946807835.1 of Ailanthus altissimus. Classification (NCBI taxonomy): domain Eukaryota; kingdom Viridiplantae; phylum Streptophyta; class Magnoliopsida; order Sapindales; family Simaroubaceae; genus Ailanthus; species Ailanthus altissimus. Next base: position 12,046,576 of record OX327706.1, on the reverse strand, counting down.
AAGGAGAGAAGCACAAAGGCGTTTATGTGCTTAAGGGTGAAGTTGTGAGTGGTTCTGCATTATTCTCTGTAGATGATGAGAATATACAAACTAAGTTGTGTCATCTTAGATTGGCAAACCTAGACGAGATAAATTTGAAGGAGTTATCTAGTCAAAAGACGTTTGGTGAGAATAAGTTCTAGCTATTGAAGTTTTATGAGCATTACATGCTTGGGAAAGCGTATAGGGTGAGGTATAGTATTGGCGAGTACAAGAATAAGGGGACTCTTGGCTACATACACTCAGATCTTTGGGGATCATCTCAGACAGCTACTCGTGGAGGTGCCAGGTATTTTCTCAGTTTGATTTATGACTATTCAACGAAGTTATGAGTTTATGTGTTGAAGAGTAAGAGTTAAGCATTTGATGTGTTTAAGACTTGGAAAGCTCTTATTGAGAATTAAACTGGCAAAAGAGTAGAGAGACTGAGAACTGACAATGGCCAAGAGTTTTGCAATAGAGAGTTTGATGGATTTTGTGTTAAGCATGGGATTTCAAGGCATAGAATGGTAAGATTAACACCACAGTAGAATAGCGTAACTGAGAGGATGAATAGAACCATACTTAAAAGGGTTAGATGCATGTTTACCAATGCAAAGATGTCCAAGGCATTTTATGGAGAAGTTGTAGTGACTTCAGCTTATTTGATTAATAGAAGTCCCTCATGAGTAATTGACTTCAAGACGTTAGAAGAGAAATGGTCTGGCAATCCTCCTAAGTACGACCACCTCAGAATATTTGGTTACCTTACTTTTGTACATGTTAAGGAAAGGAAGTTGGAACCTATAGCTATCAAAGGGGTATTAATAGGATATCCCAAATGAGTGAAAAGATACAAGGTATGGTATAAAGACTTGACACCACCAAGGCGTATCATAAGCCATGACGTAACATTCGATGAGACAACCATACTAAAAACCTCCCAAAGAGATGAGAAAGAAGAACCCGTGTCCAAGGAAGACTCAGTACTTGAGTCAATAGAAGTTGAAGTGAAGCCTAAGAGTAGATCTGATATGCCTTCAGATCAACACTTCAACAAAGAGATCCTTGAAGATAAACCAAGAACATTGATGAATTCCTTCAAGTCCACCTAAGAAAAGACTAGGACTCTTGAAATGGAACTTGAAGAGTACCAACTAGCCAAAGATAGGTTAAGGAGAACGATAAACCCACCAATCATGTATGCACAAGCAAACCTAGTTGCTCATGCTTTTAATTCTGCTTACACTTTTGAATATGATGAGCCTAGAACATATGGTGAGACTATAAAGAGTGAAAATAAGAAATAATGACAGCAGGCCATGGAAGAACAGATTAGTTCTCTTAGGAAGAACAATAGCTAAAAATTGGTAGAGAGACCTCGAAAGAAATTAATAGGGTACAAGTGGGTATGTAAGGTAAATGAGGGGATACCAGGGACAGAGCTTACAAGATTCAAGGCTAGGTTAGTTGCACAAGGTTTTACTCAGAGAGAGAGAGTTGACTTTCATGAGATATTCTCTCCAGTCGTCAAGCATACATCTATTAAGATTTTGCTAACTATGTGTGCAAATCTTGATTTTCATTTAGAGCAGATAGATGTAAAGGTAGCTTTTCTACAAAGAGAGCTTGAAGAGACAATATACATGACATAGCTACAAGGGTTTGAGGAGCCCAGGAAAGAAGTTCATGCTTATTTGCTAAAGAAGTTATTATATGGGTTAAAGTAATCACCTAGATAGTGGTATAAGAGATTTGATGAGTTTATGATGGCTTGTGACTTTAGTAGGAGCAAGTATGACGAATGTGTGTACTTTAAGAACATAAGTTGTGGGATGATGTATTTACTTCTATACATCCATAATATGTTGATCACATATAAGAATATGGAAAAAATACAGAAACTCAAGAAGCAGTTGAGTGGCGAGTTTGAGATGAAAGATTTGGTAACAGCAAAGAGAATATTAGGTATGGATATTGTGAGAAAAAAAAGAGATGTCATCTTTTTATCTCAACAACGATATATACTTAGAATTCTAAAAAAATTTGGTATGTCCAACGCAAAGACTGTCTCTACTTCTTTGGCCATGTATTTCAAACTTTTACCAGCATAGTTATCGACATCCAAAGAAGAGAAACTGCAAATGAGTAAAGTACCGTATACAAGCACTGTGGGTAGCATCATGTATGCAATGGTTTGCACAATACCAAATATAGCACAAGCTGTGAGTGTGGTGAGTAGATAGATGAAAAATTCAGGTAAGGATCACTGGCTTGCAGTGAAGTAGATTTTGAGATATCTGAAGGAGTCGTTAAATCACAGGTTGATGTATAAAATGGATGAAGACAGCAGTGTAATGGTAAGAGGATACATAGATTCAAATTATACAGGTGATCTAGACAAGAGAAGATTGTTGATGGGTTATGTATTCACGATATTTAGGTATAGTGTATGTCGGAGATCAGTTCTACAACACGTGATTGTACTACCTACCATAGAGGTGTGGTACATAGCTGTTGGTGAAGCTATTAAAAAGGTCGTGTGGTTGAAAGGCATATACATAGAGGTAATGGCTACTAAAGATGTGAACACCGATGTATATTATGACAACCAGAGTGCCATACACCTAAGCAAGCATCAAGTATTCCACGAGAGGTCTAATTACATTGATGTGCGGCTCTATTGCATTCGAGAGATTGTCTAAAGTAGTGAAGCTAGTCTTACAAAGATAACATCGTCTAAAAACTCGGCTGACATGTTGACTAAGCCACAACCCTTGGTTAAGTTCATCATATACAAAGACTTAACCGGAGTCACTACTTTGTGAGGGTGACCGAAGATTCAGAGATGATAAATCGAGTTATTTTGTAGATGATTTTGAATCAATGAGGGGATTTGTGAGAATATTGATTAAAAATTATTGGAATATGATTTAGAGAGCAAGTTAAGTGCATTAGGTATGCGAGGATTGAATATGGACGTGAAAGGAGGCGAAAGACGCATCTAGTAGTGCCTAGGTGTAGGCACCGTGGTGCCCAAAATAGAACCTGGGCACAGCAGTGCTAGGCGCTCAGTGCCGCGACGCCCATGAGGGAATGCCCAACGTCGTGGCGCCAAGAGTTGGGCACTGCAGTGCCCCAGTGCGATAAGATTGTTTCCTAAGTTAATTTGGACTATTTCAACTCCCACTTGTTTCAGGATTCCCTAATACGACTCCTGCACATTTAGGATAAACCTAGGTTGTCCTAAAGATTATATAAATGCTATTTATTGGCTTGTAAACATATCTTTGTGATCTCTATGGAAATCTTTGTAATCATACATATTTTGTGATTCTTACTGAGAGAAAATCCCTTAGTTATAAGAGAGAGTGTTTACTTTGTGAGTATTTCTTGTAAAAGACATACTTTATAAGTGCCTTGAGATTCAATAATAAAGTGAGTGATCTTAATCTATAGTGGACGTAGGCAAGTTACCTAACCATGTAAATTCTGTGTGTTCTTCTTCTACCTTTCTCTCTTTAGTTTCTTAATTACTTGTTCTGTATTATATTACTTAGGTTATATTATTTGTTAGTATGCTTTCACTTCAACAAGAATCATAGGAAATACACAAAGTGCAAGTGGATAATATAAGAAAGATTGTTCCAAAGAAAATTAATAACATAAATGATGCTCTATTTGAGCTTCAAGAGCAGATTTGAATCCTCCAAGACACTGTATTATATTATAGAAAAAGAAAAGATAATATTATAATTAAAGATGAGGAAGTAGGATAAAATAGGTAACTCAACTCAATAAGTTAAAAGGAATTACTCTAAAAATGAATAGAGCAAAAGAAATAGAAAATAAGATTCAAAATCTTGAAGATTAATTTATAGATCCAGAGACAAATGATATTAATTCTACATGTCTTAAGATTAGAGACTTAGAAAATTTTTAAATGAAGTTGATCTTGAATAGCCCTACCAAGAGCATAATGAAGAACAGTTCATAGCAGAAGCAATCTGTTACAAGCGAGTATTAGGGTTTAAAGTTCTATTGCAGACTTATAATCGCATGATAAAATCATGCAAATTGTTCTTGACAAATAAAAATAATAATTAATTAAAATAAAAATACTCATGACACGATTCATTAGGCCTATGTGCTTGGCCACGTCCCATTAAGGCTGCGTGCCTAGGCATGACATAGCTCACACGGGCCTATGCCCATGGCCCATGTTAGGCCTATGTGCTTGGCCACGTCCCATTAAGGATGCGTGCCTAGGCATGACACAGCTCACACGGGCCTATGCCCATGGCCTATGTTAGGCCTGTCCTTAGGTTGTCGTGCTTGGACTGACCCTCCTCACCTAAATTTCGTCAACACAACTCACTTACTACTTTTACATAAGATTCAAATTATACGATTTTTTTTATCAAAAACAGCAAAAGTTGCCAGAAATTAAAGAAATTCTAAAAATTAAATAAAATTTTCAAAGCCTATATTCAAAGATTGAAAAAATTAACCAAATTTTTTTAAATCCTACCTTTAAAAATTGATCAAGATTAGAGCTTTGACAATAATTTCACAATTAGATTTTAAAATCAAATCAAAATTTGATAAGAAAAATAATTAAAAACGATTGTTGATAAATTGATAAGAGATAGCTAGAGATAAGATTAGATACCTAAGATGAGATAACTTGATGCCGTTATTGTCAATTTGAGAGTCAATGAGAAAGAGAGAATGAGACTGAGATTGAGATAAAATTTTGGTTGTCATTGTTGAGAGTCGTAGCCATGATTTGGAATTTGATAAAATCAACTTAAAATGAGAGAATGGAGGAGAGAAGACGAGCAAAGGAAATTTTTTAAAAACTAAACGACGTCGCTCTATTTAGGTCTTTTGCAACGACTAAAATAGTTGTCACAAAACGAGTTGCAAAAGATCCATTTTCTTGTATTGAAAAAAGGTTTCTTTATGGTAAGTCATGTGTGCCAATTGTTGGCTCAGAACAATGATGGGATAATTTTAGTTGGAGTAGCTGTAGGTCTTTGTGGAGTAAGAAATACTGTCTTTATTGAGAAGGGGCTCAACTTTATGCTTAGAATTGCTATGATAATAATGGACAACTAAAATCGTATCATTGATGGCAACTTTCATGGTAATTTAAATATTCTCTCGTGTGTTAGATTCATAGTAAATGTTCTGAACATTAATCTTTTAGTAATTTTGTAACGAGCCTTTTTGATATCAAGGATAAATACATTTATTATCGCAGTCATCTCAACTTCGTATTCTATAGGAATCTTTTCTCTCACTTTCTCTCTGTGGCTCAGCCAAAAGGGGAAAAAGAGTAAAAGCAGGACTGGGCCATCAAGGCAATTAGGAAGCACTCTTTATGAGTGAAGGGGGGTAGATTCCCAGATATTTCCAGTCATTAATGCAACAAAATGGTCAAAAGGAAGTTAGTTACCAGTTTTAAATATGAGCATTGAAATGGAAAACTCATCCAACTATGCAAGATGTTCAAAATAACAGTCTGAAGGAGAAGTATTTGAGGTGGAAGGAAGAGACCAGGTGAAAGGTGAAAGAATAAGGGAAGGATGTCTGGTCGAAAGTTCTTTCAAACCGGGCAGTGAACAGAGAGGCTTTCAGAATCACAATGAGGAATGTTTGGAAACTAGTGGAAAAGTTAGAGATTGAAAGCTTAGGAGGCAACCGCTTCCTTTTTTGAAGCTGCATAAGATAAGAGAGTTATAGTAGAAGAACCCTGGCATTTTGATAAAATGTTGATAGTATTATCAGAGGCTATGCGTATAGGGCACATTAAAAAGGTACAATTTTTGTTCACTTCTTTTTAGATCAAAATTCATAATATTCTTATAGTCTATATGCAACGGAATATGATCAAAAGAATTAGAAAGAATAGGTCAAGTTGGGGAGGTTGAAGTAGATGATCAAGGGGAGTGTTTGGGGAAGTATACAAGGGTTAGAATAAGAATGGATATCTCAATGCCACTCAGAAGGTGTATTAAAGTTTGCATGAAAAATGATGACGAAGAGATAACGCTGCCAATATTGTATGAAAAATTGCCTGATTTTTGCTATCATTGTTGTAGAATAAGGCTTACTTATAGAGAATGTGAAGGCTTCTAGGAAAAAGCCAGGAAGAATAGAGAGACAAGGGACAATGAAGATGAGGAATGTGAGGAAGAAGGCATGGCATATAGATTATGGCTGAAAGCTAGAGTTTTGGGAGGATAGATGAGATTCAACAAGAGAGCAGATCGTTACAGCAAAACCCACCATAAAGTAGACAACCCAGCAAAAATGGCAAAAAATAAAGCCAAGAAAAGTGGTAATCCAGATGGTCAGTCAGCTAATGAAATAATAATAATTTCTAGAAGCCAAGATGAGGAAGATGACCATAGCTCCTCTTTGCACCTGGTTCAATTAAAAGCTCGGGTCAGCCCGATAATATCCTACCGGGTTAAAAATGGGGAATTCCAAGACGCATTAATGAAGAAGATGAGGATATGATGGTTGATGGTGATATGGAAGGAATAGGTACGAAAAGTAGTAGAAGTAGGTTAGAAGAAATGAGGGAAAGAACAGTGAGGATACCAAAGTAGGACTGAAAAAAAGACTATAGTTTTTAGAGGGAATAGAGAGAAGAAAATGGAGGCAAAAAATGAAATAGGTGGACTCACTAAAAGCCCAAACAGTGCGCAGATACAATCCAGCCTAGAAAAGGGAAAAGAAAATATGGAAGAAAAAGGCTAAAGAATTAGGCTCAGACAAAAATGAGGTAGGCCCAATAGCTGGGAAACGAAAAAATGAGATGGAAAATAGGTTAAGCCTAAAAAGACTTAAACAATGTTCACAACAGGAAAAACTGAACTTTGACATGGAAATAGAGGGAAAGGACATCAATGACAACAACCAAAATGCTGAAGAACACCAAATACCAAGATTAGCGATGGCTAGATTCTAGCCCCACTGGCAGCCATGAGGATCTTAGTATGGAATGTTTGAGGCCCGGGGAACTCTCGAACATTGCGAGCATTACAAGATGTTCTCCAAACATAAAAACCCCAAATGGTTTTTGTGTGTGAAACAAAATTGATGGACAGTCAGATGAGAAAGGTGGGGAAGAGATTAAAGTTCACAAATTGCATTGCAGTAAGTAGAGAAGGCAGAAAATGGGGAGTGGCTTTATTATGGGAAAAAGGATTAAACATTTCACTAATGTCGTATAGCAGCTGCCATATAGATGGCTTTGTCAAGGAAGAGAAGGATACTTGGAGATTCACTAGGGTATACAGTTTGCTTGAAACTGACCAAAGAAAGTTCACCTAGAAGCTCTTTAAAAGATTAGCTAGTATATCTAACATCCCATAGGGGTGTGTGTGTGTGTGTGTTGGGGGGTGGTGGGGTGGGGTGGGTCTGGGTGGGGGGGTGTTTCTGAGAAATATGGATGGCAATCGAGACACACGAGTGCCATAGAGAATTTCAAAGAGGCTGTTAGAATTAGTGGACTATTAAACATGGGATGGCAGGGATTTCCCTACACTTGGTCGAATAGAAGATATGGAGCTGACCTAGTGGAAGAAAGGCTATAGAGGTTTTTATGTAATAATCAATGGGAATCTTTATTTATACGATGGAGAATGTCTTACATCGTAAATACAGCCTCTGACCATTGTCCAATTATTCTAAAGGCTTGAAAAAGTCTGGTAAGAAAAGGATCAAAAAAGAATTTTTAGATTTCACCATAAAGACATTTGGAGCCAACACTCTGAAAGCAAAAATACTATTAAAGAAGGATGGAACAAAATTATTTTGAGTAATGGTCTAGCTAAAACTTTGATCCAGAAATGTGAACAAACAAAGCTTGCCCTGATAAGCTGGAGTAAATGAGTGTTTGGGGGCAGAAGGAAAAAGCTAAAAGAGCTAAAAAGGGAGCTGGTCTGGAAAAACAGATTGCTGATCTGAGAGTTTAATATGAGAGGAAAAATAGAATTGCTGATCTGGAAAAACAAATTGATAACCTTCTTCTTGATGAGGAGAGGTCTAGAATTAACTGGCTCAGAGAGGGAGATAGGAATGCTAGTTATTTCCATGCTAAGGCTAGTAATAGGAGAAGAAATAATAGAATTAAAAGTTTGTTGAATGACGAAGGTAGCTGGATTGAAGAGGAAAAAGAAATGGCAGATGTTATGTGTGGGCACTTCTCAGATTTTTTCACCCCCTCTTTATTAATGTGTGATGTGCAGAGTGTATGTATGATTTTAAATGAAAATTTATACACGCAGTGAAAGTATCGCATACATATTACACTTAATATGGTATAATCAAATATATATATCTCATATATGTTCATAAGTATCATTTAAATAAATTACGAGTAAGTAAACTTACTCGGATTGAAGGTAACTTTCCAATTCTTCAAGACTCCAATTTTTAATTCTTGAGCTCACCTTGAAGTATGCTGTTGCACAATTCTAGTTCACAACTAAAATTGGTGGGATTGTGAAATTGGAATAATAGCTTCAAATTTTCAACAACAAAATGATTTAACTCTTAAAACACTTTGAACTATATGGTGTTTATTTCTTGTAAGTGATGAGAAAAAGTTGAATGTTCTTGGTCTTTTTCCCTCATAACTAGTTTGTAAGAATATTAAGGACTTAGCCAAAACTATTTCTATTCTCTCTACACTCACACTTGGCCATCGTATCATACATCTCATGAATGAATTTAATTCATTTAAATTTTGTTTCAATTTGCTAATGCTTTTCATGGCCTACCATTAAACACTGTTGGCCATTTCATTGCATTATCTTATCAAATACATTTGATTAATGCTACGAAATATTCATTTACTTAATGTTGGAATATCTTTAATTATTTTAAATGATTAATGACCAACATCAAGGCCCCTCATTAGGTAAATGACACAATTGTTATAATTGATATTTATACCTTTGTAATAATAATAATAAATAAATTTTACATTAATGATTCAAAAACTAGTTTTGAGTAATTACTTTTACTTCATTTATTTTTACTAGCAAGATAAATCGGTAATTTTAAGGTAAAAATAAATTATGCACAATATTGTTCCATTTATCAACATTCTATTGGTTAACAACTCTTGTCAATCAATTATGTCACGTACTTAACATTTAAGTTTTGACAAATATACATCTTGAGGAACCCTTGAAACATATTTTCGGTTTGCTGAAATTTCTTGGACCGAATCGTTTAATCCAATATGCCATCCTGGTACACAATGAGTATACTTCATATTGTCAGACTCTCTAAGTCCACGCTTGGTTTATCATATACAACTTGTCCATACGTTCGTAAATAATGTCCCACACACATGTTACGGATATTACAAAATAGCGCGTTAGACCATACAAGTTGAGGTTATAACATATTTGTATAATCCCTCCATCATGGATATTTTGAAAGAGCGGAGATATAAATCAACACCGTTAAGTCTCTATATGCTCGACCATAAACTTATTTCTAGATTTGTATTTTAATAAATAATATCTGCAAATACTTTTGCAATATTATTTATTCTTAGGATAAAACTCTTTTTCTCGGGTATAACTGTTTATGGTAATATGACTTTCTGAAACACAATCTTGAAGTATTAGGATATTACTCACCAAAATGAGCTAATGGATCCTATATCTACATACACCGGACTCTATGAGCATTAGATTATACCTAGCAACACCCAGTGGTCAGATCATGAAAAGTTTTTGACATATGTGGAGCTAAAGTATGCTGGATCACTCACAAGCTCACCGTGGCGTTCAGGTCAATGGACTATAAATACTACTCAATTTGAGAAGACCCTCTATTGACGGCTATATGGGATATTTATTGGAGGTCTTCGTAAGTCTGTTCGGTATTTAGTCCTAACTAAATACTTGTATCTCTATATAAGTTTCCATTAAACTCAAAGTCTGCTAAGATTAACTATCTGGACCATATAAATATAAACATACACTGATCTATATATAATAAGATTTTCACTAATAGACTTGCATCAACGAAGATAGACTAGAAACATAATATTTAAAAACATACTTGCATAACGATATTTTCTAGCACCATTTGCAACCTTTTACAAATATTTCATTACTAATATATTCTCAGGTATTTGTTCAATTTCAGATAATGCTCTAACTTTTTAGATTTTGCTAACACTTATAACCTGATAACTCTTATTAGTGTTAACTTTTAGCATTTATAACTCTCAGCGTTGCTAATTTTAAGCACTGATCTAAACTTCTTTAAACAAAATCTGAACTCTTTTAGATTATATAATGTTTGAAACGTTACAAGCATCTTATCATGTATAAAATATAATTAGCAATTTAATGAAATAATAATAGTATAAATATAAAGCAAATATTCATACATAAAAGAAATGACACGTAAGCACAAATCCTAACACTCCTATCCATTCAAAGAGCAAAGAGACAAGGCTATCATAGGATCAAGAAGATGGTGTCAGAAGAGGTGAATGAGAAGTTGCTCACACCTTTCTCTTAAGAAGAAGTGCTGAAGACTGTGTGGCAGACAAACCCTTCCAAGGCACCTGGACTAGAAGGGATTAATGCTGGTTTCTTCCAAAGGCATTGGGATATTGTGGGGGAAGACATTGTTAATACATGCCTGCACATCCTCAATGATGAGGGTAACATCCAAACCCTTAATCACACTTTGATTGCTCTTATTCCAAAAATCAAAAACCCAAAAAAACCTAGTGACTACAAGCCAATAAGTCTTTGCAATGTGATATATAGAATTATTGCCAAAACAATCTCTAATAGACTAAAATAGGTCCTTAACTCTATTATCTTAAAAAATTAAAGTGCCTTTATTCCCAATAGGTTTATCTTCCTTAACTCTATTATCTTAAAAAATCAAAGTGCCTTTATTCCCAATATAGGTTTATCTTAGACAATGTAATCTTGGGTTATAAGTGTTTACATATGATTAGAAATAAAAAGAAAGGGAGAGAGGGATAGCTCTTAAACTAGATATTAGCAAAGCATATGATTGGGTTAAGTGGGAGTTTTTAAGGAATATTATGTTGAAAATGGGGTTTGAGATAAAATGGGTCAAATTGATCTTGAGATGTATATACACTACATCTTTCTCAATACTACTTAATAGGACAGTTAGAGATAATTTTAAAGCACAAGGGGGCTTAGGCAAGGGTGCCCCATTTCACCCTATGTTTTTTTTGTTATGTCCAGAAGCTTTTTCATCTCTTCTAAATAAGGCTGAACAAGAGATACAGATTAGGGAATAAAATTCGGCAACTCATTGTCAATCAATCACCTCTTCTTTGCGGATGATAGTCTAATTTATATAAGAGCAACAGCTAAAGAATGTAGCAGTCTAAAACAACGTTTTGAGACATATGCAGCAACCTCTGGATAGTGTTTCAATTTTGCAAAATAATCCATTTTCTTTTGCCTAAATATAAGTGAAGAAGTAATTGAGAAAGAAAAGACTTTCTTATTTGAATTGAACATAATACAAGTCTATATATAGCCCTAAGTCTAGTTGTAAAGCTATCTTTACAACTAGATTACAACCATAATACAAGCATAATACAAGCATTTCCACACTCCCCCTCAAGCTGGAGCATATACATCATATGCTCCAAGCTTGTTACAAATAAAATCAATTCTAGGACCTCTCAGAGATTTAGTAAGGACATCTGCTAGTTGATTGTTTGAGCTGACATAATTGGTAGAAATAATGCCAGATTGAATCTTTTCTCGAATAAAGTGACAATCAATCTCTATATGTTTAGTCCTTTCATGAAACACTGGATTTGATGAAATATGGAGGGCAGCTTGATTATCACAAAGTAACTTCATCTGTGATATATCTGCAAATTTCAATTCTTGGATTAACTGTTTCAACCATATAAGTTCACAAGTTGCTAAAGCCATTGCCCGATATTCTGCTTCTGCACTTGACCTAGCAACAACAGCTTGCTTCTTACTTTTCCAAGATACAAGATTTCCTCCCACAAGAACACAATACCCAGTAGTAGAATGTCTATCTGATGGAGAACCTGCCCAATCGGCATCTGAATATCCAATAATCTGTGTATGGCCCTTATTCTCATATAGTAAACCTTTACCTGGTGCACTCTTAATATATCGTAGGATTCGAATAACTGCATTCTAATGACTGTCACATGGAGACTGTAGAAATTGACTGACAACACTAACCGGGAAAGAAATATCCGGTCGTGTGATAGTGAGATAATTAAGTTTACCAACTAGTCTCCGATATCTCCCAGGATCTGTAATAGGCTCCCCCTGTCCAGGTAGAAGCTTAGTGTTAGAATCCATGGGAGTGTCTATGGGTTGACAATCCATCATCCCTGTTTCCTGAAGAATATCTAAAGCATACTTTCTTTGAGAAATAACGATTCCAGAGCTAGATTGAGCTACTTCAATACCAAGGAAGTATCTGAGTAATCCTAAATCTTTGGTCTGAAAATGATCAAATAAGTGTTTTTTTAATTGCTTAATACCATCTTGATCATTTCCTGTAATGACAATATCATCAACATAGACTACCAGATATATGCATTGGCCTTGTGGTGTATGCTTATAAAAAACAGAGTGATCTGACTGACTTCGAATCATGCCAAACTCCTGGATAACAGTGCTGAAACGACCAAACCAGGCACGAGGAGATTGTTTTAAACCATACAATGAACGGCGAAGTTTACATACCAAACCAGACTCCCCCTGAGCAACAAAACCAGGTGGTTGCTCCATATAGATTTCTTCTTGAAGTTCTCCGTGAAGAAAGGCATTCTTGATGTCAAGTTGGTGCAAAGGCCATTGACGAATAGCAGCCATAGATAAGAACAACCGAACAGATGACATTTTAGCCACATGAGAGAAGGTGTCAGAATAATCTAGGCCATAAGTCTGTGTATATCCTTTGGCAACTAACCTTGCTTTCAACCGATCAACCTGACCATCTGGTCCAAACTTGACATTGTAAACCCAACGACAACCAACGGTGGAGTGGCCGGGGGGCAATTGGACTAATTCCCATGTACCATTATTATGCAAAGCAGTCATTTCCTCAACCATTGCTTGACACCACCCAAGATGTGAAAGAGCATCACGAAGAGTGGCAGGGACAGTGACAGAGGATAAATTTGATACAAAAGCATAATATGGTAAAGACAATCGATGATAACTAAGAAAGTTATATATAGGATGAGGATTGCGAGTGGAACGTATACCTTTTCGGATAGCAATGGGAAATTGGTCATCAGGTTGTAGGACCTCAGTAGGAGAGTGATCGGGAGCAGGAAGTGAGTCGGCGGGAACCTCAAGTGCTGCGGGAGCAGTATCACTGTCATCACCTGTAGGAGAAAGAGGAACAAGACTCCCATTATTCGGAGAGAGAGAATCCTGGGGAGGAGGATCATATTGTGGGGTAGGAACAAATTCTGTGTTTGACTCAGGATGAGGAATAATATAAGGAACTGGAAGAGCCTCTGTGATTGACATATGTTCTGTAGCAGAAGAAAAGAGAGGGGAAGACTCAAAAAATGTGACATCAGCAGAAATAAAATAACGTCGGGTGTCAGGAGAATAACACCTATATCCTTTCTGGAGACGTGAGTACCCAAGAAAAATACATTTGATGGACCGGGCAGATAATTTGTCTTGACCAGGAGTGAAGACATGGACAAAACATGTGCAGCCAAAGACACGCGGCGGAAGAGAAAACAATGGTTGATCAGGATACAGAATAGAATAAGGAACCTGATGTTGTAACACGGAGGACGGCATTCGATTGATCAAAAAACAAGCAGTAAGAACAGCATCCCCCCAAAAACGAAGAGGAACATTATGATGTAGAAGTAATGTTCGAGCAGTTTCAATGAGATGTCTGTTCTTACGCTCGGCAACTCCATTTTGTTGTGGAGTATAGACACAGGAAGGCTGATGTAAAATGCCCTGAGAAGACATAAATTTAGTAAAAGGAGCAGAAAAGTATTCACGTGCATTATCACTACGCAATATACGGACAGTAGTGGAGAATTGCGTTTTAATTTCAGCACAAAAAGACTCAAAGATGGAAAATAATTCAGAACGATTTTTCATCAAAAATAACCAAGTGCAATGTGAATAATCATCAATAAATGTAACAAAATATTTAAAACCTAAAATAGATGAGACTTGACTAGGACCCCAGACATCTGAATGAATTAATGCAAAAGGGGATGTAGCTCGATTATTGACACGCTTTGGAAACGATCCACGAGAGTGTTTCCCAAACTGACAAGACTCACAATTAAAAGATGGCAGACTAGAAAGACCTGGAACCATTTTTTGAAGCTTTAACAGATTTGGATGTCCCAAACGATTATGAAGAAGTGCGGGTGAGACATTGCATGCAACAGATGGTTGAGGAATACTTAGATGATAGAGCCCCTGTGACTCACGACCTACCCCAATCGTCTTTCCTGTACTGCGATCCTGGATAAGAACAGAGTCATGGACAAAAGTAATTGTACAGTTTAAAGAGCGAGTAAGCTTACTAATAGAAATAAGATTAAAAGGACAATGCGGAATATAAAGAACAGATTCTAAAGGTAAGGAAGGAAGAGGATGTGCTCGACCAACTGCTTGAGCAGTTGTTGTGGATCCATTAGCAAGGGTGACAAATGGCAATAATCTGGATGTAGAAATATGAGAAAGTAATTGGAGGTTACCAGAAATGTGATCAGAGGCACCAGAATCAAGGATCCAAGGTCCTAAGGAAGGAGGTTGAGTAAGACAAGCGACCGAATTACCTAGGTCCTGTGTGGGGGCACCAGAAGAAGTAGACTGCTTAGCCGCTTGGTATTTAAGGTAATTCTCTAATTCAACACCGGTGAGAATCACTGATGAAAGGTGCCTGCTTGTTTTAAAGTTTTGAGTAGTAGTCATATTTGCTCACAAATGAAGGAGAAAAGTAACTGAGAAGTTCTACAATACAGAAGCCATTTTTCCGGCAATACTGTGGCTGTTTCCGGCGACGGCGACGGCGGTCGACGACGGCAACTCGCTGGATGACAGAGATTTGGTTTCCCGGCGTTGCCTGAATCTGTTGGCGCCGGCGGTGAGCACTAACGCTCGCCGGATAAGGAGATCGGCGGCCAAATGATAGCGTCGGAGATACGGCGCGTGGAGGCGCGTCCGAATGCTGGTGAGTGCACGGCGGCTGTAGTTGGGGTCACCGGCGTCGTCTGAGTCCGATGACGCTGGCGGTGAGATTTCAAGTCGCCGGAAAGTTGCAGATCGGCGGTGAAAAGCTACCGGAAACCTGGGCTGTTACCGGCGCGTAGAGGCGCGTCCGGTGTCCAGGAAGAGAGCTACGACTGCAGCTCTGATTGTCGGCACCTTCCGAGGTCAACGGAGATGGCCGGAAACTGTACTACCGCCGGAAAATAATGCGGTCACCGGAGATAGTTACTGTTTACGGCGCGTGGAGGCGCGTCCGGTGATGCGTCCGGCGATGATTATTTGGATCTTAATGGCGAGAACCTTCTGAGGTCACGGCCACCGAAATAAAATAAAGAGCACGGTGGCTGAAAAATAGACTAGTAATCTACCGGAAAAAGAACCGGCAGTACACCGGAAAATGTCGCCGGAAAATATCACATTCAGAAGCCAAGAGTTGGCTCTGATACCATGAAGAAGTAATTGAGAAAGAAAAGACTTTCTTATTTGAATTGAACATAATACAAGTCTATATATAGCCCTAAGTCTAGTTGTAAAGCTATCTTTACAACTAGATTACAACCATAATACAAGCATAATACAAGCATTTCCACAGTAAGCAGATCCAATGCATCGGCTATGAGGGATATTCTTCAACTACATGAGGTGTCAGTCCATGAGAAATATCTAAAGCTTCCATCAATAGTTGGGAGGAATAAGAAGTTGTTTTTCAATAAGTTAAAGTTGAGAGTTGCAAGTAAAGTTGGCTATTGGCAGGAAAAACAAATGTCTTGTAGGGGAAAGGAAATTCTCATAAAGGCTGTGGCCCAGGCAATGCCAATTTATGCTTTGAGCATTTTCAAGATTCCTGGAACTATTTGTGAATATATGCAGAAATTGGTGATCAGTGGAGAAAATATGAAGATGACAGAAAAAAGATACACTGGACCAACTGGAGGAAACTGTGCCAACCAAAAAGTAAAGGAGGCATGGGGTTCAAGGATTTTGTATGTTACAATCAAGTGCTTCTTGCAAAATAAGCTTGGAGGATTTTGAAAGACCTTGAGTCCTTAACAGGCAAAGTACTAAAAGCAAGGTAGTTCAAGAAGCATTCCTTCATAGAGGCCAAAATGGGATCAAATCCATCTTATATTGTGGATAGTCCTTTGTGTAAATGATATTTTAAATGGAATGAAACTGGTATTCATGCTCTGGTCCAATGTAAACAGGTAAGAAGATTCTGAAAAAACACTCCCTTTGCAGACATTTTTCAAGAAAGACAAGATACTCATCTGTGGGACTTTTATCAGCAAATAAGTTCCATCACCACTGGAAGAGAAAGAGATCAAATAGTGATGCTCCTATGGGCCAGTTGGCAACTCAGGAATAATGTGGTTGTATCAGGCCAAAAAGGAGATTTTGATAAGTTATATACAAGAGTTGAAGCCTGGATAGAGGGCTGGCAAAGTCAAGACAATCAGAACCAGAAGAGCCATAGCAAAAGTTCCTACCACAACCAAGAAATGAGATGTACCCTAGCTGGTTGCTGCAACAGACCTACATAATGGCAAAGCTGGACTTGGGGTGGTCATTTTTTACAGCAATAAGAATCCAGTGGCCATGACAACCTCAATTGTGGACTGCTGGGGTGACATTAAATTAGCAGAAGCTCAAACTATTCAGTTAGCTCTCACATCAGTAGAAAGTCTCAAGATGAAGATTTCTTTTATTGAGACAGATACCCTGAATGTTGCTCAACTAATAGAGGGCTCAATCGAGACTATGAAGGGCATAAAATGAATTATTCAAGACATCCGGCGCAAGTGTCCAAGCATGAGCAATGTCAAAGTAGTTTACATTCCTAGGAATTGTAATGTGTTAGGTCACAAACTTTCCAAGTTTGCTCTTTCCCCAGCTTGTATTCAAAAAAACTTGTGGTTGGAAAATTTCCTAGTCTCTGCCTGATTTGAATAGAAATTTCCGTTTTTAAAAAAAGGATAAATACATTTATTAACTTCAAATTTATTTCATAGACTGTCCTTAATATTAAATCTGTTGATAATAGATTTTTTTTTTCAAATGAAGCCATATATTCCATGCCAATATGTTTTACTCTTGCCCCCTCCTTTTTTGAGCCCGTGATCCAGAGTAATAAAGCTATGACGAAAGTTATTAGTTCCGAGTCCTTAATACTCAAGGGGGTGCTTTTGTCTTCACAAGATAGATTTTATTGATGGGCCATCAATTTTTCCCATCAACTTGAATTTGATATGATCAAGAGATTTTGTTTACTTACTGTTTGTATAGAAAATGGATTAAGCATTAATTTTGTCTTCAGCATTTGGAAATCTAAGGTTTATTTGAGTTCAATTATTCTTCAAATGCATAACTATTTAAGGTTTATGTGAATCAATATTAATTTTCATTTACATCATGTCATATTGTAATAGGTATCAGAATTCTGTTCATGTGCGTGACATCTGTTGCAGATCTCATAAACTCGTTGATGTTTTCCTGAAAATATTATTGCTTTGGTGTATTGCTTTGAAACAGACTCGCGTACGCTTGACAGATTACGACACGCTGCTTGAAAAATGAAAATATTCATGGTATAAAAGCAGGGAAAGCAGTTCCAAGTCCAAAATACGACCTCACATCTAGTTCTTGCGTAGGTTACAGGTCGTGAATCTCTCTTCTCTCTATCTTGTAGGACTTGATTACTCTTTACTAATACTAGGTGTTCATTCTGTGTCAACTTCTCATCTGCACGTGATGGGATCAGGGAGTTAAAAATGAATGAAAGAGGATAGAGAGGAGCTTTTTATGGCATTATTGATTAAAGAAAACCATAGACGCTGCTAGCTACTCAAGTTTTTCTTCTAGTTTACATAAAGAACTTTTACCATTTTGCAACTTACATGCATGCATGCCTACTTTTAATCATCATGTGTTGCTTCAGTTAATGTATTTATTTGTTGCAATTTAAAAAAAAAAAAAACTCTACTAATTATCTATATAATATGTTTCATATTTGTGGTCATATAATATCACTTGAAAATTAATGTTTTTACTCTGTTTTTCTTGAGGACAAAATTACACTTGTTTTTGCAAAAAGAAGCACACACTACTCTTGGTGTATTGCACAGTATATATATACATTTATATCAATTTTTATTTCAAAAATTAATCCATTCTAGAATATTCTTTCAACTGTGATATTTGACCATGATCAAATTTTGGTATACCATCTGTACCAATGTTGTCCCTTGGATATTCTTTTGTCTTGTTGCAAATGATTGTACTATCATTTGCTTGAAGAAGGTAGTTACGGGCAGGAATCTTTTTGGGGGTAATGAGCTGGCATAGTGACTTTGCAGTAGCTGGTATATTTGTTACCACAGCAGCTGGTATACCTTGTGCAGAGACTGGGCTGAAATTAGGTTAAGCTTTTTCTTTTTGCTGTGTTGTTCTTGATGAGTCTTTCATGACTAGCAGCCCTTTCTTTACTTTCTTAACATCCCTCTCAAGCGCACAGGTCTTGGTGACACCCTGAGCTTGTCTTGAAGATAGCTGAATTGAGTAGATGGCAAGGGTTTGGTTAATAAGTCCGCAATTTGATGATTGTTGGGAATAAACTTGACTTAGAGCTTTCCATCTGTAACTTTATCTCAAACAAAATGGAGGTCGATTTCAATATATTTTGTTCGTGCATGGTAAACAGGGTTGACTACCATTGCAGCAGCGTTGACACTGTCACTCTAGATTGTTGGAGGTGCAGAAGAATTTATTTGGAGCTCATTAAGTAAGGATTGTAACCAGGAGATTTCAGCTATAGTGTGAGCCAATGCCCTGTACTCAGCCTCAGCATTGGACCTTGCAATGAGATATTGCTTTTTGGAACTCCATGATACTGAATTGTCCCCAAGATAAACTGCATAGCCACTTATGGATCTCTTATCATCAGTGTCTGAGCCCCAATCTGAGTCAAAGTAAGCTATAATGTGATTATTATCGGAACATTTGTATAATAGTCCAAGGTTAGAAGTAGCCTTGAGGTATCTAAGGACTCTTTTGCATGCTATCCAGTGTGATTGAAGAGGGTTAGACATAAATTGACTAAGTTTGTTGACTGCATAACTTAGTTCAGGCCTGGTGAGTGTAGCGTATTGCAAACCCCTAATAACACTTCGATACAGTATAGGATGGATGAAGGGATCACCATCTAATTTGCTTAATTTGTAGTTTGTTGATATAGGTGTGTCAACTTCCTTACATTCCAGCATGTTGGTTCTATCAAGGAGGTCTTTAATATACTTGGATTAACATAGATGAAGAGCTGAATTGGTTCTGGTCACTTCAACACCTAGGAAGTAGTGTAGATGTCCCAGATCTTTTAAAGCAAAAGTGTTACTCAGATTCTGAATTAAATCCTCAACCAAAGAAGAATCACTTTCTGTAACAATAATATCATCTGCATAGATGAGAAGTAAAGTGAAGGTCTGGTGTTGAGTGTTGTAAAATAGTGATGTATCACTTCTAGAGCAGTAGTATCCCTATTGAGTAAGTGTGTATTTTAACTTATCAAACTAAGCCTTTGGAGCTTGTTTAAAATCATACAAGGCTTTGGTCAGTTTACACACATGATGAGGTTGATTTTTGTCAACAAAGCCCCCAAGTTGTATCATGTAGACTGATTCAGTTAAATGGCCATTGAGGAATGCATTGTTGACATCTACTTGTCTAAGGTCCCAATCTATGGATACTGCAAGACTCAAGATAATTTTGATTGTGGATGACTTAATGACAGGATTGAAAGTTTTAGTGTAATCTAAGCCCAGAGTTTAATGAAATCCTTTGGCGACAAGTCTAACCTTCAATTTAGCAACCGTTCAATTTGGATTTTCTTTAAATTTGAAAATCCATTTGTTGCCAATCAGTCTCATGCCTGAAGTATAAGGCACCAGACTCTATGTCTTGTTTCTCTGAAGAGCTGTAAATTCTTGTTGCATAGCAGATTTCCACAATGGATCTGACAGTGCTGATTTTGCATTCTTTGGTGTTGAGATGGATTGGTTGGGGAAAATTGAGTGTATGTAGGCTTTTGGTTTGAAAATCCCTGCTTTAGCTCTAGTTATCATAGGGTGAATGTTGGATGTGGGTTGAGAAAGAGATGGGATATTATTCTGGGGTGGTAGGGGAAGTTCTGACAGCACTGGTTCTTGTGTTGGTGTTTGGTTTGCTGGTGAAGAATGATTAGTTAACAGTAGTGTACTAATGTTGTTAAGGTGGTCTGGTGGATTTGTAGTGGAGATGTTGTTTCTTAAGGTAGTGCTTTGGATGTCTCTATCAGTTGTAGTTGCAGGAACTTGAAGGGATGAAATTGTGTAGAACTGGTGCATAAGGGTTTTGGTCTCAATGTTTGATGTATGAACTATTTTATTGAAATTGCTGTCATTGTGAAAAGGGAAGGATATCTCATTAAATTTGACATGTCTAGCAATATATATCCTTCCTAAATAATGCAAGCAAAGATATCCTTTGTGATATGAGCTCAGACTAAGGAGGACATATTTTAGTGAGTGAAAATCAAGTTTGTGGTGGTTGTAAGGTCTTAAGAAAGGGTAACATTCACACCCAAAGACTTTAATTAATGAATAATCAGGCTGTTTGTGATATAGTGTCTCAAAGGGGGTTATATTATTCAACAAAGGGGTGCACATTCTGTTGATCACATAGGTAGCAGTACTAAAAGCTTCCTACCAAAATTTCAAAAGAAGATGTGAGTGAGCAAGAAGAGCAAGACCAGTTTCAGTTATTTGTCTATGTTTCCTTTCAACCCTACCATTTTGGGGATGGGTATAAGGGCAAGAATATCTGATTTTGATTTCTTCTTGATGCAAATAGTTTTCAAAGCTTCGAAATTCACCACCCATGTCACATTGGAGTGTTTTGATTTTTCTTTCCAAGGACTTTTCAATTTGTGTTTTGAAATGGATAAAGGTGGTTAGTGCATCAGATTTAGTAATCAAGGGAAATAGCCAAGTGAATCTAGTTTTATCATCAACAAAGGAAATATAGTATCTGAAACCTTGATTTGAAGGAATTGGTGCAAGTTCTCATAAGTCTGAGTGTATCAGATCAAGAGAGTGTTCTGCAATATTATTAGATGGTCCAAAACTAAGTCTACTAAATTTTCCCATTTGACAGGTAGTGCAAAGATCAGAGTATCTCTTTTCATTGAAATTCAATATATTACAAGATTGTAAAGTCTTTTTGAGAGTTGAGACATTGGGATGTCTTAACCTATTATGCCATAGCTTAAGTTTTTCCTTGAATCTAGATTCATTTGCTACTGACTCTGAAAGAAATGAAGACACTGATAACATAGACTCGTGGACTGGACTGATGTGTATTGATTCAGAAAGATGAACTTGGCTGGTATTATTTATGGGTGATGATGACTTGATTTGTAACTGATAGAGACCTCCTTTAGCCACTCCTTGAAGTAGCACCTTCTCCTGCTTTTTGTCTTTGATAAGACACAAATTGTTTTAGAATACTATGTCAACATTGTTATCATGTACAAGTCTAGATATGTTGACCAGATTTTTGGTGATATGTGGAACAATCAAAACATCATTACGGTTAATTTTTTGTGTCACTTTCATATTGGGTAAGATTAGTTCAGTATTTCCAATATGAGTAATGATAATTTTCGCACCATTTCTAACAGTAAGAAAGATATTACCTTTGTATTCTGAAGCTGTATTCAGATTCCCCAGTCTATTGGTGATGTGATCCATAGCTCCACTGTCTAAGTACCATGCTGGATTATTTATATCTTTTGGTGCAGCAACGTAAGCTCTTCTCTGGTTCTTGTAACCAGGATATTCCTTGGCACAAAGTCTTTCTTAAACCTGTGCCAATACTTAGCAGCAATGTGACCATTTTTGAAGCAAATCTGACAGATTTCATTTGCATATTCAGAGGGTGATTTGTTGTTAGTGCCTTGTGTTTTTCCTTTGTTTTGAAAATCACTTTGATTTCCTGAGTTTCCTTGGTTCTGCCTCAAGTACTGATTTTCCCCCCTTGATCTGTCATTTTCAGTGTAGCCCCTCATGTTTTGAGGTCCACTGTTTGCATAGCTAGCTTCATAGTTTCTCATTTCAACATTTCGGTGTGATTGGTCTCTCTCAATCTTGTTCTCTTGACAGAGTAGCATTGCATATACAGTCTGTAAAGGAACACTTTCTGGATTTAAGTCTACATTAACTACCACAGGGTTATAATCCTTCCCTATTCCTTCAAAAATTAGACTTATCAAATGATCATTGCTGATATAGTCTCCAATAGCCCTTAAATCCTCAGCAAGGCCCTTCATCCTTGTGAAATAATCATGCATCGAAAGTGAACCCTTCTTAAAAGTTTGTATTTGAGCTCTGAGCTGTGAAACTCTTACCTTAGAGTGAGCTTCAAACTGCCTCGCTAGAGCTGTCCAGACTTCACTTGAGTTAGTGCACTCAACAACAGAAGCCAAAGTTGACTCTGTCATGGAGGAGAGCAACCAGCTCATCAATGCTTGATCAGTCTTGATCCAGACATCATATTCTGGATTTGGTACTGTCATTATATTCTACTGTTCTTCAGCTTTCATTAAGACTGGATTAAGGCACTTATTTGTGCCATCCAAAAAATTCAACAAGCCATTAGCTCTCACACTTGGAATGACTGGTAATTTCCATAATGGATAATTCAAGTTTGTGAGTTTGATAGGTGTTAGAAATGTGAATGTATTTGTGCTTTGATTTACTGGTGTGGTTAGGGTACTGTAGGAGGCACTGCTTTGTTTTACTCGATAAAATGAGGCACTTTCCATGGCTTTGATACCAACTTGAAAATTAATGTTTTTACTCTGCTTTTCTTGAGGACAAAATTACACTTGTTTTTGTAGAAAGAAGCACAAGCTACTCTTGGTGTATTGCACAGTATATATATACATCTATATCAACTTTTATTTAAAAAACTAATCCATTCTAAAATATTCTTCTACCTGTGATATTTGGTCAGGATCAAATTCTGGTATACCATTTGTACCAATGCTGTCATTTGGATCTTCTTTTGTCTTGTTGCAAATGATTGTACCATCATTTGCTTGAGGAAGATAGTTATAGGCAGGAATCTTTTTGGGCGTAATGAGCTGGCATAGCGACTCTGCAGTAGCTGACATATTTGTTACCACAGTAGCTAGTATACCTTGTGCAGAGACTGGGCTGAAATCAGGTTGAGCTTCTTCTTTTTGCTGTGTTGTTCGTGATGAGTCTTTCATGACCAGCAGCCCTTTCTTTACTTTCTTAACAATATCTAATCATGCTTTAATAATTTTGTAAGTAATTAGGTTAATGAGGAATAAAAATAAAATAATAAATGAATATACCTTTGTCATTAGTAATTCTACTAATTTGGAAACGAATTTGAATGTGTTTAGGAGTTTCTTAACTTTAATCAATCTTAGAACGATGGTGTATAATACTGAAAACGAGATTGAATGGATTAGGGACTTATACCACAATTATTGTGTTTATTTTTTGTAGTGCATATTCTCTCCATTTAAGAGTGCGCTTTGTTTATAATGAGCGTATTCCTTATCATAAATAGATTAAGATTATTCTTATATTATTAAGAGATGGATATGAACCATTTTTAATTCCATTAAAATTCTTAAGTGATTGAATATGTATAGAATTTTAAAGTTCAGGTGATCAATTTTAAATAGAATTCTTAGATTCTTTTACTTGGTTAATATATTCTATCATTCACCTTGTAAGAAATAAATGCTTAAATCATTGTGATAGGTACTTTAAAAAACTGAGTATTATCTCTATGTATTATAATGCATTAAATCTCTTAATATAAGTCTATATTACTTAATGAATAAATTATATATTTATTTTAGGTCTAAACTTAATGATATTTCTCAAATAAATAAATATATACACAATGAAATATCAATATGAGAAAATATAAACTCAAATAGAGTTTTATTTCAATTAATATTCATCCTTATGACAAAAATCATATAAAGGAATTAAGTCTCATTTTATATACATGATCTTAGAATTTCGATGGTGGAATGCTTTTAGTCGAGGATCGACGATCATCAATTCAATGCTAATGTGTTTAATAACCATTATTTTTTTTAAACATGTTCTTTATGAAAAAATATTTAATGTTGATGTTTTTACTTCGACAACTACTTTTGTAGTTTTTAACTATAAAACTATAGATGAATTATCACAACATATCCTTAATAGCCTAGAGATTGAATTCATAATTCTAAACTCAGATATAAAACTCTTTATTCATCCATCAAATAAGACAATCTCAAAATATAAAATATACATACATAAGTTAGTAATCATTGGTCCCTTAAAAGTATCTTATTACTTTTTTTACAGCTTTCTAGTGGTTTACATTTGGATTAATTTCATTGTTTCATGTAACTAATACAATATCAGGCCTTGTACAAACTTGAGTTTACATCAAGCTTGTAATAGCAGAAGCATATAGAATGTTCTTCATTTGTTTTATTCAAGTTCATTTCTTGGGCATTGGTTTAAATTGAACTTGTCACCCTTCACAATAGGAGCCATACTTGGTGAGCAATCTTTCATCCGAAATCTCTTTAAAACTTTATTGATATAGATTTCTTAAGACATGCTTAAAATATATCGAAATCTGTCTCTATGCATTTTAATACTAATGACATAAGATGCATCATTTACATCCTTCATATCAAAGTTTTTAGAGAGATTGTTTTACCTTATGTAGTAAATCATTATCATTGGTTGCAAGTAGAATGTCATCTGTATATAAAAAAAAAATATTTGCTCCCACTAACCTTCTATTATATGCATTGGTTTATAATTTTCTTTACAATTCTAAATGAAGAGATAATATCATAAAATTTTAAATACTACTGACGAGAGGCTTGTTTCAATCCATATATGAATTTAATAGCTTGCATACCAAATGTTTACCATTATTAGAGGAAAATATTTTTGGTTGTTTCATGTAAACTTCTTCCTCTAATTCTCCATTAAAAAAAAAATTATTTTCACATCTCTATTTGTTGCATCTCTAAGTCAAAATGATCGACTAATGCTATCAAAATATAAAAATAATAAAATTTTAATATAGGAGAGAAAGTCTCATTATAATCAATTTCTTCATTTTAAGTAAATATTTTGATAACGAGTCTTACTTTATATCTTTTAATTATATTAATTTATTTAGTATATAAAACTATATGAAACTATAGATTAATAAATTTATTAAATTATTATTTAAAATTATATGAAAATATATTAAGTAAATCCTATATGAAACTATACGGATTTTTTTATAGTGTATTTTTTAATAAATTTATTGAATTATTATTTTAACACATTAGAGCTAAATAGGAACCAACAAAAAATATTATTTGATTGAGGTTGTTAATTTATTGAATATTAATTTATCAAAATTTAATTGTATAACGTAAAAATAAAAATATTGTATCATGCTATGGTATTGGTTACACTATTTGAACATAAAAGTTAAAATAAATGATCTAAAAAAAGGTTGCTTAGACATTGGAATTTTTACTTGTTGTAAATTACAGAGAATTAAAATTATTTCATTGTTTCTCTTCGATTGAAAGAAACAATTGTGGGTGAAATATGACTGTTTAGGCATATATAGCCATGACTAAAACATTTATATGGTAGTAATACATTGGGACCTTTAAAAATAGAATTTTTTTTTTCAGGAAATATTTTTAAGATATAATTTAATGATATGCGATTTGATGCTTAAATTGGAGATGAAGTTTCTCAATTTATTTTATTCTAGTTTTGGAAATGATGGTGTACAACTCATAACTTTTAAGGATAACATTTGTTTTGTATTATTTTTACTTTTTTCCCCTAAACGTTCAATAAATCTAAACTAGTCTAGAGTCTAAATAGATTTGATTGTTTGAATCCTAAAGATATATATATTTAGTGTCTAAGTTAACATTCAATATTTTTTTCAACTAAACAGTATATGAAATTGTTAATAAAAAAATTAATTTTTTAAGTTAACAAATTTTAAATTTATTTTTTGATGAAATGAAATTAGGCCTTCATTGTTGGAAGGTGTTAGGGTAGGCTTTGTTTGGTAATCCTATCTCCTTAAAAGAAAAACATCCAAAGTTAGATTTCGTTGGTGTTGATTCTAACAAAGACTTTCTAATATCGAAGTTAGAAAGTATAGTATAGTTAAAAGAATAAAAGAGTTAGGGTATTTGTCTGGGAAGAATTTTATTATTTTTGGCCATTTGTGGCTTTACCTATATATAGTTGGTCCTTATCATTTCATCTAAAAATATTTAGGTTAAGTTTTGTCGTGATTTGCGGCTGGCTCAAGGTTAAAGGGATTGATTTTCATCTCGAGATTTTCGAGACTTCTCTTATTGGATGATGATTGATAAGGATCCCTTAAGTCACTGGATTCGGTGTTAACACAAGTCTTTGTCAGGAGTTCAATGAACCACACATATCTCCACATTAGTATGATATTATGTACTTTGAACCTAATTCTTTATGGTTTTGTTCTTGGGCTTTACACAAAAGGCCTCATACCAATAGAAATATGGTTTACTCATAAACTCATAATTTTTTTAATTTCTAGTCATTGTAGGACTTTGTTTGCCTTAATAATCCTCACTTCGAACAAATGTTGAGCCTTTCTTCAAACGATATTTTCATCCACTCGCAACAATCTACTACTCATTTTCACTGTGTTGAAGATACATGCCTTACGTGAAGCACCAGAGTACCATCTATTTTGAGAGTTCGCTCTATCAAGTCAACTTTGTATTACTGTGTTAACATCACACGCCTTACGTGAAGCTCAAAGCACATCAGCTCATGTCTATAGATCACAACCATGGAACCAACACAAACCAAGGCCCTATACCATGCTCATTACCTTTTCGTTCGGCACTAAGGATTTTCACCATATGGCAACTCTGGGGCATGGCTCTGATACTACTGTCAGAAGTCCAACAAATCACACATATCTCCATATTGGTATGATATTGTCCACTTTGAGCCTAAACCCTCATGGCTTTGCTCTTGAGCTTTATCCAAAAGGCCTCATACTAATGGAGATATGGTTCACTCCTTATAAACCTATGATCCTCTCCATTTCTAACCAATGTGGGACTTTATTTACATTAACTGTCTTTAACTTCCACAGAATCTAAAGCGTTCATGAAGGTATGAGTTGCCTTCTCGAGATTTATACTTTGATACCAAATAAGTTTTTATTTTAAAATTGTGAGAATATTGATTGAAAATTATTGGGATATGATTTGCAAAGAAAGTTAAGTACGTAGGGTGCGCAAGGATCAAAGATGGATACGAAAGGAGGTGAAAGACGAAGGGAGCAGTGACCAAGTATGGGCACCGCGACATCCAGTCCAGAATGTGAGCACCGCGGCACTAGACAATGAGCGTCACGGCCCTCAGACGGGCGCACCAGTACTACGGCAGTGAGAGTTGAGTGCCGCGGCACTGGGCACAGAAAGAGTTTCCCGAATTAAGACTTCCTTATTTTATCTCCCACTTGTTTGAGGACTCCCTAATACGACTTTCACATGTTTAAGGTAAACTTAGGATGTCCTAAAGCCTATATAAAGGCTGTCAATTGGCTTGTAAACACATCTTAGTGATCATTAACAATTTTTGTGATAACTCAATAGATCTAAGTGATCATTTAAGAAGTCTTTGTGAATCTTTGTGAGACAAAATCCCTAGAGTGCAAGAGAGAGTTTTCTTTGTGATCTTTCTTATAAAAGACATACTTTGTGAGTGCTTTATGATTCATAATAAGAGAAGAGTGTGATCTTGATCCACCATGGATGTAGATAAGTTGCTGAACCACTTAATGTTTTATGTGTTCTTCTTCTATCCTTTTTCTCCTTATTCCTTAATTACTTGTTCTGGACATATTGCTTGGGTGATTTTGCTTATTTGTGTGCTTTCACTTTAACAAATTGGTATTAGAGCTTACTTCTAAAGCAGACATGGCCACACCCAAGTATGAGGTAGAGAAATTCAACGATGCGAATGACTTCAATTTGTGGAAGATGAAAGTTAAGGTGTTGTTGGTGATCAAAGGCTAGGCTCGGCATTAGAGGGGACTGTAGCTCCATCTAGTGATGAAGATAAGACACTAGAGTCATCTAAAGCAGTAGCAGAAAAAAGGGACATTCAAGAAAGAGCTCATAGCACAATCGTTCTATCATTGAGCGATGAAGTACTAAGGGAAGTAGCAGGTGAGACGATGGCAATAGGTCTTTGGAAGAAGCTTGACTTTCTTTATATGCAAAAATCATTGGCTAGCAAATTGCATGTAAAGAGAAAGCTATATCAGCTGTCCATGTCAGAGGGGACGCCGATGAAAGATTATATAGACGCCTTCAATAAGATCATCCTTACTCTTAAGTCTGTCAACATTAAGATAGAAGATAGAGCAATTATCCTGTTGAGTTCACTTTCCAAGAGTTATGAGAGCTTTGTTGATACGCTACTCTACGATAGAGAGAGTTTGATAATGAGCAATGTAAAATCATCACTAAACTCAAAGTTATTAGGGAAGCAGATTGAGGGCAATGCAGAAAGTTTATCTGTAAGATGAAGGCCTTCATATAGAGATGGAAGAAAAAATGGCTCAAGATCAAAGTTTAGAACTCCTAAGAAGTGCTATTACTACAAGAAAGAAGGGCACTTCATAAAGAACTATCATGAGAAGAGAGCATAAGACAAAAAAAAAAAACAAATGTTGCACTTGTCTATGATGATAGGTATGACAACGCAGAGACACTCGTCACTATTGATGGTAAGAACACTGAATAATGGGTTTTTGATTCTGGTTGTACTTTTTACATGTGCCCGCATAAGTCTTGGTTTACAAATTTTCAGCCCATTAGTGGTGGTAAGGTCTTAATGGGTAATAATTTTGGATGTCAGATGATGGAAATTGATAGTGTTAAGCTTAGGCTGCATGATGGACGAGTAAGAGAGTTGACAGATGTTAGGTATATTCCTGACTTGAAGAGAAACTTGATCTCACTAGAGACTCTAGACTAGAATGGATGTTCCATCAGGATCAACGAAGGAATTTTAAGAGTATTGAAAGGTTCCATGGTGGTGATGAGAGGAGAGAAGCGCAAAGGCATTTATGTACTTAAGGGTGAAGTCGTTAGTGGTTCTACACTATTCTCTATAGATGATGAGAGTATGCAAACCAAGTTGTGACATTTTAGACTAGCACACCTAGGCGAGAGAAACTTAAAGGAGTTATTTAATCAAAAGGCGTTTGGTGAGGATAAGTTCCAGCCTTTGGAGTTTTGTGAGCATTGTGTACTTGGAAAAACATATAGGGTGAGGTTTAGTACTGGTGAGCACAAGACTAAAGGGACTCTTGACTACATACACTCAGAGACCAGCTCAGACTACTACTAGTAGTGGTGCTAGGTATTTTCTCAATTTAATTGATGACTATTCAAGAAAGCTGTGGGTTTATGTGTTGAAGAGCAAGGATCAAGCGTTTGAAGTATTCAAGACTTGGAAGGTTCTTGTTGAGAATCAAACTGGCAAAAGGGTGAAGAGGTTGAGAACTGACAACAGCCTTGAATTTTGCAATAGAGAGTTTGATGAGTTTTGTGCCAAGCATGGGATTGCGAGGCATAGAATGGTAAGATCAACACTACAGCATAATGGCGTAGCTGAGAGGATGAATAAGATCATACTTGAAAGGGTTAGATGCATGCTTACCAATGCAAAGATGTCCAAGGCATTTTAGGGAGAAGCTGCAGTGATGGCAGCTTCTTTGATTAATAGAAGTCCTTCATCAGCAATTAACTTCAAGACGCCAGAAGAGAAATAGTCTGGTAATCCTCCAAAGTATGACCACCTCAAAATATTTAGCTGTCCTGCCTTTGCACATGTTAAGGAGAGGAAGTTGGAACCTAGAGCTATCAAATGGGTATTCATAGAATATCCTGACGGAGTGAAAGAATACAAGGTGTGGTGTAAAGACTTGACACCACCAATAAGTATCATAAACCGTAATGTAACGTGACGTTTGATGAGATGACGATGCTGAAAACCTCCCAAGAAGATGAGAAAGAAGAACATGTGCCCAAGGAAGACTCAGCACTCAAGTCAATAGAAGTTGAAGTGGAGCTTGAAAGTAGATCTGATATGCCCCAGATCAATACTTCAACGAGGAGATTCTTGAAGATGAACCAAGAACGCCGATGAGTTCCTCTAAGTCCGCCCAAAGAAAGACTAGGACTCTTGAGATGGAACTTGAAGAGTACCAGCCAGCTAGAGACAGGCTGAGGAGAACGATTAACCCATCAATCAGGTATGCACAAGCAGATCTAGTTGCTCATGCTTTTAATTCTGCTTACATTGTTGAGTATGATGAGCCTAAGACATAGAGTGAGGCTATGAAGAGTGAAAACAAGAAAGAATGGTAGTAGGCTATAGAAGAAGAGATTAGTTCTCTTAGGAAGAACAATACCTAGAAATTGGTGGAGAGACCTCAAAAGAAACTAGTCGAGTGCAAGTTGGTGTACAAGGTAAAGAAGGATATCGAGGATAGAGCCTATAAGATTCATGGTTAGGTTAGTTGCACAAGGTTTTACTTAGAGAGAAGAAGTTGATTTTCATGAGATATTCTTTCCAGTCGTTAAGCACACATCTATTAAGATTTTGGTAGCCATGTGTGTAAACCTTGATTTACATCTAGAGCAGATGAATGTAAAGATAACTTTTCTAAATGGACAACTTAAAGAGACAATCGCAAGGGTTCGAGGAGCCCGGAAAAGAAGATCATGCTTATTTGCTAAAGAAGTCATTATACAGGTCAAAGCAATCACCTAGACATTGGTATAGAAGATTTGATGAGTTTATGATAACTTATGGCTCTAGTATGAGCAAGTATGATGGATGCGTGTACTTCAAGAACATAAGTTGTGAGATGATGTATTTGCTTCTATACGTCGATGATATGTTGATCACATGTAAGAATATGAAAGAAATACAGAAGCTCAAGAAACAGTTGAGTGACGAGTTTAAAATGAATGATTTGATAGTAGCGAATAGAATTTTAGGTATGGATATTGTGAGGGAAAGAAGAAATATTATCTTTTTGTCCCAACAATGATATATATTCAAAATTCTCGAGAAGTTTAGTATGTCTAACGCAAAGGCTATCTTTACTCCATTGGCCATGCATTTCAGACTTTCAGCAGCACAATCACCAACATCCGAAGAGGAGAAGCTGCAGATGAGTAAAGTACCGTATGCAAGCATTGTGAGGAGCATCATGTATGCAATGGTTTGTACAAGAGCAAACATAGCACTTGCTGTAAGTGTGGTGAGTAGGTTGATGTATAAGAGGGATGAGGACAACAATGAAATGGTAAGAGGGTACGTAGACTCAAATTATGCAGGTGATCTAGACAAGAGAAGATCATTGTCAGGCTATGTATTCACAGTGTTTAGGTGTAGTGTGTGTTGGAGATCAGTTCTACAACATGTAGTCGCACTATCTACCACAGAGGCAGAGTACATAATTGTTGGGAGGCCGTGTGGTTAAAAGGCATATGCGCGGAGGTATTGGCTAGTGAAGATGTGAACACCGGTGTATATTGTGACAACCAGAGTGCCATACACCTAAGCAAGCATCAAGTGTTTCACTAAAGGTTGAAACATATTAATGTAAGGCTCTATTACATTTGAGAAATTGTCCAAAATGGTGAAGTTAATCTAACGAAGATAGCATCATCTAAAAACCCTACTGATATGTTAACTAGCCACTGTCTTCGATTAAGTTTGTCCTATGCAAGGATGTAACCGGAGTCACTACTTTGTGAGGGTGACTGAAGATGCGAAAATGAGAGATCGAGTTGCTTTTGTGGATGATTTTGAATCAAGCAAGGTATTTGTGAGAATATTGATTGAAAATCATCGGGATATGATTTGGAGAGCAAGCCAAGTGCATAGGTTGTGCAAGGATCGAAGACGGACACGAAAAGAGGTGAAAGACGAAGAGAATAGCGACCAGGCGTGGGTGCCGCGACACCCAGTCCAGAACATGAGCACCGCAGTGCCAGGCGACTAGCGCCGCGAAGCTCAGACGAGCGCACCAGCGCCGTGGTGGTGAGATCTGAGCGGCACGACCCTGGGCGCAGGAAGAGTTTCCTGAATTGAGACTTCCTTATTTCGTCTCCCACTTGCTTCAAAACTCCCTAATACGACTCTTACACGTTTAAGGTAAACCTAAGACGTCCTAAAGCCTATATAAAGGCTGTCAATTGGCTTGTAAACAAATCTTAGTGATCACTAACAATCTTTGTGATAACTCAATAGATCTAAATGATCATTGAAGAAGTTTTTGTGGTTCTTTGTGAGAGAAAATTCATAGAGTATAAGAGAGAGTTTTCTTTGTGATCTTTTTTGTAAAAGACATACTTTATGAGTTCATTAGGATTCATAATAAGATAAAAGTGTGATCTTAATTTACTATAAACGTAGGCAAGTTACAAATCATATAATTCTTTGTGTATTCTTCTTCTACCCTTTATTTATTTATTTCTTAATTACTTATTATATAAATATTATTTAAATAATTTTATTTATTTATATACTTCCGTTTCAATAAAAATAGACCAACTTTTTTAACTCTCAACCTATATATATAGTTGATTTAGGTTCAATTTAGGTCTGTAACTTTTTTTTTAGCCAAAACTCTATATTTAAGGGTGGATTGACGTGCCCTTAAACTTTCTCCCTCTTGAATTGGGTTTTGATCTTCGGCAAAACTCCCGGGGGTGGGAACGGGAACAAATATTTTCTACACTTGTTTCATAATAGATTTTAATGTAAAATAAATAATTTATTTATATGTTTAGTATTATCCTTAATATTGCAATGGACTTTTCAGGCAGCATAGTTTGCACGGCCGCATATGCACAGGCGTCAGAACTTTCTTTGTTTCTTTTTATGCTCTGTTCTTTCTGATACATTTATAAATTGATAAGCCATTTGGCATTTACCCAAAGACTAATAAATAAAACAGGAAAAGGAGAGCGATGCAATGGATATTAAGCAGCTTTGATCTTTATTTAATACTGAAGTCAATACTACAGAAGGAATTAACAATGGTAAGTACAATGACAATTGATATCACTTGTGGAGCAGTTCCCTGAGGCTTTGGGTCCGAATTTCTCCCTACACAAGTGTTTGCAAGGTCCGATCAGACAGGAAATCGCTATAGTCTCATTCGAATTACAAGTTTTGGCTTCCGAAATAATTTGCTTGTTCCCTACAATCCCGCAAACAAAACGTGCATATTAACAACTAATACACACACACACACACATATATATATATATCTCCTAATTTAATTAATTGCTATGGCATATTAGTTTATGTAAAGATATTTTCACATAATTCTATTAAGGAAATCGGACAACTACCATTTTCTCCTCTAGTAAATTAAAGTTCTTTTTTGTGAGGTTGTAATTAATATACTTTTTATGGGAAAAAAAAGGGGTAACATAAAAAAAAAAAAAACAAAGGGTAAATATGAATTTACTAGAAGAGAAACTAGTATATACGAATTTTATTAGAGGGCAAACAAAATAAATTTGTTATTTGCTTATCATACTTGTTTTTTCTCATATTTTTACTACATAATACGAAAGTTTAGATTCATTTACTCCAATACGGGAGTCTAATACTAATTAAATTTGCACTATTTAAATATAAAAATGTAAAAGAAACGATTTTAGAAAAAGCTGATATTGAAGTGTTTTACACTTTTACCTGCAGTAATAAGGAGCACAAGTGCAAGAATGAGAAAGATTGGAAAACGTTTCATTGTTTCTCTATGATTGAAAGAAAGCAATGTTGTTGAAATATATACACATAGGCAAAGCATTTATATGGTAATGGAGATCAAATCCATTGAGATATTTTGAGATACGATTTTCTTTTTTTGTTTGGAAACATTTTTAAGAGACAATTTTGAGATATGGGTAGATGCTTATCCATCCATTACCATTTTAAAACAATGAAAAATCCAATTTAATTTTTTCCATCTATATTACCGAAAAGAACGATTAGGTTATGAATCAGCTTCCTCTTTTAATATAAATTGTTCAATTTAATTATAGGTTATCGAACAACAAAAAAAAAAAATATTATATATATAAAAAGTTATATATTATTAACGTAAAATATCATAATTTCGTGTTAATTTTTATTACAAATTTATGCAATAATTTATTCACTTCTTCTATTATGATCTCAGCCACGTCAACTACCAACTAAATTTCACTTTTTATATAATAATTGCCATGTCAATTGTCATCTTATATGACAACTTAACTTTTATTGTTATCTGCAATACTACGTTAGATGCCGTTAACAATATTTTGAGAGATATATGACAATATTTTTTCATGAAACAAAATTATAACACAAGTCTTTTATCTGTAAAAACTATCAAATTTTGTGATAGATGGATTTTGTCACACCCATGTAAGTACACTTTTCATGATAGAGTTGATCTATCGCAAATACTTTGTGACACTACATTTCTATCACGAAAATGCTATTTATAGTAGTGATAGTTTAGTCTCTCAAGTTTTTTTAAAATTATCAAGTAAATTCTTAATATTTTTGAAATATTTCATTAACTTATTGTTACTAATATTTTCATCCTAAAAAAATATCAAATTACTTTCTTAAGAAGACTAATTTAATTATTTTTAACAAACTAAGGAACCTTATAGATAATTGAAGAAAAATTCAAAATTAAGATGTATTAATTTTATGCTGTGCTAATTAGCTTTGAGTTTTGATAATAAAATACTTTCCGGTAATGGTTTGATATCATTGTAATTTTTATTTAGCACGTTCAACTCTTTGATGCCTATCAATCTTCTTGTCTAATGTTACCGTGTTTAGTTATGCTTCTTTGCTAAAGGAATAATATTTTACAATATTTAGGACTTCATGTAAAGTCTATTCTAAATTATAAGGATTTGAAAGAGAGCTAATTCTCATCAACTTAGGGTTTTCATTAGCACGAGATATGCGGAATAATTATTTGAAATTATGCTTGGCTACATGTTTTTCTGTTTTAAGTTGCATTAACTATTGAACAATAAATCAAAAAGGTTAGGGTAAATGTGGTGAATAAGCAAATTATCACATGCTGTAATCTGCATGCAGGCTACGATCAGTTTTAAGTTTTCTAGCACACCTTTGATAATTTATAAAAGATGTACTGAATTTTAAATCTGTTGTTGCAATTTAATTCATTAGTACAAAATTGACCCCGGAATACTTTCCAAACGCCCATCAAAAGAAGAAATCCTATGTCATCAAATCTGTAATACTTCCAATTTAATAAATTCATTCATTGCATTTTACCAGCAGACTGAAATGGGGAAATTGGTTGAATTTTGAAGGCTATTACATGTGCAAGTATTCTCCTTTTTTTATATGACCACTGCCTGACTCTGCCTGTTTATATACGTATTCTTCATGTCAGTAATTACAAGGGCTATAGCTACTTATAAGTAAGAAATATATGGTGACCATTTTATGTAAGGTTAATTTGTACGTGTTAGGCACTTCAATAGTCGTGTGATTTGTTTGGATTACAAATATCCTATAGAAGCTTTAGAATGTAGATACGTTTTAAATTACAAATCTCAATAATAAAATCACGATGGATTGTATATCCAAAGCGTACAATATATATCAAAAAGAGCAGCGACCATTTACCCCGTTGTTCATATTATTCAATAAAAGTTAAAAAAAAGGGGCTAAAATTAGCAAAATCAAATTCTAGAAATGATTTTAAGATATTTATGCAAGACCAATGGAGAATTGTTTTTTCTAATGAGAATCATGGTATAGATATTCAAGATCATAGGCTCAATTTATTGTCAAACAAGCATGATAAAAATAATTGAAATTAAAATATGTTAAATTAGATAAATATCCCTATTTTATCCTAATAACTTTGTTGATGTATTTTTCTTTTTTATCTTTTATTTTTATGTAAGTATTTAGCCATTTTCAAGGTTTACTTGAATAAGAGTAAAGATTTAATTTCTCCTATATACTCAAACGTCCTCATATTATGAGGGTGCGATATATTTAGTCATCTTATGATTATAAAGGTGCATCATACTTAATTATTTTATGATTATGGCGGTGCAACATACTTAATCGTCTTATTATTATGAGGGTGTACGGCATATTTTGTCATTTTTATATTATGAGGGTGCAACATACTTACTCGTCTTTTTAATCATGTGACTTATTTTGTTATCTTTAAAGTCATGCAGCGAGTTATGCTAGAATGTGATCTGAAATTTTATTACTCATTTTTAATTGCAAGACTTTGTATTATCATAATATATCTATAAAGAAAATGGTCTATATCTTGTGTAAAATAATTTGCTAATAACCTTTTATTTGAAAGCTTGTGTAAACGAGTACCTTGAAGACTTTGATAACTCTCAACTCATAAGATTTGATAACTTGTGAGATTTGGCCTCATGATATGCTGTCATTTTGGTAAGGCTTTCATCAGTTAGTTGACCGTTTCATCAGCTTTATCTATATTTTCTCAAAGTTATTTTGGGAGAAAACTCTTATGTTGATTAAAACTGCTTTCGGAGGACTTTAGGTAATCTTTCCAAAATATCACCATCATTTTGTCTTTACAAAATTTTTGCCTGATTACTACTTTAATCAATATCATCATCATTATCAGGTCGACCATATATGTATAATGTGCTTAATGGAAAGGGAGTTATGATCCCTGCTTCTCTAGGAGCAATATCAGGATTGCAACTTGTTGATGGATGAGAAATATCATTATTGAGTATGTATTTGGCTAGAACATATCTTCTTGCCAAATATTCAATTTGCCTCCTTAATATTCGACACTTGCTTGTATTATATCTATAATCATTATGGTATAAGCATTTTTTTTTTTTTTTGCTTTATCTCGTTGATCAGGCAGAGCCCTTATGGGTGGAGGATTGCAAAAAATTTTTCTATGTTTGTTGTCCATCCATATCTTCTCCACGGAGGTATTAAGGGGTAGTTCTAGTGTTTGAAAAGTGTTCAACCTTGCTTTTTTATAACTTCTAAGAGAGTGGGGATCGTGCCCTTTCTTTGTAGTTTATTCTAGTATTAGCCTATTGATCGCGAATTCTAAAAGGAACAGACTAGGTGATGGTACTTGTGGATGCTTTATAACTTCTACTCAATCAATCATCTTCCATGCGAACAAAAGATTTTGCATATCGAAAGGATTCTTATATGCTCCTAGAAGGTTATTACAGAAGGTCTTCATAGAACTGAGTGCTGGGCAGTAATCCCTTAGAGAATGCAATTAAAGGTGAAGCATCATCAAGTTTCACTATTTGTATATACATATCTAAAAATGGACTCACATAATCCTTTAGTATTTCTTTGGGTCCTTGCTTATAGTAGCCAAATCAAACACATTGATTTGTTATTAGTGAGTTGTTTGGAAATGGTAAAAAAACAACTTGTAGAGTTTACCGAAGAACTTCATTAACTTTGGTGGCAGATTTTGAAACCATGTCATAGTAACTCCAGTCAAAGTAAAAGAGAAAAACTTGCATTTAAGGGCATCACTTTAATCTTCAAGGGATACAGCTTGCTTGAAAGGGTATATGTGATTTATTGGGTCAGTGTTGTCTTCAAAAGTTCTAAAGTGCGGTATGTAGAAGTTGAGTGGCTTCTTTTAACGTTCAATTATTAGGATTTGTGCTTATGTGTCATCCCGTTTTGTATGAATATTTAATTTTAATATTTATACAATTGACATTTCATTTAATCGCTAATTATATTTGTTAAAATGGTAAGATGCTTGGAACATTTCGAATATTATATGATATAAAAGAATTTAGATCTGGTCTACAAGAGTTTAGATCAGTGCTAATAGTTAGTAATATCTAAAGAATTGGAGTCTTGTTTGAAATGGGACAAAGACTTTAGAATATATTAGTAATGATATAGTTGCAAATGGTGCTGAAAAATGTCATTATGTAAGAATATTCTAAAATACTAAGTTCTTGATCTATTTTACTGATGAGGGTCTATCAGTGAAATCCTAATATATAGATTAGTGTATATATATATTTGGATGGTCCAGATAATTAATCTTAGCAGACTTTAAGCTTAGTGGAAGCTTGTATGGGCATACGAGTATTCAGTAAGGACTGAACATTGAACAGACTTATGAAGACCTCCAATAGACATCTTATGAAGCTATCAATAGAAAGTCTTCTCAAGTTGAGTATTATTTGTGGTTGTTTGACCTGAGTGCCACGATGGGCTTGTGAGTGATCCACTATACTTGATTCCACATATGTCAGAAACCTTTCATGGTCTAACGGCTATGTGTCGCTGGGTATGGTCTGATGTTCATGGAGTTTGATGTGCGTAGATATGGGATTCGTCAGCTCACATAGGTGAGTTGTATATCTAGATGCTCCAAGATTCTATCTCAGAAAGTCTTATAGCCATAAGCAGTAAGCCCAAGGAAAGAGTTTTTCATATGGTTAAACAATATTGTAAAAATGTTGCATATATTGTTTATCGAGATACGAATCTAGAGATAAATTCACGAATGAGCAAATGGAGATTTGATGGTAAAAATCTATATCTTTGCTCTTCTATGATATAGGTGACGGAAGAATTATACGGATATGGTTAACCTTAGTTTGTATGGTTCAACGCGTCGTTCAGTAATATTCATAACGTGTGTGTGGGACATTATTCACGGACTTACGGAAACATTCCGTAAGACAAACGAGCATGAACTTAGGGAGTCTCACAATATGAAGTGTACTCGTTGAGCACTGGGGTAGCAAGTCGAGTCGAATGGTTTGATCCAGGAGAATTTTAGAAGTAGGATTCGTTTTAAGGGCCTCTTTGTAAAGTGAAAAACAAAGTTTGCAAATGTTACAAATAGGTCATTCTTTTACTAGAAAATGTACTCTTGACATATATCATTAAGCCATTGGCTCTTGAATTAATTGGACATTACTTTATTTAAATAAACATATAATACTTATTATATTATGTTTTTAAGGCATATGTTTGACACTTGTCTTAAATCGACACGAGATGTTTATTATATTATTTTTTATGTGACATGTGTTGAACACTTGTCTTAATGGATTAATTAAATAATTAAAGTTTGTTTTCTTATCTTGCATTGATAAGACAAAATATTTATTTTAACATATTATTTTAAATTGTGCTTTGGCCATTAAGAGAACATTTATCTTGGTTTGAATTATTTATTTAAAAATATTTACATTGAAATGCTTTTAATATTTTTTAATATAGTCAAGCAAGAAAAATGTTTCATTTTGTTAATTTTGAAAAGATAAAATTGGGCCAAGCTTTTATTTAATTAAATAAATATTATTTTAGTATTTATTAATTCATTTGAAATGCCATTGTCCAATTAAAATGAAGAAAATGCTTTTTGGTTAATTCTTTTATGAAAAAGAAAGGTAAAAACATGTGTATTTTTTTCTTAAATAAAAATTGCATAATGGTTATGTAATAGGGAGAGGAAAATTCGGCCAAGGCTAATTCTTTCACTTTTTGGAAGGCTTTCAAACATAAAAAACATATCTCCATCTTTTTCTTTCAAGTTAGATGTGGTAGGAAAAACAAAAGGTAAAAAGAGTTTTGTTTTAAAAGTGAAAAAGCGAGTTCTTTTTTTTTTGCTTGAAGAGTTTAAGCACAAGAACAAAAATTCTAGACCATCATTTAAGCTACCATTCTAACTTTTCTAATCCTACTAAGTGTTGGAGATTAGAATTGTTCAAAGATTAACTTCAATGTAAGCTCCAAGAAGTATTAATCATCACCGAATCGTCGATAAAAGTATGTTCAAATTACCTTAATATTTTGATTTGGTTTATATTGATGTGTTTATCATGTTGAGAAATTTGATTTCTTATTCCGCCAATAAAATTTGTATGTATGACATGTTTATTTCATAATAATAAACACATTACACATATAATCACCCTAGAATAATCCACACTCAACATCAATCTCCTATGTGAATGGAGATTCTTACAGTTTTTAGGCACCAAAAGAGTAAGGGACACTAGGAGCATGAAGTTGGTAGCTCTGCAATAACTCATCAAATATCCCCTACACATGAGCTTTTAATGTTTCTTTTGGTAAACAAACTGCAAGAGATAGTTTAGCATTTGGTGTAGCAAGAATAATTGTGTAATAGTAGCTAGAAGAGCTTGCGGCGAAGTGTTGTGTACTTGTGATTTTGTAAAAAAGCGAACTTAAGGTTGTTGTGTTGCCTGAAAGTTTGGGCTTAGATGCCTTGCTAGTTTAATGGTCTCGAGGTATCACTAGAGGCGGTATGTATGGATGTAGAGTTAGATCATCATTATGAAAAATGTTCACACTCTCAAGGAACTAGCGATGTTGCGCCAAGCGGGCTCGCAGTTTGTCATTTTGTTTGAGAACTTATTCTAGCTAATTTTGTTGTTATGCAAAAGCCTTGGAGAATTGTTTAATTTGCTAGGTGTATGCATCGAGTTTT
Organism: Ailanthus altissimus; assembly: GCA_946807835.1. NCBI lineage: Eukaryota > Viridiplantae > Streptophyta > Magnoliopsida > Sapindales > Simaroubaceae > Ailanthus > Ailanthus altissimus. The sequence continues at coordinate 12,005,528 of OX327706.1, read as the reverse complement.
TGTTGCATTGTTAATCAAAAGGAATAAATATCATAATTATATAAGCATGATGTAAATATGAATAAATATGGAAATATTCATACATAATCAAGATTTAATGCTTTTATGCAAAAAATAGTATCAAGTATTAGAAAAAATATGATAAACTCACCATGATCAATTTATGGTGATCACATATTGACCGAATAATGATGGTAGATCGGATTATGAAATAAATAATTTTTATTCATAATCTTAATGAAAATAAATCAATATTTATTCACATAAAGAAATAAAATTTGATCGTGTGATTTAATGTATGCAATAATCTATCATAGTCAAATTTGCTTATAATATTTGATCAAAAGGATAATCATATATAATTAATAAAAAGATATAAATATAAGAATAATAATAAATTAATTAAATAATATATAAATTTTTTATCATCGTTTGATGATTGTAATGTATAATTTTTTTATGATAGTAAAAAAAATATTAATGATGATGAAAAAATAATAAATAATGAAATAATGAAATAAAATAATTGTAACATATGAAATTATATAATGATGATAATAGAATAAATGATGAATAAAATAATAACTTATAAAAAAATGATTTATAAAACAAAGACTTTTGATAAGATACTTTTAAAAAAATAAAAATGTTCGATAAAACAGTTCACATATCAAAATAAAATTTTGACAAGTCATTTCAAGTATTAATAATCTGTTTATTAAATATAAAATAATAAAGTAATTAATAAAATAATCAAAATATTCTAAATAACGATGAGATTGAGCCAAGGGGATTTCATTTATTCCACGAGCCCCACGTCACTATTATTATTATTATTATATATATTTTACATATATTTTTTCATTGAAATAATAAAAAAGTAATAAAATTAAGGAATCATTTCACATTATCTTTTATACGGTTCTTTCCTTTCTTTATTTAAATAAAGAAATGATAAAATATAAATGGAGCCCAAGGCACCTCTACAATTTTCATTTTACACAATAAAGTTCAAGGAAATCAATGGGTGTAATTTGATGATTATAATTGCTTTGATCATAGCCGTTAATTAAAAATTTAACTAAAATAATATCACAGAACAGGCTAGATGATCAATCGGATGATGTATCAAGCGATCTTGTAATCTATCACATGCCATATGATCAATATTGATGATTATGGCCGTGTGATTAAGATCATATGGTTATAAAAATAGAACACATGATCAAGATCCATATGGCAGTAAAATCAAATCTGAAGAAATCTGAGTGGATCTTGATTTAAAAATAAATGGCAGTAAATTCTTGCTTGTTACGAGAAATCAGTTTGTGAAAATAATAAAGTAATTATGAAATTGCAAAATATCAATTGATTTGACAGAATATAAAAAATTAGTTTAGATCAAATCAGATTGGATGGTTATTTTTTAACCACCTATTTGATTTTTGTTTAATAAATAAGATGAATGGTGATGTGAACATCTTCATAGATCTGATGGTCTCAAAATTATCATACTTAATTATGATTAAATATGAGTACCATGATCAAGTGATCAAAACACCCTATCAAGCAATGATCTGATGGTCCAATAATGATCAACACAATCAAGCCATATGATTACGATCTTTGATAAAAAGTTACCATCATGATCTTGATCAAGTGGTCAGAATCATCGAATCATATGCTTTAAAGGATCACAATTGTAGAGTCAAAAACAAGATTACAAAGTAAACAAGAATCAAGCCAACAACAGTGAGGCAAACAAATTGATCAAATGATCAAATAAAGAGGATCAAAATGATTAGAGGACTAGCGGTTGATAATCACGTAAATATAAGATCGACGTTTAAAAGTCTGATCATGCCTGAGATTAGGACCAGATCTGACCGTCTGATCTTAATCGTGGCCACAGGTCGTGAAGATATCATGAAAAATGATAATCTCGAGCTGAGCAAATCATAGATCATGTGAGCTGAGAACAATTATCATGATTGTTGAAATAATATTAAAACAATATTGAAATATTATTAAATTAATCGATCACCTAAATGGCCATGAGATCATGAATCAAATGATAATCCTTTGGAAATCAATCAAACAATATAATCATATTATTTAAATCGAAATCGGCGAATGAATAGCTGTTAATATCAAATTTAAAGATGACGAACAACTAATGGCATAATGAACCGAATTAAATCAGCCAAATAGAATTAATTTTATAGAATCGTATTAATTGATAGAGAAATAATAAAGAGATTAAGAATTTTTTTTTAAAAAAAAAAGTGATTCAGTGAAAAATGAATTGAATTCTGCATTGAAATCCTTAGGTCAAGTCTATAGGTTTGGTGTAATTACAAATGTTTTATTTATTTATAATTAATTAAATAAATTACTCTTTTAATAATTTATAGTTCCTACAACTCGTATTTGGTTTTTTTTGAGGTTCTTTACCTCCGCCATCATAATTCCTCGTGTCTATCTACCATCCCATGTCCTCCGCCATCAACTTGAATTTCTCATCAAAGGATCTTTTATTAAAGTTGGAAAGTATTTATATTCTTTGTGTAATTAATTGAGGACCTGTCTGCAAGAATCTTAATATTTTAGGTTATTTTTAGAATTTGATAAGTATGAGGATCACTTTGTTATTTTTCATAGGGTCTCTTTTTATTTTTTTAATATAGGGATCAACTTTTAGATTTACAAACTATTTGATACTTAGGAAGTTAATAGTGGACCTATTTGTCATAATCATATAAATTGTAAGATATTTGGTACTTTTAAAAATTATAGGGTCTTTTTGTTATTTTTTATGTTAACTCCAAATCAAATGCACCAAGTTCTAATTTTTCATACCACGTTAAATTTTTTTAAAGATTTTTGCGAAAGACAAATAATAGCAACAATATCTATATACAAACGAGGATGTAAATTATATAAATATAGTATTATTTTTAGAATAATTATATAAATTCTAAGTTTGTATTTTAAATTATATATCAAATAATTATTAGGTGTAATAGGTAATTGTAGAATTTAAACTATTTTACCACCTAATACTTACTTTACACATAATTATTTAGGATACAACTTGAGATGTATAATATTACTCTTATTTTTAATTAAAATTGTTATAATTAACTTAAAATATTAATTCTAAGTTTGTATTTTAAATTATATATCAAATAATTATTAGGTGTAATAGGTAATTGTAAAATTTAAACTATTTTACCACCTAATACTTACTTTACACATAATTATTTAGGATACAACTTGAGATATGTAATATTACTCTTATTTTTAATTAAAATTGTTATAATTAACTTAAAATACTAATTCTACACTCTTCTAATACAATTTTGATCTTTAACTAGAAAAATTGTGTGTTTAGTTACTAAATTTAGTTGAATTACTTGATCACTCACTATATATATAATTTTTAAATAACTTAATTAATCTCTGTCATGAAAAAAAAGTTAATGTCTTAAATACACGTTATGAGAGTAGAGTAAATTTGATCAAATATGATATTATTTATTATAATTAGGCATATCAATTTATTTTAATGCTCTCAAAAACTGCACATTAAATGTTATTTTTTTCAACAATAAAAATTAACTAAAAAAAAAGTAATTAACAAAATTTCAGAGACTAAGCGTTTAATTCCTCTGTTAAATGTTAAACATTTAAAATAATAAGTTATTAAGGTTAAACTCCAGAGTTTTAATTCAAATTGCCAAATGGTTAGGATCGGCACAATCCGATTCAATTTTTAGTAAAATTGAATCGAACTAATTATATTTATTTATTTTTTAAATGTAAAACAAAATAAAATTGTTTGATGCAGATGAAACTGAACCCAAAAAAAACCAGTCCGGGCCAGTTATGTTATTTCGATTTTTCCTAATCTCCACATTTTTTGTTTGAAATCCCTAATCTCCGCATACCACATTCAATCTCCAAATTACAATCCAAATTCAATCTCCGAATTCTCATCAATTCAAGGAACTTCAACTATTGAATTATAATAGGTATATTACTAGATTAAATGAAAAAAAAAAATCAAAACAAAGACAAAAGAAATGACTATCTTCATAAGCGAAGTCATCAATTTAATTCGACCATTTGCAATGTTGCATGAATTGCAGCGAGGCAACGACGACGATGAGAAGGTGAGAAGAGAAATCGGTGCGGTGTAAAAAAGGCGAGGCGGTGAAGGTGAGGCGGCGATGGCCAGATGGACGTGAAGTGGCCAATGGGTGGTGTGAGAGGTGAAAGAGTTGTGGCACATGGGAGGTTGTCTGACTTTTGAACTTTTAAGACGTGGTGAGATTATCTCATAAGTTAGATTGAAAGTTGAAACTAGAGAGACATAAACATGATTAGAGTTAGGTGTTTTTAATTTAAATTTTGTATAAAAAATACTCTATGTGGCCAAACTCATTTCAACAATTAGATCTCGCCTGTAATTTATTGGCATATGGCAAAATCAATTTTTTGGTTCGGTTTTAATTTTTAATATAATCGGATTAAAACTGAATCGAACTGTTTGATTTTATATATAAACACTCGATTAATTTTTAAATTAAAAATCGAACAGAACCGACTAATTCGATTTGGTCCGATTTAACTTTCTGATTTACATTTATTTTTTCACCCTTACAAATGGTAGTTCACAAACAGACAGAAATGCATAGTCCTTTAATAAATCAGCTGGCTCCACTTCTTTTTATTTACCTTAATAGAGAATGAGAAAGAGATATTGCTTATTTCAAGGTCATTTGCTTCAAATTAACCTTTGATACATATGACATAGATATGATTTAAATAAAAGAGAGGAGAAACTAACAATCGAAAATACAATGACAACATCCTTCGTCAACACAATCTATACACTGGGCCACAGCATTTGATCCCAGCTTCTTACAATCATCTTCACAATAATAAACCAAGCACTCTCCAATTGGATTCCATTGCTTCACACACCTTCCAGCATCCACCTTCATTATAACAAGCTCATTTCCTACCATAAAGAAGTGTGACAAAATGGGTTCAATTAAAATTTTATGCTTATAAAATAACAATTAATTGATAGTATTAAGTTCTAACACACCCCTCTCGCATTTAAGGCTGGACTACAACCCTACAATTGCACTATACGATTACCATAATGATAATCATATATATAGAGCATTTGGTTCTGAATATATCACGTTAAGTAAACATTTGAAACTAAAAGTTGAGCTTGTAGGTAAATACTTAATAATAAGATTGAAGCTCTAACGAAATACATATGAGAAACTTACTTGATTTTCACCACATTAATTGCTGCAAAATATGAGTAACCTTACCTGCGGTTAAGAGAACAAGTAAAAGAATAACAGAGATTGAAAAGCATTTCATTTTTAGTTTCCTCCTTTCTGAATGTAAATGATGCAAAATTTAGCGATAGATTGTAATGTGTTGATGAAATGCGGTTGTTTTGTTCGAGAATATAAAGACATGAAAATTGTTTCGACAAATATGGTAACCCAATTTATAATATTCCAATTTTGGTAAAAATACAGCAAAGGATGACAATAGCAAGCTTTCAAGAAATTTATCAATACTTATCCAAATGTGCTGATAAGAATATCCTTATTGCGACCTTCTTCAACGTTGTGACATCACGAGATCCTGCGTGCATCTGTGCATTTTTAAAAGGGAAATGTTGATCAAATTTAATAATGTTTAAGTTATTTTAACGGGGCAAAATAATTTAAATAATAATAACTAAATATATATATTTTTATTATTTTACTCTTATTTTAAAATAAAATAATTTTTAAATAAAAAATCACCGACACTCTTCTCCCTCTCCCCCTCTCTTTCGTCTCACGGTTAACACAAATATTATCTCACGATTTCACTCAAAAAATTTAAAATACCAATACCACTTAGATTGTTTGATATAGCTAAAAAATTACTTATTTATTTAGTTTTTGTTATTCTTAATTTTTGGGTTAAATTAAGCAGAGTAAGTGGCACTAAATTTTAAAATAAAAATATGGGGACGTCCATATTGAGAAACCCTAGCGACATCATTTTATAATTTCAAGTGAGAGAGTCGTTTTAATGTGTTTGGTTGCTAAGAAAACCGTTAAAAAAAATATAAAGGAAAATATTTTAGAGGGAATATAGTATCTGATCTGAATTTATTATTAACTGGAGAGAGTATTTACAGATACACGTTTAGAATCTGTCTTCGGCGGGAAATTCATTGCTCTTTGATGGACATATACGTACTGCTGAGAGAATTCTGGATGACGCCAGTCGACTACTCCATAAGCCGAAATTGTGGCAACCACTCTTAAAATTGAATGTTAATGAAGTAAACCATTTTCGTGTTGGCATTGTTATTCGGAATGAGTTCGGTGTTTTTCCACTCTTAAAATTCATTCATGGTTCTTATTCCCCTTTCAGTGCCGAATGTGCAACCATTTTTGAATGTTTTAACATTACTTGCCAACATTTTTTTTTTTTTTTTGAGGATTACATATATATATATATATATATTATTATTACACGCACTATCTGAAAGAAAGAGAGATTTAAACCTAAGTAGAGATATGAGATCTGGAAAGGAAGTGGAAATTGATGGTAGTAATATTGTTTGGCTCTTCATTCAAGATCTTTTTCTTTTTCAAAACGCACTGTTTTACAAGGAATTGCCTCCAAATTTTTTTTGTTTAAGATTTCAGGTCAATTCGTTAATGTTGTGGCCCACTTGTTAGCAATATGCTTTCTGGAATTTTATTAGATGGGGAATTGTTGGTATCTAATTTTATGGATATATTTTAATTTAATTTTTATATTTTTAATATATACAATGTTAATTTTTGTAAAAATATTTTTGATAATATTTTATTATTATTTTTGTCTTTAAATAACTATTATTTTTATTTTTATAGAGACTAACATGATATTAGAAATAACAAAAATATTCGTAAATTCACTAAAATTTATTTGCATTGAAGAGAATTTGGTAATATTTAAAGTGGGTTTAGTATATAAAATAAAAAAATTCATAACAAATTTAGTGTGGGTATGGGTTCGGTTTAAAATCCACAAATATCACTATTTTAATTTTTTTAAATAATTTTTTAATAATTTTAAGTTAAAACTTAAAACCTATCCCTATTTTTATTTTATTACTTGTTTTCTAATTTAATGTTAAACACTTAAACTTCTTCTACTTTGCAATTGTCTCCTTCATTGTAACAAATTTTAGATTTTTATACTCTCATATTCTTCTCAAAAGCTCAAACTGTGTGAGTTTATTCTTTTTTTATTTGGTGAATTTTTTTTAAAAGCAAATCATAACCTTTTTTTAAGAATAAAATTCTTGAAAAATTAAACACCAACTTATATTCTTCTACAAAAAAAAATATGTTTAACTTAAAATTCAATTATCTCATAGTTTCTCATCCTAATAAAAAAAACAACTTAACCCTAACACTCATTAGTAGAAAAAGAACTTAATGATATTAACAATATATTATGTAAAATGATTTAATTATTTTTATAATGTTATTATTAATTTTTAATGCTTTCTTATTAAATAAATGGAGGTCGGTAACAATTTATTGTTTTTAAAAGTGATAAAAGCTCCACGCTAGTGATGCAAATGAATTTCCAACAATGAAAGTTGAAATGGATTTAAACCAAATACCAACGACACTTTAAAAAATTATAAATAATATGGTTAAAATTGCTATATTTTGATTGATAATATTTTTAAATTAATAATATAATTATAAATTTATAAATGCTATATTTATTAAATTTTTATTTAAATTAAGACTTTTATTTTATTTTTTATTATATAAATTTAAAATCCACTTAAAATTCATGGATAACTCGTTGCGAGTTTAATAATAAGTAAAAAACTGTTATAGCAGATTTGATAATGAAACTCTAAACCCGCAACGGATTTAAGAAGAATTTAATATTTTATTTTTTAAACGAATACGAATACGAGTTTAGAGATATTCGTCTCAAACCCGATCCGCTATCATCCATACATAGTATATATTAAAAAAATAAATATTAAGTTAGTATATATTCATAAAATTAAGGACCAAAATGAAAGTTTTTCTTATTAGTGATATTGATGTTTTGCCTAAGTTTATTTCTTTAGTTGTAAGAATTAATTTTGCTTCTTAATAAAATCTTTTTATTAAAGAAAAGAAAATCAGAAAATTTACAGTAAGGACAATCCTTCTGTTTGAATGTGTGATTATTGGCTCTCTCTCTCTCTTTTAATTTGGAGATCACAAGTTCCCGTAATATAAATAAAATAAAATAAAAATTATGAGGGCCATTAATAAAATAAAAATAATGTTTAATCACTTTATTGTCTTATAGTTTTTTCTGTTAGATCTTTAAGAATATACAATAACCCAATTTAGGAAAAATAAAGAATTGAAGGATGAAAGTTAAAATTAATGGATATAAAACTGAATTCTAAACATGTTAAAGATGCGGCCTCCTATCTATATATACACACTCTTTTTTAGTCACAACTATGAAATTGTTAAAATCTGACCTTAATATTAACGTTACTCCTTAAAATTTTAGATTATAACATAGAATAAATTTTATGAAAGAAAAAAAAAAATCAAAAACTCATTCGTTGTATCTTGATGGAAAGCAATTATCATATTTTCGAGCGTAGTTTCACATTGGACCGCCCCATCTCAAAATGGGCTTGACCCATATTCTCTTTAAGGCATTCATTTAAGAGGGCATGGGTTTAACTTCCTTGTTTGACAAATCATTTTTTCTTTTTCTTTTTTTCACATTAAAAGCCAAATTTTAAATGATATGAACACATTATTAGTCAAGCCAAAATTTAAATGATACAAACACTTTATTAGCCAAACCAAAATTAAAATGATAATAGCTATCTATAAGTGTGTATTTTACACAATTGAATTTTAGTTGATTATTTCAAATTTGAATTATAGATTTATTTTACTCAATTGAATTATTTGATTTATCACATGAATATCAATTATTTCAAATTGAATTCTTATACAATTATATTATAATTTCATTCTATTCAATTGAATTAATTAATTTATCCTATGAATAAATTAATTAAAAATAATCGTTATATAATTAAAATTTAATTTTACACAATTGAATTATAATTTCATTTTACTCAATTGAATGATTTGATCTATCACATGGATATCTATTAATTCAAATTGAATTATTATATAATTGAATTATAATTTTATTCTATTTAATTGAATTATATTTTTGTCCCGTGAATAGAAATTAATTGAAAATGAATCATTGTACAATTGAAATTGAATCTTGCACAATTAAATTTTAATTTATTATTTCACAATTGAATTATAATTTCATTTTACTCAATTGAATTATTTGATCTATCACATAAATATTAATTAATTCAAATTGAATCCTTATATAATTTCATTCTATTAAACTGAATTATTTATTTTTCTATGAATATAAATTAATTGAAATTGAATCATTGTACAATTAAATTAAAATTTCAATCTACTCAATTGAAATTCAATTGAATAATTTCATCATGAGTATAAATTAATTAATTGATTGATCCCGTAAATACAAATTGATTGAAAATAAAATTCAATTGAATTGAGTTACAATTTTAATTAATTCAAATGACTTAAATTAATTGATTAATCGCATGAATACAAATTGATTGAAAATTAAATTCAATCAAATCATTGTACAATTGAATTGAATTATAATTTCAGTTAATTTAATTTACTTAAATTAATTGATTGATCCCATGAATAAGACTAATTGATTTGAAAATTCAATTCAATTAAATTATTGTACAATTGAATTGAATTATAATTTCAAATAATTATATTGACTTTATTAATTGATTGATCCCATGAATGAACAAAAATTGATTAAAAATAAAATTCAATTGAATCCTTGTACTATTGAATCAAATTATAACTTCAGTTAATTCAATTGACTTAAACTAATTGATTGATCCTATGAATGAATACATATTGATTGAAAATGAAATTCAATTGAGTCCTTATACTATTGAATTGAATTATAATTTCAATTAATTCATTTGACTTAAATTAATTGATTGATCCCATGAATACAAATTGATTGAAAATAAAATTCAATTACATCATTGTACTATTGAATTAAATTATAATTTCAACTAATTCAATTGACTTAAATTAATTGATTGATCCATGAATATAAATTGATTGAAAATAAAACTCAATTAAATCATTGTACTATTAAATTGAATTACAATTTCAATTAATACAATGGACTTAAATTAATTTATCTCATTAATACAAATTTATTGAAAATGAAATTAAATACAATTCTTTCAAAAAAAAAAAGAAAGAAAAAGAAATTGAATACAATTGAAGTGCAATATTGAATTTTAATTTTATTTTACTCAATTTTATAATTTTATCATGAATATAAACTAATTAAAATACAATTAAAATTAATTATTTTAATACAAAATAATTTTTTACAATTACATATTTCATTATACAAAAGCCCAATATTAAAACTATTACCATTAAAATTATTAGAACAAAAAATAAAATTAATTTTAGGCCCAAAATATTTTAAAAAAATATAATAATCCCAAGCAATCTAAACTCAAAATCATAAACCAAGCATAAATCTTACAAAAGAGAGGTCAAAACTCATAATCGTACTAAAAAATTGAAACCAAACCAAACTGAACCAATTCGATTTGATTCGATCTATTATAAGACAGTAAAATTAATCGATTCTAATTTGTTGGAACCAATGATCTAATTTCGACTCGATTCTGACTCAAATCAAACTATAATCGAAAAATGTCCATTTTTACCTCGTAGTTCCGTGCAAAAAAACTTTACCAAGATAATAATAAATAAATAATTAATTATTAGTTGCAATTATAATAACATTTGTGGTTTAAAATCTTACAATAAGATACTCTTGTCTTTACCTTGTTTTTTAATTAAAAAAATAAATAATAACATAACTTTATATTTGCAATTTGTGAGGAAAGACTTGTTTAGTATAGAGATGTTATAGAATAAAAATATTAGAGAAATTTTCGTAATAGAACGCTTGTACCCTTCAACTATATTTCTCTCATTCTCTTTCTTTATTTCTCATTTTTTAACAAGAAAATATGGAAAATATTTGGTAAGTTATTTAAATTCTTCAATATATAATTTTTGTTGTGATAAATATGACCAAAATGAATAAATTATTGTTATATGATATTACATGGATAGATTTGGTTAAAAATAGGTGAAAAAAGAATTTGAACATTACATTGAAAAATTACTTGGAAAGTGCAAAAATTCTTTGAAAATAGCCGCAGGGGTGCCGTATGCGGTGGCCATCTATTTCTCATAGTGTGCACCACAACATGCACATAGCCCACAATATGCATGCACAATGTGCGTGGTAGCACGCATCAGTGTCCTATGCTGTGTCAACCACTCTTTACTTTCAATTTTTCATTCAATTTGTGTTATTTTCAATCAAATTTACTTATTTTTAGCTAATGTACTCATTGTTAACATATTTGTCATAAAAATATCTAATATTTTAATATTATTATATAATATCTCATTTGATCAAGATCTTCAAAATAAAGTAAGTATGTTTTTTTTTTACTTTAGGTATTTTTAGTTTTTTTTTTATTTTAGGTATTTTTTTAAAGAGTTGTTTCAATTAAAAAAAATATGATTGATAGACAAAACCATCCTCTTACAAGTCTTTTGACTACAAAAAATTAGTAATTTAATGTATGGCAAAAAAAAAACAAGATTAAAATGGGACTAATTACAAAATGTTTCTAAAACATTAGCAGTGGATTGAAAAAAATACAAATACTTGATAAACACTTGAAAAAAATAGAAATAATATTTACTAAATACTTTAATAAATGTTTTACTTTAGAAGCGCAATAAAAAAAAAATATTCATACCAAATAAGCCCTAAATAATATGGCTCGAATTTAATTGAAAAATAATTTTAAGAGTTATGTTGGTTTTTTCGGTAGGACTCGCATCTACTTGAACAAAAAGACGTAAATGAAAAAGTGTATATATTTTCAGAAATATAATTAACAAATAATTTTTCACTCACTAATATGAGACATCAACTTAGAGAAAATGGTGTAAAATAAATAGGCCGTGACCGAGAACACTTGGAAGCATCAAAATCACAATGCTGCCATCGATCAACACTACCATCTTTCATATTGTACCGACCCAAATCATGGCGGCCGCCGTTAACACTGCCAGTATGCCCACCACCGGTGTAATCGTCCGTGAAGTATATACAACTTCCGACCACTCCTTTCTTCTCATCCGCTGGCAGCCATGCGGAATGGTTATGCCCCAAGAACAGCGCCATTTCAGGAAAGTTCCCAATCTCTTGCCTTTTCTCTTTCTTCACATTCAACAAGAACACACTGAACCTGAAAGTCTCGTACCCATAAACGGGATGATCCCTCAAGCTTCTAAATACCACAAACAATTCGCCCTTAAAGTACACGAGATAAACTTTGTTGCCTTCAAACGAGAAGGGCTCGAAAATTTCTTTAACATCAGGAAAATCATCAATCTTGCAAGCCACAACTTTCCCATATTCATTCACAGCATACAGCTTCATTCTTCCATCCGATATCACATCATCGTAATAATAACCAGCAGCTTCCAAAACTCTCCATGAATCACTTCTCGCTTTGTAGTAAGCGAGTTGCTTTTTCTCTCCATATATTATCATAACAACAAAGTTACAAGGGTCGCATTCGGGGTCAGTGGACAAAACAGCTTTGTGAATAAAGATTTTCTTGGCAGCTGGGATTCTGGGGAGTTGGATTAAGGCAGAAGTTAAAGGATTGATCAAAGTGATTATTAAAGATTCATCGATCATGATCAGCCAGCCGGCTGAGGATCCGCAGATTGTCTTTCCTCGGGTCGCCGGAAGATTGAGATGGTAAACATTGTTGGATTTGATACTGAGAAAAGATTTGACGTCTTTGTTTTTGTCGCTACTTCCGTTAGAAGGGCTTCCAAGCAATAGCCACGGCAGGTCTTGAGCACCAAAATTCTTCTTCATTGACATTCTCAGAGATTGATGGAATATGATGACTGAGTAAACGATATTTATAGAAAGAGTTTCTGTGATTCCAAACAGGAAAAGGGAAAGTTATTGGAGATGTAAGTTCTATAACAAGGAAATTTAAATTGAGAGGATTTCCGAATCCGAATGGGAAAAGGGATGTTGTGAGATTGACGGTTTTGAAATTAATAACTTAAGAAAGTTCGATTAATATTGGAGGATATCCTGTTTCATAAACCACATGACTCAAACCAAAACATATTAGACATGTACTCACTACTCAATTCCGATTGGAAAATGAGTGAATATGTTTTAAAACGGCATTAACAAACACTTTGGAGGAAAAATTATTTTTTGAAAAAAATTGTTTTTCTTATGCACTTTTAACTAATAAATCACTAAAAAGCACTTGCAAGTGTTGTTTTTATCAAAATACAACGAAAAGAACCAGTTAGTGAATCTCCAAAAAGCACTTTTTTAAAGTGTTTTTCTTATCTAAATTAGACCAAACAAGTATTTATCTTTTCTATAATATATTTTAAGAATAAAAAAATATATAAAATATTTTGACCAAACACAACAAAAGATACAGAAATGATATTTTATTTATTTAGAAACGTTTTTGATTCTTTGAATAGCATGTCCAACCTAAAATATTAGAGCAAAACTAAAAGTATATGAAGATAAAAATAAACAATTAGTAAGGCACCTGCCAAAGTGTGTTCCATGTATGAAGTGAAAGCTAGCGCTTGTTCATTTGAACATCAATGGTGTCAGTGTCACGAGGTTCAACCAGTATAGTGATTTTTGTGGACAGATAGTATCGATGTGTAGATATGCCGAATCAGCTCACTAGGGCTAATGTATTTTACGAATTGCGGTATTTGTGTCCTGGTACATGTAGATTGTTTTTCTTTGTCTTTGTTCTACCAATTTGGACTTTTCGATTTCTGGGTCTGCATTTTCTTCTCTCTTAATGAGCATTTTAAGTTGATGATACGATCAGAATTCTCCAGAATTCAACTGTGGGGAAGCCAATTATTTTGCTCAATTGTTTGAACAGACAAATTCAAATACATTTGCAACTCTACTTCATTAATATCTCCTGGAACTTACTGGGGATTGAGTTTCATCTTCCAGATCCCGATACTTTTTCGCTGTTCCTTCCTCCACCAAACAAACTGGCTTTCGTAATGAAGTTTCAGCTGTTTAGTTTTCAGTTTCTAACTAAATTTAAGCCAAATTTGTAGTTCCTGCAACCAGTGAGAAGCATCTCTCGCTTGGAGGCACTTGTTTTATACTTGCTGCAAACATAGTGCTGCTTGTTTTATCAGTTATTAGCATCTGTTTTTCCTTGTTGCTTGAGATCATAGCTTGTGGATGCTCTTAACCTATATGGTTCTGTATACGATTTGCTAAACTATTGCTTAAGGTTGATGGGTTAACACTGGATTTATGCTCATGCCTGCTTCAACTGACCTGGCAATTATTTTCTGATTTTCTCAACCTCAACCATAAGTGAAAATTTACTTTCACATCTTTCTCCGTTTGAACGAGGTTAGTTGGCAAGTTTGTATGGTGAACCAAGATGATGAAATACGGTGTGCCAGTGGCCCGGTATTCAAACTCAAAAACATCCTCAATGTGCCCAAAATTTACCTTAAATTTTCTTGTGAAATTCCCCACCACATAAATCAACATTCTTGTGAGGATTCAACAAAGGTTAAATAGTCGGATGCTGCTCTTGCAAAACAACCAAGCTACTTCGGTACTCCTATGGTTACACTAAGAACGGAAGTATTGCTCTTCTAACTCTTAAAATAACCTCTTTATCAGTCAAAGTGATTGCTAACTAGAGTAAATGAAGGCCTCATCTAAGTCAAACCCATCAAGAATAGCCACAACTTGATGAAGTAAAAGAACAGAAAACATGCATGCACCATCAAATTTAGCTCTCTCTATATGGTTTTCTTTCTTCATTAGAATAGGTTCTCAAAAGCTAAAGGACACTTTGCCCTCTTACGTCTATCTTTGAGTGGCATGCTTCTGCCATTGACACTAAACCCAGCCTTACATCTGATTATATATGACTCAAAACTAAGAACAAAAATGACTGGACCAGCGTCTTGCCTAACCCAGCCTATAGTCTATCAATATGAATTTTATTTAACCAAATGAAATGAATAAAATTTACATCACATACACAATCAACATCCAAAAGTAGAAAATTCATTCCAATAGTTATATTCTCATTTAGAAGAAATTAAAATCGAAAAATTTTAGTGTCTAAGGCTCAAACAAGAATCATTTCTCAGAGTTGCAACTACTTTAAGTAACCTCATCCTCCAACAAACTAAACCAAAGACTAAAGCTGGTTTCCAAGACATTGAACTCAACATATAGAACTTACAATTGATATGTTTTTCAAGCTGCTCTACTCTCTACGAACAAAGTAAAGCTTTCCCATGACATGAAGAATAGCAACAAAAGCTATGAAACCGATGCTCATAAAAAGCACAACATTGGGCGAGATCTTCAGTCCTGGAGCATCATCTGTGTAAAACTGTAGCATGGTACCTGCTGCACCACCTGAGGCCCCAGCACTTGTCGTCCTCCTCCTTCGCATACTCGCAGTAGCGGCAGCGCTTCCTCTTGGCGGAGCTGCTCCATTCAAGGCCATTTCTGCAACACCCACACAAAATTTAGAATACCCAATTCAATAAGTCAATAAAAATAGAACCAAATAAGCAGTTTTACCAAGATCAAGCACATAATTTTCATTGTTTTATTCTTTTCTAATAAATTCTCTCAATTAAGCAATGATTAACATAATATAACTATCAGCAATTGTTGATCAACAACTGTTCAATTCGATTCCAATTAACAAAGATAGATCCATTAACACTTTCCAAAATTATCAGCTATTTCAGAATCTTCAATGATTCACAGTTTAATTGTACTCCATCAGAATATCAACAAGAGCAGAACAAAATTTAATCGAACCATCGATATTTGATTTCCAATTTCATTAAATTACAACAAATATAATAATAATAATTGATTGAAGTATGAAAAGCCATAGACCTAGAAATTTGCTCGGATCTAGATATTAACACATCAAATTATTATTTTTTTAAAAAAAATAGATGGATTGATAATAGAAAAACATGTACCAGATTCAAAGAAACAGAATCTAAAAGTAAGAATGAGGAAGAACAACTCACTGAGTCGACTAATGAATTTAATTCAGATCGTCGAAGAACCAAATCAAATTGCACCTCCGATCCGTAAGAACGATGAAACGACTCTATAATCGTCCTTTTATACAACTCTTCGCTTGTACCCATCCACGTTCCACCATTAGACGCCTTTCCACCCAATAATTAAGAGACACGTCACTATTTTATCAAAATTCCAATAACTTGAATTTTAAATAATTACATTATATTAAAATAACATGTTTATCTTTTTTTATTTGAAGAAATATTATTTCTTAGAATTTTGTCTATTTTTAATTTTAAAGAGAAATGCCTGATTTTCTAGAAAAATAATAATTCTGGATATTTCAATTTATTTTCTTTCTTAAAATCCGAAGAATAATACTATAGATCTTAAAATTCATATAAAAAATGTATCCCAAATATAGGACCATACTTTGTGATGAAAAATATATATATATTTTATTTATTTTAATACTAAACAAAAGTTTTATAATTATTAATAATACAAATAATCATATATTTATATATATATATATATTCTAATAGGGTGTTAGTAGAATTACATATTTATTAATTTGTCAATATAGATAAAAGAGCAAAGAACATATAAATCTTTGAAATTTATATAAAAAAAAGACATGCAAACTCTTTAAGTGTTAAAAGAATTGTAAAGATCCCTATTAAAAAACGGAATCTGTTAGATTAAGATTAAAAAAAAAATTGTCTTTTGACTAGATAAAAATAAAAGGATAAATGACACATAGACACCAAAGTTTATGAAAAGAGACAAGTAAACCTTTGAAGATTTAAAAGAGTTATAGAGATCCTCGTCAAAAGACGGAATCTGTTAGATTTAACAATCAAAAGTATAAAATTGTCTTTTGATTATCAAATAAGTTGAAAGTACCAAAATACCTATATATTTATTTTTAAAATAAAATGATAAAATTATGTAATTATTTTTACCTCAAAATCAAGCACTTTAACCGCCATAAAAACTTTATTATCATTAAGTATATTTATATTTTATATTTATAATCAAGGGATCATGTATATATTTTTAAAATAGAATGATAAAAATATGCACTTAGTGGTAGAACTTGAACACATTAACCCAAAACCATTAAGAAAAAATCAAACACTTTAATCATTAGACTGTAAGTACTTTATTAACACAAAGTGTATCTATTTTTTATATATAATATAAAGAAGTCTAGACAATAAATAAAATATATGATGTTTAAAATTAATTAGATAATAAGTTAAATTAAATAATAAATTTAAAATGAATTAAATAAATTATATTTAAAATGAATGAAACTTAAATTAATTAATTAAATTTAATTTAAAAATTAAATAAATAAAAATAAAAAAAGAATTAGGTGGCTTTGTCTAGTGACTGCCTAATTTATTTTATTTATTTAAATAAATAAATAACATTTATTTAAAATAAATAAATTATATTATATTTAAAATGAATTAATTTTGATTTTTGGAGTCGGGGTAGCCACTGGATTAGTTTTTCAATTTTTTAATTTGGATTTATTGAATTTATTATTTTTATTTCTTTATTTTTTATTTTAAATTTTATTATTTAATTTATTGTCCAGACTTCTTTATAGTATACATAAAATATGGATATACATAATGTCAATAAAATATTTGTAGCCTAATAATTAATGTCACGTTCTCAACCCAAAAGATTTAAAATATGACATAACTTACACTCATTTAATAATGTACACTCATAATTAATATTGCATAAAATTTCAAACTTGAATTGAACATAAGAATCATTATCAAGTTGCTAGTAAGTTTAATGCAAAATCAACCTATGACCATACTTGATAAAACATAAACCAAATACAACCACACTTAATAAAATAACACATAAATATTTATTCAATAAGGATAAATCAAATATCTTAAACTATGTGTCCACAAATGAAACACTTAGTAACCTAGCAACTTAAGGAATCCAAGGGACAGCAGAAGCTTTGCCAAATCTGCTAAACACACATGTGCCTTATTTACCTGAAATCACCATAAAATATAATGAGTATAAAACTCAGTAAGTATACTACTTTTTTATATATTAAAATACAAATATATATATATGTACATAATGCATGTGTATGATATGCTGTGATAAATCAAAATCATAATCTTATCAAATCACATGTCAGGTAAGTGCTTACACATTCTTTTAAAACATATAATAGGAATACCATCATTCAACTACTATTTAGTAGGACTTTCATATCTCATATCACATAATGAGCCAAATGTCACATGTAGGTGACATACCGTATGAGAGGAATAATACAAGTGAGGTTTAAATTACACATATATAATACTCATGTCCGAGGGTAAGAGCCAAACCCTCACCCTGATCATCGGTGAGCCATCTCACATGCACCAATATGCTACCACACGAATGTGATGACTCAATCTTCCTTTAGGTACCAATAGGATCCTCCCTACATACGGAGCACATAACATATATCAATCCCTAAGGAAAGACCACACATAAAAGCTCCACAAATCACATAAGGAGCTTATTAAGTAAATAGTGACTTCAAGCATCCTCAAAACACAAAACGTATCTCATTGATATTTTTCACTTCAAAAACTTTTTTTGTTAAACACATTTCATTTTGAAAGCTCACTTTCATAAACACATGTATGTCCATATTCAATGTTAATGCTCACATTCATAAACATATATCTTTCACATTTCATATCAAATATACTTTAGCATAACATAAACATATTTTTAAGCACATTTACAAAATCATACATAGACAATTACTATGCTTAATGTGATTTCAGTAAAAATCTAATTACTTACCTCTTAACACTTTCGTCTACAAGACTTAATTCTCTTTAACTTATCAATAGAGATTAATCTTTTCATAAGCCTCAACATTCACATAAAATACTTTAAATAGCTTACAAAATTACACATATTGTACTTATCACATCGAATTGGTCTAATTACTTAGTTTCTCAGAACTTATCATTCTGACCATTTATACTTAACAAATTATTTTTATATATCAAATGATATCCAATTACTCCAAAATCAGAATATATTATTCTTGACTCATATATCCTTCTTATATATGAATATTATATCATAATTCTCACACAATCAATTCCATAAACACTATTAAATCCAAACTATTATCCTAACAGGATTAAGATATTTACTGAATAGTATTCAATCTCCCAATTTTATAAAATCATAAACTAATTCAAAAATTATAAAATATCATAGAATTACTCTGGACACATATCTTAATCCATGATAAATATTTCACTTCAAAATCAATGCCAAAAGTATTTTAAAACTATTTTATTCCATAACTTTAAAAATCTGTTAATCAAATACTGTAAATAGCTTATACACTTTAGAAAATCACAACAATTTAACCACATTGATCTAAATTCTCAATTTTGAATTTATCATATTAGACATATAAATTTATTATATTACATAAATTCTAAATTTTTAAAGATCATTCAGCAGATCAAAAATTATTTGTCACTGTATTATATTGTTAACATAGGAAATTTTCAGAATTTTAGGGTTATTTTGGTAAATTCATTACAAATTCAAATTCTAAAATTTTCAATTGATTCAAAGTTTCAAATGATTCTATACATGTCTAGTTTCATAGTCTCAAAATTAAAAATCAAAATCGAAGCACAACAATTTATAAAAGTTCTGGATCAAGAGACTATCAAGTAGAAATACTACAATTCATCATGATTTATCAAGCTATTTACATAGTCATCATCAATTCTCAATATATCTTACAAAATTCACATCAAATCCCCAATTTTTTATTTGTCCAGAAATTAAAAATTAAAGGAATTAATTTAATTAACACCAATAAATTGAGAAATAGTTATAATATATCTCTTAAATCTTTAAATTCTAATTTTTTCTTCTCCTCTTTCTCTCCCATCTATTTCTCTCTTTTCTCTCTCTAAAAGGGTGGCTCGACCAAAAAATGAGTAAATTAGGGTTTAAAATATATTGTTTTATACTAAGAGACTAACTTTTAGTATTTATAAATTAACCCCCAAAACTTTCAAAGCATTATAATTTGATCCCTAAAATAAATCTAAAGTCTTGCAAATAAACTCAATACTAATAGTATGTCCTTAGTTTATACAAACAATACTAATAACAATACATAAATTAAGTATTATTCACATTCAAATAAAATATGAATATTATACAAGTACAAATATTTATTCTTTCCGGTTGTGGATAAGTGATTACTCCAATTAAAATATTTAATTTTGAGGTAAAGATTTTCTTGAGTTCAAGTTCCACCAAGTGAATAGTTTCTCTTTTCATTTTAAAAATACATACAATGACATTTTGATACTTTTGTCATTTTATTGACTTTAATTAGTTAACAGTTAAATCTTCAATTCCGACTAAGTGCATATTTTTTCTTTTTATTTTAAAAATACATACAATGACATTTTGGTACTTTTGTCAGTTTATTAATTTTGACTAATTGACCGTTAAATCTTATAAATTTCGTCTTCTAACAAGGTCTCTATGATCCATTTGAAACTTCAAAGATCTATGTGTCATTTATCCTAAATAAAAATAAAATATTTCATAATTACATTAATTTGGTATTTAGTTATCGCCTTTTCTTTTTATTTTAAAATACATATAAAGACATTTTGGTACATTCATCAATTTTTACCATACATACAAGGGATTTTGGTATTTTTATCAATTTTAACTAGTTGACCATTACATTTAACAAATTCTATTTTCTAACAAGACTTATATAATCCTTTTGAAACTTCATAATTTATGTATCCTTTATCCTAAATAAATTTAAAATATTTCATAATTACATTAATTTTATATTTAATTATAACTTATTGACTATCACACTCTATTGTTCGTTGCATATGATTGAAAAATCTCTATATGTTTTAAAAAAAATCTCTATATTTTAAAAAATGCTTGAAACACTCAGTTTATTAGTTGCTTTCCTTCCTTTTAACAATTTTGTTTTCAAAAAATCATAATTATAGTTTTACCCCTAATACTGTAGAGGATATGACATGAGCACCCATTCAAATTAAAAAATTTATTTTAATTAATTTAAAATTTATGCTATTTCTAATTAAATCTCTTTTCGTTTTCTTCTTCTCCTTCTCTCTTTTTCTTTTCCAAAACTCAGTTTTTTATTACTGTATGACAACATATTTGCTTTGCTCAACAACTCAGTCGTGCTTTCTCACAACAATTTTTTTTTTTTACGTTCCCTAGCACAAACAAAAAATTGAACATGTTGAATTGGTGATTTAAAATTATGTGTTGATTGGCATTGAATCGAGGACCAATTCGGGACAAATTTAAAGTTGAAATGGAGCCAAAAAAAATAATTGAAAGGGGTCAAAAACTCAATGAAATAGTGCTTGAGAAGTGTAGAAAACAGAAAAAAAAATTTTAGGTGTGAGCGCCGCAGCATTGGAAGGCATTGGCAAAGGCATTAGCCAATGCCCCGGCGCTGGCCAAGGCATTGGCTGGGGCGCCACTTCCAGAATGGGCATAAATTACCTACACAGCAGCATTGGTTTGAGCGCCGTGGCACTCGTGTTATTCTATATATACTCCTTCTATTTTTAGGGTTTGAGAGAGAGGAAGTGAGGGAAAAGAGAGGGGCTGAAATACAAAGAAAATACATTGTTCAAGTGTGTATTTAACAGTGTATTTTAATCATTTGAGCTCCAAATCTCTCACTTGTAATCCTTGTAATCCCAAGAATTAATAAAGAGGCTCGGATCCTTGATCCACCGTGGACGTAGGTGTATTTGGCCGAACCACGTATACTTTGTGTTGTGGTATGTTGGTATTTTTTGCTATTTCTACGTTTTATCTATGTGATTGATCTTCTAATTCGTTGGGTTGCTACATACTTGTGATATATTGTGGTTTATTGTAATATATTGGTGTGATTGGGTGTTTCACTATCAAATTCGGTATTGGAGCTTAGTGTTTTATTTCCTAATACGTATATGCTGGGTATTGCTTCCGCTTAAATAATCCAGTAGTTGCTATTGTATTCGTAATTGTCTTTGTGCAATTGATAGTGGATTAATAGTACTATGGTTGTTTGTATTTGGTGTTCTAAGTGAGGGTTTATATACCAACAAATTGGTATCAGAGCATATTATACGAATTTGATATAATTATGGCATCTCAGAAGTATAATATTGAGAAAGTTATCGAGCGTAATTGTTTTAATTTGTGGAAAGTTAAGATGATGGCTTTGTTAAAGTGTCTAGGATTTGAATCAGCCCTAGAGGATACCTCTAGTCTAAGTGAGAAGCCTACAACATCTTCGAGTGATCTTAATCTACAAATGATCAATAGGAAAGCTGTTGTGTGATTTCTATGCTAAGCGCAAGTGCACGCTATCGGGAACAAGTAATATATGATGAGTTGAATGTTGATCCCACGAGGAATTATTATTATTCTTAACCAAGTACTAAAATTGTGTCATCTCATTTTTATTTAAATAAATGATCAATTTGATTTGTTTCTGTTAAAACTAATTACTAATTCTACGAATCAATCTTAATTATGCAAACTATGTAAGCGCAAATACCACATAAAGAGTATCTAGGATTATAGTTATCCCTCAATATGAATTCATTATCCCATTTTTAATCCTTCGATTTAATTATTGGTCACAACACGTATTTCATTATAAATCTCTTCCGATAGTTGAGTGATTATATCTTAATCTACCGAATTTCTATATTCCTATGGTAATTCAAATAAATCAAGGTTCATTACGAACAAGTTGTATTGACCATACATGTTATATAAGTATATTCCTATCCTATATCGAAACTTGTAGATATTACTCTACAATCATGCATCAATTTGTCTAAATCTAAACAATAGGATGCCTTTTTTAAGTTTATCCTAATATTCCATAATCATCCAATCACAATTCCTAGTATATTAAAAGCATTAAAAACAACACAAATTGAATAATAAATTGAATTCATAACAATGGGAATCAAATACTCAAATTAAGTCCACATATTGAGTTAAAGGTTACAATCCTAGATAATGAAATTAAATCAGCATAACAAGAGTTTAATGGCTAAATAATAATAATTAAAGATGATACAACAATCCCAAACCGAATTTACGAAGACAAAGGTACCTCCAATCAATCCATGGCATTCGGTTGAATCCTTCAAAAGTTAGCCAATATACTATTAATTGTGTAATATCTCTCCAAAATAGATTTAAATTTTGTTTTTGCACAATATGAGGATGATTTCTGGGTTATAAACGTATTAGATTGAGAGAAAATGAGTTAGGGTTAGAGTTAGGTTAGGGGCCAGGTTTTTGCGTTTAGAGCCGAAAGAGTGTATTTATAGAATCGTTAGAACGCTGGGGCATTACTGTTCAACACTAAGGCATTCATCAGTGCACGAACGCTGAGGCTTTTCATTTTTGGATGCTTGAGCATTGGTCACTGTAGCAAATCACTGTTCAAGATCACTGTTCACAAGTACTGTGGTATTTCACTGTAGCAATTTTTATCATTTGCTCCAATTTCATCATTTTCTATATTCTCCTGATTTAACCATAAAACAACAACATTTAACGCATAAAAAGCTCTTAAATTACTCAAAAATGAACAATTATTAAAATAAATGGAGTTAGATTATAGATCTAAAATATACTCATCAAATATCCCCAAACTTAGATAATTGCTCATCCTCGAGCAATTAGAGAGAATAACATAACTTAAAAACAATTAAATAAATACAGAAATGCATATAAACAATCAGAAAGATAAAAGTAACAATTGGTCGGATTGATTTAATGATTAACCTTATTGTCTCAAAAACTGTATCATTATTCTTAATTCTTTTGGAATTAATAAACAATATAAACAATTTACAAACACCACAATTAAGCACTTTCATTCTTCCCCATAAGTAATCAACTGTGTATGTGTGTGGAACAAAGTATTAATTGAATTGTACCTAAATTAGCTCAACTATTCAAGATTGTACAAAAAATGATGTGTCTCGGCTTATTTTAAATACAAAATACTACCATAAACTTGTTTTTCATACAACTCTCCACTAATATAGAAATACATATGTTTAAGGATTTATTAGGTCTTTTATTAGCTTGTAATGTAGAGTTAGGATCAAGGTAGATTATTTTGGATATAAATTTGATTTAATTCACACCATGAACACTAAGTCCCATTGGCTACTACTTAAACTTTCTACACTTGGTTTAATTCCCCCAAACTTATGAATTTTACCCAATTTCAACCACTTATTCCTTTTTGTCTTCTTTTTTTTTTTTTCATTTTTTTAACTCCCCCAAACTTAAGGTAGCACTTACTTGCCAAATTTTATTATTTTTCCTTTTTAAACAACCCTTATGCAATAATCTCCAAAATATTTTTCATTATGCTCAATGTTATGGTGTTAAGGTTATTTTGGATACTTAAATTCAAAGTTTAGGCTTATAATGTGGTTATTCAATAAAATGGGTATTTTAGGCTCAAATTGGTGACTATGGATAAATACACATCAAAGGTAGGCTAGAAAGGCTCAAACGGTCCAAAGATGGTCTATTTTCATTTTCCTATTCATGTGTTTTCTAAGATTTCACCTCAAGCCATAATCAAACAAGTTTTAAAGTGTCTATCTATTCTGCAATCACGTTTCTTATCATGGACTAGCAATCGTAATCTTAATCCAACACAAAACACTCAACACATAAAATAATAAGGTTTTTTTTTGCAAAATAAAACAACTAAAAATAGCAGTTATAAATAAATATACATGAAAAAAATGAGTAAATTAACAGCACAAAAGTAAATAAACACCAAAGAGTGTTTTTCTCCCCCAAACTTAAATTTTGGCAATGTCCCCAATAGCGAGAAAAATAAAATGAGGTTAGAAAACTCCCTTAGTGGATGATGTTTCAGCATGGTGGTGTTTAGATTTTGAAGCCAATTATGTTGCTAGGCTGATGCTGAGTAGTTAAAGTAGGCGCCAGCTTGCTACCAAGATTTTAAATTTGCATCTTTTTTCAGTTCCTTTGATTGCATCTTTTTGGTATGCTTCAACTTCTTTTTATCATGCTTTGTTAGGCACCGACTTGTCGTTTCACACGCTGCAATACAAAAGCAACATTAAAAATAAAATATTACAAAAATTAAAAGTAAAAATTGAAATTCACTTGGGTTGCCTCCCAGGAAGCGCTTGATTTAACGTCATCAGCTTGACGTCTTTCTTTTTGGCTCAAGGAGGATCAAACTGCATATCTGTGGCATCTCCCTTATGGAACTTAAGTTGATGTCTTTGGGTGTTACATTCTTTTTCTTCGACTTCTACAACTCCATAAGAAAATATTAAAGTAGCATCCCTGACCTATTTGTTTTGAGCCTTCCCAGAAAGACTTTAATCTTAGACTGAAAGATTGAACCCCAATGGCCTATTTTGGCTGTTTTCTTTTTTAAAGTACTTTGCCTCTTCTTAGTTATCAATCTGTACAACGATGCCTTGTTATGATCTTGGTGTTGGATGGCTTCTATCACTTTTAGCCTCTAAGGTAATTGTGTTTCATCTGGAATTACCATGTCAATCTAGAAATAATGGGAATAATCCTTGAAAATCTATAGATTAAGGTAATCCTCTTGAAGTCTCTCTGGTATTAGAGGTGGTGAACTACAATGACTTGAAAAGCTTTGTTGTTGCTGTTCTTTTTCTTCTTTTTCTTGTGTTTTCTCTTTTTCCTCTATTTTTACTTCATCTACATGATGATCATCATTTGATTTAGCTAGCTCAATGGTTGCAGGATGCTCCATGCCACCATTTACAGTGATTACCTTCCAGTGCTCAATATTTTTCATCGAATTGATCACTGTGTTGCTAGGCAATACTTCTGGAGGATGATTATAGCATGTGTCTATAATTCATTCAACTTGAGTCTCTGCAGTCTGTGGAGAAGCAGATTGGCTTTGTAAGAGAGCATTTGCATTCTTTATACTTTGTTGGAACATATCCTCTAACGTGGATTTCTTCGCATGCAGCATCAGATTTTTTGTTGGAAGTTCAGGAGGACTCACTTGCCTTGAAGTTTGTTCTTAGTGGCCACTCCAAGAAACATTTGTATGATCCCTCTATTTTTGATAAGAAATTGAAAGTGGGGTTGTGTTGCTGTTGGTTACAACCTCCAATATAATATGGAGTTTCAATGCATTGACCATTTGGATGGTTGCCACCACAAAAATCACATATAATCTGTTCTCTGCTCTTGGTGATTTTTATTGAAGTAACACTTTCGGCTGTCCATTGACACTTGTTGAAGGCCATCTCTTCTAATAAGTTATAAGCATCATCAACAGACTTATTTATGAATGCACCCCCTGCTGCAACATCAATTATGATTCTCAAATGTCCAAATAACCAATAGTAGAAGGTTTATACAAGTATCCATTTTTGAATCCCATGGTGTGGACATTTTCTTAGCAATTCTTTGAATCTCTCTCATGCTTCATATAGAGATTCTGAATCATTCTGTACAAATAAAGTGATGTCGTTCCTCATTCTTACTGTCCTTACTGGTGGGAAGAATCTATCAAAACATTTATGTGCTAAATCATCCCATGTTGTAATAGATCCTGAGGGTAACGACCTTAGTCAAATCTTTGCTTTGTCCTGAAGTGAAAATGAAAATAGTCTAAGCCGGATTGCATCATCTGAAACTCTATTGTATTTGCATAGATCACAAATTTTTAAGAAATCTACAATATGTTCACTTGGATCTTCATTTGGCAACCCATTGAATTGTACTAAAACTTTCAACAATTGGATTACCTCCGGCTGGATTTTGAAGTAATCGACATCTATGTCTGGTTTTCGAATGCTAGATTGTATGTCGCTTGCTTGTGGGATAACAAAGTCTCGCAATAGTCTTTGTGTTCCAACTTGATTTTGCTCAGCTATCATATAAGAATTAAACATACTGCGAGATAAAAAAAAAAAATTAAACGTAATTGTACAAAAATATTAAAAAAATTAACTGTACAAAAATATATTTAAATTAAAAACAAATCAAAATAATACAACCCAAAACAAAACAATTCCAAACAATCAACAGTATAGTAAAAAAGAAAGAAAAATAATCACAATTCAATATTAAAAAAAAGCAATTAAAAGCATAACAATAAAAACATAATAAATAAAATCAAATGAAATAAATAAGATAAAATACAATAGAAATTAAACAACAATTAATTAAAGCAAACAATAAAATAAAATAAAAATAGAAAATAAAATATGAACTAAAAGCAATATAGATTGGTATTAGTATTGATAAGAATAAATCTAATTTTTCAACAACGGCGCCAAAAATTTGTTGTGTGATTTCTATGCTAAGCGCAAGTGCACGCTATCGGGAACAAGTAATATATGATGAGTTGAGTGTCGATCCCACGAGGAATTATTATTATTCTTAACCAAGTATTAAAATTGTGTCATCTCATTTTTATTCGAATAAATGATCAATTTGATTTGTTTCTGTTAAAACTAATTACTAATTCTACGAATCAATCTTAATTATGCAAACTATGTAAGCGCAAATACCACATAAAGAGTATCTAGGATTATAGCTATCCCTCAATATGAATTCATTATCCCATTTTTAATCCTTCGATTTAATTATTGGTCATAACACGTATTTCATTATAAATCTCTTTCGATAGTTGAGTGATTATATCTTAATCTACCGAATTTCTATATTCCTATGGTAATTCGAATAAATCAAGGTTCATTACGAACAAGTTGTATTGACCATACATGTTATATAAGTATATTCTTATCCTATATCGAAAATTGTAGATATTACTCCACAATCATGCATCAATTTGTCTAAATCTAAACAATAAGATGCCTTTTTTAAGTTTATCCTAATATTTCATAATCATCCAATCACAATTCCTAGTATATTAAAAGCATTAAAAACAACACAAATTGAATAATAAACTGAATTCATAACAATGGGAATCAAATACTCAAATTAAGTCCACATATTGAGTTAAAGGTTACAATCCTAGATAATAAAATTAAATCAGCATAACAAGAGTTTAATGGCTAAATAATAATAATTAAAGATGATACAACAATCCCAAATCGAATTTATGAAGACAAAGTTGCCTCCAATCAATTCATGGCATTTGGTTGAATCATTCAAAAGTTAGCCAATATGCTATTGATTGTGTAATATCTCTCCAAAATAGATTTAAATATTTTTTTTGCACAATATGAGGATGATTTCTGGGTTATAAACGTATTAGATTGAGAGAAAATGGGTTTGGGTTAGGTTAGGGGCCGGGTTTTTGCGTTTGGAGGTGAAAAAGTGTATTTATAGAATTGTCAGAACACTAGGGCATTTAGTGTTCAACGCTGGGGCGTTCATCAGTGCACGAATGCTAGGGCTTTCATTTTTAGATGCCTGAGCATTGGTCACTGTTCACATGTACTATGGTAATTTACTGTAGCAATTTTCCTCGTTTGCTCCAATTTCATCCTTTTCCATATTCTCCTTATTTAACCCTAAAACAACAACATTTAACGCATAAAAAGCTCTTAAATTACTTTAAAATGAACAATTATTAAGATAAATGGGGTTGGATTATAGATCTAAAATATACTCATCAAACGTCCAGAGTGAGATAATTCTGTCATTAGGTGATGAAGTGTTGAGGGGGGTTGGTAAAGAGAAAACTGCTATTGGTCTTTGGAAGAAGCTTGGCAGTTTGTATATGACGAAGTCATTAACAAATCGTCTATACGTCAAGAAGAGGTTATTTCAGTTGTTCGTGGCTGAGAGGACTTCGATTAAAGACCACATTGATATTTTCAACAAGATTATCATTGATCATGAGACCATAAATGTGAAGATCAGTGAGGAAACACAAAGCACTAATCTTGTTGAGATCACTACCTCCGAGTTATAAACATTTTATGGACACACTCATGTATGGCAGAGAGACTTTAATGGTTTTAGATGTTAAAGCCTCGTTGAATTCCAAAGAATTGACCCAAAGATCAGAGTCTTCAAGTAGTGTAGCTGGATTGGCTGCAATGGAGAATACCGTTGGTAGAAATGTATGGCAGAAAGGTGGTTCAGGATCGAAACATGGATGAAAATCCAGGAAGTGTTACTTTTGTAGAAAGGAATGACACTTGATAAAGGATTCTCCTAAAAGGAGAGCCAAAATACAAGGAAAAAAACCAGAAGCTGATGCTGCAATAGCCTATGGGTTAGACTACGAAATTGTAGAGGCATTGGTGACTTCGGATGGTAAAATGGCTGGTGAATGGATACTTGACTCTGGTTGTAGTTTTCACATTTGTCATGACAGGTCTTTATTTGCCAATTATCGTCCT
The DNA here is from genome assembly GCA_946807835.1 of Ailanthus altissimus. Classification (NCBI taxonomy): domain Eukaryota; kingdom Viridiplantae; phylum Streptophyta; class Magnoliopsida; order Sapindales; family Simaroubaceae; genus Ailanthus; species Ailanthus altissimus. The sequence goes on along the minus strand of OX327706.1, from coordinate 11,975,649 downwards.
ATTGATGGTAATGTATTGGTGGGCGGTGATATAACTTGTAAAGTTATGGGAATTGGTAGTGTGAGGATGAAATTGCATGATGGAAAGATTAGGGAAGTGCAGAATGTAAGATATGTTCCTAGTCTTAAGAGGAACTTAATTTTCCTAGGTCTGCTAGATCAAGTAGGATGTTCATTCAAAGCTGAAAAAGGATTACTAACAGTAGCAAGAGGGATGGTTACTGTTATGCAGGGTAAGAAGCGCAATGGTCTATTTGTGCTTGTTGGAAATGTTGTAAGAACATGTGTTGTTGATGAGTATGCCAAGTTAGATTCAACATGTGTTGTTGAGAGAGTGCAGTCCGAGATTAAGTCAGCATGTATTGTTGAGAGATTGCATTCTGACTCCTCTGTATATGTTGCTATTGAGCAAGGGCATAGAGAGAGGTAGCATCTTAGTGATACTCACCGGAGTGGTAAAGGCCGGAAGGGAATGACTAGTAAGAGAGTTATTGGCAAGCATAAGTTGCAGCCACCGAGGCATTGTGGTCTATGTGTCATGAGTTGCCGAAGAGATCACAATTAACCTAACTTACATTTGAAGCATTCGTACCTGTGGAGGCCTAAATCATTGAAGACAAAAGAGTTAAGTTTGAGTGACGTAACTAGATCACTGCTAAGTAATTAAGCATGTGATATGGTGGATGGATCTCGATTAGTCTCTTTGTGGATTTTGAATGAATGAGGGGATTTGTTAAATTGGTGATTCAAAATCATGTGTTGATTGGCATTGAATCGAGGACCAATTCATGGACAAATTTGAAGTTGAAATGAAGTCGAAAAAATAGTCAAAAGGGGTCGGAAACTCAATGGAATAGTGCTTGGGAAGTGCAAAAAATAGGAAAAAAATTTCCAGGTGTGAGCGCCGCAGCATTAGAAGGCATTGGCCGAGGCGCCACTTCCAGAATGGGCATAAGTTGCCCACACTGCGGCATTGGTTTGAGTGCCGCGGTGCTCGTGCTATTTTATATATACTCTTTCTATTTTTAGGGTTTGAGATAGAGGAAGTGAGGAAAAAGAGAGGAGGCTGAAATACAAAGAAAATACACTGTTCAAGTGTGTATTTTGATCATTTGAGCTCTAAATCTCTCACTTGTAATCCTTGTAATCCCAAGAATCAATAAAGAGGCTTGGATCCTTGATCCACTATGGACGTAGGCGTATTTGGCTAAACCACGTATACTTTGTGTTGTGGTATGTTGGTATTTTCTACTATTTCTATGTTTTATCTATGTGATTGATCTTCTAATTTGTTGGGTTGCTTCATACTTGTGATATATTGTGGTGTATTGTAATATATTGGTATGATTGGATGTTTGACTATCAAATTCAGTATTGGGGCTTAGTGTTTTGTTTCCTAATACATATATGTTGGGTATTGCTTCCGCTTAAACAATCCGGTAGTTGCTATTGTGTTCATAATTGTCTTTGTGCAATTGATAGCGGATTAATACACCAACAAACTAGGTAATTAAAAGAAAGGACTTATATGGATTTCAAACCCAGAAATAAAATGGATGAATTTTGTAGAAAGATGAGCTTTTTCTTGCTTTTAACCAAAGAAAACTTGTTTTTTAAAACAAAGAAAACAATTTCAAACTCTACCCAGAAACAAAATGGAAAAAAGGTTTTGTACAAAGATGAAATTGTTTATTGCTATGATATGAATAAATTGCTTTCTTAAAACAATGAAAAAAAAATCAAAGAAAACCCAGAAATAAAATGGAAATAAATCTAGTTGAGCGAAGGAGAATTTTCCTTTGCTTTCACTGTGAGTAGAGTACTTTTTTTTTGGACAAAATTCTGTTAAGAACTATGGGAATGAATGAGATATAGGATCGGAGCTTGATTTGATTAATGGAGTTAGTTGGCATGGTCAATTTGTGCATAGGAGCTTGATTTTGGAGGATAAAGAAGTGGCGTAGTTTTTATGGAGGAGAAGGAAGAGGGTTTCTTTTATATGGAGACAGAGAAGAAGGAGAGGAAAGGGTGAAGAAGATGAGAGGGGCGGCCAGCAGGAGGTAAGGAGAGAAGATACACAAACCAAAATATGTCACTTGTCCTTAAAATTACATCAGTATATTTTTTACATTTTTGGTATGTTAAAATACTCAAATGCCCTTCTTCGCACTAAAATAAATGGAGGAAATTGATGAAGAGAGTGTTTCAGAAATTTTTTAAAATAAGAGGCGTTTCAATCACACGCACAAACCATGAAATCCAACAATCAATAACCCTTTAGTTATTTAACTAATATTGATTTACATCCAATTAAACCGGTCCTATTTCTTCGTTATGAGTTTGTTACTTAGATTTGGTTCAATCATCAACAATAATATAATATTAAGTTAAATTCATATCTAAATCATAATTAGTGCAACTTGCTGTGTCCTTTCATTGTTCGCTTATGAATAAGTTCTAACCCATATAACTTTTACAATTTTTATGATTAAAACTCTCATAATTTAATCTATTGAATAGGTAGTGGCGGTGCACGTCATTGTCCCTACTATTTAACTGTGAGAATATTGATTAAAAATTATCGGGATATGATTTGGAGATCAAGCTAAGTGCGTAAGATGCGTGATGATAAAAAATAAATGCAAAATGAGGCGAAAAATGAAGAAGTACGTAAAAGATGCCAACGCCGCAGCATTGAGGAGTGAGCGTCGCAGCCTTGAAACTAGAACCAAAGGGCTGCGGCGCCAAGTGATCAGCGCATTGGCACCTAGACAAGCCAACGCCAGCTCCGCAGCGTTGGACGCGTGAACAGTGTCCCAAAAATAGAAAACTTTCTTATTTCATCTCCCACTTGATTCAGGACTTCTACACATATAGGGTAAACCTAAGACGTCTTAAAGCCTATATAAAGGCTTTTAATTGGCTTGTAAACACATCTTTGTGATAACCTAAAAGATCTAAGTGATCGAGTAAGAAATCTTTGTGATTCTTTATAACAAAAAATTCTTAGAGTGCAAGAGAGAGTTTTCTTTGTGATCTTTATTGCAAGTGTGAGTGATTTTAAACCTATGGTGCATGCATGTGAGTTTGTGTCTATCATTCAAATATAATATACATATCACATATATATATGCGCAGCGAATGAGTGGAATAGAAATTACTGAATGATAAATATAAGTAAACATTACATGTTATCTTATAAATGTAAAGTACATCAAGATTGAGTTATAGTACCTAGTTAAGGCTTTGGTATTTGGTCGAACCGGAGTACCCGCCTTTGAAGCAACCCATCCATAATTCTAGTTCCTCAACACGGTAGGCTTGAGGAAGCTAGAATAGTAGCTTTTCCAGCAAAGGATTCAACTCTTGAATTCTTGTTTCTACCTTGTTATATGGGTGACCAAAATAGAAGGAAAAATGGAAGAAGAAAAAATAGAATAGTTGAGTTTTTGTTCTCTCGACACTTGAAAGAATTTTCCAACACTTAACAAAATTCACTTCTCATTTCTTCATACCACTCAACTCCTTGCACAAAATTATTATCAATAATTGAGCAACTAATTGTTCTTTTATTTGTTTATTATTATCTTTTATTTTCTCACCTAATGACAACCATTATATTTGTCATTAGTGTTTTGTTTATTACTATTTTTCATTTTCTCACTTAATGGCATCAGTTATGTTTGCCATTAGTTTTTGTTTATTATTATTAACAAAAACTAAATCAAAACAAAATAAAATGGAATATCATTTAAATGAACTTAGCCTTAATTAGCTAAATGAGAAAATATGTTCTCATCATTAAAAAATATTTTAAGGTCTACCATTAACAATTCCACTCATTACACTTATCTGATCATTTAATTAATATTAAAGAAATAATTTAATCATATTAAATCATGGTAGAAACACATATCAATTTAAATAAAAATTAATTGTTTGATTTTAATTTAAATAATAATATCATATATTATTATTATTATTTTATTCAATAAACATTTTAATGAATAAAAATAATGATATTATTTGTCTAATAAATAAGGTCATTTTGGTAATTTTTAAATCAAACAATAATTGGCTCATATGTGCCATGTGTCAACATCCCATTGGTTAACAACTAATTGTTAACTAATTGATGTACTTAACTCGTAAGTCTTGACACGTGCATAATCAGAGGGAAACCGAAGTAAATGTCCAGTCTGTTAGAATTTTCTGGATCGAACTATTCAATCCGTTACGTTGCCTCAGTGCACAACGAGTACACTTCATATTGCAGAACTCTCTAGGTGCACTCTCGATTTGTCAAACAAAATTATTCTGTGAGTCCGAGATCGATGCCCCACGCACACGTCACAGATGTTACAAATCAGTGCAGTAAACCATACAAGTTGAGGTCACAGTGCATACGTATAATCCTTCCGCCAATCATATCCTAGAAGAGCAAAGATATAGATCACTACCGTCAAATTCCTATGTGCTCATCCGTGAACTTATCTCTAGACACGTATCTTAATAAACAATATATGCAAACATTTTTACAATATTGTTTAACTCTGTAGGAAACTCTTTCTTGGGTTCATTGCTTATGGCCATAAGACTTTCTAAGATACAATCTTTGAGGATCTGGATATATATAACTCATTTATGTGAGCTGACGGATTTTATATCTGTATACACCGGACTTCATAAGCATTGGACCATACCCAGCGGCCACACTGTAAAAGGTCTGTGACATGCGTGGAACCAAAGTATGATGAATCACTTACAAGTCCACCGTGGTACTCAGGTCAAAGGACCACATATACTACTCAACTCAAGAGGACCTTCCATTGACGACTTAAAGGGATGTTTATTGAGGTCCTCATTGAGTCTGTTCAGTATTCAGTCCTTACTAAACACTTGTATACTATACGAATTTCTAGTAAGTCCATGGTTAGTTAAGAACAACCGTCTAGACCATCTAAGTATAGTATACACTAGTCTATGTAAAATGATTCCACCGATAGACCTGCATCGATGAATTAAGACCAAGAACATATAATTTGAGAATAGACTTACATAATAACATTTCTTAGCACTTATTGCAACTCTTGCAACTATATTATTACTAATGTATTCTCAGGTCTTTGTACTGTCACAGACAAGATTCTAATTTTTAGACTTCATTGATTAATATAACATGCTAACTCTTTAACGTTTATAATTTTCAGTGATGCTAACTCTTAGCATTGATCTAAACTTCTTTAGACTAAGTTTGAACCCTTTCAGATCATATAATATCTGTAGCGTCACAAACATTGAACCATTTTATAATAGTAATTAGTGATTTAATAAATAATTAATTGGATAAATATTACAAAATAAAATATTCATACAATAATGGGATGGCACGTGAGCGCAAATTCCAACAGTAAGAGGCATACTTTGTGAGTGTCTTGTGATTCATAATAAAAGTAAGTGTGATCTTGATCCACCGTGGACGTAGGCAAGTTGCTGAACCATGTAATTTTTTGTATGATCTTCTTTTACCATTTCTCTCTTTAATTCTTTAATAACTTGTTATGTACTATTTTAATTGGGTGATATTACTTGTTTATGTACTTCCGCTTCAACAAACTGGTATTAGAGCTTAATTTTCTAAGCAGACATGACCACACCCAAATATGAGGTAGAGAAATTCAATGGTACGAATGACTTTAATCTGTGGAAGATGAAGATAAAGGCATTGTTGGTGAGCCAAAGGCTAGACTCGATATTAGAGGAGACTGTAGCTCCATCTAGTGATGAAGAGAAGACGCTAGAGTCATCTAACGTAGAAACAGAAAGAAAAGACATTCAAGAAAGAGCTCATAGCACAATCGTTTTATCATTGAGCGATGAAGTACAAATAGAAGTAGCAGGTGAGAAGACGACAATAGGTCTTTGGAAGAAACTTGATTTACTATATATGTGAAAATCATTGGCCAATAGATTGCATATAAATAAGAAACTATATCAATTGTTCATGTCAGAAGGGACGCCGATGAAAGATCATATAAACACCTTCAATAAGATCATCCTTGATCTTGAGTCTATCAACATCAAGATAGAAGATGAAGATAGAACAATTATCTTACTGAGTTCACTCCAAAAGCGTTATGAGAACTTTATTGATACCCTACTCTACGACAGAGAGAGTTTAATGATGAGTGATGTGAAATCATTATTAAACTCAAAGTTACTAAGGAAGCAGATTGAGGGCAATGCAGAAATTTTATCTGTAAGAGGAAGGCCCTCATATAGAGATGAAAGGATAAAAGGCTCAAGGTCAAAGTCTAGGACTCTTAAGAAGTGTTATTACTGTAAGAAAGAAGGGCACTTCATAAAGGACTGTCCTGAAAAAAGAGCATAAGACAAGAAGAAAGCAGATATTGCGCTTGCCTGTGATGATAGTTATGATAGCGTAGAGATACTCGTCGCTACTGATGGTAAAAATTCTGAACAATGGGTTCTTGATTCTGGTTGTATTTTTCACATATGCCCGCACAAGTCTTGGTTTCAAATTTCCAGCCCATTAGTGGTGGTAAGATGTTAATAAGTAATGACGTTGCATGTCAGATGATGGGAATTGATAGTGTTAAACTTAGGCTGCATGATAGGTGAGTGAGAGTGTAGTAACCAGTATCCATAACCGGTAAGAATATGTATATTTATATATATAAATATACGTATTTTATTTATATGTGGGTGATCCTTGATTTATATATTGTTATTAGTAGTGTTTTTATAGGTTAAGGATATACTATTAACATTGGGTTTAATTGCAAGACTTTAGATTTATTTTAGGGACCAAATTGTAATACTTTGAAAGTTTTGGGGGTAAATTCGTAAATACCAAAAATTAACCACTTAGTATAAAAATACACTTTTAAAAACCCTAATTCTCTCATTTTGGTCGAGCTACCCATTTTAAGAGAGAGAAGAGAGAAATAGAGGAGAGAGAAAGAGGAGAAGAAGAAGAAAAAGAAGAAGAAATTGGAATTTTGAATTTCAAGAGGTATATCATACGTATTTCTCAATTTATTGGTATTAATTAAGTTTTGATTTCTGAAAATATGTATAATTGAGGATTTGTTGTGTATTTCGTAAGATCATATGAGAATTGATGATGATCTATAAGATAGTTTGATAAATCATGATGAATTGTGGAATTTCTGCTGGATAACCTCTTGATCTAGGAATTTTATAAATTGTTGTGATTCGATTCTGGTTTTGAATTTTGAGTATATGAAATTAGACATGTTTAGGATCATCTGAGACTTTGAATCGACTGAAAATCTCGGAAATTGAATTTGTAGTGAATTTACCAAAATGACCCTGGAATTCTGGAAATTTCCTGTGTAAACAGTATGATACAGTGGAAAATAATTTTTGACCTGCTGAATGATCTTTAAAAATTACGAATTTGTGGAATATGATAATTTTATATGTCTAATATGATATACTCGGAATTGAGAATTTGGATCAATGTAGTTGAAGTGTTATGAATTTCTAAAGTGTATCAGCTCATTGTAGTATTTGATTAACATATTTTTAAAGTTATGAAATAAAATAGTTTTAAAATACTTTTGGCAGTTATTTGGAAGCCAAATATTTATCATGGACTGAGATATGTGTCAAGAGTAATTATGTGGTAGTTTTATAATTTTTGAGTTAGTATATGATTTTATAAAATTGGGAGATTGAATATTGTTCAGTAAGTATCTTGATCCTGTCAGGTTTGTAGTTTGGATTCGATGGTGTATATTGTGTAGGAATTTTGATATAATATTCATATATAAGAAGTATATATGAGTCAAGAATGATATATTCTGATTTCGGAGTAATTAGACATCATTTGATGTATTAGAAATTTTTGTTAAGTGTAAGTGGTCAGAATGACAGGTTTTGAGAAACCAAATATTTAGACCAATTTGATGTGATAAATGCATTGTGTATAATTTTGTAAGCTATTTAAAGTATTTTGTGTGAATTGTGAGGCTTATGAAAGGATTAATCTCCATTGATAGGTTAAGGAGATTTAAGTCTTGTAGCTGAAAGTGTTAAGAGGTAAGTATACTAGATTTTTTACTGAAATCACAATAAACATAGTAATTGTTTTGTATGATTTTGCAAATGGGGTTAAGAATATGTTTATGTTATGTCAAAGTATATTTTGATATGAAATGTGAATATATGTTTCTGAATGTGAGCATTGACATTGAGCATGGACATACATGTGTTTTTGTAAGTGAGCTTTCAAAATAAGATGTGTTTAATAAAGAAAGCTTTTGAAGTGTAATATGTCCATGAGAAATATTTTGTATTTTGAGGGTACTTGAACTCACTGTTAACTTAGTAGGCATTTTATGTGATTTGTGGAGCCTTTATGTATGGCCTTTCCTTTGGGATTGGTATATGTTATGTGTTCCGTATGTAGGGAGGATCCTATTGGTACCTAAAGGAAGTGTGAGTCATCACATTCGTGTGGTGGCGTATTGGTACATGTGAGAGGACTTACCGATGATCAGGGTGAGGGTTTGGCTTTTACCTTCAGGCATAAGCGTTATATATGTGTGATTTAAAGACCTCACTTGTACTATTCCTCTCATACGGTATGTCACCTACGAGTGACATTTGGCTCATTATGTGATATGTGATATGTAAGTCCTACTAAGTAGTAGTTGAGTGATGGTATTCCTATTATGTGTTTTGAAAGAATGTGTAAGCGCTTACATGATATGTGATTTGATAAGATTATAATTTTGATTGATCACAGCATATCATACACATGCATTGTGTACATATATGTATTTGTATTTGATATATGAAAAACTAGTATGCTTACTGAGTTTTATACTCATTATAGTTTATGGTGATTTCAGGTAAATAAGGTACATGTGTGCTTAGCGGATTTGGCAAGGCTTCTGCTGTTCCTTGGGTTCCCTAAGTTGCTAGGTTGTTGTGTGTTTCATTTGGGGACACGTGGGATAGGATATTTGGTTTGTCCCTATTGAATAAATACTTATGTATTATTTCATTGTGTGTGGCTGGATTTGATTTAAGTTTTCAAAGTGTGGTTACTAGTTGATTTCAAGTAAGAATTTGCAATGAATATATTCTGGGCTTCCGGTAACAAAGTTGCTACTGGTGACGTAGTAGAGTGTTAATCTCTGAGAAAACTCTGCGTATCTCCGGTTTATTAATTGTCCCAGTCATAATTCAATTGTTATAATTCTGAAAGAAATTAAAATGAATGTTTAAGTATTATAGCAAGAATGAATGTAAGTGATGTCGTGTGTCAGATCTTTTGGGTCTGGGGCGTGACAGCTTTTATTGGTATCAGAGCTAAGATATGATTCTGTAGACTTTTAAGTGTCGAGTCAAGGGAACCAAGCAGATGCCAAATCCTTAGGATTGTACTTGTAGCTTTGTTGTGTAAAAGTTTGACATATTCCTTAAATTTTGTATGATTTTATGAAGATGACACAGTATCCAAGAGCTGCTAAGATTGTTGTTGTTGTGGATAATGGTACCTTGTGGATCTTATGTTACCATTTAGAATTTTTTTTTAAGTTGTGACTAATATGCTTAGCAAGAATGATGTCGAATATCTTATAATGATAATTTCATGTCATAGAGCAAATTGAGAAAATTTTCTCAATGACAAAATATAGAGAAGTTGAGTATTGAAGACATCAATTGAAACAACTTTTATTGAAAAGGAAAACAACAACAATAGCAGCAACAAAAATACAGTAGAGGCTACGGAGTGAGATTTAAGTCGATTTTGCGCTTCTTCTGACTGTCATGAGTAGACCAATCTAACTGATGCAATGTTGGATTAGACAGAGGAATAAAAGACTGTAATTGACCAATTAGTTGATCAACAGTTGGAGCTGAAATAAGAATTCGTCGTGCTAGAAGTGGGATGAATTGTGTTCCCGCTGCATAGTCAAGAAAAGATATCAACCCGTCGTAAAAGCCATTAACATTTAACAAACCAATGGGTTTTTGGTGGATTTGTAATTGTGCCCATGAGACAATTTGAAAAATTTCCTCCAAGGTCCCGAAACCTCCTGGTAGAGCTATGAAAGCATCTGCATGCCTAAGCATTTGAGCCATTCGCTCGTGCATAGATGAGACTTGTAACTCATCCCCAACTGTTTTTCCTACAATAGTTTCAATAGCTAGAGGTTTTGGAATGATACCCAAAACTCGACTACCTTTATTGTATGCAGCTTTTGCCACAGACCCCATTAACCCTCGGTTACCTCCTCCATATACTAAATGTATATTTCGCTCAGCTAATACCTTACCAAGATTTTCTGCAACTTTTGTAAACTCTTCAGTATTCCCAGGGTTGGATCCACAAAAGACACAAATTTTTGTGAATCGACGAGCTGAGGTTTCCTCCATTGTTACGCTTACCCTAATCTTTAAATATTTTCGAGTTTGTATAAGGATGCAAAACAATGTATTTATAGAGAAACAAATTTATAATAGCTGTGGAGCATATGTGTAAGTATGTTCAAGTATATATTTTTCTCGATTTTTGTGAGGCAAAAAGAAAAGAATGAGTTTTACTTTATCATTTTATAAGGGACAATAGGCCGCAAAATTTGAATAAATATTTTTGATATGTAAGTGTGATAAAATTGTGTCGGAAGCGTGATGAGTTAGGTAAGATGATTAAGAAAAGTCAAATAAAGGCATATTTTATGGGCTTAGGGACTTTGCCGTTTTGGCACTAATGGCCGACAATGCATCTATGACTTGAAGACTTTTTGAGCTAACAATTGGACTTTGGACATGAGGCCAAATTAACTTTATTAATTACAAAGATTTTGTGGTCTTAACATTAATTTTTGGCCGATAGATTAAAAGCAGAGATGAAGAAAGATAAAGCACACTTGACATAAATATAAAGCAGTAATCAGTCTCTCTTTGATGTGATAGAGCAACACGGATCTAGTTTCTGTGAAAATAGAAACAGCAATGTAGGTCAAAATGAGTCTCCTTGGTCGCTTTCATCTGTGTCGTATCCGTGAGAGAGGAACTTTTGGAGTTGTTCCCATACATTGAATGAGGGCTCTGGCGGAGTGGAATGTGGGTCTACCATATCTTGATCTTCTCCAGGTGAGCTGGTCTGGATGAGGGATGTGCTGGCTTCCTCTTGGATTTGGGTGTCGGTTGGATAAGGTTGGGAGTCTTGAAAGAGGGATAAGTCAAGATTGGGTTGGTGTTGGTCAGGTTCTGTCGGGACAACTGGCTGAGATTGGATAGGTTCTGTCGGGACAGCTGGCTGAGGCCATTGGTGAAGGTTATCCATTTCTTGTCTGTATCTGGCATAATAAGTCATGTTTGGGATATGGTGATGGTGGGTAGAGTAATCTGTATTTCTATGATGAGAAAGATGATGTTTTTGTCTTTGTCGGGATTTGTGTAGATTGGCAGAATTCAATTCTTCTGCAAAGTCATCTTCAACCTGTTCCCAAGGTGCAGCATCTTTTGGGGAGATCCAAACAGACGAAGGAATTATCTGATTTTCCTGAGCAAGAATTCTTTCAAGTTCTCTCTTTTGTTGGATTACTTCTTCAGGCCAGAGCTTAATTGATCCCTTTAGTGAAAGGGTAAATGTGAGGTAATCCTTGACAGTGGGGTAATAATGGATTTCATGATCTGAAACAATCATACCCTTTCGTTGGAGAAGTAAAACAGACCAAAGATGTTGTCTAGGGACTACAGCATTTGTGTTGTTTGCAATCATGTGTTGAAATTTAGTTATCCACCATGTCTTTGGGTAAAACCATTGGAGAAAAATCAGGGCTGGATGATCTTCATCACATTTTTCTAATTTTTGGACGGTTCTAAGTAATGGGAATTCCATGGCGATTGTATACAGATCCAATAGGTACCATAACAAGTAAAGGACAGATTTGGACCATTGGGAAAATGGGAAAAAATAGTGCAGGTGAAAGAAAGGGTATTTCAAGTTGAACGAAGGGCCACCAAGAACTGTGAGGCCGTGTTCTTGAACTGTCAAGATGGCGTAGTGTCTGATGAATTCTTTAGCACGGGAATGGAGTGTTCTGGTTCTGATTAGGTCTGAAAATTGTGGTGGAGTAAAAGGAACAAGAGGAGTTATGATAATGGGATTCATTATGAAGATGGTAAGAGGGTTGGTTTTCTTTATTGCTAGAAAAGTGATTATGAGGTTTAGGCTATTTATAGAGTTTTATGAAAGAAAATCAATAATCGTTTTGTCCTTTCCTTTTTCGTGGATGACGTTAAAGGAATAGTTAAAAGAATCATATTTGCCATCGCAGTAATTGTGCTAGTGGAATCTTTTCTATTTGAAATCGAGCATATTAGAAAAAGCAGACATGTCAGTCTCAATGAGAAAATGATGTCCAATAAGGTGGACTATTTTTTTTTTTTTAAAGATTTAGAGTAAGAGATATAATGTTGAGATCTATAGTTTGAGAATCAATTGAACTAAAGGTTTTTATTTTATTTTATTGAAGTTGATTTTTGATCATTTAAGATAATGCCTTCAATATTCTGATTTGAATGACAACTTAGTTGCGTAGAAATGCTACATTTTTTTAGAATGATATCAAAGAAGTGAATGATATTATGACGTATGAGTATATGTTGAAAGGATTAAAATTTTCAGAAGAGTTAAAAATTTTATTTAAGAGATTAGTATGAGTATTCTACATCTATGTTATTCTTTAATGAATAAAAGGTGAAGTGTATAGATGCCTATTAAATATTGAACGAATGGGAGAAAAGAGTAAAAATTATGTGTGTATAATTTTATAAGTCCATAATGTGTGTCATATGTTTATTTTATGGATATATGTTTCGTACTCCTCTCGTATATTCAGCTATGAGCCAACTTAGAGATAATCTAACATATGAATGAGTATTTATTAGGATTTTGGACCACAATGAGCAAATCCTATATACAAGGAAGATTGCTTTGTAAATGTTTTATGAATAAACCATACAGTTGAAAAGGAAAATTGAGAATGAGAAGAAGAAATGAGATCTAAGTATCCTCATCTATGGGCTTAAGTTATAAATTTCGAGGACGAAATTCTTATAAGGAGGGGAGAATTGTAGTAACCAGTATCCATAACCGGTAAGAATATGTATATTTATATATATAAATATACGTATTTTATTTATATGTGGATGATCCTTGATTTATATATTGTTATTAGTAGTGTTTTTATAGGTTAAGGATATACTATTAACATTGGGTTTAATTGCAAGACTTTAGATTTATTTTAGGGACCAAATTGTAATACTTTGAAAGTTTTGGGGGTAAATTCGTAAATACCAAAAATTAACCACTTAGTATAAAAATACACTTTTAAAAACCCTAATTCTCTCATTTTGGTCGAGCTACCCATTTTAAGAGAGAGAAGAGAGAAATAGAGGAGAGAGAAAGAGGAGAAGAAGAAGAAAAAGAAGAAGAAATTGGAATTTTGAATTTCAAGAGGTATATCATACGTATTTCTCAATTTATTGGTATTAATTAAGTTTTTATTTCTGAAAATATGTATAATTGAGGATTTTTTGTGTATTTCGTAAGATCATATGAGAATTGATGATGATCTATAAGATAGTTTGATAAATCATGATGAATTGTGGAATTTCTGCTGGATAACCTCTTGATCTAGGAATTTTATAAATTGTTGTGATTCGATTCTGGTTTTGAATTTTGAGTATATGAAATTAGACATGTTTAGGATCATCTGAGACTTTGAATCGACTGAAAATCTCGGAAATTGAATTTGTAGTGAATTTACCAAAATGACCCTGGAATTCTGGAAATTTCCTGTGTAAACAGTATGATACAGTGGAAAATAATTTTTGACCTGCTGAATGATCTTTAAAAATTACGAATTTGTGGAATATGATAATTTTATATGTCTAATATGATATACTCGGAATTGAGAATTTGGATCAATGTAGTTGAAGTGTTATGAATTTCTAAAGTGTATCAGCTCATTGTAGTATTTGATTAACATATTTTTAAAGTTATGAAATAAAATAGTTTTAAAATACTTTTGGCAGTTATTTGGAAGCCAAATATTTATCATGGACTGAGATATGTGTCAAGAGTAATTATGTGGTAGTTTTATAATTTTTGAGTTAGTATATGATTTTATAAAATTGGGAGATTGAATATTGTTCAGTAAGTATCTTGATCCTGTCAGGTTTGTAGTTTGGATTCGATGGTGTATATTGTGTAGGAATTTTGATATAATATTCATATATAAGAAGTATATATGAGTCAAGAATGATATATTCTGATTTCGGAGTAATTAGACATCATTTGATGTATTAGAAATTTTTGTTAAGTGTAAGTGGTCAGAATGACAGGTTTTGAGAAACCAAATATTTAGACCAATTTGATGTGATAAATGCATTGTGTATAATTTTGTAAGCTATTTAAAGTATTTTGTGTGAATTGTGAGGCTTATGAAAGGATTAATCTCCATTGATAGGTTAAGGAGATTTAAGTCTTGTAGCTGAAAGTGTTAAGAGGTAAGTATACTAGATTTTTTACTGAAATCACAATAAACATAGTAATTGTTTTGTATGATTTTGCAAATGGGGTTAAGAATATGTTTATGTTATGTCAAAGTATATTTTGATATGAAATGTGAATATATGTTTCTGAATGTGAGCATTGACATTGAGCATGGACATACATGTGTTTTTGTAAGTGAGCTTTCAAAATAAGATGTGTTTAATAAAGAAAGCTTTTGAAGTGTAATATGTCCATGAGAAATATTTTGTATTTTGAGGGTACTTGAACTCACTGTTAACTTAGTAGGCATTTTATGTGATTTGTGGAGCCTTTATGTATGGCCTTTCCTTCGGGATTGGTATATGTTATGTGTTCCGTATGTAGGGAGGATCCTATTGGTACCTAAAGGAAGTGTGAGTCATCACATTCGTGTGGTGGCGTATTGGTACATGTGAGAGGACTTACCGATGATCAGGGTGAGGGTTTGGCTTTTACCTTCAGGCATAAGCGTTATATATGTGTGATTTAAAGACCTCACTTGTACTATTCCTCTCATACGGTATGTCACCTACGAGTGACATTTGGCTCATTATGTGATATGTGATATGTAAGTCCTACTAAGTAGTAGTTGAGTGATGGTATTCCTATTATGTGTTTTGAAAGAATGTGTAAGCGCTTACATGATATGTGATTTGATAAGATTATGATTTTGATTGATCACAGCATATCATACACATGCATTGTGTACATATATGTATTTGTATTTGATATATGAAAAACTAGTATGCTTACTGAGTTTTATACTCATTATAGTTTATGGTGATTTCAGGTAAATAAGGTACATGTGTGCTTAGCGGATTTGGCAAGGCTTCTGCTGTTCCTTGGGTTCCCTAAGTTGCTAGGTTGTTGTGTGTTTCATTTGGGGACACGTGGGATAGGATATTTGGTTTGTCCCTATTGAATAAATACTTATGTATTATTTCATTGTGTGTGGCTGGATTTGATTTAAGTTTTCAAAGTGTGGTTACTAGTTGATTTCAAGTAAGAATTTGCAATGAATATATTCTGGGCTTCCGGTAACAAAGTTGCTACTGGTGACGTAGTAGAGTGTTAATCTCTGAGAAAACTCTGCGTATCTCCGGTTTATTAATTGTCCCAGTCATAATTCAATTGTTATAATTCTGAAAGAAATTAAAATGAATGTTTAAGTATTATAGCAAGAATGAATGTAAGTGATGTCGTGTGTCAGATCTTTTGGGTCTGGGGCGTGACAGAGAGAGTTGATAGATGTTAGGTATGTTTCTGACCTCAAGAGGAACTTGATCTCACTAGGGACTTTAGACTAAAATGGGTATTCCATTAAGATCGACGGAGGGGTTTTGAGAGTATTAAAAAGTTTTATGGTGGTAATGAGAGGAAAGAAGCATAAAGGCATTTATGTGCTGAATGGTGAAGTTATGAGTGGTTCCACATTATTCTCTATAGATGATGAGAATATGCAAACCAAGTTGTGGCATCTTAGACTGGCACACGTAGGCAAGAGAAACCTAATGGAGTTATTTAGTCAAAATGCATTTGGTGATGATAAGTTCCAACCCTTAGAGTTTTGTGAGTATTGTGTGCTTGGGAAAGCACATAGGGTGAGGTTTAGTACTGACGAGTACAAGACTAAGAGGACTCTTGACTACATACACTCGAATCTTTGGGGACTAGCTCAAATAGCTACTTGTAGCGGTGCCAGGTATTTTCTTAGTTTAATTGATGACTCTTCAAGGAAACTGTGTGTCTATGTATTGAAGAGTAAGGATCAAGTATTTGATGTATTCAAGACTTGGAAGGTTCTTGTTGAGAATCAGACTGACAAAAAGGTAAAGAGGCTGAGAACTGATGATGCGATATTTTTATATCTTAAAATTAAGTGCAAGTATACATTATCGTAACAAGTAATAAAGGGACTTATAAAATCGGATGTCGAACCCATAGTGATAATTTTTATTTTCTACCAAGTACTAAAATTATATTTTTCTTGTAATTATTCAGAAAAATCAAATCTTAATTTTGTAATAAATTTAAGTAAAATAAAAGTGCAAAAAATCAATGACACAACTCAAATAAAATAAGAAAATAAAAATATAGACAAAGCCTAGGGTTAATTACTATCCTTCAATATGTTTTCTAAAAATTAATCCTTTTAATATTTATATCCCTCAATGCTTATTATTGGTCGAGACACTAATGTATTCACAAGCCTTTTCTAAGGTTATGCAAGTATATCATAATTCACCAAATACCTATATTCCTATGGCACTTGTAATAAATTAAGATTCATTAAGAACAAGTTTTATTGACCATACATACCAATTAGGTATATTTATATCCTAATTTGAAACTTGCATATGCGACATTGAATGTTACTCTACAATCATGCATCAAATTATCTAGGTCTAAATACAATGATGCATCTTCTAAGTTTATCAAAGTATTACTAAATTATTCACAATATTGATAAGATATAATGAAGTATTAAGAACAAATAATTTGAATAATAAAGAATTGAGTTCATATAAATATTGAAAAGATCCAACAATTAAGCTCACATATTGAGTTCAAGTAATAACCCTAGAAAATAAATTTAGCTCATGATAATAAGAGAATTATGGTTGAAAAATAAAATAAACATGATACAACCAAAAGTAAACTAATATAGACGTCAATTCGCAATTGGTTGATACACCAAAGATTTGCCAATAATTTATTGCTTCCTTAAATTCCCTTTGCTTCTATCTCAAAAAATTACTCTTCTTCCTCAAAAAATTACTCTTCTTCAATGTATTGTGGCTCTAAGAGCTCTAAGTTGTGTCTCTTATAGGTCTAAAATGAGTGGCCTTTATATAGGGATTGATTAGAGTCTTGGAGTTGTATTTTTTTTAGGATTAGAAAAAAGTGCACTGTTTACCGCTGTCGTAAACACTGTTCATCGCTGGGGTGGCATCACTGTAGCACGGGTAATGTTCACAAAATATTGTTCATGAGACACTGTTCACATGCACTGTTTAATTTGAAATTTTTGCCTTATTTTTCTTAGATTTTCATCCCCAATTACTCAATTGACTCCAAACCTACAAAATAACAATAAAACATATAAAAAGTCTCATATTCCTATTAAAATGAGCAATTAATCAAGTTAATGGAGTGAAAATAATAGATATAATTTACGCCTATCAACTGACAATGGTCTTGAGTTTTACAATAAAGAGTTTTATGAGTTTTATGCCAAGCATGGGATTGCAAGGCATAGAACAGTTCTATTTCCCGTCAATATACAGGTCCATGCAACATTATATAGTCACCTACAATACCTGTCAGCATATGAAGATTAAGACATTATCCCTTACAGGCCTCATTTAGCTATTGTCAATTCCAAGTTAGGTCTAGAAAGAAATTTCAATGGATTTTATTAAAGGCCTTCCCTCATCTCATGGCCAGGACACTATTTTCGTGGTGGTTGATAGGCTAAGTAAGTATGCTCACTTTATAACTCTCTACCATTCATTCACGGTAAGGAAAATGGATGAGGTTTTTATCCAAGGCGTGGTTAAGCTCCGCAGCATACCGAAAGAAAAAATTTTGATTCGAGACCCTATTTTCATAAGTAAGTATTGGCAATAATTCTTCAAGTTATCGAGCACTACTTTGAAAAATAAGCTCAGCCTATTATTCGCAAGCTGACGGGCAAACAGAGGTGGTAAATCGATGTGTGAAGTAGTACCTCTGCTGCTTCATTCACCAACAACATTACAATTAAAGTACTTACTTGCCATGGGCAGAATTTTGGTATAATACAACTTATCATGTAGCAACAAGCATGACCTCATTTTAGGTCCTTTATAGGCAAGCCCCACCTTTTATACCTAAATACCAAGTTGGCTCTTCTTCTGTTGATGAACTCTACCAAGACTTAATGGCCTAAGATGAAGTCTTAGTACAACTTAAGCAAAATTTGAATGATGTCACCAATTGAATGAAGCAAATGGCTGATCACCAATGACGAGATGTGCATTTCAATGTAGGAGATTTCATCTTCCTGAAACTGCAACCTTACCGCTAACATTCAACTTAAAGGCATGCCCACAAAACATTAGCAAGCTGTTATTACAGACCCTATCAAGTAGAGGAACTTGTCAAAAAGGTGGTATACAAGTTAAAGCTTTTTGAAGGGTCACAGATACATTTAGTATTCCATGTCTCCTTATTTAAAAAGAAAGTAAATGAAAATTTTACAATCAACACAGAACTACTAGCCCACATTGAAATAGAAGCAGTTGAGCTTACACCATAATGTATTCAAGATGCTCGATGGATCAAGCGCGAAACTAAAGTCATGGTTGAGGTCTTAGTTTAATGGAAAGGCTCCCCCATCTCCGAAGATGCAATATGGGAGAACATGGAGAATTTTCAGTTGCAGTTTTCAAATATGGACCTTAGGGACAAGGTTTTTATTAATGAAAGGGTATTGATAAGTCACCAAGATGCTCCACCAAAATTCCTAATAGAAATCCTAAATATGATGCTGAAGACATGGGTGCATAGGTCATGCAAACATCACGTACAAAGTATTGCACCATGCATAAGGAAAGGGAGGTGAAACGTGCAAAAGGACCAAAGGAAGTTGCACCTTGCATGGGGTGAGGAACGTGAAGGAAGGACATAGTGCATGGCTTGGTTGCATGAGGAACAAAGACAACAAGAAATGTGTGAAAATAAGGCGTGGTGGAGTAAGAATATGGTTAAGAAGTTATATCATCATGAGATTATGTAGAAACAATTACCAGAGGTTAGATAAGAAACGTGGAGATATAGAAGTTACCAAGTCTTCTACTACATAGATATTCAGTGTAATATAGATTTGCACTTCTATTTAAACTCATCTAAGCAATGAAAAAAGTAGTTGAATTCAAATAAAACTCTGTGGTCTCACTTTCATCTCGAGAAAGTGAACAAATTACAAATAGTTTCTTTCTTACTTTGATTAAGACCTATTATAATTTCTTTTAGATTATGAGTGTTAATTATCTACTTAAAAGGGGCTTTACTAGAGGATTATAAAAAACAAAGAGATCCTAATGCAAGCGGGCCCATTTTCTCTCTACAACAAACTGAGTATGATTTTCTTTTACTATTTCTCTATAATAAACATGGTTATTTATATCATTGTTGTAAACACATTATTGAATAGTATATATGTATACGAGTAAGTCCATTAAATTCAATGAAGTAGACATGTGCTAAATCACTATATATTTGTATCATTTTCTTCTCTCTTATCATTATTTTGTTAATCTCAATCTCATTTTTTAACACAAATAAATTTAACTCATTAACTTAAGAATTATCCAAATTTTTTATTCTAACATTATCAATACATAAATCAATGTGAACTCAAAAAAACAACTTGTATTACGAGCTTAATTACAACAAAACAGCATTGCAAAATTTGCATTAGTTTATCAAGAGCTGTGTTTCGTGTGACACCAATTTGACAAATCTCGGCTAACATCCAATTTTTTTTTCACAAATTGATCTCAAAACAAATCTTCTATTTAGTTGTCGAGAAAATGAAAGGAAAGGAATTAAATAAAGAAGCGCAAAACAGACACTTAATTCCCTCAACCATCAACATGAGTTTTTATTGTTTTTATTTTTCCGTAATGACTGCGGATATCCCAATCCATAATCTCAAGGGTGCTAAAATTTATTCGATATTACATTGTGGTTAACATCATTAACACCCCCTAATTCTTAAGTTAAAATTCATTTTAATCCCCTTGGTTGGGGCATTTTCCCAATTCCCCTATACAGTTTTGCTGAAATGTCAAATATATCCTCTTGAAAATCCTACGGTCACGTGGCAAGAATTTATTCGTCTATATTTTATCTTCGGAAAGAAGAGTCAGTACTAGATCATAACCCACACCGAACCCGGAAAACTTCTCTGCAACTGATCAGAGGTAAGCAAAAACCAGTCAATACCCTTTCTAAAACCCTAGATCCCAAAAATGTCAAAAACCCAAAATCCCTAATCACTCTATCAAATTAACAAAATAAGGAAAAAGAAAACAGAAACAAAAGAAAAAATAAATAATGATCCGAAGAAGAGTCACTTCACTTCTCTCAACCTCAATACTCAACACTACATCACTTCACCCAAAGCCTACTTTGATCCGCAGGCCACTTCCATTCCAATCTCTACAATTTGCAGAATGCCCTAATGTAGGCCAAAACACGCCATTTTCCAGTCAACTGTTGATGGGTGTGAGGTCTTATAGTTTACTGGCCTTGAATGATTTAAGAGACAAAGTGCCCAGAAAGCAGAAGACGAGGAAAGGGAGAGGTATTGGGTCAGGCAAAGGAAAGACTGCTGGCAGAGGTCACAAGGGGCAGAAGGCTAGAGGCACCATGAAGTTTGGTTTTGAAGGTGGGCAAACGCCACTGCGACGTCGTATGCCCAAACGAGGATTTAAAAACCCTTTTAGCCTCACCTTTCAGGTACCCTTTTCTTTGTATAATGAAATAATATGGTGGACGGAATGCTGAGAATGAAAAAAAAAAGGGTCTTTATCTGAAAGTGTTTGATTTATGATTTAGTTGGGAAACTTAAAGTTGAGTTAATAATAATGTAAGTTTGTCTAGTGTTTGTTGTATCAAGTCTTTTTAAGTATAGAATAAATGTCTAAGATATCAACTTCCTATCACTCCCTTTCTCTAGTTTCCTTTTTGTTTGCATGTGTAATTTTTTTAAGATCAAAAGGCTCACTGTGAACTCCACATTGTGAAGCTATGCTATGATTGTTTTGTAAATTTGCAGCTTACATGTATATGATACTTACTGAAGATTTGATTTGATAATTTTTCAGCTACGTTTTTCATGTCTTACTGCCATTTCAATTTATTTTTCTTTCTCCCCATTGGCCCTTCTCATATCAGCTATATTCTTCATGTGTTTGCTGAGGAAAGGGGGAATCTAAGAAGGATTGCTGCTTTTCTCAGTCTATGTTCAGTTTGATCTTATTAGCCTTGTTCCTATTCTTACTCAATATCAGTTGTCGGGGGTGGGTGGGTGGAGGGGTGTGTATTTAGCTTCGGTCATTTGTTTGAGAATAACTCAGGACAGACCTCTTTGACCATTTTAGATAATTCAGTGTCAATCAATTGACATTTTATGCAGGGGTAAAGCTACGTATGAATATACCTTGGTGGGGCAAATGATATTTTGAGAATAAACTTGACCCCATCTGATAAAATTGTACAGAGTAAATTACAAGAATCCCATGAGTTATTTTCTTCCACTTCCCTTTTCCTTCACTTCTAATAACATAGTGCATGCGATGGTTTCGATTTTATTTTTAGAGAAGATATGTCCATTGATACCTTGACAACCAGTTCTTTTTTTGATGTGGGTCCATTGGCTGTGTTTATGAACTTCCAAAATTCTGGAAACCTTGGCTCTAGAAATATTGTGTATATATAATTCAGTTTCCATTGAACTTTAAAATGGATAGAAGATGTTGAAACTTGCATAGATTATACTCTTTTTTTAATATCAATTTGTTGATACTCTGATTGGCACAGAGTTGAAGCCTCACTGTTTCAAGGAGATTTTCAAATGGGATTCCTTTCTTTTGGTTCACTCCTTGATGACTTTTGTATCTTTTCTGGCAGCCAGTAGGGTTGGGAAAGATTGCACATCTAATAAACGCAGGGAAGATAGATTCTCATGAATTAATTACAATGAAAACTCTCAAGGTACTGGAACTTATCAATTTCTACTTCTGTAGTGTTTCATTCATGTGCTATGATGCATACTGATTATTATCATTTCAATAGGATGCTGGAGCCATAGGGAAGCAAATAGAAGATGGAGTAAGATTGATGGGACGTGGAGCTGAAAAGATAAAGTGGCCAATTCATCTTGAGGTGTTGTACTTGATATATAGATAGTTTGTTCTCATTTTATTTAAACTTACAGAAAACTTGGGCCATTATTAGAAAATCAAATTAGAGTTTAAACTGGGCTCCTTGGTTTTGGTTCAAATGCTTGTGTGTACAAATTATAGAAAATTAAATTCTATGTTATATAAAAATAGCATATGAGATGTTTGTTTCATTTTATGTTTGTTATAGAATTTATTACCTTCCCTGCCTTATATAAGTACTTTATTGGATTATATGTCCTAAAATTTTGGACAGAATTAAAAGGAGTATAAAACTGAAGTTCTTAGACATCCCTCCCAATCCTTTTTCTTGAATATCATACTTGAACTATTCCAAGGTTTATGCTGAATATATAACCAACTAAACTTGATCTCTGAAATAGCGGCTACAAGGGTTTGAACCCCTGACTTCTTTATCAGAAACCAAAGATGTTTAACTCTCAATTCAACCTTTCTTGCTATATATTTATTTTCAAATCGCAGTTGAAGAGGTTTGCATTTCCTGTCTGCTTCTGGAGTAGAAATGTGTTTATTATATAATTTCAGCTCTTTATACTATTTGTTCTACGAGTAAAATCATAAACAAGTGTTTCATACTTTTAGTTTCCATGAGTTGAAGTTCTGCATTACTTTCTTTGTTAAAAGTTATATGAGTGAGAATAAAATTTTATCATATTATCAGTACATATTATCAACATGCACAATTCCTGATATTGACTCGTTGGACATTCAATTTTATCTAATGCCCATTAATCATGTTTGAAACATCTATATCCACATAAACTGCATGTAACACATTTATTCTTTTAAACCAAATTTACAGGTGTCGAGGGTAACTGTTAGGGCAAAAGCAGCAGTTGAAGCTGCTGGTGGGACTGTCAGAAGAGTGCATTACAACAAGCTGGGTTTACGGGCATTGCTAAAGCCGGAGTGGTTTGAGAAGAAGGGAAGGTTGCTGCCAAGGCCAGCTAGGCCTCCTCCTAAACTTGCAGACAAAGTTGATGGCATAGGCCGTCTGCCTGCACCGACCAAAGCAATTCCTTTTTTCATCGAAGAGGGGGCAGCAGCCTCCTCTACATCTGCTTAGTTTAGCAAATAATCTGTTTGTTGGTTTCAACTTCAGGATTTTGTTTTTCTAGGGAAAAGTATAATGAAGCAGATTTTGATTTCCAAAAGTTCTTGCTTCCATCCCATTTCCATGTTACTTTCCATAATTTATATGCTGTGTTTAGATAAAGAAGAAAATTGGTGAAATGTCATCATTGGGCAAAATGCTTTCCAGGAAGTCTCTCCATTTGTTGTTCTAGGATTTGTGCATTGATATCATAATCTGTCATTTTATTTTTCAGTTCAGGGAACTAATCTCTCCCTCTCGCAATGTATGCCCTGCAAATGGAATAATAGAAAGATGTGACATTTATATCAGCTGAGACAAAATATATATGGGATTGGATTGGATGAATGTTTGATTAATGAAAATGGAATTTTAATTTTATTATTTTTCCAAAAAAATTGTTTTTAACACAATAATAAATTTTCAGATAAATTTTTGAAGCTATGGAAATGGAATGTCATTCAGATATTTACCAAACAAGGTTACTTCTATATTAACCCTTATTTGTGGTTTTAAATAATTTTTCTGTATTGTTAATCTTTGAAGAAGTTTGTTGTAAGCATACACTGTCAAAATCTGTTATTAAAAATATTTTTTATTTATACTTACTATTATAAGTATTTCTTTGTCTCCATTGCTCATTCATTTTAATAGCCTTTCACAGTCCAGACTATCAGAATCTAGCTTAACTTTTAAAAAAAAACTTTGAACGAAAAGGAATTCATTAAACACCAAAAAAACAGTTACAGAAACTTAGAAATCTCCTCAGGAGACTCTTCAATCCAGATTCGATGTTTCTCAGTACAAAGAGCCATTTTGGCTAGACCATGAGCAGCATAATTACATTCCCTTGGATAGTAAGAGAACTCTACCTTCTTCCACAAAGATTTAAGGCTCAGAATTTCAATAATCAAATCTCAGTTCTTGGAACGATCTTCTTGGAAATAAGATCAATTACATTCTTACAGTCCGATTCCACTGTAATCTGAGTCAAACCTGCATCCACTGCTAATCGAAGCCCCATCAATACTGCTTCTATCTCCATGAATTCTACCGTCGACTTCTAAATTTTTTTTGAAAAGTAGCACAGGCCGTAAACTTCCCCAAAATGATTCTTGATAATGACCCCAACACCAGCTTTCCTCTCTGATTCATCTAATGCAGCATCCACATCGTATTTAAACTGATCCTGTTCTGGAGGCCTCCATGAAGCATGGCAATTCCTATAACTTACTTCCTTCTGATTAGAGTCTGAACAATTAGTAGACTTGTAAATCTCCAGATTGCCTCTGCCCTCCCAATTATATGTGCTGGTTCTAAAACTGATATCACTGCAATTTGTTTGTTTCTCAAATACCAGATCATACACATTATCATGATAACCTGTTCTATTTCTCCTTTTGAAAGCACTTCAGCAATGTCTCTTATAAAGACATTGAAGTATGATCTGCCTCTGTTCATTTGGTGAACAAAGCTTGTAGTTTTCCAGACTTTTGCCGCAAACTTGCACTCCACTAGACAATGGAAGACATGTTCAATGCTCTTCTAACATCTGAAACAAAAGGGGTCATTCAAAATTTTCCTTCTTACTAAGTTCTGCCTTGTAGGAATCAGGTTTTTAGCAGCCCTCCAGATAAAAATTCTTACTTTTGCTAGAATTTGCAAATTCCATAGAAACTTCCACCAATTAGTTTGCACATCAGAGCTGGTTGGGATATCAGGATATTTGCATTGAAAAGCTACTTGATAGCCACTCTTTACAGAGTAGAAACCCCTCCTGTCATAATGCCATAGTGATTGGTCTTGCACATGCTCTCTAGGAATTGGAATTCTGAGGATTTGCTTTACATCTTCAGGCCTGAAATGTTGTTCAATCATCTAAATATTACACTGTTTATCTCTTGTGATGAGATATGAGACTCTAGTCTTGTCTGGTAGGCTCTGGCCCGATATGGGTCTGAAAGTTGTTGGTCGAGGAAGCCAATTATCATGATAAATCAGAATTTGTTCTCCATTACCAACTCTCCACCTAGCTCATTTTCTCAGAATCTCCCTACCCCACAAAAGACTTCTCCAAATGTAAGATGGTCTGCTCCCTTCCTTACAATCCAATAAGCTAGAGTTTCGATAATATCTCGCTTTGAGAACTCTAGCTATAAGTGTGTTAGGATTTTGAAGCACCCTCCAGCCCTGTTTCCCCAGCAAAGCCCGGTTAAAGGCTTGCATATCCCTTAGGCCAAGCCCACCATCTCTCCGAGATCCCAAATGAACCAATTTTTTATTTTCCTGCTTTCCCCACCAGTAAGAGGCTACAAGCTTTTGGATTTCCTCATAAAGTGTGCTTGGGAATCTGAAAACGCTCATTGCATAAGTAAGAATGCTCTGGGCTACTGCTTTGATAAGTATTCCTTTCCCTCCCCAAGAAAATATTTTTGCACTCCAAGAGTTTATTTTCCTTTTGATTCAAACCTTGATAGATTCGAAGAAATCCTTTTTCCTTCTTCCCATCATTGAGGGTAGCCCCAAATCCCTCTCATGGATGGATACTATCCTGACACCTAGAATATTACTAATGAGCTGCTTGGACGCTTGGTTTATGCTGGGCTGCAAAACATTAAAGACTTTTCTCTGTTAATCACTAGGCCCGAAGACTTTGAGAAGGAATCCAGGATATCCCTTAGACTTTCACAATCTGTCACTGCAGCTTTTGAAAATATTAAACAATTGTCAGCATACAAAAGATGGGAAATAGTGAGGTCTCAAGAAAACTTTAAGCCATGAATTTGTTTCCTTATAACAGCCCTATTTAGCGTCGAAGATAAAGCCTCCATACCAAGTGTAAACAAATAAGGGGAAAGAGGATAACCTTGCCTCAATCCCCTTTTCAGGATTAAGAACCCCTTTAGGCAAGCCATTGATGAGAACAAAAAAAAGGGAGCTGAGTTACACTTCATTACTAGACCTACCCTTTTTTTTTTTTTTTTGAGAGAAACTCAACTTTAACAACATTTTTTTTTAAATAATCATTCAAGTCTATCGTAAGTTTGAGCAGAGGTTGTTAGTCGAATTGTCAATTTTTTACTCGTTAAAATTTTGAATTTATATTTTATAATTTGTAGATGTGTATATTATAAATATGTGTGTTGTACAAAAAAAAAAAAAATTTATTGTAAACTTTATTAATATTTAATTTTAAATTAAATCTAAAAACAATTAAAATTAATTGTCCAAATCCCAATCTTGTTAAAAACTAAAAACACTGTATAAATAAAATATCACAGTCCATTAGTCTCATTCCATCAAACATCTCAGCATACACCCTCACATAAAAATAGAATTACAATAATACCACACTTTTGAGTTGTATTCCAAATTTTTATCATCTATAAATAATATATCGTGTGACGAATTTTTATTACTTATAAATTAATTATTTTTTATTTCATCATTTAATAAATGAACATCACGTCACTTGAGATAATTTTATTTAGGATAAAATTTGAGAAATGTATTATTACTTAAATTAAATAAATATGTCATTTTTTATATATAAATAATAAAGTGATAATATTCTTTTCTAAGTAATCTCGTAACATTTTTTATTTGAAGTAATATGTCAAACAATTAGTTAATTATAAAACAGTGTAATGAGTAATTTGAAAATTACAAAAAAAATAACTTTTTAATAAATACTTGATATATCATTTAAGATGAAAAAATATTAGGATAATACTAAAAACAAATGTAATATATTCTAAAGGAAATGGTATAAACTACTTGTACAAATTTTAAGTATACGACATATATAAATTATTTGTACAAATTCATTAATAGAAAATGATATAATATAATATAATTAGATGAGTAAAATGATATTATTATCATTATATCTTATTTATTGTATTAATCTTTTTATTTTAAATTAGATCTAAAATAATTTTCATTATCTTTTCCTTCCGTATTTCATAATTTATATATATATATATATATATTGGGGAAAAAGTATCAAATCAAAATTTATCTATATTGTAGTTCCATCGATTACTTCTTGTATATAGAATACTCAAATTAACGAGTAAAAACTGATTATATCAACAAATAATTATATTTAAAATAAATAAATATTTTTAGATTGTTAAAAATTACTTATGAAATTTTAAATACTGAAAGAAAAACATTTCAACCCAACTAAAAAAGCGGTATAGTTACATCCCTGGATTAAAATGTATTAATTTTTATTTCATGAACTTATGTAAAACAATCATAATATTTAATGTACACAATCATTGGTTCAACTAATAAAGTCTTTAGAGGATATATAGAAGTAATGGTAGATAAAAACACTCTCTATAAATTAGGTATAAGTAGAGGTGGAAAATTTCGATTTTGATTCAATTCTAGATTGAAACGTACCAATCAATTAAAGTATCATAAATTGATTTTTTTTTTTCTCTAAAATTTTAAACTATTTTCAATATATTTTTCTAGTTTTGAACCAAACTAATTGATTTTAAATAAATTGTACCAATCAAGAATTGACCCCAAACCGATGAAAAATTGATCAATTCAACTCGGCTCAATCAATTTAATTAATTTATTTAGTTTTTGCCTACCCTTATCTATAAATGGAGTGGAACTCTCTCAAGTCCTACAAAATTTTTGAAATTAATAAACATATTGTTTCCCGGATTTTAATAAACTCAATTTATTATAAGGGCCTGAAAGAATTTTAAATTGGTAAAAAAAGAATCGTCTTTATTTCGATAGGACTCCTTTAAAAAAGTCCTAAATAAAATAAAAAAAACTACTACATTTAATTTAGAAGGTCTTTAATAAAAAAAGATTAATTAAAAAAGTATTTTGATATTTTAATTTAATTCAAATTCTACGACTCTCACACCTACTATTATATAAAAAGGGTTAAACCATGAAGAAAAGCATCAATAAATGGCTTTCTCTTCATCAATCTCTTCTTTCTAATTTTTTTTCCATTCAATTGAGATAATCAATTTTCACTCTAGAGAAAGGGCAACACACTTATTATTCTTTTGCGGAGGTGGGACAGTACACTTATTATTCTTTAGCCACGAGAGAGAGAAAGGAGAATAAGGGGTGTAATTACATATTTTTATTCTACAAAGGTTATGCCTCTATCTATCTCTGATGTAACAACAATATTCTATAGTGCATTTTGTAAGAGTGTGTGGGACCTACCAACACCTTGGTCCACTAGCTGGATGACACTTCAGAGCTACTAGCGTCCCACCACACAATAATCAAGTTACCTGTGCCCCCAATCAATGTTGAACCTGGGATCTTATCCCTTATAGACCTTTAAGGTTCAATTGTTCCCATTGAGCTAGCTAGCTCAATGGGTACAACCATTGAACCTTAAAGGCCTATAAGGGATGAGATCCCAGGTTCAACACGGTTGGGGTCATACATGAGATTTAATTGTGTGTTGGGATGCCAGTGATTCTGAGGTGTCATCCAACTGATGGACCAAGGTGTTGGTGGATCCCACACACTCTATCAAAAATTTCTTAGAAACACTTGTCCATATGGTTAAGTTAAGTTAACATTGCTTAATGATTAAGTAAAGGTTAACCTAACTATAGTTAAGTTAGTTAACTATAGTTAAAATATTTAAATATTTATTAATTTAAGGGTTAAGTTAAACTA
Source organism: Ailanthus altissimus (assembly GCA_946807835.1). Classification (NCBI taxonomy): domain Eukaryota; kingdom Viridiplantae; phylum Streptophyta; class Magnoliopsida; order Sapindales; family Simaroubaceae; genus Ailanthus; species Ailanthus altissimus. Next base: position 11,946,294 of record OX327706.1, on the reverse strand, counting down.
ACCTAACTAAGGTTAAATATTAACTATAATTAAGTTAAGTTAAATTAAATATAAATAAAATTCAAATTAGTTTAAAATTTATGCATTAGTATATAAAGGGAAGTGAATTCAAAATTGATAAGTTTTAAGTTTTTTAGATTTTGCATTTTTGGTGGCCATTTCAATTTGAAAAATTGAAATTCTTTGTTTTGTGTTTTAAGTGTTAGAACAACAAAACAAATATATAAATGATTATTAAATATAATAACTAAAATAGATTTGTTTTAATTGTTCGAGTTGAACAAAAGATAAAACAAATTAATTTTGGTTGGCTATAAAATTAAGAGAGAAATGGAGAACGAAAATTGAAGTGTTTCAAGAGTTGAAAACATTTTCTATTCACCATCTTCTCAAATTAATTTAGCCATTAAAACATGAATTAAATTTTTTTTTTATTCAAGAGTTGAATAAAAGGAAAAACAAATTTAACAAAGTTAAAGAGTTTAACTTTGAATAAAGTTTAAGAGTTAAACTAAATGCTGGATTAACATACTGCTATTCTAGACAATCAAACCCTCCCTTGTTGATTGCTAGGATTGATCAAAGTTTCATTTTATGGTGGAGTTTAAGAAAATTAATCCAAAGGCTTCATTGGTTAAATTTCTCAATCTCGTTTTTCATTTGATAAATATGTATAATGTCACGCCCCAGACCCAAAAGATCTGACACACGACATCACTTACATTCATTCAATAATATTTAAACATTCATTTCAATTTCTTTCGGAATTATGATTGGGACAATTAGTAAACCAGAGATACGCAAAGTTTTATCAGAGATTAACACTCTACTACGTCACCAGTAGCAACTTTGTTACCGGAAGCCCAGAATATATTCATTGCAAATTCTTACTTAAAATCAATCAATAACCACACTTGGTGAAACTTAAACCAAATCCAACCACACACAATAAAATAATACATAAGTATTTATTCAATAGGGACAAATCAAATATCTTATCCCACGTATCCCTAAATGAAACACTCAGCAATCTAGCAACATAGAGAACCCAGGGAACAGCAGAAGCCTTGCCAAATCCGCTAAGCACACATGTACCTTATTTACCTGAAATCACCATAAACTATAATAAGTCTAAAACTCAATAAGCATACTAGTATTTCATATATTAAATACAAATACATATATGTACACAATGCATATGTATGATATGCTGCGATCAATCAAAATCATAATCTTATCAAATCACATGTTATGTAAGCGCTTATACATTCTTTCAAAACATATAATAGGAATACCATTACTCAACTACTACTTAGTAGGACTTACATATCACATAATGAGCCAAATGTCACTCGTAGGTGACATACCGTATGAGAGGAATAGTACAAGTGAGGTCTTTAAATTACATATATATAATGCTCATGCCCGAAGGTAAAAGCCAAACCCTCACTCTGATCATCGGTGAGTCCTCTCATATGCACCAATACGCTACCACAAGAATATGATGACTCACTCTTCCTTTAGGTACCAATAGGATCTTCCCTACATACGGAACACATAACATATACCACTCTCGAAGGAAAGGCCATACATAAAGGCTCCACAAATCACATAAAATGCCTACTAAGTAAATAGTGAGTTCAAGCATCCTCAAAACACAAAACGCATCTCATGGACATTTTTCACTTCAAAAGCTTTCTTTGTTAAACACATTTTATTTTGAAAGCTCACTTTCTTAAATACATGTATGTCCATGCTCAATGTCAATGCTCACATTCATAAACATATTTCTTTCACATTTCATATCAAATATACTTTGGCATAACATAAACATATTTCTAAGCACATTTTCAAAATCATACATAGATAATTACTATACTTATTGTGATTTCAGTAAAAATCTAGTATACTTACCTCTTAGTACTTTCGGGTACAAGGCTTAATTTTCCTTAACCTATCAATGGAGATTAATCCTTTCATAAGCCTTACAATTCACACAAAACACTTTAAATAGCTTACAAAATTATACATATTGCACTTATCACATCAAATTGGTCTAATTACTTAGTTTCTCAAAACCTGTCATTCTGACCACTTACACTTAACAAAATTTTCATATATATCAAATGATGTCCAACTACTCCAAAATTAAACTATATCATTCTTAACTCATATATCCTTTTTATATATGAATATTATATGATAATTCCTACACAATCTATTCCATAAACATTATCGAATCCAAACTACTAACCTGACATGATCAAGATACTTACTGAACAGTATTCAATCTCCTAATTTTATAAAATCATATACTAACTCAAAAATTATAAAACTATCATAGAAATACTTTTGACACATATCTTAATCCATGATAAATATTTCACTTCAAAATCACTGCCAAAATTATTTTAAGACTATTTTATTCTATAGCTTTAAAAATTTGTTAATCAAATACTGTAATGAGCTGACACTCTTTAGAAAATCATAACAATTTAACCACATTGATCTAAATTCTCAATTCTGAATATATCATATTAGACATATAAAATTATCATATTCCATAAATCCATAATTTTTTTAAGATCATTAAGCAGATCAAAAATTGTTTGTCACTGTATAATACTATTCACATAAGAAATTTCTAGAATTTTAGGGTCATTTTGATAAATTCACTATAAATTCAATTTCTGGCATTTCTAATCAATTCAAAGTCTTAGATAATCTTAAACATGTCTAATTTTATATCCTTAAAATTTAAAACCAGAATCAAATCAAAACAATTTATAAAATTCCTGGATTAGGAGACTATCAAGTAGAAATTCTGTAATTCATCATGATTTATCAAGATATCTACATAGATCATCATCAATTCTCACAATATCTTACGAAAGACAAATCAAATCCTCAATTATACATATTTTCATAAATCAAAACTTAAAGGAATCAACTTAATTAACACCAATAAATTGAAAAATAGTTGTGATATACCTCTTAAAATCTAAAATTCCAATTTCTTCTTCTTTTTCTTCTTTTTCTCTCCTCTCTATTTCTCTCTTTTCTCTCTCTAAAGGGGTAGCTCGACCCAAAAATAAGTAAATTAGGGTTTCAAAAGTGTATTTTTATACTAAAAGGCTAATTTTTTATATTTACAAATTTACCCCCAAAACTCTCAAAGTATTACAATTTGGTCCCTAAAATAAATCTAAAGTCTTGCAAATAAATCCAATACTAATAGTATGTCCTTAACCTATACAAACACTACTAATAACAATACATAAATCAAGTATCACCTACATACGAATAAAATATATATATAAATACTTATTCTTACTGATTATAGATATTGGTTACTACATATAACATGTGTTCATTGTATTAATTTTAATCTTCCGTTGTGCACATATATGTATGAGATATGTATATTTTCTATATGATGAACACATCTCACATGCAAGCACCCTAGAATAATTAATACCCAACAATTGGTATCAGAGCAATTTTGTATTGTTGGTGGTGTTTGTTTAGTGTTGGCTATGTTGTAGGACAAGTTCTGGGGCTGTTGGGGTGTATTTCAAGTGTTGAAAATGTAAACCAGTTAAAAATTACTCCTGGAACGCTGTAGCGCTCATGTCCAATGCTGCAGCGTTCAGATGAATGCTGGGGCGCTGAGTGTATTAACGCCGCGGCGTTCACACTAAAAAAAATTTTAATTTTTTTTTTATTTTCGCATATGGCGGGTTTATGAGATGTAATAATAATAGTTATTAGTTTACATGATAAACCAAGAAAATAATATTTTTATTTTATTTTTTTGTAACCACAATGGAAACCCTACTGGTGGGGGTTAGTTATGCTTGTACAGAAATGAATATTTGATTGAGAATAACCTTCTCATGTGATAAGAGCATGTGATGAGAGCCTGTATTTAAAATCTCTCTTAATTAGATTGAAATTTATTATATTGTGTGATAATATTTTAAATGGTCTGTCTTGTCAATGCGGTGTAAAACGGGTCACTATGGTTTTTCCCAATATTGCTTTAGCGTGAGGGATTTGGTCGGTGTGACTTGGTCTAATGCCGGTAAAACATGAGATGAGTCAAATATATGCGAACATATTATCCAATATTGCTTTAACGTGAGGATAATGTCAGTAACATATATTTGACTATTGACAAGTTAATCTGAAATACACTTACCCAATATTGCTTTAACGTGAGGATAATGTGTATTTAAGATCAGTAGCAAGAGTTGTATGAGATACAATTGACAAGAGTTGTCTACCTGTTGGATTTATAAAGGCCAATATTGCTTTAGCGTGAGGCTGGAGTAAAATCTCAATGGGGTCTACTTTTCGCTGTTTAGTTTAAAATTTTAATATGTTGTTATCCCGTTTAAGAGATTAAACGGATTAAGTAAAGCAGTAGGAGGGAGTTTTTAGATTAAAGAATGTATAATAGTTATACCTATGATCTAAAGTATTATTAATTAACAATTAGAAATATTCCGCTACACATCTTCAAAATTGTCTTACAGAGATAAGATATTTGTCTTATAGAGATAAGATACTTATCTTATAGAGATAAAATGAGTACGAGCAATCCGTTAGTAATCTTGATAAATACCCAATAACTATAGGATACTGAATGAAATATTTAAGACTTGCTTATAATCTATGAATAGTTATAGATTCAGTAATATTTGATATTTCTAAACCACAGATAGAGAAAAGTCATAATGAAAAAATGTTTCCACCGTGATAAGGTTTGAAATAGTAAATATTACTATTTATCACACCATGACTTAAGAAAGATTGACCTATTAGATATCTATTTTACCAAATATTAACATTTCATTAGCATTTGATGTTAACTTGTAAGGGTATGAGATATCGCTTTTCATTCTCATATTTGCAAGATGTTGCATGATTTGATAAATGCATGATAGCTAGGAAATGAGAAGTTCAGCTTCACATAGGAAATGAAGATTTCTTAGATGTGGCAGCCGTTAAGACTACAAAGTTACTTCTTATTTCTGGTAACAGTATTAATGTTGTATAATTGCTATTTCGTGCCAAATATTGTTTGGTGAATCATATTACTCCCTGTAGTTGACAGAGATGGTTATCATAAAAACAATGAAAATAATTCCTTATGATAATGATGATGTTTTACTAACTGAATGTTAGTTAATGAATGGCCATTATATCTTATATACAACAAAAAATGTCATATAGAATAAATAGTATAGGTGAATAGAATAAATAGTATTTCACCTACTTAAATAATAATGAATAATGGCATATAAGATTAGGTCATGTAATCGTAGGACGACTATCCCGTCTAGTTAAAGATGGTCAGATATTTAATCTGACTATAGAACATTGACTAATTTATAACTTATGAATTCAAGAGAATATGACCAAATCTTTATGTAGGTGTAAAACGCCAGGCCACTGGTTTATTGAATTTGGTACATATTGATGTATTTAGTCCAATGAATCTTACTATAATAAGTGATTTCAATACATCATTATATTTATGGTGACATGTCACCATATGGACAAGTGTTTCTAGGAAACGCAGGTCAGAAAATTTTTAAATTGTTCAAAATATTCTGACTATGAATGTAAAGAAACAAACCTTTATGTATATTGAGTGCTTTTGATTAGATCGAATTAGTTTATACATAATCAGTAGATTAACAAATTATTGTAATGAGAATATGATTCTCACTCAGCATAGTCCTCCAAATACTCCTCAACACAAACATGTTTAGGAAATGAGGAATCAGACTATATTAGATACAGTCTAATTGATATTGAGAATCGCTGATCTTTTATAATATCTATGGGATTATGCTTTAGAAACTGCTACACTTTATTGTATATAATTCCATCAAAAATCGTTCCTTCTACTCTGTATGAGATATAGACTAAAAGGAAAACGAGTCTTAAGTATGTTAAGACTTGATGTTATTCTGCTTTTATAAGAGTTATGCAACAGAATAAACTTGTATCCAAGGGTACAAGTAGCAGTTCATTTTGTATCACAAGTGTATAATGGGATACCAATTCTATAATTCAGATGAACGAAATATATTTGTTTCTCATGATATTACATTCCTAGAGAAAGAGTTTCTCATGGATTGTTGAGATTATAGAAAGATTGAACTTGATGAAGTCAATAAAAATATAGATGAACCAACGGTGGAATTTTAAGTTCAATTAAGTGAAATACCTTTAACACACTCTCATAAGTCGAAAAGGATATCAAGGCTATCATTTAGGTATGTACAACACCTGAAGGTACCCTTGGTGTTTTCTTAGTTGAAGAAAATGATCCTTTGACTTATGGAGAGACGATATTTGACATAGTTCGAGAAAAAAGGTAAGATACCATAAAATTCAAAATTGACTCTCCGCATGATAATTAAGTCTAAGACTTAGTTGTGCTTCCTATAGAAACTGTTTCTATCAGCAGTAAATTAGTTTACGCAGTAGAAGTTTGGGCCCTATCTGAAGGAATAGTCCTTCATAACCTGACTGATGTTGAAAGGTTACACTTAGAGATCTAGAATCGGTAATGAGGAAACCTTTTTCATCAGTAACCATGCCAAAGTCAATTTGGATTTTGTTGGTTATTGTCATACATTATGATTATAAGGACTGGCTAATGGATGTAAATAAGGTGTTCTGGGATGTATATCTCAAGTAAGAGATATGCATAGAACAACTTGATGTTTTTGCATCCAAACCTAACTTCTAATATATTGTGCAAACTGAGGAAGTCCATTTATGGACTTAAGCAGTTTTTCCAAAACTAGAATCTTTGTTTATATGATGAAATTAGAAAATCTAGTTTTATCAGGAATGAAGAGGAAGCGCGTGTGTTCAGAAATGGCAGTGGGAGTATGATTATCTTTTTTAGTTCTCTAAAGTGAAAAATATATACTCAATATTGGAAACGATGTTAGAATATAGCAAGTAAATTAGATAAGTGTTATCTGTGTAAAGAACTTTTTCATAAAAGATATGAGTGAGACTTCCTGTATACTAGGTATAAAGTTTTATGGAGATATAGCTAAGAAGCTTACAGGACTCTCTCAATCTTTGTACATAGACTAAATCCATGAAAAGGTACAACTTGATTAACTGTGAGACAATCACAGTTAAAGTCCTTTTTAAACATGGCATTCATCTTTCTCAAAGGAACTGTCCTCGGGAAGAAGATGAAAAAGTTAGAGTATCTAACGTCTCAGATACATAAGCTAAAAATAGCTTACTGCATACCATCCTATGTATGTAATCTGGATTTGAATGGTTGTAAGTGTTACAAGCTGGTATCTGTTTAATCCAGATAACGACCATTAAATGGTTGTGAAACATATCTGAAATACTTGAGAGGTATAAAGGATAAGTTTATATAATATGGAGAAATATTTCTTACAAATAAAGGGACGCACATATTCAAACTTTCATCTTATCTAAATGGTAGAAAGTCTACATCTAGTTATGTGTTTCTCTTTATCAGTACTGGAGCTAGTTAAAAGTGTGTAAGTAAATGTCCATAGCTAATTCTGCCTTGGAGGTAGAATATGTTGCGGCTTGAGAAGCCTACAAAGAAAGTACTATAGATATTCAAGTTAATTACAGAGTTTTAAATAGTTCCAAGCTCAGTGGATCCTATTTCAGTATATTGCAAAATAACGATAATTTCACAAGCCAAGAAGCCATAAGGCACACTAGTATTCTAATCATGTGAACTCTGAATATCACATATTTAGAAAGTTTTTGTCTACAAGAGTTGTAATAAAATATAGGGAACAATCCATAGATAATGTAACGAACTCCCTAAGCCTAAACTCCTATAGTGTTTGAGAAACACGTGGAGTGTATTAGTATGAGATAGCAGTACGTATGACACTAAAGCAAATGAGAGTTTGTTCGAGCTGGTGCTTACGTGTCATTCTAATATTGTATGAATATTAATTGTTAATATTTATATAATAAATATTTTGAATAAAATTTGTTAATATCATATTTATATGGTATAATGCTTGTAACATTACAGACACTATATGATCTGAAAAAATTCAAATCTGGTCTAAAGAAGTTTGGATCAGAACTAATAGTTAGTAAAACTGAGAGTTATAAATGCTAAGAGTTAGTACTGTTAAGAGTTAGCAGGTTATAAGAGTCAGCGAGGTCTAAAGAGTTAGAACTTTATCTATAATGAGACAAAGACCAGAGAGTATACTTGTAATGACATAGTTGCAAAGAGTTGTAATAGGAGCTAAGAAATGTCATTATGTATGTATGTCTCAAACACAATGTTCGTGATCTATGATCACCAATACGAGTCTATCGGTGAATTCACATAATATAGATTAGTGTATATCTATATTTAACTGGTTCAGATGGTTGCTCTTAATTGACCATGAGCTTAAAGCTTGTATAGGCATGCAGGTATCCAGTCAGGACTGGATACTGAATAGACTCACGAGGACCTCACTAGATATCCTATGAAGCCGTCAAAGGAATGTCCTCTCGAGTTGAGTAGTATTCGTGGTCCTTTGACCTGAGTGCCACTGTGGTCTTGTGAGTGATCCATCATACTTTGGTTCCACATATGTTAGAGACCTTTAAACGGTCTGACCACTATGTGTCGCTGGGTATGGTTCGATGCTTATGGAGTCCGGTGTGCGCAGATACGGGATCCGTCAGCTTACATAGGTAAATTGTATATCTTATGCACCGAGATTGTATTTTATAAAGTCTTGTAGCCACAAGTATAAACCTGAAAAAAATCAACACCCAACACATTTAGGTAGGCTGATAAGGCTCAATGAAAGTATACATAGGCTCACATTAAACTGAACCATTATAAATTCGATATTTTTGTTGTATTATTTTTTTAATTTTTGTTAATCTCAATCAATGATTCTTAACAACCAACAAATTTAACTCGATGATTTTGAGATAATCAAATTTTGGGGTCAATAATTTTTCGTCATCTATAGCAAACAAATAAAAAGTTACAACGACTAACCATGAAGATTAATAATTCAAAGATTAGCAAGTATGTAAGCACCCACGCAAAAAAACGAAACAAAAATGGGGAGGATAAACTATGCATGGTTTACATGGACTACTTTCTTTTTTTATTTTTTATTCCAAAAAACAAATAAAGATAAAAGATAAAAGGCAAAAGAAAGTTGTATAGTACACTTGAGAAGAATAAGTTAAAAATTAGGGCATAATCTAATACCTCTTCACAATCCTACAAAATTTAATTTTTTGCTAATATATTTTCAACGTTTTGTAGATATGCTTTAGCAGAAATTAGCCTTTTGCAAATCTAAAGATCGGGTTATGACCACTCCCTTAAAGACTAGGTCATGACCACTCACTCGAAGACTAAGTCATGACACTCACTCGAAGACAAGGTCATGACCACTCATTTGAAGAACCTCATCATCAAATTTGACATCATCATCATATTCAAAGACCTTCTCATCAAGGTTAAGGATCTCTTCATCAAAATTTAAGGACATCCTCATTAAATTCGAGGATTTCCTCATCAAGATCCGTGCACCTCTTCATTAAATTTGAGGATCTCTTTATCAAAACCAGAGAACCTCCTTATTAAATTCGAGAACCTCTTCATTAAAGTTAAAAACCTCTTTTATAAGGCCTCCCAGAGGCCACATAAATCCTTATAGAGATAGTCTAAGTCCTCTCAGAGGTCACCTAAGTTTTCTTAGAGGCCTAAGACCTCTTTTTTTAGGCCAACTGCCTAAGTTCTCTCCGATGCCACTTAAGCTTTCATCAAGGCCACCGTAAGCCTTTATCAAAGCTGAACACATGAGCCTTCCTCGAGACCATTCACCTGTAAGTCCTGAGGATCGAGAAGGCGAGTGAGTATAGTCATAAAATTAAGAAACTTTTATGAATGCCATGAATTTTGAGCCCGCACGGGGTAAGAAAGGTAAGCGGGTGTGGTTGTAAAACCAAGAAACCCCTACAAATGCTGGTAATCTCGAGTTCATATGAGATTAGGGCCACATAAACCTTGAGTGAGGCCACATAATCCTTCACTGAAAGTGTAAGCCTTTATCAATGCTAAGCATTTGAGCTCTCCTTGAGGTCGTCCACCTTGTAAGTCTTAAAAATTGAGAAGGCAAGCGAGTATGGTCATAAAATTAAGAAACCCTTAAGAATGACACAAATTTTGAGTCTGCCTATAACCGAAAAGCCAATAAGGTATGATCGCAAAACTAAGAAACTCTTATGAATGCCGATAATCCCAAGTTCATATAAGACTAAGGACACATAAGCCCCCACTTTATCCACATAAGCCTTCAATAAGGTCGCATAAGACTTTTCTAAGGACAATCATGTAGACACCCAATGCCTCATCGGTTAATTCCCAAAGATTAGGCCCACGAGACCCAAAACTTCAGGGCCATAAAGTTTATTCAGGCCTATGAAGCCCAAGAGGGCTAAAGAATTCAGGCCCTTGTGAACCCAAAGAATTCAGGCCCACTAAGCTCAAATAATTTAAACCCACGAGGCCCAAAGAATTTAGACCCAAATGGCCTAAAGATTCAGCCAACGAGGCCCAAAAGATCTCGGTCCATGAGACCACTTTTGAGAGTTATAAATAAGATCTACCTTATTAAGAAAAAATCTCTACAATCACAAGACAAACCTTACCAGGGTAAGAAAAATTTTACCTATGTGAACAAAGATTATGAAAAGTCCCTTTACAAATGGCAAACATTTGTTTAAATCCTTTTACAAAGGGCAAAAATCATTCAAAATCCCTCTACGAAATGCAAAAATCATCAAAATTCCCTTTATGAATAGCAAAGATTATTGAAAATCCCTCTGTAAAGGGGTAAGATTACTTGAAAATCTCCTTCATGAGTAAAATAACTAAAAACCTTTTATAAAGGCAACCTTCACCTCGTCAAGAGACCCACTCGCACAAGGCTATACGCTAGGATGCAAGAGGGCAGTAAAGCGGTACGGACCCATAAGGCTCAAGCAGGTGCTATACAGAGAATCATAAGACTTGAACAAGGTTCCACCCTGAAACAAAGACATTTGCATTAAAAGGCAATGTAAGTCATCATTTAAGGCAATATAAGTCATTATCTAAGGTAACGTAAGTCTTTATCTAAGGCAATGTAAGTCCTTATCTAAGGCAACGAAAGTCCTCATTCAATGCCACGTAATCCCATATTTGGGGCCATATTAGTCCTTACTTAAAGATCGAGGTCACTTTATACCTATGGTGCTTGAATTTCAAACCATGGGCTCAACTAATTATTACTATCTTCCAGCCCATAGTGCTTGGTTTATTATTCACTCTCAGCCTATGATGCTTGAATTTTAAATCATAATGCTTGGAGTATTATATTAGTTTAGTTTATAAAGCTAAAATTTTAGCTTATAGTGCTTGAAATATTATTATAAAGCATCGTATGCTCATATTATTATTCATGATACATGAATTTTTTGTTCTTTTTACAACATCAAGTAATCAACTTCTAGTATCTAGCTTATGCTTATGAAACTGCTCGCATTTAGCTACTTTATACTATGACAAAGTAAAAACTCTGAACAATAAATCATTGTCTTGAGAACATCAATATGAAAAATAAAATAGGAGCACCAAGGCCCGTTAGCCAATGGCACTAGCATTAAAGGCCTCAGTTTAAATCCTTGAGGAAAGGCCAACATCAAGTACAAAAATTGTTGAGGATTAAATATATAAGGGTGTATGCATGTGCAACTTGTTGATTGCAAAAAATACGTATCCAATACATATATAACGCAACGAAATATTTAAAACATACAATAAACACATAAATATATATTAATCAAATTAATATATCAAAAGTTAAGTTGAGAAATTACTAGTATGTGTAATATTTTACATGTATATCTTTAGAGTCTGCTCGGAGTCACACTTGTAGGCAGTTCTAGTCACCAATTTGGTAGGCTTGACAAACTAGAACAACAACTCTTTAAATTCAATACGAGATTAACCCTTAATCCCAAAATAGCCGATTCTTTATATTTTGCTCTTTCTCTCCCATTGTTAAAGAAAAGAAAAGGAAGCAACAATTGCTTCTCTTTTTCAAAAGCTAAAACGGAAAAGAAACAAGTAACAAATACAACAATTGCATTTCTCAATCTTGTTCCTGTAAAAAAGCACACACACATATCTTTATTTTGCATAAATAAATAATATTATTTAGCCATTATAGGCAAAAACTAATAAAAAATAATATTAAAAAAATAATGTGTATGACAACTATCATGCACTATATATATTATATTATTAAAAAATAATATATTTTACTAGAGATATTATAATTATTTAACAATTAAATAATTATAATATGAAATAACCATTTTGACTCTCATGAATAATTATCAAGTATATCCTTTAATGGGTCCTACCAAATTTCGCACTTAAGTAAGTTCAACTGAGGGTCCATAATACGTCACATGTCATTTTACAATTAGTGAATAATAATTATTGACTAATTGTTGTATGTAACATTTAAATACGGACACACATGCATTCCCGTGGTAGTTCTGGATATTACTGAATTAAACAATTTAATCTAGTACTCTACCCCAGTGTACAACGAGTACACTTTATATCGCCGAACTCCCTAAGTGCACGCCCGATTCGTCAAATGGAACTATTCTATAAGTCCGTGAGTAATGCCCCACACACACGCCACAAATATTACAAATCAGTGTATTGAACCATACAAGTTGAGGTTACAACACATACGTATAGTCATTCCATCATATATATCTTGGATGTGCGGGGACATAGATCAACACCATCAAATTCCCATGTGCTCATCCATAAACCTATTTCTAGAATGGTATCTCATTGAACAATATAAGCAAACTCTTTGCCATATTGTTTAACCTTGTGGAAACTCCTTTCCCGGGTTCACTGCTTATGGCTATAAGACTTTCTTAAGATACAATCTTGGAGCATCTATATATATCACTCCTTATGAGAGCTAATGAATCCCATATTTGTACACACCAGATTCCATGAGCATCAGACCATACCCAGCGACACCCAGCGGCCAGACCATGAAATGGCTCTAACATGCGTGAAACCAAAGCATGGTGGATCACTTACAAGCCCACCATGATGCTCAGGTTAGAGGACCACGTATACTACTCAACTCGAGATGACCTTTCATTGAAGACAACATAGGATGTATATTGAGGTCCTCATGAGTCTGTTCGGTACTCAGTTCTAACTAAATACTCGTATGCCTATACAATCTCCAAGATCCTGGTCAACTAGGAATAACCAACTGTACCCTACAGATATAGACATACACAAATCTATATAAATTAATGGGATCTACCAACTGATCTGCGTTAGTAAAAGTAGATCAGGAATAATATATTTAAGAACTGTTGTTGCTGGATCTAAGACACGTGAGTGTATGCATGTGTTATTATATATATTGCCTAAATATATATCAAATACATATTTAAGTCTGACGGAAGGGTGAAACTTGTAATAAATACAATAAATAAAATATATTAATCGCATTAATATATTTATAGGATAGAGAACTCACCTCAACGTATAACGTTATACACATATTTTCTCGGAGTCCGCACAGAGACCAACTCATGTGTAGTTCTAGTCACTAATACAGTAGGCTTGGTGAGCTAGAATAGCAGCCAAATATCTAGCATGGGATTAACTCTTAATCTCTAAAATGGACGGGTGTGTGTTTATATCATTCTCTACAAAAAGATAAGAAATAGAGAATTTAAAACAATCCATTATTTCTTCAATTAGAAGCATAAAGAAAAATGAAATAATTTCATTTTTCCTATTTTTTTTCTTTTCTTTCTTTCTTCATCCTTTCTTCTTCTTTCTCCATTTCTTCTTCTCTTTTCTCTCGACCAAATGGCCACACACCCACCCAAATCACACTTCTCTTCTCTCTCTTTCTTTATATATATATATATATATATATTAAAATAATAATATTATATATTATATAATATAAATAATAATAATAATATAAAAATATAATAGGTGCCAACTATTTGGCACCCAAATAATATAATATTATATAATAAAATATAATATAATAATAAAAGAGAATGATTATTTAACAATTAAATAATCATAGTGTGAAATAACCATTTTGCTCTTCATGAATAGTTATCAAGTCTACCCCTTAGTGTGTCCCACCAAATTTTACAATTAGGTAAACTCAACTGATAGTCCACAATACGCTACGTGCCATTATACAATTAGTAAATAATAAATATTGACTAATTGTTATATTTAACACTTAAATATAGACACGCACGCATTCCTGTGGTAGTGCTGAATATTGCTGGATTAAACAATTAATCCGGCATGCTGTCCTAGTGTACAATGAGTACACTCTATATCGCGAGACTCCTTAGGTCTTACGCCCGATTCATCAAATGAAACTATTCTATGAGTCCGTGAGCAATGCCCCACGCACAGTCACGGATATACAAATCAGCACGTTGAACCATGCAAGTTGAGGTTACAAGGCATACGTATAGTCCTTTCGTCATGATATCCTGGATATGCGAAGATATAGATTATCACCGTCAAATCCCCTAATGCTAATCCATATCTTATCTCTAGACTTGTATCTTACTGAATAATATGTGCAAACTCTTTAGCCACATTATTCCACCCTGGCGGAACTCTTTCCCAGGATAATTGCTTGTGGCCACAAGACTTTCTGAGATACAGTCTCGAAGAATCTGGATATCTAACTTCATATGGGAGCTGACGGATCCTATATCTATATGTACCAGACTCCATAAGCATCGAACCAGATCCAGTGACACCCAACGGTCACACCATAAAAAGTTTGTGACATGCGTGAAACCAAAGTATGGTTGATCACTTACAAGCCCACCGTGGCATTCAGGTCAAAGGACCACGTATACTACTTAACTCGAGAGGATCCTACATTGATGGCTTATATTAGGGTGTCTATCGGAGGCCCTCATGAGTATGTCCCATATCCAGTCCTAACTAGATACTCATATGTCAATATGAGCTCTAAGCTCACGGTCGACTAGGAACGACCATCTATACCCTATAGGTACGATATATGTTGATCTATATAAAAAGGTATCCACCGACAGACCCGTATCGGCATAAATAGATCAGGGACAATTATTTGATAACATACTTGCACAACTAGCATTTCCTGACACTCGATTGCAACTCTTGCAACTATGTAGTTACTAGTATATTCTCAGGTCTATTTTTCATGACAGACAAGGCTCAAACTCTTGGATCTGCTGAGTATTATAACCAGCTAACCCTTAACTGTGCTAATATTTAGCATTTATATCTCTCAGCGTGGCTAACCATGAGCCCTTATCTAAACTCATTTAGATCTGATCTAAACTCCTTCAAATCTATAATGTCTGTAATGTTACATGTATAATACCATATAAATGGATATTAACGATTTAATGAAAATGTTCACTTGTATAAATACACAAGTATATGTGCATTTAGAGATGACACGTAAGCACCAACCCTAATAAGAATATGCTTGCATAATGACACATTCTAGCAACCCATTGCAACTATATCATTATAAACATATTTTGAGGTCTTTGTCCCGTTATAGACAATGTTCCAACTCTTGAAATTTTTACTAACTCTTAGCACCGATCTAAACTCCTTTATACCCTATCTGAACTCCTTCAGATAATACAGAGTTTGTAGCGTAACAAGTATTAAACCATATTATTATAAAATAATTAGCGATATAACAAAATATACTCTATATAGATATCAAATATTTATACAAAACTGGAATGATACATAGGCATAACTCTAACAAAAATATCCCTTAGCTGGCCTATAGTCCTCGGACTTAGAAAATTTCCTTGACATCAACAATATTTCATAACATGATTTGGCTCAATTAACCATTAAAAATACTATTTGAAGACTTAAATTATCTCCAAGGATCAAAATTTACTTGAAAACCCCTCCATGAGTGATAAAATCACTAAAAGACCTCATGCGAGATGAAATTCTTAAGACCCCTAAGAAGGACAATCCTCACCTCAATCAAAGACCTCACAATGGCTGCTAAAAAAATAAAAACCACTAAGTACTCACTTCATCTGAATATCTTCTTAGAGTACTTTAAGAGATATCAAACCCAATGATGAACCATCGGATCGAGAATTATAATTTTCAGAAAACTCATAAAGTCAGCACATTAAGAATCTGATCAATCTGACATTTTGAAGGTACCTTAAAGAGCTCCCTCAATCTAGGAACTATAATTATAAAGTTTCAATTGGCAACAAGTTAACATTAAAAACTAAAGACTTTTGTTTCCCCTATATTTTGACTAACCCAATTAATTACAAGGCCTAGAAAAAAAATCCTAAATGGGTAAAAAAAAATAGCTGCTTTTATTTTTGTTGGACTCCTTTAATAAAGTCCTAAATAAAAAAAAAAAAATTATCATCCTTATTTTAGAAGAACTCTTATCATAGAAGACTAATTGAGAAAGTATTATAATTAAACTTAGATTCTACAACCCCTACATATCCACTATCCTAAAAAAATGGGCTAAACCATGAAAAGGGCATCATCAATCAATGGCTTTCTCTCCATCAATCTCTTCTCTTTAAAATTTCACTTCTTTCAATTGAGAGGAATTAATTCTCACTTTAGATAGAAAGGGGCAACACACTTATTATTCTTTGGAGGGTATTGCATATTTTTATTCTATAAAGGTTATGCTTCTATATATTTCTCTATAACAACAATTTTCTATAGTGTATTCAAGTAGACTAATTAGTCTCGATAAAAATAGATATAGTCTCCTATTAAATTGAATCATTATAAACTTGATGTTCTTATTATATATATATATATATATATATATATATATATTTATTTTTGTTAATTTAAACAAATTATTCTTAACAATTAACAAATTTAACTCGTTCACTTTAAGATGACCAAAATTTGAGTTAACACATATAACTATAATTTTTAATTATAAAAAATAAAAATTTTATGCTTTCATTACCTTAGTGTATGACATTGACAATTTAATCATCTATAATCTAAATTTTCGCGCCTTTAACTTTACAATTTGAACATTTTGGCGTCTCCATTATTGGTCCGCCCATAACCCATTGTGTGCTCGCAATTATTTTTCAATTACATAAAATCTTTGTATAAATAATATATTTGTAATAAAAATCTAAATTATTGTTTTTGTTTTTTTATGCCATTAAATACTTTTGGTTTAGTAATTTTAGAATATTCTTAAAAAAGAAAATATCTAACCAACGTGTCTAAAGGGCATCAAATCTCCTCGCACAAAAAAAAAACCTAAAAACACAAATACACGCACGTGCGGCACCGTATCGCTTTACTACTTCATCAGTGTTTCGAAGCTCCTCTTCTCTGTAACTGAGGAGAGCACTGACCCCAAAAACAGAGTCGGCAAAAATGGCGACGATGCAACGGTTGAACTTGGCGCTTACCAACAACCCATCGACTCGCTTTGCCCCCAAAAGTTTACCACCACCACCAACAACAACAATAACCCCTTCTAAATTCAGATTCTTCACAGTCAAATGCTCTGCTCCTCTCGCCTCTGACAGCGCCGCCACTGGTATTATTATTAACCATTTGCCTTATATTCCATTTCTTTGCCAAAAAAAAAATAATAATAATTAAAAATTGGAAAGTGAAATACAAGAAAATAGAAGAACCCCAGATAGTCAAGATCTTATTTTTCTATTTATTTTTACATTATATGCTATTTTTAGTCTTTTATTGTGTATGAGGAGCTGAATGGGAATGTCATGTAGTGTAAATTTGAGCTGGGAAAGGGTTAGTTCCAGTAGTTCTTTGTTTTGAATTTTAGTTTCTCAGTTAGTTATTGTTTATTCATGTGTTGTTAATATTGATGTGTGCTGTTACAAACACATTTCTTTGTAAATTTCGATTAGAAATTAAGATGAAGAAAACATAAATACTAGTAAGCAAGATAGAATGGTTCATTCGAGAGAACCGAAACCTCCTAATTGTTGGCACTTCGAGGGACCAACTCCTCCCCAAGATCATCTCAATAATCTATAATATTAATCTCCATAATTGCACACACCCTTTTCATGTCATTTCTTAGCTCTTCTTAAATTCAAGAGTTACATAACTTAAGGCTAAAGAAATAACGCACTACCCTACTCATATAATGCTCTCACAAAATAAGAAAAGTAGCTAATAAATAGTTAAGCATGCCTTAAAAATATTTGACTAAATCAAATAAATGAAAAAAATAAAATAAAATATGATTGTAACAACTTATTATTGTTGGAGCATTAGGTTTGGCGGAGAGGCCATGGAAGACTGCGAATGCTAGACTTGTGCTTGAGGATGGTTCAATATGGAGAGCAAAGTCATTTGGAGCCTCAGGAACCCAAGTTGGTGAAGTTGTCTTCAACACATCATTGACTGGGTGAGATGATTGTTTGAATTTTTGTTACTGAATTAATTAATTCCTCTTATTTGTCGCTGAAGGGTTCTTTCGCCATGTAAAAGATTTGGATGGAGGGTGTTTTTGTCAGACTGAATTGAGTTGCTTTGAAATTATAGGTTTGGTCAGAATATTTCTTGCTTCGGGAGTTGGTATATTTGGAAACTTTAAGAAAGCCTGAAAAGCAATTCAAGAATATGCCTTGTACATTTCAAATTATGTTATTTGGTTCTTGTTAGTGTCAAATTATACTCAGAAATGAAAATAATATGCGACATAACAGGAAATTACCTTGATTATATCAATAGTTTAGTAGTTTGAAATATCATATTATGTATTAATTTGAAGCTGTAGCAGGTAGGACTCTATGTAAATTAACTGGGTAACTGATTTATGGAAGTGCTCTGCTGTGCCATTCTCTCTTTTGCTCACTCTGGCTTTAAGGTCGTCTTGTCTGTTAATAAATTTAGTGCATTTTAACCTGGGAAGCCCTTCACTTGTAGTGATATGCAATTGGTTAATTGAGTGCTTTTATTATTAAGGCATGGTTTAAGTCAGCAGCTCAATGATATGAGAACTTGTCTTTGTCATCATATTTACTGGTTATAATGACAATATATTCTTGGTTGGTGATGTATCCATTCTGGAGTGAAAATATTTGTACTTTGGCAACCAAAATTAGCAGCTTTACCTAAGAAAAACATAAAAATTAATGAATTAACATGCTGCGGTGATTCATATGGAGAATCTGATTCATTGTTTCTGTACACTTATAATGCAGGTATCAGGAAATTCTGACAGACCCTAGTTATGCTGGTCAGTTTGTCCTCATGACAAACCCACATATTGGCAATACTGGAGTAAATTTTGGTATGTGATGTTCATGTTTTCAAATATTTATACAATCTTACATCCTTGGTTAATTTGATTCTGTCCTTTCCAGATGATGAAGAGTCAAGGCAATGCTTTCTTGCTGGTCTAGTGATAAGAAGTCTAAGTATTAGGTAACTCGTTCTTCTTTGCTGTTGGTCTTTGAAGATGCATGGTTGGATGTATGCCTAATATGCGTTGGTCATATGTTGATATATGTTTATAAATAAATGGTTCTAGTACTTCAAATTGGAGATGCGCAGAAGAACTCGGTGACTATTTAGCAGAAAGGAACATCATGGGGATTTGTAAGTTGCTTTTCATTGCCTTAATTAGCTTCACAATTTTTATCACCTTGCTCTGGGGAGCAAGCAGTAACTTAACTTTGCTTTTGGTGCTTTTTCACTATGCAATAGATGATGTTGACACACGTGCAATCACCCGAAGACTAAGGCAAGATGGAAGCCTAATTGGTGTATTAAGTACAGAGGAATCTAAAACAGATCAGGAACTTCTGGAGATGTCACGTTCATGGGACATCATAGGTATGACGATGTTGCAGTTGTTGGAAAGAATTTCGGGATGTTGTAGAATATGGATAATAATGAGTTTTCTTGGTTTTATTTTGCAGGTATCGATTTAATTAGTGGTGTGTCATGTAAGGAACAATATGAATGGGTTGATAGCACCCGGTCGGAATGGGACTTTAACACGAATAGGAGAGATGGGGAAACTTACTGTGTTAGTATTCTTTTTCTATGTTTGTGTTTGAAAATACTAGATTCATTAAAATTTGCTCTCACAATTTTCATTTCTTTCTTAATTGAAGGTTATTGCATATGATTTTGGGATCAAGCATAATATACTGAGACGTTTAACATCCCATGGCTGTAAAATCACTGTTGTCCCTTCAACATGGCCAGCATCAGAAACTTTGAAGATGAAGCCAGATGGAGTTCTTTTCAGCAATGGCCCTGGAGACCCATCTGCAGTTCCATACGCAGTTGCAACAGTCAAGGAACTACTAGGAAAGGTTCCTGTTTTTGGAATTTGTATGGGCCATCAGTTGCTTGGTCAGGCTTTGGGTGGTAAAACCTTTAAAATGAAGTTTGGTCACCATGGAGGAAATCATCCAGTTCGTAACATGCGAAATGGCCGAGTTGAGATCAGTGCTCAGGTGTGATCAAACAAGCAAAGATATTATACACAACCTTCTTGAATTCTAAAAATTTCATTCACCTAACATTGTCTCAGTTAAAATTTCAACTTGAATTTTAAGAATTTCTTCAATTTCTTTTCTGTGTTTCATATTGTTCATTCATTCTCCTTAATTTCATATTGTGGCAGAACCACAATTATGCAGTTGACCCTGCTACACTTCCAGAAGGTGTGGAAGTGACTCATATCAATCTTAATGATCAAACCTGTGCTGGTCTTGCTTACCCTGCACTAAATGTTATGTCTCTTCAATACCACCCTGAAGCATCGCCAGGACCTCACGATTCAGACAATGGTAATGCATATTGTGATTAGCATCTGTAAACAACATATGAAATTAGCTTTTAAAAAATTCTTTTATGAAGGTTGGGAAGACAACCTCTACTTATCTATGTTATCTATGTTGGAACATTGTTTTGATCTGTAGTAAAACAACCAAAATATCTGAAATTCTTTTATGAAATTTCATTATTTAACAGATATGAGAGTAGGGGGCACACAGTCCTCTTGGTTACTTATTTCTTTCTGTTCTTTCGCAAGTGCCAGTTATAGCAATCATTAACAATTTTGAATTATGTTGCATAAAATTCCTTGTGCCCCCAATATTGACCTGTTGTGTTCTTGCTGCAGTTTTTAAAGAGTTTGTCGACCTGATGAAGTCTGTCAAACAGCGTCCTTGAGCAAACCCCCACATCAAGTTTAAGAACGGTCATTGAAGTTTGGTGGTGATATGGTGGGTGGAACCAGCCATTGCTACACTGTTCTTGAGCTTGGGATAGGCAAATTTTGCCACTAATTGTAAAATATTCTTAAGCTTAAATACTGTTTAATTGGCAATGATATTTTGCACTTTTTGTAGCTCTCATGTCGAATGAGTTAGTTTAGATATTCATATCACATTACTTTTAAATATTATTATTAGTGTATTACCATTTCCTTATGGCTATATATTACAAATAAAATGATGAGATGTCTTATTCAATTTGTTCAGAATTTTAATCTTGCTAATGACCATAGTAATTGGTGATACTGTAGATACTGTACAATTCAAGTATTATTCTAAAACTTTTAATTGAAGTTACAGACTTACAGTGATATTCACAATGTAAAGCTTTATGATTTATTAATACTATTCCGCCGTCTAATTGCATGTTTCTTTGTTAATAGGAAAAAAAAATTAAAATTGATATTTGGCTGTGCGTATGTCACGGATTTTTTTAAAAAAATCATGTCGAATTAGATATTTTGAAAAATCATGTTGAATTAGATATTTTGTGTGTTGAGTAATTTAGAAAATATTATATAAAAAATATACATATTAAGTGTTTGAAAAAAAACTCTCTTATATTACCTAAAAGAGAATACAAACTAAAATTAATTTATACAAGTAAAGATATCTCTTTTATATATTATTAATTATATATAATTAACGGTTAAGATTTAAATGATATAATAATATATATATAAGATGAGATAATATTTTAAAAAATATTTTAAGATGCCATATCATATTTTATAGAATATTTTCCTTCTAAATAAGAGTGTACGTCATTTATAAGACGTTAACTTGGCCTGAATCTCTATCAAAGTCAAAGGGTCTTCTAAAAGTATTGGCCCACAATCCGCTCTACAGGCCCACATATCATTTAGAAGATTTTGTCGCACACCAAGTATTTGAGAAAATATTTAAGAATACTTAGGATGTAATATTCTCTCCCATCAAATTTATGCATATTCGTTGGAACTTGCACACTTTGTGCTCTGAATTGTCGTAATGCGCTCTCCGTTCTTAGCATGGTCTCTCTATCTGACAACTTTTTTCACTTGACAAAGTATCACGCTTTGAAGGGTAGTTCTTCTTTTGCACTGTTCGTCCATCAAAGCTGAGTTCCGTACCATTGTCATATAATGTAAAAATTTGTAAAAGGTTCTTGGTTGTGTGGCACATGCTCCGTATCTTCCACACCTTATGGTATAACTTCAAACCAGCTCTCGAGAAACACTGGATGCAGTCGTTGTCTTGAAGGCAACCTCATCTTATGCAACACATTCCTAACCCTTTTGGCAACATAAATTGGTCCTTCGTCCCCACGATCAAGGCCTTTGTGAAGTAGCTGTGCTGCCTTGCATTATGTTGGAAGTATCATCTTAATCACCAAGTCATTCGTACTATACTTGACATGCCGCCGCTTGTCTCTAACCTACTTCTTATGCTAAAAGCGCACACCATATGATGCTTTAGGTTGTTAGATGGCTCCCGAACCTGACAACTCTTTGACCTACCATTGCAATTCACCTAACTCCGGTTAAGGCATCTGCACTATAGTTGAAAGTTTAAACTCCAACTCTAACTTATCCTCATGGTCAATTACCCCTCTTAGTGGCAGTTTGTTCGGTATAATTGTTGACATGACCCTTTTGTACTATTTGAACACTTCTAACAACCTCTGTTGGTAGTTCTTCCTTACCCCCTTTCGTCTTATCATTCATCCGCATCTGCATTGTAGTTGAAAGTTTAAACTCCAACTCTAACTTATCCTCATGGTCAATTACCCCTCTTAGTGGCAGTTTGTTCGGTATAATTGTTGACATGACCCTTTTGTACTATTTGAACACTTCTAACAACCTCTGTTGGTAGTTCTTCCTTACCCCCTTTCGTCTTATCATTCATCCCCCGTGTTGTGGTAGATGAAAAGTAATATAAAAAATGATACTCATGTCTCTGTTTAAGTCAATAATATTCTTGACGGGTTCTTTAAAAACACGTTTAAAAGTATTTTAAAAAAAATAATTAAGGACCTTGTTTTTTTTAATGAAATTAAAATGCCTTAATCCTACTAACAGGTTTAAGGATTTAAAAATTAAAGATATAAAATATGATCACAGTTAATCATATCTTTTAAATAATTAGTATTAATAATAATGTAATGAAAAAATAGTTTATTTCTTCAAATCATGTCATGCCCGAGATCAATTAAAATTACTCGCATTTCTAAGAGTTTGATACTTCTAAAATGGGAGAAATGCTTCTGCGAAGATTTTTAAGTTGTGCCACAAAAGAGAGACAATATAATACATTTCAGCTTCAAAAGATTTTTAATTAAACAATTATCAATGTTCTAAAAAATAATCAATTGTTGCAAAGGCAGTTTATAGAGTCAAAGGTGCATGAAGGTGAATTTCATCTCACCTTACTTATAATTATGTATATAGTTTATTTTATAATTCATTTATTTTTAATATTTTTAAAAATACTATAATACTTTTAAGAAGTTTTTTAATAATTAATTTATTCTTAAATCTCGTTTTTTATTATTTATTTATAATACATTATCAGTACGATTTACTAATATGTTCGGTTCTTAATTTTTATATTAAGTTCACTTTATTTTATATTCTTTATTGGTATGTATTTCATTTATATTAAATTATTATTTATAATATCTTTATATTATTACATGTTATAATCTTTATGGGTATGTTCTATGGTTGCCATTCATTCGGATTTCTACATCAGAAAATAAAGACAAATATTGTTTATTATAATTTTTAACTAGAATTTAAAATTTTATATTAAAAATTTTAAATTTATTTCTTTTAATCACTTATTTATATGAAAGGTTACGTCTTCTCATTACTATCAATTTATAGAAGGCTAAGACTCTTCATTATATAAGGAAGGCTATGCCTCTTCTTTATTATCAATAAATAAAATGTTATGCCTCCTCAATACTATTGATATATGGAAGGTTTTATTTCCTAATTATGATTATTTTATATATATGGAAGATCATGGCTCCTAAAATTACTTTTGATATTTATATTTTTACATTATATATTTATTAAATAATATTTATATTTCATCATACTAATTTTAATTCTCTTCTTTATATTCACAACTCCTGAAAATGTCTCTTATAAATTTATAAATTATTACACTTGATGTCTCTGAAAAAATTACTTATCATGAGTATTAGATGTCAAGATGCACCTTCAAGGAAACAGTTTTGAAAAGATGATAAAAAAATAAAAAAAATTCCTTAGAGGACAAGTTTAGAGTTATGATTTTCCTCCGTTATTACTTATGTGAGAGCATGAAAACTCAATATTTGATAGTACATGACCGTAGATCCTCTAAAAAAAATCTAAAAGAAAAATATAATTATCAAAAAGATATGTTCCTTTTAAAAGCAAGACATAAGTGGATGAATCTATGATCATAAGACTTTAGAACTACTGCTGAATATAATTTTTCTTTATTTAGAATCACCTCATAGCTGTAATTATATAATGAGAACGTTATAGAACAAGATATGTTAGAAAATACATTCTCTACTTTTCATACTTCTAATATCATTCTATAACAATAATATCGCGAATAGTGATTTAAAAAATACTCAAAATTAATCTCATGTCTTCTTCTTACTGAATAAAATAATGAGCTTTTATTGAAAACTCATAAATCACATCCAATTAGTTCTCAACCATATTCAAAAGTGAATGCAAATACTCATAATAAAGTTGAACATAGTCGTGGGAGAGAAAGTGTGTGCAGTTATCACCCTTATGGTGTCTATAAATGCCAAGAATAAAAGAATACTAAAATATGGAAGAAATACTAAAATAAGGATAATGATGTAGAGAATAAACACGCTAAGTATTATAAAAATATTTGTTATCGATGTAGTGTAAAAGAACATTGGTCACGTACATATTGTACCCTACGACATCTAGTCGAACTTTATAAGACACCTATCAAGTGAAATGGAAAGAATGTGGAGACAAATCTTATTGATAATTTAAATTATGCAGATCTTACTTATCAAGAGATAAAAGTCCCAAAGAGACATTACCCCCAAAAAAGGCACAAGAATTTCAAAATGAAGAAAATAGTACAAATTATGCTTAACATAGGAGAAGTGTGAAAACGTGATAAAATAATTGTCGATGATATATTTTCATTAACAGTAGCTATCAAAATTATAAATAATAATTTTGAGCGACAAACTATTGATGAATGTAAAGAAAGACATGACTAGCTCTAATGAAAAGAAGAATTCAAGTAAAATTGACTTCTCTAGCCAAGCATAAATTATTTGGATCTATAATCTGGACACCTGAAGATGACAAACTATTAGGATATAAATAGATTTTTATATGAAACATAAAAAAAAACCTCGAGATCTTCAGATAGAAAGTAAGACTTGTTGCTAATGATTTTTTGCAGAGACTTAGTATTGATTATGATGAAACTTATTTTCTCTTGATGGACACAATTACATTTCAATCTTTTATAAGTTTGGCAGTCTAAAGAATGCTTGATATGCATCTTATGGATATAATAACAACCTACTTGTATGAGTCACTCAATACATATATTTATACGAAAACCTCTAAATGATTTAACATGTTTGAATTATGTAATTGTAATTTGTATTCAATCAAGATACAAATATCTTTGTATGGATTAAAAACAAATCTAGGCCGATGTGCTACAACCACCTAAATGAAAATTTGATAGAGGAATGATATATTAATGACCCAATATATCCATCTGTATTTATAAAAAAAAAAAATCTGAGTTTGCCATTGTGATTGTATATGTGGATGACATGAATCTAATTAGGACTCCCAAAGAGTTCTTGAAAATTATAAAATACTTAAAAATAGAATTTGAAATGGAAGACTTAGGGAAAACTAAATATTGTCTCGGCTTGCAGATCAAGCACAAATTAAAATGAATCTTTATCCATCAATCTACTTATACTGAAAAGATTCTAAAAAGATTCAATATAGATGAAGCTAATTCGCTAAGTACCCTTATGATTGTTTGATCTCTTGATCTAAAAAAGAGTCTATTCCGCTCCAAAGAAGATGATGAGAAAATATTTGGTCCAGAAGTACTATATCTTAATACAATTACTGATTTATTATATCTAGCTCAATGAACCAGACCGGATATAGCTTTTGCAGTATGCTTAGTATGAAGGTTCAGCTCTGCACTAACTCGATGGCATTGGAAT
This sequence comes from Ailanthus altissimus, assembly GCA_946807835.1. Classification (NCBI taxonomy): domain Eukaryota; kingdom Viridiplantae; phylum Streptophyta; class Magnoliopsida; order Sapindales; family Simaroubaceae; genus Ailanthus; species Ailanthus altissimus. Next base: position 11,919,587 of record OX327706.1, on the reverse strand, counting down.
GATGTTAAACATATATTTTGTTACCTCCATAAAATGATAGATTTGAGACTATTTTATTCTAATGAACTTATAAAAAAAATTCAAGTACAGTTAGTTTTGCAAATGCTGGGTACTTATTTGATCCCTATAAAGTGCACTCATAAACAAGATATGTTTTTATGCAACAATATAATAATCTCATGACGATCCACAAAGTAAACTTTTGTTGTCACTTTATCAAATTACTATGAGATTCTTGCATTATATAAAGAAATTAGGGAATGCATGTGGCTGCAATTTACTATTCATCACTTCTAAAGTATATATATCCTACCTTATACAACAAATATTTCAACTATAATATAGAAGACAATACTGATTGTATTACTTAAGTTAGAGGCGAATATATTAAAAAAGATAGAACCAAACATATTTCTCCAAAAAAAATTTATACTCATGATTGCAAAAAATTAAGAAGATTGATATTAAACAAATTCACTCCCCCAAAATTTTGAAGATCTGTTCACCAAATTTTTGTAAACATCAACTTTTGAGAATTAGTTTACAAAGTTGGTATGTGCCAACTCAACAAATTGTTAAATTAGTAGATGTTAATCTAAAGTGGAGCATTTAATCAAGGGAGTGTATTCTTCTAAGAGAAAAATTACATTAATTATAAACATACAATGTCCTTTTTTTTTTCCTTTAACTAGATTTTATCCTATTGAATTTTATTGGTAAGGTTCTCAATGAGGTAGTATTGAAGCATGATTATTATTATTGTACATTATAAAGTTGTATTTATTTTTATTTAATTTTTGTTCTACTAAATTTTTCTTAGCAATATAAAATACAACTAAAATAATAAAATTCAAGGAAGAATGTTGCAAAGTCAGTTTAAAGAGGTGGTGTGGGCATAAAAGTAAATTCTATCTCCATTCTCACCTATAAATATTTCATTTGTAATTCATTGGCTTCTAATACTTTTAAAAATACTATAATAATTTTTAGAAATTTCTTAATATTTAAGTTATCCTTAGCTCTTAATTTTTATTATTATTTATAACATCAGTAATATTTTTATATATTATCGATCAAAAGTCTTCTCTTATAATTGGTCTACAAAACAAACACTAACATAATCCTTGGAATAGAATCTGATTGATGCAAACAACCACTGCCAAGTAAGTCCTACAGCAATATTCTTCTCTAATTCCAAAAAAATTTCCACTTAATTTTACAGCTAATTTGCAATCTTTACAACCGTGATGATATTACCATTATCGTTCCTTCAATCCATCATCTTGGCAATTACAATTTCAGTTTGCTTCCTCTTTCGTCACACAAAAATCAATAAGATTCCATTGGATTTGCCACTCATTGGGATTTTGCCAGAATTGCTTTTCAATTTGCACGACAAACGTGCTGAAGTACTCGAAAGAAGCAATGGTTCATTTCTGTTTAAAGGTGCCTGGAATGCTCAAAACGATGTAATTCTTACGAGTGATCCAACAAATGTGCACCACATAATGACCACAATTTTTGCTAAGTAACTAAAAGGGGAAGATTGGAGGAAGCGATTTGATACTTTCGAAAATGATGGTATTTTCTTCCCATTTTGAAGTATGGAAGCAGCACAAAAAAGTAGCTCGTGCACTTTTTAGTCACCAGAAATTTCAACAAGTCATAGCAAAGATCATTCCAGAGATTACAGAAAAAGACTAATCCCAGTTCTTGATCATGTTTCGGAACAAGATTTGGTGGTGGACTCGCAGAATTTGCTGAATAGGCACACGTATGAATTTTCTTGCATGATCACCACGGGCCAAAACCCTAATTTTCTATTGACCCGATCTTGGAAATCTGAATCCTGGAGGCGATAGAAGATGCCTGTGATGTTGGAATGCTTGGGAAACAAGAAGTCAAAAGACTGAAGAGGGCAGTTTATCTAAACTTTCTACTTATCCTACTTGGCATGCACTACACTCTACAGCAGTGTCAATACTTTCAATCAATCGTCTTATTATATAGAGCTATACTCAACAATCACATGCCACAATCATAAAGAGAACTCACATCATTACAACACTTTTTACTATAGGCACTTTGGAACCACATCCTGCAACACTTTATACTATAGACACTCTGGGAAACATATCCTGCAACAATCCCTCTCTTAAACTGATGTTGTCAAACAATTAATATATATGAGGCATCATCTCTAGTTCAACTCTCCAAAGAGAAAACACCGAGTAACTTCGTTAGCTTATGAAACAAAGGTAATTTGTGAGGCTTGGTTAATAAATTAGCAACTGGATCTTCACTTTTGTAGTAAATCAAATTAATAAATCCATCATTCGTGAGATTCCTTAAGAAGAGAAACTTCACATCAATATACTTGCTTCTTTTATGTAGAACAAGTTTTTTTTTGAAAGTTTAATAGTTGAATTGTTGTAGCCATTTGTTGCTTGAAATGAAGTTCTTCAAGAATCTTCCTCAACCAAATAACTTGATAAGCACGTGAAGTTGCTACGACAACTTTGGCCTCGGTGCTTGATAAAGTAATAATCAATTATTTCTTTAAAGACCATAAAGTAACCACTGAACCCAACATAAAAACATATCCTGAAGTACTTTTTTTTGTCCTCTTAATCTCTAACATAATCGTTAACTGTAAAATCAAGCAATCCTGACTTTTCACCATTCTTGTAGAATAACCCATAGTCAACAAAACCATGCAAGCAACGAAAGATCCTCTTTTATATCAGGTCTTGTGGCAGTCAAAAATTCATCAAGCTTTCCATAATTTACTTGTAAAGAATATTATCAACCCTCCATTTTTTTGGATCATTCTTTAGCTTCAAACCAACTCAGTTGGAATACTCGTAGAATTGCAATGCTTCATCTAAAACTGATCTAAAATCTCTTGAACATACTTCTTTTTAGGAATAAAAATACCAGTTGAGGATTGGACAACTTATATACCATAAAAATAATTCATCATTCCAAGATCGAATGTATCAAACTACACCATCACTATTATTTTTAGTAAAAACCAAATCATCAACATATAAACAAATTATAAGCATTTTTCATCTTTTGTAAAAAGTGTATGCTCGTATGTATGGACATTTTCTAAAACCCTCTTTAAAAAAATAATCATCTATGTGACTACACCAAGCCCGTAGAGCTTGTTTAAGCCAATATGATTCCCTTTTTAGCTTATAACTTCTAAGCTTCACATAACTAGGAGGTTGATTAATAAATACTTGTTCCTATAGGCCACCATGCAAGAATGTTGATTTCATGACCAATTAGAAGATAGGCCATGAATTCTAAGCTGTCAATGTAATCACTAATTTGATCGTATCATGTCTTGCTACAGAAGCAAAAGCCTTTTTGTAATCCACTCCAAACTCTTGCTTATAGACTTTAGCTACTAAACACCCCTTGTAAGTGTCAAATTCATTAATCTCCTTTAATTTCTTTTCTTGTACACCAATTGTCTAATGTCATCTTGGTAGCTCAATCAATTTCCAAGTATCATTCTTTTCAATTGCTGCAATTTCTCCATCCATAGCTTTTTGCCAATTTGATTATTTCATAACATTGAAAGCTACAATATCACAATATAAAAACTGAGCAAAATATGCTAGTAGGTCTTTTCTAGACTTGTCAGAATTAGACATCTCATAAACTACCATCTAAGTTTATCACGCACCAGACCCAAAAGATCTGACACATGACATCACTTATATTTATTCAATAATATTTAAACATTCATTTCAATTTCTTTCAGAATTATAACAATTGAATTATGACTGGGACAATTAGTAAACCGGAGATACGCAGAGTTTTCTCAGAGATTAATACTCTACTACGTCACCAGTAGCAACTTTGTTACTGGAAGCCCAGAATATATTCATTACAAATTTTTACTTAAAATCAATCAATAACTACACTTGGTGAAATTTAAACCAAATCCAACCACACACAATAAAATAATACATAAGTATTTATTCAATAGGGACAAATCAAATATCTTATCCCACGTGTCCCCAAATGAAACACTCAGCAACCTAGAAACTTAGGGAACCCAAAGAACAGCAAAAGCTTTGCCAAATCTACTAAGCACACATGTACTTTATTTACCTAAAATCACCATAAACTATAATGAGTATAAAACTCAGTAAGCATACTAGTTTTTCATATATCAAATATAAATACATATATGTACACAATGCGTATGTATGATATGTTGTGATAAATCAAAATTATAATCTTATCAAATCACATGTCATGTAAGCGTTTACACATTCTTTCAAAACATATAATAGGAATACCATCACTAAACTACTACTTACTAGGACTTATATATCACATATCACATAATGAGCCAAATGCCACTCGTAGGTGACATACCGTATGAGAGGAATAGTACAAGTGAGGTTTTTAAATTACACATATATAATGCTCATGCCCGAAGGTAAAAGCCAAACCCTCACCCTGATCATCGATGAGTCCTCTCACATGCACCAATACGCCACCACACGAATGTGATGACTCACTTTTCCTTTAGGTACCAATAGGATCCTCCCTACATACGGAACACATAACATATACCAATTCCGAAGGAAATGCCACACATAAAGGCTCCACAAATCATATAAAATGTCTACTAAGTTAACAGTGAGTTCAAGCATCCTCAAAACACAAAATGTTTCTCATGGACATATTACACTTCAAAAGCTCTCTTTGTTAGACACATTTCACTTTGAAATCTCACTTTCAAAAAGACACATATATGTCATGTATGTTCATGCTCACATTTATAAACACATGTCTTCACATTTCATATCAAAATATAATTTGACATAACATAAACATAAACATATTCCTAACCACATTTACAAAATCATACATAATGATTACTATGTTTGTTGTGATTTCAGTAAAAAGTCTAGTATACTTACCTCTTAGCACTTTCAGCTACAAGGCTTAAATCTCCTTAACCTATCAATGGAGATTAATCCTTTCATGAGTCTCAATATTCATACAAAACACTTTAAATAGCTTACAAAATTACACATATTGCACTTATCATATCAAATTGGTTTAATTACTTAGTTTCTCAAAATCTGTCATTCTGACCACTTACACTTAACAAAACATTTTAATACATCAAATGATGTCCAATTACTCCAAAATTAGAATATATCTTTTTTCACTCATATATATTTCTTATATATGAATATTATATCATAATTTCTATACAATCCATTCTATAAACACCATCAAATCCAAACTATTATCCTGACAGGATCAAGATATTTACTGAATAGTATTCAATCTCTCAATTTTATAAAATCATATACTAACTCAAAAATTATAAAACTATCATAGGAATACTCTTGACACATATCTCAATTCATGATAAATATTTCACTTCAAAATCACTGCGAAAAGTATTTTAAAACTATTTTATTTTATAGCTTTAAAAATCTGCTAATCAAATACTGCAATGAACTGACACTCTTTAAAAAATCATAAGAATTTAACCACATTGATCTAAATTCTCAATTATGAGTATATCATATTAGACATATAAAATTATATTACATAAATTCATTATTTTTTAAGGTTATTAAGCAAATCAGAAATTATTTTTCACTGTATCATACTGTTCACACAGAAAATTTCCAAAATTTCAGGGTCATTTTGATAAATTCACAACAAAATCAATTTCTGAAATTTTCAATCGATTCAAAGTCTCAGATGATTCTAAACATGTATAATTTTATATACGCAAAAATCAAAACCAGAATTGAATCACAACAATTTATAAAATTCCTGGATCAAGAGACTATCAAGCAGAAATTCTACAACTCATCATGATTTATCAAACTATCTACATAGATTATCATCAATTCTCACAATATCTTACGAAATACACATCAAATCCTCAATTATACATATTTCTAAAAATCAAAACTTAAAGGAATTAACTTAATTAACACCAATAAATTGAGAAATAGTTGTGATATACCTCTGAAAATCTAAAATTCCAATTTCTTCTTCTTCTCTTTCTCTCCCCTCTATTCCTTTCTCTAAATGGGTAGCTCGACCCAAAAATGAGTAAATTAGGGTTTCAAAAGTGTATTTTTATACTAAGAGGCTAATTTTTTATATTTATGAATTTACCCCCAAAACGTTCAAAGTATTATAATTTAATCCCTAAAATAAATCTAAAGTCTTGCAAATAAACCCAATACTAATAGTATGTCCTTAACCTATACAAACACTACTAATAACAATACATAAATCAAGTATCACCCATATACAAATAAAATATATTTATAAATACTTATTCTTACCGATTATGGATACTGGTTACTACAATATCCCTCTATGATTTTTTTTTTTCGTATTTGATATTCATTCAACTAAGGGAGAATCACTAATAATACAAAAAAATTGTTTACTTTTTTTAACAATTCATTACTCATTAAGGTAAATCAACAACAGCTGTCTGCTCCTATCCAACAGTAAGTGCTTCAACCATTTTTAATAGTCTCCATCACAATTGGCGTCCAACAGTAAGTGCTTCAACCATTTTTAAGAGCCTCCAACACAATTGGCGTAGATACTACCACAATACACTTCTCTATATTGTCTCTGCATCATTGTCTGCTCCAGCTGTCACATACTCAATTTCTCTTCTTGAAGAATAAGATTGGACTCTCCTCTCCGATCTTCTCCTTTTAACAAATAAGATTAGACTTTCCCACCGAAGTTCTATCTTATAGAGGTATAATAAAGGAAAGATTTAGTTTAATTTAAATTTTTTATTTTAGGTATTACTCTTTTGACTTCTTAACCTATTAGGTCTATTTCTCTTTTTAAGTTTATTCTTCCTTTTATGTCTATCTTTTTCCTGTTTTGGTTTATTTCTATTAGGTTTATTTTTCGTATTTGGTTTATTCCTATTAATTTTTTTTCTTTCTTAAGTTTATTTTTTATTCTCTTTAAATTTTTATATAGGTGAGTTGTTGGCTGGTGATGAGTCGATTCATTATGGATGTGACAACAATCTAAACGACATTAAGTCATTAACAATGATTAGTGATGGCGTTTTGTTGGAAATGGTGATTTAATAATCTTGTATGGGTACAAATTGAGATGAATACCAAGAAGATAGTCATTATGAAGTTAAGCACACGTTGGACACATAAGGGAGGAGCAAGATGAGACTTGAAAATAAGGAAAGGCAAAGAAAATATAAGACATCATTACCAGGCTGAAGTATTGAGGTGCTGGTGGTAGAATATCTATTTTGGACTCGTTTTTTGACTTGTTTATAGGGGTTTTTGACTCCTAAACACGTGGACTCTTATTCTAACTAAGATTAGGGTTTAAAGGCATGTTTCAACTATTAACCTTTGTAAAAACTTTACATTGATGAAGCATTACAAGAGACTCTAAAAGAAAAGAATAAGTAAGTAGACACTAAATGCTTGTGAGCATTAAGATGGAACTATTGTTTAAGTGTTAATTATTCTTGGAAGAACAAAGATACATCATTCAATAGATCTTTTGAGAGTTAATAAGAGATGCTAGAATCTTTTGATCCACCATGGACGTAAGCAATAGCCGAACTATATATATTGGTTGTGTGTTGTGTTTTTAATGATCTACTTTATATTCTTGTTATATTTGATTAATAATCTCATATTTTTGCTAGCAAGGGTATTAGAGTTTAAGGTTGATCTCTATTAGAGTTTTTCGCTTAACATAATTATCACGCCCCAGACCCAAAAGATCTGACACACGACATCACTTACATTCATTCAATAATACTTAAACATTAATTTTAATTTCTTTCAGAATTATAGCAATTGAATTATGACTGAGACAATTAGTAAACCGGAGATACGCAGAGTTTTCTCAGAGATTAACACTCTACTACGTCACCAGTAGCAACTTTGTTACCGGAAGCCCAGAATATATTCATTGCAAATTCTTACTTAAAATCAATCCATTACTACACTTGGTGAAACTTAAACTAAATCCAACCACACACAATAAAATAATACATAAGTATTTATTCAATAGGGACAAATCAAATATCTTATCCCACGTGTCTCCAAATGAAATACTTAGCAACCTAACAACTTAGGGAACCCAAGGAACAGCAGAAGCCTTGCCAAATCCGCTAAGCACACATGTACCTTATTTACCTGAAATCACCATAAACTATAATGAGTATAAAACTCAGTAAGCATACTAGTTTTTCATATATCAAATACAAATACATATATGTACACAATGCATATGTATGATATGCTGTGATCAATCAAAATCATAATCTTATCAAATCATTTATCATGTAAGCGCTTACACATTCTTTCAAAACACATAATAGGAATACCATCACTCAACTACTACTTAGTAGGACTTACATATCACATATCACATAATGAGCCAAATGTCACTCGTAAGTGACATACCGTATAAGAGGAATAGTACAAGTGAGGCCTTTAAATTACATATATATAATGCTCATGCCCGAAGGTAAAAGCCAAACCCTCACCCTGATCATCGGTGAGTCCTCTCACATGCACCAATACGCCACCACACGAATATGATGACTCACATTTTATTTAGGTACCAATAGGATCCTCCCTACATACGAAACACATAACATATACCAATCCCAAAGGAAAGGCCACACATAAAGGCTCCACAAATCACATAAAATGCCTACTAAGTTAATAGTGAGTTCAAGTACCCTCAAAACACAAAATAGTTCTCATGGACATATTACACTTCAAAAGCTTTCTTTGTTAAACACATCTTATTTTGAAAGCTCACTTTCAAAAACACATGTATGTCCATGCTCAATGTCAATGCTCACATTCATAAATATATATTCACATTTCATATCAAAATATACTTTGACATAACATAAACATATTCTTAACCCCATTTACAAAATCATACAAAACAATTACTATGTTTATTGTGATTCTAGTAGTAAGTCTAGTATACTTACCTCTTAACACTTTCAGCTACAAGGCTTAAATCTCCTTAACCTATCAAAGGAGATTAATCCTTTCATAAGCCTCACAATTCACACAAAATACTTTAAATAGCTTACAAAATTATACACAATGCATTTATCACATCAAATTAGTCTAAATACTTGGTTTCTCAAAACCTGTCATTCTGACCACTTACACTTAACAAAATTATCTAATACATCAAATGATGTCCAATTACTCCAAAATCAGAATATACCATTCTTGACTCATATATCCTTCTTATATATGAATATTATATCAAAGTTTCTACACAATCCATTCCATACATACCATCGAATCCAAACTACTAACCTGACAGGATCAAGATACTTACTGAACAGTATTCAATCTCCTAATTTTATAAAATCATATACTAACTCAAAAATTATAAAACTACCACATAATTACTCTTAACAAATATCTCAATCCATGATAAATATTTCACTTCCAAATCACTGCCAAAAATATTTTAAAACTATTTTATTCTATAGCTTTAAAAATCTGTTAATCAAATACTACAATGAGCTGATACACTTTAGAAAATCATAACACTTCAACCACATTGATCTAAATTCTCAATTCCGAGTATATCATATTATACATATAAACTTATCATATTCCACAAATTCGGAATTTTTGAAGATCATTCAGTGGAACAAAAATTATTTTTCACTGTATCATACTGTTTACATAGGAAAGTTTCAGAATTTCAGGGTCATTTTGGTAAATTCACAACAAATTCAATTTCTGGAATTTTGAATCGATTCAAAGTCTCATATGACCCTAAACATATCTAATTTCATATAATCAAAATTCAAGACCAGAATCGAATCACAACAATTTATAAAATTCTTGGATCAAGAGACTATCAATCAGAAACTCTACAATCCATCATGATTTATCAAGCTATCTTATAGATCATCATCAATTCTTAAAATATCATACGAAATACACATCAAATACTCAATTATACATATTTCCAGAAATCAAAACTTAAAGAAATTAACATAATTAACACCAATAAATTGAGAAATAGTTGTGATATACCTCTTAAAATTCAAAATTCCAATTTCTTCTTCTTTTTCTTCTTCTTTTTCTTCTCCTTCTTCTCTTTCTCTCCCCTCTTTTTCTCTCTTCTCTCTCTCTAAAAGAGGTAGCTCAACCAAAATGAGAGAATTAGGGTTTTAAAAGTGTATTTTTATACTAAGTAGCTAATTTTTGGTATTTACAAATTTACCCCCAAAACTTTTAAAGTATTATAATTTGGTCCCTAAAATAAATCTAAAGTCTTGCAATTAAACCCAATGCTAATAGTATCACCTTAACCTATACAAACACTACTAATAACAATATATAAATCAAGTATCACCAATATACAAATAAAATACGTATATTTATACATTTATAAATACTTATTCTTACCAGTCGTGGATACTGGTTACTACAATAATCCTTAAGGAGAAGGGCATTTTCCTTCAACAAATTGGTATCAGAGCATGGTTCGATAATACACTTCTAATGGTATTTAAACTATGACTATTATCAAGCAAGATATAAAGAAATTCAATGGGATGAATGACTTTAATCTATGAAGGAAAAATGTGAAGGCTCTACTAGTCATGAAAGGGTTAGACTTAACTTTGGAGGAAGCTTATTCATCAACTAGTGAAGACAAGAAAACCTTGAAACCTAAGGAGATAGATTGGGACACGATTCAGAAGATGGTTCACAACACCGTAATACTAGCATTGAGTGACGAAGTATTAAGGGAAGTAGATGGATAAGAGATGACTTTTGGTCTATGGAAGAAACTTGAGACTTTATACATAAGAAAGTCTTTGGCAAATTGACTACTTATGAAGAAGAAGTTGTATCATCTGTCTATATCTAATTGATCTTTATTGAGAGACCACATTAATGAATTTAACAAAATTATCATAAGTCTTGAGACTTTAGGTATCAAGATAAATGATGAAGACAAAGTCATTATTCTGTTAAGTTCGTTACTGAAGAACTATAAGAGTTTTATAGATACGCTGCTATATAGGAAGTAGACTCTTACAATGAATGACGTCAAATCATCATTAAATTTAAAAGAATTGACAAAGAGATCTGAAACCAAAAGTGAAACAGTTTTATTTGCACGAGAAAAGAAGAGCAACCAACCAAAAAGAAAATCTAGAAAGTGTTTCCTTTGTCACAAGGAATGACACTTGTGAGGGATTGTTCTAAAGCAAAAAGAAAGGATGGAAATGCTATAATCGGTCATCTTGAGTAAGACATCGAAGTCATTGACTCATTGATAGCCTCAAAGGAAAAGTATGCTGGTAAATGGATGCTAAATTTTGGGTGTAACGTCTATATGTGTCCAGACAGATTATTGTTTATCAACTACAAAGCCATGAAAGGTAATGTAGACCATAAGGTGACATCTGAAGTATGCTTACTGAAGTGACGAGGGTTGAAAGAGAGTGCATCACATCCATACCCTATACAAGGAGCACGCGTACCTTTGGAGACCAAAATCACAAGCCCGAAAAAAATTAAGTCTTGATAAAGACTTAACTGGACTCAACTCTAGATAATAGAATATTAGTGTAGATGAATCCAAAAGCCTTTTTATTTGAAGATTTTGAATCAATGAAGAATTTGTTAGAAATGGTGATTTTATATGGATAAGAATTTAGATGAATACCAAGAAAAAAGTCACTATGAAATCAAGCACGCATTTGACGCATAATGAAAGAGTAAAACGAAACTTGAAAATGAGGAAAGACGAAGAAAATAAAAGGCAGCATTACCAAGCCGTAGAGTCGCAGCGCTGGTGGCAGAATGTCCAGTGCAAGGTCACATTAGTACCGTGGCACCAGCCTTTGGCTAGGTGGCACCCAGTTTTGGAAAGTTTGTTTTGGACTCATTTTTTGACTTGTTTGAGGGGCTTTTGGACTCCTAAACATGTTGACTTTTATTTAAACTAAGATTAGAATTTGTAGGCACATTTTAAATACTATATAAACTCTTATAAACCCTTTACATTGATGAAGTATTACAAGAGACTCAAAAAGAAAAGAATAACTAGGTAGACACTAAATGCGTGTGGGCATTTAGATGAAACCGTTGTTCAGGTATTAATTGTTCTTGGAAGAACAAAAATACACCATTCAATAGATTCTTTTAGAATTCTTTATTTTTTTATTTTTTTTATAAAATTCTTTAAAAAAATTAATAAGAGATATTAAAATCTTTTAATCTACTATAACCGTAAATAATTACTGAACCACGTATATTGATTGTATTGTATTTTTATTAATCTACTTTATATTCTTATTATATTTACTTAATAATCTCATATTTTTATTGTGCAGAAATATTATAATTTAAAATTGATCTTTATTCAAATTTTTTGCTTAATATAATACTAAAATAAAATGGTGTTTTCCTTCTACACGCCTAATTGGGAATTTAAGCACATGAGAGATCAAGGAGTATCGCATGGCGGTACTTTTTGTAGGATATGAAGAGCTACAAAATGCCAACTCGGATGGCGTGATTGCGTGAGTGAGCGACCGGTGTTAAATCTAAAGACTCGGGATATTGTTCAATTAAGGACAGAGGACCACCTGGTTACCGTTAGGTCCAAGCATTGGATACAATTTTGTTATGATTCGTATAGAATTTTAATAAACAAATTTAAAAAAAATTATAGATAATGAAAAATATAAAAACGAGATCAAGGACTAAGGAGGGGTACAGGGATCACAATTTTCGTCTTTGGAAATCTGTCTTGCCTCCGTTTTGGTCAACACCAATGAGGGGGAGAAGATGAAGGACCATCACCAACCAAGGAAAGGAACGAGAATGATGGTCCCTAATCAAACCTTGCTCCGTTGGCATCTCATTTCCAGTTCAATTGTCAATAACGAAATACTGCATTTAGAATTTAATTAACATTTTACAATATAATTTCTGTATAATTACACATATTTTATATTTATTTTTATTTATTAAACAATGTATTGTGTACATGTAGTCATACAAGAGAATATTGTTGGTTAGAACAACGTGTGCTGGCCATGTACATAACATCATGATTTAAGAGTTACTTTTAATACCAAAAACAATTAAGAGTATACTCCTCACATGTTCTTTCCAAAGAATTAAAAACTCAAAAAGGCAAAAACAAAAGTACCGTCAATTACAGTCATGCGTGTGTTTTGCAATTTTGCCTGCTGCTTGATTAATTAAGCAAATTAAATTAATTATTTTTATCTGCATTCTAACTTACTCCATCTCCATCCATAAACCCATTACTATTAGAAATTAAATTATTTTCTGCAGTGACTCCGTGTAGCATTATAGAAGATGTTTGGAGGATATTAATTATTTATTCGACATCATTAGTCTTAATTATTAATTAAAAACAATCCCCCTATTTACATAACCTCCACCATCATTGGAAGTGTATCTTCCAACCGCGGTAAAGAGGACCCCAAAATGCCTCTTATAAAGTTTTGAAAGTTTTGAAAAATTTTAATCATAGTGGATTGGGTTGGGTTGGCATAATGTTTTGAATAATTCATCTCGAGCTTGGTGTGACGCTCTTTTGATCAGTCATCAGTCTTCACTCAGATCCTACGAATATACCATTACTATGTGGCTAAAGCAAATTCTCATTTATTTTTCCTTTCCACAAAAGGCTAAAAAGTAAGTTCTCATTATTTTTCCTTTCCACAAATGGTCTCACGCGATCATGAAAATTTTATTCTGTTTCTTTTCTAGAAGTTCAGGCACTTCAACATTTTCTCTTCCAACTCTCGGAAAAATGATTAGTAAAGGTAATTGAAGCAACGACCAATAAATCTACAGATCATCTTTCACCAAATTACCAATTTCGACACTTTTCCTTACCTAAATTCTGGCAAACCAAACATTTCTCGTCATATGAAGCGTAATTTGGCCTAAACTTAAAATTGTTTATTAGCACAAACACAACTCCACTTGCTAGAGTTGAACAAGAATTTGGAACAAAGCTAATACAAACCAAGTAGAGAATTGGGCAGAGATTTTTTGAAGCCAAAACAAAATTATTTTGCAGCGTGCTTGGTGCCAAGATCGTAATAAATGAAATGCACAATCAAGTTCCCTCTAGCAAGTAGCCCCAAATACTTAGGGATTGAGTTTTGCAGGAAACCGAGCATTCTATAATCAGGGAGCAAGTAACCCTTAAAAGATTTATTAAAATAAATTCAAAAAACGGAAACAAGAGTACAATCTCATAGAACAGTCTAGATATTCATGTGCACAGCAAGTATTCATCATTAAAAGCTCTTCAAACAAGTATGAAATATAATTTTAATAACCAAGTTTATAATGGCAAGATGACACTAACATGAAGTTTCTCATACAATAGCTATTAACATTAATGTTCCCAGGGGAAAAAAAACCTTCAAATATGAAAATTTAGAAAATGAAAGGGAAAAACATCACAAGCACTCTTCATGTCCAGCTACAAACATCCTACTTAAAAAGACTTGGTTGAACCCCAGATGATGCAAAGGTAAGAGCGGGCTCTTGCATAGAAATATTTGTCCACTACATCCAGAGTATCATGCATAAGCCTCTCAAATGCTGGAAGAAGCTATATGATACAACAACATCATGATATTTCCTCCAGGAACCCCCCACCTCAACATTCTCTACATCAACCAACTTGAGTTCACATGACACGACACAAAAACCAACTAAATGGAAAAATAACTCACCATCATCAAAGCACTTGTAAAACTTAGAAGCACTTCCTGTGGACAATGGACGGACCAGATTCATCGTACTCACCCTTTGAGATCCACATCTGTTATGATATAAAGTAATTATGTCAGATCTTGAATATGCACAAATACAACAATGCACACAGAACTTAAATGTTAATATATTTTTACCTGCTGGAAGGTGCTGAGGGATGCAAGGATGGATCCTCCAATCCAGACACTGTACTTTCTCTCTGGTGGAGCTACAACCTTAATCTTCATGCTGCTTGGAGCAAGTGCAGTGATTTCCTTACTCATACGGTCAGCAATACCCGGGAACATAGTTGAACCACCACTAAGCACAATGTTACCGTAGAGATCCTTTCTAATATCCACATCACACTTCATGATAGAGTTGTAGGTAGTCTCGTGGATACCAGCAGCTTCCATTCCAATGAGAGATGGCTGGAAGAGGACTTCTGGGCATCGGAACCTCTCAGCACCAATAGTGATGATTTGACCATCAGGCAGCTCATAGTTCTTCTCAACTGAAGAGCTGCTCTTGGCAGTCTCAAGTTCTTGCTCATAATCCAGGGCAACATAAGCAAGCTTTTCCTTCATGTCACGGACAATTTCCCGCTCTGCAGTGGTGGTAAACATGTAACCTCTCTCAGTAAGAATCTTCATCAATGCATCAGTGAGATCACGACCAGCAAGGTCCAAACGGAGAATAGCATGTGGGAGAGCATATCCCTCATAGATTGGCACAGTGTGAGACACACCATCACCAGAATCCAAAACAATACCTGTATTAGTAGTAAACAACTTTAGCAACAATTCAAATACAATAGTTGAAAGAAAATTTAGATTTGGGTCATGATTTGTACTAACCAGTTGTACGACCACTGGCGTAAAGAGATAGAACAGCCTGAATGGCAACATACATGGCTGGTACATTGAAGGTTTCAAACATAATCTGAGTCATCTTCTCCCTGTTGGCCTTGGGATTAAGAGGTGCCTCAGTGAGAAGCACAGGGTGCTCCTCAGGAGCAACACGAAGCTCATTGTAGAAAGTGTGATGCCAGATCTTTTCCATATCATCCCAGTTGCTCACAATACCATGCTCAATGGGGTATTTCAAGGTAAGAATACCTCTTTTTGATTGGGCCTCATCACCAACATAAGCATCCTTCTGCCCCATACCAACCATGACACCAGTGTGACGTGGCCGACCAACAATACTAGGAAAAACTGCCCTGGGAGCATCATCTCCGGCAAATCCAGCCTGCAATGTTGGTAAAATCATGTCATGCAAGGTTCAGTAAAATCAACAAGCACTTGACCAGAAACAAAGCTCATAACTAAGATCAGAAAGGAGCATGGAAAAAACTGACTAACCTTCACCATCCCAGTTCCATTGTCGCAAACGAGGGGTTGAATATCCTCAGCATCGGCCATCTTTTATAAACCTTCAATCAATACACAAAGTAACCAATTTAATAAAAGAGAAAGACACCATCTTCACCAACTAAAGTTCAAATTCTACACATCCTACTGATCTCCATAACAAAAACTTCCACATGCTCCTTAATCAAAAACCAAAGATTCATTATCAAAAGAAGGATCTTTCCCTTTCACACAAATTAGTACTAAAATTTTCAAGCTTCAATTAGAAAAGACAGGCATGTCTTTAAACAGATCTAGGAGATAAATTAAAATAACAAGACCAAATACAAAACTGACCACTGAGATCAACTAATATTTCAGATCTGTCCAAATAAAAATCAGATCAGGCAATCAAATCAATCAATCTCTTAAAAAACCTCACAATCAATCACTCATACCAGTTAAAGTCACACAGTAAGATCCAAATTCATTTCAGATATAATAATCAGCTCCACTAAATCACAGATCTCAGTTCTAGCAGCACAAATCACTCAACAAACCCTAGATCGGCCACATATCAACCACAGTCTAGCTCCAAATCACTCATCACATCAACTATTTCATCAAAAGAAGCCTCAACAGTGAGCTTCACACATAAAAAACTACGTCGTTTCACACAACAAAAGTTCTGGCAAAAGAAAACGCTTCGTTTCTTTTATGAATAAAATTAAACAGAAAAAAAAATCCATGTAACTTCTAGAAAAATCAATTGATCAACAGATATTGCAAACGTAAAAAAAAAAAGCAAATAATAAACAGATCGAGAAGCTTACGTTGATTGAAGAGACGAAGGGAGAAAAATTCGAAAAAGATGATGAAAGCTGAAGAGTGCGTCCTTTCTCTCTCTCGCTCTGTGTTGATACTGAGAGAGAAAAATGTGATGAGTGAGAGAAGCTCAAGAGCTAGTAGTATAAATATATATTGAGCGAGAGAAACACAGAGGCGAAGCTTAAGAAATTTTTTTTTTTGGGTGAAAAATAAAAATAGAAATTCACATGAAATTTGGACCAAATTTGGGAGGAATCATTTCCACCACGAGAAAGGATAGGCTGACCTGGCTGACAGCCTTTTTAAAAAAAATTATTTATTATTTATTATTTATTATTTATTTTTTAACGAGTCATGCTAATGCTATCGTCTGTCTGCCTTGGGATCTTGATTTGTTTTCAAATCTCTGCCGTTGGATCGGTTTTTATTTGTCTTGACTCGGCTTCGGCGGCTGTGAAATTTTAACGACTTGTGTAGTGTTTGTGACATAAGACTAGTGTCTGTTTGAGCTGTGAG
Organism: Ailanthus altissimus; assembly: GCA_946807835.1. NCBI lineage: Eukaryota > Viridiplantae > Streptophyta > Magnoliopsida > Sapindales > Simaroubaceae > Ailanthus > Ailanthus altissimus. Next base: position 11,902,051 of record OX327706.1, on the reverse strand, counting down.
CGTGAGTCAGTAATTGTAATAGTTAGATGGCTAAGCCGAGCTGATGGAAGGTGTGAGTGATGTCTTCGGCTTGGCTCATGTTTTCAAATTTCAACTGTAAGTCTTTGCTCAAGGTTCTGGATTTACTGCGAGAAATTCTGACTTTTGTCTATTTATTTTGGTTTTATTTCAAAACAATCCAGAAATTTGAATATTCGAAAAATTTTAGTAGGACCCTTTATGTTTTTCAAAAATTATTGGGCAGATTAAAATAAATTAACTAAAGTATAATTAATAATTTTTTTGGGCCGTCAGCAACTGTCAAATGGCTGTGGATTTCTCCCATTAAAATAGGGTACTCCATGGCATAAAAAAAAAAAATTGTTCATAAAGAGTCGAAATAAGTTGATGAAGAATTTTACCTAAAATATTTCAAGATTCTAATTCTGTAAAAATTGTATTGATAAATTGAAGTAATGACATCAATACATCAAATACAATTAAAAAGTCTTTCTCAACACACAATCATAGATCCTATTTATTCTTTTTAAGTTTTTTTTTTCACTTAGAGTTAATTTATATATGTACACCTTTTGTAGCACTAATGTGCTTTACATTTATAATCACTTAAATTTGAATAAAAATAAAAGAATAAAAATTAATATTTTATAAATAAAAATTCTCATTTCTATCTAATTAAAAAAAAAACTTTTGTTGATACGTGGTTTGGTCTAGTTATATAATGTTTAAAAAACAAATTGTTGATTTGTGGTCTAGTAATATATGCATTTTACATTCATAACTATTTGAGTTTCAATAAAAATAAAAAATAAATATTAATATTTAATGAGTAAAGATTTTCCATCTTCATTCAATTTTTAAAAACAAAAACTTTTATTGATATTAGCTTAGTCATATACACATTTTGCGTATACAATTATCTAAGTTCTAATAAAAATAAAAGAAAAAAATTGTTGTTTAGTGGGTAAAATTTCTCATTTCTATTTGTTAAAAATTGGTGATTCAATAATTTTATATAAATAAAAATTAAAATGAATACTAAAAAAAGAGTCATTATAAAGTCAAGTACGCATTGGGGGTATAAGAGACGAGCAAAACGAAAGCAAAAAGAATAAGTACTGTTCATGGCGACACTGTTCATAATAAGTACTGTTGCGCACGGCTTCGGGGGGGGTACTGTTCATCGAGAACTGTTCGCGTGTGGTATTGTTCATGCGGTTACTATTTACGCAGCAACTTTCGAATATTTCCTATTTTGGCTCAATTAACTTCTTTAAGTGAGATTAAAACTTCTATAAGTAAGGACTCTTATTCCAATTAGGTTTATGGTTTCTAAGGGTGTTTTATTCACTATATAAACCCTTCTAAACACAAGAGAAAGACAAGCATCTAAGGTTTCAAGATGTAACTATAAAAGAGAATAGAGGAGCTAGGTAGGCACTAAGTGTATGGTGTACTAGGGTGTAACCTTTGGGGAGTGTTTTCTTTTTGTTCCTAAGTGAAGAAAAGAAACACTATAAATCCTTTTAACTTAGATGTTCAGGCTATTCTTGTGTTCCTTGTAAAAATCTCTTATGAAGAGATACTAAGAGGTCTTAAGAAGTTATAATGATCAATGGTAAATACTTAAAGGTCTCTATGAGAGATACTAAAGGGTCTTGTGGGATCATTGATGGTGTAAGAAGATACTTAGTGATCTATTTCAATAATAAGAAGCTAGATCATGGATCCTTCGTGAACGTTGGCAATTTTGGGCCGAACCACGTATATCTTGCGTTTTGTTGATTGGTTTGTTTTCTTTATCTTTATTGGTGTGTTGATCTTATATATTCTTTCTTATGGTGTGAGTTATGATTTTTCGCTGCATATAGAACAAATAAGGTATCAAGACTGTGACTTAGTTGAAGCCATAAGAGTGACAAATTGAAGTGCATGACTTGATATTCGTAATATATCAACACTATGGCTTGATATGTAGCTTAGTCATATATACATTTTGTGTCTATAATTATTTGAGTTCGAACAAAAATAAAAGAGTAAAGGTTTTTGTTTAGTGAATGAAATTTTTCATCTCCATCTAAATCTTATATATATGAACTCCAATAATTTAAATTTTGATATAATAATTTCTTTTTTTAATTTAGAAAAAAAAATATTTAAATTTGAGATTTTGACATGAATTAAAAATATGATTATCCCAATATTATATGTATGATATAATTATTTTTCATTGTTACTATTCTCCCTTGAATTTCGACCAGAGTCTAATCCCTAAAAGGTTCATTGTATCTCGTTAAAAGACTTATTATATGGGTACTTGAGATTTTGGTCCATAAGAAAATATCATCAAAAATTTGAGGACCAAAGACTTTCGATCATATAAACTCTTTAAAAGATTGACTATTATAACCTTTCAAAGACTAATATATAAGAAGAGATAAATATCAACCGATGATCAGGGATTGAGGACTTAGGCCACCCTTACTCTCAAAATCTCAAAATTTCAAAATTTTCATTACAAATCTTACAATTACAATCTCAATATAAGTCTTAAACGGAAAAGTAACAAAGCATTTTCTAATTCTAAAATAATTATACAACTTAATACATCAACACTTATAAAAAGGAGGCTTAGTTCTACCTACGTGGGGAAAAAAAATTGCCTCTTAGAGAGACTCACACAAATCAACTTTTTCAAAAGAAACACTTTAAAATTTTATTATTAAAAGTCACATTTATAATTACTTAAATTTTTTATACTCTTAAAAAATATTATTTAATAATATATTTGACTGAACTAATTATATTCAATAAAAAATTTATATTCATATTAAATCGAACCACTATAATTTTACTTCTGCATATATTTTTTTAATCTCATAATCTTGAACGAATTTTTGATTTTAAAAAAGTTCAATACACACCAAATAATAATCATTTTAGTGCAATTCTTCGAAAAAAAATTCAATTACTATTCTCAAAATAATAAATTTGACTTAATATCTCTCAAATTTCAAATCAACAATTATTATTTTTCATCAAAATCGGTTGCTAAAGTACTCCCAAACACTCGTTATCTTTTCTTTCTCATAGTTCTCAATATTTTCTTTAAGAAACATACGTCAATTTCAATGGGGTACTATTATATAAAAAAGAAATAAAAAAAAGAAAAAATTCATGGGGCATAAAATTAAATGTAGCATTCAAATAGCATCGATATTGTTTTGAAGATCTCTTCTCATATCAAGGTTCTAAAACCTTCTATGGAATTGCAGTGTACAACAACTATAACTTACCTCTCAGTCTCATTTAATTCTAATTTTAAAATTTGAAAGCCAATTTTAATTTGGACTGGTCATCATTTTCTTTTAAAAAAAGACTGAACCTATTTGCCGATTTCTAAAAAATAATCCAAACAATTTGAAGTGAAAAATGTTAGATGAATAAATTATTAGAAAGAGATTTAATCCTCAATTTCCCTCTTTATTTTATTTATTTTTTGGTTTTATTGTTAGAAATAAGGGTGAAAATTTGGGGTGGTTGGGGTTCAATTATTTTTAAGAAAACACACGAGAAAAGAAAATTAAATTGAAGTATTTTAGATGTGAATTATTTGTATTAGTGTATGTTTGAAATTATGGTGGATTATTTTTATTAAAATTTAGCACTAAAAATATATATTATAAAAAAATTTAATTTAAAATTTTAATATTGTTCTTCCTTTGAATTTTAGCTCAAGTCCAAATCTCCAAAAAATCCAATACAGTTTACATACTTTAAACTATAATATTTTGAATGCATTTTGTTTGAAGCTTACCAGAAGACCTATTGTATAAGTACTCTAGGCTTCGACCCACCACAATTGGGAAGATCTAATATAAAATAAAGGAGTATTCTTAAAACTTGTCTATAGTCCTTAACCCTTAAAGTCTCCGGCATCAACAAGTATCTTTGGTAATTTATTCTAACTGAGACCGACCACAAAAGCCTTCTAAGGAAAATAAAGAAGATACATATTGGCTAATAACTAAAACTATCCTTATCGACAAGAATCTTAAAATCCTGAGATTTTTTTTATATAAATCATACTCTAATAATCACAGGGTGAGTTCAAAATAAAATGATAATATATATATATATATATATATCCTAATTTTAATAAAACTCTACAATCTAATATAGAAAAAGTCTTGAAGTAATTAAATGGTCCAATAAAGTTCGCCCCCAAAATGCCTTCAACTAACCAACACAACTGTTGAGAACCAAATGACAGTTGGATTAAGATTCAAGAGTTGAGAAGGCATCCACATCTCTTACACACTTCTGACCCACCCTTTGTATCTTTGTAAAAGCAAAAGGATAAAAACATAATTTTCAAAGAGGCATTTGCATTTAATGAAGTAATCGCCGAAAATTTAAAATTTGAATAGTAAATGACTTCAATTCTACAGAACCCCGAGAACTACAGTTAAACAAGACTAATGATGCACGTAACCTTAATAATTGAAGAACACTCTAAGAACAATGGGTCTAACGAGGAATCCTAAAATCAAGAGCTATAATAGAGTTTTTATCGTTGTTAAGTCAATATTAAAAACTGAGGGATCCTTGTTCCCCCTTAAAATTTTGACATAAACTCGATTCCCAATAAGGCTTAATGTAGCCCACGGATCCTGAACTCGAACATCTCGAGAACGCTTCACCTGAGGTGCATAAGAAGGTCAATTGTACACACACTCGAGGCCTCAACTCATTAGGGAAGACTCGATATTAAACAATATAGTATCCTTGAAACTAGCCCATAGTCCTCAGCCCCTAAATCCTCAACATTAACAAGTATCTTCAATAATTTGTTCTAATTGAGACAGACCATTAAAGCCTTTTAAAGGCAACATGGAAGATATATACCAACTGATGACTTAAACTATCCTTATCATTGAGAATCTTAAAATTTTCAATACAAATTCTACTTTTATAATTGCAGGGTGAGTTTAAAACATAAAGATAAAAGATATGTCCCAATAAAAATTTACAATCTTATATAGCAAAAGCCTATAAAAAAAAGGCTAAAACAATCACGCAGGGAACTTTTTAAATAAATTATAACTCTGAAAACCACATTTGCACACTAAATGAAAAATATTGAGCTTCTTTTCATTGCTTCATTTCTTTTTTTAATCTTTTGCCATAGACCTATTATCAACTTAAGTATCGAATAGTTATTGCTAAAAAAAAATCTTCGGCATAACTAAACTTTATTTGTGGTTGCAAGAGATTTTTAATGCCAAGCATGCATTAAAGGAGATCATCTTAACCCTATCCTTTGAAGAGATTTAGTTGTTATTCCTAAAAAAACTACAAATTCAACTTGTGAGCCGTAACCTCTCAAATTCTAGGTTCAACAAATATAAATTTAATTTATTTGAGAATTATGCTGTTAGATAATTATTATTTTTTAAATATCTTAAAATAGCATTTTTTTTTATCACCTACTACAACTCCAAACATGCGCTTAAAAGAGATTGATGAATATTTAATTTATAATCAATAAAAATTTGATTATATAAGAACAAAACTTAAGAATATAATTTTTTTTAATAAGCAGTATTAACATTAATTAAGACTTATGTTATCGTTATTTCTAAATTAATTAAAATTTTCTTATTTATATTGTATTAATAGAATTATAATTATACAAAAATACATTATTAGTTTAAAACAAAGTTGCGTTTGAGGGTTAGCATTGTTTGCACTCATTCTTTTATATAATTGAGAAGGGGATGTGTGTGATTAGGTGATTACCTTTATTACTTATTATAATGCACTCGTGAAGTATAAATATTTGTTGCTTTTTTAGGAGCCTGCAAGTCTCCATGTGCTTACATGTGCTAAATCCAACACAGTCTTTCCATTATTTCTTTCATATACATATATCAATGATCTTGAAAGTAGTTGGTCACGTTGGCACCTAAATAAATTTTAGGTGCATTTTAATTTGTTTAGATATATAAATATATTGAGAATCTACACACACCCAAAGTCCAGTTCATTACAGATTTTTGCATTATCATCTTGTTAATTAATTTAAAGGTATTGTCACCCAACTTTGTGGCATGCCATATTGCATTATATATAGGGAAGCAAAGAAGCACTTTTTTTCTTTCTTTCTATATAATAAGAATTAATAATCTTTCATCCAATTATATATGCATCTTCTCCTTCCTTAACCCTTAGTGGCAGACCATAATTGTATGATATGTGAAGCTTTTTTTTAAAAAAACAAATTGAGAAGATTATATATGGATTCTTTTAACAATTGTAAAAAGTGCTATTATCTATTTTCCTGCAATATATATATGTTATTTCTATGGTTGATATCACGAATGTTAGATTTGACATTAATATTAAATATTAAGACCTCTGCTAATTAATTGTTTAATATGTTGTTTACTTGTGAAAGGAAAAGAGTTAACCGAAAATTGGGAAAGTTGTTTCACATCTATTTAAGAGAAAGTTCAATTTTGGACTTCTCTTATAAGCTCTATTTGAGTATTTTGTTTTGTTCTTTTTGTTTTAATGTTAAATTGCCAAAATAACTCTTATTCTTATTTTTAAAATTTTATGTTAGTTCTCCCATATTACAATTCTGATTTTTTTTATAAAAAAAAAACTTTTATTAATAAAATAAATTAATGTATTTCCAGTTATAATTATTCATTTTTATTATAATCGAATTTATCAATTTAATTTTATTGATGCATGGCAGAAATTTTTGTGCATGAGGATCTATACAAAAAATACCACCGATATATATACATGCACATACTTCGAATACTCCACCTTTTGATTCTTTCTAATTCTCTATCTTAACAGTCATTTTTTATGATCAAGATTATATCAAGCAAATTGTAGGAAACAATAATAAAAATAATTGACTACTACAATAGAGTAAATGATAGATGAGCTTATTTTATCTTGCCATATAAAAGATAAGTATCCTAAAATAAAATCAACAACTTTAAAAAGAAGTAAAACTAATAAAGCATCCACTTTAAATCTAAATCTTACTAGCATACCATAAAAAAATGCGAGATTTAAATAATTAATAAATATTAAAATAAAATATAAATAAGCAAAACAATGATAAAAAATGAATACTATTGTTAAAGATATAATGAAAGAGTTCACTTTTTAACTACCATACACTACTCCAAGAGTTCAAGTATGATGATCATAAAAAAAAGGAGGGGCATATATATTCTAGATGCTTCCATCATGTCACCAATAAAAATGTATTATTGAAGCCTTGCCAACATGTGTGCACATATAAATAAGGCTATGCCTTATACCAATGTCTTTATTTTTCTTTTGCAAAATTGAGAGAGAGTAAGAAAAAAAATTAGGGCCAATTAGTGTTTGATACTAATATATTCATAATAGTACGAAGGAAATTTGAAAATTTTATTTTTTTAGAAAAAAAAATCATTGCATTTTTTTATATAAAAAGTTATGATTGATAATTAAAAAATAATAAGTTTTATTTAAAATTAATAAAACTCTGAAAAAAAACTATTAGGAAAAATTAAACAAATGGACCATATATTTTTTTGGTTAGATAGTTAAATTAAAATATTTGGAGCCCAAATTTTACTTTTGAACCTTGTATCATTTAGTAATCCCAATCAACTGTTTTGATGTTGAATTTGTATATTTTTTTTCTCAGTAAAACAATTTGAACTACCATTGAAGGTAGAAGTTAGGATCATAGAGAAAACAAAAGTAAATTCCAAGTAAAGACATAATTATCATCACCTGCAATATATGTGACCCTTTTACAAGTGTTGTCACACAAAAATTCTCTGTAAAGGCATTTGCTTTTTGCTGGCAAATTAAATGAGAGTCTACACTCTAGATTGAAGTAGAATGCAAGTCTCGCCCTATTGGTAAACAAAAATAAATAAATAGCACCGTTAGTATTTGATATATTTTATTAAAAGAGAAGAAGAAATCAATTCAATCTTTCAAAATGATTTTGTTGATACACCATCCACTTAAATCTGATAGGATCATTTCCTGAGATCGATTGGAATTTGATTAAATAAGTTAAATTAATTCAAATGTAATAATGAAATTAGATTTTGTGTAATCATCTCTAACAATGAGTGGAACAAATGATTCGTAAGTTGGAAGAAGTCTTCTAGAAAAATAATATTGTGTCAACATAATTTGAAAGAGTCCTAATTTTACAACTTGCTCTTGGGCAAAGGTAAGTTGTGGATCCAATATTGGCAGAGCAACTCAACAACTTGGTTAACATAAAATTTTAAGATTGGTTACTAATTAAGTGACTTGTAATTAATAGCAAGAAAATCAACATTGATCAAATTAGATATCAAACTAGGAATAGTTACCATTTGCATTTGTGACATCAATAATATTAATTTGGTGTTTTAACTACTCTCTATATAATTATTAATGAATAATTCTGAAATTATTCTGGAATAATTCTGAAATTATTTTGGAATAATTCTGGAATAATTTTTTTATACCCTCCTATTATATATATATGTTATTAATGTAAAATATTATTTTCTTATGTATATTATTTTTTTATTTTGTAATAAGGTTACAGCCTATATAAAGGCTCCATTGTATAGTTTACATTATTATTGAGTTGTTTCGGTCTTTAGGATCTACTTCGTCTCAAATTTTAAAATCAGATTTACATTTTACGTCTTTATTTTTAGTTAATTTCTTGATTTATCTTTGTTTTGACTTTTAGGGATCCACTTCATCTTAGACTTTATAATCGAATCCACATTTTACGCAAGAAGAATTGTTAATACTTGTCTTTAAAACTAATATTAGGTTGTTTCAATATTTAGAGATCCACTCCATCTCAAACCTTAAACTCCATCTCTGTTAAGACTTGTCTTTAATATTAATATTAGGTCTTCTTATATTAGTTTAAATTTAGGAATTCACTCCATTTTAAATCTTAAAATTGAATTCACATTTTACGTGAGGAACCAAATAACTTAATTTTTTGAATTAAGTGGTAAAATATATAAATAAAAAATATTTTGAATAATATAAAACATAGGAGATAAATTAGTAATACAAAAAAAACACAAGAGGGTAATATATAGCTTTTGCATACTTAACAAATACAATATAACTTTAGATATAAATACCCTTTAAGAATTAAAATATTAATTATTGAAAAGAACAAAAACTTAATAAAAAATAAAACGAACTTAAGCTAGTTGTTTGGTAATAGTCCACCTTCCTTCTCTCCTGTTATGGAGAAAAAGGATTCAAGTTCTATGATTGATAAAATGTAAGGTATTTTCTTAACTTAACTGTGATTGAGATTTTTATGAACCGTAAGCTGAGCTCTTATATTATTAGAGAAGGGTTCAAGCTCCATATCCATAATTGATAATAAAAAAATGGTTATTTTCCTCCTTTAAGTGTGAAGGAAGATTGAACATTTTTATGAAATAGAGATTGAATGTATACTTTACAAGTTAAAATTTATGAGCCTGAACTATCAATATCCTATTTGGAGTTGGTAACATTGAACTTTCGAGCCATGTCGCCATTATTCTTAATTAGTTTCTATAGATTTTTCGTGTAGATATAAATAAATATAATGAAGATTTCAAAAGTAATATAACAATCAGAGAAACTTGTAACTTAAAATGTTAGATTGATAATATTCAACATTAAATTGTTCAACTACGACATACCGTGGACCATTCCACAGCGGCATGCAGGCAACTAAAGGCATGCATATGCATTCTCTCTTTATTTATTATTTTGTTTATAAAAAAATAGTTTATACTTCTTTTTTAAAACATAATTCGAGAAGTATATTTACTTGATTGATTATTATTATTACTTAAAAAATGAAGATTGATTGTTGTTTGAAAGTCGAACACTTATTTTTAATGTTTATTGTTCTTGAATTTTGACCTATAAGATCTAATCACTATGCATTCTCAATCAGTTTGTTGCAGTTTATAAGGTCGAATCTATAAAATAAGAGTCTAATAGAAGTATAAAAACGCAAACGTCACCAAATTGGATCATAGTCCTTTTCTGGCCATATTATCCTCAGTTTACGGGTATTTTTTTAAGTTGATTGATCATTGGTTGTCACCCAATCACCCTATTCGCTTAAGCAATTTAATCAAAACTCAAATATTAAGAATCGCATATAAGAATTATAAATCATATACTAAGATCAGATACATTTTGTCAAGTATAGCTCTTGCAATCTTAGTATAAATCCTACAATGATAAAAAAGATTTAATCTCATTTAGGCAAAATTTTAATAACAGAATCCAAAAGGAAAAGTTTTAAAGACTTCTAATCATAATAAGATTATGATACTAAATATTAAGTTTATATTATAACCCAATAAATAAAATTCAAATCAGTTAAGAAAAGACATTTTAATCTTTGGTCCTAAAATTCATCTTGATTAAAAAGTTTAGACTTATACGTATAAATTGGTGTTGCCATTTATATTTTAATTATAAGAGAAAATGCCTTTTTTATAAGATTATTATTCTCGCTTACCAACAAAGTCCACTAAAGAAGTAACCTTATCATAAAGGCTTTTTGAACATTCTTTTATTTATTTTAGTCTTATTTTTGTATTTTCTTAATTTTTTGAAATCATTGTTGATTTAGGTATCAGAGTATTCATGTTGAAAAATTGGTGATTCAATAATTTTGGTTGGATAAGAATTGAGATAAATACCAAAATGAAGAGTCACAAGAAGTCTAGAGCATGTAGGACACGTATGGAGAAGTCTAAGATGTGTAGGACACGAAAGGAGAAGTGAAACGGGACTTCAAGAAGTGAAGGAAGCGAAGAAAACGAGCATAGGGAGCACCAAGGTTGAGCGCCGCGGCGCCCAGCACAATAACCCAGCGTCACGGCGATGGGTGCGATTATGGCCAGTGTTGCAGCGCCTAGGGATGAGCATTGCAGGGCCAATAGCGTCAGGAAGTTAGTTTTGATCCGAATTTTGAGTTGTGAGAAGTTTATGACTTCCAAAATAAGTAGACTCTTACTCCAACAAGAAATAGGGTTAGTAGGCACAAAATAAACCCTATATAAATACTTGGAAACCCTTTAGTTGAGATTAAACATTAAGAGAGACTCTAAGAGAGGGAGAAATACGTTCCCTCCATCAATAAACTGGTATTAGAGCTAAATGTTCGATAATACACACTTGGGGTATTTAAACTATGGCTGCAATTAAGCAAGAAATAGAAAAGTTTAATGGAATGAATGACTTCAATATTTTGAGGAAGAAGGTTAGGGCTCTACTAGTGAAGGAATGGCTAGACTTAGCCTTGGAGGAAGCTAGCTCCTCAACTAGCGATGAGACAACAACCTCAAAGTCCGAGTATAAAGATTGGGACACGATTCAAAAAAAGGCTCACAGCACCATAATCCTAGTGTTGAGCGACAAAGTATTAAGGGAAGTTGGTGATGAGGAAACCGTTTTAGGGCTATGGAAGAGACTCGAGGCATTGTACATGAAAATGTCTCTTGCAAATAGACTTATTGTGAAAAATAAACTACATCAGCTGACAATGCACGAGGATCTTTATTGAGAGCTCACATTGACGAGTTCAATAAGATCATAATAAGTCTTAAGTAATTGGGCATCAAGATTGAGGATGAAGACAAGGTCATTATCCTGTTAAGTTCGTTGCCAAAGAGCTATAAGAGCTTTGTCGATACGCTGCTATATGGTAAAGAGTCTTTAACGATGAATAACGTTAAGACATCATTGAATGCAAAAGAATTAACAAAGAGATCTGAGTTCGAGAGTGGAGCAGTATTGATTGCACAAGGAAGGAAGAACAACTAATCAATAAAGAGATCTAAGAAGTGTTTCCTTTGTAATAAGGAAGGGCACTTTGTGAAAGATTGTTCGAAATCAAAAGGCCAATGAAGGTGGGCTGCAATAGGTATTGGGGAAGATACCAAAGTTGTAGACACATTGGTAGCCTCAAGGGGAAAGTACGATAGGAAATGGATACTAGATTTGGGGTGCAGCATCCATATGTGTCCCGATAAATCTATGTTTACCAACTATAAAGCTAAGAGAGGTAAAGCTTTAATGAAAAATGACATGACTTATGAGATCATGAAAGTTTGTGACATAAGGCTGAGGATGCAAGGTGGACAAACTAAGGACTTACATAGTGTAAGGCATGTTCCTAAATTGAGGAGGAACTTGATATCCCTAGGCAAGCTCGATGAGGAAGGGTATTCGGTTAGAGCGGAAAAAGGAAAACTAAGGGTAGAGAAAGGACTTATAAGGTTTGAGGGTGAGAAGTACAATGAGGGGCTCTATGTGCTTACTAGGATGGCCATGAGTGGCCAAACGCAGGGTGTTGGGGTAATGTAGACCACTAGGCGACATCCAAACCGTGCTCACTGAAGTGATGAGAGTCGAAAAGGAGTGCAACGCATCCGTACCCTATGCAAGGTGTACGAATGCCTTTGGAGACCAAAGTCACCAGCCCAGGGAAAGTTAAGTCTTGGTGGAGACTTAACTGGACTCAACTCTAGGTGATAGAGTATTGGTGTGGATCGGATGTAGAAGCCTTCTTATTTGAAAGATTTTGAATCAAGGAAGGGTTTGTTGGAAAATTAGTGATTTAACAATCTTGTTTAGATAAGAATTGAGATGAATACCAAAGTAAAGAGTCACAAGAAGTTTAGAATATGTGAGATACGAATAGAGAAGTCTAAGACGTGTGGGACACGAAGGGGGAAGAGAAACGAGACTCGAAGACGGGAAGGAAGCGAAGAAAACACGCATAAAGAACACCAGGGCTGAGCACTGTAGCGCTCAGCACAGCAACCAAGCGTCGCAACGATGAGCGTGATAATGGCCAACGCCGCGGCGCCCAGGGATGAGTGCCGCAGCTTCAGCAGCGTCAGGAAGTCAGTTTTGATCCAGATTAAGAGTTTTGAAAAGTTTAGGACTTCCAAAACAAGTGGATTCTTACTCCAACAAGGAATAGGGTTAGTAAGTACGAAATAAACCCTATATAAACACTTGTAAACTTTTTAATTAAGATTAAGCATTAAGAAAAACTCTAAGAGAAGGAGAATGACGTTCTCTCTCTCAACAATTCATATAAAAAAATTTAGTGTAATCTTACTTTTTTTTTTATTGCAAGATTTTTATTAGACCCAATACTCTCAAAGCATGTAGATCGGTCTAGTCTAATCTCTTTTAAGATCAAGACAAATTTTTCGACGATGAATAAATTCAACTTGTTACCTTCAAAACTATTAAACTTTGAATTAACATATATAATTAAACTAGTTCACTACATATTTATGATAATTAAATATTTTTAAAAAGTATTAATACTTATTAAAAAAAAGTCAAAATAATAAAAATATGAAACCATTAAAGAAACTAAGAAGATCCCTATTAAATGGTGACAACGAGAACAATACATAAATGTAATTTTCTTCTAATGAAAATGACATGGCTTAATTGAATTGCCTTTTTAGACCGTATCAAAATCTGAGCTTTCAGAAAATCACAAATTCACAATCAAACAGTAACTAGTGGAACAAGGCCTGCCATTAGTATCAATTAGTGCCATAATAATTTGAACAAGTAAATCATTCCTTTTTTAATTAAAAAAATGAAAAATAAAACAAAAGAAAAAGAGCTTGGAGTTGGAGCTTAGACTCGTTCAAATTCAAAGCTTGTGTGGTGTAACGTGGAACAAGCAACAACCTCCACTTCTGTAAATTTTAAAAAATAAAATAAAATTAAAATGAAGTTGATTGTAAGTGAGAACAAAAGCAAATATATATATATATATATATATATATATATGTTTATTGGTTATTGGACCACTCCCGCTAACTTTCAAAATTGTATCTTTTGACATGGGATTTGATGAAAAGCGAGGCTGGTAGGTTGGTGGTGGCAGTACTGTGGATTTGTGGTTCAAATTAAATTAAATTACATGCTTCTTGTCTCTCTTGTTTCATGACTTTCAATTACGGGTTGGGAATTTCGGTTTCAGATCAGTTATAGATCGAACCCATCCATTCCATTTATCGGTTTAAGTACTAAAATTTGAATTGAAATCAAATTCAATATTTTGAATTTTTTTAAAAGTTTAATTTATTTTAAATATATATATTTTAAATTTTAAACCGAACCCAATTGAATTAACTTCAATTAAAATTAAATTAATTAATTTTAAATAAATAAAACCAACCAAGAATTGATCTTTAAATTGAATTGAATCAAATTAACTAAAAATTAATTCATTCGATTCAATTTAATTAGTGCAAATTTTTTTGAGGTGATTTTTTTGTATTTGGGTTTTTATAGTATAGATGGTTTCTATATTCTTGAAATTGCATTTTTCAATTTTCAAATTGATTAAAACTTGATCGATTCGATTTAATTTAATTAGTGCAATTTTTTTCTCACCCCTACTTTCACTTTTGTCCAATTTTCATTTGAGGTGATTTTTTTGTATTTGGTTTTTTATAGAATAGATGGTTTCTATATTCTTGAAATTGCCTTTCTCAATTTATTTTTAAAAATTCAAATAAAATATCATTATACATATAATTTTTTCTTTTTCTATATCAGTGATGGTAAGAGTAGTCTAATGGTAATAATATCGTTTAGCTATTATCAAAGTACCAAATTAAATATATTCCCTCTTTTATACTAAAAAAAGTTATTTTATACAAACTGAAAGTACAATTTAACATAGAATAATATAATTATTATATTTTTGCATAACTAATTTATATATGTAGTATAATTTATAAAATAATGTTTTAAAATTTGAGAATGTATTTAATAAGGCATTTTCAGAATAGTAATTCAAAATATAAAAGAATAAACATGTGTTAGGTAAAATATTTTAAAATGTATTTTGGTGAATTATAGAACCAATAAGTAAATGACAATAAAATGTATTGTTGTTGATTTTTTTTAAAAAAAATTAAAAAAGAGAAATTTTGGAGACAACATTTCTCAAATGGGAATTTTGATCGTGTTGTGAGAGTTTTTCACAGCATCAATATTGTATCTATTATTAGCTCTTTGATTAAACAATTAAAATCTCCATCTTGATTCCTTATAAATGAATGTTAACTTCTTCTTCTTCATATAATAAGTTACTTTGAATTCCCATTTAAAAATAACAAATTATATTTATCAATTATTTTTTTAATTTATTTCATTTGTTAAAATCTTGATCAACTTCAAAAATTCTAAAATAAATAGTCACATAAACATAAAAATTATAGATTATTTAGAATTAAACATAAATTAATTAAGAATTTGTTAAAATAGTTATAAAGTTTAATACATCCTAAATATATATTCTAATATATTTTGTAGGAAAATCTATCATTAATAGTCAAAATATTAAGAATTAAAAACATATATCAAGAAAAATATAATATTATTTCTGTTGAAGCTGAAACACACAAATAAGCAAAATCATCCCAACAATATATGCAGAACAAGTTAATTAAAGAATAAAGAGAGAAAGGGTAGAAGAATAACACACAAATAATTTACGTAGTTCGGCAACTTGCCTACGTCTATGGCGGATCAAGATCACACTCTTTCTTATTATGAATCATAAGGCACTCACAAAATATGTCTATTACAAGAAAGATCACAAAGAAAACTCTCTCTGTCACTTTAGGGATTTTTTCTCACAAAGAACCACAAAGATTGTTGATGATCACTAAAATTTCTCAACCTATTACAAAGATATTATTTTGATTATAAAGATGTGTTTACAAGCCAATACCCTCGATTAAGTTCGTCTTATGTAAGGACTTAACCGGAGTCACAACTTTGTGAGGGTGACCGAAGATGCGAAAATGAGAGATCGAGTTACTTTGTGAATGATTTTGAATCAAGGAGAGGATTTGTGAGAATATTGATTAAAAAATTATCGGAATATGATTTGGAATCAAGCCAAGTGCATAAGGTGCACGAGGATCGAAAATAGATGTGAAAGGAGGCGAAAAACGAAAAGGGGAGCACTAGGAGCCAGTGCCGCAGCGACCAAGCGTGGGCACCGCGGTGCCCAGTCTAGATCGTAAGTGTTACGGCGCCAGGCGACGAGCACTGCAGCGCCCAGGCGGGCGCACTAGCGCTGCAGCGGTGAGAGCTGAGCGCCGTGGTGCTAGTCACGGGAATTCGTTTGCCATTTTGAGTTTTTCTTATTTCGTCTCCCACTTATTTCAGGACTCCCTAATACTACTCCCACACGTATAGGGTAAACCTAGGACATCCCAAAACCTATATAAAGGCTATCAATTGGCTTGTAAACACATATTAGTGATCAAACAATATCTTTGTGATAGGTTGAGAAATCTTAGTGATCATCAATAATCTTTGTGGTTTTTTGTGAGAGAAAATCCTTAGAGTGATAGAGAGAATTTTCTTTGTGATTTTTCTTGTAATAGACATACTTTGTGAGTGCCTTGTGATTCATAATAAGAAAGAGTGTGATCTTGATCTGCCGTGGACGTAGGCAAGTTACCGAACCATGTAAATTCTTTGTGTGTTCTTCTTCTACCATTTCTCTCTTTATTCCTTAATTAACTTATTCTGCATATATTGCTTGGGTGATTTAGCTTATTTGTGTGCTTTCGCTTCAACAAACTGATATTAGAGCTTTGGTTCTAAACAGACATGGCCACACCCAAGTATGAGGTAGAAAAATTCAACGGTACAAATGACTTCAATCTGTGGAAGATGAAGGTTAAGGCATTGTTGATGAGCCAAAGGCTTGGTTCTGCATTAGAGGAGACTGCAACTCCATCTAGTGATGAAGAGAAGACACCAGAGTCATCTAAAGATGAAGCAGAAAGAAAGAACATTCAAGAAAGAGCTTATAGCACAATCGTTCTGTC
This sequence comes from Ailanthus altissimus, assembly GCA_946807835.1. Taxonomy (NCBI): domain Eukaryota; kingdom Viridiplantae; phylum Streptophyta; class Magnoliopsida; order Sapindales; family Simaroubaceae; genus Ailanthus; species Ailanthus altissimus. The sequence continues at coordinate 11,885,081 of OX327706.1, read as the reverse complement.
ATTAAGCGATGAAGTACTAAAGGAAGTAGTAGGTGAGACGATGACAATAGGCTTTTGGAAGAAGCTTGACTATCTTTATATGAGAAAATCGTTGGCCAACAGATTACATATAAAGAAGAAGCTGTATCAGCTGTCCATGTCAGAGGGAACGCCGATGAAAGATCATATAGACGCCTTCAATAAGATCATCCTTGATCTTGAGTCTATCAACATCAAGATAGAAGATGAAGATAGAGCAATTATCATGCTGAGTTCACTCCCCAAGAGCTATGAGAGTTTTATTGATACGCTACTCTACGGCAGAGAGAGTTTAACGATGAGTGATGTGAAATCATCATTAAACTCAAAGTTATTAGGAAAACAGGTCGAGGGCAATGCAAAAAGTTTATCTGTAAGAGGAAGGTCCTCATATAGAGATCAGAGGAAAAAAGGCTCAAGATCGAAGTTTAGGACTCCTAGGAAGTGCTATTGCTATAAGAAAGAGGAGCACTTCATAAAGGACTGTCCTGAGAAGAGATCACAGGACAACAAGAAAGCGGATACTACACTTGCCTATGATGATAACTATGACAGCGCAGAAACACTCGTCGCTACTGATGGTAAGAACTCTGAACAATGGGTTCTTGATTCTGGTTGCACTTTTCACATGTGTCAGCACAAGTCTTGGTTTACAAATTTTCAGCCCATTAGTGATAGTAAGGTCGTAGTGGGTAATGACGTTGCATGTTAGATGATGGGAATTGGTAGTGTTAAACTTAGGCTACATGATGGGCGAGTGAGAGAGTTGACAAATGTTAGGTATGTTCCTGACTTGAAGAGAAACTTGATCTTACTAGGGACTTTAGACCAAAATGGATATTCCATTAGAATCGACGGAGGGATTTTAAGAGTTTTGAAAGGTTCTATTATGGTGATGAGAGCAGAAAAGCACAAAGGCGTATATGTGCTTAAGGGTGAAGTCGTGAATGATTCTGCACTATTCTTTGTAGATGATGAAAGTATGCAAACCAAGTTGTGGCATCTTAGACTGGTACATCTAGGCGAGAGAAACTTAAAGGAGTTATATAGTTAAAAGGCGTTTGGTGAGGATAAGTTCCAGCTCTTAGAGTTTTGTGAGTATTGTGTGCTTCTGAAAGCACATAGAGTGAGGTTCAGTACCCGCGAGCATAAGACTAAGGGGACTCTTGACTATATACATTCGAATCTTTAGGGACCAACTTAGACAGCTACTCGTGGTGGTGCCAGGTATTTTCTCAACTTGATTGATGACTATTCGAGGAAGTTGTGGGTCTATATGTTAAAGAGTAAGGATTAAGCCTTTGAAGTATTCAAGACTTGGAAGGTTCTTGTTGAGAATTAGACTGGCAAAAGGGTAAAGAGGCTAAGGACTGACAACGGCCTCGAATTTTGCAACAGAGAGTTTAATGGGTTTTGTGCCAAGTATGAGATTGCAAGGTATAGAACAGTAAGATCAACACTATAGCAGAATGGTGTAGCTGAGAGGATGAACAGAACCCTACTTGAAAGGGTGAGATGCATGCTTACTAATGTAAAGATGTCCAAGGTATTTTGGGGAGAAGCTGTAGTGACTGCAGCTTACTTGATTAATAGAAGTCCCTCATCAGTAATTGACTTCAAGACGCTAGAAGAGAAATGGTCTGGCAATCCTCCGAAGTATGACCACCTCAGAATATTTGGCTGCCATGCCTTTGTACATGTTCAGGAGGGGAAGTTGGAACCTAAAACTATCAACGGGGTAATCATAGGATATCTCGAAGGAGTAAAAGGATACAAGGTGTGGTGTAAAGACTTGACACCACCAAGGAGTATCATAAGCCGTGACATGACGTTCGATGAGATGATGATACTGAAAACCTCCTAAGAAATTGAGAAAGAAGAACCTGTGCCCAAGGAAGACTCAGCACTCGAGTCAATAAAAGTTGAAGTGGAGACTGAAAGTAAATCTGATATGCCCCCAGATCAACACTTCAACGAAGAGATCCTTGAAGATGAACTAAGAATACCGGTGAGTTCCTCTGAGTCTATCCAAAGAAAGACTAGACTCCTGAGATGGAACTTGAAGAGTACTAACTAGCTATAGACAGGCTAAGGAGAATAATTAACCTAGGACATATGGCGAGGCTATGAAGAGTGAAAATAAGAAAAAATTACAGTAGGCCATGGAAGAAGAAATTAGTTCTCTTAGGAAGAACAATACCTGAAAGTTAGTGGAAAGACCTCAAAAGAAGCTAGTTGGGTGCAAGTGGATGTATAAGGTGAAGGAGGGGATACCGGGGATTGAGCTTACAAGATTCAAGGCTATATTAGTAGCACAAGATTTTACTCAGAGAGAGGGAGTCGATTTTCATGAGATATTCTCTCCAATTGTTAAGCATACATCTTTTAGAATTTTGTTAGCCATGTGTGCAAACCTTGATTTATATTTAGAGCAAATGGATGTAAAGATAGCTTTTCTACATGGAGAGCTTGAAGAGACGATATACATGGCACAGCCACAAGGGTTCGAGGAACCTGAAAAAGAAAATCATGCTTATTTGCTAAAGAAGTCATTATACGGGTTAAAGCAATCACCTAGACAGTGATATTGGAGATTTGATGAGTTTATGATGGCTTGTGGCTTTAGTAGGAGCAAGTATGACGGATGTGTATACTTCAAGAACATAAGTTGTGGGATGATGTATTTACTTCTATACATTGATGATATGTTAATCGCATGCAAGAATATGGAAGAAGTACAGAAGCTCAAGAAGCAGTTGAGTGGCGAGTTTGAAATGAAGGATTTAGGAGCAGCAAAGAGAATTTTAGGTATAGATATTGTGAGAAAAAGAAAAGATGTTATCTTTTTGTTCCAACAACGATATATACTCCAAATTCTAGAGAAGTTTGGTATGTCCAACGCAAAGGCTATCTCTACCCCTTTGGCCGTGCATTTCAGACTTTCAGCAGCACAGTCATCGACATTTGAAGAAGAGAAACTGCAGATGAGCAAAGTACTGTATGCAAGCGCTGTGGGGAGCATCATGTATGCAATGGTTTGTATAAGACCAGACATAGCACAAGCTGTGAGTATGGTGAGTAGATATATGACAAATCTGGGTAAAGATCACTAGCTTGCAGTAAGTGGATTCTGAGATATATCAATGGGACGTCAAATCACGAATTGATATATAAGAGGGATGATGACAACAATGAAATGGTAAGAGGGTATGTAGACTCAGATTATGCAGGTGATCTAGACAAGAGAAGGTCGTTGACGGGCTACGTATTCACAGTGTTTGGGTGTAGTGTGTGTTGGAGATTAGTTCTACAACATGTGGTTGCACTCTCTACCACAGAGGCGGAGTACATAGTTGTTGATGAAGCTATCAAGGAGGCCATATGGTTAAAAGACATATGTGCAGAGATATTGGCTAATGAAGATGTAAACACCGGTGTATATTGTGATAGTTAGAGTGCTATACACCTAAACAAGCATCAAGTGTTCCACGAAAAGTCTAACTTCACTACTTTGGACAATCTCTCGAATGTAATGGAGTCTCACATCAATCTGTTTCGACTTTTCGTGGAACACTTGATGCTTGTTTAGGTGTATAGCACTCTAACTATCACAATATACACCGGTGTTTACATCTTCATTAGCCAATATCTCTGCACATATGTCTTTTAACCATATGGCCTCCTTGATAGCTTCATCAACAACTATGTACTCCGCCTCTGTGGTAGAGAGTGCAACCACATGTTGTAGAACTAATCTCCAACACACACTACACCCAAACACTGTGAATACGTAGCCCGTCAACGACCTTCTCTTGTCTAGATCACCTGCATAATCTGAGTCTACATACCCTCTTACCATTTCATTGTTGTCATCATCCCTCTTATATATCAATTCGTGATTTGACGTCCCATCATGTATGCAATGGTTTGTATAAGACCAGACATAGCACAAGCTGTGAGTATGGTGAGTAGATATATGACAAATCTGGGTAAAGATCACTAGCTTGCAGTAAGTGGATTCTGAGATATATCAATGGGACGTCAAATCACGAATTGATATATAAGAGGGATGATGACAACAATGAAATGGTAAGAGGGTATGTAGACTCAGATTATGCAGGTGATCTAGACAAGAGAAGGTCGTTGACGGGCTACGTATTCACAGTGTTTGGGTGTAGTGTGTGTTGGAGATTAGTTCTACAACATGTGGTTGCACTCTCTACCACAGAGGCGGAGTACATAGTTGTTGATGAAGCTATCAAGGAGGCCATATGGTTAAAAGACATATGTGCAGAGATATTGGCTAATGAAGATGTAAACACCGGTGTATATTGTGATAGTTAGAGTGCTATACACCTAAACAAGCATCAAGTGTTCCACGAAAAGTCGAAACAGATTGATGTGAGACTCCATTACATTCGAGAGATTGTCCAAAGTAGTGAAGTTAGTCTAACAAAAATAACGTCTTCTAAAAACCCTGCTGATATGTTGACTAAGCCACTGCCCTCAGTTAAGTTCGTTCTATGCAAGGACTTAACCAGAGTCATTACTTTGTGAGGGTGACCGAAGATGCAGAAATGAGAGATCGAGTTACTTTGTGAATGATTTTGAATCAAGGAGGGGACTTGTGAGAATATTGATTGAAAATCATCGAAATATGATTTGGAGATCAAGCTAAGTTGATAGGGTGCACGAGGATTGAAAACGGACGCGAAAGGAGGCAAAAAATGAAGAGGGGCGTACCAGGCATGGGTGCCTAGGCGGGAGCACCAGCGCCGCAGTGGTGAGAGCTGAGTGCCGCGGTGCTAGTCACGGAAATCCGTTTGCCGTTTTGAGTTTTTCTTATTTCGTCTCCCACTTATTTCAGGACTCCCTAATACGACTTCCACACGTATAGGGTAAACCTAGGACATCCCAAAACCTATATAAAAGGCTATCAATTGGCTTGTAAACACATCTTAGTGATCAAACAATATCTTTGTGATAGGTTGAGAAATCTTAGTGATCATCAATAAACTTTATGGTTCTTTGTGAGGGAAAATCCCTAGAGTGATAGAGAGAGTTTTCTTTGTGATTTTTCTTATAATAGACATACTTTGTGAGTGCCTTGTAATTCATAATAAGAAAGAGTGTAATCTTGATCCGCCGTGGACATAAATAAGTTACCGAACCACGTAAATTCTTTGTGTGTTCTTCTTCTACCATTTTTCTCTTTATTGCTTAATTAATTTGTTTTGCATTTGTTATTTGAATAATTTTACTTATTTGTGTACTTCCACTTCAACAATTTTAATAATTATTAATAATATAATAATAAAGACCGTAACGTATACTAAAACAGTACTTTTTTTTGGTTGCTATTTATGACTTTCATAGAATCATATTAATGTACTAAAGTTATATGTAGTATATATATGAATTTAAGTTATATATAAAAAATAAATCATATTTAGATTGTGATTTTTTTTTATTAATTTGCATCTAAAAATCTTAATCTTTTTTCTGTTTGTAATTTACATTCTCAATTCTATGTAACAAATATTAAATGATCCAAAATCTTAAGAAATGATACATTTATTTTGTTTAAACCTTTTTGTTGCATTTAAAAATAAAAGATAATTAAGTACATAATAATTAGTGATGTATCAAAGACTTAATGCCAATAAATTTATGGGTAATTTTGTTGAAAAAAATTAATATTTTTATGTAAATATTAATGCTGGAATTATATGCTACTAATACTATATAATATATAGTATGCTTATTAAGAAAATTATTAATAAAATAAGAATTAAACCCGAAAATATTATTATTAGAGGATCATCAATTCAACTTAGTTGAATAATCATATTGTGATGTCATTTTGAAGTGTCACAAATTCCTTTGATTAAAACATATTATATTATCAACTAATTGTATATTTTGATTAATTATTAGCATACTATATTACTAATCAATTATTATTCAAACATGATAGTAGTATATATATTTTCAAATATCTCCACTAATAAACTTAATTTTATTAGAAAAAATAAATAGCATGATAGATTTATATGCTAAAGTGTTATGTATTAATTTTATATGTACAAAAATATCTGTCGTGTTATTTTAATGTGTATGAATTTTATAAGTTGAATATAACATATAATTTTTCGAGTCAATAAATCAATTAAATTATTTGAATTTAATTGTTTTTGTTTTTTATATCAATCATGGTAAGCATAGTCTAACGGTAAAATAATTTAAAATATATTTGATGAATTATAAAGCTAAAAAGCAGATAACAAAAAAATGTATCGATGTTGAGTTAAAAGAAAAAGAAATAAAAGGAAACTTTGGGGATTACATTTCTCAAAAGCAATGAAAACTTAAGAAAGTAATTGTAAACTTTTTTTTTTTTTTGGTTTTTGAAATTAGAAGAAAGCTAAAGTTGTTTTTCAAGGGTCCTCTTATGAATTCAACCTAATAATACTTGATAGAGTCTCTTAATAAGTGCTTTTTTAAGAAGCATTTTGAGTGCTTATATACTTCTTGAATAAATTATAAAATTACAAGTTAAATAAAAAGGTGATCATCGATCAAACTCCATTTAATTTTTCATTCGCTTAAATTTTCTATTCAAATCAAAATCATTTTTCAATCCAAAGACAGAAAACCATCTCTTTTACTTTGGTGGTTCTCATTAAAATAAATTCTCCTTATATGAACATGTGAAAAATAAAATAAAAGTAGATTGTATGTCACCAGTTGATGGGAATTTGCCACTTTCTTGTAATTTTTCTATATTTATTATTTATTTTACTGAATTATTTTAATATTATTTAATTACCCCTTTGCCATCATAAAACTAACAGTCAAAATATATTTTATGAGAATATAATGGCATTTTTATATAATTATTTTTATGTTTTTATATTTAAATTTGATAAAAATTTTAAAAGATGCATATTTGTAATTTTAGTGCATTAGACTTTTAGTATTAGTGGCTTTTAGGACATTTTAGCTTTTAGTATATATTTTCAATAAATGAATTTTTGTCTTTTAATAAATAAATATTTTTGTTTTCTTTTTGTGAGTACTAATGCAAATTTATGACATTTTTTTGCATTTTCAATTCTAAATTAAGAGCATTTAAATCATTTTATATTATAGTGAACTCTTAATATATTTAATTTAGTGTCAAATATTATTCATATATTATATATATAGTAAAATAGTAAAAAAATCTTAAAATTAGGGTTGTGCTTTTTGGGTTTGAAAAGAATCTAATTTTTATTTAGAATTTTTAAATTAGTCTCGAATGGAACCGACTCGGGATGTGTCTCGAAATGAGGTTCGGGACCTAGGTCTTATTTGGGTTGGTTAAATTTATTGGCCTATATCTTGAATTGGTCTTATGTTTTTTTAAATTTTTGACTCATGTTTTTTTTAATAAATCTTTTGGATATTAGGCTAAATTTAAGTTTTTGCACTGATTTTGACAAATTATATTTTTGTGTTTTTATGTTTTAGATATTTTTTTATTTTAAAGGAATTTATATTTAAATTAATTTTGGTAAAATTTCCCTAAACATTAAGTATTAAAAAAAATATTTGCAAATTTGCGATTTTCAAAATTTATCTTTCACAAGTTTAAAAAAATATATATTTTTCATCACCAATCAACAAGTCGAAATAATATAATACAATAACTGACAAATATTTTAATTTCAATTCACATTGACATATATGATATAACATTTAAAAAAATAAATTTTTATTTCCAAAATAAATAATAATTTTAAAATTTGAAATTTGAAATTTTAATTTAATTAATAGATATCTTAATAAATATTTTAATTTTTTTAAAAACATGGCCAAATCTAGTTGGCAAATTTAGCAAAATTTATAATTTCCAATTTGAAAATTTTAATTTGAATTTTTTTTAATTTTTAATTTTTATTTATTTTCGAGTTAGAGACAAATCCTAGTTTAATTTGAAAAATGTTCCAATTTAATTAGGTCTTTCAAGTCCCTAAAAAAGGGGACTTTAAAAGTCTCAAATTTTTTGAGTTAAGACCGTAAACGGGATAGATTCCAAAAAAATGTCCACTCCTATCTAAAACATAGTCATTTTGTAGAATTTTCATAATGACATAGGATAATGGAATAATGTGAAGAAAGTAAGAGTGATAATAGTAATTATAAAAAAAATTACAAAAAAAAAAAAATTTCTGTTTTGAGTTATTTCTTCAATGCATTGATTATCCCTATTATTGTAAAATGGCATTTTCATATAAACTAGTTAAGAAGATATGTCCCGTTAAATTAAGAAAATATACAAAATCATTTAATGAGATTGATCAATAACCATGCGATCTACCACCACATGGATCGTAACTTTTTTTTGTCTTTCACGAATAGAGCCATTAAAATAAAACTTAATTTCTAATCTCATCTCATTATTGAAACGTGAACTAAACTCTTTTTAAATTGATGGGGTAAATATGATTACGATTTTTTGTTTTAATTGTTCTACAGATGGAAATGATTTCACCTGCATTTTTGTAGCATTCATCAAATTAGACGAAGGAAATACACCATTTCAAAATAATATTATAATCGAAAACAGCTGAGCCCAAAGCAACTGACCCCTCCCAGTTGTAATGGGCCGGAGCCCATGCAGAAATGGTAAAAAAGTTGGTAGTGCTAGATCGCTTGTTAACGAAAGTGCTTATTTTTTTTCACAGATTATAGGAAGCAGATGTCATGAGATGATTGTTGTGGGTTGATAATTCTATATATACTTTTGACATATCTGCGAATAAGGACACACATAAATGGTTGCTGTACATGACAAATAGCACAAAACAAACTAAATGGAGACTAGAGAGACAAGTACTACCCCTCAAAGCACTTTTAGAACTTAGAAGAACGTCCTATGAACAATGCCTGGACCGTCATCATCATACTCACTCTTGGAAATCCACATCTGTGACAATAATAGAGATTATTTTATGTGAATATGTTCACGAACAAATACAAACTTCAACAAGTTAAGTCAATAAATTAATTTGACGATGATGATCACCTGCTGGAACGTGCTGAGAGATGCAAACAGTGATCCTCCAATCCAAACACCGTACATTCTCTCCGGTGGAGCCACGATGTTAATCTTCATGTCACTCGGAGCAAATGCAGCAACCTCTTTGCTCAAACGATCGGCAAAACCTGGAAACAGAGTTGAGCCACCACTGAGCACAATGTTAGCGAACAGGTCCTTTCTGATATCAACATCACAGTTAACAACGGAAAAGTGGATGACTTGGCCGTCGGGTAGCTCGTAGCTTTTCTCGACATAAGAGGGGTTAATCTTGGCAGTTTCAAGTTCTTGCTCATAGTCTAGGGCAACATAAGTTAGCTTCTCCTTCATGTCACGCACAATTTCCCGCTCCGCCGTGGTGAAAAACTTGTAGCCTTTCTCAGCAAGGAAACAAGTTAATGCATTTGTTGAGGGAGGTAACGTCATTCTCCCTCGTGAGGTTATGTTGAAGCAAAGAACTCAAGATTCAGCCTAGAACTCTAACCTCCTTGCACAGCGGAATAACCTGTCAATCAAGCAAAACCAACAAAAATTCAAAGCAGAAAACAAAAGAGCACAACACAATCTACGTGGTTCGGCTAATCGCCTACGTCCACGGTGGATCCAAAGATCCTAGCCTCTCTTATTATAACTCCTTAGAGATTTTACAAGGAAACACAATATGAAGAACCCTCAAAAGGACCTAAACGTTTAGTGAACCCTTTGCTCTACCACGAACAATGATCACCCAAACAACGGTTCCACCCTAGCGCACACAAGCACTTAGTGTCTACCCAGCTCTTCCTTTTTCTTAGAGTCTCTCTCAATGCTTGATATGAAATCAAGGGTTTACAAGTGTTTATATAGAGTATATTTCGTGCCTATTAACCCTATTCCTTGTTGGAGTAAGAGTCCACTTGTTTTGGAAATCTAAAACTTCCCAAAACTCGAAATCCCGAATCAAAACGGACTTTTCCACGAGTTCTGGCGCTGCGGCGCTCGTCCTTGGGCGCTGCAGCGCTGGACAGAATCGCGCCCAGCGCTGCGGCGCTGGTTTTACTGTCTTGGGCGCCACGGCGCTGAGCCATTGGCGCCGCAGCGCTGAGCCCTGTAGCTATCTGCGTTTTCTTGCTCCATTCGCGTCTTTGAGTCCCGTTTCGCTTCCCCCATCGTCTCCCACAAGTCCTAAACTTCTCTATACGTATCCTATACGTTCTAGACTTCTTGTAACTCTTCACTTTGATATTCATCTCAATTCTTGGCCAACCAAGATTGTTGAATCACCAATTTTTCAACAAACCCTTCCTTGATTCAAAATCTTCCAAATAAGAAGGCTTCAGGATCCGATCCACACCAATACTCTATCACCTAGAGTTGAGTCCAGTTAAGTCTCCACCAAGACTTAACTTTTCCCGGGTTAGTGACTTCAGTCTCCAAAGGCATTCGTGCACCTTGCATAGGGTATGGATGCGTTGCACTCCTTTCTGACTCTCATCACCTCGGTGAGCACGGTTTGGATGTCGCCTAGTGGTCTGCATTGCCCCAACGCCCCGCGTTGGGCCACTCATGGTCATCCCAGTAAGCACATAGAGCCCTCCATTGTGCTTCTCACCTTCAAACCCTATAGGTCCTTTCTTTACCCTCAGTTTTCATTTTTCCGCTCTAACCGAATACCCTTCCTCATCGAGCTTGCCTAGGGATATCAAGTTCATCCTCAATTTAGGAACATGCCTCACACCATGTAATTCCCTAGTTTCTCCATCTTGCATCCTCAACCTTATGTCACAAACTCCCATGATCTCACACGTCATGTCATTCCCCATTAGAGCTTTACCTCTCTTGGCTTTATAGTTGATAAACATCGATCTGTCGGGACATATATGGACGCTGCACCCCGAATCTAGTATCCATTTACCAGCGTACTTTCCCATTGAGGCTACTAATGTGTCTATAACTTCGGTATCTTCCTCAGTACCAATTGCAGCCCACCCTCTTTGACCTTTTGATTTCGGACAATCCTTCATAAAGTGCCATTCTTTATTACAAAGGAAACACCTCTTGGATCTCTTCCTTGATTGGTTGCTCTTCCTTCCTTGAGCAAGCAAAACTGCTCCATTCTCGGACTCCGATCTCTTTGTCAATTCTTTTGAGTTCAATGATGCCTTGACATCATTCATCGTTAAAGACTCTTTTCCATACAGTAACGTATCCACAAAACTTTCATAGCTCTTCGGCAACGAACTTAACAGGATAATGGCCTTGTCTTCATCCCCAGTCTTGATGCCCAGTTGCTCAATATTAATGACGATCTTGTTGAACTCGTCAATGTGAGCTCTCAATAAAGTTCCCTCGTGCATTGTCAGCTGAAGTAGTTTCTTTTCACAAGAAGTCTATTTGCAAGAGACTTCTTCATGTACAATGCCTCGAGTCTTTTCCATAGCCCAAAAGCGGTTTCTTCATCACCAACTTCCTTTAATACTTCGTCGCTTAACGCCAGGAATAAGGTGCTGTGAGCCTTTTTTTGAATCGTGTCCCAATCTTTCTGCCCGGACTTTGAGGTTGTCGCCTCATCGCTAGTTGAGTAACTGGCCTCCTCCAAAGCTAAGTCTAGCCCTTCCTTCACTAGTAGAGCTGATAAGGGCAAATATGTCATATATTTTCTCATGTTTTTATTATTAATATTTTATGATTTTATGAGAATAGATGGCTATTTATGTGCATTATTGTTATTTATAGAGACTTGAACGAAATTTAAAGAAAGAACGCAAAAGGAGCGAAAACAGGGACTAAAATGCAAAGTTTTCAAATTATGAGTCCAGCGCCCCCGCGCCACAAGTATTTTCGCCCCAGCGCTGAAATAGTGATCGAAATAAGAAAAACGACCTGATTAAGTCGCGTCTAGCGCCCCAGCAGCAGACAGTCACCGCCTCAGCGACGATACAGCGCCCCAGCGCTATCAACATACCGCGCCAGCGGTAAAGCTGTTTTCATGCAGCGCCCCAGCGCTGAGATCCCACCGCTCCAGCGGTAATAGATTTTTCACGCGTCGCCCCAGCGACAGATGCATAGCGCGCCAGCGGTAGTGCGAGTCCTAGTCCGACGAGAATTGAGATTTTCAAGCTCATATCAATTTCTATAAAAAGCCACTCGTTCCCAGCCTTCAGGAATGAATCCAAGACGACCCAAGAGCACCAAGAATACAGAGCACGAGTCTTGGAGAGCAATAGGAGCTTAATTGAAGCAACTTTAAAGAGAGATACAAGACGTTCTTCGGCATCAAGAGTTCCTAGGCAGTGCAATTAAGAGCAATTCGACGTCTATATCGGTTTGCTAATAATTGTATCATGATTTATAATTATTTTTATTGCTGTTCTCTTGTAGCCATGAGCTAATTTATTTTCTAGGGTTAATATTTGAACTCAATATGTGCGCTTAAATTGCCATATCTTTTAGTATTTAATAAACTTAGTCATTTATTATTTAAATTACTCGTGTTTAATGCTTCAATATATCTGGCCAATATATGGTGAATGAGTTGGTAATATTATTGATAAACTCGGAAGAGGAATCATAATATTTAGACCTAGGTAATTTGATGCATGATTGTAGAGTAACATTCAATGTTGCATATGCAAGTTTCAATTTAGGATAGGAATATACCTAATTGGCATGTATGATCAATAAGACCTAATCTTAATGAATCTTAATTTATTACAAGTACCATAGGAATATAGGTATTTGGTAAATTAGGGTATACTTGCATGACCTTGGAAGAGGTTTGTGAATATATTAGTGTCTTGATCAATAATAAAGACTAAGTGAGTTAAATATTAGAGGATTAATCATTAGAAACATATTGAGGGATAATATTAATCCTAGGTTTCCTCTACATTGCTATCACCTAATTTTCTTTACATTGTGTTTTTGTTTTATATTTCTTACATTCAGTCTTAGATTTTTATTTATCTGAATAATTATTAGGAAGATATAATTTTAGTAATTGGTTTAAAAAGAAGAAACTATCCCTGTGGGTTCGACATCCGACTTATTTATTCTCTTTATTACTTGCATACGATAGTGTATACTTGCACTTAATTTATGATATAGAAATATCGCATTAAGTTTTTGGCGCCGTTGCCGGGGATAATTATCTACTTTTTCACCAATATTAATATCAATCTTTCTAGTTTTTACTTCAGAATTTTTTTATTTTTATTTTTCTTAATTTAGTTTTACTTTTTTTCTTACGAGGTACATGCGAAGATCGAAAAGTGAAGACTTGATTGCTTTTGATCCAGAGATTGAAAGAACTTTAAGAAGAATTAGAAGAGAGCAAAATCAAGTTAACACCATGGAAGATCAAGTACCAATTGCACCTGACAATGAAGCAAGACCACTAAGGGAGTATGCTGTTCCTTTAGTCAATGGAATCCATTCAAGCATTCAAAGACCAACTGTTCAAGCTAACAACTTCGAGATCAAGCCAAGCACAATTCAAATGCTCAAGGATTCGGTACAATTTGGAGGATTGCCCAATGACGATCCAAACATGCACATCATCAACTTCTTGGAGATATGTGATACATTCAAGTACAATGGGGTGTCCGATGATGCAATCCGTCTAAGATTGTTTCCCTTTTCCTTGAGAGACAAAGCAAAAAGTTGGCTGCTATCACTTCCATCTGGATCTATAGCTACATGGGATGATCTTGCACAAAAGTTCCTCGCCAAATTCTTTCCACCTGCTAAAACTGCCAAGATGAGGAACGACATCACATCATTCCTACAACTAGATGGAGAATCTCTTTACGAGGCATGGGAGAGATACAAGGATATGCAAAGAAAATGTCCTCATCATGGAGTTCCGAAGTGGTTACTTGTACAAACATTCTACAATGGATTAGCCGGTCAATTTAGAACAATAGTAGATGCTGCAGCTGGAGGAGCACTCATGAACAAATCCACCGATGAAGCTTATGATCTACTAGATGAGATGGCGTCCAATGCCTATCAATGGCCCACTGAAAGGTCAACCACAAGAAAGATTGCTGGATTACATGAAGTGGACACTTTGACTACATTATCTGCCCAAGTCAATCTCTTGACCAAACAATTAAGCAACTTGGGAGTTAATGCTATCAAGAGTCAACCCATCACTTGCGATTTCTGTGGAAGCAATCATGCTAATGGACAATGCATGGAGACTGCTCAATATATAGGGGACTTTAACCGCAACAATCCTAATTCAAATTTTTACAATCCTGGATGGAGAAATCACCCCAACTTCTCATGGAGCAATAATAATCAAGGACAACATTCCACAGCTCCTCCTGGCTTCCAACCACAAATCCAGCAAGAGAAAAAATCAGACATTGAAGACATGCTCTTACAATTTATGAAGAAAACAGATGCACTCTTCCAAAGTCAAGCAGCTTCACTTAGAGCCTTGGAGAATCAAGTAGGACAACTTGCTACAGCAATAAACAATCGACCTCAAGGAACTCTACCAAGCAACACCGAAGTCAATCCAAAAGGAAGCATAGAACAGTGCCAGGCCATCTCCCTAAGAAGTGGTAAAGTCTTACATGATAACATTCCTTAACCACAGCTTTCGGAAATGATAGAGAAGGAAAAAGAACCAGTGGTCCAGCAAGATGACGTGCAACCATATAGACCACCTATACCATTTCCTCAGAGATTACAGCAGCTCAGAAACCAAGAGAAGAGTGATAAGACGCAGAAAAGCATAGAATCTGGTATTCAAGTGCAAGAACAGAAAAGAGAAAATGCAGCAGAAGATACCAATAGCAACCCACAGAAGCAACCTACGCAGTCATTCACTCCACCACCTCCATTTCCTCAGAGACTGCAAAAGAAGAAACTAGATAAGCAATTTTCTAAATTTCTTGATATTTTTAAGAAATTACATATTAATCTTCCTTTTACAGATGCACTGGAGCAAATGCCGAGCTATGTGAAATTTATGAAGGAAATCCTATCAAAGAAGAGAAAGATAGATGACTTCGAGACTGTGGCCCTAACAGAAGAGTGTAGCGCCATCCTTCTAAAGAAGCTACCTCCAAAGCTCAAAGATCCTGGGAGCTTTACCATACCATGCTCAATTGGAAATTATGATTTTGGGAAGGCACTTTGTGATCTGGGAGCTAGCATCAATCTTATGCCATTGTCTGTGTATAAAAAGTTGGGACTGAAAGAAGCCAAACCAACGAATATCACACTTCAGTTAGCAGATCGTTCTCTCACCTATCCTAAGGGATTAATTGAAGATGTGTTGGTTAAGGTCGATAAATTCATCTTCCCTGCAGATTTTATTGTTTTGGATATAGAAGAAGACAAGGAGATCCCAATCATCCTTGGAAGACCCTTCCTAGCCACTGGAAGAACAATTATTGATGTGCAAAAAGGGGAGTTGACCATGAGAGTACAAGAGGATACAGTCACTTTTAAAGTCTTCAAGGAGATCAAATTACCAGCTGAAAATGAAGACTGTTTCTGCATTAATGTGGTGCATCCAAGCATTAAGCAAATTAAAGATATGGAGGCATTGGATTCTCACATCCGAAAAAGAGCATTGAAGCATAGGAAGGCAAGAGAGAAGAAGAAAAAGCAGCATCACGACGAAGCAAGCAAAGAGAAAGAAAAGGAAGAACCATCTCCCCGGTCTAAGATTAAAGTCTTCCCGGAGAGACATAAGGAGAATGCAGCAAAAGATACTGCCCGAGGTTTAATTGCAAAAATATGGAAGCCGAAAAAGAAGAAAGCCAGCAAGATCACTCACACAAATGCTTCCACCAACATCTTTGATCCACCATAAGAGAATATGAAGCCCCGTCAAGCCGATGACGTTAAATCAAGTGCTACTTGGGAGGCAACCCAAGGAAAGTATTATTATTATTATTATCATTTTTTTTTATTTTTTTCAGCATTTAAAAAACCAAAAAAAAAAAAACCAAGAATTTCAGCGCTCCAGCGGCATGACATGGCGCGGCAGCAAAAATTAACCAAGGAAGTCTCTTACTTTCACTTATTTTTTTTTTTTGACATTGGGGACAATGTCTAAATTAAGTTTGGGGGTGGGAAACACTTTCTTGTGTTCATTTTACTGCATGATTTGGGTGGTCATTCTTGTGGGTTAAATATTTTTTTTAGTTACTTAGTTTTTTTTTTTAGTTAATTCATTTTTATTAGGTTTTGATAAGATGATCATTAGTCTATGATAAGAAAAAGAATACATGGTTGAATTTATTTTTACACATCCATAGGGAATGATAGATACTTGAGACAATTTTAATTATTTAAGTTTAGGAACAAATTCGACCTTATTTATTATCACCAATTTTTTTTGAGCACTTTATAAGCATGAATAGTTATAATTATTACTTAGAGATACTTATGTTTTAGAGAGTACACCACAGTCTCGAAGACCGATACTCTAGAACTTGTCTTTCGTTACTACTTGAGGCGAAATTCTAGGAAACACATGAATAGGGAAATGACATTAGGCCATCTTTGGACCGATTGAGCATTTCTAGCCTACCTTTTATTATATATTTATCCCTAGTACCCTATTTTGAGCCTAATTACCCATTCTTTGGTTTAACCACATTACAAGCCCAAGACTTAAAGTTTACTTATCTAAAAATTTACCCGTAACACCATAAACCTTGCATTTACTTAGAAATACTCTTGAAAAGAAAAAAATTGTGGTGATATGAGAAAAATAAGTTTGGGTGGTATTTGTCAATCTAAGTTTGGGGGTATTTCAAAAAAAAAAAAAAAGAGTAAGAAAAATACCCCCAGCTTAAGGAAAAGAAGAAATTATTTGAAAAATAAAAAGTTGAAAAGAAGGATGGGAACACAATTAGTTTGGGGGAAGAGATAATACAAGGAAAAGAAGATCAAGAGGTTTCTAGGTAAAATCTAAGTGTTCATGGTGTAATTTGAACTTCATATATTTATCCTTTTATCTCACCTTGACCTTAGCCTTACATTACAAGCTAAGTAAAGTCCTAAATAGATCCATAGACATGTGATTTTCTACATTAGTGGAGAGTGGTAATAAAGACAAGCTTATGGAAGTGTCATTATACAAATAAAATGCCGAGACATCATCTTTTCTGTACAAACTAAAGTATAAAGTAAATCAAAGTATGGTTTTCGCTATTTGCTTGCTGCTTGCACACACATACATGGTGATTATTTATGAGGAAGAATGAGGGACTAAATGAAGATAATTAGAATTGTTAATAGCTATTTGTCTACCTTAAGGATTTGTACCATTTCGTCAGCCTTTGAGACAATGATTTTGATCATCTTATTAGTATTAGTATATTTTGTTTTGTTAAATGAGTCAAGTATAACCCTTTGTTTCTCTCTTAGTTTTATTTTATTGCTTGAGGACAAGCAAGGATTTAAGTTTGGGGGAATTTGATAAGGGCAAATATGTCATATATTTTCTCATGTTTTTATTATTAATATTTTATGATTTTATGAGAATAGATGGCTATTTATGTGCATTATTGTTATTTATAGAGACTTGAACGAAATTTAAAGAAAGAACGCAAAAGGAGCGAAAACAGGGACTAAAATGCAAAGTTTTCAAATTATGAGTCCAGCGCCCCCGCGCCACAAGTATTTTCGCCCCAACGCTGAAATAGTGATCGAAATAAGAAAAACGACCTGATTAAGTCGCGTCTAGCGCCCCAACAGCAGACAGTCACCGCCTCAGCGACGATACAGCGCCCCAGCGCTATCAACATATCGCGCCAGCGGTAAAGCTGTTTTCATGCAGCGCCCCAGCGCCGAGATCCCACCGCTCCAGCGGTAATAGATTTTTCACGCGTCGCCCCAGCGACAGATGCATAGCGCGCCAGCGGTAGTGCGAGTCCTAGTCCAACGAGAATTGAGATTTTCAAGCTCATATCAATCTCTATAAAAAGCCACTCGTTCCCAGCCTTCAGGAATGAATCCAAGACGACCCAAGAGCACCAAGAATACAGAGCACGAGTCTTGGAGAGCAATAGGAGCTTAATTGAAGCAACTTTAGAGAGAGATACAAGACGTTCTTCGGCATCAAGAGTTCCTAGGCAGTGCAATTAAGAGCAATTCGACGTCTATATCGGTTTGCTAATAATTGTATCATGATTTATAATTATTTTTATTGCTGTTCTCTTGTAGCCATGAGCTAACTTATTTTCTAGGGTTAATATTTGAACTCAATATGTGCGCTTAAATTGCCATATCTTTTAGTATTTAATAAACTTAGTCATTTATTATTTAAATTACTCGTGTTTAATGCTTCAATATATCTGGCCAATATATGGTGAATGAGTTGGTAATATTATTGATAAACTCGGAAGAGGAATCATAATATTTAGACCTAGGTAATTTGATGCATGATTGTAGAGTAACATTCAATGTTGCATATGCAAGTTTCAATTTAGGATAGGAATATACCTAATTGGCATGTATGATCAATAAGACCTAATCTTAATGAATCTTAATTTATTACAAGTACCATAGGAATATAGGTATTTGGTAAATTAGGGTATACTTGCATGACCTTGGAAGAGGTTTGTGAATATATTAGTGTCTTGATCAATAATAAAGACTAAGTGAGTTAAATATTAGAGGATTAATCATTAGAAACATATTGAGGGATAATATTAATCCTAGGTTTCCTCTACATTGCTATCACCTAATTTTCTTTACATTGTGTTTTTGTTTTATATTTCTTACATTCAGTCTTAGATTTTTATTTATCTGAATAATTATTAGGAAGATATAATTTTAGTAATTGGTTTAAAAAGAAGAAACTATCCCTGTGGGTTCGACATCCGACTTATTTATTCTCTTTATTACTTGCATACGATAGTGTATACTTGCACTTAATTTATGATATAGAAATATCGCATCAAGAGCCCTAACCTTCTTCCTCCAAAGATTGAAGTCATTCATCCCATTGAACTTCTCTATTTCTTGCTTGATTGTAGCCATGGTTTAAATATCCCAGATGTGTATTATCGAACCTCTAGCTCTGATACCAGTTTGTTAAGGGAGGTAACGCCCTTCTCCCTCGTGAGGTTATGTTGAAGCGAAGAACCCAAGATTCAGCTTAGAACTCGAACCTCCTTGCGCAGCGGAATAACCTGTCAATCAAGCAAAACCAACAAGAATTCAAAGCAGAAAACAAAAGAGCACAACACAATCTACGTGGTTCGGCCAATCGCCTACGTCCACGGTGGATCCAAAGATCCTAGCCTCTCTTATTATAACTCCCTAGAGATTTTACAAGGAAACACAATATGAAGAACCCTCAAAAGGACCTAAACGTTTAGTGAACCCTTTGCTCTACCACGAACAATGATCACCCAAACAACGGTTTCACCCTAGCGCACACAAGCACTTAGTGTCTACCCAGCTCTTCCCTTCTCTTAGAGTCTCTCTCAATGCTTGATATGAAATCAAGGGTTTACAAGTGTTTATATAGAGTATATTTCGTACCTATTAACCCTATTCTTTGTTGGAGTAAGAGTCCACTTGTTTTGGAAATCTAAAACTTCCCAAAACTCGAAATCCCGAATCAAAACGGACTTTTCCACGCGTTCTGGCGCTGCGGCGCTCGTCCTTGGGCGCTGCAGCGCTGGACAGAATCGTGCCCAGCGCTGCGGCGCTGGTTTTACTGTTTTGGGCGCCACGGCGCTGAGCCATTGGCGCCGCAGCGCTGAGCCCTGTAGCTATCTGCGTTTTCTTGCTCCATTCGCGTCTTTGAGTCCCGTTTCGCTTCCCCCATCGTCTCCCACAAGTCCTAAACTTCTCTATACGTATCCTATACGTTCTAGACTTCTTGTAACTCTTCACTTTGATATTCATCTCAATTCTTGGCCAACCAAAATTGTTGAATCACCAATTTTCCAACAGCATTAGTAATATCAAGGCCAATAACGTCCAAATGGTTAATAGTATGTGTTAGGGCAAATCCCTCGTAGATTGGCACAGTATGAGATACCCCATCACCAGAATCCACCACAAAACCTGTTCAAATAGAAAGCCATTTGATCATCAATCTGATTAAGAATCCATTTAGTATAGAAATATTGTCTGCTTGATGTAAAGGTTTGTGATTTGATGCTATAGATTAGTAAATGGATGCTTAAAAAACATTTACAGCTGTGAAGTAAATATACCAAACATATATTACAAATACTAATTAGTAGAAGCGTCTCTAGGCCAAACGGATCGTAAATAGTAGAAAGAATTAAATTTCCGGTTGCCATGAATCTACTTGCTACCTAACAATGATTTATACGTACCTGTTGTACGACCGGAGGCATGAAGAGCGAGAACGGACGTGAGAGCAAGATACATGGCGGGCACATTGAATTGTTCAAACATAATTTGTGTCATCATCTCTCTGTTGATTTTAGGGTTTCTAGGCGATTCAGTGAGAATCACAGGGTGATCTTCGGGATAAACATGGAGTTCATTGTAGAAAGTGTGTTTCCAAATCTTTTCCATATCATCCCAGTTAATAATAACAGTACTATGACAAATTGGGTACTTCACTTTCAGAATATCTCTTTTTGATTGAACCTCATTACCCCCATAGTAACCCTTCTGCTGCAATATCCCGTCTCCAGCATCGACGGCGGTGTCCCGGGGCCGGCCAATAATGTTAGGAAAAACTGTCCTGGGAGCCTTATCACCAGCAAATCCAGCCTACAACCAAACAGTTCATTGAAAAGTTTTTGCCAAGTAAGCTTAGAACTGATCAGACCAGAAATGGAAGATGCATAAAATTGATTTGCCTTGATAGTTCCAGATCCATTGTCGATAACAAGGGGTTGAATATCTTCAGAATCAGCCTTTTTTTTTTCTCTTAAACCTGCAAAAGATATACAAATTAAGTGAACTTTATTATCAATGGAGAATAATTCCATCTTCATCTACCAAATTAAAATGAAGTATTAGTCAACTCAAGACGTGCCATTTAAAATCAATTTTATGTTGTCAACTCCACTATTTAATTAATTGAATAATTATTTTGACTTGGATTATTCTTGTAACGGGTGGTTCAACCATCAAAATAATGTTAATAATAAATAAATAATTACATAAAAAATCAACAATGCAACTTTTCCTGATGTTTGATCAAGCGAGTTTCGGGGACGAAATCCACTTTGATGGATTTGATAGGAATAATATCTTATGTTATCCCATATATAAATTAAATTTAATCTAGCATCAACAATTATATGTAATTTCTTCTATATATTGTTTCTTTTGTTGTCGGTTTTCCTTCTGGGTCTTTGGTTCTTTTGTTCTCCCATTTTCTATTGAATTTGTTTTTTTTTTTCTCTTCAATGGAATTTCTTGGTTTGCGAGATCTGATGAACAAAATAAATAAAAATTTACTTTAAAACAAAAATTAACATAACTGATTGAATTTGAAAGGGCCAAATCTTTTCTTTAATCCCCTGTTTTGTTATATCATGTCTAATGTTAAAGCGGAAGTACACAAAATAAAAAAAATAAAAAATATTTTAAATAAATAATAATGTAGAACAAATTATTAAGAAAAAAAGAGAGAAAGGAGTAGAAGTAGAACATACAAAGAATTACGTGGTTTGACAATTTACCTACGTCCACGGCAGATCGAGATTACACTCTTATCTTATTATGAATTACAAGGCACTCACAAAGTATGCCTTTTACAAAAAAGATCACAAAGAAAACTCTCTCTCTCTCTCTAGGAATTTTCTCTCACAAAGAATCATAAAGATTATCACTAAGATCACTAAGATATGTTTACAAGTCAATTGATAGCCTTTATATAGGCTTTGGGACGACCTAGGTTTACCCTATACGTGTGGGAGTCGTATTAGGGAGTCCTGGAGTAAGTGGGAGATGAAATAAAAAAGTTTCCTTATTTCAAGATACTATTCCCGTCTCCAGTGCCGCGACGCTGGCGCGCTTCTACTGAGCGCTGCGGCGCTGGTCTTCTGTCGCCCACGCCTGGTCGCTGCGACGTTGGCGCCTGGTGTGCCCTTCTTCGTTTTTTACCTCATTTCGCGTCCGTCTTCGATCCGTGGGCACCCTACGCACTTGGCTTGATCTCCAAATCATATTTCGATGATTTTCAATCAATATCTTCACAAATTCTCTCATTGATTCAAAATCATTTACAAAACAAATCGATCTCTCATTTTTGCATCTTCGGTCACCTTCACAAAGTAGTGACTTCGGTTAAGTCCTTACATAAGATGAATATAAATGAGGGCAGTGTCTTAGTCAACATATCAGCAGGGTTTTTAGACTACGCTATCTTTGTTAGACTAATTTCACCACTTTGGATAATCTCCCGAATGTAATGGAGCCTCACATCAATATGTTTCGACCTCTCGTGGAACACTTGATGCTTGTTTAGGTGTATGGCACTCTGACTGTCACAATATACACCGGTGTTCACATCTTTACTAGCAAATACCTCTGCACATATGCCTTTTCACTACACGACCTCCTTTATAGCTTCACCAACAGCTATGTACTCCGCCTCTGTGGTAGAGAGTGCAACTACATGTTGTAGAACTGATCCCCAACACATACTACACCCAAACACTGTGAATACGTAGCCCGTTAACGATCTTATCTTGTTTAGATCACTTGTATAATCTGAGTCTACGTACCCTCTTCCCATTTCATTGCTGTTCTCATCCCTCTTATATATTAACCCGTGATTTGGTGTCCCCTTGAGATATCTCAGAATCCACTTTACTGCAAGCCAGTGATCTTTTCCCGGATTTGCCATGTATCTACTCATAATTGCATATATAATGCTCCCCACATCACTTGCATATAGTACTTTGCTCATCTGCAGTTTCTCCTCATCGGATATAGGCGACTGTACTGCTAAAAATTTAAAATGCATGGCCAAAAGAGTAGAGACAGCATTCGCATTTGACATACCAAACTTCTCCAAACTTTTGACTATATATCGTTGTTGGGATAAGAAGATAATATCTCTTCTTTCCCTCACAATATCTATACCCAAAATTCTCTTCGCTGCTAGTAAATCCTTCATTTCAAACTCACTACTCAACTGTTTCTTGAGCTTCTGTATTTCTTCCATATTCTTGCATACGATCAACATATCATTGACGTATAGAAGCAAATACATCATCTCACAACTTATGTTCTTGAAGTACATGCATCCGTCATACTTGCTTCTACTAAAGCCATAAGCCATCATAAATTCATCAAATCTCCTATACCACTGTTTAGGTGATTGCTTTAACTCGTATAATGACTTCTTTAGCAAACAAGCATGATCTTCTTTTTTGGGCTCCTCGAACCCTTGCGGCTGTGCCATGTATATCATTTCTTCAAGCTCTCCATGTAGAAAAGCTGTTTTTACATCCATCTGCTCTAGATGTAAATCAAGGTTTGCACACATGGCTAACAAAATCCTAATAGATATGCGCTTGACAACTGGAGAGAATATCTTATGAAAATCAACTCCCTCTCTCTGAGTAAAACCTTGTGTTACTAACCTAGCCTTGAATCTTGTAAGCTCAATCTCCAGTATCCCCTCCTTCACCTTATACACCCACTTGCACCTGACTAGCTTCTTTTGAAGTCTTTCCACCAACTTTCAGGTATTGTTCTTCCTAAGAGAACTAATTTCTTCTTCTATGGCCTGCTGCCATTCTTTCTTGTTTTCACTCTTCATAGCTTCACCATATGTCTTAAGCTCATCATACTCAATAGTGTAAGCAGAATTAAAAGCATGAGTAACTAAGTTTGCTTGTGCATACCTGACTGGTGGGTTAATCATTCTCCTTAGCCTGTCTCTAGCAAGCTGGTACTCTTCAAGTTCCATCTCAGGAGTTCTAGTCTTTCTTTGGGTGAACTTGGAGGAACTCGTCGGTATTCTTGGTTCATCTTCAAGGATCTCTTCGTTGAAGTGTTTATCTGGGGGCATATCAGATCCATGTTCAGGCTCTACGTCAACTTCTATTGACTCGGGTGTTGAGTCTTCTTTGGACACAGGTTCTTCTTTCTCATCTTCTTGAGAGGTTTTCAGCATCGTCATCTCATCGAACGTCACATCACGGCTTATGATATTCCTTGGTGGTGTCAAGTCTTTACACCACACCTTGTATCATTTTACTCCTTCGGGATATTCTCTAAATACCTATTTGATAGCTCTAGGTTCCAACTTTCCTTCCTGAACATGTACAAAGGCAGGGCAACTAAATATTCTGAGGTGGTCATACTTTAGAGGATTACCAGACCATTTCTCTTCTGGCATCTTGAACTCAATTGCTAAGGAGGGACTTCTATTAATCAAGTAAGCTGCAGTCACTACAGCTTCTCCTCAGAATATCTTGGACATCTTCGCATTGGTAAGCATGCATCTAACCATTTCAAGTAGGGTCCTATTCATTCTCTCAGCTACGCTATTCTGCTGTGGTGTTGATCTTACTGTTCTATGCCTTGTAATCCCATGCTTGGCACAAAAGCCATCAAACTCTCTGTTGCAAAATTCGAGGCCATTGTCAGTCCTTAACCGCTTTAACCTTTTGTTAGTCTGATTCTCAACAGGAACCTTCCAAGTCTTGAATACTTTAAAGGCTTGATCCTTACTCTTCAATACATAGACCCACACCTTCCTCGAATAGTCATCAATCAAGTTGAGAAAATACCTGACACCACCACGAGTAGCTATCTAAGCTGGTTCCTAAAGATCCGAGTGTATGTAGTCAAGAGTCCCCTTAGTCTTGTGCTCGCTGGTACTGAACCTCATCCTATGTGCTTTCCCAAGCACACAATGCTCATAAAACTCCAAGGGCTGGAACTTATCCTCACCAAATGCCTTTTGACTATATAACTCCTTTAAGTTTCTCTCGCCTAGATGTGCCAGTCTAAGATGCCACAACTTGGTTTGCATACTTTCATCATCTACAGAGAATAGTGCAGACCCACTCACGACTTCACCCTTAAGCACATAAACACCTTTGCGTTTCTCTCATCTAATCACCACCATGGAACCTTTCAAAACTCTTAAAATCCCTCCGTCGATCCTGATGGAACACCCATTCTGGTCTAGAGTCCCTAGTGAGATCAAGTTTCTCTTTAAGTCAGGAACATACCTAACATCTATCAACTCTCTCACTCGCCCATCATGTAGCCTACGTTTAATACTACCAATTTTCATCATCTGACATGCAATGTCATTACCCATTAAGACCTTACTACCACTAATAGGCTAGAAATTTATAAACCAAGACTTATGTGGACACATGTGAAAAGTGTAACTGAACCAAGAACCCATTGTTCAGAGTTCTTACCATCAGTAGCGACGAGTGTCTCTGCGCTGTCATAGCTATCATCATAGGCAAGCGCAGCATCCGCTTTCTTCTTGTCTTGTGCTCTCTTCTCAGGAAAGTCATTTATCAAGTGCTTATCTTTCTTGCAGCAATAGTACTTCCTAGGAGTCATAGACTTTGACCTTGAGCCTTTTTTCTTTCCATTTCTATATGAGGGCCTTCCTCTTACAAATAAGCTTTCTGTATTGCCCTCGATCTACTTTTCTAATAACTTTGAGTTTAATGATGATTTCACATCACTCATCGTTAAACTCTCTCTGCCGTAGAGTAGCGTATTAATAAAACTCTCATAGCTCTTGGGGAGTGAACTCAGCAGGATAATTGCTCTATCTTCATATTCTATCTTGATATTGATAGACTCAAGATCAAGGATGATCTTATTGAAGGCGTCTATATGATCTTTCATCGGTGTCCCCTCTGATATGGACAACTGATATAGCTTATTCTTTATATGTAATCTGTTGGCCAATGATTTTCTCATATAAAGAGAGTCAAGCTTCTTCCAAAGACCTATTGCCGTCGTCTCACCTGCTACTTCCCTTAGTACTTCATTACTCAATGACAGAACGATTGTGCTATGAGCTCTTTCTTAAATGTCCCTTCTTTCTACTTTAGCTCTAGATGACTTTGGCGTCTTCTCTTCATCACTAGATGGAGCTGCAGTCTCCTCTAATACCGAACCAAGCCTTTGGCTCATTAACAACGCCTTAACCTTCATCTTCCACAGATTGAAGTCATTCATACCATTGAATTTCTCTACCTCGTACTTGGGTGTGGCCATATCTGCTTTGAACCAAAGCTCTGATACCAGTTTATTAAAGTGGAAGCACACAAACAAGCAAACAAAATATATCCCAAGCAAATAATAATGCAGAACAAGTTACTCAGAAATAAAGAGAGAAAGGGGTAGAAGAAGAACACACAAAGAATTACGTGATTCCGCAACTTGCTTACGTCCACGACAGATCAAGATCACACTCTTATCTTATTATTAATCACAAGGTACTCACAAAGTATGCCTTTTATAAGAAAGATCACAAAGAAAACTCTCTCTCTCTCTCTCACTCTAAGGATGTTCTCTCACAAAGAACCACAAAGATTATCACTAAGATCACTAAGATATGTTTACAAGCCAATTGATAGCCTTTATATAGGCTTTGAGATGACTTAGATTTACCCTATAAGTGTTAGAGTTGTATTAGGGAGTCTTGGAGCAAGTGAGAGACGAAATAAGGAAGATTTCCTATTCTGGGATACTGTTCCAGTCTCCAGCACCGCAGCGCTGGCGCGCTTCTGCTGAGCGCTGCGGCACTGGTTTTCTGGCGCCGGGGTGCTGACGCCTAGTGTGCCCTTCTTCATTTTTCGCCTCCTTTTGCATCTGTCTTCGATCCGTGCGCACCCTACGCACTGGGCTTGATCTCCAAATTATATTCTGATCATTTGCAATCAATATCTTCACATCCAAATTAAATCATCATTATCTTAAACATGTCAAGTCAAATTTAATAGAATAGGTTTTGAATCAATATTAAGTTTTTAAATTAATATTGTAATCCTATGTGGTCACGGTTTGAAACTTGCTGGATGGTGCTATATTTTCTAATGAAAAGACCAAATAAAGTAATTAATTGTAGGGAATGTTTTTTATAATAACTCAAAATTTTGGACAATGTTTTAATTTAACCAAAAATTCACTCTTAAAAGTTTGTAGCCAAACAATATGTTGAAATTTTTCGCAAAAGTCTTTGCTCACAAGTATTTAAGAATTTTAAAGATTACACACTATGAATAAAAAAAATAATCATACATAAGGCATACAAAAATTAGGTGGTTTGACAAGTAACTTATGTTTACAGTAGATCAAAGGATTCTAATTTCTTTTATTACATAGTGATGATTATGAATCACTCAATGATCACAAGGATCACTCAAGAGATTAACAAAAAAATACACAATAGAACGAGTTTTCAAGGGTTTATACAACACTTTTTTACACACTTAACACTCAAACGCTCTCTAAACTATCTATTCAACACTTTCTTTGATGCCTCTTGATGCTTTTTGATGCATGCCATCCTAATTGCATAACAAGAGTTTACACAGGCTTCAAAAAGTCCTTAAAAACACTATATTAACTTGAAATAAAAGTTCATACGTGAAAAGAATCCAAAATTGATTTAAAGATGTCAAATACACACTAAAAAGGAAATCTAGTGTCGCGGTTAAGGGTGAGCATGGTCCGGTTCGAGTTTTTGGATAAATAAAACTGAAACCAATTTTTTTAATGGAAAAAATCAAACCGAACCGAACAGTTTTTTTTCGGTTCGATTTTTTCAAATTATTTAATTATTATTTTAAATTATGCGTTTTTTAATTTTTGATTCAGTTTTTTCGGGAAAAATCGAATCGGTCGATTTTTTTCCAAAAAAATTCGAACCGAACAGACCGGTTCGATTTTTTTGTTTTCAGTTTTTTGTGCCCACCCTTAGCCGCGGTGCCCAAATATTGCCAGGTTAGTGCCACAGCCTAGTTATGTTGAGACTGTAGCCCCAAGTCCTGAAAAGATATCCTTTATGTGTTTTGAGCCCCTTATTGCTTTCAGCTCTCTATTTTGCTTCAAATATCTTTCGTCCAACACGTTCTCGACCTTGTGTTGTCTCTTCATTAGTCTTGAACTCAAAATCATACCTTAACATAAATTTAAAACACCATTTTATAATATACCCCTTATCGATTCAAATTCACTAAGAAACTTTTCAGGATCCATCCACTTTACATTACATATTTATTATATAACAGTGATCCTAGTTAAGTCTTTGCATAGACTTAATGCCACAAAGGATAGTGACTTAGGTATCCAAAGATTCAATTATATACCCTCCAGGTAGCTTTATTGTTGTGATCTCCTGTGTTCATCTTGACTTTATGACCATAACACCTCGGTGACTGAAACTTGTCCTTGGCAACAACATCTTTATCATACAATTTTTTTAAACCTCTTTTATCCTAGTGAGCTAATTTCTAATGCTGTCTCTTAGTCTACATCCTTTCAACAATAAATGTTGAGCCACACAGTAGTCCCATTCAGAATATATAACCCATTGTACTTCTCACTCTTTATTATTATCATAGGTACTTTAATCATTTTCAGTATTTCTTTTCTACCTTAAATGAACATTCCACTTTATCTAGCATACTCAGGGATACCAAGTTCCTCTTAATGTTAGAAACATATTTTACACCTAATAACTTCCTAGCTTTCCCATCATGTAATCTCAATCTTATAGTACTAATCCTAATGACTTTACAAGCCATATCGCTACCCATTAATACTTTACCACTATTAATGGGCTTATAATTGGTAAATAAAGATTTCTTAGAATATATATAGAAACTACAACCATAACACTCACTAGCATTTTGTCCATCAGAAGCTATCAAGGTTTCTGTAAAATTATAGTCCTCATAGAATATTGTAGCATCACCTTCCTTTTTCTTTTCATTCTTCATGGCCTTTCTCTTTGGACAATCCTTTATAAAGTGTCATTCTTTCTTGCAATCATAACATTTCTTGGTTTTGTCTTTGGATTCTTTTGAATGATTGTTCTTCCTATCTCAATTCTTAGCCCTTGATGTGCTATACTTAAATGCAAGTATATGCTATCATAAACAAGTAATATAAAATAAGTAGAGTATTGTTCCCACGAGGAATTATTATTATTGTTTATGTTAAGTACTAAAATTATGTTTTCTTACTTTTATTCAGACAAAAAAAAAAATTAAAGATAGTAATATAAACTAAATAATAAAAAATTCACAAGATAGAAAAGACTTAAAGATAGAAGCACTAATAATAAATAAAACATAGGATTACAACTATCCCTCAATATGTTACTTAAACCAATTAATCTTTTCTTAAGTTAATCCCTTAATATGAATTGTTGGATAGATTTCTAATATTATCACAAGTCTCTGTCAATGGTCGAGTGATTATTTCTTACCCTACAATTACCTATATGTCTATGGTAATCAAATAGAATAAGATTCATTAAAAGCTGATCTGTTACTACTATAGATGTCATATAGGTATATTTCTATTCTATATGAAATTTAAAGTTGTTACCCTATGATTATATATCAAATTATTCAAGGCTAACATAAAAATTTATTCGTCAAGTTCATTAAGGTTCCTACAACAATCTAATTAGTGATCAAGTAATTAGAAAGTATTTAGCATAAAATAATTGAACAATTCTATTATTGGGTTTATAAAAATACAAGATCTTGAATTCAATCACATATCTAGTTCAAAGTTATAAGTAGATATAAAACTTAGTTCATAACAAAATAAAGAGTTTTAGAACATAAGTTGATAGACATAATAAAGAAGAACACACAATTAATATCTTGATTCAACACTTTTTGTCTTTAACTTGTAGTTGAATCCTTTCTTCAATCTTTAAATCATGATCTAAACTCCTTAAAACTTATTCTCTTTTGTGCTCTATCTTGTAGTATATCTTTTGGCTTCAAAAGTCTTTTATGTATAGGTTTTGTGACTATAAGTTAGGGCAAATCGTGTCCAAGACAGTTCAGGATTTTCTTTTTATTACATGAGTGCCACGATATTGACTTTTGGGAACCTTGATGCTGAGACTTGGGATTAAAGAAGTCAAAATCTAGGTTTAAGCACCGTGATCCTGGCACTGTAGTAAAGTACTGTTCATGAATTATGGTTCATATATACTATTCATAGTTACTGTAGCATTTTTGGTATTTTTGCCTTGTTTCCCTTGGTTTTCATCCTTATTAAATCTCTTGATTTCAAACCTACAAAATAATAGTAAAGCACATAAAAGTCAAATAATCTTAATTTAAACGAATAAATATTAAACTTGAAAGATGAAAATATTATACCTAATTATCCCCTATCAACCTTTTCCATTACAATTAAGATTGTTGCAGTATTAGTAGGCTTTGATATTTTTCCCAATTATTTTGAGTTCAACAAGCTTTAACATCAGTCATAATTAAAGAATCTCTACTATACAAGAGTGTATCTATAAAATGCCTATACTTGGCTGGTAAAGAACTCAATAAGATGATCGCCTTGTCTTCATCTTCTATCTTGACATCAATTGTCTCAAGAATAATGATAATCTTATTGAAGGTATTAATACAGCCTTTAATTGAAGTACCCTCAACTATGGATAATTGATATAATTTCTTCTTAATGTGTAAATACTTTTTTAGACACCTTTTCATGTATAGATTATCAAGCTTCTTCTAAAAATCAATTGCGGTTTTCTCTCCAGTAACATCTCTCAAAATTTCATCACTTAATGGAAAAAATAATGGTACTATAGGCGCTTTCTTTTAAATGGTTTCACAATCAAGATCAGATCTTGATGTCTGAACTTCTTTTTATAATTAGTTGCAAAAGTCTCTTCAAGAGCCAAATCAAGCCCTTGACTCACCAATAAAGCCATCATCTTCACTTTCAAAAATTGAAATTATTCTACTCATTAAACTTTTTATTTTTATACTTGTGAGTTATCATGGTTGGATTAACCTTTGCTATAATACCCATTCGTTAGGATTTT
This sequence comes from Ailanthus altissimus, assembly GCA_946807835.1. Lineage (NCBI taxonomy): Eukaryota > Viridiplantae > Streptophyta > Magnoliopsida > Sapindales > Simaroubaceae > Ailanthus > Ailanthus altissimus. The sequence goes on along the minus strand of OX327706.1, from coordinate 11,853,990 downwards.
TTGAAAAATTTTTCACCCATAATTATTCAAGAATTGCAAAGATCACACACAATGAATAGAAAAAATAATAAATCACACAAGGTAAATAAAACTTACGTAGTTTGACAAATTACCTACATAAATAATGGATCAAATGATCCTACATTCTTTTATTACTTAGTGATTATCATGAATCACTCAATAATCATTAAGATCGCTTAAGAGATTAATGTGGAATACACAATAGAATGAGCTATCCAAGGGTCTATACAACACTATCTTGTACACTCAATACTCAAGTACTCCCTAAGCTCTCTATTCAATATTCTCTTTGATGCCTTTTGATGTTTTCTTGATGCTTTTTGATGCATGTTACTCTAATTGCATAACAAGGGTTTATATGGATTTAAAAACATCATTAGAAATTCTATATCGACTTGGAATAGAAGTCCACATGTGAAAGGAATCCAAAATTAACTTGAAGATGTCAATATGCACTAAACAAGAAACTTGGCACCGTAGCACCTAACTACTGCCAGGTTAGCGCTGCAGCTTGGTTGCCTTAGGGTTGCAGCTCCAAGGCTTGGAAAAAATGTCCCTTGCATGTTTCGAGCCCCTCCTTACTTTCAGCTTTCAGTTTCGCTTTAAATCTTATTCATCGAACATGGTCTTAACCCCATGTTGCCTTCTCATTGGCCTCAGACTCAAAATTATATTTAAACACAATTTTGAATTACCAATTTCCCATATAACCTCTATACGAACCTAAATATTCTTGTCATATGAATTTTTTATTTTTCTTCTCTGTCCAATTAATTAAAAACACTCATACATGGAATAGTTCATTGATTACTTTTGTTAATTAATAGGAAAATTTTGTTTAAAATATCATATTAAAGTTATCTTGTTGGCTTGATACTTTTAAATCACAAACACTTCTTACTTTCAAACTTTCATTTGTTTTCCATTTGATCTCAAGGCCGCGACTATGAGAAAGTAAATAATCATCCTAATGCACATTTTAATCTCGAGTTTGAGGTAAATTTAAAATTTACATATTCATTATGAAATTATTAGTTATATATGATAGAAATTGGAAGTTCAAATTTGAAATTGATAAAGTTAGAGCTCTTGGAGAAAAGAAGGATTTTAGATTGACATGAAATTAGATTATATTTGAGTGTTTTTTTTTAAGTGTACATCTTTATATTTTATAAGAGAAGAGCAAAACTAGAGTGATAGTGTTAGAAAATTGAAAAAATATTGGACAGAGAATTGGTTTGCAGTTAGTTTTACCATCACGCAAACCACTGTGAAAGGTAGCCAAAAGTAGCGTTTGTGCTATATAAGTGCTACATGAATGGTAGCGTGATTGCTGCATTTGCACAACATGTGGCTCATATGATTATTGGCCCATTTATACAGTGAAAATATTGATTTCTTTTATACTTTTATATATATATTTTATTTTTATTTTTGTCTTTTATGCATTTTAAAAGGTTCCTGCTTAACTTAAAGGGTTAGGCTTAGATCATGAACTTTTTTTTTTATCTTATCTTGTATAAGAATCATAAATATTATCAGTTATTATAAAAATTATTATAGAAGTAGCATTGGTTGTCCTCTTATATATCATTCAATCTAGTTGCTTCTCTTACATCATTCACATCCCTATCATTCTTGGTATCCTCATTTGTATGTTTATCATAATGAGCATAAGTTGGGTCCTTGCCATATCTCATTAGGGAATATTGATAGTCAACACTAGTGTTAATCAAAATTTTATTTTTGTCTTTTATGCATTTTTAAAGGGTTCTTGCTCAACTAAAAGGGTTAGGCTTAGATCATGAACTTTTTTCGTAATCTTATCTTGTATAAGAATCATAAATATTATCAGTTATTATAAAACTTATTATAGAAATAGCATTGGTTGTCTTCTTATATATCATTCAATCTAGTTGCTTCTCCTACATCATTTGCATCCTTATCATTCTTGGTATCCTCATTTGTATGTTTATCATAATGAGCATGAGTTAGGTCCTTGCCATATCTCATAAGGGAATATTGATAGTCAACACTAGTGTTAATCAGAAATAAAACATTTGGTATTGTAGGCTTGTGCTATCAACTTGGTTACCACCGCTTGTTAACATTAAGTAGTTATGACAAGGTTGTCATTTTTCTATGAGCATTTACGCATATTTATCATATGTGAGATTTCTAAGATCTATAGTTACACGTATAGGTATATAATCTTTGATATTAACCTCTATGAATAACTATGCATCTTTATCATTTCAAATTTTCATGGGTTTCAGTCTTAACATCATTGCATGCATGAAGAATCTCATAATCACGTTGTACTAAACATAATTAATTGTAATTGAAAAATATATAATATCAAGAAACTATTGATAATTCACATTTATTTGAACCGGAATATCCATGCTTTGGTATTCAATATATTTCTCTTCACCAACACTTAATATCTCATACTTTCCTTAAAACAAATAATGAGTAGGTCTCAGTCCATGCTACCTGTAACAATAAAAGTGGTCAAAAAATAAAAAATAAGGTAAAAAAAATGTAATATGAAAAATCACGTGAAGGAATGCGAGAAGTTTATTGTGTTAATTTTGCAATCCTTTTTCATGAAACAAGTAACTGGAATTACAATTGTACTGGTGTATTGTAGGTGATATTATTGCTACAGAAAGTGATGAAGCTAAAGTTTAGAAAAGTAATTTAGTAGTTGAACAGAGACTTTGCTTTAAAAGAGTTGGGAGAACTAAACTACTTTTTGGGAATTAAAGTTACAAAGCTTAGCCAGAGCTTGCATTTATCCCAAACCAAGTATGTTAATGATCTTCTAAGGAAAACAAATATGGTAGTAACAAAAAGTAGTCCTACACCTATGAGCACAAGGCTTAAACTATTAAGAGAAGATGAAGATAAATTTACAGACACCTTTCTATATAGAAGTGTAGTTGGGGCACTACAGTATGTAACTCTTACAAGACCAAAGATTAGTTTCGCTGTAAATAAGTTGAGTCAATTTCTTTCTGCACCTTCTAAACAACAATGACAGTGTTGCAAGAGAATACTTAGGTATTTACAAGGCACCAAAGATCATGGGTTAATATTTAAACCTGACCAGACATTAAGCTTGATGGATTTTCTTGATGCACATTGGGATTGTGATGTGGATGAAAAAATCTTTTGGAGGTTATTGTGTATACTTTACTAGTAAATTGGTATCATGGAGTTCTAAAAAATAGAAAGTGATAGCTAGGTCAAGTGCTGAATTAGAGTACAAGGCCTTGGCTTATGTTGCAGAGTTATCATGGTTAAAAGCTTTGTTCTCAGAGCTGTATATACAACTTAACTCATTACCAGTGATTTGGTATAACAATCAAAAAGAAACATCACTTGCTGCAAATCTATTTTTTTACACTAGGACAAAATATATAAAAATAAATGTTCATTTTGTATGAGATAAGATGCTCAACAATGAATTAGTAATCAGGTATATTTCTTTAAAAGATCAAGTGGTAGATGTGTTCACTAAAGTTTTGGCAATCTCAAAGTTCATAGAGTTAACCTACAAGCTTAATGTTGTTTTTAAATAGTTGAGTTTGAGGGGGGATGTTCATTCTTTCCTATAATAACAACATCAAGTTGATGTACAGAAACAATTAGGCGATGAATCTAATGATGATGAGCCTAAAAAAGAGAAGCATTTGATGTTGACATGGATTTAAATTAATTATTAAAAATAGTGAGTTTATTAGAGAAAATTCTAGAGTTAGTTACAACAAATTTACTTTTCCCGTCAATTTTATATTTCTTGTATTCTCACTATAAATATCTTGTATAATCTCTCATTTTACTTAAGCAAAACATTTTTCTTCTTCAACAAATTTCAGATCTCTCCCTTTACTTGTTTGGTTAAATTTTCTCTCCACTTCTCGACGCTTTATTGGGAAAATTTCAAACAACAAGACTTAATTAGCTTTGTTTCTATGATTAAGAGGGTTTAGGACAAGCGCTTCTGTCTCAACATTTTGTTGCTCCATTTGTAAAGTTTTAGGTGGATTGATATACTCTATTTATTGTGAAGTTAGAGCTCCATTGGTTGCATTTTCATTCAATGTATCAACTTGAAATGCACTAATCAACTCTCCGTACTAATTTGGAGCTGCAATGATTCATTTTCAGAGAAGCTTTCAACTTCAAATGCACCAATAAACTCTCCTTGTTGAGTTAAAGCTTCATTGTTTCATTTTCAAAGAATGCTTGAACTTTAGAAGCTGAAATAACACTCCATGCTGAGTTGGAGCTGATATGTGTCATTTCTAAAGAAAGCTTCAATGTAAGATGTTGGAATGATTACTCTTCTTGCCCATGGTTTTGCATATGCATTACTTAGTACTAGTTTCAACATTATTGTTAAATGGATTAATATTATCTGCATCACTAAAACTATCATCAGCTGTATCACATTAATCAAACTTAGTTTCAGCAACAGTCACAATGACAAATTGCTCTAACGGGGTTTGAAGCCTCATTTAAGTTAGGAAATTCATTTTTGGGTTCAGATTCAATTGGTGGTGACTGTTGTATGTAATGTGTAAGCTATAATCGTTTAAAGTCAGTGGAGACATAATAAAGTTTGCATAATAGAATTCCCTATCATGAAGTTGCTAAAATGCTCTTAAACTGTCAGCATTAGTTATGAGAAGGACACTCTCACTGCACTACAAGAATTGAATTTCAACTTTAACTTCAAAGCATCTTTAGTAAGGTCTTGTAAGTACACACTTTTCATGTCCGCCCATAGGTTGACAAGTTTGTAGTCTTCTTGAAAAACCTTTCCAATCTCAAAAACATGGCCTTCAATGTTGCATCAACGAAAAAAATGCCTTATCTTTTCCATGCATCAAAATTTTGTCTCTTATTTTTGCCAAATTGTTTAAAGCCAGTTACACACATGTAAAAGATCACTAATGAATAAATGCATTTCCTCCTGCAATTGGATGATAATTTATTTAATTCCCCATGACTATTGTCTGGTCCATTTAAGCCATTACATAAATATGCAATGCATTAATAAGCATATGCAATGGTTTGCATTGCTAAATTTTCAATATAATAATATTCAATATGTCACTATTAAAAAAACGTTTTTGGTTATAGAATTTTGCTGTCACAAATCATGTTTAGTGATAGAAAATTTTTATCACCAAAAGACACCTTAGTAATTAATGATAGAAAAATTTTATCACAAATTCGTGATAGATGCATTTTGTGATAGAATTTTTCTATCACTAGTTTTGACATCGTTTTGTAATAGAAAATATTTATTATTAAACTGTGATTTTTGTCATTCATGTACAAAAAATATATGGCACAAAATGCATACATGTTCAATGATGTGTATGTTGATTTGGCATCTAATACGGTAGATGATGTAAGTGTGGCATTATTATGCTGATGTCACAAGAAAATAATGTGAGCTCATTAAAATACATTATCTGTCATGAATTTTTGATAATTTCTATCGCAAATTTGTGATAGATGTGTATCAAGAATTCGTGATAAATGTCTATCTGAATTATATTATCTATTACGAATTCGAGTTAGATGATAATCTAATTTCACTTATTATATTTTATAATCAATTTTTCATGTTTCATGAAATCTAAATTATATTTGTATAAATATATTAAATATTAAATATAATTATATAAATAAAAAAATATATTACAAAAATTAAAATATTAAATGAACATTATTATAAAAAATTCAAATAACCATATATAACTCAAACATCTTTCCATTAACACAAATACACATCATAATCATAAAGTATAACAATATATACGACAATTCAAACATCTTTCCACTAAGACAAATACACATCATAAAGTAGATACTACACCATAATTACATGACTTACTTCATACCCAACATCAATATAATATTCAACATGCAACTTAGACCTGTTTAAAACTTGCAACCGTTCAAGATACAAGTTTATATAGGCAGCGTAACACAAGTGCTACCTTTTAAAAGGTTCCATCATGTTAGAACAAGTAGTACATCATTAACATAGTTTGAAATTTATAAACCAATAAGCTCAATGTAGCAGTTTGCCTCTGAACAGTCATATTCCACCTTCAAATCAAAGAAATTCCAAGCTAGTTATTATGTTGTAGCACTAAATTGAAAAATAAAGTTAGAATAAAATACAAAATATTGAGTAACAAATGCCCACTCTTATCTATCTCCTCCTCAGTATATGTTGTCTTACCCATGAACTAATAACATATAAAGTAGAAAAATAAATTCATTATTGATTGTACGTAACTTAAAGGTACACATACAAGTAAATGAACGTAAAGAAATAATATCAACAAATATATGTTAATAAAATTTGCTTACCTTATCATGTTGTAAAATAAATATTGAACCAAAGTTGTTATAGCCTTTAGTTGAAACATACCAAATGATGGCATTTTATGCAATGTAAATGAGAAAAAGAACATACATATTCTTTAAGGCAATATAAAAGAACTAACATTTTGTGCAAGTACGTTGGAGTCGTTTATAACATCCCTCGTCTACGCCATGACATACAGTTTGCATTTGACAGATCCTGGTTAAAGCAGGGCTTCAAAAAAGAATTCTATAATTAATAAATTGATATTTTTAAATAAATAAATGTATTTTGTTGAAACACTACTTAGAGACGATATTTTCACCTGAACTTGAATCCAACTTATTTGTGATCTTTTGCTAAGGCACCTTCTTGAGCTAAATGAATGCATATACCACTAATCTAAAAAAGAAAAGTAATTGACCACTTATTCGTAATTGAATCAAAATTAAATTGTTGTGTTGATATGTAGAACTCACTTATTCAAAATGGTTTTGAAAGTTGTGGCATATTTGACCTCTTTAAGTAATTCATAATAGAATATTAGTAAATTTTATTTTATAATCCTTTATAAATTAATTGATAGTATGCAATGGTAAAGTAAAGTAACTCGTTTATAACATCCCTCATATACGCCATGACATATAGTCCGTATTCGACAGTTCCTGGTTAAAGCAGGGCTTGGAAAAGAAATTCTATAATTAATAAATTGACATTTTTGAATAAATAAATGTATTTTGTTGAAACATTACTTAGAAACGATATTTTCACCTTAACTTGAATCCAAGTTATTTGTGATCTTTTGCTAATGGCACCTTCTTAAGCTAAATGAATGCATATACCACTAATCTTAAAAAGAAAAGTAATTGATCACTTATTCGTAATTGAATCAAAATTAATTTTGTTGTGTTGATATGTAGAACTTACTTATTCAAAATGGTTTGAAAGTCGTGGCATATTTGACCTCTTAAAGGATCTAAATGATAAACTATTTTGTTGGAGAAGTTAATAATCGTAAAAATCCAATGGAAACTATATAAAAAAGTCAATAAAACCTAAAATGCATTAAATTAACTCATACTTGAGATTTTAAAGGACTAGCCACAACTAGTTGTGCGACGTGCTTTGAATACGGTCTGCAATGGTATATGAATGTTCATTGATCACTGTCTTTGTGGCTGATTTTCTTGCGAGATAGACAGTAAATAGATCGACGAATTCAAATGCATGAGTCAATTTGGACTCCTTCAGCTTTTCATACAATGACCTATGTAAATACTTAAAAATAGTCACATTGTCATGTTATTTGTAATTAAAAATAAAGTAAAAATACTAGCCATAAATAAATATTACTCATATTATATGCATTTGTATACAACATACGCTGAGAGGTGTGAGGTACATGACATACTCATAGTTCTGCTTCTATATCCAAATTGTATACTCACGTCCAAAAATCTAAGCCTCAAATGTAACTTCGTTTGCTTTCTTACCAAGATATTTATCAACTAATTTCTAAACATCATAACTTATGGGCATCTGATGAAGTTATATTTTCTTTCCTGTCTTGTATTCCTCCTAAACCTAGAGTGGCAATCTTTTTCCTCTTAGGAGTGGTTGCTGGTGGCTACATCATGAAAACATTTGACAAATAATTGTTTATGCAAAATAAATAAAAGTTAACTATAAAGTAGTAAAAATTAGCATATATACCACTTCTAAATAGTGAGCAACTTTGGACTTTACTCTTTTTTAATAGGGGTTTTATTGCCATATTTTTGGGCAATGCTTTATGAAGCTCTAGTAGGTGTCCTCTGAACCTTCACGGGGGTTCCCCCCCCCTCCCCCCAACCCCCCCCAAAAAAAAACTTAGTAGTTATTTGTAGTTTATCCTTCAAGGATTCAAGCTTAGCATTCATTCTTACTATTTCTTTTGTCTTTCATTCTCTAACAAGTGATCTCCAGTTGGTATGTAAAAGTATATATTAGTGGTGATGTATTTGCCAACTCTTCGAAAATGGCTAGTAATAGGCTTTTTTCCCAAAGACCAAGCCAAAATATTATTTTCTCTTTTAAAATTAGACGCATCCTTTCTTGCTTCACTTTCATTATCTTCCTGCAAGTATATTGACACATATATGTAACAATGGTATAATTTATAACCCACAAATAGTAGTTTCTAATTTATGACTTGCTTTAACAAGTATTAAACCTATAGCATGCAACAACTGACATGACCAAGTTGACATAATTTCTAATTTATTACCAAGTATTAATGACCAATTTGTAATAACAATTTATGACAAAGTATTAAATACTAATTTATGACCAGGTTGACTTTGGAATGCTGATAGTATATGATGGCACCAGTATGTAAATGCATACTGTCTTGCTTCACTTTCACTTTATGTTACTACAAGTATATTGACACAAATATGTAATAATGGTAATTGACACATAAATGGCAGTTTGTAATTTATGACCTACTTTAACAAGTATTAAACCTACAACATGTAACAATTGACATGATCAGGTTGACATAATTAACTAAAATCATTTTCATGCAAATACCATGATAGTATACCAAGATGTAACAATGGACATACAAATGCCATATTGCAAGTATATTTTCATAATCTATTGAATCTAAAATCATCTATTAATATGCCGCAATAGAGTTAAGAATATTACAATTTTAGAAATAATTGGCATCACTTTGGAGCTGTATGAGCCATTATTTCTCCCTATTGTTCATTTCTAAGTGACGTTTCTATTAATCTGAGTTTCTGTAAGGCCAGTCCCCTACATCTATTAAGGAAAAAAATAATGTAAAAACTATATGCCCCAAGCTATGATTACACTTGTTACAATTTTTGCTATAAAAATAATTGGTAGGATGTTCTTGAAAATTAAAGAAAGATATCTTATTATCTCTTCAATTAATCCCACATAACCCTTATGCCCTAAACTATGATTGTACTTGTTACAGTTTCTTTTTTATTGAGAACTTTCTCTTACTCTCTGAAAATCAACAAAGAACCATAAACCAAGTCAGATGAATGAATAAACTTATAACCAAAAGTACAAAATCAAATTTATTATACTTACCATGAATTCTATTGATAACCTAGATTTCACAAATGCATTCCAATCTTCTTGTCTAATCCAATTGTAATCTATTGATGGCTTCTTCAAAGCTTTTTTTATTGTGCTTATGTGGTAGAATATAGTTGGTGGTTAAATGGTGTCTAAATATTCGATGGGCAATACCTATGGAGTGTAAAAGTTATTTCTCACTATGAAGATCAACCTCAAAATAAGCATGCGTAACAATAAATATATTATGTAAAAATGTTAAACCTATCACATGTTAGATATATTCAGATGTATAAAGAATTTAATCAAGTAATGTATATCAAATATTACATACAGCTGCTTCCAAAGGGACTCTTTCCATTAAGATGGAACCTTTCACCAGTCTGTGTACACAATAGAAATCCATTGACGAACAATCAACCCAATGGCTGTGGTTAAGGCAGTTCATTTCTCTCATTTTGGCACACTAAATCTATTATATTTCACTTTAATTTTACTGCCATCTTTTATTTTTTTCCAAACCCATCTTCTTAGTCAAATCGCGTGTATCTACCAATGAAATCCATGGAACCCTCATCATCATTATTGCTCATACTACTGTTTGAGTGCTTATTCGTCATCCTGTTAAAAAAGATGGCAAAATAATGTATAAATAATATTATAATATATAGCAAAATAATGTATAACTTCAATAAAAAATAGCATAATGATATTACAATGTATAAAAAAAATAACGTTTAACATAAAAAGAAACAATATTTTGATAACAACTCTAAGAGGATTATAATTTATGATAATTACAAAACAATTTAAATTGAGCAACTTAGCCATTAACTTATTGGTATCCATATTTTCAATTGGTTGACTAATATGTATTCACCATCCATCCTCATATAATTTGGATTGGTTTTGTCTTTCACATTAGACACATTATCGTCCGAATATGGTTCATTCATTAATGGTAATTGAATGTTTGTACTATCTACTTCATTTGCATTGCATTTTACTTCATTACTTCTTTGCGGCATCGTACAAACAATAGAATATTTTATACTTTTTTGATCTATCACATAAAAAACTTATTTTGCTTGTGAAGCCAATATAAATGTATCTGATTTATGGCCTATCCTACCAAGTTCAACAATTGTAAAGCCATGCCTATCAACCTTCACACCATGTTTATTATCGACCTAATTATACTTAAAAATAAAAACTTTAAACATAGAGTAGTCCAAGTCTCATATATCATCTATGACTTCATAATAGGACATATCCCCAACTACTGAATTTTTATCCTTAGCACTAGCAATTTTTATTAATGTTGCTACTACACTAACATTACTATTTTGCATCACGTAGTTTGCATCTTGATGCAAGGTATGGAAAGTCTAACCATTTATTTGATACTATTGATATCTAATGACATTTGGGCTTGGTCCTTATGCCTACCATTATATAACTTTAGATATTGAATCATCGTTTTGTAATGCATTTAAAACCTAAAAATATATGAGTATTCAAATAAATTAACACTAATATAAGTTTAAGTCTGAAAACAATTGAAGATGCTGAAACAAAAATATTAACATACTTCCTTTTGGAACCAGTACAAAATGTACGGTTATGTTGGTCTTACAACCATTTTGGGTTAATTGATTGATGCGGGTATTGCTTCTTAAGCCACAAAAAATGCTCCCTGTTGTTAGTGAAAGAGTTGTTATATAGTTAATATATAATTGCTTAAGTTCAAAGTTTTATCTAATTGATCAAAGGATAACCACACTTACTCAATATAAGGTTGAACATCCTTTGTGTTCTCTAACATATAGTGATGCACTTGATCTAGTAGATTACAGTCAACTTCTACAATCTGACCACCAATTGATGGCCGTTCAATTAACAATTTTCTTTATGCCTGGACAGATGTCCAATTGCATTAACACATGACATGTATTCTATACAAAATTCAATTATTTATTCAATAATGTAACACTCGGCAATGTACCCTTATGGTCGATTATGATTATGCACATAGCCCTTAAGAACTTTCATATACCTCTCAAAAGGATATATCCACCTAAGGTAAAGTAGTCTATATAATCTTACCTCTTTAATAAGATGGACAGTTACATGGACCATAATGTCAAAGAAGTTAGATGGAAAATACTTCTAAAAAAAACATAATGTGATTACAAGATCCTTTTGTAACTTATCTAAAGTTTCTGGGTTAACTGCTAGGTTGCATAAGGCGTTATAGAAGAATGACAACCTAGTAGTAACAACTTTAACATGCTCTAGAAAAATATCCCTTATGGCCAGCAGTAAGAATTGTTGCATCAAAATGTGATAATTATGCGACTTTAAACCTATAATCTTCGCATCATCAATAGATACAGGATTTTCAAAGTTAGAACAAAATCCTATAGGCACCTTTATGTCTGCCAATGTCTTGCAGAACATCTTCTTCTATTGTTTAGTCAATATTGTACATGCACATGGTAAAATTATGTGATTGTTATGCTTTTTAGGATGTAGCTCTTCTACGATCTTCAACTCCTTTAAATCCAATCTTGATTTCATGCCATCTTTGGTCTTATTTGAAATATTTAGCAATGTTTCATAAATGCTCTCTCACACATTTTTCTCAATATGCATGGCATCCAATTAATGTCGAATTAACAAAAATCTCCAATATGGTAGGTCGAAGAAAATGGATTTCGTATTACAATATACAACTCCATTACTATTATCTTTCTTTCACTTTTGTTGCTTGTTTTTTCCTTATTTATTTTAAATACCATCTAAGGATTTAAATATTTCATCTTCGCTCAATGGTATAAGGGGGGTTTCAAACTCTATACACCATTAAAAGCTCTCTTTTGTGCATGATATGGATGATCAGTTAGAAGAAAATACCGATGACCTATATAACAAATTTTCTTACAGTGCTTTAGCCTATATGCATAAGTTTCCTCCTTGCAATATGAATAAGTGAAATACCCCTTTGCGGTAGCACCAGACAAATTTCTATATGTGGGGAAGTCACTTATAGTCCATAAAAAGTACAACCCTTAAAGTAAAAACTTCTTTGTTACATGCATAAAAGCTCCGTCTCCCTCATCCTAAAGTGTTTTTAAGTCATCAATTAAGGGTGCTAAATGCACATCAATATCATTACTCGATTTTCGTGGACCAAGAATTAACAAAGATAATATCATGAATTTTCTTTTCATACACAACTAAGGTGGAAGGTTATAGTTGACAAGAATAACTGGCCAACAACTATAACTACTACTAAGCAAACTATGTGGATTAATACTATCAAATGAAAGAGCCATTCTAAGGTTTCTACTATTAGATGCAAAATCAGGCCATTTATTATCAATTAAGTGCCATACAAGAGAGTCAATTGGATGTTTGAAGCTTACTATAATTCTCTCTCATAGTTGTATGTCAAGCCAATTCTTTGATGGTTTTAGGAGATTGAAACATACGTATCAACCGTGGAATGATTGAAAAATACCAGACAACTTTAGCAAAAAGCTTATTTGTCTTCTTTGCACTAACATTCCAATGTTGTTTTTATTTTGATACACCATAAGATAGACACTGAGATAGATATTTATACTTCTTTTTATACAAAATACAACCATTAAGTATGCATCAATTTCTTATGCTCAACGCCTAAAGTATTCATTATCTTTTTTTCTTCATAAGTAGAACTAGGAAGTATATTATTTTTAGGAAGAATATCTTGAAGAGTACTTAACAAGTTAGAAATTTTTTTATCAGACCACTCATGTTTCCCCTTAATGTTGTACAACTTTACCAACCTAGATAATTTTGTGTATTTACTACACCCAGGGTATAAAGGTGTTTGGAAATCCTTTTGTAATTCATTAAAAGAATCCTTATCATTGTCACAATGCCTATATGGTTCATATACAATTTTCACAATTTCTTCATCGGGCATATATTCGCCACCTAAGGAAGATACATTCTCTCCATGCCAACACCATGTCTGATACTTTTCATTGATACCATTCACAAACAAGTGATTTCAGATTTTTTGAGTTTCATTGAATATCACATTACAACATTTAACACATGGGTATCTCATTGAATTACTATTTTTAGAATCCAAGGTTGCAAACTCCAGAAAACTTTTAACTATGTTATCATATTCCTTAATCTATAATATTACATCCAAGACTTATCCATGTTGTGGCTAAGAACTATGTCCTGAACATTGAAAGAGTAAAATTTAATGATATTCAATGTTAATGAAATGGGTAAAATGTGTGAAATCACCCTAGCACAAAATAACTATATCTTTATTATGCTACAAGGCAGATAAACAAACATAAACAAACCCCTTAAAGTTTTAATTAATATAATTTTATATGTATTAGTTTTTAATGATTGACAAAATTTTGAATTATTTATTACAATATGTTAACTAAGGCTTAATTTTTTGTTAGGATGATTAAATTTTATCATTCACAAAAAACATCTCAAAATATTAATTTGTAATGAGACTCGGCAAAAGTTGTTATAGGACCTTATGTTTTCATTGAATCGATTATATATTGCAGAAACATAAGCATATAAACACTATCATTTATTATGCAATGCCTTTTACAACCTGTCAATATTGAGTATGGTTACTATGCCATGAAGAGATTGTTGGATGTTAACACATTGATAGATAATATGAGTATCAAATCAAATCTTGTGGTGTTGTTATGAATATTCATTGTTTTGGTGCTTATAAGCCTTTATACTGATACTCTTTAATGAATAAATAATAATTTTTGGTATCTAAATGACTATTAAGTTCAAAGGAATCATGAATAATCTTAGGATGATTTCATAATTATCCATGATGAGTGGCAGTACTTATTACCAAACTGTGGCAAATACTAAAATGTAGAGACTAAAAAGTCCCTTTTTCTTTTGGCTCCAATAAGGTTTTAGCAACCTTTTACTGAACTAGCAAAACTTTCACGTTTTTATGCCAAATACTAAAATCTCCACGCTCGTTAAACTTCTTAACCTTAAATTTGTTGATTACCATTCTTCAAATTCTTGATAATTTATCATTGCATCTTCCTTTAATCTATTAAACTTTCAACTTTGATATTATTGTTGAAATTTCATGCTTTGATACCACTATTAAAATTCTGCACTCCAACTTAAGACTCAAAATCATAGAATTATCAACGGATAATAAAGGAATAAAATTGAAAATAAAACATCAAAATTTATAGTGGTTCAATTCTCATGAATCTATGTCCACTCATTAAGTTGAATAACAAGTCTAGTACTATGCTACATCTCAAAATAATACAGAAAATAGAATTACAGAGGTATTTTAATATATTCTTTCACTTTTTCTCTTTAGATATTTTTTCTCTTAAACAATTTCTCTCTATAGAATTGTTTCTTTCTTTTTTAAACTGTCATTCTTTGTCTCTTTTTCTTTATACTTAAAGAGAATTATTGGAGATTTGATGATTCAACAATCTTGTTTGGATAAGAATTGAGATGAATATTAAAGAAGAGAGTCGCAAGAAATCTAGAATGTGTGGGATACATATGAGAAAGTCTAGGATGTGTGGCACACGAAGGGAGAAGCGAAACGGTAGTTGGTGCAAGGCTAAGTGCTGCGGCGCCCAGGGCTGAGTGTTGCGGATCCTAAGGTTGAGCGTCGAGGTGCATAGATCAGTATGCCAGCATCGCGGTGCTGGGCGCGACATACTCAGTGTTGTGATGCCAGGACCTTAGAGCTGGTGCTAGAGTGAGCGGAGTCTGTTTTTGTTTCAAATTTCTGAGTTTTAGGAAATTTTAGACTTTCAAAACAAGTGAACTCTTACTCCAATAAGGATTAGGGTTGGTAGGCACGAAATAACCCCTATATAAACACTTGTAAACCTTTTAGTTGAGATCAACATTAAGAGAGACTTTAAGAGAGGGAAGAATTGGATAGACACTAAGTGCTTGTGTGTGATAGGGTGAAACCGTCGTTTGGGTATTCATTATTCGTGGTAGAGTAAGAGTACACTAAACATTAGGTCTTTTTGAGGTTTTTTCATTGAAAATTTCTTATAAAATATCTAGGGAGATAATAAGAGAGGCTAAGATCTTTGGATCGATCGTAGACGTAGGTAACTGACCGAACTACGTAAGTGATTGTGTTGTATTTTTTATTATCTGTTTTGAATTCTTGCTATTTTGTTTGATATACAAGTTATTCTGTTGTGCAAAGAAATTAGAGTTCAAGGTTGAACTTAGTTAGAGTTCTTTACTTTAACATAATCTCACAGAAATAAAGGTAATTTCTCTAACAAAAATAGAGAAGAATTGAGTTATTAAAATTATTTAAATTTAAGTCTTATATATAATAGTTTTTCTTTTTTTTAATTTGATAAGATTTTTCATCTTCGTTATTAATTAGATTTCAACACGAAAGAGAAGAAATAAAACTCTTTTTCAAACAAAAAAAAAAAGAATCTAATCTTTATTTAAAATACATTAAATCCAATATCTTTTTACAAATATTATTCAACACTAAAATATATCAATGTAACAACTTCTTCTATTACTTTTATTTCAATAGTTTGAAAACAAAACTAAACTTACTAACTACGCTTTGCAAGTCGGGATGTCATTTTCTTCACTCACCTTCAAATGATTTGCATCAGCGCCTTCCTATGTATGAAAGTTGTATGGAGTACGTATTTCATTACGAAGTTAGAGGGTCAAATGTAATAGAGTTGTAGTCTAATGAAAAATACATGATTATAATGCCTTTATTATTATTTTTAATTTTTTTGCTTTTGAAACATTTGACAATACATGCCACTGTACATGACATTGTCCATTGGGAAATTAACACCATCTTATCTTTCTTTCAATCATAGTATACTTTTACTATAACGCCCTTTTGTGACTGAAAATGAGAAATAATTTGAAAGAGAGTGGTACTCAGAGGGGACGACAATACAATTCATCTGGTTTAAGCCATCAAACTGTGATGTGATTTTCTGAAACCTTAGGGATGATAATGTTAAAACTCCCTACACTTATATCTTCCCCTACCTTCGTATTCGAAACCTGTATATTAATAATTATTTTTAAGAAAAAGGAGAGGACAAACTTTCATGCTATCAAATTCACTGAAGATCTTTAATAAACCTACACTTTATTGTGGCTATAATATTTGACTAGGGTTTAAAATCAGAAAACCGGTAACACATATTTAGGAATAACAATAAAAGAATTGTCATAGGATGTGGTTATAGACGTACTTGAGTGATAATTATACCTATTATATTAATTAAAATTGAGACTCCGAATTTAAATATCTTATTATTTAAAGACAAACACAGACGCATACACGTATAACACATGTTACATAATTGGTGATTTTTTTTAAATGTCTTAGTGTGTATTATTATGGATCGAACATTCATGCTTCCATAATATATATTCTCAAAGAATGAGACAGAAGTCATTTTTTATCAAGTGTTCAAAATTGAAACATACAAAATTGTTGTGAGTTTTGGAAAATATTTATCTCTTTTTTTTTAAATAAAAGAAACGTTTTTCTAATAAAATAAATTGATATAAGATTGGTTCATTTTTGACTGCCACTACTCATGTTCATCATAATTGAATATATCGATTTAATTTTATTGATGTACAATAAAAATTTTTATGTATGAAAATTCACATCAAGGATATCATAT
Organism: Ailanthus altissimus; assembly: GCA_946807835.1. Lineage (NCBI taxonomy): Eukaryota > Viridiplantae > Streptophyta > Magnoliopsida > Sapindales > Simaroubaceae > Ailanthus > Ailanthus altissimus. The sequence goes on along the minus strand of OX327706.1, from coordinate 11,836,725 downwards.
ATATAAACGTACTTCAAGTATTACATTTTGTTAGGAAATCAGTTTAGACTCTTTAATTTGATTTTACTTAAGTATTCACTTCAGTCATACCACTAATACTATTTATTAGAGTTTTTATATGTCTTAATACTTTTATGGTTAGTATTTAGTACTTTAAAATTATTTAAGCGTTTTACAAAAAACTTCATCCACAAGTAAGTAAGAATATAAAGATCATACACAATAAAGATAAAGTAACAATCAACATAAGATACATGATATACGTGGTTCAGTGACAAACATCTACATCGACGATGAATCAAAGATCCAACTTTTTTTTTATTCAATTTAGAAAGAACTCTGGATTATAAAGACTTAATACAAGAGACTAATTAAGGAATACAATAAATAGCCAGAGCTCTCTTTCAAATGATATATCATTTCTCTCTTCCACATTCAGCACTCAAGTGATCACATGATAGTACTCTCTCGTACACTTATCACTTAAGTGATCATATGGTAGCAATCTCTCATACACTCAGCACTTTAGGACCTACTAGCTCTCTATTATCTCTTATGTTTACATTGTGGATGCTTAATTATTATAAGGGGTTACAAGGGTTTATATAGGCTTAAAAATCTCCTTAAAAATTCTAAACCTAGTTGGAATAAAAGTCAATATATTTAAGGAGTTTAAAACCTACTTAAATTAATTAGGTTACCTTAAAACTAAAACCACTGAAACTGGGTGCTACTGCGCTGTTGCGATCCGACACTAATGCTATGGTGCTAAGGGTTTTGTTCTTGGTACAGCTATGTTGGTTTTGAGAAACCAGCGTTGCGGTGCTCACACTTGGAGATTCGTCTCTTTTTGTACTTTCGCTCCCCTCCTCACTCTAGGTTATCCGTTTCATCCGTTTCTCATACGTTCAATGCATACTTGTCCTTATGTTGACTCCTCATTGGTCTCCAATTCAAAATTATACACAACATAATTTTGAATCACTAAAATTCTAACACATCTTTGGCTCTTTCTAATTTTTTGTCTTAACTGTTGGATTATCTAATAAAAATTATCATAGGTAAATCATAAAGAATTATGACACAAATAACTGATATCTACTATAAAACAACCTCAAGGACTTATTCCACGTTACCATAGAGCAAATATATATCATATAAACAAAAATAATAACTCTATAAAGGATTAAAATTAATATACTCACTTTCGATCTCAATATGAGTGACACAATATACAAAAATATAAAATCTCAAATAAGAATAAAATTAAAGCATACATATCATAGGAACTAAAGTATATCAATTGAAATAAAAATAAATATGTAAATAATAAAACTATTGTAAAAAGAAATACTATTATTGCTATACTGAATGAAGGAGTTCACTTCTCAATTATTACATTCCATCGCAAAAGGTCAACCGTAAAGACAAAGAAACTAGAATAGTATAAAACTATAGATATAAATTATTGTAGCTTCGTGAGTTTAGAAGCATCGAATTTGATTTTGCATTATATTATGGTGCTTCTATCACGTTGTTGATAGAGACTGGAGCCTAGCCAAAGTGCCAACACACATGGGCAAGACTCTAACTTATACTTATTTTTTTCTTTTGTAAAATTAAAAGAGAAAAAGAAAAAAAAAAGGGTCGACACTACTTAGTTTTACTGTTATATGTGTGTTTTTAGAGTATATAATGGCTAAAAATATACATAACATATTTATTATATATTTAATGAAAAAATTAAATAATATGTGTAAAGATATATGTGGATTATGTGAAGATAATTATGGAAATATATTAAAGAAAATTTGACTATTAAAAATGATTTAAAAAAAAAAATCTTAAAATTTGACGTGGAAGGGATAATTTTGCTAAAAGTAATCATATCAGTATTTAATAAGCACATAAAACAAATCTTTGCAAATAAAAATCACATTGAACCATCCAAAAATAATCCTAAATTAGCCCTTATTTTCTTTTGTTGGATTCAACTAAATACTTATCGGATCCTTATCTTTAATGTACTTCAAGTTGATAGGTCAAGCGATTTATTTGTTGAAACCTCTTTATGCTCACGTTATCTTACTTTATCTTTAAATTAAATCTTGTAATGTTTTGCATAACAATTAAATATCTCGTAATAATATAATAAATGGCCCACTAAATCATTATTGCATATGTATTGCTTTAATATTTGATTTTATAACTATAAGTTTATGAAAACAACCAAAACTTTTGTTTGTTTGGTTATCACCTCACCAGATTGCAGCTTTGTAAATTGTATGTTACTGGAAATTCGGGCTCTATGGAAAAATAACAACGAGCCAGCCACAAATTCGCAGTCATAAAAGCATCATTGTAATAATAGACTTTTGAGCGCAAATGCTCTTCTACTAATATAACTTTGCCCCACATTTTTGCAGCAATAACAATAGCACATCATGATAAGCCTTTGGCAAATGAAAATTTTGGCCGCCCGCGCTAGCAAGTGTGTTTAGTCTTAGTCAGCCCCCGCTATGAGACGCTTTGGATGTATACCACCACGAGTACTAGCAATGCTTTTGGAGATATAGTGGATGCACCCTCAGCTTTCCATTGATTTAATTCTAGTTTTTATGCTCTTTTTGACTCCAGGATTGACAAATAGCAGATATATATATTCTGCTATTTGTTTGTGATTTCTGTCACTTCGTGATCTTCTTCTTTATTTATTTGGCACATTGGATGTTGTATATATGGGGCGTCTACTAAGTTTGTACTTCTATAGATCAAGCATTTGTGGATTAGCCCTAATGGCAAGTATTATATACTGACTGAAGTTAGGAGTTTAAATCTTGACGAATGTTAAAAGAGTTGATTTATTTCTCTTATCTTGAAAAAGTATTTTAATTCGAATGAAATGTATTCAAAATTTTACATGTTGCTCTCAATAATTTTGATAGACTTTCAATGAGGTATGTCTTGATGTATGTGTTCTTTTAAAAAATTTTTAATTTTATAATTTTATTATAAAATCAATAATATAGCCTAATATTAATATGATTGATGTAATTTCAAAAAAAAAAAAATTTCTCATGTTATTTGTTGGGCCTATTACTTAAACGGTCAAACCAATTTGTCTTTTTATGATATGTTTCTCACATTTAAAGGAAACGACCTATGTCTTAAATTAAGTGGTGGCCCAGGTTCCTAAAATTGGAAAGCCAGCACAATTCAAAGGCTCAGAAATCATATTCAATGCCTAACAAACAGGTAAACCAACACAATAATTTGTGAATTTTTACAAACGAGTAAGAGATTTTGTAGAAAGTTATAAATAGGTTAAATTATGAATCTTACTTCTATTCGCATGAATATTTCTGAGTTTTAATAAAAAAAAAAGGGTTCTTAAAACATAATTCATTTTAAACATTATTAAATATAACCTAAAAAGAACGTAATGAATATTAACTAAGATCCATACTTGTGCTGAGCATATTTTAAAAAGGATTTAAAATCATACACAATTAATATTTATGAATATTTGTTCGTAAGAAATTGAATTCATTTATAAGCAACCACAATCTATACAATAAACATTATTACCCTATTTGTTTTGCGTAAACACTTTTTCATATATAATGTATTTATTTATTTTTATTAACATTGATTGTAATATTAAAATATTTTTTTTTATACAAAGATAGTGACAAGATCCTCTTACAAGAGGACGGTGAAAATTATTCTTTTTTTAATTGACATTAACTTAAGTGTTAAAATATTTTTTTTGTTACAAGAGAATAATGCGCTTTTAATAATGGAAGGAATATGCGAAGATAATTTAGTAATTGAAGTATAGGTTCCAAATTGGGAACCCCGTTATCAATACTCGAATGAAATTAATCAATGTCTCACCTCCTCTCCGAATTTGATAAGAGAAGTTTCAAAACGCAACTTGGGAATTCGTAGAGACAAATTTAATTTCTGCCGTATATTAGCGAGTCGATATATGTTGCTCTCTTTGAGCACAGAATTTCGGTCTGCATTATAATTATACACAATAAAGGTACCATTTGAAATCTGACTGAAAAATGTCACAATTAAAAAAAAAAAAGGAAAACAATGTCTAACAACATCTAAATTTAAATCATAATACGTAATATTACAAAGAGAAATGATATATTACCCCTGTTATATATATATATAAAGGGTGCGTCTATATTGTAGTAGCAGAAGTCGATAAGATTTTTATTTGCACATTATATGTTAATACAAAGCCTTCGGATGGGCCATTGAGGGAATATGTATTTATCAATTTTTAAAGTGTCAATTAGAATTTTTTGAAGAGTAATATTCGATATTTTAAATTGTTAATAAAAAAATGACGTATCAAATAATTATTAAGTGATGAAAGTATAAATTTTAAAATTATTTATTATATTCAATAATTATTTAAAATATTATTTTTTAAAATATAATTTAAAATATAATTTTTTTAAAATATAATTTTATTTTTAAAATATAATTTAAAATATAATTTTTTTAAAATATAATTTAGAATACAATTTTTTTTGGTCAAACAATCTGAATGATTGGGCTTTCCTTATTATTCATAACTGCAAGAATTGATGGTTCATAACCAGATTTATTTGCATATTTGTTTATCAATCTCCTGTGAACAGGGTCTGACAGTATCTAATACGTTCCAAACTTGAGTGACATTTCAATCAATGGACATGTTTTCTGCCTCATGTCTAATCGAGTCAAACAGTGCCGTGGATAGATAACGCTCTCCTGTGCTGGGGAAAACCACTACAACCAGCATTTTCAGGCCTCTTTGCTAACCGTATAGCTGCTGCAGCACCAGAAGATATTCCTACCAGCAATCCTTCTTTCAAGGCAAGCAGCTTAGCCGTTTCAATAGATTCCTCACTTGATACTGTAAGAACTTCATCAAGCACGTCACGATCCAAAACAGGAGGGATGAAACGAGCACCAATACCCTGAATCAGATGCTTGCCAGGTTGTGCTCCATTCAGGATTGCACTTTCAGATGGCTCTATGCCATGTACCTTAATATTAGATTTCTTCTCTTTAAGGAATCTTCCAACACCTGTCACAGTACCACCAGTCCCTATTTCTGCAATAAAGATATCAACTTTCCCTCCCAATAAGAGAGCTTCCATCTCAATGAGGACAGTCTTTCCCGGTGTTATTAAGCCCTGTCCTCTGCAACTTTGATCATAATGTATGCAATCCTGTCTTTCACACTGGAGCAAGGTTCCATTGTTTCTAGCTTGGCAGCAATACGGGCTACACAACCATCGACAATATTGTTGAGATACAACATTGGTATATTGCCTATTAATTCAGTAACATCTTTCTTAATTGCACATTTGTCCTCCATGGAGATTCTTTGTCAAACACCAACAAATATCAAGAGGTCAACCCGGCATAACAATCAGTCCACAAATACAGTTTTTGGAAGGAGAAATCCACAGAAGAAACAAGATATGACTAAGCCATTGTACATTTGTTTAGAATACAATTTAAAATACTTACCATTACTCTTCTTTGAAAATCGTTAATTTATTGGCCTTCTCTAATATATTGAAGCATGCAGAAGCACAAGATAATATTATTTTTCATGGATTGTCAACATTCCTGACACCCATTCCCTTTAAATTGATATAATACGATGATAATGCTCCTCCTTAAAGTATTAAAATTATGCATGAAATTGGTTCAAAAAGCATTATTTTAAAACAAAACTTTCGTTAGTTATCTGACTTAGCTGATTGGCGTCTCCCCATTCAGAACTGGCTCGTCCTTAATTAATTTGCCTTGTCAGTATCCGTATCGTCAGTCACTTTTGAGTGTTTTTACTTGCTTCTTTTTGTCAACTAAAACTGATTATATTGGAATCCTACTAAGTTCCTGGCCCATTGGCTCCATTTAATTGAAATTGTTTCAAATAAATAAATATTTAACTTTACAGATTTTTTTATTAAATCGAACAAGTTACTATTCAGACTGTACGATTTACAGCTATCACTGTATGTTTTCTCTCTCTTTTTTTGTTGTTGTTGTGAATTGAAGGCAACTAAATCTAATATATAATACAACTAGAAGCTCTCTTATTATCAACTAATTGCCCTATAATCACGAATCAATCCTTCAGGTTCTAATGGCGCTAGGTTAACAATGCTTTCTTGCACTGGCCGAGGATTTTCGGAAGAGCTAGCCTGATTGCAACCAACGATCTTCTGGCAAGTTTCTATCAAGCACCGCCTGCATTTAGGGCAAGATGGGTGCGAGCTCAGCCACTTATCAATGCAACGAACATGGAATCCATGGTTGCACTTCGGTAGAAGCCGGAGACGCTCTCCGGCGGCGAATTCAGAAAGGCATATGACACACTCGGTGTCCAAACCTGGTAGCTTCAGCTCAGCTGAGTAGCTCACTATAGGAAAAGTCTTTAAGGCCTTTTGCTTGATCCCCGTGTTGGCTAATCTAGCCGACGGGTTGCCGGCTCCGGACCTGGAGGCTACGAAACTTGAGCACCTGAGTGTACATCTGATGATGGAATTCAGTCCCAGTGAGCAAAATAGGGCACAGAGTAATACTGAGAGGAGCATAACAACATTTGTATCGAAGCTGTTATTGCCTGTATAATCATTTAAGGGATCATGGCTGTTTCCTGGGGCTAGAGGAGTGGCCGCAGTTGGTGATTGGTAAATTATTGGGGAGTGTAGTAGCATTCTTCTTGAGTAAAAAAGAAAATCCTGGAACACTTGGCTGGAAATGGCAGAAGAAGGAGCAATAGACATTATTGGGAGTTTTTGAAAGAGTATTTCAACTGGATTTAGCTTAACGGGTTTATATAGAGGGAAGGAAAAGGTTGAGATCATTGAATTTGTTGTAACAGGATTGCGTATAATTATTCAAAATGTTAATTACAATAGAGAATATTCTAAGGTCTTAGCCCACATTAGAGTTTTATTTGATTATAATATTTTATATTGATTATGTATGATCCTCCACTGACCTTTATAGTAGTTTAATGGACTTTGTAATCAACATAGGGACCATGCCACCCACCAACTTCAGCTGCAAAGCAGAGTCATCTCAGTTGCCTTTTCCATATCTTATGATTCATGTTTTCATATTAATGCTTTTGGGACCCAGTTGCCCAAGAAGGAACCATGAAACTTCTCATATCTGTACACTTGTCAAAGAGTAAGGATCTTTGAAAAGACTCATTCTGCTAGATATATAAAATAATAAAATGTTTTTCTTTTATCCTCTTATTCTTATATTTTCACTCTTTGTACTCAAATCTCAAGTCAAATTAAACTAAAATGAGTTAAATTTTTTTTTTGTATATATAATTATTCCGGCGATAAAATTGAAGTGATTGAATTCATATATATACAGTATCTTGTTAAAAATATAAATTATTTTAAATCTTTAAAGTATTAAGGTTAGTTTTCGTTTAATTAGATAAAGTCGAATTTTACTTATAGCAAACGAGATTTAAGATAAATTTAAACTGTAAAATAACAAACGAAATGTAAAATTTGAGTTGCTTCACAGAGAAGAGCAAATGAAATTCAATAGTAAACCTAAAATATCAACAAATGAGGATAAAAATCTTAAGTTGAAAGGTACAAATAAGACAGAATATTGTGATTGTTGTATTATTAAATTGAATGATGATTTACAATAAAATAAATAATCCTTTATGTAGGCTACAAATACTTTATTCAATCATAATTTTAGAAGATAAAGAATTCTAATCAAATAAGACTCTTTATACTAAGTAGCACTTTATATTGGCTAACATACTCGATAAGGCCTAGACTAATGTATACAAAAGAAAGAACTCAAATGGTCCCATTATGTACATTCTTTGAGTTGGCATCAACAATGCCTCCCTATAAACTGATTAAAAGAATTATTTTTGTGAGGCTTGCACCTTGAAATAGTCAGTCTCTTATTCAATATATTTGTAAATCGACTTCGTTGCACTTTTTATAGGCAATGTGTGACAAAGTCGGCTTCATGTAATAACTCAGGATCCCAAATGATAATATTGCCTTTATAGCATTTCCTTAAATGGTAAAATGATTGACATTATTTATAGTCTTTGAAATTCTCACAAGATCGCCCTCGTCTAATTGTTATAATTGACTTTCTTTCTGCAATCTTAGGAAAAAAAATGTCTTTGTCAAAGAAATCTCTATGAATTTATCAGCTTTAGATAAGATCCTTACCATACCTTTAAATTTGATACTTAAAATATCACTTTATCTTTGTTAAGGCGTAGTCAAGTTCTACTTTAACCTTTTTATTCTTCAACAGTCCTAGTCATGTTACTTAAAATTGGCTAAGAAGGTTTTGGATATTAATTTTCGGCCTAATGGAATTTTCTCTTACTATCGGCTTTAGATAAATATTTTTGTTTAAGTTGATCCCTTTTCCTTTTGGAGTTGAAGCCATTTTGAACTTGAAAAGATTGAAATTAATACCCAAGCGTATAAAAACTGACCTTTTATTAGCTCCATTAATTGTCATTAATGAGTTGTCAATAACCATCCCATCATTGCCTTCATTAAATGCCCAATTGTTGAACTTTATTTCAAAACTTTTCGTTTTATCACTATGGGATTCTCTAAAAAAGAAACTTTTACTTTTTCATTTTTTACTTCGACCTTTTTAGAGCAATTCCACACTTTCTCAAACTCTCTAAACTCTTTAAGGCAAACTCTAGGGCACTCATCTTATTCTTCAACAATGTTTAAATCACCTTCGATCATTTTTATAAATTTCAACCTTTTGCTCTTGAATTACATCTGCTCTTTTATTTTCTTATGTTTAAGTTTAATCTTGATCTTTAATTTCATCTCTTAAATAGATTAACTTGTTTGCAAATGGCATGAAATTCTTCTTCCTCTCATTCTACAAAAACCAAGATGACTAAGGCTGAGGATATCCCTCTCTCTTTATATACTAAATCTTAGGATGTCAATGAGGGTGACCACTTTTAAGGTAGTTTCCTACGTACCTGACTCTTTAAGGTAACCACCTTATAATACTTCTGTCATTCTTAAATATCTTAGATTCTTTCTTGCTCATCAAAAAGACCCTATATGTTTTAGCCAAGAGCATAATATGTTTGTTTTGTCGACTCTAAGTCTATTAGATCATTACTAAAATTGACTAGTGAATTTAGGGGATGTAATTGTCTAGAACTCACTTTTTTTTCATTTGGAAGTCGATCGATATCTATGACCTCATCTGACTCTTTAGGTATCAAATTCCCTTCACAACGAACTTATATTGGCCATTTTACTCTTCTGGTCAAGAGCCTTCAATGCCTTTTGCTTCAGGTTTGGCTACATGTCATTCATTCTTTATGACTTAGTTGTTATCTTTAACCTTCTAGTCCATGGTGTTGAAATCAATGCCAAGTTGTTAGTAAGCGAAGTTGACCTATTCATTACCAAAGTTAAATCTAGTTTTAGGAAGTTCATGAGTAAGTTTATAGAACAATCAGCTACCCTTTCTAGAGCTGAACATATCATCTTTCTCTTGTATTGGCTATGTAAATAAGACTAATGTATTCTTTTTAAAAAGATAACTAGGGAGTAACTTAAAGTAATAGTCGCCTTAGCAGACGGCTCGAGGATAGCCTTAGCCCTTCCCTCTCCCCCCTCATTTTTTTCTTTCTTTCACACATGTATAGGAGATTGTTTGTAATTCTTCCTTTTAAGGGCGAGTCTTTTTTCCCCAATATTGGTGGTTATATTTGGATTGTGTACTTTTAGATATCAGCTTACTTTCCTTACTTTTTTTTACGTTACTTCTCAATCTCGCCAAAATCAGTTTAGCTACTACGCCCATTGACTTTTTCAATGGCAGGTTAAAGAATATAGCATTTAGGATTTCTTTAAGTTCTTTTACACTATCTCTCATCTAGAGGATAGTGCATTTTTTCAGCTTAGGCTATCTTGTTTTGGTCCTGAATGGACAAGATGGTCTTATTATACTCCTAGAGAAGCCGATCTTGATGCTGAATGGCACTATTCTTAGGTGAGTTATTTTATGACTCGAGATTTACATCATAGGGCGATCATTGCTGCTGCTAATAATAACAAATGTGGGACAAAGAACTACCACCCTTAGTGAGTTAGTAAAAAATTCTTCAACCTAATATTTTCTCGACCAATCAAAAGTTCAAGACCAGGTTCATCTTCAAGGAATCATTTTTTTGTCGATGAAACTTCTGAAGCCTCTCCCTGGCTTAATCCATCCAGCTAGTCGATCTCCTTGTATCACCTAGTCGTCTTAAACTAATTGATAGATATTATAAGGAGATAGTTACCCAATATTTCAGTCTTTCTTTTGATGATGCACTTGTATGCCATAAATTTAAAGTCACTAACACTGGTGTTGCTATTCAAGTCGGCCAGAAAAAGACAAAGGGTAAGCTCATCTAAGAATTCTTAACTTTTATTAAATTTGATGGCCTTAAATATAACAGTCATGACTTGAAAGAAATGAGAAGCTGATGTCATCTGAGAAAGAAAGAGCTTATCTTGGAACACAAATGGTCAGTCATAGAACGACAAATCAAACAGGTATGGACAGACAGTCTTTTGTTGGAAAAGGTCTTCTTTGAGCAATCATTTATGGATTCAAAGCCTCCACTTTTAATGGCCAAATTCAGTATAGCAGGAGACATTCCTCGCAAAAGAAAGAATCGATCAACATAGACCAACTTTTATTTAAATGAACATAATAAACATTTATTTCATTGTAAGTTAGTTATGATCGTAGAAGATACAGTCTAACAAGGTATAATAGCTTAATGTTTATTGCTATATCTGTTTCTAATTTTAAGACTTTGTTAATTTGTCTCTGTAGAAGCTATTCCCTGGCCTATTGATGCTTCCCCTACTAGAGAGGGTAATGAAGGGCTAGATCCTACTAAGAAGGGGGTTAAGGTATCATATATATCAATTTTTAGTTGTTTTACATCTTTAAATTTATTACAATTGACTTATTATATTTGTTTTCTTTTTCAGACTATGGCCAATAGACCCCTTAGAATAAAGACTGTTCAAAGCTTTTAAAAATAGGCTTCAAGGGAATCGAGTAGCTCATTACCTTCAAAATTGCCTTCATTGGCTCTAACTTCAGTGAGTAAGTCTTCTTTCAAGTTTATGGAGATAACAAACAAGTCTAAATAGGCTGGGTTCGACCATAAGAGAGTAAGGACTACTCAACTATCTTCTATTATGCAAACAAACTTTTTATCTTTTATTTCAAACCTTATGTAATAATAAGTCAAATTTAATAAATAAATAAAATGGTGGAATGTTTAACAAGTCGGTGAAGCCTACTCCAAAGACTCATTTGAAGATTGAAGGAGCTACTTCAGCGACTGACGTCTTCAGCATATTTATTTAGGAATCGACTTTTGAAAGTGATTTATTAGATGACTCTTCTGATGAGTTGGCTTCTCCTCCTGTCCTTGCTATCTATAAAGAAATATTAACTGTGACGACCAGTTGAAGAGTTTGGAGTCTCAGGTGGCCGATATTCTATTAGACAATCGGTCTGTGCTAGAGCTGAATAAGAAGCTTAAGTTCATTTCAGATAATGTTACCGTTGATATAAAGTTAGTTGACCGAAGACGAAGATAAATGACTTTGCTGCCTATTTCACCAGCCATGTGAAGAAAAAATAGTTGGCTATGGAGGTTATCCAGAAGGCCAAAAAAGAAGCCTCAGAGAAATAGAGCCTGGATTAGCTTGAAACCCAATGGATGTCTGAGAATTAAGTATCCAGAGCTCAAGTGTAAAAAAGAGCTGCTTTGGAATTTGAACTGGAGAAGCTGAAGGCAGCCAAGATTGAGAGGACCTAAAAATCTCAGAGTTTGGCCCAACAGATTCGTAACAACTATCCCAAAAGGACGAATTTAAAGAAGATCCTCAAGCAGAAGAATAGGAGGGTGCCTTAGGCTAAACAAGAGATGAAGTCTGTACACGTACAAGTAGTCTGATTTCTTTTGAATAAATGTAAATAAAATTGGGTTTTAAAGCCTTGTATACTTCTTTTAAATGAATAAAATATAAATTTTCTCCAAGTTAATATATATTATTTTATTATTTTCTCTTCTTTTGGATATGCTTATTATTAATTTATAGTAATTAACCAATCAAAGTACTAATATTTGAATGTATTCAACCGAAATATTTGGCTTTATATAAATAGGTGTAACAAAGATGATTATAATTAGCTTTTTAATAATCATTATAATTGATTTAACTAAATTGAATCTTCAAGACAAAAATATCGTCTTAATCGATTCCTTCCAAATAGTTGGTTAATAAGTCTTGAGGTATTTTTCGTTGATAGCTCTTGGATATTTGATCCCTTCTAAAATGACTAGTTGATATGCCTCATTGCCAATAATTTGGTAATTTTGAATGGACCTTCCTAATTTAGAGTGAATTTTTTCAATGATTACTCTATTGAATCGATTGGTAAGAGGACATTCTATACCAACTCGTTGATTTTGAAGGACTTAAATTTTACTTTGTTGTTGTAAGACCTTTCTATCATTATTTTATGTATCTCAAGTTGGTTCAACGCTTCAATTCGGCTTTGATCAATCTTGTCCATCTCTTTGATCATAACTTTTTGATATTGCTTAGGGTTTAATCCTTGTTGATGTTGTCTTCTGAGTGAGTCGACTATGAGTTCGATCAGGACAATAAGATTTTTGATTGAGATGCTTACTTGTCATCTGTTGTCAGCTTAGGTGGTAGCCGACTTTATAGAGCTTTTTGTTCAAACTATCGATTTAAGCCAAAGTTTCTTTATTTTGGCCTTTAGTTTGGACGACCATCTCTAATATTTGTAACTGGTCACATCTCTACATACATCTTTTTTGAGTCTTGATCGGTTTGGGATTAAATCTATAATCGTGATGACCTCCTAGCCAATTAAATATGCTTTCTTAAAACTTTATATTCCTATTGATTGACTTTATTACCTCCAGGCTTGAATGTTCTCATTGGTTAGTACAGTAAAGTTGATTTTAAGTCTAATGGCATTTTCTCCTTGATGACTTTTACAAAGGTTGTTTGGCATTACGAGCAAAACAAATAAACTTTCTTTGTAGTTGGCTCTTTACAAGTGGCCGACTTTTCTGTGACTATCCTCTCTTTTCGAGAGGCATCTTCAGAAGTATTGTCTACTTGAATTTTTATCCTCGGCTTGTTTGGGGTCCAAATTTGAGCTGAGGATCATTCCCTATTTATTTTCTTTTATTGGAGGGTATAACCACATTCACACTGATGGAGGGGAAATAATGGGTTTCAATAATAGGGCTTTGCTTTTGGAACTAAATAAAAGTCGGCCTTTAGTAATATGATATTGGATTTCGTTAATAAATATAATACAGTTCTTTGTACCGTGTCTCTAAGAGTTGTGCCACTTGTAATAGTTCTTTTCAGCCCTTTGTTCAAGTGGTAGGATTATATGCCTTTCTACGAGCTTGATCTGTTTGTCATTTAGAAGCTAATCGAATATCTCGTCCACTTTTTTCAAATCAAAAGAATACTCCTTAGCTATCTGAGTATTTGTTGAACTTCTTCTTCTCTTTGTTCGAACTCAAATTTTTAAGGATATAAAGTCATATGAAGCTCCTCTTACTACCTCAACCAGGCAAACCTTGTCATCTGAATCAAAGTTCTCTGAGTTAATCTTTGACTCTTTTTGCATGGCTGCTACATCAAGTTGGTTATTGTAGTACGTCATCTTAGAAGACGCCCTCTTCTGGTCTCTTCCCATCAAAGGCCTCTTATAATTGGCCGTTCTAATAGCTAACTTGTATAGGTCCCTAAATCTGTGTCATTCAAAATGTTCCCTAATTGCAAATGACATTTCTCTTACCACTAATGGTATATAATCAACCTCAGTGATCTGTGTTTGATATTGTGACCTTAGTTTCATGAATCAGCTTATATACTTGGATTCGAATTCGTGAAGCATCTGCATTACCCTAGCTATGTCGACCAATGTCACTTTCTAACGGTGGCCTAGAATTCAGCATAAAATTTAACTTCTATATGTTTCCAGCTGAAGATCAACTCTAGTATGAGGTTGGTATACCAGGTGAAGGCCGTCTTTGTCAACAAACTGCCAAACAACCTTAGCTTCGAAAAAAGAGATGAGATGGCCTCTCCATATTGCACGATGAATCTATAAATGTGCTCGAATGTTGTGATGTTCTCTTCTCTCGTAACAAAAAGAATTCAAAAATTTTGTACCCCTTTGGAAGGAAAAATATTGAATCTATACTTTGGGGATATGGCTTCCTATATGATGGATGTTCCATCAACTTCAGATCGACCCTCATATTTTGTAGAGCCTCGGCCAATATGTTCTTATCAAATTCATTATGAGCATAATTGGTTGGTCCTTACAGCTCTATAAAACCAAACTGTATCGACTTTAATAGGGTCTGGTCGAAGTTTTCCTATACTTGCTGAGCTGGTTGGTGTAAGCTTCCTAAGTTAATCATGTTTTCAGCTAAATCATAGTTAAAAATCTATCTAGGCTGGCTTTATTGAGTCATTGAGTTTGTAGATTTAACATTTTCAGGTCACCTTAGGATCTAATTGAACCACGTTATAGGTCGGCTTGTACAACATTTTGGCCCCTATGAAGCTCGTGGAGATTAGGTTTAGGTTGGCCTTAAAGAAAGGCTGTGAGCTCGGTCTGATTTGGTCTCATAGACTCTAAATTTTTTAGAATGCATGCTCCTGCTGATATTTTGATTATCTTCTATCAGCCATCAAAATTATACGACCATTTGATTGGTGAGTATTATATCGAGTTGTTGGTTCTCTAAAGAAATTTGAGAAACCAACCCTTGAATGTCGACTATGGAGAACGACCTAAGCAATGGGAGAGAATCTCTCTGGATCTTCTCCAGCTGTTGGCTCAGTAGATATTCTTCACCGTTGGCTAGACTTGCTTCTTAATGTGCAAAATTTAATGAGTGTCTAATATGAGGTGGGGTCATGGTCGATTCCTCTGCCGCACTGGATGTTTCTACGTGATTCTTGCTAACATTCGTATTTTTATTCCCCTTAGTCATATCTAGTTGCTACTGGTATACAAAATATTGTCCCACTAAGCATGTCAAAAAGATGTTTGTGCAATAAAATTTAAGTAAATGGATTCGCATATATCCAGCGTCTTGTTAGAAATACAAATTACCTCAAATCCACAAAGAATCGAGGTTAGTTTTCTTCAAATAAGGTAAAGCCAAATTTGACTTACGGCGAGCGAGATTTAAGATAAACCCGAGCTGTAAAATAACAAGCAAATTGTAGAATCTAGGTTACTTCATGGAGAAAAATAAGCGAAATTCAACAGCAAGGCTAAAAGATCAACAAGCGGAATAAGAATCCTAGATTGAAAGCTAAAAATGAGATAAAAATAAATTAAAAAAATATTGTGATTGTTGCATTATTGAATTGAATGAGGATTTACAATGAAAAAAATTATTCCTTTAGATAGACTACAAATACTTTATTCAATCATAATTCTAAAAGATAAAGAATTTTATTCAAATAAGACTTCTTATACAAATTGACACCTTATATGTGGCTAACATATGCCTAGATTAATGTATACAAAAGAAAGAATCCAAATAATCTCACTATATACATTTTTTGGGCCGACGTCAATAATAATATTTTTTATTTTTTATTAAACCATTGTAATGATACGAGTGTCAACATTTTGGAGACAGATTTAAATAAAAAATAAAATATCATTCTCTATATTATAAGGACATACCTGACTACATCAGATAAGTTGAAAGAATTACTATGTAACATCAACATAGTGAGCGGTGAAACTCACAAATTCCTTTTTGTTGTCTATAAATATGTTATAGGATTAGGATCCCAACTTTTGTATCCTAATCGCTTGATACTTGTAGAGACATAATCATGCCCTTTGTTTACAACATTTTTTCATTATGTATCCCTATATTAGATTTACACAACAAGAACATCGTAGGTGATATAAATTACTTAATTATGATCCAAGCTTCATTCTCAGTACATTTCAACAACATATGCATGCACTTTATTTTGGCTAGTACATTTCAACAACATATGCATGCACTTTATTTTGGCTGTGGTAATTTAAAAAAAGAAAAACTTATTTTATAGAATAGTTGCATACACTGATTGCTGTTACCTTTTATACAATTTGGTAATCAATCATACAAAAAACTTTTTAAAAGAAATTTGAATTCCACTTACTTGGAAAACACGGTTCCGGGTTTCCCATGTCCCATCTGTAAGCCACAACCTTCCAAGCATCGATCACCTTTTATATGTCCATCTGTCATTCTTTTTTATATTTCAATGAGTATTGAATATCGCTTTCTTATCATCATTCATCAGTATGTAAAATTATACATTATTTGTTGGCGGCTTTTAGTCTCCTTTCGATACCAAAGCTAAGCCTAAGCTATTTAATTAAAGTTAGATTCATATAGAAAACAGGATCCTTCGGATATCCTGTATTTTGTTTGTTTTGTCCAAGGTGTACTATCTATAGTACTTCCATGCAAAAATCAGCTGATTGCGATCTGCTTGAAGCTAATAAATTAGCTTCTCTTTTGTGTTCTAAATTAAGGTAACATTCTCTATAGATCTTTGGCGAAATCTTGGCTTATAAATAGATATTAAAAATCAAATTGGTATATAGAGTTGATGGAAATATCGAAAAGTTTTTAGGGGGTTCATCTGAAATCTACTGTGAACAGCTGCAGCGGCAACTAGGGCTTCAAAAATATGTCATGTGCAAATAAAAAAATGCTTCTTTTTAAGTGATGGTTATAGATTATGTGCAAAAGAGTGGAAGCAACAGGTGGAGGAATAAGCTAATTTAAAAGGAATGCTTATGCTTTTGCATTTGTTTGTGCTAGGAGTTATACTAACTTGATTGGATTCATATCATTTTCGGCTGATTTTTAATAGGTTATGATCAATAAGTTGGTATCATTTGAAGATGATTAAAGAAATGTGATGGCACTTGGCATATATATATATATATATATATATATATATATATAGACTCCCATAGTGTTATTGATCGGCTATCATCTTTGGTTGCGATAATCACTTCAAGAAAAATTATATGGAAAAATAGAACTGTTTCTATTAGAAGTTAGCAAATTCAAGATTAATATTGTAATTACCACAATCCTATGGAATTAAAAACCGACATCGATTCATAGCTCAGTAGAGACATTGAATGACAATCTAACAGCAATTTAGTTTTGATCTAAACAAATAAGATATTATTAGATCAACGAAATTAGAAACGAATAATTTGATGACAATGAACAACTAGACAAACCAAATAGAATATATCTGTCAATAATGTAGCGGAAATGAAGTTAAAACGAATGAATTAAAAATAAAATGGTAGGCTGAATTATATTTAGTAATTTTCTGTGAATATCTGCATTTTGTTAAAGTCCAGACTTATAATTCTTTGTACAAAACAATTATTAAAAGACAAATCTTTGGATCCTTCACAAAAGGAGTTGCACAATCACTTCATCCAAATCAACACTATGTTGTCTTTTACCAATAATTTGGACATTAGAAGCCAAAATTTTAAAATATCTTTAAAAAAAAAAAAGCTTCGGATAACTAAAACAAGTTGCAAGTAACTTTTGTTCTTACGAATCAAATTAGTCGAGGACTATAATTTAAATGACAGTGACAAAGGAGAAATTAAAGAGATATTGACAGGAATTAGTTGTGAATATATATTTTTTTATATTACATCAATCGAATTACAACATTAATATTACATTAGGCTATATTATTGATGTTATAATTAGATTATATAATCAAAATTTTTACGGAAGTAACATATACATTTTTGAGGCACACTCTACTCAAATTGTCTCCCCACTCAAACTACACTACCGGGATCATTGAGGTAATATGTATAACTTTAAACACATCCTACACAGACTAGAAAATTAGAACTTTTATGGAAATAACACGTACATCTTTGGGCCCAAACTACAGTACCGAGATCATCGAGATAATACATACAGCTTTGAGTACATTTCACCTAGACTAAAAAATTAGAACTTTTATAGAAATAACATGTACACCTTTGAAGCACACCCACCTAAACTAACTACCGGGATAATCGAGATAATACGTACAACTTTTAGCACATCCCATCTAAATTAGAAAATTGAGATTTTTATGGAAGCAACACATACATTTTTAGGCTCAAATTACAGTACCAGAATCATTGGGGCAACACATACAACTTTGATCATTCCCACCTAGACTAGAAAATTAGAGCTTTTATATAAGTAACACGTACATCTTTAAAGCACATCCTACATAAACTATGTTATTGGGATCATCGAGGCAACGCATACAACTTTAAGCACATCTTACCCAGATTAAAAAATTAAAATTTTTATAAAAACAACACGTACTTTTTTGAAGTAAATTCTACCTAAACTATGCTATCGAAATTATTGTGGCAACATATATAATTTTAATCATATCCCATAGAAACTAGAAGGCTCCTATAAGATAAAAGAAATAAATCAATCACTCTAATATTTGTCAGGACTCGAACTAAAATAAAAAAAATAAATCAACTACCTTAATATTTGTCGAACTCTCAAACTTAATTAAAGAGGCATACAAAAATTGCTGCTCAGACAAACCCTAATTTTAATCATATCCCATAGAAACTAGAAGGCTCCCATAAGATAAAAGAAATAAATCAATCACTCTAATATTTGTCAGGACTTGAACTAAAATAAAAAAAATAATCAACTACCTTAATATTTGTCGAACTTTCAAACTTAATTAAAGAGACATACAGAAATTGCTGCTCAGACAAACCCTTAAGTGCTCTGTAAAAATTAATACCAAATCTATTTGAAGTGGGAATATTAATAAAATTGAGAGCAAGACAAAAAAAGTATAAAGGCCAATTTTACTTTTTTTTAAAAAAAAAAAATCTTATCACCAGAAAGTTTTGAGGAGATGCACTAATGAATAACGACATTGCTAATTTTATCCAGTATAAACGAACTCCACTTTTAATTTTAGAGCTGGTGGAAAGCACAAGCTCCAATAACTGTCCCATAAGTTACCATAGTTGGGGATAAAGGAGAAGAATATATCAATATTTTATTCTTCTTTTTAGTGCTGAATGTTAACGTATTTGAGATTGGATTTTGGAGTGTACTTTATTTACTTGCTTTATCGTAAGGGACTAGAATTCCTTGTCATTGCTATAATTTAATGTAATGTTATAAAATCATTGGATATATATTAAGGGAATTTGTCAATTATATTTATTATTTAGTATTTTTATCAGTATTTTTAGAAGTACTTGTCTCTTATTTTTACTTTATATTTTTTTTAACTAAAGTGACCAATTTACCATCCTAAAAGAAGAATAATAATACTCATCAAAATAATTATAGAAAATTTGTGAAAGAGTTGATTAAAAATTATTAGGATATAATTTGGAGAGCAAGTCAAGTGCATTAGAAACACGAAAATTAAAGACAGATGAAGAAATGAGGTGAAAACACGAAGACGGTGATGATCACCCAGCGTCGCAGTGCCAGGGATTGAGTGCCGCGGTGTTGGTGTGGGAAAGTTGTTTCCCGTTTTGTTCATTTTGTTGAGTTTTTCATTTGTTACAGGTCTCCTTAAAATGACTCCCACATGTTAGGGTTAACATAGGTCATCCTAAAACTTATATAAATGCTCTCAATTAGTTTGTAAATATATTTTAGTGATCAACACAAGTATCTTTATGATATCTAAATTATCTAAGTGTTCTTTGTGATTGTTAGTGACAAAAATCCCTTAATTACAAAAGAGAGTGAGTTCTTTGTGAGTTTTTCATATAAAAGACATACTTTGTGAGTGCCTTGTGAATTATTAATAATAGAGTGTGATCTAGATCTTCTGTGAACGTAAGCAAGTTATTGAACTACGTAAATTCTGTGTGTTTTCTCTTACATTTCTCTTTTTAAATTTCTTAATTACTTGTTTCTGTATTATATTACTTAAAATATTTGCTTGTGTAATTGTTTCCGCTTCAACAAAAATTGATAAAAATGCAAAACATCAAAGGGTAACTAGTAGTTCCCATATATCAACGGCATTTTTATTTGTAATTTAAACAAAAGAAAATTGTAAATTATTATATATATATATATATTTATATAAGTAGTTAGATTTGACAATCTATAATATCGAACAAGAAGTGATGATATGAAAATTTAATGGACCTTACTAATTTCCTATTTTCTTAATTCTCTCTCTTCTTTCCTAGAGAATTTTTCTTTTTGTGTCTTTTCTCATCGTCAATGAAATATTATTGTACGATCTTCTTTAATGGAATAATATTGTCTTCTCTCATTTGGTGAGGTTTCAAAAATATGAAAATTTAGGATGAGTAACATGGATGTAGTCAAAAATTTATTCTCAGCTATTTTACATATTAAAAAAAATATCATTTCATAAATTTTTTTAATGGTATATAAAAATTATATATATATATATATTATATGTGTGAGACATAATAAGCTTTACTTATAAAAAAATTTAAAAAATTAAAAAGTTTAGGGTTTACAGTTTATGATAAAGTTGTATCAAATAATGTCCAATTTAATTAAATATCTAATCTATAAGATACTCTTGTTTTATTTTATTGTTAAATATTTATTTTATAACCTTTTTGAACTTTTTTATTTTAAATAAATCTTGACATAATAATTTAAGTGAATTAATTTAACAATTAAAATTAAATTCACTTTAGAAAATATATGAGCATAAAATAGGAAAAATAATTATTTATTTGAGATGGGTAAAAGTTTAAAAGTTTGGTTAAGTGCACATAATAAAATAAGAGTAATGCATGCTTATATAGTTGAATACAAAATTTGCATCCTTAATGATACAACATCTAATAAGTCCATTGTTGATTGATATTGTATAACTACTATACTAATAAAAAAGTAAAAAATCAACAACTACCTGACAAGTATAGTCACCTATTGGTGATACATTGTTTGAGATACAAACTTCATATCTCATTCATGTGAGTGTAGCACTACTTATAAAATAATTATGAACATAGCAAATTAAAAATAGTATTAAGGATTTTTTAAAGAATGATGATTTTTTTTAAGGAAAATCTCGACTAATGAGACATTTTATTAGAAAAATGAAGCAAAAAGAATACAAAATTAGGGGTATATAGTGAGCCTTACCTATAAGATGATCATGAAATCAAAACAAAACAACAATAGAAAGTCCAAAAGGTGTTACAACGAGCTAACCAACAAAAAATGACTAGTGAAACCTGTAACTAGGATAACCATGTAAAGGCAAAATCTTCGAGAGAGCTTGCACTCACCATGTAAAATCATCAAACTATAAACCACTATTTGCCTGTAAACTTACAATGCTATTGTTTTCTTGAAATATATGAATAAAGAGAAAGTGTGATGAACACTTGAAAACACATTTAATGAGGTTTTTACATCATTGTTTTGTATTACTAGTGTTTTTAACCCTCTTAACTTAAGTATGTTTACAATATTGTTCCTAATTAGTTTTTAATTATTTTGTGGTAGGTTTGGTAAAATGACATAACTTTCTACCTAGAAATTAAATTGGAGTAATTTTTTATCATATAAAGAGCTGACTCAATGGGCTAACATATTGTATTTCAATAAGTATTTGAACTTCCAGCATTTAGATGGTGAAAATAGCCTAGAACAGAACTGATTTGCAGTACAAGCCTAGTCCAAATAGCTATTAGTATTTGGCCTATAAATATAAAAATACATATCTAATACGTATGTGACAACTTGATTTGAAAAGATGAGATACTTATCTACAACTTTAATTTTTTGAGTGACAGCTAATTCGGACTATATCAATTTTAAATTGGATAATCAAGTGGGTGCATTAATGATAATTAATGTAAATTAGTTGCCACACTTCTTGACTTTTATCATCCAAGTGGTTCCCTCTTCATTTGTGTTGATTTATCCATATTTTTCTATAAATATATGGCATATTTATGCCCAAAGAATGTAATTAGAGAGCTATATTTTAGTTCAAAATACTTGTCTTTTGTATTATCTCTTTATAGTATTATTTCTCTTGTTTACTATTCTAAAATTATGTTATCTCTTCTTCCATCTCTTTTTGTTTTCTTTAATTGTATTATGTCCAAATAATTTTGTTTTTACTAAGGTGAAAGGTTGAAACTCTTGGCAAGGTAATAAGATATACTTAACTCTTATTCATGAATTTAATTTTTCATTCTTAAGTTATGAAAATTTATATATGATGTATTTATTTTGTTTGTAATATTAATACATTTTCTTGTAAAGTGGTGTATTTTAATTTATTATAGACAATTTTTATAGTTAACACAATAAATTCTTGAAACCATTTATAAGATTTGATGTGGATACCCTTTCTTATAAAGTGGGAGTCTTGATTTATTCTAGACAAATATAAAGATTGACATAATAAATACTTGAACCCATTTACAAGATTTGGTGTATAATAATTGAAAGAAATAAATACTAGTTAATATATAAATTGTGATAAACTTTAATTGTTATATATTTCAGTTGGAACCTCCTTTTTGTGAGAATTTCAATTGAGTTATAAAATGAGTTGAATATATTCATATTTCATATGCCAAGAGTGGATCCCCCTAATTTTAGCTTTTATTTTAATTGAATAATTAAATTATTATTTGTAAACATCTTATACTACTTTAATTATCTCTAAAGTATTTATAGTTTGTAATTTTAATTTCACTTCCTTGTGGATCGACTCTGTTCTCACCGATTTATTTATTACTTCGACAATCCTGCACTTAAGAATAAACTCCTATATTCTAGACGTGTCATGTTTTTGGCGCCATTGCTGGGAAGTGAAATTAACATTTTTTTTATTTGTTTGTTTTATTTTCATGGAAGGCTAAGCCTCCTACTCTTATTTACTAACTTTTTATTATCCTAATCTAACATTTACTAACCTAACTTCTAACTATTTATCTAACTTTTATTTTATTGTTAGTTTTGCCTATTTTATTTGCCTTTATTTAATATTTTATTTTTTTCTTTTATTTGTATTATTTATTGTTATTGTATTTTGTTTTATTTCTTTGTATGAGTAGTTAGTTTTGAGATCCTAATTCTCATCGTTTGGTGAAAGGTAATTTCAAAACTTCTTTTGATAATTTGTTGGATTCTCATTCATCACCAATTAACACCATGATCGATAATCAAATTGAGGGACTTATTGATCCAAGGGACAATCAGTCTCAACATAATAACCATAATCGACCTAGGACACTTAGAGACTGCATGAACCCTATACGAACCGGTGTACCATCTTGCTTAATTTTTCCTTTAGATGCAACACATTTTAATTTTAAGCCTGACATTATCCATCTTTTATCCACTTTTCATGGCTTAGGTGCAGAGAACCCTTACTTACATCAAAAGGAATTTGAAGAAGTATATAACATATATAATGACCAAAATTGTAGCATGAACACAATTTGACATAAGCTTTTTTATTTTTCTTTAAAAGATAAAGCTAAAACATGATTACAAAACCTTATGCTAGGACCCATTTCTTTATGGGATGAGATGCAATAACAATTCCTAAAAATATTGTTTCCTTGACATAGAACAAATTCTTTCAAAAGATAAATTACCACTTTTGCCTAAAAATCAGAAGAATCTCTTTACCAATGTTGGGAAAGGTATAAAGAATTACTTAATACCTATCCCCATCATGGTTTTGAAACTTGGAGATTAGTCTTAAATTTCTACGAGGGGTTAACACTTTAAGTTAGGCAAATGGTAGAAATGATGTGTAATGGAACATTTGATAACAAAGACTCAGAAGATACAATGAACTATCTAGACTTACTAGTAGAAAATGCTCAAAATTAAGACACTGCTGGTATCTATGAGGCACCTAGCAAAACTCAAAGCACTACATCTAGTGGAGGTATTTATCATCTTAAGGAATGCCATGAACTTTAAGCCAAATTAGCATCCCTACCTAAAAAAGTCGAAACCTTAGAAATGAAAAAGAGTAGTCAATTAAAATATGTTCAAGAAATTATGTGTCACATATGTGAAACTCATGATCACTCTACCAATGATTGCCCAAATTTACCTGCATTTAGGGAATGTCTCCATGAATATGTCAATGTTTTAAACATATTCAAGCGGTCAAATAATAACACATATTCACAAAACTACAATCCTAGTTGGCAAAATCACCCGAAGTTTAGTTAGAGGAATGACATTTAAGCACAGGCTTAACAATCGCCTTTCCAACTACACCAAAACTTTTAAAACCATCAAGGTTATGCACCATATGTCCCACCTCCTAAGAAAAATCCTAAAGAAACTTTGCATGCATTCATTGAAAAGTAAGAGTCTATTAATTCTCAAAATGCTTAAACATTTATTGATTTAAAAGATACTTTTGCTAAATTTGCATCCGTATTGAACATGCATGAGAAAGGAAAATTTTCTTTTCAAACACAACTAAACCCAAAAGGACAACATAACTCAAATGCATGTAGTTCAGAAATCCAACACATGGATCAAGTTAAAGCGATTATCACTTTTTGGAATGGTAAGATTGTTGAAAAACACATTCCTGAACCTCATGAAAATGACGAATCAATCTCTAAGGATAAGAAAAATGTTAAATCTACACTTCGTGAAGAAAATACCAAACCTTCACCTTCGCCTCTATTTCCTCCTGCATTACGTAATGCTAAGAAGATGAATCAAAATTCTAAAATTTTTGAAATCTTCAAACAGGTAAAAGTTAATATTCATTTATTGGATGCTATTAAACAAGTTCCCTTTTATGCAAAATATTTGAAGGATTTATGCACAGTAAAAAACAAACTGAATGTGAAAAAGAAAGCATTTTTAGCTGACCAAGTAAGTGCCATTCTTCAGAACAATAATGCTTGAAAATATAAAGACCTTAATTGTCTTACAATTTCATGTATTATTGGAAGTCATAAAATTGAACAATCCTTACTTGATCTTAGTGCTAGTGTGAATTTACTGCCATATTTAGTTTATCAACAGCTCAATCTCAATGAGTTAAAACCAACTTCTATAACTCTTTTGTTTATTGATAAATCAATAAAAGTGCCAAGAGGGATAGTGGAAGATGTTTTAGTTCAAGTTGATAAATTCATATATCTTGTAGATTTTATTGTTTTGGACATAGAACCTGGATGTAATTCGATACCTATTATTTTGGGTTGTCAATTTTTAGCAACTTCTAACGCTTTGATTAATTGCAGGAATGAGATAATGAAGCTTTCATTTAAAAGCATGACACTTGAGCTCAACATTTTCAATATGTGTAAGCAACCACATGAAGAAGAGGATGAAAGTGAAGAAGTTAATATGATTGAAACAATTATGGAGGATCATATTCAAAAATAGAGTTCTACTGATCTCTTAAAAATATGTTTAATAAATTCATTTGAGTCAAATATACAATTAGATCCTGAAATCTCTAACATATGTTCTTTACTTGACTGTGCACAGGGATTAAAAATAAAGGATGGAAACCAAAGTTTGAAGAATTAGGAGAAAATGAGGATAAACAGAACGAAATTCTAAAGTTAGAGTTGAAACCTCTACCTAAAGGACTAAAATATGCATTTCTTAGAGAGAAATAAACTTACCGAGTTGTAATCTCTTCTATACTCATAACCAAACAAGACGGTAAGTTAATTGAAGTATTGAAAATGTATAAAAATGCAATTGGGTGGACTTTAAAAGACATAAAAGACATTAATCCTTTGATTTGCACATATAGAATATACCTAAAGGATAATGCCAAAACTTTTCAACAACCTCAAAAGAGATTAAATCTACATATAAAAGAGATAGTGAGAGATAAAGTTCTCAAACTACTTGAAATATGAATCATCTATCCTATCTTGAATAGTAAATGGGTAAGTCCTACTCAGGTAGTACCAAAACAATCTTGAATCATAGTCATTGAAAATGACAAAGGTAAGTTAATACCAACTCGAGTCTCATTTAGTTTGAGAATGTGCATAGATTATAGAAAGTTGAACTCGGCCACTAGAAAAGATCATTTTTCCTTACCATTCCTTAACAAAATTTTAGAAAAAGCAGCAGGACATCCCTTTTATTACTTTCTAGACAGCTATTCCAGCTATTATCAAATTCCTATAGCATTAGAGGACCAAGAAAAGACTACATTCACATGCTCTTTTGGGACATTTGCTCTTAGAAGAATGCCCTTTAGACTTTGTAATGCCCAAGCAACATTTCAATTATGTATGTTAAGCATTTTTAGTGACATGGTTGAGCATTATTTAGAAGTTTTCATGGATGATTAATCGTGTTTGGAAATTCTTTTGATAATTGTCTTGAAAACTTAGAAAATGTCTTAAAAAGATGTGAAGAAAATGGTCTTGTGTTGAATTTAAAAAAATGTCATTACATGGTTACTTCTGAAATTATTTTGGGACATGTAATGTCTTTTAAAGGAATTAAAGTGGATTAGGCAAAAGTTAAACTCATTGCTTATTTGCCCCCACAAAAAATACTCAGAAAAGTCCGATCGTTTTTAGGACATGCTGGATTCTATAGGGGAGGTTCATAAAATTTTTTAGTACTATTTCTAAACTTCTTTGTAACCTCTTAGCAAAAGATATATCATTTGAGTGGACTCAAGAGTGTCAAATTTTTTTGAAAAATTCATTGACCTCTTAACATCTGCTCCTACCATACAATCTCTTAATTGATCTTTGCCTTTTGAGCTCATGTGTGATGCCAGTGACTATGTTGTTGGTGTTGTATTGGGATAAAGAAAGGAAGGTAAATTCTATGTAGTTTATTACGCAAGCAGAACTTTAAACAGTTCACAAATGAATTACACAACAACTGAAAAAAAATTACTTGCTGTAATATTTGCATTAGACAAATTTTGTTAATACTTAATTGGTTCTTCAATTATTGTGTTTACTGACCATGCTGCTATAAGGCATTTAATGTCAAAACAGGATGCAAAACCAAGACTAATTCAATGGATTCTATTACTTTAAGAATTTAATATCACTATCAAGGATAAGAAGGGAGCCGAGAATATTGTTACAAATTACTTATCAAGACTCACACCAGATTCATCAACGAAATAACACCCATTAATGATTTTTTCCTGATAAATTTTTATTTTCTACTATTATAATGCCTTGGGATGCTAATATTGTTAATTTTCTTGTAATATGAGAAATGTCACCTCAATGGAATGCTCGGGATAAAAAGAAATTTTTAACTGAGGTAAAAAGATGCATACCCGATAATGAAGTAAGCAGAGTTATTAAAATTTATCATTTTAAAGCATATGGGGGACATTTCACATCAAAGAAAACAGTTGCAAAAATCTTGTACTGTGAATTTTATTGGCCCACTTTATTTAAAGATATACATGCATTTTGTATAACATGTAAAAATTGTCAAAAATTGGAATCCATTTCAAAATGAAACATGATGCCTTTGAACCTCATTCTTGTTATTGAAATATTTGATTATTGAGGGATAGATTTCATAAGACCATTTCTGCTATCATTTGGATTTAGTATATCTTAGTCACAGTAAATTATGTCTTAAAATAGATTGAGGCTATTGCATATCGAAATAATGACCATAAAACAGTCATAAAATATTTGAAAAATAATATCTTAAGTCAATTTAGAATCCTTGAGCCATTATAAGTGATGGAGGTAAATACTTTTGTAATAAGCCATTTGAAATATTAATGAAAAAAAGATGGTATTACTCATAAAGTTGCCACCCCTTATCATCCTCAAACACGTAGACAAGTTGAACTAGCAAATAGGGAGATAAAACTAATTTTAGAAAAAACTGTAAACTCAAATTGCAAAGATTGGTCTTTAAGACTTAATGATGCACTTGGGGCTTATAGAACTGCTTTTAAAACATCATTGGGTATGTCTCCTTATATGATAGTTTATGGGAAACCTTGTTACTTACCTGTGGAACTTGAGCATAAAGCCTACTGAGGTATTAAAACTTTCAATGCAAATTGTGATTCTGCTGGACAGATACGTAAATTATAAATAAATGAACTTAAAGAATTGAGAAATGATGCATATGAGAATTCAAAAATTCATAAAGCTAAAATCAAAGCTTTTTATAATAAAAAAATTGAAAGAAAAACATTTGATGCTGGTTAAAAGGTTTTGTTTTATAATACTTGACTTTACATATTTCCTAGAAAATTTAGATCAAGATGGCGTGACTTTTGTATTGTGAAACATATGTACCATTATGGAACAATTGACATTGAAAATCTTAGAAATGGTATTGTGTTTAAGGTAAATGGGCAAAGACTTAAGCCATTTCTAGAAAACTAAGCTTTTTATGAAGAATTTGTGTCCCTGTCTGACCGTTGTTAAGAGACCAATTAATCTTTGTTTTATATATTTATATATATTTATTCTTCTTCTAACTTTATTTTTTTTGTTTTGTTTTTACTTACAGGTTAATTTAATATTTTTATTAAAGTTTTGTTTTGCACCCCAGTTAAGTGGCAGATAACGATACTCCGTTATATTTTAAGTCAATTTTGCCAATTTTTCATAATAACTGATACATTATCTTCTTCCCCTTTCTAAAAAAAATGGATGACATTTTAATAAATTTGAAAAAATATTTTCTTTTATTGCCTCAAAATGCCTTAAAGAAAATTTACCAAGTAAGATGTGAAAGATTAAGATTATTAAAGATTATAAATATACATGCTGATGTACGTTAGTTAATTGAAGTCAAAGTTCGATTGACAGGTGAGTTTTTAGACTTATTAATTTTTTACATGCCTGCTTAGGTAAAATCTATTTTGCAAAAAAGTGAAGGGATAAAAGATTAAATATTTGTTACAAGTGTGCACGCATGACTTACAATACCCATTGCAGTACTTTAGGAATGATGTCTATAAATCGTGAAGATAAAATTAGGTTCATTAAAGATGGCCTGAGTAAGGAGTCCTTAGATAATATCTTATCGACTCTTGAGACACATCCTGGTGGATATGTGCATATTGCAACTCATGAATTCTGAGACATATTCCTAGAAGAACATGAGCAATACAGTCTCGGGAATCTGACTTTAAAAGACCTTATTTGCCAATTTATAAGAAAATTAGATAGGAAGCCTATCCCCAACCCATAGAGGGCGTTTAAGTCATTTTGGATGTAAAACCAGAGGAAGATGTGAGCCACACTCACAACTACTTGTACATATTTATTGTACCTGTTATTTTTAAATGTTTCATTTCAACCTCAAACGTCTTCTCTAAAAATCAACCACTTATAGTCGATTTTTAAAATTTTGTATTTAAAGCTTAATCTTATCCATTAACAACCAACTACCTATGTTACTTAACTTTATAATACCTTTTGGCTCTATAATACATTGCATTATTTTTTGCATCTTCCTACATACTCAAAATCATTCAAGAGAGAGTGTGAGAGAGAGGGTGAGTGTAATAATGGAAGGAGTATCAACTCGAAAATTCATAAAAATTTGTATATTTTATGAATCCAACCCTGAAAAAAAATGGAGAGTTTGTAGAAGCAGCAGAAACCATTGGTAAGATGTTAGTTAAGTGAAACATTCATTTAGTATGTAGGGGAGGTAGTCTTGGATTAATAGGATGTATGGCAACAGCTGCACAAAATAAAGGTAGTCGAGTTTTGGATATCATATCGAAAGTTATAGCTATTGGAAATATTGTAGGAAAAATAATTGGGGATGACATACAGGTATCATCAATGCATGAGCGAATGTCTCTTATGCTTCGGAATGTTGATGCCTTCATAGCTCTACCTGGAGGTTTCAGA
Source organism: Ailanthus altissimus (assembly GCA_946807835.1). NCBI lineage: Eukaryota > Viridiplantae > Streptophyta > Magnoliopsida > Sapindales > Simaroubaceae > Ailanthus > Ailanthus altissimus. The sequence goes on along the minus strand of OX327706.1, from coordinate 11,806,644 downwards.
ACTTTGAAATGTTTTTTTTAAATTATCTCATGGGCACAATTACAAATCCACCAAAAACTCATTGATTTGTTAAATGTTGACAGTTTTTATAATGAGTTGTTATCTTTTCTTGACTATACAATGAAAAAATAGTTCATCTTATCTGCAGCGCAATAGATCCTCATTTCTGCTTCAACTGTTGATCGGTTACTTAATGAATTACAAGCTTTTATACTTATATTTGATCTAATAATGTGTCAGATAGATTGGTATACTGATGACAGTGAAAAAAAATACAAGATAGATTTGACACTTCGTCTGTAGCCTATTTACTTTTATTTATTTTTAAGAAATTTGTGTAGCTTGTTTTATTTTGTTGTAGGTTTTATTTCCAATGAAAAATGTTTCAAGTGATATCTTCTATACTTTACTCTTTCTATATTTTGACATTAAGAACAATGTCTCAATCTAGTTGGGGGGATAGTTGATACATAATGTTAGTGTTAATTTTTTTTATCACTTTGTTCTCTAAATAAATTCTTCATGAATGGCGTGAGTAAAAAGTTTATTTATGCATTCTAACTTTAGAATGACAGAGTAAAGAGTACATTATTGAACTTTTGAAACACATTCTAATTGGTTTATTTTTAATGCATTTTATGTATATTAATTTGTTACTTAAGTTTTTGGTAAGTCTTGCGTAAATAACTTTGCTTTGCTATCAAGGTATAATTTCAAAATTGTTTAATTTATATCACTTTTTCTATCTAGGTTTCTAAAGAATAACTTTCGAAATTATTTCTTAAGCACAATACTAAGTCTTGTGGTAAGATGGATGATTCAATATATATAGCCAAGAGAATTTTCATGTTTAAGTATACATATTCTTTTTTAAACTCATATATCTTTTGTGAGTGAGTGGAAAGGTTTGAGATAACAACTTATAGATTTTCATTGATATTTTAAAATGGTTAATTTTTGTTTGGAATAATATTATTTGGGATGAGGAATGATTTGGTTGCTTAGCTGAAGGATGATTAAAAAATAAATTGGAAAAGTATTATGGTGAGAAATTGTTCTTATTTTGTAATGATTTCTTCTATCTTTAAAAAAAAGAAAAAAATACAAAAAAAAAAGAAGTCAATTCAGTTCAATAAAGTCTTTATTCAATTTTAGAAGACAAAAATCATTAGGAAGCAATTTTATCACCAGACTCTCTATTTGTAAGATTCGCATAAAATAATTAAAGTCCTGAAGCTAGCATGTGGAAAGAATGGTTTGACTTTAAACAATTTATTTTCCTATCTTTGAATCAATGTTAGTTTGTGTGTCTGTCCTTATATGTAACATTTTCTTGAGCTATTATTTGTTTTTCAACTCTATAAGTGAAATCTTAACTCGTTAAATAGTTATTCACCTGTGAGGATATAGAGTTGAGGCTTTTACTTGGAGAAAATTTTCAAGTCTATATATGTTGTGGTTTATGGTAAGAAGGCTTTGGCTTAATTCACACACACACATACATGCACACAATTTTGAAAGTTATGATTGAAATAATCTTAATAGCAATTGTGTTTGAACTGACATTTTGTTTGAAATACTTAGGTAGTGTTCAAATTTTATTTATGCTTGAATTGTTAGGGACTAGCAAATAAGTTGGTTAAGGGATGTAATGAACACTTGAAATTACATATTTAATAAGGTTTTTATATTATTGTTTTTGTATTACTAGTGTCTTTAACCCCCATAACTTAAGTATGTTTACAATATTATTCTTAATAAGTTTATAATTATTTTGTGGCAGGTTTGGTACAATAGGCATAACTATCTACCTCAGAATCAAATTGGAGTGATTCTTAATGCTGTGAAGAGTTGATTTAATGGTCTAATAAATTGTATTTCACAACGTATTTAAACTTCCACCGTTTAGAGGGTGAAAATGACTTAGAACAGAACTGATTTACAGTACAAGCCTAGTCCAAATAGCCATTAGTATTTGGCCAATAACTATAGAAATACATATCTAATATGTATGAGACAACTCAATTTGAAAAGATAAGAGACTTATCTACAACTTTAATTTTTTGAGTGACAGCTAATTCGGACTATATCAATTTTACATTGGATAATTAAGTGGGTGCATTAATGATAATTAATGTAAATTAGTTTTCACTATTCTTGACTTTTATCATTCAAGTGGTTCCCTCTTCATTTGTCTTGATTTATCCATATTTTTCTATAAATATGTGACATGTTTATGCCCAAAGAATGTAATTAGAGAGCTATATTTTAGTTCAAAACACTTGTCTTTTGTATTATCTCTTTATAGTATTATTTCTCTTGTTTACTATTCTAAAATCGTGTTATCTCTTCTTCCATCTCTTTTCTTTTTCTTTAGTTGTATTATGTCCAATAATTTTGTTTTTGCTAAGGTGAAAGGTTGAAACTCTTGGCAGCAAGGTAATAAGATATACTTAACTCTTATTCATGAATTTAATGTTTTATTTTTAAGTTATGAAAATTTATATATGATATATTTATTTTATTTGTAATATTAATATCATTTCTTGTAAAGTGGTGTATCTTGATTTATTATAGACAATTTTTATAGATGGCACAATAAATTTTTGAAACCATTTACAAGATTTGGCGTAGAAACTTTTTCTTGTAAAGTGAGAGTTTTGATTTATTGTAGACAATTATAAAGATTGGCATAATAAATACTTGAACCCATTTACAAGATTTAGTATATAATAATTGAAAGAAATAAATACTAGTTAATATATAAATTGTGATGAACTTTAATTGTTATATCTTCCGATTGGAACCTTATTTGTGTGAGAATTTCAATTAAGTTATAAAAAGAGTTGAATATATTCATATTTTATATGCCAAGAGTAGATCCCCCTGACCTTAGCTTTTATTTTAATTGAATAATTGAATTATTATTTGCAAACATCTTATACTGCTTTAATTATCTTTAAAGTATTTATAGTTTGTAATTTTAATTCTACTTTCCTGTGGATCGACCCCGTTCTCATCGGATTATTTATTACTAGACAATCCTGTACTTGAGAATAAACTCCTCTATTCTAGGCGTGTTAAAGTAAATATGAGACACATGCCACATACAATTCCTCCATCTAGTAATAAGCTTCCAATGAGGATTTAGCGTAGGATGAGGAAGAAAACAAATGGATGAAAAGCAATGAATCACACTCTAAAATCAGCCTATGCCAATCACAAATATAAACTATCTCAACAGCGTAGATTGTTTCTATAATCTTCACATAAAAGGTCATCTCAACCTCTAAAGAACATAAGAAACTCTTTAAAAAAGAGCCAATCTCGTCTCAAAGCAACCCTCAACAAGCTATGCACCCCAGATTACCTTTAGAATGCCCATCTGTATTCACTTTGATCCACTCATACAAAGGATAATTCTAGAAAATCATAAAGATCTTAAGAGCCCGACTTAGCTTAGGACAAACACCTAACCCTTCCAAAATAGATAGATCACAACTATAAGAAACTTCGTAAAATAATGAATATAAGCAAGGCAATTAGCTTTCATCCCATACAATCCTATCCTAACATCATTAAACAATAGTCGATAGCTGAAAGGCCAAATGGAATGAAATAAAGAGGTAGTCGTTAAAAGTCAAATATTATACAAATAGGGGTTGGAACTCTTAAGCAAAAATTGATGACCATAAATTTGAAATAGATGAAGCACTCGGTAGTTGAGTCTGAAAACTATGAGTAATCCAACCCTAAAGAGATTGAGTAATATGACAGGAAACAAATAAGTGATCCATTAATTTAGAATCATTCAAAAAAAAGGAGCAAGCTGAGGTTATGTAAATTCCAAGAGATTTCAAAACCATATAAGTAGGAAGAATGTGCTATAAAAGATGGCATATGAAAACACTAATTTTTTTAGGGAAAAAACTCCATTAAATCGAAGAAAGAACTCTGCTAGAAGATGCCACTCTAAATAAAATTATAATCCTCCTTTAAAGACAAGATACCATACCTATCTGTCATCCAAACAAATTTATCCTTGACAAGTACATTTTATACTTTGTTTAAGTACCATTTTTAATTCGATATTTACTTGTTTTGAGTATTAAAATATGGATACTTATGCATACATTGTTATTTTATAGGTTCTAATTAACCAAAGTATAAAGAAAGTCAAACTTGATGAAACAAATAGGGAAAGAATTCATTTCATAAAGCATCCAAGTCGTAGTCTCAAAGAAATAAAGAAGAACATCGCCAGGCATTGGGGCCATGGCCTCACTTGGCAGAACCTTGAGGCCGCAGCCTCAAGTGGTGAAAAATGTAGCGCCGTACCGCCACTACCTATGAATTTTCACAATTTTGCCTCTTTTGCCCTAATTTTCTAAAGGTGTTTTTGGGAGAACCTTTAATTAGAAGATCAAAGGCCTTATTTAAAGGGAGGAGAGCATGAAATAGAGAGAGAAACTAGGTTTTTAGTGAGAGAGACGTAATTGAAGCTTAGATTATGAGATATTATTGAGGATTGAAGGTTTCCAAAGACTTTTCCAACTAGTTCCTTCTTTCTCTCTATCTCATTTATATTTATTTCAAGTTTGTATTTGTAATTTGTGTTGTTTGAACATGATTACCTTTGTGAACATTTGGATTAATGTAATTGAGAATTCACTATAAATAGCTAGATTATATGTTCTAGAACTTGATGGAACTCTATTAAATACTATATTTTGATGTTGTTATATGATTGATGACTATTTTATGTTTATTCATTTATGCTTTTTATGTACTTAATACTTCTAATTTGATTGAAAAATTGATTAGATGTTTAAACACTTGGGTTATATACTTAGGAGAGTTTAATCAATGTGTTAGGTTGAAAAGCATAACTTTGAGTTTATTGAGTTGGGAGGCTAAAAGACTTAGAGTAATCATTTAAGAATAGCTTAATACATATATGTATAACGACTTAGATAAGGATATCAACTTAGTTATATATGTATAGGGTCTCATTCGACACTCGAGAGAGATAATGAGATTAAACTTAAACTATTGATTAATGAATACATAAGATTAATTATTAATCACTAATGATAAAGATTACAGGAACGATATAGTGAAATCAAGCCCTTAAAACACATTACCATAGAATTCTCACCTCTTAAATTTACTAAATCATTCATTTTAAGCATTTTTAATTCTATAATTCAACTTAGCCCTTAGATTAGCCTAGATAACATTAGGTTGTTAGAATAATAGTACTTAGCATTAATTTAGGATACCAATCCTTATGGGACAATACTCACTCATCATTTTATTAGTTGATCATGACCCGTGCACTTGCGGTTTTATTCATGTGTGTATAATTTCGCGAAAAATCCTCCATACTATATGGCAAAATAATATTATCTATTTGACATTTTAAATATGAAAAAATATCATAAAAAGAGTGCAAAATATTCCATCTCCCCCCATCAACAACATCTTGCACTTTACATTTAAGATCCATAGAGTTATAAAGATCATGGGAAAGAATTAGTTTACCAAGCCAATTGTCAAATCATAAATTAATAGAAGAGCCATCACCAATTATCCATTTAGTTCCCATATGAAAATATAGAAGAATAGACTTAAAACCTAACCAAATTGAAGAACAAAGATAAGACTTACTTACACCACTAAATTGATATCTCTTGTTAAGGAATCGTAAACAAAAAGTGTTCGAGTTATGAGCATCCCACAATGATTTTAAAAGATACGCCTTATTCAAAGAGTCTAACCTCCTTAACCTTACACCTCCATCTTTTTTCGACAAACAAAGGTAAGAATAAAAAACCAAAGCCATCTTTCAGTAAAAAGATCCCCTGAAATAACAAAATTATGACCACAACCTTGAAGACACTTTAAGAGAGAAGCTGGCCAAAGATAAACCTTAAAGTTATGGAGCAAAATACTCTAAAACACTATATGAACCAATTCTATCTATCCTTTCTTCCATGAAAAGAATCTTACCCTACCAACCCCCAAGACGCGCATAAGCCTTATCTACTAAAACCTATAAATATTTAGCTCGCAGACAACACTAGAAAATTAGGACTCCTTAATAATGAAAAGGTAAAGAACCCTGAGAAAAGCTTAACAAACTAGATATCTCCTGACTTCGATAAAACGCAAATTAACCTAGGAAAAATTGACTTTTTTTCCTTATTCACTATTTGACTGAAAACTAAATCATAACTATAAATGAAAGCATAAGAGAGCCAAAGGACTAATGATTAGCCTTATAAAATATAAAAACATCATCTGTATATAACACGAATCGGGGCCTTAGAACCTTGAGGAACCAAAATAGGAGCTATTTATTTTTTTGTATCTATTAGCATCTAAATGCCTCTAGAAAGGGTTTCTTTATGAGTGCGAAAAAAACAGGAAAAAGAGGATCTCCCTAACATACACCCCTATCATAACTATAATAACTTATAGGAGAGCCATTAATTAGATATGATAACCTTGTAGAATGAAGAATCACAAAAATCCAAATGATAAAAGTCTAAATTGGCAAAGGACTTACAGGGGAAAATCTCAACTAATAGTGTCCAAGGCATTGATATCCAATTTCATACCAATATTGCCACCAACATTTTTCCTATCGAACAAATTAATTCCCTAAAAAATTAATGAGATGCAGTCATGAATATGGAAACCCTTGATAAATGCCATTTGGCTATAAGAAACCAATAAAGGCATCAAAGCTGCCAATCGATTAGCAATAATTTTAGCAATAACCTTAAAAAATAAATTTGCTAAAGCAATCCGTTCGAACTGGCTGACACTCATTGCATTTGCCACCTTAGGGATAGAAACAATGAAACTGTCATTTAAGTTTGATAAGATATAACTTTAAGAAAAGAATTGCATAATATTCAAAACAATATCCTTTTTAATAATATCCCAACAATGATGATAAAAAAGACCTAGAAAATCATCAGACCCCGATGCACTAAAAGGATAAATGAGAAAACCACCATCCAAACTTTCTCCTTTGAGGGAATCCTAGTCAAAAGTTTATTAATCACCTCTGAGTTTAAATTGAGAATATTATTAGAAACCTACAAAATAAACGAAGGATCAGCATAAGAATGGTCTTAAACATTGCTAAAATACTTAATTATATAAGAAGAAATATTCAACAAAATTATAATTCCAAACATTATTGACAAGTAACCTCTTGAGGTGAGATTTAGAAGCCCGAATTTTTGTATATGACTAAAAGAACTTGGTATATTTATCTCTTTTTTTAAGCTAACAAACTTTAGCATAATCTTTCTAATATTCAGACTAAAGCTGAGAAACATGACAAACTTAAAGCTTAGTCATATCTTCAGCTTTCAACAAGTCATTTGTGTCCCCTCCTTAACTAATATCAACTTGAAAAGATGTTATAGAGGCTTGAGCTTTAGACAAACACTCATGAATATTGTCAAAAACTTTTAAATTCTAGCCTTTTAAATGAGATTTTGACACTTCATGTTTTTACCATAAATATTTAGAAACAATGACAAGGCACTGAGTTCAAAACCTTCACTACCATCTCCTTAAACCCTAAATGCAGAACCCACATTGATTGAAAGCGAAAGGGATACAATCTTGATCTATCAAGATTGTCAAAAGACAAGAGTAACAAAGAATGATCAAAGACTATACAAGGAAGTGCTAAACAAAAAGAAAAACTTCATGCTTCATGCTACTCCAAATTAAAAAACGTTCGGTTCAATTTACGCTTCATGTGACCACCGTTAGTCAAAGATCTAGCCCCAAGTGTAAAATAAGCTTAAAGTAGATACCTCCAATAAGTCACATTTAGTAATAAAATCATGGAAATTTGCATAAGAACAACTGCCAGAAAAGCCCCCATCATTCTATTTATGGACCTCTAGCATAGTTGATAAGTGAGTTTTATATATGATGATTTACCCCTTATAATTTGAAAATTGATAAGTGAGTTTTATGGACCTTTAGCGTAGTTGATAAGTGTAAAATAAGCTTGATTTAAGTACCTTCAATAAGTCACATTTAGTAATAAAATCATGAAAATTTGCATAAGAACAACTACCAGAAAAGCCCTTATCATTCTGTTTATGGACCTCTAGCATAGTTGATAAGTGAGTTTTATATATGATGATTTACCCCTTGTAATTTGAAACTTGCTCATTTCAAATGTGAATAAATAGGTTTTTATACATTTATGTTATTTGTAGGTTTCAATCAAATCGAGCGAAAAGAGGGAAAATAGATATTTCATAGTATTATTTGAGGGACTAAAGCTAGGCTTTAGTGCTTTGGCTCCACTTTTCCTAGGCTTTGGCGTCTAGGCACCTAATCGGGTTCCTACAGGTAGAATGTTTTATTAAGGTTTGCGTTTACGTGCCATTGCACTTTGTATGAATATTTACTATTTAATATTTATACAATGAATATTTCGTTAAATCATAAATATTGTTTATTATATGGTAAGAATTTTGTTACGTTTCAGAAATTATTGATCTAAAGGAGTTTAGATTAGTGTTAAGAGTTATAAGTATTAAGAGTTAGTAGTGCTAAGAGTTAGCAGTTATAAGAGTTAGAATCTTGTCTGAAACGAGATTACAACCTGAGAATATATTAGTAATGACATAGTTGCGAAGAGTTATAAATAGTGTTAGAAAATGTCATTATGCACGATGATCTTAAAAACCTTCTTCCTGATCTATCTTTACTATTGTGGGTCGATCCATGAACCCTTTCTAGATCAGCGTGTATCTATATTTAGATTATCCAAATGGTTAGCCTTAGTAAACTATATGTTTAGTGATAGCTCGTATAGGCATACGAGTATTTAGTAACAATTGGGTACTGAACAGACTCACAAAGTCCTTCAATAGACATTTCATAAAATCATCAATAGAAAGACTCACGAGATCCTTCAAAAGACATTTATTTCAGGATCCCTAATGTGAACTTCTCAAAGCTCAAGTGTTAAGTACATCATTTATATTTTTTTGAAAGTAAATTTATTATTTAATTAGTTAAGAAAAATTGTTTACCTATGGGATAATTACAAGTGGCACAATAGTGGCCTTTCATTATTTAACTTTTGTTGCCAACAATTAGCTTGCTTGTATGATAAGCAAGATATATAAAATATATAAAAATTATTTTGTATAATTATTTGGGACACAGAGGCATGGGATGGTAGGACTTATATTGACAATAAGAAGGGATTAAATTGAAAATGAAAATGTGACTTCATTTGGGTTTTTGGTTTGGCAATTGAAAGGGAAAAAGAGAGAGATAAGAGTTTTTTATTTTAGGGGCAAGTGCTGCTTAAAACTTCATCTTGTTCTTCTTCCATTGTGGTCGACCAAGCTAAGAAAATTGGAGAAATTTTTGTTTTGAAAAGAGTTGTGTAAAACAATTTCTTTTTGGAAATTGTTTTCAAGTATTATGCAAGAGTTGTATGTTCAAAATAATATTTCCAATTATGTGAAACAAAAACAAAGTGTTTAAAGAGTTTAAATGATAGGCTTATTGAAAATCAGAACAAAGCTACCATTCTAGCATTCCAAGGCCACCAAGTTGGAATCTAGAATTGTTAAAGAGAATACTTCAAGGTGAACTCCAACTTGAAGAATACATTCAAAAGGCGTCAAAGGTAAATTCTTGAACTTATTAGTGTAACAAGACTTAAGATTAATTGTTTGTTTGTTGAATAGGAAGGTATATTTTCATTCTGCTGCACTTTTTCTTATGTATAACATGTATAAGTTTTTAATGTTCAATGAATGCTATTCATATCCATACATCATTGAATTAGATCACTTTCATGTTTAGCGTCTGGGTGCAAAATTTTACTGCCTAGGCATTGCCAGCATCAAAGATCTTTTTTGAACTCTCTGCCATAAATTGTAAGCCCATTCTTCAAACATATATAAAGAAAATTAAAAACCTCACTTGGGGAGGAGGAGAGAGCACGAAATTAGAGAGAGAAGAAAAGAAATTTTATTAATAAAAAGCATTTTGGAGCTTGGATACTTGAAGGCCCTAATAAACTTCTCAAACTAGTTTTTCCTTATCTCGTTGTCTTATTTACTTTAATTTAAAGTTTATTTTTGTAATTTATGTTGTTTTAAATATAATTACTTCTGTAAACCTTTGGATTATTGTGATTGTGCATTTGACTATGGATAGCTAAATCTCTTGTTGTAGGGCTTAATGTAACTATACTAAATATAATGTTTTGATATTTTTAGTTGATTAATGACTATATCTTGTATTTTTATTTATGTTTTTCTAAATTTAATGCTTCTAATATGATTGAAAAATTGATTAGATGATTTAGACTTATGGGTTGTATGTTTGGAAAAGATTAACTCACGTGTTTGAATTAAAAAGCATAGCCTTAGCTTTTATTTAGGAAACTAATAAAACTTAAGTAATCATTTAAGCGTTGTGTAATGCATGTATAGATAGTCAAGTTAGATAGAGATATCAACTTGAATGTGTATGCATAAGATCTCATTTAATGCTTGAGAGAGGTAATGAGATTAATTCTCAACCCTTAATTAATAAAATCATAAAAATAGTTATTAATCACTAATTATAAAGAACATAAGAAAAGTATAGTGAAATCAAGACCCTAAAACATTTTTACCATAGAAATCTCATCTTCGTGAATTTTTTAATTGCTAGTTTTAGCATCTTTGATTTTCTTAACCAATTTAGTATTTAAATTATCATAAAGTTAGGTTGTTAAAACTATAATACTTAGAATTATTTTAAACAATCAATCCTTAAAGGAACAATACTTCTCATTGCTCAATTACTTACTCAAGGCCCGTGCACTTGCGGCTTTATATATTGCTTGTGTTTAATTTTATGAATAGTAGCATTGAAGTCACCAATTATAAGCCAAGAATTATGACAAGAAAGCAAACTCAGCTTAGAGCATAAATTTCATCTTTGCATATATTGAGAAGTCTCATACATAAAAGATAACTAGCAAAATTATGAATTAAGAGAATAGAAATAATAAAATAATGAGCACCGGTCGAAACAATATCAACAGTTTCCATCAAGTCACTCTTGAAAACTTGAAAAGGAATTCTCTTTATGCCTTACAAAATAAGGATGTAAAAAAATCCAAAAAGAATCCAAAATTGAAGAAAAAGGAACCATAGACTCACTAATGGCCATATATAACAACCTATGCTGTAAACAAAAATTGGCTAATTTATTCTGGGAATGGGGATTGGTCATTCCCCTAATATTTTAGTAAGGAATCTTCATGGATGCAGATCTCAACCCAAACTTTATAGGTATAATATTCTTCTCCTTGGCCCGTAATCTCTTTTTCTAAGATTTTGAAGAACAATCTCAAAACCATCCTCCCTTGGTGGCTTGGTAAGAACTCCAAAAACCCTTTTCAAATCTTTATTTATAATGGTCTCATTTGGTTTAGGTTGATTACTAGCCCTCTAAACTTGGCTTGAGTTATTCTTATTTTCAGAAAACTTTACCTTGTTAGACTAACTTCATCCATCAGAAATGGCTTAATAGATCTTTTTACAATTTAATGCACACGTACTACAATATTCCTACCATCCACCACTTTCTCATTAAGAGCAAAATATAATCTAAGCCATTTTCAATACCTGTAGGTAGCAAATCTCCTGTATGGCAATGCAATGGTAGAACAACATCACTATTGGTAACACTACACATCCAACAACATTCTGCACACCAAGAACAGCAGCACTATTATCATCATCCTTAATCCTCAATAATTTTACATTATGATTCATTAGCATGTTTTTGTAAACAACCCGTTACAACAATAATATCCTCATTCTGTTCTCTCTCCAAAGCTTGAACTTTGTTAGGATTTCTAGCCTGTACTCTATAATATTTTAAGCACTTTGCAGAAAACTTCACTCACTAATAATCAAGATTAGAAAAGATCACAAATAAATAGATAAATAGAAAAACACAAAAGGCTCTATCACAAAGATCTCTTATAAGAGATAATTAAAGAATACAATAATAGATGAGCTCTCACAAAGGATCTATCAGTACTTTCTTAAACACACAATATTCAAGCATTCGTATAACACTCTTTTTATGCACTCATCACTGAAGCGCTATCTAGCTCTTTATTTTCTCTCTTGGAGTTTTTTTTTTACTACTTGATAAATTTAAAGGGTTACAAGGAATTAGATAGGCTTTAAAATATCTCTAGAAACTTTATTTCTAGTTGGAATAGGAGTCCATGTGTATAAGAGTCCAAAACCTACTCAAAGAAGTTGTATTCTCTAAAAAAAAGGCAATTTCTTAAAAAGTGGCAATATGCTCTTGAAGGATTGGCACTGCGACATAGGTATAGGTTCATGGTAGCGATGCGGTGCCATGTATAGTAGGCCGCGATGCCTAGACTCTGCTAAGGTTGGCACTACAGCTTGGCTACCTTAAGGTCATGGCCTTAAGGCCTATGGGTGTGTGTCTAATGCTCTAAGCCCCTCATCACTTCTGGTACTCTATTTGCATCTCTGTTTTGTCCATCTAATGCATCTTTGACTTCATTTCAACTCTTTATTGGTCTCCAATTACAAATCATGCTCAAACACAATTTTAAATCATTAAATTCTAACAAACCTCTTTTTGATTCAAAATCTCTTTAAGAAACTTTCCAAGATCCATCCACTCCAATGCTATATCATTTAGCATTAACTCCAGTTAAGTCCTTGCACAGACTTATAACTCCTGTCTCCAAAGATACAAATGCATCTTCCATTGGGTAATTTTCGTATTACGTTCTCTCATGTCACTCTTGACACTATAACCACAATTCTTCAGTATTTAAAACTTATTCTCGCCAGTGGCTCCCTTACTATATATTCTCTTTTAATCTTATCACCTTGTGAGCCATTTTTCAATGCTATCTCTTGGTCTATATTCCATCAACAATCTATGTTAAGCTAACTACAACATTCTCATATAGCATATATAACCCATTGTGCTTATTACCTTTCAATATCACCATAGATCCTTTCATCACTTCCAGTATACCTTTTTCTACCGTGAATGAATACCTTGCTCAATCTAGCACTCCTAAGGATATCAAGTCCCTTATAACTCTTAAAACATGTCGTACACCAAGCAGCTTCCTGATTCTCTCAACATACATCCTTATCCCTATACTACCTATCCTATGACTTGATAAGCCATATTATTACCCATTAATACTTTACCTCTAATGAATGTATAATTGGTAAATAAGGATCTGTCAGGACACATATGATAACTGCTACCAGAATCAAGTATCCTCTCATTAGCATACTTCTTATCAAAAGCAACCAAGGATTCTGCAACCTCATAGTCCTCCTTAGAAACTATTGCAATATCTCTACCCATCTTTGCCTTTGTTTCTAGATAATCCTTTATCAAGAGCCATTCTCTCTTGCAATGATAGCACTTCATGAATTTACCTCTTGACTGGTTTTTCTTTCCATCTTTTCCTCTTTCAGTAAAAATTGCTGCACTACTAAACTCAGATCTTTTTTTCTAATTTTTTGAGTTCAACGAGGTTTTAACATTACTCATTATTAAATTCTCTCTTCTATACATGAGTGTATCCATAAAGTGGTTGTAATTTAGAGGTAGAGAACACAACAAGATGATTTGCCTTAAATTTATTTTCAGTCTTGATGTTAATTATATCAAGATCTATAATTATCTTGTTAAAGGTATTAATGTGATCTTTAATTAAAGTTTCTTTAGCTATAGATAATTGATAAAACTTCTTCTTGACATACAGATGATTCGCTAAGGATTTTGTTATGTAAAGGACGTCAAACTTCTTTAAAAGACCTATTGTCATCTTCTCTTCAACCACCTTCCTAAAAACTTTATCACTCAAAGATATAATTATAGTACTATAGGCTTTCTTCTAAATGGTTTCTTTATTTAACTTAGATCTAAATATCGTAAGTTTATTCTCTTTGTTGGTTATTGCTTGTCATGGTTTGAACAACCTATGTTCTGCTATACTACTTAGGTATTGACCTTACCTTTGATACCACTTATTATGATTTTTAGTGTGCATTCTAAAATCTTTAAGCAGTTTATAGAAGATTTCACTCACAAATGATCAAGAATAGAAAAGATTACGCATAAAAAGATAAAAAAATCCACACACATAAGGTACAAGAAATTTATATAGTTCGGCCAAAAATGCCAACATCTTTGGTGGATTACGAGATCTTAACTTCTTTTATTCAAATTACAAATTTCTCTTAAGAGTGATAACCAATGAATATAATGATAGATAAGCTTTCACTAAGGATGTTCTTTCTTGTACATATAATACTCAAGTACTCCTATGACATTCTCTTTGCGCACCTAGCACTCAAATGCTCTCTAGCTCTCTATTTTCTGTCTTGAAGTTTCTTCTCTAATGTTTTATAATTCTAAAAAGTTACAATAGTTCATAGAAATCTTATTTTTAATTGGAATAAGAGTTCATGTGTGTAGGAGTCCAAAACTTACTCAAAGAAGTTGAATTCTCCAAAAAAATAGATTTCCTAAAATGTAACGCTATGGCCCCAAAGAATTGACACTGTGGTGTTGGTATGGGTTTATAGTGGCACTGCAACCCAACTATGCTAGGTTGCGGTGCCTAGCCTTTACCAAGGCTGACGTGGCAGTCTGGCTATCTTGGGGCCGCGGCCCTAAGGCTTAGTGGTGCTTCTTTGTGCTCCAAGCACCTTCTTGCTTCCAGCACTTTGTTTCATTTTTTTTTCGTCTATCCAACGCGTCCTTAACTTCATTTCAACTCTTCATATTTAAAATCATACTCGTATACAATTTTAAATCACTAAATTCTAACAAACCTAAATGCCATCATTTTGGAGACTGGACCATTAAATCATGGCAATACAATGGCATAACAGCATCACCATTAACATTACCACAATTTGCCATCTGCATGCTAAGAATTTCATCACCATTGTCATCATCATTAGTCCTAAAAATGTCAGCACTCTGATTCAATAGCATGTCTACACTAACTGTTTATTCCGAGCAACAATGTCCTCCTCACAACGCTGCTCTCTCTCCAAAACTTGATCGTTAGAATTAGTACACCGTTAGAACACCAGAAAGACACTTTTGCAGTATCTCCTTTGGTCCTTGAAAATCATTATTCAGCTTTTGTGCATCAATATTATTTTTCGGAGTGCCAGCATTAGTTTGTTGCTTCGATAAAAAACCAGAAGACCCATTGGCAATATCCTCTGCAGCCATAGAAATATCATTATCCAGCTTTGGCGCATCAGGCTGTTTTGCACGCCAAGCCCTATTTTGAGAATGAGAACAACCACAAATCTCTTTATTCTCAATACGCTGGTGACGATATCTCGGAATATCATAGCCAACAACTCCACATTGAGAGCATTTTGGCGGCAAAGTTTTGTATACCACTTCAACCTAAAAATCAAATCCCTCCCTTTCTATTGTCAAGAACTGCAGAAGTTGGTTGGAAACATCTACTTCGACAAGAACTTGAGCTTAAAGTCCATAAATTCTTTCCTTCGTGGCCTTATCCAATTGTAGGGATAAACCTACACCCCTAGCAATTCCTATTATAGCTATTAAGTCATAAAAATAGAAAATCAAATTAAATATAAATTATTTCTTATCATATTAAGCTAATAAATATTAATCAATTCTGCATTATGTTACAAATGTAAAACAAAAATAAAAAATTTTAAAATACATTAATTTAAATAATAGGAATAATCTTGAATAAAAATATACGTTTGGGCTTGTTAATAAATAAATAATTAATTCTCAAATTTTTTTTACCCATATTAACTTTTATTTTTAATCTCGGTTGGGCTACATTGAGTAATATAAATTTGTTGGGATGATTATATTATTCACAAAGTTTATCACTTTTCCTTTGTAGAAATCAACAATTATTATTTTTTAATTCACAATAGTTAAAAGTCTCCTTGTTTTTTTTTTTACTATTTTTTTTAAAGTAGATAAATACACGTTTAAAAAATGAAAATTTGACTATTATAACTTTATAATTAAAAAAATATGGTAATTAACAATTTTACTCGAAAGCAACTGAAAAATTTTCTATTATTAAATTTTAATAGACATTTTTTTAACAAAAATGTTTTACTTGGCACACATTTTACTCTCATAAACATAAATTAAATAATTTTTTTTTTGTTTTGGAAGCTGTGAGAGGAGTTCGATCCCTATACGATTGATTGCTTTAAAACAAAAGATTTAACTGTCGTCTAATTTCTTTTTAGCGCGAATAGTGGCCAACTTTGAGGCTATTATTTAGCACCTTTTCAAATCCTATTTTAGAAGCACTTATTCAAAAGTAGTTAAAATAATTAGTGGAGCGCTGACTTTTAATTTTTACATATTTATTAATCCTGTCCATAATGGTTCTCTCATCATGAAATCACCCATTATGAGAGATAATATTATACTTTCGGTCGAGTCTCTTCTACACATTAAAGAATTCTGTTAAATGAATTTAGCACAAAAGTTTAAAATGGAATAAGACATTGGCGGTGATCCCTGTTGATGTCTACTAGCTAATCGTTGAGCAACATATGGAACCTCGCCTCTCAAGATCTTTTTAGTAGAATGCATATGAATTTTTTATTTAATACGTATGTATTTATTCATATGAATTCAGTAGTCCCTTTTTGGTGCGAGCCTCTGCATATAGATCATACAATACTTAAAATCATAGGGATCTTTTCGAAGATGGGACAAGTAGTTTTACTATAGTGCTCTTTTCAACCAATTAGTTTACACGATAATATATGGTGGAGGTTGTGCATATTGATGCACTAATTTTTTCCACCTAACAACAAAAAGGAAGATTACACATCACAACTTACTTTTTTAGTGGACAAACAACTCCTAACTATTTCTCCACTAGAAAATATATTATGTGTCGATAGATTATTGCTTTGAGACTCGCTATTCCACTCTTAAGTGTTTACAAGCTCTAATAAATTGAATGTCTACAAAGCAACTACTTATAAGCATTTATAGACAAAATTGTGGAACTAACACCCTTGATTACTAAGGAGAAGTTTAAGCAATGCCCACCACTTGTCCTTCATTACTATAGTCTCGAATGAGGTATCGTGCTGCCGCCTTTCCCCTACTTGTCCATTAGTAGGAGAATATGGTTTTATTGGACAAATAGGAGAATATAGTCTTAATTTAGAAAGACCAAATATATCCACTTTCTAAGACTAGGAACAATAAATAGTCATGTTCACTAAATTAACATGCAATTTCCTTAGTGCCTCCTTTGGTTCCTAAAAACGTAGAATCGTGTTGGTGGGATCCACATCATGTGGGTCCAGGGTTTTTATGTAATTAGTCATGAAGGGAGCTGAGTGAAATTTACCATAAGTGCACAGTGTACCATTGTGAGTTTTGTTGATTTTGGCCGAGAAGCAGAATGCAGAATGTAGAAACAAAAACAGAGAGGAAACGAGAGAAAAAGAAAAGAGAAAATTTAGGGTTTTAGTTTTCTCTTTGATGATTGGATGCCAATTTGAGCTCCGATTTTGCTCAAATTTTGAAGGTGAGTTCCCAACATCTTGCTCTACATTTTTATCGGATTTGATTTTCGATTTAGCCTCTGATTTAGCATTATCTAGCAAATTTACATTTAAGGAGAATTTGTTAGATTTATTGTTGTTGAGCCAAGATTAATGTTCTTGATGTTGTGGTGAGCCTCTAGTGGTGATTCTAGAGAGAACATTGTTGTAATCCCATTATTATTGCATAGTGAAAGTGTTGATATCGGACTACGGTCCCGTGGTTTTTCCCGAATTGGGTTTTCCACGTAAAAGTTTGGTGTTCATTGTGATTGATTGATGGTTAATGTTTGTGGTAATATTGTTGTGCTTACATTGGTGATATATTGCCCATTTTAATAACACAACGTGGGAGAAAGAATTGTTTCTGCTGTGTAGTATTTTGTGATATTTCCCAACAAAGTGGTATCAGAGCTAGCCAGGTTGTGCAGTGCTTGATTTGTGTTGATTAAAATGGATGAAAATTCTGCATGCATGATTAAACTGAAGGCATGGAATTATGCTATATGGAAGTCCAGAATGGAGGATTTACTTTTTGTAAAAGACCTACATGAACCCATTGAAGGGGATGCTGTAAAACCCGAGAAAATGAGTGATAAAGAGTGGATCCAATTACATAGAAAATATGTTGGCACCATTAGATAATGGATAGATCAGAGTGTATTTCACCGTGTGGCAAAAGAGACCAAGGCTGATGTTATGTGGAGAAAATTGGAGTCTATTTATGAGCAGCCTACACCACAAAATAAAGCTAATTTAATGAAAAGGCTTGTCAATCTAAAATACAAGGAAGGGCGCAGTATAGCTGAGCACACCAGTGAGTTTCAAGGCCTAGTGAACCAGTTGACAACTATGAATATTTCACTAGATGATGAATTACAAGCGTTGTTATTGCTTAATTCCTTACCGGATAGTTGGGAGACATTGGTGGTGTCAGTAAATAATTCAGCGCCAAATGGGAAGCTAACCGTGGAAATGGTTAAGGATAGAATGCAAAATGAAGAAGCCAGAAGAAAGAATGCAGGTATGAGTTCTTCTGTGACAGAAACACTTGTTACAGAAAAGCATGAAAGACGTGGAAGAAGCCAAAGTAGAAGTTCTGGTAATAACAACTACAAAGGAAGATCCAAGTCTCAACGGAAAAATGTCAAGTGTTACCATTGCAACAAAATTGGGCATATAAAGAGAGAGTGTAGAATATGGAAAAGGGAACAGGCTATGGAAAGAGGTGAATCACAGAAAAATGAACAAATAAGCAATACAGTAGTTGCTGATGGGGATATGACTATTGTTTATGATGAAAACTCCATAAATCTCACATGTCATACAAGTGATTGGGTAATTGATTCGGGTGCTTCATTTCATGTTACTTCAAATTGTGATTTCTTCACATCCTACGCTAGTGGTGATTTTGGCTATGTCAGGATGGGAAATGATGGTGCATCCAAGATTGTGGGAATAGGAGATATTTACTTGGAGTCCAGTGTTGGTAGCAGATTACTACTGAAGGATGTCAGACATGTTCCAGAAATGCGTCTGAATTTGATCTCCACCGGCAAGCTTGATGATGATGGTTATTGCAACTACTTTGGTGAAGGTAAATGGAAGCTCACCAAAGGTTCTATAATTCTAGCCAAAGGAAGGAAGGTAAACACTCTCTATGTTATGGAAGCTAAGCTCATAAAAGAAGATGTCAATGTAGCAGCAAAAGAATCTGACATTGAGTTGTGGCATAAAAGGCTTGGCCACATAAGTGAGAAAGGGCTTCAAGTTCTAGTCAAGAAGAATTTTCTGCCCAGCTTCACAGGTAAGTCTCTCAAACCTTGTGATCATTGTTTAGCAGGAAAGGCACATAGAGTTGCATTTCGTAATTCTTATCCATCTAGAAGAGCAAACTTACTTGATTTGATACACACTGATGTATGTACTATGCAAACTAGAACACGTGGAGGTGCACTTTACTTTGTAACTTTTATTGATGATTGTTCTAGAAAAGTGTGGATTTTTGCTCTGAAATCTAAAGACCAGGTACTTGATGTCTTTAAAGATTTTCATGTTAAGGTTGAGAGAGGGACAGGGAGACAGTTGAAATGTGTAAGGGCAGACAATGGTGGTGAGTACAGAGGACCATTTGAGCAGTATTGTAGATCCCATGGTATCAGACTTGAGAAGACCGTGCCAAAAAATCCTCAGCAAAATGGTGTGGCAGAGAGAATGAACAGAACGATTCAAGAAAGAATCAGGTGTATGCTCTCTGATGCAAAGCTACCTAAATACTTTTGGGGTGAAGCAATGCGTACTGCAGTTGATTTAATTAACCTTTCTCCTTCAGCTCCTTTGGATGATGATGTACCTGAAAAAGTTTGGACCGGGAAAGATGTTTCATATAAGCACTTAAGAGTGTTTGGTTGCAGGGCATTTGTTCACATTCCAAAAGATGAAAGGTCGAAGCTTGACAATAAGGCTAAGGAGTGTATCTTTTTGGGTTATGCACATGAAGACTTTGGGTACAGATTATGGGATCCAGTGAGTCAGAAAATCATCAGAAGCAGAGATGTTACATTTCTTGAAGATCAGATAGTTGATGGGGTAGAAAAAGATGAGAAGCCTCAAGAATGTGATGAAATTCCTATTCTTGATACTTCCAGATCAGTTCTTCCACCTGTAGTTTATGATGATTATGGGGGAGACGCACAAGAAGATTTTGATGATAGAGTTGATGATGATGGTCCAGCAGAACAGGTTGAGCAAGCACTTCCAGAATCATTTGATCCACCTGTTGAGCCTCAGTTAAGAAGATCTATGAGAGAGCGCCACCACTCCTCCAAATATCCACCATATGAGTACGTAATGCTTACAGACGGGGGAGAACCTGAAAACTTCCATGAAGTTATGTCTCACCAGTACAAGAATGAGTGGTTTAAAGCTATGGAAGAGGAGATAAAATCCTTGCATGAGAACCACACTTATGAGTTATCAAAACTGCCTAAGGTAAAAGAGCTTTGAAGAACAAATGGGTTTACAGGCTGAAGACTGAAAACAACTCACAACTAAGGTACAAGGCTAGGTTAGTTGTGAAAGGGTTTGGTCAGAAGAAAGGAATTGATTTTGAAGAAATTTTTTCTCCTGTAGTGAAGATGTCTTCTATCCGAGTTGTCCTTGGTTTAGCAGCAAGTTTAAACTTGGAGATTGAGCAGCTTGATGTAAAGACAGCTTTCCTTCATGGTGATTTGGAGGAGGAAATCTACATGGAACAGCCTGAGGGATTCAGAGTCAAAGGCAAGGAAGATTTAGTGTGCAAGTTGAAGAAAAGCTTGTATGGGCTGAAACAAGCACCGAGACAGTGGTACAAGAAATTTGATTCTTTTATGGAGAATCATGGTTTCAGCAGGACTACATCAGACCATTGTGTTTTTATGAAGAGGTTTGCTGATAATGACTTTATTATTCTCTTGCTTTATGTGGATGATATGTTAATTATTGGCCATGATGGTAGTAAAATTGAAGGATTGAAGAGAGAACTTGGTAAGTCATTTGCTATGAAGGATTTAGGACAGGCTAAACAAATCCTTGGCATGAAGATCTCCCGTGACAGGAAAAATGAGAAGTTATGGTTATCTCAAGAAAACTACATTGAAAGGGTTCTTGAAAGATTCAACATGAGTAAGGCAAAACCAGTTAGTTCACCACTTGCAGGTCACTTCAAGCTTAGTTCCAAGCAATGTCCTACAAGTGAGAAAGAAAATGAAGAAATGGGTACAGTGCCTTATGCATCAGCTGTTGGTAGTTTGATGTATGCTATGGTTTGTACTAGGCCAGATATTGCTCATGCAGTTGGTGTTGTTAGTCCGTTTCTCTCTAATCCTGGCAAAGAGCATTGGACAGCAGTGAAGTGGATTTTCAGATACCTTAGAGGCACCTCTAAGACATGTTTGTGTTTTGGTGGTGATAAATCTGTGTTGTATGGGTACACAGATGCAGACATGGCAGGAGATGTGGATTCTAGGAAGTCTACATCAGGATACCTGATTACTTTTACAGGGGGAGCTGTGTCATGGCAATCCAGACTTCAGAAATGTGTTGCTTTGTCTACCACAGAGGCTGAGTATATTGCAGTTACTGAAGCTTGTAAAGAAACCTTGTGGATGAAGAAGTTCCTACAAGAATTGAGTGTGAAGCAAGAGAACTACATAGTTTACTGTGACAGTCAGAGCGTCATTCACTTGGCAAAGAACCCAACATTCCACTCAAGATCCAAGCACATTGATGTTAGGTATCATTGGGTACGTGACGTATTAGAATCAAAACTGTTACAACTTGAAAAGATACATACAAGTGAGAATGGATCGGATATGATGACTAAATCATTGTCCAAGGAGAAGCTTCAAGTTTGTAAAGGGAAAGCGGGTCTAGTGGATCCTTTCACATGACGTGGAGGGGGAGATTTGTTGGTGGGATCCACATCATGTGGGTCCAGGGTTTTTATGTAATTAGCCATGAAGGGAGCTGAGTGAAATTTGCCATAAATGCACAGTGCACCATTGTGAGTTTTGTTGATTTTGGCCGAGAAGCAGAATGCAGAATGCAGAAACAAAAACAGAGAGGAAACGAGAGAAAAAGAAAAGAGAAAACTTAGGGTTTTAGTTTTCTCTTTGATGATTGGATGCCAATTTGAGCTCCGATTTTGCTCAAATTTTGAAGGTGAGTTCCCAACATCTTGCTCTACATTTTTATCGGATTTGATTTTCGATTTAGCCTCTGATTTAGCATTATCTAGCAAATTTACATTTAAGGAGAATTTGTTAGATTTATTGTTGTTGAGCCAAGATTAATGTTCTTGATGTTGTGGTGAGCCTCTAATGGTGATTCTAGAGAGAATATTGTTGTAATCCCATTATTATTGTATAGTGGAAGTGTTGATATCGGACTACGGTCCCGTGGTTTTTCCCGAATTGGGTTTTTCACGTAAAAGTTTGGTGTTCATTGTGATTGATTGATGGTTAATGTTTGTGGTAATATTGTTGTGCTTACATTGGTGATATATTGCCCATTTTAATAACACAACGTGGGAGAAAGAATTGTTTCCACTGTGTAGTATTTTGTGATCTTTCCCAACAAATCGCTAATTCACCCTTCAGCGACCCCTTTTCCCTCATTTTAAGAACTGCCCAACTATTACACACTTGGTCAACAATTGCTTATAATCATAGGACATATGAAACTACTCACTAAGTCTCACACAACCAAGTCAATTATCCTTGTCTAAGCATCTCATACTCTCAACGCCATCTAGCACCTATACGCTACAATGTCACTGCCAGCGAGGGTCCTAAACTATAGTGCCTTTGCATTAACCCTCTTACTCGTTCCATTATGAGTGTAAATAATCAGTCTCGTTGCTTGCTCTGTTGGTATCTTGTGTATCTCCACGCTCAATGCACGACACGCTCCTACGTGCATATGCCCTATACTAAGCGTGCGTATGCTGCCTGCTACTTGCTGCACCTATCCCCGCTATCTCGTGTATAT
This sequence comes from Ailanthus altissimus, assembly GCA_946807835.1. Taxonomy (NCBI): domain Eukaryota; kingdom Viridiplantae; phylum Streptophyta; class Magnoliopsida; order Sapindales; family Simaroubaceae; genus Ailanthus; species Ailanthus altissimus. The sequence continues at coordinate 11,783,431 of OX327706.1, read as the reverse complement.
GCTTGTTTTCTTGCACGTTTAAACTCTTTTGAGCGCGCTTTGTTACCTGTAACTAACCCTATGTTCAGTCTTCGCATGCTTAAGCGCTCATGCGCTCAATGGAGCGTGCACGCTCCTGTATACTCATACTTGTCGCCGCTTGATACAAGCTCCAAACAAGCGTCAATGTGCCACGACAATTAAAGGTCTAATATTTAACGACTTTAAGGTCCATTCAATAAAGAGATTATGGTGTGAAAATATATATTAGTTGTGGAATAAAAGCAGTGTCTATCAAATAGTACTTTAGGCGTTATATTTTCATAGCATACACAAGTACTTTTACACTGAGTCGGGTGATTTATATATATATATATATATACACACAATTACCGCATCTTACGGTGGGGGGAGTTGAACCCCCAACCTGCTGCTGGGGGTAAGCTTTGGGTTGACTTGCTAATTTGGCAAACACCCTTAGCTCACCCTAAGTCGAGTGATTGACAATCGAACTATCAAATTTGAAAACATCACAATAAGAGTAAAGTTGAATTGTAAGGAACAAAATGTTAAAGTTCAAAATTATTAAGGGCTAAAATTAGCAACAGGAAGAGAATTTCACATGGAATTTCCACTAAAGACTTGTCCTTTCTGAATCAAAGTGGCCTTGGCTCCATACCACTTCATGGCACTCATAAAAGTTACTTTTCGAGGATAAAATCAAATAAGAAACTGTGTATGTCTTCAAGTTAATTCCCTTAAAAGCTATTGTATTACGTTATCGCGATATACATTAATAGTGATTTTATTTTTGAGTAATAAAAGATTTCTCAATCCCCATATCATTTTGGATCCCCCATGTGCCCTCCTGATCTAAATTTTGCTAAAAATATCATTACTTTTTTAAAGAAAACGGACAATCTAAAATAATTTTGTCCCAACAATAAATGTAATTTTCTTTCTTTTCACAAACTCTATATAACGAAATGGTAAAACTAAATTCATCTTTTGTTCATTTAGATGGTGAAGTTTCGAGTCTCTCTTCATGTAAATAGATTTAATCTAAGTTAATCTTAGTAGATTTCTTATATAGAATATGTAATTAGTTAAAAGGAAAAAAAAGATGTAATCTCTTTCATTATTTTATGGAAATTTGTCAATTACTCTTGTGATTATGTATTTTTACCAACTTTTAAAAAAAAAATTCAGTAAGTACTAATATTTTTTTCTGGGTAAGAGGGAAGGATTGGTCACTTTAAAAATAATGATACTGAAGAGAATGATATCTATACTTATTAAAAATTAGAGGAAAAAATAATAAAAATCATAACACTACAAAGAGGTAACTAACAAGGTCTCTTTCCTTTATTCAGTTTATAAACGGCTATTTGTGTTGTAATCCCCTATTAAAAGCAATTGAATCACAATGTGATACAAATATTATTGTTTGTGGCATGAAAAATCTGGCCATAAACCACTTTCCAATAAAGTAATCTAATCGCAATCTAAGCAAATTTAATATAATATCCCAATCTTGTGGTTCTTGATTAATGCAGTATTTTTTTTTAAAAAAAAATATTTATGTTAAATGAGAAATTACCGTTCTCCCTCTTTGAAATTAGATTAAAGAGAAGAATTTCAAATTGAACCTTAAACTTTAATTTTTATACGCAGCGGAATAATCTGTTTATTAAACAAAATAGAAAGAATTTAAAGCAAAAAATAAAGAGCACAACACAATCTTTTGTGGTTTTACCAATTGTTTACATATACAGTGGATCCAAAAATCTTCACCTCTCTTATTAACTCTCTAGAGATTTTACAAAAAAAATTTAATAAAGAACTCTCAAAAGGACCTAATGTTTAATGTACCCTTACTTTACCACGAACAATGAACACCCAAACGACGGTTCCACCCTAGCGCACACAAGCATTTAGTGTTTACCCAGTTCTTCCCTTCTTTTAAAGTCTCTCTTAATGTTTGATCTCAACTAAATGGTTTATAAGTGTTTATATAGGGGTTATTTCGTGTCTACTAACCCTATTTTTTGTTGGAGTAAGAGTCTACTTATTTTGGAAGTCTTAAACTACCCAAAACTTAAAATCTGAATCAAAAATGAAATTTTCCCAGCTTTAGCGTCGCGACTCTGAGCTTTGTCACGCCTGGCACTGAGGACCAGTGCCGCGACGCTAGGTTTCTGTTCTGAACGCCGCGACGCTCAGCCCTAGACCTCCTCTGCACTTTTCTTCGCTTCCTTCAAGTTTTTGAGTCCCGTTTCACTTCCCCCTTCGTGTTTTACACGTCCTAGACTTCTCCATACGTGTCCTATACATTCTAGACTTCTTGTGACTCTCATTTTAGTATTCATCTCTACTCTTGTCCAAATAAGATTATTAAATCACCAAATCTCCAACAAACCCTTCCTTGATTCAAAATCTTCCAAATAAGAAGACTTTTGAATCTGATCCACACCAATACTCTATCACCTAGAGTTGAGTCCAGTTAAGTCTCCACCAAGACTTAACTTTTCCTGGGCTAGTGACTTTGATCTCCAAAGGCATTCGTGCACCTTGCATAAGGTATGGATGCGTTGCACTTATTTCCAACCCTCATCACCTCGGTGAGCACAGTTTAGATGTCGCATAGTAGTCTTCATTACTCCAATACCTCACATTAGGCCATTCATGGCCATCCCAGTAAACATATAAAGCCCCTCATTGTATTTCTCACCCTCAAACCTTATAGGTCCTTTCTCTATCCTTAGTTTTCTTTTTTCTGCTCTAACTGAATACCCTTCCTCATCAAGCTTACCTAAGGATATCAAGTTTCTCCTCAACTTAGAAACATACCTTACACCATGTAAGTCCCTAGTTTCTCCACCTTGCATCCTCAGCCTTATCTCACCAACTCCTATGATCTTACGATTCATGTCATTCCCCATTAGAGCTTTACCTCTCTTGGTTTTGTAGTTGGTAAACATCAATTTGTTGGGACACATATGGACACTACACCCGAATCTAGTATCCATTTAACAACGTACTTTCCCTTTGAGGCTACAAATATGTCTATAACTTCGCTATATTCCTCTGTACCAATTGCAGCCCACCCTCCTTAGCCTTTTGATTTCGGATAATCTTTCAAAAAGTGCCCTTCTTTATTACAAAGGAAACACTTCTTGAATATCTTCCTTAATTGGTTGATCTTCCTCCCTTGTGCAAGCAATGCTACTCCACTTTCGGACTCAGATCTCTTTGTTAATTCTTTTGAGTTCAATGATGTCTTGACATCATTCATCGTTAAGGACTCCTTACCATATAGCAGCGTATCCACAAAACTCTTATAGTTCTTCGACAATAAACTTAACAGGATTATGGCATTGTCTTCATTCTCAGTCTTGATGCCCAATTGCTCAAGACTTATATTGATCTTGTTGAACTCGTCAATGTGAGCTCTCAATGAAGATCCCTCGTGCATTGTTACTTAATACAGTTTATTCTTCATAAGAAGTCTATTTGTAAGAGACTTCTTCATGTATAATGCCTCGAGTCTCTTCCATAGTCCCAAAGTAATTTTTCCATCGGTAACTTTCCTTAATACTTCATCACTCAACGCTAATATTATAACGCTGTGAGCCTTTTTCTGAATCGTGTCTTAATTTTTTTGCTCGAATTTTGAGGTTGTTGTCCCTTCGCTAGTTGAGGAACTGACTTCCTCCAAGGCTGAATCTAGTATTTCCTTCACTAGTAGAGCCCTAACCTTCTTCTTCCAAAGATTGAAGTCATTAATCCCATTAAACTTCTCCATTTTTTGCTTGATTACAGCCATGGTTTAAATACTCCAAGTGTGTATTATCAAACCTTAGCTATGATACCAGTTTGTTGAGTGAAGAATCGCTCTTTTCCCTCTTTGAGGTTAGGTTAAAGCGAAGAACCCCAAGTTCAATTTTGAACCCTAACCTCTATGCGCAATAGAATAATCTATTTATCAAACAAAATAGTAAGAATTCAAAGAAAAAAAAAAGAGCACAACACAATCTTACGTGGTTCGGTCAATTCCTACATCTACGGTAGATCTAAGGATCCTAACCTCTCTTATTAACTCCCTAGAGATTTTACAAGGAAAATCCAATAGAGAACCCTCAAAAGTACCTAATGTTTGGTGTACCATTTCTCTACCATGAACAATAAATACCTAAACGACGGTTCCATCCTAGCGCACACAAGCACTTAGTGTCTACCCAATTCTTCCCTTCTCTTAGAGTCACTCTTAATACTTGATCTCAACTAAAGGATTTATAAGTGTTTATATAGTTTATTTCGTGCCTGCTAACCCTATTCTTTGTTGGAGTAAAATTCTACTTGTTTTGAAAGTCCTAAACGTCCCAAAACGCAAAATTCAGATCAAAAACGGAATTTTTTCGGCTTTGGCATCGTGGCGCTAAGGTTTGTCATGCCCGGCATTAGGTTTCTGTTCTGAGCGCTGCGACGCTTAGCCTTGGCACATTCTCTGCACTTTTCTTTGCTTCTTTTGCATTTTCGAGTCCTGTTCCACTTCTTCTTTCGTATTCTACACGTCATAAATTTTTTGTGACTCTCTTTTTTAATATTTATCTTAATTTTTATTCATACAAAATTATTAAATCACCAAATATTTAATAATTTACTGCAAAAAAAAAAATTGCTATTTTAGAATATCAACTCGGTGGTTCACGACAGTAATATTAACAGATTTGAAAAGTTTATCCCAATCCATCTAGCAGTGGTAGTTATTGGTTCTAACAATATGAAGTCCTCTCTGCTTGCAGGACAGAAGTTACAGTTTATTGAAAACAAATGTACAAGAAATGAAATTAAGTGCGGGAAAGTGGAAAAAAAGATTATTATTATTTTTTTAAGTACTAAAGAATTGATATTCATGGTGGGGGATTTGTCGAGACTTGCATTGATCAAACACAATTGTTATCAATATAACTTCAATGTCTACTGTTAGTGATATATATATATATATATATATATTCCTGCTTAGAGGGCGACCTACAACAAGGTTTAGGGGGTTATGCCAGTAAGCTTAAAATAATTTTAGATTCAATAATAATTTTTTATTATTTCATCTCTAAAAATAAGTATTTTATATTTTGCTTCTACAAGATTTTGTTTTTGACAATAAAACTCCACATAATTAATGTTTAATTCCAAAAAATTTTAACTTTGACATTTTAACTCCCACACTTTTAGATTTTGAATCTGCCTTTATTCTCACCAATGGAAAAACAAAATGAGAAAAAATAATGTGTTATGTAAGGATGTAGATCTATCTTCTGAAAAAAAAATAATAATGAAGTTATTCAATTTTTTTTATATTTACTTTAAAAAATATCAACTTTATGTATTAAGTTAAAAATGACTAAAAGTTTTCATTTAATTAGAAAAACGAAGGGTCTTAAGAGTTAGAATAAATTAAAGTAAGTTACATCTTAAATGAAAAAAAATGAAAAATAGAAAGTTCTCTTAAAAAAAAGAGGTCAAGAAATAAAAAAAAAACTCTATATACCAACTTCGCGTGAGATTAGATTAATTTGTGTTAATACTGTAGGATTGTATGGGGTGCGTGATATGCAACAAGGCTACATTCTCTTACAGTTATGCTTGATATGGATGTCATTGTTTTTCACTATTCAATTTATGGTAAAGTCCCAATTTTTATTTATTTATTTTTAATTTTTTGTGTTTTTACTGGACAACTTTAAACTTCAACGACTAAATCTAACCTGATATAAATTCAAAAGTATCGAAATGATGTTGTAGCCTTTAATCTATGAAGGAAGTTTGAATTATACATTGGCACTACTTGTCAAAAGATGTTGATTTGAAAAAAGAAAAAGAAGTTAAAATTGATTAAATACTTACTTGAGAGGGTTGTAATGGAGCCAATTTCTTAGAAAGAGTTCTTTTCTGGATTAGTCCACGTCTGAGTACCGTAGATAAGCTTATTACATGCTTTTTAAAAGAGAATTTTTATGACCATAATTTGAGATTTTTGTTCCCCAATTTCTTTTGAAGTATTGTCCTTTCGAATCAAAATGTCTCATTTTACTTTTAAATCAATAGGGAGCACGTGAAAATTGTCTTGAAGATAATTCTAATGGCCGCTTAGTCCAATATAATTGTGGTTTTGTTTTATTTTATGGGGTTATGATATGATATTAGGCTCCCGTGGGACATGGTTTTTTACTTTACATATTATTAATATTTATTCTTCTGGTTACGCATATAATATAAGAATTGTAGTATCTATCATACGTGATTCCATTAATATAATATTAAGAGTTATTTAGCTGAGAAATTTTTTATATAAAAAATCTCACAAAGCTGAATCTATGCGCTTTTGATACATTGATTTGCTTTTCAATGTATCAGATTCAGTCATATTTTTATTTTTTATTTTTGAACTAATATGGGGTAAAAATATTTGACCTATTAATAGTAGTAATTCGAACCCTTTTAAACCTAATATCAACCCCATTGTTAACCAAAATGAGATTTTTGTTTACGCACATCAAATAATTATCCCCTAAACAAAGCATGCATGGTTATTGTCCTTCTCAAATAATGATTAATTTGTCTGTTCATCTTCCGCAAATTGGTGAACTAGGAATATTACACTTCATTAAGGTCTCCAGTATGCCTGCAACTGTGCTATTACGGAGGTCTTCTCTGGGTTTCAACCATCAACGACATTACCATAAAGCAACAGCCCACCTCGGGAAAATTCATTATTGTGATCGAACCTGGGGTACACTATCCTACAATTGATCTGCACCTTGGAGATCTTCACAAATTTTATACAATATCGACTATCTATAATTAAAGAAAAGACAATAAACAATCAATTTTTTACAATAAAAAAATAAATAATTAAATACTAACACCAAACCAATGTACCATAAAGTAAGGGTGGTTGGCATGGCTTAAGAATTTATTAGTACTATAAAATTGGCCATCATGGCAATCTAACTTAGGCCCACTAACTTTCAATCAACAATTCATACTCAAGCACGTTTGGGGACACTTCGAGCTGTTTGATTAAAATTTTTTAAAATAAAACTTTAAAAAAAAATTATTTATTATTTAATTATTAATTAAAAAAAATTGAAGTATTAAATCGTTTAATTATACATTATTAAAAATATTTATTTTTTATTAAATTATTAAAAATAACACTTAATAAAATTTATATTCAAATTTTAAACAATTCAATATTTTTTATACATAAGTTTAAATTTATCATGTCTTAAATTCAATTTCTTAAAACACAATAATTAAGTAAAATTAATACATAATAATTATAAATTATTGTATTTGATACAAAAATTATAAATAAAATGCTACTTCTTTTTGTTTAAAAAACAAAATAATCAATAAATTTTTTAGTAAATTTTTGTAAAACTATGATGATTGCAGAGATATAGAGAATTAGAGATTTGATGACTTTTAAGAAAAATTTTAGTTGGATATATTTTTATTAAAGGTACACTATAGAAATAAAAAATTATTATTATAGTATATGTAACATTACAAAAGTATTAAAAAAATTCAAAAACTTCTACTCTCAAAATCTCAAAATTTAAGATTTTACAATAAGAGACAAAATAGTTTTTTAATTTTAAAAAATTCTTCTCTAATTGCAACTAAATATCATAAAAAAAATTTCAAAAAATTTTCAAAAAATTTTGATATTAAAAAAAAACCTTTAACTTGTAAAAAATCTCAACTAAACAGGTACTTTGTACAAATACTTAACTAAGTATAACACCTAATTCTATTACCACTTAAAAAAACTTGTTTTAAAAAGTTAACTTATCTAGAGGAGCAACTCAAATCCTTCCATGCCCATTTTCATTCCATACAACACAACAATTTTTTTTTTTTTTTTGAATTTTTTATATAAGAAATTACTCGTAACATATGTCCTTAAGATTAGCATAGCCCATTATAATAACTTATGACAGAAAGGTCAGATTATTCTTGAGCATATACCTCTTTTTTTTTATCCCTTTATAAAATGTAATAATTTAATCACGAAGTTGTCACAATCTTGTTCTATTTGCCTTTATCACTATTAAAAAAAATTCAATTACAGAATATAACAAGCCTTTTACAGTCGGTATATGTTTTTGGTTTGTATCGAATTAGCATCTCCCTTAATGTAAACTTAACTTTTATATGATCGTTTTGCTTCTTATCTTTTTAATAAGTATCATTGTCTCATCAAAGACATCGAGATTTCCCACCAGAGAGGGCCATCGGTCTTCTCTCCGGCGGCCCCCTTTCTCTTCTCCTTTAGTTTTAACTTTAGTTTTCCTTTGTTTTAGTTTTAATTTTTTTTTTCAATTCTTTTACTTTTGTTTGTTTTTCTGTCTACCCCATTTTTCTGGTCGATCGATTTGTTGTGGGGATTCATTGAGCAACCGCGACCTCCGTTGGGGCTACATTGGTCTCAGTTGTGCCCTCGCTTAGCACTACCACCAGTCCCCTCCCCGGCGAGCCTTGTTGATTTCGGCCCTCTCTCTGCCAACCTCTGACGAGTTCACTGGTCATTGCTGTGCACCGCCATTTTTCTTTGGAGTCTCATTGGAAGTCGAGCACTCATCATCCCACCGTATTTCTGCGAGGCTTAGTCAGGCGCTGCCGCCCTTAACTCTTCTCCAACAAACCTTTGGAGCCATGTTTGCTGCTGCCGACCATCACTGGACAGTGCGCTTCCGTTTTTTGAGCGGCATTAGTTCAGTAGCAGCCTAGCTTAGTCATTTTCGGTGATTGGCTATTAATAGTGACACTCATGCTTCCCCGGCCATTAGAGTTATACAGTATCCTCACCACGTGTGGCGGCCTAAGCTTGCACTGTTATATTTTTTTGTTGTTGTGTTTATTATGTAAAACTTTGTATTGGTGGTTGTTTGAAGTATGTAAGGGTTAATTTTTTTATTTGGTGGAGGTTGTTAGGAATTTGTGATGGTATTTTGTGATTTCCTCTCACATTAGGGTTTTGTTTGATCCCTTCTATGTGAAGGTAGTTATGCCCTTATTACGTGAGGGTAGTTTGCTCCTCCTACGTAAGGGTAGATATCCCAATTGTAAGGATGATCCCCTGTAATAGGGTTGTTTGTGATCTCTTCTAGTAAGAGATTTAGGTTCAAGCATACTTTAATTGTCTTATCTTGTGTAATATCCCAATAATCTATCTAATACTATATCAGTAATACTAGGATGTAATATGTATGATTTCAATCAAAGATATTACATCTATTAATGATTAAAAAAACTTTTTGTTCCCTCTAGAAAATTACCTTCGGGTCTAAGGTCTCCAGGCCCAAAAAGAAGTCAGCCCCTAAAGGTCTAGCCAGATGTTTTCTTATAAGACAGCCCACTCCAAAGACGATCCTATGGTGGAAGCCATTAGGTCAGGTCCTGACAAAGCTAAATAGTGAAGAGCCTACTTAGATTCAAAGAACATGATTAGCAATTTGAAGCACCTGCTCAGCGAGATAGACTAGGATACGACCAACACCACCCTTTATCCATTAATTAGATCGGTTCATCTCAGCACCTGTAGATCAACTAAGAAACTGGGTCAGAACAGACATTAGGTCGGTTCTATACTGAACAGGCCGACTAGGTATAACCAGTGAAGTCACCAGAAGATCAATTTTTTGAGATAACTCCGGACCACAGCCAAGTCAAACAAGAAGAGATTACTAGTAAATCGACCCGAGCTGATCAAGAAACTTCACATTTAACCAAATCCATTGCGCGAAGGCAGAAATAAAAAATATGCCAAGAATATGCTGAAACAAATGTCAGAAAGATGTTTAGCGTGTAGCAGAAATGTGTCAGACAAAGATTTGTAGGAAGATATTTGGCGTGTGACAAACGTACAATAGAAGCATAGTCAAAAGCATGTCAAATAAAGATCAACAGAAAGTTATTTGGTGTATAGTAAACGTACAGTAAAACCAAAGTCAGAAGCATATCAGAGGAAAATTAGCAAAAAGATATTCGGTGTGTGATAGAAGCAAAGCAGATGGAGAATACCCAGAAAGTCCTTTGAAGAAACAATGCTATAAAGGAGGGGAAAAGACACAAAAGAAGGGGATAATGCAAAAAAAAAAAAAAGAAGAACTAGACACAAACGAAGAATAAAGGGTTTTTTCTTTAATTATCAAGTATTTTGGCTTACATTTTTACCAATCTCCCCCATAAAGACTCTTTCTAACTTAAGCATCGGTGAGTTTTCGCCAGAACCTACCTTGGCGAGACCATCACAATAAGATTTCTTCTTTTAATTTGTAGGTTCTGCCGTAGTCAATGAGGAAAAGAAGACACAGGCTTCCACAAGCAAGCTCAACCAAGACGAGACCCAAGTGCTAATTCTCACTAACAAATAAATTCAAAACTTGTTGACCCGAAGAACCATTTTTTCCAGTCAACACTTTTAAATGATCTTCTATTATTTTTCATTTGCTTTGCCTATTATACCATTAGTATAGTATAATATTGAGTATTGGATACATTTACATCATTTCTATTAAAATTTTTGTTATGTATATCACTAAAATAATTATAGAAAATAATAAAGCATGACATAAATTATTAAAACAAATAGGAAGTACCTAAACCTCTCTAATTAATTAATATAAAGTTATTTTCTCAGCAAAAAAGAAAATGTAATATAAACTTAAGAATTTGTTAATTATTAATAATAATATAAGACCAAAAGAAGTAACTAACAATTTTCTTTAACTTTATTGACCGTCCCTTGAAATCGATACCATATGAATATCAATCCACTGAGGAGTGGATATAAAACATTTCTTTGAAATAACAAATAAGATTATCTAGTAAATGTGAATATTATATATATAATTGATCTAATGAAGGACGAAATTCACTACTAAGTAGGTTTTAAAATACTATTTAACATTATTTATCATTATTTGTCACAATACCAATATGTTATAGAATATTAATACATGTCCAGGCTTAGAGCTCAATAAGTAATCTATTACATCATTATATATATATATATATATATATATATTGCGTTCTCTTGCCGTTATCATTTTAGGAAAAGAAAAAAAGAGTACAGTTTTTCCTTTCCTTTACAAACTACAACTGACAACTTCGAAACCAATTTACAACAACATTATCACATAATGAAACTAACTTTTCAGAAAAAAAAAAAAAAAAACGATTTCTAAAGACTCAACTTATGATGAGTCTCCTCAAGAACCAAGTCAAACTCTATAACAAATTACAGAACTTCCACTTAATGCCTAGTTTTTCCCATGCCTTGTAAGATCCATAGTCACAAGCAATGGAAACCCCAAATTCTCCAATTTGAGAACTGTACCCATTTCCATTTGGAAGCAACATTGCTCTTTCCCCTTGATGATCAAATAATTAAAATGTACGTAATCAGCTAGATCCTCTACAATCGCGCAACATACCTTCAGGTTCTAGAGGCAAAATACTCACAACAATTTCCTGCACGGCCGTAGACGGTGCCGCTGAAGATCCAGCCTCAGCCTCCGCCTCTGCCTGGCTGCATCCCACTATCTTCTGGCAAGTTTCAATCAAGCAACGCCTACATTTCGGGCATGAAGAATGAGAACTTAGCCACTTATCTATGCAATGAACGTGAAATCCATGATTGCATTTTGGCAGGAGCCGCAAACGTTCACCTGGTGCAAATTCGCATAGGCATATGACACATTCTATGTCCAGGCCTGGCAGCTTCAACCCTGCTGTGTACTTCACCACAGGAAAAGTTTTGAGCGCTTTTTGCTTGATTCCTGTGTTGATTGTCACGCGAGCAGAGGAGTTGGCTCTAGATTCTGAGGATGCAAATCTTGAGTACCTTAATATTGTACACTTCACAACAAAAGCTAACACTACGGAGCAAATTAGGGCACATAAGAGGACAGAAAGGACTACCATAATATTGGAGTCAAATATGTTTTCGCCTGCAGGATTAGGAGGAGCAGCAGCAATGATTTGTTGTTGGTAATTAAGAGAGTTGTGTAGAAGTAATTTTCTCGATTGAAAATTTTCGAGAAAATAATCTTGGAAGATCAGTTGACCAGTGGATGTGAAAGAAATTGTTGACATGCTTAAAGAGTTGGAGATTTTGGTTTGGTAGAACTTGTTTGCAGAGGGCCAGCTTTAGGAAATTATTATTTATAGGAAAGTTTGAAGGTGTTTAACTTGCTTTTTAATTAATACTCATAAAATAACATCTCAGTAGAAAGTGAAAGTTGCACTCAGTGAATCAATGTCAATATCTACAGGCGCTGAGCTTAACCACTTGCCCGAGAATAGACCAGGAACCTTCCCAATATTATGAGATGACATGGAAACTAGGTCGTTTCAAAGCAAAGATTTATTTTCCCCAAATTATTTATACGTGATGAGTGAAAGCAATCATACAAGAGTCAGACTCAACTCAACTTAAAATTCATTGAGTAAAACATACTCAGCTTACAAGTTACAACAATTCAAGTGTTGATGATCAGGTGCATGAAACACACCTCCGCTGCTATAACAATTTAAATTGTAACTATTATGACGTATCTAAGATGCAGTTATCTCATATTTTTCGAGAAACTAATTTGGTCAGGGCATAAGGATCCTATCGGTTTTTATTTAATTTTAGAAGCACATATTAACACTCGTTTCTTTTCTTTTAAAGTCAAAATTAATTTTACTTAACAACGGGGGTAAATGATAATTTCTTTATATAACAACATTCAAAATCTAGGACTGAACCATAATTCTAAGGGAACGGCCAAAATGTTAAAATAAAATATAAAATAAGATCAGAGTTTAATTAACTTGGGTCTTGGTGTCATTTACATATTTAGGGACCAAATTATAAAAATATTTATTTTGGACCATCAAGATATACAACTCACTCATATGAGTTAATAAATCGAATATTTATACACATCAAACTCTATGAATATCAGACTATACTAACAACACTTAGAGGTCAGATCATGAAGGTTTATAACATATGTAGAATTTAAGTATGACAGGTCACTCACAAACCCATTATGATGCTTACATCAAAGGATCACAAATACTACTCAATTTTAAAAAATCATCCATTAATAGCTTTTATAGAATATTTATTGGAAGTCCTGTGAATCTGTTCAATACCTAGTCCTTACTAAATACCTGCATGCCTATACAAACTTTCACTAAACTCACAATCCAATAAGCTAACCGTCTAGATAATCTAGATATAGACAGATACTAATCTAGAATGTTTATTAATCAACCCATGTCGATAAACATAGATCAAAAATGATATTTTTTTTATAACATATTGTATAATGATATTTTTTAATACTATTTGCAACTCCTTACAATTATGCCATTACTATAATATTTCTTAGTCTTTATCCTATTTTAAATAAGGCTCTAACTCTTAAAGCTAATCTAAATACCTTTTGATCAAATCTAAATTTCTTTAGATCTACAACATTTGAAAAGTAAGAAGTTTAATACTATATAATAAATTAACAATTTATTAAAATGTACATTATATAAATATCAAATAAATATTTATACAATATAAAATGGCACATAAACACTATCTCCAACAAAAAAGACATGAATAAATAGAAATCTAATACTAACATTATAGTTTCTTCAAAGAAAAATACCTTAAATAATATATTAACTCAAAGGCACACAATATAAACGTTAGAGTATAAAGTTCATAAACATTATTATTAATACATAGCAAACAAATCAAATAATTTACTATTTTTGTTAAAAAAAATGGAACAAAAAAATAATAATATAATATCATATTTAATAGTAACAAATAAGTTTTAGTGTAGAGTATGTTCTACATTATAAAGATAATAACTTCAACTATTACATTAAATATAGTTTAATAAGGTTTATTTTTATTAAGGATACATTAGGAAAATAAAAAAATAATATTGGGGTTATATTTAAAATTATAAAATTTATAAAAAAAAATTTAAAAACCTCTATTATCAAAAGTTTCAAAATTTAATTGTTTTTGCCAATAAAATAATTTTTTTTATCTCCAAAAATTCTTTTTCAAATGTAACCAAACATCATTAAAAAAATTGATTAAAAGAATTGCTTTAACTAATAAAGAAACTCAACCAAACAACACCCGTGTGATGATAATACACATATATGTTCACTTACAAAATATTGCAAGCGGTTTCTTTATCCCAAAGATAATTTATTTTTCTCTAAACTACTTACAACTAATGATAATTACCAAGAAGTAAATAAGAATGTGAAATGATCCATAGGCACTGCCAGCAATGTGTGTGCATGCCTAGTTAATAATTTGTTTCGTTTTGTTTTGCTTTCGCCACAACGTCTATAATTCACAGGACACAAATTTTAGTTTTCCTCCAATAAACTATCAATAAAAATCCATTCTCATTTAAATACTACGATATTTCCCTCTTGGATCTCTTCTTTTGTTTGCCATTAGAAAAACAGGCCATGAACTTTTTTTTCTTTATCTTTGTCTTTTTTCTTTTCATGCAAGTAGTCCTATTGCAATTTGCTATCTAATCAGGCAACAAATATGTTATCTTATTCCTGTGGCTCCAAGCTAAAGCAACAATTTTTTTTAGCTAAGATCTTGGAAAATCTCTGCTTTTATAAAATATCAGCTTTTTGGTTCATGAGGGTCTTTAAAAAGCTTTGGAAGTTGATATATTTTTAACATCGGACGTTCTTCGGATGTTACAGGTTGGTGTACAAAATTGAAAGTTGCAGAAAATATGTAGTGGGCGTTAGCTGTACTTAGTTTACAGGATCGGGATATAGATTTGGTATACAATAGTTAGCCAAGAAGACTAAATAGAAGATGCTTCTTTTCTCTAAACAATTTTGGCTTTTGTACTTATAGGAGCACGTTGAGAGACCAGAGATAGGGTAAGCTTGAAGGAAAGTATTTTGTTTAATTCCAATTTGAACTATGAGAATCATTCTTTGGATCCTCGTCTTACGGGCTGGATTACACTATGCAGTTGTGTGCAGAGGGATGAGTTTATCCATTAGTTTGAAAATTAATTAGCGATAATTTTTTCATTAACAAAATTTGAAAATTAAGTGAAGTAGACTATTTATGCTAATTAAATTGAAATTTCTCACCTCCTATAAATGGAGAAACGGACGTATTACCATTAAGAGTAATATTAGACATATCAAATTTTATCTTAAATTTTATCTAAAATATTATGTATCAAGTAACCAATAATTAGTGAAATGAAGTAAATTTTAAAATTATTCATTACATAATTTCATAGTTCAATAATTATTTGACATGTCAATTTTTAAAATATAATTTATGATACAATTTAAAATATTTAGCATTATTCTTACCATTAATGCTCAAATAAGTGTTATTATTGTTATTGTTTTGTTTAATATTAAATGTGACTTATTCAGTTATATAAATTGTTTATTCTTTAATTTAATAAAAAATATAAGTCGACTTAATTTTTTTTTTAAAAATAAGTTTTTTTTTTACTTTTTGTTTTAATGTGAAAAATGGAAATGATATTATTAATTTCTTTCTCAAAAATATCTTAATCTAATTTATATATTATAGCCATTTTTATTTGGAATATACAAAATATATACCTATTGTATTGATCAATTTTATAGGTCATAAACAACTTACTTACAACTTAAAATGTTATTTTAGTTGTTTGCTTTTCATTTTATTAATTTAACATTAAAACTTTATTAGGGCATAAATGTAGAAGTACTAATTTTTAATTATTTTTTATTTAAAATAATAATAATTTAACATTTTTATTTAAATATTACACACAAAAAAAATAGATCATTCAAATTCAAGTATTCAGCTATATTTAGCATTTGACTCAACTCAACTCTATTTAATATTTAATAAAAAAGAAAAACTACTTACGCTATTTTAAGTAATGTTAAAAGTATATATACCTGTAAACTAATTTTTATAAAATTAATACGCCATCATTTTTTTTTTCTTTTTTGGCGATGTTAGGGTATTGCTGAGAAGCTCTGTGCGAAAACAGTAGTAATACATGACGATAAGGATATGAGTGTTACTTCAACAAAAGATTTAGGGATAAAATATCCATTTCGATACCCCCAAAGTCATATCTGTGACATGTAAAAGTACTGTGCTTTTCATTTATATATGTACAAAAAGTTGCTCAAATTGACAAGCGGATAACTTCTACTCTGCTTAGAATGTGTATTATATGTAGATTTTATGTTCAGAAAGTTACTCTCAAGGCCAAGGGGCATAGTTTTCAATATTTTCATCATGTCGACAGACCAGAGATTGGCTAAGCTCTGTGAAAATTAATCTTTTTATATGATCTTTGGTGGCTCAAGTAACGTTCATTATCTTGACCATATCTTGTGAGCTGGATAACACTAGGTGCACAGTGGGTCTTGTGTGGGAGAATTTATGCTTTTCTTGGGTGGAAAGGACTATTAAAGTAATGATGGATAAATGTTATGGTTGTTATTTCCCAATTTGATGCACCCCCACTCTTCATCAAATTACATAACAATAATATGGGTAATAATATTATATTTTTTAATATTATTTTAAATTTTTTTATTTCAAATTACATATCAAATAATTATTACATAGTAAAATAATATAAAAAATAATTTTAAAAAATATATAATTTTATATTTTAATTATTACTTAACATATAATTAATTTAAAATAAAAAATTTTAATAACGTTGAAAAAATATAACATTACTCTAATACAGATTGTTCAATCAATTATGTGGTATGAGATAGTTAAATGTGTGATTTTATTTTTATTTAATGTATTAAATTAATTAATTCGTTCATTCATTTTATGTTACATTTAGTACCGGTTCTTTTTCTAGACAACTGAAGCAGTTGTCTAAAACCCCATTATTTTTAGAAAGGTAGCTCCATTAATTTATATATGTAAAATAACTTACAAAACAATCCCTTAGTTAATTAATATTATTTCCAAAGTAGAGCTCTATATTTTTTTAAAGAAAAGTAACTCTACCAATTTAAATACTTATATATTTTATAATATATTTTTAAAATAATTGTATTAAATATAATCTCTTCTTAAAAAAAACTAATCTAATTATTCTAAAATAACTAATCTAATTAATGTTATTTCTCAAAATTAATCATATATTTTGCAATTGAATGTTAGAATAAACTAATTGTAATACTTCTAAACTCACATAAATAAGAGTCCTTACATTTTCACATTTCACTACAATCATTCTAATCTATTTTTAGTTAGTAGTTATTTTTAGCATATTATTTTTTTCATTGAAATTTTATTATCTAAAATAAAGTTATTCTATTTCTAAATAGTTATTAGTATTATTATTATTCTCTTACATATTATTTTTGTTTTGTGTTTATTTATTTGTAGTGTATAAAAAAATGTCTCCTAAAAAAAATGTATCTAAATATGAAAGACTTCAAAAAATAATAGAAATATTTTGTTTAAGCCCGAAATTTAGATTTCCCTAAAACCCCAAATTCTCTTCAGCTGCCATTGGTTAGCCACATCAATTTGTATATGTTATATTACTCATTTTATAGTTAGTTTAATTTGATCCACACATTGTATTACATCCGGATTAAGAGAACGTGTGTATATATATGTATGAATGTATGTTGTATGTATACACACCAATTTGACAGCATATTAACTATTAATAATCCTATGCTTATATAATTGGAATGGAAACTTTATATTTTAATTGATGTGTTCAATATTGAATGATATTTTATAACTACTACATTAATAAGAATAAAAAAAATAAAAAAATAATTAACAAGTAATATCACCAATTAATATTTGTAATTTTATGCATATAAATATAAAAAAAAATCTCTTATTTATTTATGTAACCATAACTTTAGTATATAATTGTTATATACAATAGGATTAAAGTTATGAATAATAAACAGAAAAGTTCGTAATAAATTAATTAAAATTTTGGATATTTAATTAAATATTATTAGTGCGGTCTAAAGACATTTAAAATGTAGTAATTTTATCCGGATCACTAATGTAGTGATATTATGGTGAAGACACTATATATAATATGATTATATAGGACTGAATTAGACATAATTTGAATTCTTATATAAAATACCATTGTTAATTAAGAATTAAAATAACGTCAACTGATGATTATATGTAGATTAACCTTAATCCTGAGTGATCATAAACTTCTATTTGTGTCATTTTATCATTTGAAATACTCGTTATGGTTTGTCTAAAGAACAGGCTAAAAACTTATATTTTGGTGGCATAGTGAGATAAATGGTTGGGAATATGAATTACAGATATGGAATTCATTTATTCCTAATGGAAGTTAGAAAAAATATTCTCTTAAGGGTTAATTCTATAACTAAATAATTAAAGCGCTCAATTTGTAATAATGTTTCAAAATAACTGTTCACTGGTGAATTAATGATACTTAAAGATAAAAAATTAATTAGAGGGGTAAAATAATAATTAACTTAGCTCTAATTATGAACTATCTGTGGAGAGTTAAATTGCATATAGTGATTAAATCAATGGACAATTCTAAATTTTATGAGTAAATTATATCTACAATTTCAAGAATACAATTTCAAGTTTTTAGTGGAATAACATTGAAATTAATAAATTAAATTAATTAATTCAAAATTTTAATTAATTATTCAAAATTTTATTGTTTGAAATTGTAGGTCCTTACTATCATCTCTTTCGTTATTATAGTAAACAATTAAAAAAAGAATGTGTTGTTACACAAATTATTTGTGTTAAAAAAATATTTTTCAAATACGTATATTTTATATTTAAATAAAATTAATTAATTAAGAATGAATTAATATAGATAATTTCTTATTGAAATATCATTAAATATTTAATTTAAGAAATTAAATAAAAAAAATCTTAAAGATAATTTTTGAAATTATCAAAAAGATTTTATTTTTAAGTTTAGTGTTTTTCTTTTATTAAAAGATTAATAATACTCAAATATTGGGTATTATACGTTAATCACAAAGAGTGAGACTCTATGTGGTTTACATGAATTAAATCTCCTTTTCAGAGATAATATTTTAATTAATAAATGTTATTAATTAAATTATTATTTTAAAATAAAAAAATTGGTTTAAATAGGACTACACATACGTGAAAAAAAATATAGAATACGTATTGTTTTTTTCTTAAGAGAAGAAATAAAAAAAAATTAAAAATTCACTCTTCTTTCACTATAGAATGAGAGGTTTAGTTTGAAATTTTTTGGTAGAAGAAAACTTGGCATGGATTCAATGTATATTTTTATTAATTTTTATTTATTTTAATATCAAACTCATATACTCATAAGATTTTTAGATAAAAAATATTTTTATCTAATGAAAACAAAAATTAAAGAAGTTTTATTTTCTATTTCACTACGTTATAAATGTCATAACAATAACTATCCTAAAAATTATTCATTTAGAATAATATTTAAAAATATACTTAAAATTATTCATAATATTCATTCAAAATCATATTTTTATATAATGTATGTTTCTTTCTCTTTCAAAGAAAAAAAAACCCTAGATATCTCTCTCTGCAATAAGAAAATAAATTTTCTTACTTTTTTTTTATTGCGAAGAGGTTCGTGCATGACCATCTACTTGGTAGAAATCCCTTTTCTTCACAACTTTGTTTTTCTCCCTTCTTGCTTTCTAGCCTTTTCTCTTGTTAATAATAAATTTAATCTATGAAATTTTGATCTAAATTTGTTGTTTTTTGATATTCAAATCTTGATAGGAATAGATTATTTCTGACTTTTTATGATTTTATTCTTTTATTTTATAATATTATTTTTCTCTATATTTAAAATTTTATTGGTTGAGATTTGGTGATTTGTGAAAAATCTGATATAATACCATTTAAAGTGGACATTGTTGGTGGAAGATGACTTGCAAGAGTAATGGAGTTATCTCTTATGGAGCTTGAGTTATCATTTGTTAATAAAAGGTTGTTGATACTTTGTGCAAACAAATTGTATCTTTGAACACATGATTATACTTAATCTTTTAAATAATTTATTGCTATATTTTTTTCTGCAATTTCCGATTTGGATTATAAATTAATATTATGTATTGTTTATATTTCAAAAAAGAATTGCAATTTATATACACATATATGAGTAATACAAGGGCTATTCATTCAAAATCAAGTTTAAAAAATATATATATTACAACAATTATTCTTTCAAAATCATATTTAAACAGCATGAAAGTAATTTGGTTGTTGGAAAGTGGGAAAATTCGAACTGAATTGAATCAATTCATCCAATTTAATTCATATGTTAGTTTTATTTGATTAGAACTAATAAGTTAGGTTCTAATTTAATTTAATTCAGTTTAATTTATCCAGTTTAAAATTAAAAAAATATTTAAAATAAGAAAAAATGAATAAAAATTAAAAATCAAATCAAATTGAATCGAAAAAAAAAAAGTTGAAATTGCCCACCCTTATTGTCTATAGACATTTTCTCTATACATATGAAAATACTCTACTTGTAGGATATATGAATATTACAAGTTAAATATTACAAAATTAAAAGTGAGATTACTTGCAATCTGATCACAAGATGCTATAGTTTTATGTATATAATGTTTCCCCAAGACATAAAGTGGTGAAGTTTCCTCTCTTTTTAAAAATTTAGTCTGTTTGATTCATGATTTTAAAATAGTTTTTAAAACTTAAGAGTATAATCTAGAAATTTGAATTATATGCTTCGAATTTTTAGTATTTCAACATGTGTATAATATTTCAAATTTGCTTTCAAATTTACAGAACTATAGAAATAAGTTTGATATAATATATAAAAATAATAATACTGTATTATATGTTTATTAATATGGATTATTAGAAAAAGAAGTTTCGAAAAACAAAATGAAGTTAAAGTTAATATGTTTAGTTAGCACTAAGTTTTTAATTATTTATGCTGAAATTAAGGGTGGGTAAAAAAAATTGGGAACCAAAAAATCGAATTGAATCGGGTTCGGTTTGGTCCGGTTCGATTTTGTTTACTCAAAAAAACTGAAAAAACCAAAAAAAATTGAAAAAATCGGACCGAAAATTAAAAAAAAAATCATAATTTAAAATAAAAAAATAAAAAAAATTGAAAAAATTGAATCGGACCGAACCAAAAAAACCGATTCAATCTGATTCGATTTTTCTCATTAAAAAAATCGATTTCGATTTTATTTTTTCAAAAATTCAAATCAGACTATACCCACCTAACTGAAACTATTGGCCAAAAAGATAAGTCGGAAGTTCTTTCATTTTTTATTTAAAATAGATTATAAGTTAGAATTTGAAATTGCTTGTACTCTGCTTCCAACTGCAGTGGGCGTATTAATTAATTATTAATGTATAGAATACATTTCCGCAGGAAAGAAAGTTGAAAAAATTCTTTCCTAAATGACCTAGTTTTTAAATACTTTGATTATTGTGTCGAGGGACCATAGATTCAAAGTATCACGGTGAGTCGTCTACTATTAAGTTAAAAGATTAGTTTTTAAAAAAATATTATTTATTTATTATATTTATTTAAGATTTATTTAATTCTTATTTTATGTAAAAAATAATATTCTCTTTTAAAATTTATTAAATTTTTATTTGATTCAGGATATGACATTCTCTATCATTCAATTATATAATATTCTCGTTCCTAACTCAGGATCTAACTTAGCAATTTTTATTGAGTTTAAAATACATAATTTTCAAAACTTACTTAGTTTGTAATGCCGATTTTCAAGATACAAAATTTTTAAGACTATTTATCTCGTAATGCGCATCCTCTTAATAGTTAAAAAATAATCTATTAAATAATATTACTTATTTATTTATATTTATTCAAGATTTATCTAATTTTTATCAACGTGGGATGTCACATTGTCCCCCAAAATTTACTAAAATTTTATTTAATATGAGATATGAAATTCTCTCTTATCCAATTCACTAAATTTTATTTGATATGACATGTGACACTTTTTTCTACCTAATTATATAATACTCTCGTTCCAAACTCAGGACCTAATCTGATAATTTTTATTGGGCTCAAAATACAAAATTTTCATATTCATCAAATTTTAATTCGATATGAGATGTGACACTCTCCCTCTACCCAACTATATAAATATGGCTCATACATAATTTTTAAATTCACCAAAATTTTTATTCGATATAAGATGTGATATCCTCCCCGACTCATTTTACCAAACTTTTATTCGATATCGAATATGACATTATTTCCTACCAAATTATCAAGATACATAATTTTCAAATTCACTATCAATTTTTTATTTAATATGGGATGTGACATTCTCCCTTACTCAATTATATAATGTCTTCGTTCCAAACTCAAGAGCTAACCTAACAATTTTTATTATAGCTCAAGAAACAATATTTTCAAGGCCAATTTGGCTCATAATGCTTATCTTTATAAGGATATAGGAGACCCCACTTACTCGTATAATAATTTTCATTAAAACGATTTTAAGAATTTACATATGAATAAAATTCGTATTTGTTTTAATATTATTTATCATAAATTGAACACTTATCATTAATAAAAAAATTATTTTATTAAATAACATTATTTATACACTCATATATATTCGAGACTTATTTAATTTATATTCAACGTGACAAAAAGCTAAACTTAAAAATTAACACAATTCATATTTAATCAACAAAGATCGTCGTAAGAAATAGGAAAAGGGGACCCCGGTCCTACAATATGAATGGGGAAGAAGCAATGCTATCTATTATATTTTCACTTCCTTTTTCACAAATCAGTTAAAATTTGACAAACAAATCAAAGATAATTTACAAAATTAATGTTTAAATTGAATTAAATATTGAAGAAAGAGAATTGTAAAGAGCCAATCTTTCTAGTGGGTTTTCTAAACTCTGCCAGACCTAAATTAAACAAATTGAGGACCATACAATATTGGACTGCCTTGCTTTGCCATTCCTTTTAAATATTCATAGTGACAAGTAGTGGACAGCCCAAACTTTCCAACGTTAAGAACTGTATCCGATCCTGATGTCCATTTTAGAAACCCACCTGCTCTCTCTTTTGCAATGGCGGAACAGAAGCATCATTCCCATTTCCAATATTATGTACAAGCATTACCTTTGGTAACTAAAGAACTAAACTGTGCATAAATATAAACTCGGAATGTACAGTCATCTGTAATTGCGTATCATACGTTCAGGTTCTAATGACACAACACTCACAACAGTTTCTTGCACAGCCGCAGATGTTGCGGAAGAGCTAGCCTGTGTCTCCCTACATCCCATGATCTTCTGGCAAGTTTCAATAAGGCAATTCCTGCATTTGGGGCACCGGGAATTAGTCCTAAACCACTTATCTATACAACGAACGTGAAATCCATGGTTGCATTTGGGCAGCAGCCGCACACGCTCACCGGGTGAGAACTCTGACAGGCAAATAACACATTCTGTGTCCAATCCTGGAAGCTTCAACTCACCTGAGTATTTCACTACAGGAAAAGTCTTTAAAGCTTTCTGTTTGATTCCTTTGTTGCTGAACCTGGCTGATGAGTTAGTAGAAAACTCGGAAGATGCTGATGATCTTGAGCAACTTGAAGAGCACTTGGTAAGAGAAGCTAATCCTGCTGAGCAAATTAGGGCGCATAAGAGGACTAACAGGACTGTCATAGTATTTGAGTCAAAGATGTTTTCCCCAGGATATTGAGGAGCAGGAGCAGCAGCTAGGACTTCTTGTTGGTTATTAACAGAAATGTGTAGGAGCAATTTTCTTGACTGAAAAATTCCAAGAAAATCTTGGAAGAGGTAAGTAGATGTGGAAGATGCTGACATGCTTGGAGAATAGAGAGCTAGAGACTTTAGTTATTAGAACTTGTTGGAGGAGTTTAGCATTAGGGGATCCTTATTTATAGGAAAAATTGAAGGGGTTCAATTTGCCTTTCAATACTCTTATATGACCATTGACAATCATATCCGTTATCATTGAGGAGATTAATATATATATATATATATATAAATCAAATCAAAATGTTTTTATTTCATTTTTTAATTGTCTAGAAATTGGCGGTTGCTATCAGTGCATGAATCATATCAATATCTCCAAATACGTACTGAGCTTTACAGAGACCAAGAAACTTCCCAATTTGAGATGGCTTGGAAACTAAATTTTTTCCAAATTAGGGATATGTATGCTCCGTATTATTTATATGTGATGAGTAGTCAGACTCAACCGAACTTAAAATTCATAGTGTAAAACATACTCAGCTTACATCAACAATTCTAAGTGATGAGATGCATGAAACGTACCGTTTCCATTTAAAACCATTTAAGTTGTAACTCCTATCACATCAGAGATACATTATTCACACTTCCTAAATAATTTTGGTTTTATTACTCTAATTTTATGTGGTGGTATTCACATCTCCTGATTCCTGATTTGATTTATGGAGTGCGTTTCATAGCTTTCTTAGAGGTGGCCCAAGTAGCTTTTCGAAGTGTCTTAGGGTCGCCTAAGCATTGTTTTGCTCGACCCTTGTTAAACAGAGCTCTTTTCTTGCAAATGAGAGGCTATATAGGTAGAGGTTCAATGGTACGATATTTATATATTTTTTTTAATGTTAAAACAGTTAGATTAATAAATATTCAATAGCTAAGATTAAATATTAAGTGCACATACTAATTACATTTCAACTATTGTGTAAAAACTTATGAAACAACATGATCATATATTATTTGCCCCTTCGTGAATATAGATATTAAGCTACTAATATTAGAATCATACATAAGATATTTTGTTTAAAAATGTTAGATTTACTTTAATGAAGATTTGGTGATTTAATAATCTTGTTTAGGTAAGAATTGTGAAGACTATCAAAGAGAATAGTTACAAGAAGTTTAGAACATGTGAGATATGCATGAGGAAGTCTAGGATGTGTGGGACACGAAGAGAGAAGCGAAATGAGACTTAAAGATGCGAAGGAAGCGAGAAAAGCACGAAGGGCGGTATAGGGCTGAGTGTTGCGGCGCCCAGGGTTAGATGTTGCGACGCCCTGAACAGCAAGCTCGTACTGTGACGCCAGGAATCCAGCTCTGCGACGCCAGGTCCTTAGCACCGCGGTGCTAGAGCAGGTAAACTTCGTCTTCAATTCGGATTTCTAAGTTGTGGAAAGTTTTGAACTTGCAAAACACATAGACTCTTACTCCAATATGGATTATGGTTAGTAGTTATGAAATAAACTCTTTAGTTTAAATTCAAGCATTAAGAGAGACTCTAAGAGAGGGAAGAACTAGGTAAACACTAAGTGTTTGTGTATGCTAGGGTGGGTTTGATTGTTCATTATTCGTGGGAGAGTAATGGTACACTAAACATTAGATCATTGTGAGGGTTCTTCATTGAGTTTTCCTTATAAATTCTCAAGGAAGTTAATAAGAGAGGCTGGGATCCTTAGATCCATCGTGAACGTAGGCAATTTGGCCGAACCACATAAGTGATCATATTGTACTCTTTATTATCTACTTTTAGTTCTTGCTATTTTTACTTGATATCTAGGTTATTCCATTGCGCAAAGAAATTAGGGTTCAAGGTTGAACTTGATTAGGATTCTTTACTTTAATCTAATCTCACGGGGAGAATGGTAATTCCTCTAACATAGTTATTTAAAATTAATGATAAGTTTTTATTTTTAATTTAAGATTAATGAAGAGTCGATACAAAATCAATTACGCGTTAGACAGATGTGAAATGAATGAAAATAGAAGCCAAAAACTATGAGCGACCCAGAACACACATGGGTGGACTTACCTAGGTTTGGGCACCGTGGCACTAGCCTTACAGTATCGTGATATTAAAGTTAGTATTATTGGTGCTACAGCATCATCTTTGTGGTGCTGTGGCGTCACATCGGGTCACATTAGCGTCGTAGCGCTAGCCTTTAACACCACAACCCCTAATTTTGAGAAATATTTATTTTTTAGTAGAATTGAATCCTAAAGTTAGTTTAGATTTTTACAACGCATGGACTCCCAAAACTAGGGTTATATGTACTTCGTAAATACTATATAAATCCTTATAACCCCTTAGAATTGAATAAAGCATCAATAAGAGAGAGAATAGAGAGCTTAAGCTACACTTGAGTTCGTTGAGTGTACAAGATTGTGTGGTATGGATCCTTGGAGCTCTTAGTATTTGGGTATTTCTTGTAATCTCTTATGGCAGTTCTTTGTACATAAAAGAATGGAATAAAAGAAGCTAAAATCTTTAGATTCACCATAGACGTAGGTAGTTATTATCGAACCGCGTATATTACTTGTGCTTTCTTTGGTTTGATTGATTGTTTGTCTCATTGAATATTTGATCTTTCTTATTCTTGTTTGCTTGTGATTGAAAGTCTTTCATAAATAGATTAGTAGATTTTTAGAGTGTATGTTAAAATATCTAACAAGTAGTATTAGAACCCAGGCTAAGTTGAATTGGTGAGCATAGATTATTCAACTATGAAAAATCACAAGTATAAGGTAGAAACGTTCAATGAGTAGAATAATTTTAATATGTGAAAAATAAAGTTTATAAATCTACTGGTGAGTCAAGGTTTGATTCAGCTCTTGAGAAAACTCAAGCAATAATCAATGAAGAGAAAAGACTAACAAAACCTGAATCTGTGTCAGATAAAAAAACCATTCAAAAGAAGGCCCATAGTACCATAGTTCTGTTTTGGAGTGACAAAGTTTTAAAGGGGGTAGCTAGAAAGAAG
This sequence comes from Ailanthus altissimus, assembly GCA_946807835.1. Lineage (NCBI taxonomy): Eukaryota > Viridiplantae > Streptophyta > Magnoliopsida > Sapindales > Simaroubaceae > Ailanthus > Ailanthus altissimus. The sequence goes on along the minus strand of OX327706.1, from coordinate 11,756,545 downwards.
ACGGTATTAGGTCTTTAGAAGAAACTTGACGCCTTCTACATGACAAAGTCTTTGGCGAATCATCTATATGTTAAGAATAAGTTGTATCAACTGTCCATGGTTGAAAGAACTTCAATAAAAGATCAAATTGATGTCTTAAACAAAATCATCATAAATCTTGAGATAATAAACATTAAGATTGAGGATGCAGATAAGATAATTATCTTATTGTGTTCTTTAATTTTAAGTTATGAGTACTTCGTGGATACACACAAATATAGTAGAGAAACTTTAATTGTAACTTATGTAAAGCCTTATTAAAGTCTAAAGAATTAGAGAAAATATTTGAATTTAGTAATGTAACAGGCTTAGTTGCAAGAAAAAGAGATGGAAAGAATAATCAATGAGGTAGATCCAAGAAGTGTTATTTTTGCATAAAGGAATGACACTTGGAGAAGGATTGTCCAGAAAGAAAAGCAAAAAATGGTAGAAGGGTTGCAATAGTCTATGAAGAAAATTTGAAAGTTGCAGAATAATTAATATCTTATAATGGAAAGTATGCTAAAGAATGGATACTTGATTCTAACAGCGGTTACTATATATGTCCTAATAGGTATATGTTTACCAATTATAAATCTATAACTAGTGAAGTCATGAGGATTGGTAGTGTTAACCGAAAAAAATGATTTTCTTGAGCCAACGAGTTTTGAATTTATATGGATGCGAGAATTAGCACGTTTGGCTTTCGTATCACTGGGCCTGAAAGTTGAAGCCTGAATCTTTCTTTCCCTACTCGTGACAGTTAAACACTTGCAAAACACTTGAAACTATCGTTAAGGCTCATCGGGGTAGGTTCCAGTGAAGACTTTCTGATACTTAAGTTAGAAAAATATTGTTTTGGAGAGGTTTATGAGAGTAATAAGAAAAATGTCAAAAGTATGTTTAATGTATAAATGCATTGAAGTCAGAATAAAGAATTTAGTATCAGAAGAACTCTCCTCTCTATTGTAGTTTTCTCACCTATTTATAGCATTGGTCTTCAGGGAATATTATTTGTGCTAATGTTCACCGGTGTGATAGTTGAGTTGGGTAAGTCTTGCTAAGTTTAAGCTATCCTAATCTCTACTGAACTAGTTTCTTTGTTCATCCTAGTCAAGTGGTCTTTTCTGATCTTGGTCGGCTTGGTTGAGAATATGCAGGGTTGATATGCATGTGTCTTAGATTGAACTTGGTTTAAACGACCGAGTAGGTTTCTCACTAGAAGTCCATCCTTAGACTTGTTTATGGCATCTCTTGGTAGCCCCTACTATCTTAAACTTAGGCCCTCGAGGTTAACCCATAAAGGACTTTCTTGAAGGGCTAAGCTTCTTAGGCCTGTAAGGGTTGGGCCTCGTAGTGATTTTCTAAGAGGAACAAGGGTTCATCAATTCCTAGTTTTGATTTATTCAAAACTAGAAAATATTTTTTATTATGCCTACTCGGGTCTTCACTTTTGATTAATACTTGCTTGGTTCTTTACTCCTCACACCTATTTAGAATCTTCATTTCTAAGCGTATTTTTGGCTTATACTAGCACTCTGAGCGAGCAAGTCTAAACAGGTTTTCTTTTTTTATATCCTGATCTTGATAGATGATACTATGTTAAGCGGCTCAGTTCAGTTCTACTATTGCAGCTACTTTCTAGAGTACTAAACTGACAGTTACTTTCTAGGTTTTTCTTAGGATCTGTACAATTGGTAATATTCCTCGTATTCTGATCTTGTCAGGTAATAATGATAATGATCTTTGAAATGTCATCCTTGATTTATACAAAAAGATGCCTCAAACATAGGAACTGATCTTAGCCGTTGACCTTTCCTTTGATTGTGTAACTAGGGGTAGCTAAAATCAAAACGTCATGTCTTTTCTATTTTTTAATAATGTTTAGGTAATTGAGATGATCTGGTTCATTTGAAAATTTAAACTTCAATGGTCCACATGAAGAACTCTGAAGAGACGTGCATTTAATGATTTGGGAACCTAAAGCGTCACGTCGTTTTGTTTTAAGATGGTGTCTCTTTGGCTTATGATGATCTTGTCCGTTCATCTGATCTGAATGTCTGTGAACCTTCAGCTCTATTGGCTATAAAAACCACCTCTAGTACTTATTCTCTTCTATACTCGGCATTTTTCTCTCGTTTCTCTTTGATCTCAACTTTTTGGTGATTGTTGTAGTTGGTTTTTTTTTTTTGTTGCTATATTTATCTGATTTCTACACTTTTTTGGGTGAGTTTTTCTTTCTTTAGCTTCTAGTTTAGTCTTCTTTATCTTGCATCTTTTAGTGTAAACTTTACTATATATGAGCATGCTTTTGTTATTTCTATTTCTTGTGTTTTCTTGCCATTTAAGAGTTTTTTGCTACTGTTTTTTTTTTTTGGGTATTTGTATAGCTCTTAGGTACTTACTCTTGCCTTATTTTTTTTGGTTTCTAGGTACGATTGTCTTTGTCCTTGCCCTGTGTGTCTCTTTTAGTTTTTAGGAAAAAAAAACTATTTATTCCAATGGCGTTTAGAAGACACCTAGGTTTTCTAGTCATTAACGTAGTTAAGGAAGAACAGGAAGTAAGCCCAGAGGTTTCTATGGTCAAGAGGATTAGTGGGGTCAGAGGTAGTAGAGGGGCGTCCACCTCAATGGGTAATGTGCCCTCCTCCTTTTTGGCTGTTATTATTAAGATCGAGCCGGTCTCCATTATTAGGGAGGACTAAGAAAATGACCTTAAAGATCCTAATACCGCATGTCCAATTTGAACGAGGCCGACCTGAAGTCCATTAGGTCGACATATAACATCCCTAGGTTGGTTACACTTACGTTACCGTCATGTGATGATTTTTCGAGTAGCCCTATAGAGGGCAAGGTGGCCATTCATGTAGAATTTTTAAAGTTAAGCCTTAGACTTCCTACGCAGCAATATTTTGCTAGGATGCTGGCTCGTCTAAGAGTAGCTCCCTCTCAGCTAGGCTTAAATTCTTAGAGGGTTTTAGCTAGTCTGTATGTCATTTGGACAAGGGCAAGACTTGTTGGGGTAGCGGTTTATCCGGTTTACAACCTAAATCTATTAAGTGTGTGCATGTGGTACACGTGCCTATTTTTAAATTTATATATATAAGCATCAAATACAATATATATATATACACCATTTATGTTTCTCATACTTAAATATTCGCAACGGAAGCTAGAAATCTAATTTTCTAAAAATGAACACGATAAATTTTATTCAATTACATTAATGAATAAAATTAAACTATATTAATCATATTAATACATAATTGAGAGATATGACCTATTAAGTCTTTGGAATAGATTTATTTAGGAGTACCGCCCGAAGTAGACCCGTTGACAGTTCTAGGACCGTGGTGGGCTTAGGTCGTTACAATAGCAGCCTTTATTTTTCTAGCATCAGTTTAACATTTAAACCGTAGGATTAACTCTTAATCTCTATAGCCTAACACTTAGACTATTTTTTTTTCTATTTGTTTTATCCTTGATCAAATTTTGATCAATAAAACAAATGCTTGAATTCTTTGATGGATTAAGCATGGAGAAGATGATGAATAGTAAACTCAATATTTGAATTCAAAATTAAGAAAACAAAATTTCTCTTTTCTCTCTCTCTAAACTGGTACCTTTAATCATTCTAAGACTTTTACATCTCAATTTGTTTCAATTGTATGGCTATTTATAGATTTATGATTACTTAACAATTAAGCAACCTTCAAGAAATTTCATTCAAACCTTTATGAAAGTTTTTATTTCATTGTTTAACGATTAAGTAATTGAGAAATATCATTCATAACCCTTAACTTAGCCATTAAGTTACCTCATAACTCAACCTTAGTTAACCTTTAACTTTAGTTAGGTTAACTTTTACTTAACCATTAAGTAAACTTAACTTAGCTATTAAGTAATCACTTTAACCCAACTTTAGTTAACTTTTAACTTAGGTTAAGTTAACAATTGCTTAACTATTAAATTTTTTTTATTTAATTGAACCATAATTAATTATTAACTTAGGTTAGGTTACAAGTTAGCTTAGCACTTAAGCTAACTCATTTAATATTTATTTTATTAAATTAACTTTACCCTAGGGTTAACTCTTAACCACAGTTAAGTTAATTTCTACTTAACTCATTTAGTAAAACAAATAATTATATTATTTAAAAATTAAATAATTAATTAAATAAAAATACCCTTATGCCTTTACTTGGTTACCGAGTAAATTCAAAATGGGTTCCACCATACCTAATGCTTGAGTCAATTTAATCGAAGGCTCACTATGCGTTGCATGTCACTATTTAATTAGTCAAAAATAATTATTAACTAATTACTATACTTAACATTTAAGTACCGACAAGCATGCTTTTTGAGAGTACTTGAAACAATACTTAGTTCTGTTAGAAATTATTAGATTGAACAATTTAATCAAATGCGTTGCCCCAGTGTATAATGAGTACACTTCATATTGCGGAACGCGCTAGGTCTATTCTACAAGTCTGTGGTCGATGCCCCACGCACATGTCACAGATATTACAAATTAGCATATCAGACCATACAAGCTGAGGTCACAATGTATATGTATAATCCTTTTGTCCTCTATATCTTGGATGTGCGGGGATATAGATTAGCACCGTTAAATACCCGTATGCTCATTCAAGAAACTTATCTCCAGATTTGTATTTTCAAGAACAATATACACAAACGCCTTTACTATATTGTTCAACCTTTTGGAAACTTCTTTCTTGGGTTAGTACTCATGGCCACAAAATTTACTAAAATACAATCTTGGAGCATTTAGATATACTACTCCTCTATGAAAGTTGATGGATCTTATATCTATACATATCAGACTCCATAATCATCGGACCATACCCAACGACACCCAGCAATCACACCATGAAAGGTATATAACATGCGTGAAACCAAAGTATAGTGGATCACCTACAAGTCCACCATGGCACTCAAGTCAAAAGACCACGTATATTACTCAACTCAAGAAGACTCACTATTGATGGCGTCATTGGATGTCTATTGGCATCCTCATAAGTCTGTTCAATATTTAGTCCTAACTGAATACCCGTATACATGTACCAGTTTCTGTTAAGCTCATGGTCGGCTTAAAACAATCATCTTTACTATATAGATATAGCATACACTGATCTTTATAACAAAAGATCCACTGACAGACCTGCATTGGTGAAAGCAAATCAGGAACATTATGTTTGAGAATATACTTGCATAATAACATCTCCTAGCACCTATTACAACTCCTTACAACCATGTCATTGCTGGTATACCCTTAAGTCTTTGTCCTATTACAGACAAGGATCTAACCTTTTAAACCTGGCTGACATTTATAACCTGTTAACTCTTAGCAGTGCTAACGTTAGCATGTATATAACACTCAACTCTGCTAATTCTTAGCACTGTTCTAAACTCCTTTAGATAAGGTCTGAACTCTTTCAAATCATATAATTTCTGTAACGTAACAATTATTGTACCAAGTATTTATATTGTATTAACGATTATACGAAATATTTATTGTATAAATATTAAATAATTTAATATTCATATAGTATTAGAATGACATGTAAGCACCAACTTCAATAGGGTTAGTTCCTCCCACACGCACACTTTTATGAGTTGTGCTACCTATATCATTTTAGGAGTAATGCTAAAAGCCAGAGAGGCTTCTATTATATCTCCTTCCATGGCCTCTAAAATCCAATCCCTAATTGCCCTTCTTATGTCAAGGATTGAAAGCGAGAGTGGTTTTTTTGCTGAGGAGAATAGAGTCAGACAATGCCCAAGAGGAACGGGGGAGAGTGGGTCGTTTCTACGAAGTTTTCATTGAGTAAAGGTTTTCCTTTTGTTCATTTTTCCTGCTATTTATTTATTTATTTTTCTGTTCATTTAACTTCCTAGTGTATTGCAGTAACTTAGGCCACTGATATTGAAGTCTCTACGAGCAGACTTGCTCAGATCACTGCGGCCTTTACTAACTAGTATTATTCAGTCTGACTTTGTAAATTTTGTTCTATGCGAGCCTCGTGTTCGTAATAAGTACCATTTTTCTCCTTAAAATGTATTTCTTCACTTCTTTGCTGATTACTTTATATATACTGTGCATGAATGTTCTAATAAGTAGAAGGCGAGAGGAGGAAGAAGAGCCACATAGAAGGCTCTAGGTTATCACTTAGAGGTTGGGTTTCCCTCACCCTCCACAATATAATGGGAATGTTATTCACTTTTGATGAGAGGAGCCAAGTCAAGGATCCCACTCATGGATAGGGGCTGACCAGCCACACTGGCAGCAGGCAGAGTCCCCAAGGAGGAAAAGTTACAAATCCACATGTTCAGGGGAAAGAGTAGGTTTAAAGCAGTTTTTAGGGGAGGGGACAAACTACCTAGCGCTCCCTTCAAGTGCAAGGTCCCTATTCTCCCTAGGCCCAAGGTAGGGAGCGGGATTCACCAGTTCAGCCTTTGGTGTAGATGCCTTTTCTGGCTAAACTGTAAGGGCATCGGGTTCGAGGAGCTAAGAGGGGCCCCTAATAAGGGAAAGACCCCCTCTACGCGTGTTTCCCTCTATTCTTGTCCCATAGATAAGAGAGGATTTGGCCTTCTTGCTACCCGTGATGCGAAAAATGGAGAGGTACCTAACTTCAGCCTGGGTGGGTCAGGTATTATCTTTAGAACCTATCATGGTGTTCCAAACTACACTAGAATCTGCACTAAATGTAAGTTCTCTTTTCTTATGTTTTAAAGTTATTTCTTCATTTTTTTTCATTCTGACTACCTTCTTTTGTCATGCAGTTCGTGTATCTATTATCTCAATTCAGGACTGAGATATTAGATATAGTGGTTGCCCAAGAATGGGAGAGGCCAAATGCGATAGGCCTCCATATGGAGGAGCTAAAGATCAGCCATTTCGAAGCAAAGAGTAAGGTCTAGAAGTTGGAGTGCCAAAAGAGGCTGGCTGAGTAGGAGATGATAAAATCTTTGGCCGTGGCAGTAAGCTATGCCGCTGAGATGATAAACCAAAATTACGAGGTTGAAAGGCAGCTCGCGGTGGCTCAAAGAAAGAAAGAGCTGGTCAAGTAGACTATAAAACAACTAGCGACCCAACTAAAAGATCACCGGAGTTCCTGGTCTACTGATCACGATAAAGGTTTCCTAAATGGGCTATATAGGGCTTTTAGAGGTCAATTTTCCTTTTTAAGGTGAACTACACATAGATTGACCTCTAATGGATGTGAAAAATTGTTATTATAGGGCCATTCCATCAAGGGGAGAGCTCTAAGGCTTGGGATGTTGTTGACATGGCTGATCTTAAGACTGGTGATGCTGCTCTTGGTGAAGCTACCCATACTGTTGAGTCTGAAGTTGCCCCTGTTGCTATTATCCATGCTTTTGGGGCTGATGCAACCCCTGCTGCTGTGGCTGATGTTGCCCCTACTGCTGCTCAGGTTGATACTACCCCTAATATTAAAGCTGATGCTGCCCTTACTGCTGCTGCTTAGTTCGTAAACCTGCTAATGTTGCCCCGGTTGATCCTTTCACCTTGTCAATCCTTCTCCAATTGACGTTAATCTTGAGGCAGCCATTGTAGTAGATTTAGAGGCAACTAACATGGCTCCAGTAGCATGAGTTGAGGTCTTTTTTGTTCTTGTACTTTTTTTTAAAAACTTTTGTAATTCTCTTTTATCAGTGAATATAAACAACTTTTTCTTCATATGCTGAAAAGTCTTCGCAAACCTGCTCTTTTTATATTTTCCTTGAATATTGATGTAAACCTGCTCTTCTATAATAATTCATAACATAGAGTGATATTCTGTTCGAAATATAAATGTAATATAGGCAAGCAGTCCTGTAATAAAGTCCAACACTTGAGAAAATTTTGTTAGTTAAGATTAAATAATAATCTCTTTATGTCGAGTCAATTTATCAAATCCAAGAGAGTAGGATAATTCACAATGCATGAATCAAAATGAGTTATTGAACTTTAACAAGTGTTATCATGAAAACAAGCTGATGAAATGATCATTGAGTCGACCAACACATACCTTTTTTTTAACACTTGGTTGTTTTCTGAAACAAGTGTAGGTATCAAGTCATTTTTCTTAATTAGACCCTTTATTAGGTACTGTGAGTCTATAAGGTACACCTCATAAAACCTTACCTTATCTGGTGGTTTGTGGGTAAGCTTATGAATGCCGCCCTCTATGGCGTATGTCTTTAATGTCTTCAAGGCTGTATATTTGTAAGGTACACCTCATAGAGCCTTACCCTATTCGGTGGTCTGTGAGATAAATTATGAGTGCGGCCCCTTATGGAGTATGTCTTCAAGGCTGTATATTCGTAAGGCATACCTCATACAGCCTTACCCTATCTGGTGGGTTATGGGTAATCTCATAAGTATCGGCCCCTACGAACTATACATTGCACGTCCATATAGTATACCTCATAGAGCCTTACCTTATCCGGTGGTCTGTAAGTGCCAGTCCCATATGGCGTGCGTCTTTAATGTCTTCAAAGATGTATATTCGTAGGGTATACCTTATAGAGCCATTCATGTTCGATGGTCTGTAGGTAATCTCACGAGTGCCGCCCCTTTATGAACTATACGTTGCACGACCATAAGGCATACCTCACAGAGCCTTAATCTTTCTAGTAGTTTATGGGTAATCTAGTAAGTGCCGCCCCCTACGGCATGTGTCTTTAATGTCTTCAAAGTTATATATATGGTAAACTTTTATAGAGCCTTACCTTGTTTGGTAAATTGTAGGTAATCGCATGAGTGCCACCACTTTAAAATAATATGATGCACGTCCTCACACAGCCTTACCCTATCTGGTAGTCTGTAGGTAATCTTGTGAGTGCCGCCCTCCTACGGCATGTGTCTTCAATGACTTCAAAGTTGTATATTCGTCGGGCATACCTCACAAAGCCTTACCCAATCCGCTGATCTGTGGGTAATCTCATGAGTGCCGCCCCCTTATGGCGTGTGTCTTCAATGTCTTCAAAGTTATATATTCGTAGGGTACACCTCATAGAGCCTTGCCCTGTCCAGTGGTCTGTGGGTAATCTCATGATTGCCACCTCCCTATGATGTGTCTTCAATATCGTCAAAGCTGTATATTTATAGGGTACACTTTATAGAGTCTTAATGGGTTTGGTGGTCTGTGGGTAATTTCATGAGAATGCCCCCCTGTAAACTATACATTGCACGTTCATAGGGTATACCAGCAAGAGCCTTACCCTATTTAGTTTTTTGTGGGTAATCTCGTGAGTACTGCTCTCTATGGCGTGTATGTTCAATGTCTTCAAAGCTTTATATTCGTAGAGTATAGCTTATGGAACCTTACCCTATCCAGTGGTCTGTGGGTAATCTCATGAGTGCCACCCCCTATGAACTATACATTGTATGTCCATAGGGTACACTTCACTGAGCATTACCCTGTCTAGTGATCTGTGGATATTTTTATAAGTGCCGTCCCCCAATGGTGTGTGTTTTCAATCTCTTCAAAGTTGTATATTCGTAGGGTACACCTCATAGAGCTTACCCTGTTCGGCGACCTGTGGGTAATCTCATAAGTTCCGCCCCTTACGAACTATATACTGTAAGTCCATAGGGTATACCTCACAGTGCCTTACCCTGTCCAATGATATATGGGTAATCTCGTGAGTGTCACCCTCTATGGCATATGTCTTCAAAGCTATATATTTGTAGGATATACCTTATAGACCATTACCCTGTTCGGTGGTCTGTGGATAATCTTATGAGTGCCGCCCCTTATGAACTACATGCTGCACATCCATAGGGTACACCTCACAAAGTCTTAACTTAGCCAGTAGTATATGGGTAATCTCATGAGTGTCGCCTCATATGGCATGTGTCTTTAATGTCTTCAAAGCTATATATTCGTAGGGTACACATTATAACGCCTTATCTTGTTCGGTGGTTTATGGGTAATCTCATGAGTATCGCCCCCAACGAACTATACGCTGCAAATTCATTGGGTACACCATAATCGTGTGAGTGCTACCCTTTATAGCGTGTGTATTCAATGTCTTCAAAGCTGTATATTTGTAGGGTGCGCCATATAAAGCCTTACCCTATTCGGTGGTTTATGGGTAATTTTATGAGTACCGCCCTCTTACGAATTATATGCTGCATGTCTATAGGGTATATATCACTGAGCATTACCCTGTCTAGTGGTCTGTAGGTAATCTCTTAAATGCCGACCCTATAGTGTGTAAGTCTTCAAGGTTTTCAGAGTTGTATAGTCGTTGGTTTTCATAGAGCCTTACCCTGTCCGGTGGTCTGTGAGATATCTCAGAAGTATCACCCCCCTATGGCATGTGTCTTCAAGGCTATAAATTCGTAAGGTACACCTTATAGAGCCTTACCAATTTGGTGGTCTATAGGTAATCTCATGAGTGCCGCCCTTTTCACACTATCTACTACAAGTCTTTAAGGTACACCTCATATTGCCCTATGGGTAATCTCGTGAGTGCTGTCCCCTATGGGGCGTGTCTTTAATATTTGTAAAGATATATATTCATAGGGTACACCTCATAGAACATTACCTGTTCGGTGGTCTGTCAATAATCTCATGAGTACTGCTAACTACAAACTATAGGCAACACGTCTATAGGGTACACCTTAGAGAGCCCTACCCTGTCCTGTAGTATATTGGTTATCTCGTGAGGGCTGACCTTATATAGCATGTGTCTTCAATGTCTTCAAAGTTGTATATTCGTAGGGTACATCTCATAGAACCTTATCCTATCTGATGGCCAGTGGGTAATCTCATAAGTGCCCCCTATAAACTATAAACTGCACGTTATAGGGTATACCTCACAAAACCTTACCTTATTCTGTGGTCTATAGATAATTTCGTGAGTTCCGCCCTCTTATGGAATGTGTCTTCAATGTTTTCAAAGTTGTATATTCATAGGGTACACCTCATAGAGCCTTACCATGTTCGGTGGTCTGTGAGTAATCTCATGAGTACTGCCCCCTATAAATTATACGTTACGCCTCCTTAGGGTACACCTCACATAGTCTTACCCTATCTGGTGGTCTGTGGATAATCTCGTGAGTTCTACCCCATATGGTGTGTGTCTTCAATGTCTATAAAGATTTATATTCATCGGGTACACCCCATATAGCCTTAACCTATTTTGTGGCCTGTGGGTAATCTCGTGAGTACTGCCCCCTACAAACTATACACTGCACATTCATAGGGCACTCTTCACAGAGCCTAATCTTGATTAGTGATTTGTGAGTAATCTCGTGAGTGCTATCCCCTATGACGTGTGTGTTTAATATTTTCAAAGCTATATATTCGTAGAGTGCATCTCATGGAGTCTTACTATATCCAGTAGTTTGTGGGTAATCTTATGAGTGTTTCCTTCCTACAAACTATATGCTGCATGACTATAGGGTACATATCATTGAGCATTACCCTGTCCGGTTGTTTGTGGGTAATCTCACAAGTGTGATCCCCCTATGGCATATGTCTTTAATGTCTTCAAAGCTGTATATTCATAGGGTACACCTCATAGAGCCTTATCCTATCTGATGGTCTATGGGTAATCTAATGAGTGCTGCCCCCTATGAACTATGTACCGCAAGTCCATAGGGTACACCACATAATGCTTTACCTTATCCGGTGGTCTACGGGTAATCTCGTAAGTATCGCCCCTTATGGCGTGTGTCTTCAATCTCTTAAAAGCTGTATATTAGTAAGGTATAACTGATAGACCTTTACCCTGTTCGTTGGTTTATAAGTAATCCCATGAATGCCGCCCCCCTATGAACTATATGCTGCACATCCATATGGTACACTTCACAAAGCCTAACCCTGTCCAGTGGTCTGTGGATAATCTCGTGAGTGCCGCCCCTATGGCAAGTCTCTTCTATGTCTTCAAAACTATATATTTATAGCGTGCTCCACATGAAGCCTTACCCTTTCTGGGGGTCTATCGATAATCTCACGTATGCCACCCCTTTACGAGCAATACGTTGCATGTCTATAGCATACACATCACTAAGCATCACCAGGTCCGGTGGTTTGTGGGAATCATGTGAGTGCCACTCGGTGGTCTGTGGGTAAACCCATAAGTGCCGTCCCCTATGGCATGTGTCTTCAATGCCTTCAAAGCTATATATTCGTAGGGCATACCTCATAGAGCCATACCATGTTCGGTGGTCTGTGGGTAATCAGTGCCACCCCCTTATAAATACAACACGTCTATAGGCACATCTCACAGAGCTTTATCATGTCTAGTAGTCTATAGGAAATCTCGTAAGTGTCACCCCTTATAGTGTGCGTCTTCAATGTCTTCAAAGCTATATATTTGTAGGGTATACCATATAGAGTGTTACCTTGTTCGGTGGTCTATTGGTAAACTCATGAGTGCCGCCCCCTATGGCGTGTGTCTTCAAAGCTGTATATTGATAGGGTATACCTCATAGAGCCTTACAATGCTCGGTGGCCGTGGGTAATCTCATTAGTGCCGCCCCCCTACGAACTATACGCTGCACGATTGTAGGGTATACCTCACACAGTTTTACCTTATTTGATGGTTTGTGGACAATCTCATGAGTGCCGCCCTCTATGGAATGTGTCTTTAAATTTTTTAATACTGCATATTTGTAGGATACACCTCATAAGGCCTTAGCCTGTCCAGTAGTTTGTGGGTAATCTCATGAGTGTATCCCCTACAAACTATACATTGTACATGTATATGGTACACATCACTGAGCCTTACCCTATTTAGTGGTCTATAAGTAATCTCGTGAGTGCCTCCCCCCTATGCCATATATCTTCAATGTCTTTAAAGTTGTATATTTATAGGGTGCACCACATAGAGCCTTACCTTTTCCAGTGGTCTGCGGGTAATCTTATGAGTGCCGCCCTCCTATGAACTATATGCTGCACATTTATAGGGTACACGTCACTAAGCATTACCCTATCCGATGGTCTGTGGGTAATCTCGTGAGTACTGCTCCTATAGTGTGTAAGTCTTTAAAGTTTTTAGAGCTATATAATCATAGAGCATACTTTATAAAGCCTTGCCCTGTCTGGTGGTCTATGTGTAATCTGGTGAGAGTCTCTCCCTTATGAACTATACGTTGCACATTCATAAGGTATACCTCAAAGTGCTTTACTTTGTTTGGTGGTCCTTGGGTAACCTCGTGAGTGCCACCCCCTCTAGCGTGTAAGTCATCATGGTCTTCAAAGCTTCATATTCGTAGGGTACACCAAATACCGCATTACCCTATCCAGTGCTCTTTAGGTAACCTTATGAATGCCTCCCCTTACAAACTATACGCTACACGTCCATATGGTGCACCTCATAAAGCTTTACCATGTCCAGTGGTCTGTGAGTAATCGTGTGATTGTCGCTCCTTATAGCGTGTCTCTTTTAATGTCTCCAAGGATGTATAATTGTAGGGTACACCTTATAGAGCTTTACCCTATTCGGTGGTCTGTGGGTAATCTTATGAGTGTCGTCCCCTTACGAACTATACGCTGCACGTCCAAAGGGTATACCTCATAGAGCTTTACCCTATCTGATGGTCTGTGGGCAATCTCATTTGTGTTACCCCTCTATGGTGTGTGTCTTTAATGTCTTCAAAGCTATATATTTATAGGGCACTCCTTACTGTGTCTTACCCTACCTAGTGGTCTATGGGTAATCTTTTGAGTGTCGTTCCCTACAAACTATACATTACACGTCCATAAGGTGTACGTCACTGTGCATTACCCTTTTTGGTGGTTTGTGGGTAATCTTATGAGTGCCACCCCTTATAGTGTGTAAGACTTCAAGGTTTTTAGAGCTATATATTCATAGGGTACACCTCTTAGAGCCCTACCCTGTCCGGTGGTATGTGTATAATCTGGTGAGAACTGCCCCCTTACGAACTATACGTTGCATGTCCATATGGTACACCTCAAATAGCCTTACTCTGTCCAGTAGTTGTTGGGGAACATTGTGAGTTCCACCATCTCTGGTGTGTAAGTCTTCATGGTTTTCAGAGCTGTATATTTATAGGGTATACATCATACTGCGTTACCCTATACGGTGGTCTGTGTGTAACCTTATGAGTGCTACCCCATATGAACAATACACTGTACATCCATAGGGTATACCTCACAGAACTTCACTATATCTGGTGGTCTGCGAGTAATCTCATAAGTGCCTCCCCCTTATGGCCTGTAAGTTTAGAGGCAGTTTTCCATTATGTAATTTATAGATGTTTGCAATTATTTAGTCACAGATTTCAAGCAGTCATTTACCTAGAGGTACATGTAAGAAAATAAGTATTTTATTAAAATGATGTCCTTACATAACAAGTAAATATTGCATAAAAGATACAAAGTTAAGAATAGTATTTTTTCAGCAACTCTGGATTCTACGATTTTCTTACAACCAGTTCATCTGCTCCTTCAAGCTCATAGGCTCATTTGATAAGTTTAATGACCTTATACAGGCCTTCCTAGGTCAGTCTAAGGACTCCATCTGTCGGGTTCTTCATATTCCACATAACTTTTCTTAGCACGAGGTTGCCATCCTTAAATTCTCTTACCGTGACTCTTTTATTGTAGTATCTGGTGACCTTCTGCATATAGGTAGCTACTCGGATCTGGGTTTTCTCTCTCAACTGTTTGAATAAATCTGGTTATCCCTTGATCAGCTTGTTATTTGTCGTCTCGAAAAAGTGTTGTACTTTGTGCGTTAGAGTTTCGATCTGGGTTTTCTCTCTCAGCTTTACATTCAAAAGCCAGTGAGAATGGTGTTTTGTTAGTTGTAGCCTTGTCGGTCATCTACAATGTCCAAAGTACTTCTCGAAGCCTTTCTTTCCATCTTCCCTTTCTTCTGATCAACGTCTTCTTGAGCAGCTTTCTTAACCGCTTTGTTGGAGGATTCTACCTGTCTATTTGTCTTGGGATGAGTCGGCGATACGAATAGTATTTGTACTGCTAACTATTTACAAAAGTTCTTAAAGTTGTTGTTGTCGAGCTATTTCTCATGATCAGTAATGATAGTGTGAGGGATTCTATACCAACACATTACATATCTTCAGATGAAATCCCACACTATCTTCTAGATTATCTTTGATAGCAGTTCTACTTCGATCCATTTAGTAAAGTAGTCCACCATTACGATTACATACTTGCAAGATCCCTTTCCTCGGGGTAGAGGCCTTATTAAATCAAGACCCCATTGAGCGAATGACCAGGGCCCACTAATTGTAGTTAGCTCATTGGTAGGTGCTTGAATTTTGTTAGCAAATATTTGGCAAGCATCACAGTATCTAACTAGGTTTTTAGCATCTTGAAGGGTAGTTGGTTAATAGTAGCCGATTCTGAACACCTTGTGAGCCATAGCTTTTATCCCCGAGTGGTTACCACAAATCCCTTCATAAATTTCTCTAAGAACTTGATTTGGCTCTTGTGGTCCCAAGCATCGTATGTAAGGGTGAAAGAAGCCTCGCCTGTATAATACTCATTCTATCACCAAGTATCTGGCTACTCGGCATTTAATCCTGCGAGCTTATTTTTTATCAGTAAGGACTGCTCTATTTTGAATTATATGAAAAAGCTTGCACATCTAATCTTGCCTCAACCCTACAATTGATAGCAGGTCGGTAACCAGGTCTATATGATGGTTGGGGTCAGTAACTCTCCAGTAGATTGAGAGGCTTAAAAGTTAAAACCCGTTTGGGAGCTCTATGTCCCTCAGCTCATATATCAACGGAGATCTCATTTCTCTTTTTGCCTTGTTTAGATAAAGTTATTCTTTCTTCTTCTTCTTTTCTAAGAAGCTTTTCAGCTATTCTTCCAGATCATGAACCTAATATTCTAGAGGTGGTTCGACATTTTTGTGCTGCTTGGTTGATGAGTCATTTCTGATCATCTGATCAGACTCTCTAATCTGTGATACCTTATTTTTAAGAGGTATTAGATTCTATTTGGTCACTCCAACTAGGTCGCACGAGGTTTCTAACTTGTCCCTTCACTCCAACCGCTCTTGAATTTAGATCTCAACAGGTTGAGATTCTCTTCTACCACTATTCCTTGCTTCTTCTCCTCATATTCCTCTGTTTTTGATTAGTTCAACCATGAGTTGCCTCAATTCTTTTCTCTTTTCTCTCAACGTCCTTAATTTTTCTTGGATTTCGACTAATAATGAGCTTCTATTTAATGAGCGAGCTAGTTTCCACGGCACTTATTCTTGTATAAGTTTAGAGCTCGTTCTTCGACGATTGAATTTTGGATAGTAAATAATTGTTCTGCCATATTGATCGTACTTGGGTGATGAAAATGTCTTTTGAACAAATCTTTTCGTCCTGATTTCTAGAGATGACGCCAAAAACTATTGACTGAAAAAAATAATTTTCTTGGACCAACGAACTTTGAATTTGTTTGGAAGTGAAAATCAACATGTTGAGATTTCATTTTACTCGGCCTAAAAGTTGAAGCCTGAATCTTTCTTTTCTCGCTCATGACAATTAAACACTTACAAAACACTTGAAACTATTGTTAAGGCCTCGCTGGGGTAGGTTTCGGTAGAGACTCTTTGATGCTTATGTTAGAAAAAGATTGTTCTGGTGAGGTTTGGGAAAGCAATAAGAAAAATGTCAAAATTATGTTTAATACAGAAACACGGTGAATCTAGAATAAAGAATTCAGTACCAAAAGAACTCTCATCTCTTTTGTGGTTTTCTCATATATTTATTGCATCGGTCTTTAGAGAATATTCCTTGTACTTATCTTCGCCAGTGTTACAGTTGAGTTGGGTAAGTTTTGCTAATTTTAGGTTATTTTGATTTTCTGGCGTGATTTGGGGGATTCTTTCTTAAAGGTATTATAGTTTTTCTCTTCCTATAACTCTACTTCCTTTATAATACTAGTTTCCTCTTTAAACTCGTTTTTGTAATAAGCTTGATTGCTTTCTGTTCAGCCCAGTAGTAGTCTAAATTTACCTCTGTTGTCACAGTAGTTTGGCATCACCTACTGAGCTGGTCTCCTTATAGCGTACTTCATCTCTACTGGTCTAAGTCTTATTTTTGTTCATGTGATAGTACCTGGTCAGAATGTAGAGGCTGTTCGGCATGTGTTTAACATTGTACTTCTACCGAGCTTGTTTCCTTGTTCATCTTGGTCAAGTGGTCTTTTCTGATCTTGGTCGGCTCAGTTAGGAATATGTATGGATGATATGAAAGTGTCTTGGACTAAACTTGAGTCAAGCGACCAATCAGGTTCCTTACTAGAAGTCCACATTTAGGCTTGGTTCTAGCATCTCTTAGTGACCCTTGCTATCTTGGACCTAGGCTCTCGAGGTTAGCCCACAAAGGACTTCCTTAAACGTCTAAGCTTCTTGGGCCTGTATGGCTTGGGCCTCGTGGTAATTTTCTGGTGGGAATAAGTAGCATAAGGATGAGAATACATGATGAAGAGATTAGGGAGTTACATATTGTAAGGCATGTTCTTAAAATTATAAGGAACTTGATATCCTTATGAGTGTTAGATCAAGAGGGGTATTCATATAAAATAGAAAAAGAAATACTAAAGGAGATAGAAAGATCAATAATGGTTATGAAGGGTGAGAAGCGTAAAGGGCTGTATATGCTTGATAGAAATGCTATGAATGGCTCAACATGGATTGTTAAAGGGATATAGATCAAAGGGTAGCATTGGAAATTTGCTCATCATGGTGATAGGGGTCGAAAGAGAATGTATGGGATGGAAAAAGTGCTGTTGGCACAAATAAGCCATAAAGATATTATGATGATTTTAAGAACGAGATTGGAGATTATATTACAAAGATCACCCAAAGAAATATGCATTCGTATCTTTAGAGACCAAAGTCATGGGCCCAAAAGAAGTTAAGTGTGGACAAAGACTTAACTGAAGTGAACACTAAGTAATAGAGCATTAGGAATGGATGGATCTTGGTAAAGTTTTTTAGAAAGATTTTGAATCAAAGAAGGATTTATTAGATTTGGTGATTTAAAATCAAGGATAAGTTTTGACTTTGAGTTATAAGACCAATGAGAAGTTGACAAAATACCAAATATATGTTGAATGGATAAGAAAGGAATGAAAATAAAAGCAAAAAATAAAGAGGGTTCGGGAACACGCATAGAGGTACTTACCTAGGTCTGGACATTGTAGCACTAAAGTTAGTATCACCAGCGAGGAGTGCTAGCTTTGTGGCACCATGGCACCACAGGGGTTGCATATGGCACCCAATTTTGGGAAATGTCCATTTTTGAGTAGAATTGCATCCCAAAATTGGTTTTAAATTTTTACAACATGTGGACTCTTATTCAAACTACAAATAGAGTTTTTAGATATTTTGTAAATACTATATAAACTTTTGTAACTCTTTATAATTTAATAAAGCATCAATAAGAAATAAAATAGAGAGCTTATGTTACATTTGATTATTTTGAGTGCACAAGATAATATGGTATAGATCTTTAGGAACTGTTGCCTATTTGGGTATTTTTTATAATCTCTTGTGAGAGTTCTTTGTATATAAAATAATTGAATAAAAAAAATTAAGATCTTCAGATTGACCATAGATGGAAACAATTATTACTAAACCATGTATATTACTTATGATTTTTTTGGTGCGATTGATTATTTACCTTCTTGATTGTATGATCATTTTTATTCTTATTTGCTTATTATTGAAAGTCTTCTATAAAATGATTAATAAGTTTTTAGAGTACACGTTAAAAATTTCAACCAAAAACTTATAATAAGGAGAATAAAGAGCCTTTATGGATAAAGTTTATAGATATTTTCTTGGAACTCTCAGATTTTTAATATTTTATTATTATTATTATTATTTGACTTGAGAAATTTTCAAGTATTTTATTTTTTTATGCATCTATTTAGAGTTTACATACATAAAAAGGGCACTTATGAATTTAGGGCAACAGTTCTCTTTTTCTGTCAAAAAACTTTCTCTAAAAATTTTTGTTTCTTCTATTTTTTTTCTTGTTTTTACTAGATTGGCTGTTTTTTTTTTTTTTGGTATAAATCAAGTCAATTAGTTTGCTTGGTAATTTTTTTAAAAATAATATAAGTTTAGGATTTGTAATCTGTTTGCAATAGGGTTAGTAAGAGATTTAGTTCTATTTAAGGGTTTGAATGGCTTTTACCAATTTACTTATTTTTCTGCTAGGGAATAGATATCGATTAGTCCACTAAGGAAACTGTTGTTATTTTGTAGGGGCTGTGAAGAAGCTTATTCAACAAAATTAGAGAATGGCATTTGATTATAGTCCACTAAAATTTTGCATCCTTAAAGAGCATAGAACTAATATCCAAAGAATGCCATAATCACCATGTAAAATCACAAGTTTATCTGCAACTATATTGTTTTCTCTAAAAGTATGATTAAATCTAAATTGTAACTAATCAATATGATCCTTACAATGTTGCCACCTATTGTAAAGTTTTTATATAGGACATAATATAGGCTTAGAAAGAAGATAAAAGACTAAATTAGAGTCAAACTCTAAAATTAACTTATGCCATCCGCGAGGAATAACAATCTTCAGAGTTAAGATGACCCCTATTATTTCTGTATAGTATGCTGTCTCAATTTTTAAGGGATAAGAGAAGTTTTCCAAAAAAGAACCGACCTCATCCCTAAAGACTCATTCACAAGCAGTTATACTTGGGTTGCCTTTTGAATGTCTATCTGTGTTGATCTTAATCCAACCTAATAGAGGAAAATTCTAAAAAAGAATAATAATTTTTGGAGCACGTCTCAAATTAATGGTAATACCCAGATAGTCTAAGATAGAAATATTACCACTAAATGCAAAGCTAGGGCAAAAAGTAGTAAAGAAGCGATATAAGGAAGACAATTCGTCTTAATGCCAAAGGAATTGAAGGTTTGATTATCAAATCTGAAATGATTCAAACTTCTCCAGATCAAATAGAACAAATAAGCAGCCGACAACCTCCATAAGTTTAATAGTTGAGAGTTGAATTTTTTTTGAAAAAATCATTTTTCATAATTCTATAACAGTTGAAGTCAAAGGAAGATTTTGTTTAAACATAAATGCGAACAAATACTAAAGCTCCATAATAGGAGAGCAATAGATAAAAATGTAATCCACTGTTTCCCTCTCTGTATACAAAAAGTGAAAACTGGAATAACATAAATACCATAAGACCATAATAATTCTTAGGTAGTAAAAACATTTTGAAGCAGACGCCACATGAATATAAAAATTTTAGGTAGAAAAAAAAACTACGCCAAAGAGCTAATAAAGTTGAATTAGTTATTGTAAGACTTCTGATCATATTATAACTCTTCTTTAAAGAAAGAATTTCATCTCTAGCAAAAATTCAAACCAACTTATTAGCCTTACCATTAATTGGCAAAATAATATCATTGATCTATTCCTTTAAATGTGAAAAATTAGAATAAAAAGAATTTAAAAACCTTCATTATCCTTCCTTATTATGTCTTTGACCATAGTTTCTAAGTGTAATCCACCAATAGAAAGAATGGGTTCATCTAACCATCTATTATATAAATAATTAATTGAAGTTCAATCACCAATGATTCATTTTATCCCCTCATGAATATAGGAAAGAATAGATTTAAAGCCATTTCAAATAGAAGAGTTGGGGTATCGCTTACTTGTATCCAAAAAATTATACTATTTTCTCAAGAATTTTAAATAGATAGAATCCACTTGGTATACGTCCCAAAGAGCTTTAAGTAGATAAGCCTTATTAAGTAAGTCTAGTCTATAAAGACCTACCCCGCTAGCCTTCTTTGACATGCCAAGTCTATTCCAAGACATTAAGTTCATCTTACGAGAGAAATGATCCTCTAAGATAATAAAATTCTGAGCGCAACCATTCAATTGCTTAAGAAAGGAACTAGGCTAAAGATATACCTTGAAACTATGCAGCAGTGTACTTTAGACAACAGTATGAACAAGCTCAATTCTACCAACCATTGAGATAATTATTCTTTTCCAACCATTAAAATGCATATAAGCCTTGTTAGCTAGAACTTGCAAGTGTTGGCTGTATGGATAGCCTCTAAAAATTGAAAGTCTTAAATAAATGCATGGAAGTTTGCCCTGAGAGAACTCTAAAAGATTAAAAATATCCTGACAATTGTTAGCAGCATGTTTACCAATGAAGAATAGGTTTTTCTCCTTATTTAGTACTTGACATGCTATAAATTAGAACAAAGTCCATTAGAGATCGAAGAGAATTACTATTACCCTTGCAAAAGAGAAAAATAGTATCTACATATAAAATATGGGATAGAGCTATGCATCATCTTGACTGAAATTGCAGTCACTCTCTTAGAATCACTATAAGGAAAAGCAACCTCGGCAAGACGAAAAGGCATAAAAGACAAAGGATCCTTTTGCCGCACTTTTCTACCATAATTGAAAAACTTTTTCGGAGTGCCATTAATTATGATCGATAAGTGAGCAGAATGAAGAATGATAGAAATTCATTAAATAAATTATTTGTTGAAGCCAAAATAATTAAGAACTTTGAGAAGAAAATTCCAATTAATTGTATCAAAATTTTTAGCTATATCCAGTTTTATTCCAATATTATCACTAATAACTTTTCTATCTAGTAAATTAACCCTCTTTGACACTATAGAGATACAGTTATGAATACGCCTACTATGAATAAAGGCCATCTAATTCTGCGTAACTAGATTAGGCATTAAGACTGCTAATCTATCAGCAATGATCTTAGTAATTATCTTGAAGAAAAAATTCGCCAAAACTATTGGCCTAAAATGATTAATTGAATCTCTATCATTCATCTTAGGAATCAGTACTATAAAAATTGAGTTCAAGTTTGGAAGCAGGAAATTCTGGCTAAAAAATTATTGAATGCCCAGTACTACCTCCTTTTTAATAATCCTCAAACAATGCTGAAAGAACATACCAATAAAACCATCCAACCCTAAAGCACTAAAAGGGTCTAATAAAAAAGTAGTCGACCTCACCTCCTCTTCCGAAAAGATATTAGTCGAGACTTAATTATCTGAATCTGAAATAAGAGAAGGAATGTGATTATAGGCTTGAGAAAGTCTAGTTACATCAACTGTAGGCTCTTTATATAGCTCTCTATAATACTCCATGATATGGTCAGTCACCTCTCGTTTATTATCACTCTAAGCACCATTAATCATGAGCCTTTTTAGTTGTGATTTAGCTACATGAGATTTTACATAGCAATAGAAGAACTTGGTGCATATGTCCTTATCCTTGAGCCATTTTATTCTAGCTTGGTCATATAATAAAAAGCAATCTTTATCCGTGTAGCATGTAGTACCTCTAACTTTGTTGCAGCCTTTGCTTTAAGCAAGTCCTCTGAGGCCCCCCTTAAACCTATGTCACTTTGAATTAAAGCCATATCTTCTCGAGCTTTCTTTAGACTATCATGTACATCCTTAAAACCTCCCAATTTTATCTATGCAGGTGGTTTTTTAGAACGCGTAATTTTTTGTAACTATAAACATTGGACATCCATGACAAAGAATTGAATTCTATACTTTAGCTTTTGTATCCTTAAAGCCAGAATACAAAGTCCACATGGATTAGAACCTAAAAGGTTTATGACTTGTTTTATTAGAAATCCCAAGAGAAATTACCAATCGAGAATGATCAGAGACTGTAGGGAAAGCACCACATAAGAAGAAGAATCACAAGTATCCTGCCAAGTCAGATTGAATAAAGCCCTATTCAATTTTCTTTCAATATGACTATTGGCCATTATTGTCCTTGCCCAAGTAAAAAATAATACTGAAGAAGGAATTTCTATAAACTGACAAGAATCAATAAATTCTCTAAAAGCTGAGCACGATAACGAGCTCAGAAAATCCCTTCCTTATTTTTCATGCACTCCTAAGATAGCATTAAAATCATCGATCACTAACCAAGGAGATTGATAATTAGTCATTCGTAAATTAGACCAAAGTTCTCTTCTTTGCACATATTGAGAAGCTATATAAACAAATGACAAGTGACAAACATAAGAATTCATAAATATTCTAACAGTAAGATGCAATAACATCTATTCCTGCTACTAAATCACTTTTTAAAAATCCAAATCTTTGGGAGAGTGTTTCTTGTATGCCCAACCAAAGAAATATGTAAGGATAACTAATAAGTGTTAGGAATTGAATTTAAAGATGTTATAGGTTCACTAATCAAATAAAGGTTTATGCAAATAACATAAGTTACCCAATTCATTACGAGATTGGGAGTTAGCCACCCCCGAATGTTTCAATAAATGATTTTCATTATTTTGAGACAGTGTCCAATAAATGTATATCGCTTCAATGTAATTTTTCTTTGTCCTTAATCTCTTTTTGTGAGATATAACTATGCCATATTCTGTTGGCGGCTTAGTTAAAATACTTACCACTTTTGAAGATACTTATCAAGTATACTCATATTATTTTTAAAAAAAAAATAGTAACTTTAGCCTCACAGTCATCACATCTCAATAGATTATGATCTTCCATCTTCTGTGTAACCTCTGGAGCATCATGCTAGTTATCATCCTCAACTGCATCCTTGCTGCTAGTATGCACGTCCTGTATATAAGTCTCTTTCAGATGTGAAACACTATCTTTGTCCTCACCCTTATGATCTTCATTTCTTCTCTTTATTTTAGTTTTAAGTTCTTGTTGAAGTTGAACTATCTTGTCTTCATTCTTAACCCCAATAGATTCTATATAAATTAATTTAGCTCCATTTGCATGATCAGGCTGTAGTTAAAGATGGACTTAATAAAGGAGAAGAAGCCCCGCCTAGTTTTGAATCATTTAAGGAGTTATTTGTTCATCCTTCTTCTATTTGCTTTTTTATTGAACTTATTATTTTCCACACCTTGACCAACTATACAACCATGAATTTGGTGTCGACATTTGAAGATATCATGCCTAATTTTATCATAACCAGAACATTTCAATGGCAAATTTTCATAGTAAAACTCTACTTTGAAGTCAAATTCTCCTTTCTCAACTGTTAAGAATTGTGGCATAAGCTCAGAAATATCAACCTCAACCAAAAGTCTGGCATAGATTCCATAGACTTCTTCTCTAGTAGATTTATCTAGTTGCAACGGCAAACCAACATTCCTTGCTATCCATTATAATCTTTGGGCTCCAATACTCCTAACTTAAACCATAGATTCGAATCCATACTTGAGAATTTCTGTGAATTTTAGTAATGTATGGATCAAAATCTGGCTGCCATTGATAGAGTTGAAAAGATCCCAAATTCAATATACAAGTACCACCACTCTATATATGTTGCATATCCGTAATATCTTTAAAATGAAATACATAAATTCCTTTTGGAAGTCAAAAAATATTAATTTTTGGAGCCCTAATTTTAGATCTACCTTAATAAGTTGTGAACCCTTCTTAAAAACTAATCAACCTATGATATTAAATTTGTTCGATTAAAGCAATTCTTGTATTCTTCTTCATCACTTTTAATAAAAACCTAATCACCTTTGATGCAAAGTAGTGAAAGTTATGAGAAAATAATAATAATATTGAAGCATTAAATAAAATCAAAACAAATTATTTTTTTTGCAAGAACAGTAGGCTTCTCATTAATTATTTTCGGTTGTTTCTTTTTATACCAAGTAATCAAATTTATCATTTCCTTCAAAAGGTTGGCCGTGATAGCTACTGTTGGAGTAGAGAGTGAATAAGAGAGCCACACTATCAAATTGTTTCTATCTTTAAAGTTATTGTAGCAGTCAGAACTGTAGTAACTAAGTAGTGTAGCAAATATATACTGTAGCAGTCAACAAACCAGAATAATCTCCAACAATTAACAGAAAAATAATCTCAAAAAATTGACTGAAATCCCAGAATAACCTCAATGAAAAACAAAAGGAATGCAAAATTATAGAAAACTTCACCAATATTGACAAACAAATCGAGCATGTAGCTACTAGGACTTGAAACAACTCCCATCGATCACTGTACTAAGCTGCTAAGATGAAAAATGCAGTAACTCAAAAGAAACTGCAACAAATCTCCAAGCTTTCAGATCACCAAGCTGAAGAAGAAGCAATATCTAACAGCTCAGCGATCGAAAATTCACCAAATGACAATAAGAAAATCGGTGAATATACAAGCTACAGTAGCCAAGGCAATTTGGTTACTGTAGTCTTGTTGAGAGAGTAATTTTCTTTTACTTAGCCTTGTTGAGAGAATAAAATTACTGTAGAAAAACGCTTAGCCTATCTAATTAATTCTAATTGTCTGAGTGCATTTGTCAAGGGAACAGGATGTTGATTTTCTTTTTATTTTTTTGCTGTCAAAATTTTTAATAATTTAAATGGGGACAAAAATTGTCTCCTTACTTACTTTATTTAAAAAAATAAAGTCAATTGCGTTAAACAAACCCCTGCCTACTCCCGACTCATTCTTTCATGTACAAAGATCAGTACTGGATAGAAATATTCATATTCTCACTGAATATATTCAATTGATTATAATTAACTGTGATGATTAATTTATTATAATTAACTGTGATGATTAATTGATTATAATCCCACTGATCTCACAGTGTTTTAACTTTTCGTTTATTTTTTATTTGGGTATTTTAACATTTATCACTCCATTGAAACTTTTTCATTTTAGTTTCTGCTACACGACATATAATTAAAAAAATTAAAAATTTTGAGTCGTATGATTAAAAGACAACTTTAGAAGTCTTTAGGTTGATTTGAACGAGGTTAGAAATAATATACTAAAAGTTATCTGTCAACTTCAGAATCCTGATTGCCAGCTTTGATATCTATATTATCCATTAGCCAAAATGCCGGCTACCGCTTGTCGAGTTCGTATGGCAGCGAACAATAGGGTACATAGTGGCGCAGCCCTGCAAAAATACGGTATATGGCAGAGTGCAATTGGGTATGATCCGTATGTACCAAACAAATATCACTCCAAAGATTCATCATCACAACAAAATCCTTTGACAATGAACCTGGTGCCGATAATCCATACCGTGTGATTATGATGCAGGTAGTTTGGATGATTCACTACTTAGAAGGGACAAAACGAGGACTAACAAGAAGGCCAGATCAAACAGGATCAACAGAGGCTCCCCAAGAAAGAAATGCACGCTTAATTTGCAGAGTTAATTTTACGTTTGTATAGTTTGTGTAGTATGCTAAAATTTGCTTATTTATAAGGAAAGTTTTTGCGGTTGATCGTTAATTTAATATAATTTTTTTTTTATTGAAGTTAATATTTTAAATTTTATTAATCAAATATTTGTTACATAAATTATTTTATTTTTATTATAATTTTAATAATATTTTTTTGTTTCCCTCGACTACTACCAGTAATGTCGCTCCTTTGCATGGTTATTGTTGAGGTTTAATAATAGAGTTTTTATTTAATTTTTATGTTTAGAATAAATTCTAATAATTTCTCACTTAAACTTGTTTAAGAGATTTGTATGTTTCCTCTTGACGAGGTTTGTTATTTTCTTTTCTTCAAAAAAATCTATTATTTTCTTTGGAAATGTCTATTATGACTTGTGTCATATTTTTATTGTAGGGATATCTTTACTCTATATATGTATGATTGTACTCTTTTTTGTGAGAGTTCGGATTCAGGAAAGTCTCAATATGTACTCATTCTTTTATATCCTATTAATCATTTGATTGTAGTATTAAAGGTCATTTGATATATATTTTTAATTATTTTCAATGATATATATCATTTAACTTTCAAAAAACAAAGTTTAACCGAATCAAAAAAAAATTGTTTTTTGTTATTTAATTTTTTATTTTCTTTTTTATAAATTAATTAAGAACATAAATTTTTAAATAATAAAATTTTAATTAATTATAAAAATATTATTTATAATAACAATAATAGTTTAAAAAAATAATAATATAAATTATAAAAGAAAAAAAACTTGTTGGGCGCGCGCCCACCAACCTTTGATTTATTTATTTTAATAAATAAATTTATTATTTAAAATAAAATAAAATAAATAATTATATATTAATTAAATATTATTTATAAATAAATTAAATTTAAATTTAAAAATTAAAAAAAAAAAGCAAAGCCTTGAGCACATGCGTTGGGCGCGCGCCTTAGGCATGCGCCCAACAACGCTTTGCGTAGGGCGCAAGCGTGAGGTGCGAGCCTAATGCATGTGCCCAACAAGACTTTGCTTTGAGCACATGCGTTAGGCGCGCGCCCAACGCATGCGCCCGCAAGTTTTTTATTTTATTTAAATATATAAACCAAACCAAATATATTTCCTACAAATATATATACTATTTTCTCTTATTTTACCTCTTACAATATCATTCTCCTCTCGTTTAATTCTCCAACCCACTTCTAAGAGAAATCTTAGATCTGTTACCAATTTTGAAGATATTTTTTCATGCGATGATATTTTGAAGATTTAGAAGAATAGTTGAAGTTGAAAACTAGTAAGTTTTTGTTTTAATTAATTTAATTGATAGTAGTATTTATATTTATTGAAAATAAATATAATAGATGATTAAACTCGATTATCACGGACAGTGCGTAAGAGAGCGTACAGTTGTTGTTGGGCCGTGACTACGCATAGCTGCACATGGAGCTATTGCTGGGCCACCGCCTTATGCGAGCACCAGTCACAACAAGGCGCTCATGCGCAACAGGCATGAGCACCAGTCACAACAAAGCACTCATGCGCACGCATGGTTGCGCACCACCATGGCACCACCACCAAATTTATTATTTATTTGTTTTATATATTTATATTAAATATATATTTATATATATAAATAGTTATATATTCAGTTTTATTTTTAATTTAGTTGTATATATAATTAAATTAAAATTACGTTGTATTTTTTCAGGTGCCGTTGATCATGTCACAAATTTTGATAATTATATATTTTGGGGAAAGATGAGAGAACTATAGCGATAGTTTTGAAAGATACATCAAAAATTAAAATATGCATATGATTTTTTCAAAAAATATTAGATATAAAGCGTTGTTGAGAAGAATTTTTCATTTTCTAGGAGTTGATCATGTGCATTATAAAGTAACTCTGAAGTTTGAGGTTCATTCAAGTACTATAAAGTTAAGACCTATTCCACTTGAAAATGATAATGATGTAATTTTGTGATTGAGCTTACAGAATAATATGGCTACACCTCTTTGAGTAACAGTAGATGCTCGAGGACCTGAAAGTAATGCAGAAGCATCGATGGAGCAAAAAACAAAAAGGTTATGCTAAGCAATTCACATCGGCAACTTCTGTGTGTATACCAAATTTCCTGGAGGATTATCATTATTCTCCTTTGATGTTCTACAAACAACGAGGCTACATATATTATAATAATCAGATATATGGAGATGTTGGCGTTGATCTTGGCTATAATATTGGTCAAGATGTTGGATATAATATAAGTAATAAGGGAAAAAATGAGGAACGTTATGAGAATGATAATCATGGTTACGAAGTTGATGATGATGGTAGAAATGATGATGATGATGATGATTATTAAGAGAATGAGGATGTAAATGATGATGCTGGTGATGATAATGATAATGATTATAATGGAGAAGAAAGGGTTAAGGTAGAAAACTCATTTCAGTTTCAGCCCGAAATACCACAATTTGACGTAAATGTATCGTAAAAAATATCTTATACTGGGATTGGTGATGTATTTGTAGAAAAATTATATAACAATAAAGATGAAATTCATGAAGCTATA
The DNA here is from genome assembly GCA_946807835.1 of Ailanthus altissimus. Classification (NCBI taxonomy): domain Eukaryota; kingdom Viridiplantae; phylum Streptophyta; class Magnoliopsida; order Sapindales; family Simaroubaceae; genus Ailanthus; species Ailanthus altissimus. The sequence continues at coordinate 11,727,730 of OX327706.1, read as the reverse complement.
ACTATGGTTGCATTGAAGGGAAAGTGGAGTTTTAGAGTTTACAAATCTACCAAAGATCATTTCGAGTTGAAATGCGATGATGATGGCTACAAGGGGAGATTACGGGCAGTGTCGACAGAATGACAATATTTTTTTTATTGTTAGGCGAGTAGATATAGAGCACACTTATGTTTTGTGTCAATTACGAGATGGTCACTAGCAAGCCAAGAGCTGAATTATTGCTAAAGTAATAAAAAATAAGTTTATATCGGTCAATAGAAACTATAAGCTGAAAGACATTCAAGCAAACATACGTGAAGAATTCGGTGTTCAGATAACATATATTATATCTTGGCACACTAGGGAGCGTGCATTAAGATTGATAAAGAGGTGCTCCAAAGGATTTGTTTAGATTGCTTCCTGCATATAGTTATGTGTTGCAACAAAATAACCCAAATACGATTACTCATTTAGAAATTGATGCGGATAATCACTTCAAGTATTTTTTTATGACGTTAGGGCCCTGCATCAGAGGTTTTAATTCACCAATCTGATTGGTGATTGCAGTAGACGGAATATTTTTAAAAGGTTCCTATCTTCGTACAATGTTTATGGTCGTTTGTAAAGATGGAAACAATTAGATTTTTTCATTGGCTTGGAGAATTGCTAACTCAGAAAATGATACTTCTTGAGAGTGGTTTATGGTTAAACTGCGAGGAGTTGTTGCAGATCATCAGAATTTTTCTTTATATCTAATTGACATGCTAGTCTTGAGAAGGCTATACGGGGTGTGTTTCCTCATGCATATCATGGGTTCTGCATCTATCATTTGAAAGGAAAATTGATGACAAAATACAAGTTACCATCAGATAAGTCTAAAAAATGGGTATACCTATCTGTCTACTTCACTGCTACCAAGGCTTATCGTGTCCATGATTTTTAATACCAATTATACAAGATGTGACAAATAAGACCTGATGTAACGAAGTATTTAGAGGAAGATGTTGGTATGGTAAGATGGACATGATTATTTGGTGCTTTCAGAAGGTACGGCATTATGACTACTAATATTGTTGAGAGCATTAATGCAGTTGCAAAAGAAGCAAGAAAGCTTCCGGTGACTAATTTAGTGGAGTGGATGCGGGAGCTAACGCAATTGTGGTTTTACTATAGACGATTGGCAGCACAAAATATGATGAATGTCTTGACGAACTGGGCACATCATAAAGTCATGAAACATAACGATGACGTAAGTTGAATGATAATTTCTCCTGTTGATGATTTATAATTTGTAGTTATGGATGGTGGAGTAAACTAGATAATAGACATTGGCGAAAGAATATGCAGTTGTCGAAAGTTTGATTATCGGCAACTGCCTTGTTCCTATGCACTCGTCGCATGCGAATACATCAGATTATTGCACGAATCTTTGTTCGACTTATTACACATCTGAGACTTTATTCCGTGCCTATAGTGAGTCAGTACTTCCGATTGGTCAAGTGTCAGATTGGATAGTCCCAGAGTATTTGAAAAATATGGACATTCAGCCTCCGATAGCACATCGTCAGTCAAGCAGACGTCGGATGAATCGAATTCTATCTCAATGAGAGGAACCATCAAAGAATATATGTAGTCGTTATAGATAATATGGACATAATCGACAAACGTGTTGAAACCTTGTACCTTTACAGAGCAGGTGATGTATATTCGTTTATAAAATCTACCTTATTGATATTTAATTTTATTATAGTATAAGGCTAATATTTAATTTTTTTTTATTTCAGACGGATCTAAAAAAATATGAGAAAGAGCTATACCGTGAAGCTTAATTATGTATGAGATTCGAGCTTCGTCACTTCTGTGCACTTATTTTATAATGTAGTTATTTGTAATGCATTTGTTTCATAATGTACTTGTACTTTGTATTACATACTTATTTTATTTTAATGCACTTGTTTTTAGTATTGATGTTGATAATTGTCACGAAATTTCGATAGAATCTCCCCTATAATATAAACGTTCCGAAACCTGCCATATTGAATAAACACACTTCTATCAAACTAAAAAATTACTTCCTCACACATACACCCAAATCAACGGTCACAATCAATTATAGTATATCAATTATACACCCAAATCAATGCATATAAAAAAATTATAGTACTAAATATCTATGAAGCAGTGGTCCACAAATCAACGACTATCTTCTGTTTAAAAAAGGTACCAATGTCAGGGAATGAGTCAAATGACCGACCTAACATAAGATATTCAATATACATATAGATGAAGATGCCATAGTCCCAGTTCTAGACCTCTTGTTGCGGCACAATCTCCCGAATATGAGTCATCAGCCAAAGGAACAAATTTGGGCTTTGTATGCCCCTCAAACTATAAAACCTACACCTCTAAAGGTACAAAGGCATTGCAACATGTAGAGGCTCTATAAATTTTACGATGGACTTGTCTAAATGGTCGTTCACACTAGAATCATAAAGAACGATTGCAAACCGAACAAGGTCGAGCTGCGCTATAATCCAATATGCTTGATTGATATTCAAAGGGATATATACCTACAAAAATAATTATTGTATTATTTTTAACTTAATGTTGTTATATGCACAGTAAAAAAGTCATTATTGTTCTTAAAAAGTACCTTATTGACCAATGCCCATAGTTTAGCACCAAGTAACTCGGTCTTTGTTCAGAGTGCATAAGCCAACAATATTTTGAGCCATTCATCGTTGTTCGGAGGATTTACGGTGAAGGACATTTGCCACATTTGTTGAATGTACTTATAAACACAAATAAAATATACTCGTTAAACTCGATAATAGGTAATATACACAACGGTATGATAATGTTATATGCACAATAAACGGGTAACATAATAGCTCACGTAAAAATATGCATCTGCAGTTGTGTAATCTTATAAGTACATATCAGAAAACGTTCTTTGACACAAATGCAAAACCTTTAAATATTCATTTATGTACTGTAAAACACAAAGAATATGTATAATGTTTGATATTATTAGACAACTCACAAAACAAAAAAAGTAAAAACAAGTCCTCACCGAATCGTCAAATCAGTTTTGTAGTAGCTCATTAAACCATGTGTAGTTCGAATCGAGTCCGTCCAAACGAACCCGTTATGTTGGGTTATTATTTTTTATCCAATCCAAAAGCTCAATATATTTAACTCGATCAATAGGAATCAGCTGCCCGTTTACGTTAATTGTAAGTACTACTTGCAATTTCACAAGTTTCTTCTTCACGGGCTTTTTAACGGATTGGTATATGGACTGACTTGGGCTGCTGCCTTCTTGCGAAGGCACCCATACCTGCTTATGTTTTCACCCAATGGAGCAGGTATAATGTTTACACTAGGCTATCAACTACAGGAGCAAATGGCTAATGGTGAGACTTGCTGGTAAAAGCAAATGTCTAAAAGTCAACAGCCATGAATTTGATACCCTACAAAACCAAACAATACTAATTAATGTATTGACTTGTTAATCTTTGTACTCAATATAATTTAGGTTTAAAATGTACCATACTTTACGCTACATCCTTAGAGATCTTGGCTGACTTAAGCTGTTGCACTAAGAGAGATATCTGATGCAAGATATTTTCTTCAGCCTTATCAATCTTGGCAGAAAGCTCTGAGTTAGCCTTATTAATCCTGGTAAATATCCTTTTTTCAAGATCATCCATTCTCGTCTCCAGGATATGATACTGTGATGTTGACGTGTTGGATTGAAACTATAAATAAGTTATTACAATCAATTTTGATAAGCTAATACTAATCAGTAACATAAGTCATTATAATTCAAGGAAAAAAAATTAAATTATTATACCATTGATTCAGTCGCTGGCGGGGCTTCAAATTTGTGGTCAGGCTGCAAATCATCGGTGAATTAGGTGTTTGGGATATCAACTATCTCCAACTTAAGACTCTCTCTCCATTTTTCTGATGGAATGTGAAAGTTTACCACCGTGCGATAGTCTACAGTCTTCTCATGTTTGCGGGGTACCAACTTTCTATGAACCTTCAAAACCTTTATAATATTTTAGATTTATTAATCATTATTAGAAAATATAACACAAATTATAAGAAAATTATATCTATTTTTTGTTGAATATAAAAGCATACCCCAACACCATCGCAGAGGGCATCTACGACGTTTTCGTATAATAGGGTGCCTATAGTAGACCAATTTAGAATTCGAGAAAAATAGTCTCTATTCCTGCCGATAAACAACTCTCTACACTTCGAGATCGCCTCATAGATCCACACTTGAGATGATAATAAATTTAAAAATTACAATGCCAACAAAATAAATTTTTCTCTATCCCAATATGATAATGAATCGAAAAAATAGAATTACTCACCAAGAATGTATGACTAAATGAGTATAAGTTGTATGATTCCTTATCCTTAACCCCCGCTTTTTTTTAGCTTCGCTAACTTTTTTACTGTATACTAAACTAAGTATTACAATAAAATGGAGATATATACTCTATACCAGTATACAACAATAAAAGTCAGCCAATTAGTAAAGACGATCAAGTGAACTCACTCAGCTATACCACACTAAAAATTTAACATACCTATGAAAAGTAAGAAGAGTGTTTCCCTACTTGGCTTTGATGTAATGTTTATTGCTACTGACATGTGATACATCACTAATCATTTAATATTCTCAGCAGGAGCAATTATCTGAACAACTCCAAATTCTATTGATATGGACTAACTAATGTGTTTCATACAAAAATTTAATTCATAAATGGGATAGTTCATCAAGCAACTAATATCTGTGGAGTTTGCTCTCCGATGAAACCCATTTCGCTGGTGCAGTCAGAACTTCAACACCAAGGAAACAAGATAGAGCCCCAAGATCCTTAAGGGAGAATGCAATACCAAATTTAGAAACAATATCATCAAGAAACTCAGTTTTGTTCCCTATTAAGAGTATGTCATCGACATAAACAAGAAAATAAGCAGTGAAGCCAGACTTGCAAAAAATAAATAAATAGGTGTTAGTTCGGGAGGCAATAAAACCAATAGAGAGAAGAAATTGACGTAACTCATGGTACCAAGCACGAGGAGCTTGTTTGAGTCTGTAAAGTGCCTTACGAAGATTACACACATGAAAATGATGTTGTGGATCAACAAAACCTGGGGGTTGTACCATAAAAACATACTCAAAGAGATGACCATGGAGAAAAGCATTATTGACATCCAGTTGACGTAGAGGCCAATCAAAGAAAAGAGCAAGTCCAAGAATAATACGGATGGTTGTAGGTTTAACAACAGGGCTGAACGTCTCATGATAATCAATGACAGGACGTTGGTAAAAACCCTTAGTAACCAAACGAGCTTTATAACGATCAACTAATCTATTCAGCTTTCATTTAATGCAAAACACCCATTTATAGCTAACTAAGTTCTGAGTCGATGAAGATGGCACCAAGTCCTAAGTGCCATTGCGAACTAAAGCATCAAATTCATCAGACATAGCTTTGTGCCAGTGAAGATCTTTCATAGCCTGAGAAAGACACTAGGTTCAGGTTAATCTGAGGAGATAGAAATGGCCAGTATGGTAAAACGTGGATTGGGTTTAAATATATTGGCCTTAGAGTGGGTGAGCATAGGATGAATATTGGAGGGGGGGGTGGAGGAGGATGATGTGGGATTGGTAATAATGATGGGAAAGCTAGTTGAGAAGATGATTGAGACAAAGTATGAGACAAGGAAGAGGGAGATAGCAACGGGGAAGGAAGGTTCGATGAAGATAAGGAAGGAGAGCTATGGGAACTAAAGAGAAAATGTGAGTGTGGTGCAGAGGGAGAAGGGATGGGAAAAGCGGCAGAAGAGATGACGGATGGTGTAGATCCTGGAGAACCTATCGAACCAGGGGGTGCAGTAGTAGCCATGGAAGGGGATAAAAGAGTAAAAGAAATATTGGAAGTAGATGAACAAGAAGATAGGATAGAGGGGGTAAGAGAAGAGGGAGACGAAGGAGAAGATAACCGGCGAAAGGGAAACACAGACTCAACGAAAGTAGCATAACGAGAGATAAAAGTTTTATTGGTGGTAGGATCCAAACAAAGATACACATTTTGAGAAAGAGAACATCTAAGAAAAACATAAGCGGTGGACTTAGAATCTAGTTTATTTGAAGTGTAAAGTTTTAACCATGGATAACAAAGGCAACCAAACACACGTAGTTTGTCTAGGTTGGGTGGTTTATCGAATAACTTTTGAAATGAAGATTGGAAACCAAGATTGACCTTAGGCATCCGGTTAATAAGATACACAGCAGTAGCAAATGCTTCAGGCCAAAATGAAATAAGTAAGGATGCATAGTGTAGGAGCATGAGACCAGTCTCAATAATTTGTTGATGACGACACTTAAAATAGTCGTTGTGTTCTGGGGTATGCGGAGGAGTTGTAAGATGAGAAATACCAGAGTAGGCGAGATAATCTTTTAAGGCAAGAAATTCTCCACCATTATCAATAAATAATTGAACAATGGAAGTGTGAAAGAAGTTTTCAACTAAAGGTTTAAACCGAGTAAAGACAATAAAAACATCAGATTTTCTTTTAAGAGGATAAAACCATATGTATTTCGTAAAGTGGTCAACAAAAATAAGATAATACTTGTTTCCATTATGTGATTCAAGTGGAGCATACCATACATCAAAGTAAACAAGTTACAAAAGAGCTGTACTAGATAAAAAGGATTTAGAGAATGACAACTTCTGGCTTTTATTACATGAACAAGCATTGCAAGAAAAATGCGAAAAATTGTGAGAAGACAATGGGAGAGACTTAGACGATAATAAATAGTGAAGAACCTTGGCAGACGGATGACCAAGACAATTATGCCAATAAAAAATCGAAGCGTGAATAGAGGATAATGCAATCAAAGGTGCTGAGGGAACAGCAGAAGCTGTTTATTCATACACACCAGCATTACTTTTGCAGTGTAGAAGTATTGTTTTGGTCTTTAGATCCTTCACAAGAAAAGAGTGTTGTAAGAATTCAATAGAAGGATTATTAAATAAACAAAACTGAGACACAAATATTAAATTGCGTTACATAGTAGGAATACAAAGAACATTGGATAAAGTGAAGGTGTCAAACGCAGAGTGTAGAGAGAAAGATCCTGTATGAGTGATTTTGAGGCCAATACCATCGTCAATCATTATGTCATCACTACCAGAGTAACCAGAGTGAAACAAAAGATTATTGAGGTCTGTAGTCACATGGTGAGAGGCTTCACTTTCGAGTAGCCATGGAGAAGAAGAGGAAACAAGAGTGTTGGAAAATTGGTGATTCAACAATCTTGGTTGGACAAGAATTAAGATGAATACCAAAGTGGAGAGTTATAAGAAGTCTAGAACGTGTGAGACACGTATGGAGAAGTCTAGGACGTGTGGGACACGAAGGAGGAAGTGAAACGGGACTCAAAGATGCAAAGAAGGAATTCGCGGGGAGCTTCCAGCGCCGCGGCGCTCAAAACAGAAGACCAGCGCCGTAGCGCTGGACGCGAGAAGGGCCAGCGCTGCGGCGCCCAGGGATGAGCGCCGCAGCGCCAGAATACGTGGAAAAGTCCGTTTTGGCTCGGGATTTCAAGTTTTGGGAAGTTTTGGACTTCCAAAATAAGTGGACTCTTACTCCAACAAGGAATAGGGTTTGTAAGCATGAAATATACCATATATAAACACTTGTAAACCTTTGATTAAGATTAAGCATCTAAGGTTTCAAGATGTAACCATAAGAGAGAATAGAGGAGCTAGGTAGGCACTAAGTGCGTGGTGCACTAGGGTGTAACCTTGGGGAGTGGTTTCTTCTTTAGGTTCTTTGAGTGAATAAAAAAGAAACACCATAGATCCTTTAGGCTTAGATGCTCGGGCTATTCTTGTGCTTCTTGTAAAAATCTCTTATGAGGAGATACGAATAGGTCTTAGGGAGTCATAATGATCAAGGGTAGATGCTTAGAGGTCTCTATAGAAGATACTAAGGGGTCTTGTGGGATCATTGGTGATGTAAGAAGATACTTTGTGATCTATTTCAATGGAAAGAAGTTGGATCATGGATCCTCCGTGGACGTAGGCAATTTGGGCCGAACCACGTATATCTTGTGTCTTGTGATTGGTTTGTTTTCTTTATCTTTATTGGTGCGTTAATCTTATGTGTTCTTGCTTATAGTGTGAGTTATAGTTTTTCGCTACGCAAAGAATATCAAGGTTGTGGCTTAGTTGATGCCATAGGGGTGTCAAATTGAAGTGCATGGCATGATATCCCTCAACAAACTGGTATCAGAGCATGGTTGATGCTACAAACTGCTATTGGAGCGTATGTTGAAGTACAAACTGATGACAGTTCTTGAGTTGAAGTTCAAACTGATATTAGAGCCATGAGTTGAAGTCCAGATTGCAGAGCAAAGATTGTCAACCATGGAGACTCACAAATATTAAAGAAGAACAATAAGGAAGATGATTATCTGAAAGAGGAAAAGATGATGGTCTTAATGGAGAGTTTTGAAGTAGAGATCACTCTTGAAGAAGACTTCTAAGAAGATGGTGTCATCTAGGTCATAGTTAGAAGAATCATTCAGATTGGACATAAAATAAAGATGAAAAAAGAAGAATAATCAAGATTAAAGGGCAGATCCAAAAGGTGTCTAGGGCACTCAAGGAGATAGTCCTAAGAGGGAGACAAAGATAGAAGGAAGGTGGATTTGCAAGTCTGTTGGATGACTAGGCAAAGGCCTTGATTACATGAGAGCTTCTGGAGGAATCAGTGTCTGATGAACGAACTATTTTTGAGATCTAGGGTAGTGTTTTCATATGAGTCGTGGAGAATCGTTATTTACCAATTGAAGTAATATGCTTATGGTAAGTCATAGGGGATTGGTAGAATAAGATTGAGACTACATAGTGAAAAAGATAAGGGAGGGACTAGGTATGAGATTTATTCCTCATCTCATGAAGACCTAGAGGACTTGGGACTGCTAGATCGAAATAGGGAGATTCATGGAAGGCATATAGAAGGAACACTAAATGGGAAAGCAAAAGGATCAAGGGAGTGATAAAGCACAGAGGGAGGCTATGTGCTTGTAGGAAAGTGCTTAGAATGGGATCAACATAAGGGGTTGATTTGAAATAGACCATAAAGCAGCTTTCAATATATCACTTTGTGGCAGGGGTCAAAAGAGAATGTGTGGGAAGAGTAGCAATGGCGAGAATGGTTTTTTCCACCATTAATGGTTGTGGTTATGGATGTCTTCGGGATATAGAAGATCACAACATTGAACTACTCTAGACATCAGCATTCGGGAATCTTTGGAGACCGTAGTCGCAAGAGCCTTAGTTAAGTCAGGGACTTGACTTATAGATCATGCTAGTGAGCATTGATCAAGGAGGGGTGACGGTGATTAGCTTCATGGGAAGAGATTTTGAATCAAGGAGGGGATTTGTTGGAAAATTGGTGATTCAACAATCTTGGTTGGACAAGAATTGAGATGAATACCAAAGTGGAGAGTTATAAGAAGTCTAGAATGTGTGGGACACGTATGCAGAAGTCTAGGACGTGTGGGACATGAAGGGGGAAGTAAAACGGGACTCAAAGATGCAAAAGAAGAAGGAATTCGCGGGGAGCTTCCAGCGTCGCGGTGCTCAAAATAGAAGACCAGCGCCGCAGCGCTGGACGCGAGAAGGGCCAGCGCTGCGGCGCCTAGGGACGAATGCCGCAGCGTCAGAACACGTGAAAAAGTCCGTTTTGGCTCGAGATTTCAAGTTTTGGGAAGTTTTGGACTTCCAAAATAAGTGGACTCTTACTCCAACAAGGAATAGGGTTTGTAAGCACGAAATATACCATATATAAACACTTGTAAACCCTTGATTAAGATTAAGCATCTAAGGTTTCAAGATGTAACCATAAGAGAGAATAGAGGAGCTAGGTAGGCACTAAGTGCGTGGTGCACTAGGGTGTAACCTTGGGGGGTGGTTTCTTCTTTAGGTTCTTTGAGTGAATAAAAGAGAAACACCATAGATCCTTTAGGCTTAGATGCTCGGGCTATTCTTGTGTTTCTTGTAAAAATATCTTATGAGGAGATACGAAGAGGTCTTAGGGAGTCATAATGATCAAGAGTAGATGCTTAGTGGTCTCTATGAGAGATACTAAGGGGTCTTGTGGGATCATTGATGATGTAGGAAGATACTTTGTGATCTATTTCAATGGGAAGAAGCTAGATCATGGATCCTCCGTGGACGTAGGCAATTTGGGCCGAACCACGTATATCTTGTGTCTTGTGATTGGTTTGTTTTCTTTATCTTTATTGGTGTGTTAATCTTATGTGTTCTTGCTTACGGTGTGAGTTATGGTTTTTCGCTGCGCAAAAGGTATCAAGGTTGTGGCTTAGTTGATGCTATAGGGGTGTCAAATTAAAATGCATGGCTTGATATCCCTCAACAAAGAGGAATGGTAAAATAAGCCTGAGGTAATGCCTCTACTGTCGGAAGTCGAGGATGATGATTCAGAGCAGGGAGTCATGGTTCAAATTTGAAGAAGGAACACCGTTTGGCGGAGTGACTTTGCTAGCCACAAAGTTGACAGAAACCTTTATAGGGTCGGGGAGGAAGTTGGCAGTTGATAGCAGAGAATTTGGGATGTTGATAGTTGCATTGAGAGATAGCACGAGGAGAATTGGGAGGACGAGAAGGGTGTGAGGATGGGCAGTGATATGACTAAGGTTTGGTTACAACATTGGCAGTGGCAGGTAGAAGAGTCTTTTTGTCAAAGACATAATCATGCTGTAACTGTGCTTCACGAATGACTAACTTCTCATGAAGCTCTTCAAAGGAAACAGAAGTTTCATAAGCCTTAAAAGCATCAGACAAACCAGAATAATCCTCACCAAAACTATTAAGAGTTTTAAGAGTTAGTTCATCGGCATCATAAGGAGCATGCATGAGAAATAACTTATCATTATAAGATTTGACAAGTTGCATATACTCAGTTATTGTGCATGTGCCTTTGGAGAAATGATCAAGTGCACCTTTAATTTGAATGATACACCCACGAGAAGAGAAGGCTTAGCATAGGTATTAAACAATGTAGTCCATGCCACCATGGATGTCTGTGCAATGGCTATGAAAAGAATCAGTTGTGGAGAGATAGAATCGATGAGGGCATTCAAAATGAGTTGATCTTGGCAAACCTAGAGAGAATAAGTTGGATTGAGAGAGGATCCTTCAGTAGTGGTGATGGTTAGAGAGGGGCAAGGGTGAGATCCATTAACATAGCTAAGAAGATCATAGCCGATGAGTACTGTGTTAAACTGCATATGCCATGCACAATAATTGGTGGGAGTGAGTTTGATAGGTGTTTGGGCTGTGACATTAATGGTAATAAAGGGGGTGTTGTGGTCGACATGGTTGATAAGAGTGGACTGTGTAGCAGAGGCAGTAGAGAGCTCGGTGGGTGATGTTGTCATGATGGGTTGATGTTGCAACAACAATAAAAAGCTCTATACCATATAAGACTTTAAGAACAAAAGCAATATTGTAAATCCACACACTTTCATTCTATTCAACATGAATATATATACAACAAGTATTCTAGTAAAGATAGAGCTTATCACCTATATAAATGAGATTACAAATACGAAGGAAAGGTTATCAACAGCATTTATCACAAAGTTTATCACCGTAAATAATGGTTATAGTTTATCACCGTTCCCCTCCCGCCCTTAATTTAAGCGGACTAGAGAAATTTTACTCAAAAAGTTTTACAAATTGAACTAATCATACTAACAATGGAAATTATAAACTATTGGCGTCACCAACTAAATTAAACATTAAATGAAAATTGGAGAGCCAAGACGAAACATTTTCACTAATTTTGATTGGGAAATAAGAATATATCATTATCTGCATCATTTTTTTTTTAAAAAAAAAAATCTTTAGTGCTATACACCTAACAGAATGAAATGGGCGATGGCTTTTTTTTTTTTAAAATAAGGCCATGCCCTTTAATAAAAATAATGCTTTTTAAATTTTGTAAGATTAAAAAAAAATTAACTCCGCTTGTTAAAGTTTAAACTAAGTCTTTTCTCTTTTTAAATTACCAAATGAATAAAAATAAAAAGAGCAAATAAAAAAAAAAGAGAGAAGGAAAGTTTAAACAAGAGAGAGAAGAGAAGAACAAGAGTTTATTTAAAGTAAATTTTATGGAAATCTTTATTTGATGACAAATTACGATTTATTTTATTGCAAATAATTTTGTGAGTGATGTTTTAAAGAAGTGTTGGAACCTTTCCGATTAGAGAGACACTTAGATGCTATAGAAAGAAAACTAGTTTGAGAAAAAGTATTCTAAGGTTTTGGGAGTAATATTAGAGTGCAAATTTCATGCAAAAGAAAATGATACTTTTGGTTTTAGGCTTAAATTTGAATTTATATTATATTATTAATTTGATTTTTTATTTTAAGATTTGTAGGAGATTAACAGAACGACTTAGACTTTGAGATGCAAAGTTTGCACTGACTTCACGAGTTAGTACCTGTATAACTCATCGTAATACAATTTTATTTAATAAATTTTTTGTACAAAATTTATAAAAATATTATATTTTAAGTTATAGATTTGAGAATGCTCATAAAACAAAAAAAATTTGTCAAAATTTCAATAAAACTTTTACTATAAAAATATATGAATATTCATAATAATGGTGATCCACCCTAAAATTTACAAAAGGATAACCCTCCCTCCAAGAGCAACCACCTTAGTGTAATCCAACAAATAAGATATCATCCAAATATGGATTGTTATGTTACAAACAAAAATAATTAACAAAAGACTTTTTTCAATCCAAATATGGATTGTTATGTCAATCAACAAGTTGACATTAAGAAAGAAAATTATAATGTTTTAAGAAGAAAAGAAACATCTCCAACTGGGTGTCGTGGGAAACTTTCTGTACATTAACGCATAAAACAGTTGCCAATTTGGGCAACTTTTTGTACGCAATCTTACAAGCAGATCGATGTACAACTTTCACATCATGAATTAAGTTTTTGAACCAATAGCTTCTGTATCCGGGTGGGTTGAGATCAACTAGTGAACCTCTCATTAGCTTTATTATTCGTAAACTACCACTTAGATATTTTACATTAGCAGAGATATTTCGAGAATCTAAGTGACGCTTTAATTAGGACCCACGAGAAAAAGGTTAATATATTGAACAAAGTTTAGATTGCAATCAAGCCACTTTCCTGGCAGCAGAAAGGTCATTGCCTGATACTTTGTATCACAAACAAAAGAAGAGATCCAAGATGGGAAAATCTTTGTATCTACAGTTTTGAGTGGACTGCTACCTGTAAGTAAAGTTTATTAGTTTATAATTAGCCAAGAATTAAATCAGTTTGTTGGGTACAAGAATATGAGAAAGTTGTTATAAAATTGTTTTTAAATTAGAAAATGGTGAGAGACCATTTTATCATACCATCATTTAATCATATATTATCATGTCATGCACACGCACACGCACACGCACACATGCTATTTAGGATGTTTTGAATACAACCATAAATATTTATGACAAAATATAATTATAAAATATTATATGATTGAATGGTTATAAAGTGATAGGACAGAAACAATAAGATTTTTCTTTAATAAAATACTTATAATAAAAGAAAATTTGTTTTAAAAATATTCAAAAGTAGTAGTCCTACTAGTCTACATTACTAAATTTATATTCCTGTGTCCTCCATAAAAGGCAAGCAGCAGATGCCCCTTGATCTGAACCGTATATTGTAATGGTCAATTTTGTTGATTTGAAATGACAAAACTTCAGTGGAGGATCCGCAGAACACTCTAGAATTATGATTAAACAAGTATCATTCTGCGTTTTTTGAAAGCGTTAGCATATGCTTCTCAATTTGACCACACTGCGATTTATCCTGTATAGGACTCTTAGCAAAAAGCATATGCAAACTATTTTCAGTTAGCATGCATATCATAAGAAAGATGTACCCATTGAATAAGAAATTTAACCCTTCAACTATCCTTTTATATACATATACAATACCCGTGAGTTTGCCTCCTCAAAAAGTTCCTACCAAAGTACTCCCAAAACAAACCCTAAACATGTCAACAAGCTCTTTCGCATCCACTCAAGTTTTCCTAGATTTTCTTGGGAAATTTCATTCAAGAAAATTGGTTCTATACAATCCACTTAACCAACAAGCAATAACATCAGCTCCTCCTCCTTACTCTAGCGATAGCAACTTGGATAAAAATATTTTGGTGGTTCTCTCAGTCTTCTTTGGAAAATTTCACCCAAGAAATTACTCTTGCAGAATACCAACAGCCGGCAACCCCGATTGGACTCAAATGTTGTAGTGGCCTTCTCTCATAGGACTCACCAAGACTCCTTTTTAGAATTTGAGGTAACTCCGTAAAATTTCGAACCACTAGTTACACGCCTGATTCTCTAAAACTTGTTATATATGAAATAAAAATGACAACCTGTAATCTGTTAAACATGATTATATAACATTGCATGACTCTTAATGCTCATGCATAGGGGCGGAACTAGGATTTGAATTTTTTAGAGTCAAATTATAAAAATTTGTGAACTTTGGCATAATTTTAAAAATTGGTGATAATATATAAAATTTTAAAATTAGTATTTTCTTAAAAAAATTAATCAATTGTAAATGTCTTTTTATAAAAAAATTAATAAAAATATTAAATAATAAACATGTTTTGTATTATTGATAAAAATAAATTTATATTTAAAATTAATAAATTTAAAGCAAAAATACAAAGAACAAGATCCTTAAAAATTACATATAAAGTTATAATAATAAGATATTAAAAAATTAATTAATATATAAATAAAATTATTAAAATATATAAAAAGCTCTAACTTATTTTTTGGTGAATTTTTTTACTTGGCCTTTGGGTTAGGAAGAACAATTTGATGTAAATTGAGGTGAAAATAAAATCATTAATTTATGGTGTTTCATAGTTGTAAATTTATTTGTATATGTTAAATAAAAAACAATTCTACATAGAAAAAGAATTACAAGTGTAAAAGTTTTTTTGTATTAAAAATATATGTATAGATGGGACCACTTGTAAATATTAAATTAATTTTTATTAAGATAAGATAAAGAAAGTTAAAAAAATATAAAATATTTTTTTAGAGAAAGACTTTAAAGTGAAAAAATGGATATTATTTGAACATTAAATAATGTATTAAAAAGAATCTTTAATACTAATACAGACCACTTTTTATTTGACAAATTAATCCATTAAGTATAAGAATTTTGAAACTTTTTAAACAAAGTATAAAAATTTTGAAAACAAATTTGGGGGAGGATTCTTTGAAGCTTTTCAATAAAAAAAAGTATAAGATTTTGAAAGAAATTTCCCATGAGGGTCGGATGGGGGAGAGCAAATAGATATTTTAATATTAAAAAATTATATACATAATACAAATTTAAGGGGCTTTGTTAGGGTTGGGGAAGCTATAGCCCTCGGGCCTTATAATAGGTCTGCCCATGCTTATATACAATGAATTGTTTATTGGAAGAGGAAATTTTTTTAAAAAAAACAAACAAAAGAGTCTCTTGACGAATGACTATAAATTTTAAAATAAAAAACTTTGTATATGAAAGTTCTCGGTTTCTAAAAACCCCCAAAAATTACTTCCACACCCTTGAACTTTCGCTAGTGTTGCAGATTTGACCTTCGTTCTTCTTTAAATGGTTCATGGAACCTTTTTTTGAGGCAATGTCATCCTTCTGCCAAAAAAAATACTCTAATGCTCAAGTCAGTAAACAGCAAAGCTAATTGTGTTGTGTGTGGGAATGTCTAGCAAGTAAGAGGGCTATTGTTTGAGAATTCTCAAAGATCGAATGAAGATCTTGAAAGAGCTTTTAGGGTTCTTACTAATGCTGAGCTTGAGTTCAATACTTTTTTGAATGAATGTAATTGTCACAATGCATGCTTTATATAGTGCAAAGAAGCAGTATTTAATCTTAATGCAAACAATTATGATGAGATGATCTTCATTCCGTTTCAAGATTGAAAAGATGCAATCGTATTCTAAGTTAGTTTTTATCTCTTATGAAGAGAAGTCTTACTATGACACTCTTCGTGTGTTACATTAGGTTTCCAAAACAGAATATAGTCCAATTCTAGAATTTAATTCAAGATAAATACACTATATGACATAATTATAAGTAAATTATGCTTTTATCTCATCAGATAACCAATAGTCATCAAAATAAATCAATAAGATAAGAAATATTTGAACCTAACTCAAGTTTCTCGTTCGTTTTTTGTTGGGAAAACACGAGCGAACTTGAGTTTGTTTTGAACTTTTCCATGTGCTCGAATCACAAGAAAGTAAAAGAAAAAACACAAGATCGAATTTGTATAGTTCGACAACTTGCCTATGTTCAAGGCAAATCAAGATCTCACTTCTCTTATTAATGAATCATAAGGCACTCACAAAAGTATGCCTTTCACAAGAAAGAACTTAAGCGTCATAAAGAACACTCTCTATTGCACTCACAAATGCCTTACAATTGATCTCTCTTATAGACTTAGGGTTTTCTCTCTTGTGTTTATGTCATAGTTGTTGTGATGATTGATTTTAATTACAAAGAGTTACAAGGTTTATATAGTGTTAATACTAACCTTAGAAATCCTAAACCTAGTTGAATAAGAGTCTTTACTTGTAAGAGTCCAAATCCCATTTAAGGAAGTCAATTAAGATAAAACAGGAAATACCCATAAGTTGCCACATGAATAGTATATACGTGAACAATACCTTACTTTTAGCTTTTCGTTCTGCTCATTCCTAACATGACCTTCATGTAGTAAACTTTTTGTTGACTCTTCATTGGTCTCCAACTCAAAATGAAAACTCATCCTTGATTTTAAATGACCAATTTCTAACAAACACCTCATTGATTCAAAATCATCCTAGAAACTTTCAAAATCTTTTATCTTCGCATCTTCGGTCACCCTTATATTGTAATTACTCTGGTTAAGTCCTTATATAGAACGAACGTAACTAAGGGCAGTGGCTTAATCAGCATATCGGATGTTTTAGATGAAGCAATCTTCACTATTTTAAACAATCTCTCTAATAAAATAGAGCCTCGTATCAATGTATTTAGACATTTTGTGGAACACTTAATGTTTGCTTAGGTATATAACATTCTGGCTATTACAATACACACTGGTGTTGACATCTTCAGTGGCTATTACCTTTGCGCATATCTCTTTTAACCACACGGCCTCCTTAATAGCTTCACCAACAACTATATACTTCACTTCTGTCGTAGATAGTGCCACTACATGCTATAGAACCGATCTCCACTACACACTACACCGAAACATTGTGAATAAGTAACTCGTTAACGATATTCTCTTGTCTAGATCACCTACATAATCTGAGTCGACGTATTCTCTTACCATTTCACTCTCATTCATAGCCTTTTTATACATTAATCCATGACCGATATTCCTTTGAGAAATCTCAAAATCTACTTTAGTGAAATTCAATGATTCTTAACCAAATTTGTTATATATCTATTCACCATACTCACAGCATATGCTATATTCGGTCTTATGCAAACCATTGCATATATGATGCTCCTCATAGCATTTGCATACGGTATTTTATGATCGGTGTTGATTATTCTAGGGTGCTTGTATGTGGAATGTGTTCATCATACAAAAAATATACATATCTCATACATATATGTGCATAGCAAAAGATTAAAATTAATACAATGAGCACATGTAATACATAGTTATCAAATGAAAAACGAGATTGAGAAATTTAACCCATGAAGCCTTTTGATTAATTTGCTTGAAGTTCACCATGAAATAAAACTTTGATCAATCTTAACAATCAACAAGGGTGGATTTGATTGTCTAGAATAACAGTATGTTAATCCAGCATTTAGTTTAACTCTTAAACTTGATTCAAAGTTAAATTCATTAACTTAGTTAAATTTGTTTTTCATTTTATTCAACTCTTGAATAAAAATAAATTTAATTCATGTTTTAATGGCTAAATTAATTTGAGAAGATGATGAATAGAAAATGTTTTCAACTCTTGAAACAGTTCAATTTTCGTTCTTCATTTCTCTCTTAATTTTCTAGCCAACCAAAAACAATTAACATTTGTTTTAATCAAATTAAATTAATTTGTTTTATCTTTTGTTCAACTCTTGAACAATTAAAACAAATCTCTTTTAGTTATTACATTTAGTAACCATTTATATATTTGTTTTGTTGTTCTAACACTTAAAACACAAAATAAAGAATTTCAATATCTCAAATTGAAATGGTCACCAAATTTTAAAAACTTAAAAACTCCTTAATTTTGAATTTCATTTCTCTTTATATACTAATGCATAAATTTCAAACTAATTTGAATTTTATTTGCATTTGATTTAACTTAACCTAATCGTAGTTAACATTTAACCTTAGTTAGATTAGTTTAACTTAACCCTTAAGTTAATAAATATTTAAATATTCTAACCATAGTTAACTAACTTAATTATGGTTAGGTTAATCTTTACTTAACCATTAAGTAAAGTTAACTTAACTTAACCATATTTAACTAACTTAACCATGGTTAGGTTAACCTTTACTTAACCATTAAGTAAAGTTAACTTAACTTAACCATATGCTTAATCTTTAACCATAGTTAAATTAAATCATTTATTTAACAATTAAATAAATAATTATTTATTTTAATTATTTAACAAATAAATAATCATAAAGTGAAATGATATTTATATCCTTACTAGGCTACCAAGTTAACCTAAAGTAGGTCTCACCATTTAACCATATACTTTAGTTAACTTAAATGCTGAATTATACTATATTGAACTATTCAATACGGTAAACTGCACAAATGCTTAAAGAGTACATTCTATATTGGGACTCCCTAGGTCTACACCCGATTTGTCAAATAAAACTATTCCATGAATCCGTAATTGATGCCCCACGTACACGTTACGAATATTACAAATCAGAGCGTCAGACCATACAAGTTGAGGTCACAACATATACGTATAATCCTTCCATCATTTATACCCTGGATGTGCGGGGATATAAATCAGCACCGTCAAATTCCCGTATACACATCCTTAAACTTATCTCTAGATTCATATCTCAATAAACAATATACGCAAACACTTTTGCTATATTGTTTAACCTTGTGAAAAACTCTTTTCCCGGGTTTATGCTTATGGCCATAAGACTTCATGAAATATAATCTCAGAGCATCGGATATACAACTTACCTATATAAGCTGACAGATCCTATATCTGTGCACACTTGACTCCATAAGCATCGGACCATACCCAGCGACACATAGCGGTCAGACCATGAAAGGTCTCTGACATATATGGAACCAAAGTATGATAGATCACTCACAAGACCACCATGGCACTCAAGTCAAATGACCACGAATACTATTCAACTCGAGAGGACCTTCCTTTGACGACTTCATAGGATATCTATTGAGGTCCTCGTAAGTCTGTTCCATATCCAGTTCTGACTAGATACCTGCATGTCTATACAAGCTCTAAGCTCATGGTTAGCTAAGAACAACCATCTGAACCAGTCATATATAGACATACACTAATCTATATTATGTGAATTCACTGATAGACTCGCATTGGTGAATATAGATCAAGAACATTGTGTTTGAGACATACTTACATAATGACATTTCTTAGCACCTATTGCAACTCTTTGCAACTATGTTATTACAAGTATACTCTCAGGTCTTTATCCTATTATAGACAAGGTTCTAACTCTTTAGACCTCACTGACTCTTATAACCTGCTAACTCTTAGCATTTATAACTTTTATCTTTGCTAACTATTAGTTCTGGTCTAAACTCCTTTAGACCAGATCTGAACTCTTTCAAATCATACAGTGTCTGTAATATTACAAGTATTATACCATATAAATATGATATTAACAATTTTTATTCGAAATGTTTATTGTATAAATATTAACAATTAATATTCATACAATATTGAAATGATACGTAAGCACCAGTTCTAACACTTTATTCATCTTGGGTTTCTCCTCTTCGAATTTTGGTGACTGTGCTACTGAAAGTTTGAAATGTATAGTCAAAGGAGTAGAGACAGCCTTTGCATTGCATATACTAAACTTCTCTAGGATTTTGAGTATATATCGCTGCTATGACAAGAAGATAATGTCTCTTATTTCCCTCACAATGTCCATACCTAATATCTTTTTTCTACTCTAAAATTCTTCATCTCAAACTTTTCACTCAACTGCTTCTTCAATTTCTGTATCTCTTTCATATCTCTACATGCGATCAACATATCATCTACATACAGAAGTAAATACATCACCATTTCACTATACAAACTCTTAAAGTACACTTATCCATCATACTTGCTCCTACTAAACCCTTATCGAATCTCTTATACCACTGTCTAGGTGATTGTTTTAACTCATATAATAACTTCTTTAGCAAACAAGCATGCTCCTCTTTATTGGGCTTTACAAACCCTTGTGGCTATGACATATAAATCTTCTCTTCAAGCTCTTCAATTAAGTAAGCTATCTTCACATCTATTTGCTCTAAATATAAATCAAGGTTCGTAAACATGGCTAATAGAATCCTAATGAATATATGCTTGACGATTAGAGAGAAATATAAAAGTTTATCCCCTCTCTCTGAGTAAAACCCTGTACAACAAGCCTAACCTTAAACTTTGTAGGCTCCTGAACCTTATACACCTATTTGCACCCAACTAATTTATTTTGACGACTATCTACAAATACCCAGGTATTATTATTTCTAAAAGAATTAATCTCTTCTTTTATAGTCTGCTACCATCAATCTTTATTCTCATTCTTTATAGCATTAGTGTATGTCTTAGGCTCATCAAACTTAAGAGTGTAAGTAGAATTGAAAGTATGAGTGTCTAAATCTAATTTTGCATACCTGATTGGCATGTTTATCATTCTCCTTAGACTATCTCTGACTAGTTGATACTCTTCAAGTTCTATCTCAAGAGATCTAGCCTTACTTTGGGTAGACTTGGAGAAACTCGCTAGTGTTCTTAGCTCAACATCAAAGGTTACCTTGTTAAAGTGCTGATCTGAGGTCATATTATATCTATACTTAGGCTCCACTTTAACTTCAACTAATTTGGGTGCTGAATCTTCCTTGGATACATGTTCTTCTTTCTCATCTTCTTGGGGATCAGACCGACACCAACTAGTAACACTTACAGCCATCCAGATCTGGGTTTCATACATAACACAGCATACATCAATCTACCTCCAGCTAATGCATATGGTATATTAGACATTCTAACATTTTCATCTTCTTATTGAGGTCACTTCCTCTTAAAAAGATGAGTGTCATATCTGAAAAATACATTAACTATTTATAGTTATTAAAGTTTTAGCTTTCCAGAACATAGCCTATCTACAAAGATTGGGATAGTCCTATCATCTTTCTAACTCTATATCTATAATACTTTATAGCTAGTATAAAGGATGTATTTTCAAAAATGTTTATGGAGAAGTTCTTATTCAAATAACTCTTGTCCGACTAACTTACAATATATCAACGTCATTTTCGACATTGAATATGTCTTTCATATAGAGAACTAAAAAGACAATTATCCTAACACTGCCCTTTTTGTACACAAATGCTTTCTTTTCTTTCTTAATGAAATTAAATCCTCTAATTACCTTATCAAAACAAATATTACATCCTTAGAAAAATTGCTGAAATTTGAATTGACTTTAGCATGGGTACTGGTGAAAAAGTTTCATTATTAACCAATCCTAAATCTTTTAGTATAATCTTTTATCACCAATCGGACTTTGAAAGTCCCTACCTTTATTTTGGGCTTATGCTTCCACTGCATAAATCTTATTTACAATAAATAGGAATAATTCCTATAGAAAACTTAACCAAGTCTTGGAATTGAGTGTCATACCTTGAGTCCATTTCAGACTTCATAGCACTTTGCTATTTTTCTGAATCAATATCTAATACTACCTCTCTATAGGATAAAGGATAATTTCCTTCAAGTAAGAAAACCTCGAGAGCACATACAGGTATCAAGCATACCTAATATATGATATTTGATATCTCTTCGGACCTACTGGAGAGTTTGTTTTAAAGGTATTTCACTTAATTAAGCTTTAAGCTCTGTCATTGGCTCATAATTCTTATTTGATTTCACAAATTTCAATCTTTCTACAATCCCCACAATCTATGAGAAATATTTTCTCTAGGAAGGCGGTGTAATAAGAAATGAACACATTTCATTCATCTAGATCATCTATGGGCACTCCGATTAAGTACAAGCAGCACATAAAGATGTGCTCCGATACTAATTTAACAATGTTCTATGCGTAGGGTGAGTGTATATATTTAAATTATATTTTTACATGTCACAGATACAAAATGTATGCAGTGGAATATTAAATATATCCTATTACATTAATGAGATAAAATGGAGCTCACACTTGAAACGTGCTTTAGACAATTCTAATTGAGGACGTAGTGGGATACCTTGAGCTAGAATGATAACCTCATTTTCTCAAAAGGAATTTATTACTAGAAGCAACTTTTGCTTTTAATTATCGCTTTGCCTTAACTACCATCATTATAGCCAACTAAGATGAACTTAGTGGCTATACAACTCAAGCATGAAGTGTTGTAAATTTGAGAAGCAAAAATGCACCTCATGTTTGATTCAAATAATTAAAGGCAATGTGTTAATTTAAGTGGTCAAATGAGAGTATAAAGAGTGGCCAAATGCCTTTTATCTTCAATGCCACCACTTGTTTAAGAATTAAAATGTCCAAATGCCTTTTATTTTAATGCCACCACTTACTTAAGAAAAACCATGACAAGGCCACCTTTTAGTTATACTTTAATTTAGCTGAATTCATTATTTCAAATGGTAACATTAAATTACTATTAATATTATGTCATGTGTCATGCTATTACAAATTAATAGCATGATATGTGGTATCCAATGAATGGATGAAATGGCAAGTCCCACCTGCCAACATCCTAGTATTAACACTTAAACTCCGACAATTCTTTGAGAAATCCTAAAATAATTTCGGCTTACCAAGAACTTCCCAGATTAAACTATTTAATTCGGTGCGCTACCCCAGTGGTTAATGAGTATACTTTATATAGTAAGACTCCCAAGGTTCATACCCATTTGTCTTATGAAACTCTTTCGTAAGTCCATAAATGATACCCCACATACACGTTATGGAAATAACAAAACGGTATGTTGAACAATTCAAGTTGAGGTTAATATATATTTGTATAATCCCTCCATCATTTATATTCTGAAAGAGTAGAGACATAGATCATCACCTTCAAGTCTCCATATGCTTATCCCTAAAATTAACTCAGATTCATATTCCCATAAACAATATCCACAAACACTTTTGCGATATTATTTCCATCACAGGAAATATTTTTTTGGATTTGTACCTTATGGCTATAAGATGTTTTGGAATACAATCTCAGAGCGTCTGGATATACAACTCACCCATATAAGCTGATGAATCCCATATCTACACATTGAATTTTATAAGCATCATACCATACATAGGTCGTCAAATTATGAAAGGTCTCAGACATATATGGAACCTAAGTATGGTAGATCACTCACAAGCCACCATAGTGCTCAAGTTAAGGGACCACAAATACTACTCAACTCAAAAGGACCCTCTATTAATGGCTTTATGAGATGTCTATTGGAGGTCCTAGTTAAGTCTATTCAGTACTTAGTCCTCACTGAATACCCGCATGTCTATACTAGCTTCCACTAAGTTCATGGTCTGCTAAAACTAACCATCTGGACTATCTAAATATAGACATACACCAATTTATGTTAAATAAGGTTTATTTTTATAGACATGCATCAGTGAAAATAGATCAGAACATAACGTTCGAGGACATACTTGCACAATGATATTTTTAGCACTATTTGCAACCATTTGTAACTATGTCATTGCTAATCCTCGGGTTTTTATCCCATTTCAGATAAGGCTCTGACTCTTTAGATCACTGACACCCTTATAACCTACTAACTCTGAGTAGTGCTAACTCTTAGCAATTATAACTCACAGTGTTACTAACTTTTAGCCCTCGTCTAAAGGAGTTTAGGCTAGATCTAAATTCCTTCAGATTATACAATGTCTGAAATGTTACAACCATATTACAATATATATATTAAATATTAATGATTTTATTTGAAATGCTTATTGTATAAATATTAAACAATTTTTATTCATAAAATATTGGAATGGCACATAAGCACCATTTTCAACAAAACAGTTCAAAGTTATTGCCCTTACTTCTATATTACCACCACTGTCATGCCCCAGACCCAAAAGATCTGACACACGACATCACTTACATTCATTCAATAATACTTAAACATTCATTTTAATTTCTTTCAGAATTATAGCAATTGAATTATGACTGGGACAATTAGTAAACCAGAGATACGCAGAGTTTTCTCAGAGATTAACACTCTACTACGTCACCAGTAGCAACTTTGTTACCGGAAGCCCAGAATATATTCATTGCAAATTCTTACTTAAAATCAATCCATTACTACACTTGGTGAAACTTAAACTAAATCCAACCACACACAATAAAATAATACATAGGTATTTATTCACTAGGGACAAATCAAATATCTTATCCCACGTGTCCCCAAATGAAACACTTAGCAACCTAACAACTTAGGGAACCCAAGGAACAGCAGAAGTCTTGCCAAATCCGCTAAGCACACATGTACCTTATTTACTTGAAATCACCATAAACTATAATAAGTATAAAACTCAGTAAGCATACTAGTTTTTCATATATCAAATACAAATACATATATGTGCACAATGCATATGTATGATATGTTGTGATCAATCAAAATCATAATCTTATCAAATCACATATCATGTAAGCGCTTACACATTCTTTCAAAACACATAATAGGAATACCATCACTCAACTACTACTTAGTAGGACTTACATATCACATATCACATAATGAGCCAAATGTCACTCGTAGGTGACATACCGTATGAGAGGAATAGTACAAGTGAGGTCTTCAAATTACACATATATAATGCTCATGCCCGAAGGTAAAAGCCAAACCCTCACCCTGATCATCGGTGAGTCCTCTCACATACACCAATACGCCATCACACGAATGTGATGACTCACACTTCCTTTAGGTACCAATAGGATCCTCCCTATATACGGAACACATAACATATAACAATCCCGAAGGAAAGGCCACACATAAAGGCTCCACAAATCACATAAAATGCCTACTAAGTTAACAGTGAGTTTATGTACCCTCAAAACACAAAATATTTCTCATGGACATATTACACTTCAAAAGCTTTCTTTGTTAAACATATCTTATTTTGAAAGCTCACTTTAAAAAAAAAACACATGTATGTCTATGCTCAATGTCAATGCTCACATTCATAAACATATATTCATATTTCATATCAAAATATACTTTGACATAGCATAAACATATTCTTAACCACATTTACAAAATCATTCATAACACTTACTATGTTTATTGTGATTCCAGTAAAAAGTCTAGTATACTTACCTCTTAACACTTTCAGCTACAAGGCTTAAATCTCCTTAACCTATCAATGGAGATTAATCCTTTCATAAGCCTCACAATTCAAACAAAATACTTTAAATAGCTTACAAAATTATACACAATGCATTTATCACATCAAATTGGTCTAAATACTTGGTTTCTCAAAACATGTCATTCTGACCACTTACACTTAACAAAATTTTCTAATACATCAAATGATGTCCAATTACTCCAAAATCAGAATATATCATTCTTGACTCATATATCCTTCTTATATATGAATAGTATATCAAAATTCCTACACAATCCATTCCATACACACCATCGAATCCAAACTACAAACCTAACAGGATCAAGATACTTACTGAACAGTATTCAATCTCCTAATTTTATAAAATCATATACTAACTCAAAAATTATAAAACTATCATATAATTACTCTTAACACATATCTCAGTCCATGATAAATATTTCACTTCCAAATCACTGCCAAAAGTATTTTAAAACTATTTTATTTCATAGCTTTAAAAATATGTTAATCAAATACTGTAATGAGCGGATATACTTTAGAAAATCATAACATTTCAACCACATTGATCTAAATTCTCAATTCCGAGTATATCATATTAGACATATAAAATTATCATATTCCACAAATTCGTAATTTTTGAAGATCATTCAGTAGGACAAACATTGTTCGTCACTGTATTATACTGTTTACATAGGAAATTTCCAGAATTTCAGGGTCCTTTTAGTAAATTCACAACAAATTCAATTTATGGAATTTTGAATCGATTCAAAGTCTCAGATGATACTAAACATGTCTAATTCCATATACTCAAAATTCAAAATCATAATCGAATCACAACAATTTATAAAATTCTTGGATCAAGAGACTATCAAGCAGAAATTCTACAATCCATCATGATTTATAAAACTATCTTATAGATCATCATCAATTCTCAAAATATCATACGAAATACACATCAAATCCTCAATTATACATATTTCCAGAAATTAAAACTTAAAGAAATTAACATAATTAACACCAATAAATTGAGAAATAGTTGTGATATACCTCTTAAAATCCAAAATTCTAATTTCTTCTTCTTTTTCTTCTCCTTCTTCTCTTTCTCTCCCCTCTTTTCTCTCTTTTCTCTCTCTAAAAGAGGTACCTCGACCAAAATGAGAGAATTAGGGTTTTAAAAGTGTATTTTTATACTAAGTGGCTAATTTTTGGTATTTACGAATTTACCCCCAAAACTTTCAAAGTATTACAATTTGGTCGCTAAAATAAATCTAAAGTCTTGCAATTAAACCCAATGCTAATAGTATCACCTTAACCTATACAAACACTACTAATAACAATATATAAATCAAGTATCACCAACATACAAATAAAATACGTATATTTATATATATATAAATACTTATTCTTACCAGTCGTGGATACTGATTACTACAACCACCCCCTCTAGTTTTCGAGGAGTGAGGAGTGAAGTGTCAATTGAGAGCTTATCTCGTAGATCTACCAAAATAGGGGTGGTTGATCTTGTGGATCCATGATGACCTTCAAAGGGGCCACTAAGAACTTAGAAGGTCTTTTCTTTTTATTAGCCAAGGAGCTCCATAAGTCGCTTCCTCTCACGACTCTATTAGTTCAACCTCTTTATAAGATAAGAAATGTGAAATCCCCCTAGATTTCTTATCTGACCTAGGGGTCTCAAAAGGTTAAGTACATTTTTTGCTCCTCTAACTGTCGTACATTTCTGCCAAAAAGAAAAGAAAACAAAAGGTGAAAATTAAAATTAATGAAACAATCAAAGTTTTTAAGAAGTTTAAACTCTATCAAGAATTAGGATTACTTTTTCCTCCTCTATTCTTTTCTAGCAACTCACGTAGCTTGCCAACCATGCTTGTTCTTTCTAAATTCTCTTAGGAGAGAAGTTATTTACTTTTAGGATTTAGTGACTTGATCTCTCTTCCCAAGTGAGCTCAGGTTTTGATTTTAAGTGGTCACTACAATAAAAAAACTGACCAGGTTATAAGTATTGGTGTCGATTATAACTAGGGTATATGCATGTGTATTTGTGTTCATTGTACAAAATATGTATCTTATACATATTTATGCGCAGCATAATAATTAAAAACAATCAATAAACTCAAATAATATATTAATCGATTAATATATATATATAAAGGGTTTGAAATTTACTAATTGTAATAATCTAGCACTTGGTTTAACACTTAAATCTGCTTAAATTACATTTAATGGCTAGGCTTTTTAAAGAATACAATTACTAGTGATTTCATCTCTTGAAATCAAAGACCAAAGTAACAATTTCTTTTCAATTTCTTCATCTCACTTGGCCGGCCATTTCATGAATTTTTTTTCAAAGCAACCAAACCAATTTCATTGCTTTGTTTTAAGCATCACCCATTTCACACACAACACATATCTATATATGTATTAAAATATATAATATAATAATCATAAATATATATACTTGGTCACCAAGTATATTATAATATTAATAATATTATTATATCTATTAATATAATATATTATTATATTATAAATAATAAATTCTTTTGATTTGTTAACTATTAAATAATCAATATATAAAATTACTATTTTGCCCCTTTTACATGATTACCAAGTATACCCCTAAGTGAGTCTTACCACACCATACACTTAGCTAAACTTAAGCAATAGCCTACAATATACCACATGTCATTATACAATTAGTAAATAATATTTGTTAACTAATTAATGTATTTAGCACTTAAACACAAACACGCACGCATCCCGTGGTCATGCTGGATATTATTAGACTGAACAATTTAATTTTGTACGCTGTCCTAGTGCATAACGAGTACACTTCATATTGCAGGACTCCCTAGGTCTACACCTAATTCGTCAAATGAAACTATTCCATGAGTCCGTGACCGATGCCCCATGCACACATCATAAATATTACAAATCAGTGCATTGGATCATACAAGTTGAGGTCATAATGCATACATATAGTCCTTCCGTCATCTATATCTTGAATGTATGAGGACATAGATCAACACCGTTAAATTCCCATAAACTCATCCATAAACCTATCTCCAGACTTGTATCTCACCGGACAATATATGCAAACACATTTGCTATATGGTTCAACCTTGTGGGAAACTCCTTTCTTGGGTTAATTACTTATGACCATAAAACTTTCTGAGATACAATATCGAAGCATTTGGATATAAAACTCTCTATGTGAGCTGATGGATCCCATACCTATAAACACCAGACTCTATGAGCATCGGACCATACCCAACGACATGCAGCAGTCAGACCATTAAAGGTCTCTGACGTTCGTGGAAGTTAAGTATGGTGAATCACTCATAAGCACACCGTAACGCACAGGTCAGAGGACGACGTATACTACTCAACTCGAGAGGACCTTTCATTGATGGCTTACATAGTATGTCTATTAAGGTTCTCGTGAGTCTATTCTATACCTAGTTCTAACTAAATACCTATATGCCTATACGAGCTCCAAGCTTATGGTCAACTAGTAGCAACTATCTGTACCTTACAAATATAGACATATATTAGTCTATATTAAAAAGGATTCACCGACAAACCTAGATTGGTGAAACTAGATCAGAAACATAATATTTGAGAATATACTTACATAATAATATTTTCTAGCACCTGATTACAACTCTTCCAACTACGTAATTACTAGTACACCCTTAAGTCTTTGTCCTATTACAGACAAGGCTAACTCTTATCCTTGATCTAAACTCATTTAGATCAGATTTGAACTCTTTTAGATCATACAATATTTGTAGCGTTACAAGTATATACCATATAATTAAAATATAATTAGTGATTTAATAAAATATAAATCATATAAATATCAAATATTCATTAAAACAAGGATGACACGTAAGTAAAACCCTAACAATAAGAAATCATATAAGATACCCATAAGTGTAAGAACATAAACACTATAAATTGACAAATACCTGATCTAAAAATGACCCGAGGACAATACACGTAGTTGAGCACTCCTATGTGCTCTTGGCCTCACTCTCCACCAACAAAAATTATAAATGGTTTCAATCATAATAACTACTAGGTATATCTTGAATAGGAGAAAATTTCTTCTTACCATTAGCAGAGAGGTAACAATCATGGCATTTTGCCCCAGCGATCACACAATTCTCGCTTGACAAGAATTGAGATTTTCAAGTTCAAACCAATCTCTATAAAAGGCCATTCATCCCTAGCCTTTAGAGAACACACAACAAACTTAAGAGACACAAAACAAAAGTCTAAAAGAGTAATTTGACATCTAAAAATGTTTATTATTGATTGTATCATATTTTCTTATTATTTTTACCGTCATTCTCTTGTAGCTATAAACTAATTTTTCTTTCTAAGGTTAATACTTGAACTCAATATGTGTACTTAATTGTCATATCTTTCTAATATGTAATAAACTTTTTTCTTTATTATTCAAATTATTTTTTCTTAATCCTTCATTATATATGGCAAATATTGTTATTGTTTTGATAATATTTTGATAAACTCGAAAGAGGCATCATTATATTTAGACTTAGATAATTTGATGCATGACTACAGAGTAACATAAGTTATATATACATGTTTCAAATTAGGATAAGAATATACCTAATTAGCATTTGTGATCGGTAAGACTTGTTCTTAATGAATCTTAATTTATTAAATACTATAGGAATATAAGTATTTGGTAAATTAAGGTATACTTGCATGACCTTGGGAGAGGCTTGTGAATACATTAGTGTTTTAATCAATAATAAGAACTAAATGATTTAAATATTAGAAGATTAATCATTAGAAAGCCTATTGAGAGATAGTATTAATCCTAAGTTTTCTCTATATTACTACTTTTAATATCTCTTGACATTATGTTATTGCTTTTATTTTCCAAATTCATTATTAGATTTTGATTTTTCTAAATAATTACTAAAAAGACATAATTTTAGTGCTTAGTAAAAAGAGGATTTTATCCCTGTGGGTTTAACATGAGACTCTTTTGTCCTTTTATTATTTGTACGATAGCGTATATTTGCACTAAATTTTATGTTCTAGATTGACGTTGTTACCAGGGATAATAATCTACGTTTTCACCAATATTAATACCATTCTTTCTAGTTTTAACTTCAGATTTTACTTTCTTATTTTCACTTTAATTTTTAATTTTCTTTCTTTAAAGGTATATCAAAAAGTAAAAACTTGATTGCACTTGATTCGAAAATAAAAAGAACTTTAAGAAGAATTAGAAAAGAGAAAAATCAAGTTAACACCATAGAAGATCAAGTACCAAATGCACTTAATATAGAAGCAAGACCGCTAAGGGAATATGTTGTTCCTTTAGTCAATGAAATCCATTCAAGTATTAAAATGCCAACTGTTCATGCCAACAACTTCGAGATTAAGCTAAACACAATTTAAATGCTCAAAGACTCGGTGCAATTTAGTGGACTACCCAATGACAATCCAAGCATGCACATCATCAACTTCTTAGAGATATGTGACATATTCAAGTACAATAAGGTGTCTAATGATGCAATCTGGCTATGATTATTCCTTTTTTCTTTGAGAGACAAAGCAAAGAGCTAGTTACTATCACTTCTATCAGGATCTATAGCTATATAGGATGATCTCCCTAAAAAATTTCATATTTAAATTCTTTTCACTTGCCAAAACTGCCAAGATGCAAAATGACATCACATCCTTTCTACTAGATAGAAAATCTCTCAATGAGGCACGAGAAAGATACAAGGATTTGCAAAGAAAATGCCTTCACCATGGAGTGCCCAAATGGAAGCTTGTATAAATATTTTACAATAGACATGTAAAGAAAATTGTAGATGTTGTAGCTAGAGGAGCACCCATGAACAAATCCCACATATAAAACTTATGATCTACTAGATGAAATGGCATTCAATGCCTACCAATAGCCCACCGAAAGAGCAACCTCAAGAAAAATCGTTGGACTACATGAAGTAGACACTTTAACCACATTATCCACCAAAGTCAACCTCTTAACCAAATAATTAAGCACCTTGGAAGTTAATGCCATCAAAGCCAACCAATCATTTACGATTTATGTGGAGACAACTATACTAATGGGCAATGCATATAAATAACATAATATGTAAGGAACTTCAACCGCAACAATCCCAACTCAAATTTCTACAACCCTGGATGGAGGAATCACCATAACTGCTCATGGAACAATAATAATTAAGGGCAACATTCCAAAATGCCTCCTGAAGTTTAACCACAAGCTCAATAACAGAAAATGCCAGACATAGAAGACATATTCTTACAATACATGAAAAGAACAGAGGCACTTCTTCAAAGTTAAGTAGCCTTATTTGAAACCTTGGAGAATTAAGTAGGGCAACTCACTGCAACAATGAACAATCACTTGCAAGAAACCCTACCAAGCAACACTGAAGTTAATCCCATAGAAGAACATTGTAAAGTTGTCACATTAAAAAGTGAGAAAGAATTTTAAGATAACATAATGTCAAAACCACATGAAGAAGAAGATATACCACAAAAGAAGGAATAAGAAAGTCAAGCAAGGAAGGAAGAGAATGAAGTACAACTGCTTAAGAAGCAAACAGACCGTCATCCACTACTTTTTCCCCAAAGGTTGCAAAAACAAAAATTAGATAAGCAAATTTTCAAATTCCTTGAAATTTGTAAGAAATTATATATTAATTTTCATTTTGTAGATGCACTACAGCAAATTTCGAGCTATGTGAAATTCATGAAGGATATCATATCAAGAAAAAGTAGAATAAATGACTTCGAGACCATGGCATTAACGGAGCTCAAAGATCTTAGAAGCTTCACCATACCATGCAAGATCGTTCTCTTAACTTCCAACTAGCGGATCGTTCTCTTAACTATCCCAAAGGATTCATTAAAGATGTAACAGTCAAAGTTGATAAATTCATCTTCCCTACTGACTTCATTGTTGTAGATATGGAGAAAGATCGTGAAATCCCCATCATACTGGGCCGAACATTCATAGCTACTAGAAAAACATTAATAAATTTCCAAAAAAAAAGAACTTGCCATAAGAAATAAAATGAAGAAGTTACCTTTAATATCTTCAAGGTAATAAAGTTCCCTAGAGACATTAATGGCAACTTAATTCATGATGAAATAGATCAAGAGGTACAAAATGTCTTCAGCATCCATTTCATTCAAGATCACTTAGAAGATGCTATCATCAATGGACAAGAAGCCAAGAATCATAAAGCAAAGGAATATATGAGCACACTCCGCAAAATGCCAAGGTATGATCTCTTTAGACTTTATTTTGAACCCTTCGATAAATATACATATCTTGAGGCACTCAGTAAGCCTTCTATAGAAGAACCACCTAAGTTAGACCTCAAATCACCTCTAAGTCATCTAAGGTACGCATTGTTTGGAAACTATTCTACTCTTCCTATTATTATGTCTAACGATTTTAATGAGCAATATGAGGAAAATATTTTGAGAACTTTAAGAGCGCAAAATTCTACCATTGGATAGATCATTGCTGACATCAAGGGAATTAATCCTTCATTTTGCATACAGAAAATCCTACCCGAAGAAGGACATAAATCCACCATTGAGTAGCAACGAAGACTTAATCCAATCATGAAGGAAGTAGTAAAGAAGGAAATAATTAAGTGGCGATACATTAAAATCATCTATCCGATTTCTGACTGTTTATAGGTAAGTCCAATCTAATGTGTACCAAAGAAATGAGGATTCACAGTGATCACTAATGGCAACAATGAATTAATCTTAACTTGTACTATCATTGGTTGGAGAATATGCATGGATTACCATAAGCTCAACAAAGCTTCAAAAAAATCACTTCTCTTTACCCATCATTGATCAAATACTCGACTAACTTGCTGAACATGAGTACTACTGCTTCCTAGATGGATATTTTGGCTGCAATCAAATAGCCATAGCCTTTGAAGATCAAGAGAAGACCACATTCATATGTGGATATGGTACATTTTCCTTTAAAAGAATGTAATTCGAACTTTGCAATGATTCAGCTACCTTTCAAAAATGTTAATGGCAATCTTCTTCGACATAGTGGAAAACTTCTTAGACGTATTTATGGATGATCTTTTAGTTTTTAGGGACTCTTTTGACTGTTGCTTAGATCATTTAAAATTTGTATTGAAAAGTTATGAGAAGACAAATCTAGTGTTAGATTGGGAGAAATGCTACTTCATATTGAAGGAAGGTATAGTTCTGTGATACAAGATTTCTTCTAAAGGGATAGAAGTTGACAAGGAAAAATAGACACTATAGAAAAATTTCCACTACCCCACTAATGACAAAGGAGTTAGGAGTTTTCTTAGCCATGCTGGATTCTATAGGCGATTCATTAAAGAGTTCTCTAAAATCTCCAAACCCCTTTGTAACATTCTTTTGAAAGATGTGTAGTTTAATTATGATCAAGATTATCTACATGCCTTCAAAACCCTAAAGAAAAAACTCACAACTACCCCATCATTATAGCGCCTTACTGGTCTCCTATTTGAACTCATGTACAATGGTAGTGACACAACTATAGGAGCAGTATTAGGCTAAAGAAAGAACAATGTTTTCCTTTCCATCTACTATGCTAGTAAAACCTTAAATGAAGCACAAGGCAATTACACTACCACGAAAGAAGAACTATTAAAAGTAGTGTTTTCTTTTGATAAATTCAGATCCTATCTTATTGGTGTCAAGGTGTCCGTCTACACTGACCATGCTGCCATCAAATAGTTGATCACCAAGAAAGATACTCAACCTAGATTGATCTGTTGCTGGCCACTTATTATGATAGAAAGGGCACGGAAAACCAAGTTGCTGACCACTTATTATGACTAGAAGAAACATACAGTGAAGCGATGACCGTTAATGAAACTTTTTTAAGCGAACAACTTTTGGTAACTCAACACCTCGAGGTATGGTATACTGATTTTGCTAATTTTCTTGATAGTGGTATT
Source organism: Ailanthus altissimus (assembly GCA_946807835.1). Lineage (NCBI taxonomy): Eukaryota > Viridiplantae > Streptophyta > Magnoliopsida > Sapindales > Simaroubaceae > Ailanthus > Ailanthus altissimus. Next base: position 11,692,958 of record OX327706.1, on the reverse strand, counting down.
TTGCCTCCTAACTTGTCTTTGCAGCAAAAGAAAAAGTTCTTACATGACCTAAAGTTATACTATTGAGATGACCCATTCCTAACCAAATCATAAGAAGGTGTCCCATATGAAGAGACCAAAAGCATTCTTCAACACTATCATTGGAGTGACTATAAAGGACATTTTAGAGGAGACAATACAGCAACCAAATTATTGCAAAGCAGATTTTCCTAGTCTATCTTGTTCAAAGATGCATACTTTTACTCTAGTAAATGTGATAGATGCCAAATGTTATGAAACATCTCAAATAAAAAAGAGATGTCGCTTCAGAATATTCTAAATTTAGAATTATTTAATGTTTGGAGAATTGATTTCATGGGACCATTACCACCATTCTATAGGCAAAAATACATCCTGGTGGCAATAGATTGTGTTTCAAAATGGGTAGAAGCAGTGGTTCTTCCAATAAACGATGCTAAGGTAGTACTTAAATTCCTTTGCAAGAACATCTTCACAAGATATGATACTCCTCGAGCAATCATCAGTGATGACGAGTCATATTTCTACAATAAATACTTCTCTGCCCTTTTACACAAATATGGAGTCAGGCATAAGATCGCCATAGCCTATAATCCTCAGACTAATGGGCAAGCCGAAGTATCAAATAGTAAAGTCAAACAAATCCTTAAAAAAATGGTAAAGCCAAGACAAAAGAATTAGGCCATAAGATTAAATGATACATTATGGGCCTACCACGCAGCCTACAAGACACCAATTGAGATATCTCATTACCGACTTATTTTTGAAAAAAGCTTGTCACTTTTTAGTAGAGCTCGAGCATAAAGCATATTGGGCTATTAAACCCTAAATTTTGACTTACATGCAATTGAAGAGAAAAGACTACTGCAATTCAATGCCATGGATGAGTTTAGACTTCAAGTATATAATAATGCCAAGCTCTACAAAAAGAAACCAAAAGATGGCATGACCAAATGATCGTCTGGCATCTTCTGAGTACTCAAGGTGTATCCCTATAGAGCCATAGAGTTAGCAAACAAAAAGACCAATTAGCCTTTTAAGGTTAATGGACAGCGAGGAAAACACTATTGAGGAGGAGACTTCGATCACCAACAATCTTCAATCACCTTCAAAGAGTCCTAAAGAGCATTACGTCAAGATGATGGCGTTAAATCAAACGCCACTTGGGAGGCAACCCAAGGTAATAGTTGTATTTAGTTTTATATTTTTTTTACTTATTTAATATCACTCCTTTCCTGTTTTAGATTAAAAAAAAGAATAAAAAAATAGTATTTTTAGAGCTAGCGTTGCAGTGAAATACCACAAGTCAGTAACACTTCAGCAATTCATCTACTACCACTCTAACGGAAATTCCAGTAACTAGCCAAGAGTTAAGCTTTTAGCATTTTAGTGAAACAAATTTACCATTTCAGTGCCACAGCATCGCTTTAGTGACAAGCATCCAACTCCGCAGTGAAAATTCAAAATGAAATCCAATCGTTACCTCATAAAATTGCTTCAGTGAAATAAGGCATACTATTCTAGTGATAACTCGGTTACAAGAATCAAGGCATTTTCATAAGAATGCTGGAGCGATATAACAAGTTTCACCCTAGCGATGCATCATCGCTGCAATGAAATAAGATATACCACTGCAGTGAAACTAAAAGTTCAAAACTAAAAAAGGCCGAGTTAATGTAAGTTTTTCACACCACTCAATATAATTTTTACTTACTTTTTCTCAGTTTTCCAGTAACACAATAATGGCTCTTAAGAAATAATGTACTATTGCCAACAGTAGTGCAACATATGATGCCATGCATTTCATATCCACCAAGACAAAAGCCTGACATATCGATGTGGTCTTAAAGAAGGAATTTATTGGTGAAAAGGGTTGTGACTTGAAGAACCTCAATATTCTAAATATAAGGTTAATGATCTAAGAATGTCATTGGAAACAATTTTGCGCAAAACCCAACCACAACATCATCCCCATAGTATGTGAATTTTTTGCCAATGTTAGCCAGCTAGATAACTATGAACAAGTATTTGTTTGAGGTAAGAGAGTGGAATTCGATCCTGCAATGATTAATACCCACTATGGACTACTAGCAGAGATTCAAGATTATATGGTCGAGCTAAAGAATCATCCCAACTATAAGGAGATCATTAACATTCCATATACACTGGGTGCACATTAGAATGTCGTCAATGATGTTTCAATGACATTTCTATCTCGCTATATGCACTTAGAGGTTAAGGCCTAATATAAATTCTTTGCCTCACGACTTACGCTAATTTCCCACACTAGTGACATCACCAAGCTCCACTACATCTACCTCTTCGCCATCATTACCCACCATCTCATTGACATTGGAAAAGTAATCCACACAGAAATTATGGCATGTGCTCACCTCACCGGCTATCTATTCTTCCCTTATTGATCACGACTTTGTGTTCACAAGTCGATGTTACTCAAGACCAAAGGGAAGAAAGATATGCTCCTACAACTGTTATCTCCATCCCTATCGTTTGGCGGGCGATTGCTACTAACCCATTACTTACTGAGGCACCTCAGCCTACTGTTGCTAATGTATTGAATCGACCTTTGCCTATTCATGTACGACTAGCTCAAATTAAGGCTCACATGGCTAATCAATAGCATGGTGTTAATACCTTCCGAAGGTATATGATCTAGTGGACCTAATCGATTGTCGCATCTTTTGGGATTGATCCTTTGACTCTACTCCAACCGTCAGTGATTCCTTCTCCACCACCACCCTCTAATATTGATTTTGATGACCTCCTCTTTGATCCCAATGACTTGGATGACTAATGCTTTGGCTTCAAAGGGAAGTGTCTCTAATTTTTCTTTATATGAGAACTATGTTTCATTTTAAGTTTAGAGGGATTTAACTTTTATTTAACTTTTATGTTATCTTTATTTTATGTCATTTATGTTTTATTTTGTTAAGAATCAATTTAAAGAAGAAAAAGAAAAAAGAGTAATAAAATTATGCTTACTAAAACTTATGCTTACTCTATTGTAATTCTTGTTTCTTATATGTTTTCTTTTATTTTCTGTCTATTTTTGTTAGGTTGTTAAGATAATCACTAGTCTATAGTAAGAAATTGAATACATGGTTGAATTTATTTTCACAAATCCCTAGGAAATTATAGATACATGAGATAATTCTTTGTTATCTAAATTTAAAGATAAGTTCAACCGTATTTATAATCACCATTCTTTAAGTACTATATAAGCATGAATAGTTATAACTATTACTTAGAAATTCTTATACTTTAGGGAGTACACTACAATCTCAAAAAGGGAGTACACCACAGTCTCAAAAATCGACACTCTAGAACTTGTCTTTACTTACTACTTGAAGCGAAATCCTAAGAAATACATTAATAAAAAAATAGCATTAAGCCATGTTTGGACTGATTAAGCCTTTCTAGCCTACCTTAATTATATATTTATCCTTAGTACCCCATTTTAAGCCTAGTGACCTTTTTTTTCTATTTAACTACATAACAAGCTCAAGACTCAAAGTTCATTTATCCAGAAAATTACCTATAATGGGGTACTATGGATAAATATATAATACTCTTGAAAAGAAAAAAGTTGTGGTTGTATAGGGTACTACAGGAAAATAAGTTCGCGTGATATTTGTTAATCTAAGTTTGAGGGTATGAAAAACGCCCACAAATACCCCCAGCATAAGAAAAAGAAGAAACTCTTTGAAAAATAATGGTTGAAAAGAAGAATGAAAAATACAATAAATTTGGGGGAGGAAATAGTACAAGAAAAAGAATCACTACTACAAAAATGGCCTTCACTAACGCTAAGTTAGCATCAGTGAAGGGTTTCACTGACACTGTCTTATAGTGTCAGTGTTGCTCAAGCCAGAAATTTACTGACACCATTTATGGTGTCAGTAAATCTCTAATATCAGGGTATCAGTGAATCGCTAATACCATGGTATTAGAGAATTCTTGTTACCATGGTATTAATGAATTTTTGACACTATGGTATCAGTAAATCTCTGACACCACGGTATCAGAGAATTACTGATACCATGGTATCAGTGAATCACTGACACTATAGTATCAAAAAATCACTAACACCGTAGTATTAAAAAATTGTTGATACCATGATATCAGTAATATTTAGTGTTCATTTATGGAAATATAAATTAGGTTTTTAATGATTTAGAATTAGAATTATTGGACCAAAATTTTAAATATATATTTAAACTTGAATTCCATAACATTTAAATATACACCAAATTATTAAATGGTATGAAACTACATCTTATAACCACTATAATCAAAATATCACCAAAGTGACATAGCACTACAATTGTTAAATAGTATGAAAGTACCTTAAACTTAGTTTCATAAATATTGTAAAATATCCCAAACTAATTTAAAAACATAAAATAATCCAAAACATCCCAGTGTTTGAAGATTAGTTAAACACATAGCCACCACATTAGATTTGCACAAACCAACACTTCGTCAAAAGAGTTGAAGCAATTCATCTACAACTTAGTGGTAATTGAGCAAAATAATCCACAGTCGCCTCTATCAAAATAAATAGAAATACATGAGTAAATTAAAAATGTAGAACAATGTACTTAACTTATAAGATATTGAAATGATAGTACAAGAATAAAAATCACATCCAAACTAGGTTAGAGAAAAAAAAAAGTAAGTTATTGCACTAGGTAACAAGTGCTAAAAGTGCTTATATGTAACAAGAAAGGTAAAGCATTTATAGAATATATTTATCAAGAAAATGGCATAAAACAGTCTCAGAAAAATGAAAAAGTGAGATATACCTAAAGATGATAAATGTCAAACTCCAATTTGCATCTTCCAAATGAGAGACAACGTCAACAAACAGCCTCAATGTAAATTGTTAAAATAATACTAACTATTAATTTAATCGCTAACCTTGAGCTTCAAAGCACTATTATTCACTTTAGTGACTAAAGTTGAGGATGTAGTTCTAGTAAATATAGTCATCAGCAATTTTTCAACATAGAATAAACACTAAAAAAGAATAAATTAGGACTGAACAAGTAAAATTACAAGCTAGGTTGGTTTAAATGAAGCAGAAAAAATCACCCTAAGTAAATTTCATAGATGCGCTTCATTCATTAAATGAAAAAATCTTACTTGCATATTGGAACAAAACTTAAGAGCAGAAAAAAAAAATTGCATCCAAGTTAAGCTTCAATTAGAGTTATATGGATGATGAACACTGTAAACCAACATAAGAATGATAAGTTAATAGATGCAAACTTTAACAAACTGCCATTTCCTATTAAATTACTTTGATATTTTTACTTGAGATCAGAAAGCATTCAATTACTTTGATGTTACTATTAAATTTGTTAGAGTTCTTACACTTGCACCTAAAGATTTTAGACTCAAATAATGTTATTTTCAACACCCTTTGTGCTTTTCAATGCTCAAAATTCAATAGGCACATTCAAATCAAATGTGTCGTGACTAACTTCTAACATGAATATAAAAATAAGAAAATGAAGACAATAAGTAGAACCTCAAACAAAATAGGAAATCATAGCCAAAATAAGAAATTCATAGAATCTGAAATAGTTAACAAAAAATAAAATCCTTTTAAATCAACATAAGTGCATCTCTACAAAAAGTAGTAGGGAACAAAATGAAAGGCAATAAAAAAAAGGACTTAACAAAATGAAAATAATATCATAAATTCTGTAGAGTCATCCACCAAAATCCCAATGCTTTTAGCTTCTTTCTGTTCTAATTACCACAGACCAGGTAGGGTCATGTTTGAAGTACAATGACCAAGCAACTAATATAATATCAGAATTTATTAATGATTAAAATAATAATTCAATAATGCAAAAGATAATCCGAAATAGTTCAATAATAATCTATGCATAGCACAAAAACAGAAACTCAAATTGTGCCAATATTGAATAAAACATAGTTGTTGAACAGCTAAATAAAGTCCATGAGATCAACTTGGTTGCCTTATCCAACTAATGATGACAAACATAATTTGACCAGCATCACAGAATAATAAGAGAAGACTAGAGTTTGGGAGACATAAATCCAATATCACAAGTACACGAAAGTTCAAAGTGACATTCTTCCTGTAAACTAGCATATAAAAAGGTGTCTAATTCATATGTCAAATGGAATAAGAAGTTATTTTGAGATCACAATACATCTATAACAAACAAATTCATAGACTTAGCAATGTAAATATAATGTGTCAAATAATAAAAAAAATACAATATGATAATATCCCTCATTTTTTGTAATAAAAAAATCCCAATTTCTATATATTTAGTTGTATTTAATCACCAGAAAATAACTGAACATTAGAATTTAATTGCATAAATAACAAAAATCATTTGTATATAGATTTTCACTAATTTAATAAGTTATGTATGCGTTCCCTGTTAATAAGTCAATCAGCATATATCAACATCTATTTTTCTCATAGACTCTCATAACTTACATTTCATTTAAATACATACTATACAAGGTCTAAGAACTTCTAGAACACATAAGAAATATGATTTAAGAAAATAAAACTAATCACAGTTGATCTATTAGCTAGCTTACTATTGTGAAAGAATATTAAGTTTACATATTAATAAGAATAATGTAGGCAATATGTATTCCACAAATTTTACTATTACATACATAAAGATACAGAGATGGGAGAAGAAGAATGAGATATTGTGCTAAACGATTGCAGAAGACTCAAGGAGACAAAACAAAAGGCTGACATTTCTTTCAACAATTCCATAAAAAAAGCATTTGACATATGGCTCACCTAACATCATCAGAACATTATAGTTAATTTTTTAATGCATACATTTTTATTTTTGAACATTCCAGAAATAGTAGTAATAGTAATAATGACAAATTCTCATCAGCTTTAGCAATCAAACATCTAACATAGTCAATAAAACGCTGTAACCATACATAGTATTATTTGAATATAATTTTCACATTTTAACTCCAGTTGATGTTTAATTAATATCATTCAAACATTCCATTAAACACGCACAAGGCAAGACTAAAACCTACATATACAAACCTAAGTAGCTCATCTAAAACTCAAAAATAATCTACAAGATATGTTTCCTAAACAAATAGTACGTTTATGGTAAGAAAGTGACAAGAATCTGAAGAAAAAGAATATTGAAAGGTTGATTTAGAGGATTTAATCATAAACTGATTATAGTTTTCAAGTCTAGTTCAGTTATGTGCAAGATAAATGGAATCATCACCCAAATATAATATAACTTTACTAGCCAAAAATCTGCACATACACAATAATAGGAACTCTAAGCTTCAGTTAATTTAATTACCACCAACACTTACCCTTTACTTTATAATCATCAAAGAAAATGGGAAAAAACAAAAAAGAAATTTGAAACTTTGTGTTTCCAAATGACAAAAAAGTAACTATTTCAACCAAGTCAGTTTGTTAGTTAAAAGAGATATTTTGGTATTATCAAAAATAAAGAGTTTTTTTTTAATGTTTTGTCCCATAAGATATATTTGATATCAAAAAGACAATTTCATAAGCTACTATCAATAATGATAATAACAAAATAAAAGAAAAGAAAAAACATAAAAGCAAAATGAGTTTAAGAAAAAAAGGAAACAAAATAAAAGGTATTGTACACATTAGAAAGAAAAAGTTTTCAAAGAAAAGAGAAATAATCATATGTACTCACAAATCAAACTCGATAGGCTACTGTAAACCAGATACACAAAAGCTTATTGTTAATAAAGCATTTTGTCTCTTTTCTGTACATATTATTATATGCATATACAATTCATTTCATATAAACAAACACAATTATTGATCCATACTAGTTGTGGGGTAAAGGTATATAGCCAAATATTAAATGATGTTCTAGTTATATAAAGTTGAGTAGAACATTATTAATAATGAACCTGTATTTACCCAAAAATAAGTTACAATATAAAACTCTAGAATTCAAATAAGAAGGTAGAAAAAGCACAAGAAAAATAATTACCTATTTTTTTAACATCTTCGCAGCATTTAATTCATAATTTGCTTAAGCACCAAGAAAAATAAAGTACCTTTGACAAAGCAGCGTTGATCGAGGGACTTGAACAAGAGGAGATCGTAGCGCAAATCGAGCTTTCTATCAGCTATCACTGAAATTCGCACGAAATTAGAGGCACTTGGAATTTGTTGACTTCAAAAGACCATTATTATCAACTAAAAGTCAACATTATAAAGCCGGCACAAGTACAGAAGTAAAGACATCAAATGATCATAAGCCATTTAGAACAAGCAACCAAATCATTTACTCAACAAGCGTTGATATGGACAATTATCTAAGTTATTGGTTTATAATTACAAACTACATCTTTAGCTCTAAAAACGTAGCTTTGTGAAACGAAAAAAAAATTGATGAAATTGTTGCTGATTACATTCAACTTCAAAAGAATTCTCTATGGAAAGCAGTCAAAGCACTAAGCAAAAATCAAGCAGTTCAAAATATCTCCACTGCCTCAGTAGGTGCCATATCCCTATGTAATTTAACAGTGGCCCAACGAAGCATTAAATGCTAACTAAAGTAGTCATTTATACCAAAATCAGTATCTATATAGTTGATCATGAGCATGTTCCTTCGTTTCAACAAAATGCATGTTCCTATAGTTAACAGTCACTTATGCTAACTGAGATAGATGATCATGAGCAAGTTCCTCTGTTTCAACAAAATGCATCACAAGTTCTAGTTCTGATTTTTAATCACATGGATCCATCAACAAAATGCAGAACATCACATATAAAAAGTATTTATGCAACTCTATATAAAGAGATAAAGGAGATTCACCACAATCACGAAAAAGTTATTAGAGATGCACCAAAATGAATACTTGCTAACCAATGACATCATCCAAATCCAATAAATGATTTAATCGAAGAATTTCTTTAAATATAGAATAAATCTTTTTTTCTCTTGGGCAGTAAAAAACGTAAAAGAAGGCAACTTAGATACTTACAGCAACATGCTAATAATTGAGAACTCTCTTTGCACTTACCATTATATAGCCATTACTTAACTTCTTAATGTTCAACTTCACCAGAAGTAATATGTAATTATCAGTTATCAAGCAATAATAATAATTTAATAAAGCAATAAATTAAAATTTTATATGAATTAATCCGTAGTCAACAACTCTCAAGTACATAGATATAGAGATCTCTTATCAGCACAGGGTTCCTATAGAGATGCTTGTCTCTATGGTTCCTTCCAAAAATTTGATTTTCTTGTTGTAACTCTCTCTAAAGCACAGTAAATGCTTCTGTATTAAGGGGAAAAAAAAGAATTTACAACTAATAACTACTAACATCTTCACAAAAGCCTAATAACTACCACAAATTATCATATGCCAATTTGTTAATCACATTTCATGAAACAAAGTAATTGACGAATAAGCACATGCCAAAAATCAAATCAAAGTTACAGTTTGAATAACCAATTAGATAGTCGAAGGAACGAAAATTGATGAAAATGGAAACCAACTTCTTGAATTATAGAAAACTAACTTTTACAGAAACTTGAAAATTTTTAATTTTGTTTCTCAAAATATCAAAATCACTACAAGCATCCTGGGCAGACAAAGAAAATGAATGATGGTGAGAATAATGAGACCAATGTATTTACTAGAGCAATGGCTTGAGCAACATCTTGCCTTTTTTAGTACTTCTCTGTATTACCTGTAGCAAGTAGAAGAAATTGATTAAACATAAAATAGAAGTAATTGCATCAATCATCACCCTTCTTTATATATCAATCTCTATACAAATGTGTTTTTATGATTTATATGCTGACATTAAATAAAGGAAAATAAATATGACAAAAAAATTCTAACAAAAGCTTAAACACATGAGCAATCAAGCAAAAAGGTCACACAAATCCTTTTTCTCTTAGACCTTTTATCAAACAGTAGAGGTTCATAAAAAATAGGCATACAATTTCTACATGCAAAATATCAAAATTTAAATGTATACATGTGCTTTCAACCAAAATCTTCTTTGAAAGTAACCATTTATACACAAATAAACATATATACGGTTATGCAAAACTTCTTAGAAAGTAAACTAACACCTTTCCTTCCTGTGCAATTTCTCAACAACCAAACAAATAATAAGTAGCTAAATAAGTAAAATGAGAATAATGTAATGATTGCAAAGAAGGGGCGTAGAATGATTGAAGTTGAATGGAGTTAAATGAGATAAATACCAAACCTAAAAAATTAAGATTTTAAACACGTTTTCTCTCTTAGGTTAAAAGGCCCGAACTCTGAATCCCAATCCAACTGCTTGAGCGGTTTAATTTTTTTATTTGCAGATGCAGAAACAGCTCTGCTGCCTCCACCAAAATCAACCAGTGAACCGGGTGGTTAGGCGATGGCTAATCTCAATGCTACATTAACCTTGGAGGTGCGGTTTCTCGAACAGCCCCACTTCTTCTTCGTGACATAAATGTTAAATCCACTGGCCTTCATAGGCAATTCTTCAAAGGCTGTAGTAGCAACGACACTAGGGGTAAAGAATCAAAAGACAACATTTTGTAACTTTGGGGTTAGGTTTTGTTTTGAGAGAGAGATATCGAGAGAGAGTTAGTAAGAGAGAGAAGAGGTTAAGTTTTGTTTTGAGAGAGTCATTGAAAAAGAGAAGAGAGAACCTAATGTTTTTTACTCGAACAACATTTTGAGTAAAGAAATTTAAAAATTTTCTATTTTACTTTAAATAATTACATTTTTAACCAAAACGACGTCGTTTTGGTATTATATTAATTTTTATAAATTTAAATTATTTTTAATAATTAAAATTTTTAAATAAAAATTAATTTTTTGATACTGTGGTATCACTAATTTATTGACACTTCATATTTCTGATACCATGGTATCAATAATTTACTGATACTTCGTTTTACTAATACCATAGCATTAGCAATTCATTGACACTCTATTTCACTGACACCATTTAGAAAAGTGTCGGTAGCATGGTGTTAGTGAAGCCCATTTTTTTAATAGTGAATATTAATGGTTTTATAAGTAAAGCCTAAGTATTCATAGTGTAATTTAAACCTCATATTTATCATTTTATCCCACCTTGACTCTAGTTTTATAATACAAGCTAAATAAAGTTATAAATAGATCCATAGACATGTGATTTTTTACATTAGTGGAGAGTAGCAGAAAAGATAAGCTATAAAAATGTCATTATACAAATTAAATACTGAGACATCATATTTTATGTACAAATTTAAGTATAAAGCAATTAAAAGTATGGTTTTAACTATTACTTGCTACTTGCACACACACATATGGTGATTATCTTTGAGATGAATGAAGGGCTAAGTAAAGGTGATTAGAATTATGAATAGTTATTTATCTACCTTAGGATTTGTGCTATTTTAACAACCTTTAAGACAATTATTTTGATCATTTAACTAACCTAGCATGTTTTATTATATTTTGTTTATAATTTTATGTTTGTTATTGATTCATATATACCTTTGATTTTTTCTCTCTAAATTTTTTATTATCTGAGGACAAGTAAGTGTTTAAGTTTGGAGAAATTTGATAAAGGCATATTTGTCATTTATTTTTTTATTTTGATATTTTATTATTTTATGAAACTAAATGGCTATTTATGGGGTTTGGACTGAGAAAATACAAAATTAGAGTAAGGACGTGAAACAAGCAAAAACCAAAGATTTAACCCGAAGAAATTCAAATATGGAATTTTCGCTCCAGCACTTAGACCATGATCAATATAAGAAAATCTAAAATAATACTTATTGAAGTCACAAACCTTTGCCCTAGTGAAAATATGCTACCACCCCAGCGAAAGCCTATCGCCTCAGCACTATACTTCCACCACTCTAGTGATCTTAGCTTTTAGACGTAGCGCCCCAGCAATCACATAATTCCTAACCTGACAAGAATTGAGGTTTTTAAGCTCAAATCAATCCCCATAAATGGTCACTCATCCCTAGCCTTTAGAGAATATACAAGACACTCAAGAGACTCACAATATAAGTCTTAGAAAACAGTTTGAGCATAGTTGAAGTTGCTATAAAGAGAAATTCAAGGAGTTCTATGGCAATAAAAGTTTCTAGGCTATTTAATCAAGAGTAATTTGACGTCTATATCGATTTGCTATTGATTGTATCATGTTTTCTTATTATTTTTGCTGTCATTCTCTTGTGGCCATAAACCAATTTTTCTTTTTAGGGTTAATACTTGAACTCAATATGTGTGCTTTATTATTACCATATCTTTTTAATATGTTATTCAAATTATTTGTTCTTAATACTTTATTATATCTGACCAATATTGTGATTGTTTTGGTAATATTTTTATAAACTCGAAAGAGGCATCATTATATTTAGATCTAGATAATTTGATGCATGATTATAGAGTAATGTAAGTTACATATACAAGTTTCAAATTAGGATAGAAATATACTTAATTAGCATGTATGATCGATAAGACTTGTTCTTAATGAATCTTAATTTATTAAATACTATAGGGATATATGTATTTGGTAAATTACGGTATACTTGCATGACCTTGGAGAGGCTTGTGAATACATTAGTGTCTTGATCAATAACAATAACTAAGGAATTTAAATATTATAAGATTAATCATTAGAAAGCATATTGAGGGACTATATTAATTTTATATTTTCTCTATATTACTATTTTCCATATCTCTCGACAAAGTGTTATTGCTTTTATTTTCCAAATTCATTCTTAGATTTTGAATTTTTTGAATAATTACTAGAATGGTATAATTTTAGTACTTGGTAAAATAAAGATATTATCCTTGTGGGTTCAACATCCAATTCTTTTGCCCCTGTATTACTTTCTACGATAGTATATACTTGTACTAAATTTATGAATAGAAATATCACATCAGCATATAATGAAATAAGGTTGAAGGGGCAGCCTCGACCCAAAGTCAAAGAGAGAGAGATTAAAGGCCACAAGTAGGTGGTGCACTCATGTATTCATTTTCTCGAGGAACCCTTAGAGTAACTGTGGTTGCTATTTTATATTTTTTCCTCAACTTAATAAGATCATCTTCCTACACACTCAAGGAATGATAAGGTGGAAAATCTAATTCAAAAGAGATTTCCTTGTCAGACTATAAGATGAATACCTTCTTTTCTTCTTCTGGGGCCTATTTGGTTGAACAAAAGTTTTCACTCACCCTTGAGGAATCTTGCTCAGCTCTACATTACTAGGTTTTCTATCAGAGGCATTAGGGACTTTGAGTGGTTCTACAACATCTCCTCTTCAAGTAGGACATTTAACAACTAAACAAAGCCCTCAGACTTTCTAAGCACTCACATTATCTACTTCTTGGGCTAAGTTACTCCCAGCAGTCGAGCCCCTTACCAATGTTGTTGAGATTATTATCAAATACATTCTGAGAGCATCAATCGATTACATACTTCTAATACCTAGACAAAAGAAGACACAACCTATCAACAATTTATTTTGACCAATTACTAAAGTTGGGCACTCAAATTTTGAAGAGCCAAAACCCATAAAGGCGTATAAAATACAGAACAATGGCCAAAATACTCAAAGTAGTAAGAGAAACAGTGCTAGAAATAGAGATTGGCAAGGAATATTACTTGCTTGAATATCTTTTAAGAATGAAGGGAAGAAATTTGAATGATGCACAATCTCTCTTTTTAGAATCACAATAAAATCTCTCTCTTCAATTTGCTAGATGGAATAAAAATGATGAATTAAAAAGACCTCTCTTATTTATAAAAACCCTCAGTATAATCACAATCGTCGATTTAAGATCTAAGCACTAGAATGTTCTAACAATTGGAACGTCCATTCAACTAGCATCACCCTTTAAGAGTTCTTCTTAGTTGTTTGGTCAACAAAAGCAATCTAAAAATTGACCAGTAATACAAAGAGACATAACTATTTACTTAGTCGCCTATTAGTACACATCTCTTCAAGGATTAGAAAAAGTTAAATGAAATTTGGGTGCTAATTTTAAATGTCAGATTTCACAACTGACATGATTTGACAACCATATAGGCATCACGTCATGTGGGCCTATAAGCACATGGTGGATGCAATTTACTCTATTAAGAGCTTTGGTATAAGACTTTAAGGACTACTTTAGGTTGAGAACTACTATAAAGTTTTCAATATCAACAACCAAGAACCACTATAAAGTTTTTAGTATTAACAAGTTAATACTAAAAACTAAATGACCCTTGTTCCCCATTGAAATATTAGCCTAAAACCTATTTCTCCAAGAGGCTTAGAATAGCCCGTGAGACAATGCCTACCCATTATGCAGAATATCACAAGAAACTATAGCCTATTACCACTAAGGGTTCCAGAATTGTACGAAAAGATGACTTTGAGACGTGATCAGTATTGGTATCAAACGAAGTGTCCTCAGTGAACAACATTGATTGAGTAGGTAATCGAGTAGATTGCCTAAGCCTCCTCAACAGGGCCAACCACTCTTCCCCTTGAGCAGACGAGAAGACACTTATATGGTACCAATTGAAAACCAGATTTAAGCCGACGATCTTGAAAAATTAGGCTAACTTTATTCTCAAGATCTTCTTAATCATGAGATTCCTGAAGCAAATCCCCTTATAATCTTGGAATGTAACTAGAATAAGAATGTGACAGCTTGCTCTAGTCCTATAAGGATAAGCTATCAATAAAGGCTCAATAACAAAGAAATGGACCTTTTTCGGAGATCCTTCTTTCTCCCTTCTCAAGGGACTCTTTCCTCCTCCTGAATTTCTTTAAGTGAGCTACATTTTGAAAGAATTTACGCCTAGTCCCTAGTAATCCCTTACAACCTCAAGACCCCTATAGTTACAAAATAGTTCATGTTATAATTAGTTGTTTGCAGAGACCATACTTATTTTTATGTTGTAAAAATCATTTTTAATGGTAGATTAGAAGTAAACTAAGGATCAATAAAGTGAATTTAGACTTTTATAAAACTGAACCACTTTAATCTCTTGTCTGGTATACGCTTGTATATATGTTATTTATTATTTGTCTAAATATAAAATTCACTAAATATTGATAAATGGTCATCTTGGTTAAGGCCCAATAACAAACTAAAACATTATTCTCTTTAGAATATAAATTTAATTAATTGACTTAAAACCGTCCAAAATCCAACCTCAATAATTAAAATAATATAATACATTATTTTACAATTTAATTGATTTATATGAATGAATTGAATAACAGCATCATCTTTATTGTCGTAGATTTTCCTATGTAGCCTTTATATATTCAAAATGACGAGCAGTGGAAATTTCTCCGCAATGTGTTGGAAGTACTGTATCTAATGCGGCTATGATAATGACTTGAAAATTTTCCAGGATGGGTCAATGCCTTTCCAGGAAAAAGCAGCAGATTGCCTCTTTTCGCCATGCGTCTCCATTCCCAGTTCTAACACAGCTCATGCAATTAAATAATGGAAGAACGAATTAATTTATCATACCTTCACAATTTACATGTCAAAACTTCAGAGTAGTGAGTCCACCAGTAGACAGAGTAAGTCATAAGCTTCCCATATAACATCCAGTTTGATGATCATCTTGATGAAATGTACAAAATTAAATGAGTCCTCAATAATTGCGCATAATACCTTCAGGTTCCTGGGGCCTGATCGTGACAACAGTTTCTTGAACTAGGACAGAAGGTCCTGATGATGATGAAGAACTAGCCTGCAGGCTGCATCCCACAATTTTTTCACAAGTTTCAATCAAGCAATGCCTGCATTTTGGGCAGGTTGAATGTGATCTAAGCCACTTGTCGATGCAACGAACGTGAAATCCATGGTTGCATTTGGGCAGGATCCGCAAACGCTCACCAGCTGCAAAATCTGACAGGCATATAACACATTCTGTGTCCAAGCCTGGTAGCTTCAACTCTGTTGAGTAATTTACTACGGGAAAAGTCTTAAGCGCATTATTTTTAATTCCCGTCTTGGCTAACGGGATCGAGGAGTTGGCTCTGGCTCTAGACTCCGAGTATACTAATCTTGAGCATCTCATTAATGCGCATCTGATGAGAAAATGTAACCCAACTGAACAAATTACGGCGCATACCAGCACAGAGAGGACCACTACAACATTTGAGTCCAAACTGTTGTTTTCAACGGGGTGAGGAGGGGAAGCGGTTGTGAATGTTTGTTGGTTAAGGGGAATATTGTGGGTGAGTAATTTTCTTGAGTGAAGTTTTCCAAGAAAATCATGGAAGTGTTGAGTGGATGAGAAAGAGTTTGTTGCTGACATGCTTAGAGCAAGTTTTAGAGAGCTTAGTTTGATTTGATTCTTGGAGGTAATTATCACAAAGGGATTATATATATAGAAAAAGTTAAGTGGATATATTTGCTTTTCAGTGATATGATTCACAGTTGCTAACAATACTATGCTGATTGAAAATATTTTATAGGTATTTTTACTTTTTATATAAATGTTTGCTTTTTTTGCGAACACTTGATCTGTAGAAGATATGCTGCCTGTGGGACTATGGACGAGCTTATTTTATCACCTTCAACAAACACAGAATGGTTTTTTATTATAATAAACCTACATTTTTTTTTCACATTGTATATTTTATATGGATAATCCTCCACTAAAGTTTGCCCTTTCAAATCAAAATGGCCAATTCCATAGAACAATATTTTTTGTTGGCTAGAGTTGTTAGACTATTGTTTATAAGAAACTTTTCTCTTTCTCCCTTTTAAGCTTTTTAACATATCATATAGTCACAATCTTATCATAATCTTGTAGCTTCTTTAACATTATTTGTTAATATATCATTACAAAACATAACAATTTTAATAAGTGTTTAGAATGAAAGGTTTATCTTACAGCCAGCAATCCACTCAGAGTTCTAGATACTTAAGATTTCCCACCATAGATCTCTTCTTTTGTTTGCGGTACAAAAGATCAGCAGGCCGTGATCTTTCTCCATGCAAGTAGCCCAAATGCAATCTAGACGGGATCCATATAGTAACCTTTTCTCGTGGATCAAAATTAAAGCAACAATTGCCCTTAGATCCTCAGAAAATTTCCTCTAATATGAAACATCAAATTGGTGGTTGATGAATCATCAAGCTATCTAATTAGAGGAATGAAAGTCGTTGGTCCCAATCTATCTGCATGCAGCTGTTATTGGTTCAAAATCATACCCGTAATATATCAAAGTACTCTGCTTTATGTTCATGCATTGCACAATATAACAAGTGGGAGTAGTTTGTATGAATTAGGCTCAATAACACAGAAAGGGTTATACATCGTAAAACTTTTGTAGTAATTTCATCTTCGGATCCTTCAAATTGTCATTTCCCTACCTATAATAGTTTCAAATTCTTTAGTCTTTTATGTTTATTGATATTCTTTCTATCACTTTCCTTTCCCTCGTGACTCTTCTTTTGTTGTCTTTGGTAGAAAATGAGGAATCACGCACTTGTTGAAAAATGCTCCTCGTCTCCGATGTTCCTTTTCTCCGAAACTTAAGGACTAATTTTCTCAATATTCCTTGAAAAAAGTGCTTTCTACAACCATTTCTACAAACGGGCAAGTATTCTCTTGTAATTTTTTTTAATTTTAATCTAAGCAAAATCAAGTCATGTACATTTCTACTTGACTCGGTGCTTGTATAATTTAGGTGTGCCATGAATGCTTTGTGTGGTCATCGAGTGTTTGTTCTGCTACGGAATCATATCTGCAAGTTTGTTGCAGATAAGTGACAAGTTGAATTATTTAAAGGAAATTAATCTTAATAAAACGGTTCAGTTAATGCCTCTACTACGTATACATGTTTTAAATTTAGATTTTTCTACTATGCCGTGAAAATATTTACGATATCAATACTTGATTTGCTATTGACCATTAGATTAAATAGTTTTAATATTTATCATTGATTTTTTTTATAAATAAAAGTTAATTTTTTGTTTAGGTAATAGGTCAACTTGAATTTATATATTTTTTTTTAAAAGCTATATTTGTGCATTAGACTTTTAATTTATTCAATTTATTAACCTATTTATTAATATTAAAAAATTAAAATAATTAGCCATATAAACATAAAAAGAAACATAGATTCTTTAGAGTTGAACATAAATTAATCAATAATCTTTTTTAAATAGTCATAAATTAAAATATAATCTAAATCTATATTGTAATATATTTTAGAGGAAACCTATCAATAATAGTTAAAAAAAGATTTAAAAACTAATATGAAGAAAATTAAAATTTTAGTTTCAATTATTGTTAATACTAACATGTAATAAAGACCAACAACCTATAATAATGCGTTACAATTTATTCAATACAAATTTACACATTAAATATCTATGAATATATTAACAAGTTAATATTTAATTTTTATATCTTACCGAAGAAAATAAAATAAAATTGTAAATGTTGTAAATAAAATAAGTTTTGTTTTTTATTGCTACATACTACTTTCATGTTAGTGTAATTAGGTTACATATCACTTAGATATGATCTCAAGTTATGTATAAAAAGTAATATTTTCATTAGTTTTGAACATGCTTTATTTTTAATTAATTATTACTTAAAAGAATCTAATCAATTAACATAATGCTATTATTCAAAAAAATAATTAACATAATGGTAATATATATTCTCAAATATCTCCACTAATAAACTTAGTTTTATTAGAATATAGAAATTAAAAGTAATATACAATGGGGACAAACTAGATGAGGTATCTAAAATACTGTAGTTAATTGATTGTAGAATAATAATATTAAATATTATTTTGTCATAAGATTTAGTTTAATTTACAAGTTATAAGCATCATATACAAGTTCGATATTGATTTACAAATATTGTATTAAATTTAAACGTCATATGCATAGTTTACAAAATTTATGATACTTTTACATTTTTGTGTTAATTTATAATTTTATTTATTTTAAAAATATTATGTTTCATTTACCCTTTTTTAGTTTTATATATAGTCCCTTGTTTATGTAAATATACAATTTCAATAATAAATTACAAAATTTACATTATAGTTATAAGATTTAGTTTAATTTACAAGTAAGAAATAGCATTTACAAGTTCAATATTGATTTACAAATGTTGTATTAAATTTACATGTTGTACGTGTAATTTACGAAATATATGTTTACTTTTATATTTTTGTGTTGATTTATATTTTTTTTACAAATATTATGTTTTATTTACAATATATGCGTTATATTTATTTTTCTTACGTAAATTTATAAGTTCAGTGTTGATTTATAAATTTTATATTATATTTAAAAATTTTAATTTAATTTACAAGTAAACAATATCATTTTAAGTTCAATATTAATTTACAAGTGTTATATTACTTTTATATGTCGTACGTATAATTAACGAAATTTATGTCTATTTTTATATTTTTATGTTGATTTATAATTTTCTTATTTATTTTAAAAATTTTAAATAAATTATGTTTCATTTATGATTTATATTTTTTTATATAAATATAAAAGTTTAGTGTTAATTTATAAATTTGATATTATATTTATAAGATTTAGTTTAATTTATAAGTAAAACAAATTTACAAATTTGATATTAACTTACAAATGTAATATTAAATTTACATATAATATTTTTAGTTTGCATAATTATTTATTTGATAATTTATTAAATATTAAATTAATTTTTTATTTTAAAAATATTATACACCATTAGATAAATCTAATGGTCTAAATTTGTTTCGAATATTAATACTGGAAATCTTATCTCAATACCATAGAATGCACCTTTAAATTTAAATTTATGTTAACATACTTCATAGAATTTTGTTTCCTTTTTTTATTATATCTAATTTCAGAAGATCATTGATTTTAATAGTAATAGAGTCTTCCTTGCCCAAAATAAAAAAAAAAAAAAGAAATACAGCTTGTCAAAGAAAATTGATTTTTTTTTTAAAAAAAAGTACCGCTGCATCATGATTAATATAGTCACTATTTTAAAATTAATTTCGGTTTTTTTCTTTTTTTTAATAAACACAATATAATTGTGATAAATACAAAAGACAAAGAAAAAGAACGCATGTTGCATCGATAGGAATTGATTGTGTCAGTCGTGATTGACACTATTATTCCTCATTAGTCGTTACTAAAAGGCTAACGAGCATTTAAATCAATAGGCAAATTATTATATGAAAATAACTATTTGCTATTTTAGCATAAAGGGGATTTCATACGTGTATTATCCGATAATTTTGTTTAATAATCTTTAAATAAAGTGAATTTTCTCTCTTGTCTATCAGTTTCAGTGTCTCTGTTGAATCCTGGAAGAGACAATAATTTAAAACATTTTTTTATATTTTTTTATTTAATGTTAAATGTGATTTAATTTAAGAAATTTATCCTTTTAACTCGTTTTTATTTTTTCTTCAAAAAGAAACTTAATGAGATATTTTTATCTTTTTTTAACTTAATGTAAATTATTTTGTTAATTGTAAAACATCTGAACGACTTTGTTGTATGTATTCTTTTTGTGGGATTTTTCTATCTCACCTTGTGTAAATACTAGTTTCTAAATGCTTTTTATTATTTTTTTAAAATAAACCTAACATTTATATATATATTTATTAAAAAGAAAAATATTTAATTTCGTTTGTTGATTTGCTGGCTCTAGCAAATTAATAATATATTTTCCTAATTTAGCTCGCAGCTTTCTCCATTGTTAGTATTGTCGTGGCTAATGTGATCGAGGAGATGACTAATCTGCTTACTGGCACGGTATAAGAAAAAGTAATCGGATGTTAGAATTAGAAAGAGTTTTAAAATTTTATATTAAATTTTAAATTAATTGTGAGTTATAAAATTTAATGAATATTATAAATTCTTAAAATTATAATTTTAAATTTTAAATTCATATTAATAAAAATTAATATAAGAGTAATAAATTTTTAATATAAATTATACAATCAATATTTGAGTTACAAAATATTTAAAATTTATAATAATGCTAAATTATTATTGGTATTAATTCTTAAGCCTTAATCACTACTATATAAAGGGATCATTCCCTACTTTAAAGACACGTATATGCATTTTAAGTTCATACTTTAAAATTTTCATATACCATTTTTTTGTAACTTCGATATTGCAAACTTTGTATTTTCTTTAGGTGGTCATACTTTTTAAGAAGAATGGTTCAGAGCATTTGGATTGTATTTTAAAGTTAAAAAAAACTATATTTATCCACATAAAGGGAGTTTTTTTGACTTTAGGATAGTGTTACACACATGCCACTCCACTGCACAGGCTAGCTTTTATTTTTTTTTTGTTTAAAATTGTGTTAGCTTTATTATTTTATTTGTATTTTAATAATGTTGTTAGGGATTATATCCAAAAAGTATGTACTTGTACTATTTAACGAAATTAATAAAATTATAATTTTATACTTAAAAAGTGCTTATAATTTTATGACGTAAATATTAGAAAATTTCTTATTTATTTATATGATCATAAGCTTAGTATATAAATATTGTATACAAGAGGATTAAGGTTATAGATATAAACATAAAAATAAAGGTTCATAATAAATTAATTAAAGTTTGAAATCTTTAATTAAATATTACTAGTGTGGTTCATAAACATTTAAAATGTAGTAATTGTATCTAGATTACTAATATAGTGATATTATAGTAGTGGCACTTTATATAATATAATTATATAAAACTAGAGTAGTCATACTTTGAATTCTTATGTAAAATATCGTTGTTTATAAAGAATTCAAATAACATCAACTGATGATCATATGCATATCAATCTTAATCCTGTGTGATCATAAATTCTTGTTTGTTTCATTGTATCATTTGAAATACTCGTTACAGTTTGTTTAAAAGAATAGGCTAAAAACTTATATTTTTGTGGTATAGTGAGATAAGCGGCTGGGAATATGATTTATAGATTTGGAATCCATTTATTCCTTACGGAAGTTAGAAAGAAGGTTCGGTTAATTCTGAAACTGAACAGTTAGAGTGCTCAATTTGTAACACAATTACAAAATAACTGTTCATTGATAAATTAATAGTATTTAAGGATGAAAAAGTAATTAGATGGGTAAAATAGTAATTAAACTAATTTTAATTATAAACCATCTATAGAGGGTTGAATTGCATGTAGAGATTAAATCAATAGACTGCTCTAAGTTTTTTAAATAAATTATATCTATAATTTCAAATTAAAGAGTTTAATTAATTATCTAAAATTTATTAAAACTTAAAATTTTAGGTTTATAGGTTCACAATACCACCTCTCTCGTTATTACAGTGAATAATTAAAAAGAGAATTCTGTTATTACACAAATTATTTGTGTCTAGAAAACAGTGTTCAAAATACATATGTTTTATATTTAGATAAAATTAATTAATATAGATAATATCTTATCCAAATATAATTAAGTATTTAATTTAAAAAATTAAATAAATAAAATCTTAAGGATAATGTTTAAAATTATCAAAAAATATATTTTTATTTTTATTTTTTCATTTTATTAAAAGACTATTAGTTCATTTATTTTGAAAAGTCTTATAATACTCAATTATTTGGTATTATACGTTAACAAAAAAGAGTGGAACTCTGTATATTTTATATGTATTAAGTCTATTTTTAAGAGATAATGATTTAATTAATAAATATTATTAATTAAATTATTAAAATAAAATAATAATAGTTTATTATTTTATAAAGAAAAAAATTAGGGTCAAAAAAAGAGACACGCATACATAAAAAAAAAACTCTCAGAATACGTACTTTTCTTCAAAAAAATTAAAAACCTACTCTTCTTTTTACTGTAATACATGAGGTTTGGTTTAAAATTTTTTAGTAGAAAAAAACCTCACATTTATTTTTTTGTTTCTTGTTAATTTTATTTATTTTAAACATCAAATCTATATATTTATAAGATCTTAAAATAAAAATATATTTTATCTAATGAAAATAAATATTAAAAAAATTTATTTTTTATTTTATTGCATTATAAATGTCATAACACTAACAATTTATATCGGAACAATAATTTCTTAAATATATAGATTTGATTTTATGACTTATTTTATTTAAATTATGATTTCATGGATATATATATTAGAGTAGGTATTTGTATTTTATTATATTTATATAATAAATAAATATTTTATACGTGAATTTTTTGATCGTTAATTATATGATTTTTGAAAATTAATTTTAATTATTTATATATTTAATTAAAATAAAATTGTGTAAAAAGATATAGAATTTTTGTAATATTTTAATTTTTGTTCTGGCCGCTGGAAGAAGAAAGGGCGAAAAGAGGCACACTCACCACTTTTCTCCCTTTTGCCGCATGAAGAACTAATAATAATAATAATAAATGAAAGGTTAAAAGACATATTGGCAGTGGGTCTATTGTTGGATCCCTGGGTATGCAAAAATAAATGCAAGGACACATGTCCCTGCTGGATGGAGCCCCACCTGCAGCAGCGAGGTGTGTGTAGTCCGTGAGTGTCCATGGCAGTCGCTCTCGGCAGCTGGTACCAGAGACAACAGCTTTTATGTTGCTGCCTTAGGTGCAATTAAGGCAGTAAAAAAATTCTTTTTAAATTTGTAAAGTCCAAATAAAATTAGATAATAACCTTTTAATGTTTGACCAATAAAATTATTTTTAAAAAAATATATTTAAGAATTAAATTATTTTTAAAAAAATATATTTAAGAATTAAATTATTTTTAAAAAAATATATTTAAGAATTAAATTATTTTATAAAATATACAATGAAGCCTTCTTCCATTTTTTTTTTTTTTGGTCAGGGTGTATTAAAAATTTTAGATCATAAAAAATAGAATTTTCATCCTCATTTTCTTCTCTTATTCTTCTACCTACTCTATCTACTTCATCTTCTACTCTTACTTTTTCTACAACTCTCAAATTCACTAATGCATCCAAAATAAATCATTTGTACGAAATAACTTATCTACTTGAAGAATTCAAAATTCCTGTCACAGACCTCCCCATAATTAACCCATACAGTGCTTTTCTCAAACCCCAAAAATCCGTGTCTACCACTATAAAACATCTTGTTACTCCATCCAAACCCAAATCCAAAGAATATGTTCAAGCCACCCGATTTGATCATTGTTTCCTTTCAGCTACAACAGAAGAACAATTGGTTCCTCTTCAGTTTCCAATAGATCTCATCCCTCAATGGCTAAGGCAATGATACACTCATCTCTACTTTGGAGCAGTAAGATTTGCTTTAACCTTTCATGGCAGAAAAGGCCTTGAAACTGTAGGAAGGATAGCCTTACTTGATACAAGGTTTTCAACCTACAAAGAAGCATGTATTGGCACAATCCAGACCACTCTTAATGCAGGAACAGTGTTAATCACACTATACCCAAACTTTTGCATGCCAATATCTGACCCAAGTCTTACCTCAGCCCTAAAAGCCCAAATGCAAATCATAGAAGTAGTTCCAAAAACAAACAGAAACATACATGGCTACTCTACACTATCAAATGGTGTACTGAGTCCAAAACCATGCTCTTGACTTTGGAATCCCTCATTCAAACCAAGATGCTTTACTCATCTCTGTTGACTCCACTAAAGTCCCATCCTGTACATATGTTCCTAGACAGTTGTCAAATGAAGAACTTGTCAACCTTTTGCCAAACACCTGGATCACCAAGTATGAACAAAATCACAAACAAAGCCAAACACCGAAATCCCTACAATCCACCAGACACAACTTCTTCCAAAGAAGAGATGGCCAAACTGAAATAAGCTTTGAAAAACCCGGTCCATCTGCACCACCAAGTCCTTTTCCCACACAGTTTATGGTCCAGCCGAGTAAACTAAAAAACAAACTAAGAGACTTGCCAGCAGTCGCTTTCAACTCTGAAGGAAACCCCATTTTTCCCTTTAGAGATCCCGATGGTCATTGTTATTGGGACATTGACTGTCAGTGTCCTTCATGTCAGTCAAAACCCTTTTTTGATGATGAAAACTTTGAAAAAAGAAAAAGAAAAAGCCAAAGGAAGAAAACAAACTCTCAACAAATCTTAAAAGAAAGATATGATGATGGTGACCCTGATGTTGGTCTTCTTGGCGAACCCTCTGGTAAGTTTGACTACTATGTCACTTACTCAACACCAAAACCAAAGCCACTACCAAAGTTTTTCCAACCCTGTCACAAGCCAAAACCATTCCCCAAAAATAAACCAACACCACCTTCAGTACCAATTCCAGCTTACATGTTTACCCTAACAGACTTTCCTCCATTAACTCCCCAAACCAAACCAAAAGAAAATACTTTCCAACAGTGGAAGGTAAAGCAGCCAAATATCCGAAAATCAGATGGCTCTTATGAACAGATCAGCCCAGCTGAAGCAGTTTTGAATTGGCAATCAGAAAATGTTGTTGTACAAAACCAAGTTCTAAAAAGACTTGAAGAATCCCAACAACGGATTGAAGCTAAAGTTGACACAGGCTTCAGCACTCACACAACCATTCTTAAAAAACTCCGGCTTGAAATCAAAACTCTCCATGAACATATTTGTGAGCTTATCAGACAAGGTCTTCCTTTTACAGAACAAGGAAAAAGGATAAATCATCTCAAGATCCAGCTACAAAGTCTTGAGAATGAATTTGTTCAACCATGGAAGCCTACAGACACTCTTCCCAAGATGTCACAATCTTTCGGCACTAGTTCTTTCTCCATTTTTGGTGACAGCTCCAAGCTTATCCCAAAGAAAAAGACAAAAGAACACGCCCGAAGACATGCCAGCACAAGTCATGACGAACCAGTTTCAAAATCCAGTACAAAGTCAACAAACCCAATCACTTCCTTCACAACAGAACCAATAATTCCACAGATAAGACTTCCAAAAGTCTCTATGCCGTCTATGGCCCCACTGATGCCACAAATATTTCCACCAGCCTCCAAAGCCCAATTCATGACTCTAAACCATAAGTCACCAACTTTCTCTATTCTCAGTCATCCAACCACAACTATGTCCTCACCAAACTCTCTTTTTGACTCAGAGTCAGTTACCCAGCTTCAATTCATGAACACCCCTGTGGACCCACAGCCATCACATCATCAAACAGAAGAATATGGTTCATCTTCTATAGATGAAACATACTTTATTCCCCGGACCCAACCAACAAGACCTGCAGAACACTCATCTGAAAAGAAACACTGGTTTACTCTTGATGACGTTCCCCCTATCAAATGGGTTGAACGAATTTTTGAATTTCAAGAATGGTGTATAACTAAGACCTAAAAGCCAAATGAAACCATTGCTAATGTCATACACAAAGCAATTGCAAGATTCGAAGGAATTCTCAAGTATTGGTGTCTACATCTTAGAGATTATCGCCAAATAATGCTACAACAGGCACCCACAATTGAACAGTTCATCGGCTTTATCTTTGCAGAATTTGTAGGTGAAGAAGCACACTTAGTGGATAAAGCCATAGAAGAATTTTTCAAACTAAAGTGTTGCTCATTCAAGCAAAAAGATCTTGAACTTCATTTCAAAAAGGCGGTATCTAGATACTATATGCTTGGAATAGACGATCCCAATTTAAAACAAGCATATCTGAATTCTGTTCCAGAACCCTTGGGACAAGAAGCACTCAGAATCATTGAAGCTAAAGGACAAACTCTTGCAAACGCCTCAATCGGCATCATTCAACAATCCATCATGCTTGCACTTAACAAATTATGTGCACGTCACAAATTTTTCAAAGATTTTGATCATACAGGAAAAAAGATTCAAAGAGCATGTGAAAGGCCAGACTTGCTGATCAAATGTCCAAAACTAGGAAGCTGTAGCTGCAGTGTGAAAAAGAAACAACACTACAGGAAATACAAGTTCCAGTCTCCATACAAGCTAAGGAAGAAACGTTTTTTCAAACGATGGTCAGCTTTGTCCAAAAAGTCCAACAGATGTTTCATCTGCAAACAAAAAGGTCACTTTGCCAAACAGTGCCCACAAAAAGCCAAAAAGAAAAAAGTCTTTGCTGCCATCACTACTGTTTCCCAATGTAATCCAGAACAGGTTGATCTTGAATCAATCTATTCAGAACAGTCAGAACCAGATAGTGATACAATCTTGGTCCTTTCATCCTCAGACTCAGAAACAGACTCTATAACAGATTCCCTAAAAATCCAACCCGAACCACACCACCTAACCAATCCATCAATGTCCTCAATCTCAGTCCCCATGATAGAAATCCAAATACTTCCCACCAAATATGAAAACCCAATCAAAGTCTCAAGACTTCTTGATACAGGAGCTGCTGCCTCCATCCTGAACCCAACCATTTTACCAAACCAGTATTGGAAACCGTACCAACAGACCTTCAGAGCTGCTAATGATGAATTGTTTACTGTTAATCTTATCAGTAAGACAATTTATCTCAAGTTCTTTCCTGGACTAATGATAAAACATAAGCTTTTAGGATTTGATTTACCCAGTAAAGATATCGTTATTGGGTTTGATCTTATCCAAAAGTTATTACAAAAAAGAGTCCAACCCAAGCCCAACGGATTACAATTCAAAGCCCATTTCCTTCCTTGGACCACCATTCCAAATTATTTCACCATTGACAACATAACAGTTACCTTTGACCAAATCAAAGCCCAATCAGCCGCCAATAGCCATTCAGAGTTTATTCTCAAATGTCCGAATCCTTTGTGGAAAAACCAAACCTTTTTCATCAAACTCCCGTTCAAGAAAAACGAAGCCATCAACCCAACAAAAGTAAGCCATCCAGGCATGTCACCAGAACATCTCCAACTTGCCAAAGACGAACTGACTCAACTCTTAAACGAAGGACTGATCGAGCCAACAAGCTCTCAATGGGCATGTCAAGCCTCTTATGTCAACAAAAGAAATGAACAAGTCAGGGGCAAACTGCATCTTGTAATTAATTATCAACCTCTTAATGATTTTTTACAAGATGACAAGTTTCCACTACCCAACAGACAGCAACTCTTTTCCAGAATATCCACAGCAAAATTGTTTTCAAATTTTGATCTCAAATCAGGATTCTGGCAACTTGGAATAGATTCGGAAAATCGCCATAAGACAGCATTCTGTACACCGCAGCATCACTTTCAGTGGACGGTTCTTCCTTTTGGACTTAAGACAGCTCCTTTACTATTCCAAAAAGCAATAATGCAGATATTCGAGCCAATCTCGAAAACAACACTTATCTATATTGATGACATCTTGCTATTCTCGGATAATGCAGATAACCATCACTAGTTGCTTTTGCATTTCGGAACCCTCTTGCAGAAATATGGCATTATGATTTCTCCAACAAAATTCCAGGTGGGCCACAGCCAGATTGACTTTCTTGGAATGACAATCAACAACGGACAATTCATACTTCAGCCTCATATTTCCAGCCAACTCACCAAGTTTCCAGAAGAAAACTTATCCAGCACATAACTCCAACAATTCTTGGGAATTGTCAACTACATGTCCGACTTTATTCAGAACCTGGCCCAGTTAACAAAACCGCTCTACCAAATGCTCAGAAAAAACCACCCTCCTTGGTCCCATGAGCAAACCACTTCAGTCAAAAAGTTGAAAGAGATAGCCAACACTTTGCCACCACTTCAAATCCCCTCCTCGGGAAAAAGAATTCTGAAAATAGATGCAAGTGATCTGTACTGGAGCGCAATTCTCCTTGAAGAACTCGACGAAAAAAGAAGGATATGTGGATACAAAAGTGGCAGCTTCACTGACTCAGAAATCCACTATCACAGCACGTACAAAGAAATATTAGCTGTAAAACGAGGCATTGAGAGATTCGAGTTTCATTTGATTGGTCATCATTTCCAAATTGAAATTGACATGTCAGCTTTTCCCAACATGCTCAATTTTAAGCAGAAAAAGATTCCTCCAGCACAATTATTGAGATGACAGAGATGGTTCTCCAACTACTCATTTGACGTCATCCACGTGAAAGGAAAAAATAACACTATCGCAGACTTTCTTTCACGAAATCCTATAAAAATCCTGAGCCCCACAACCACTCCACCAACCACAAAGAAAAACCAGCTCACCATCTTCATGATGAGCAATTTTACAGTCAAACCTCCTGTACCCTTCGTTCCACCTGAACTACCAAAACTTATTCGAACCAGAACCCTCCACTCTGCAGCTAAAGAACTGATATCCAACTATGCCATACAAGCTGTCCAAGAACATGGATACTCTATTATTGGAAGTCCTCTTTTCAATATTGATTATCCATTTTTCCATCTTCACCGAGCCACTCCCTTCCACGAATGGTCCAAAAATGTCCTGTACTTGCTTTGGTATTTACTAAACCTGTACACCATCGCTATGGATTTTCCATTACAGATAACTCTTCAATGGATACAGCAACATGAAGACGAAGACCCAGTTTGTATTTTTCTCCAGTAGTTCTACCCAAAATCCTGGTGGATAAACAAACTACAACACCTACTGTATAAACACCTCAACAGTGCAGTCCAACCAAGACACTTATGGACAGTCCTTCTTCTCCAACGAAAGGGAATAATAGTCTCAGACCATGAGATACACTATTACCCCACCGTTAAGGACTATTTTACATTACCCTACTCTCTGCAGTTGTTCCAAGAACACCACAAAATAGAAATGAGAACTCTAGAAAGAGTCCTGGCAGAAGAAAACTAAATAATTCCTCCATCAATATGGATTTCTCCTGAAGATCATGTACCTTGGGAAAATGTGCCGCCAGACTTCTCTGAAAGAATGAATAATGCAGACTCCATTTTTCGAAGAAACCAACTCCAGACCTCTCACAGACAGACTGATTATGCCAGACATCATCACTACACTCCAAACCCGAACGAACCTCCAAAACCAGACAGTTTCCCACAACCAAGCGTGCCATGTGACCATATGCAAGTGGATGACACCTCACAACAACCCAACTTGACTTTATCACTGTTTCAGGATGCCCAGCCTTATCCAACCGACAGTGAAATCCAACAGGAAGCAGCCATGTTAGCAAGCACAAGCTCAATGGAACCCGCATCACTAGACACGAGAAGCTTTTGGGCCCAATTTAATGAATTTACTCAGGGCTATGACAACGACAACTCAAACTACTCGTCCTTCCATAATGAATAAAAATAAGACAAAAGTGCTTTTCTACTGTAGCACTGCTTTATGTAAACATTATTAGTGTCAAGTGTTTCAGATAAGCTTTATTGACAAGTGTGTCAAACAAGCTTTATCTTTATGTCATTTTCATCTTTATGTCACCAGTCGGCCATAAAAGTCTTTGTAATAATTTGGCCTTATGTCTAAAAAGTCCTCAAGTCATAAATGTATGTCGGCCATTAGTGCCAAAGTGTCAAGGTCCGAAAGTCTATATAAGGGCCTCTAAGATTAATTTGTACTCAGAACTTAAGAGAGAACTTAAGATTGGAATAAAGAGCGTGTTTAAAAATATGTTTTTCTAAAAGTTTCCTTTAGAATTCTCTTAACAACCCTAACCCTAAAAAGAAAAAAAAATGGCATAGCAAAGATCCGATAAGGGAGGGGGTCTCTAATCCTTATAAGAGGCCAGAATCACTTCTATTTCTGTATAAAAAGGCTAGATTAGACCAGAACCGCCGTAAGTCCCGCCGAGGCAAGGAGGCCATTAGGGCAACATGTTTACGCCTGATCTTTGATCTTGTTCTCAGAACCTTCTTTCTTTAGAAGAGGCCTACCCGAGCTTGTGATCAGTGCATACCTCAAGGGTTAGCCCGTTCTCCTCTAAAGAAAATGAACTAAACTCGTTATGTACTTGAAAAAATTACATTTAATTGAATTTGTTTGTATGAATCTATTATGTAGTTTGATTATTATTTTTTTTATGGTTGATAATTAAAATTTTAAGAGATTCGACCAAAGTTAAATTAAAATATTAATTTATGTTATTATTTTTGTAATGAATTATAACATGATCATACATAATCACATACTATGCATTTTTACTCACTCATATTATTGTAATATGACATCGATACATGCTATAATTAGAATTTAAATAGTTTATTTTATCATGACATATTATAATTAATAAGATTAAATTAGTGAATTAATTTACATATTTAGAATTTGCATAATTAATCAAATAATGTGAAATTAGATTTAATAGTTAAATTAGTAATTTCACATTATTCTAAGTAATCCATATTAGTTTGATTTATGAATACTTAGAAAAATATTACTAAAATTATTGATTTTATTAATTATAAAATAATTAATTAAATCATATAATTAAAAAATTAGATTCACCTAAAATGTTAGACCCATTTAAAATGAATAATTAAATTAATGAACTTAAGCTCGATAAGATTGGACTTTATTAGGATTAATTAATTATACCTAGTAATTTGCTGTATGAGATATAATAATTTGCTGAGATTATAAAATATAAGATGTTTTATAAATTGAAAAATACATAGTTAAAAATAGTGAGTATGAGAAGGGTACATGACAAATTTACCAATTTCCATTATTAGTACAACATTATGAGATATAAGTAGCGTCTTGCAATGTTTTGATTTCGTCCTTACTACAGAGAGTATCCGCTTATATCAATATCAAGGTTGACTTTTTAAAGATAGAATTGAGTGATATATTTCATGATTGACCTACCTAACAATTTTGACCAAAATAAATAATAATTAATAAATAAATAAAAATATAAAATATTTTTAAATTTATCTATTAATTTGAGATCGTCTCAATTTAAATTTTAATTTAATGTGACTTATCTACTGTAGCATATTAATTATTAAATTATTTAAATTAATATTAATTTATATATTAAATACAAAGCATTCATCACATCACATTTACTTAAAAGAGTAAGGCTCACTTTGTCCCCCTTCTGATCACGTTTTCTTTATTTTTATTTAATAAATTCCTCGAGTTGCCTTTAAAAATTCAGATCTCAGACTTAAAAACAAGCACTATTTGAATGGAATCCAACCTACAAACAAGATATCGATCCGAGTAATGGTAAATCGAATTTAAGATCAGTGCTGTATCCAATGTAACTATGACTATTAGAATTCCCGGAATAGCTCAAGGGATCTTCCGAGGAAAAGCACAGGCACAGCCAATTTCCTCTCTTCGCCAAGAGGTTGAGATTCCACACACACACTTGAGATTTGAGATTTCAAGCACACTTGTCATACAGCTTTGCATAATTCAATATTGTCAATTGAGATTTAGCAGATGATCGTACAGTGATTTGATAGGAATTATTTCATTAAAGTTTTTCTTTTATAAATATTACTTGAAAAAATTGAGAGAGAGGGGGAGGTGAGGGTTGTGGCCTTGTGGGCGACAGGAAAAGGAAACGTTTCTTTCCAGAAGGAGTCTGACTAGTCTTCCATAAAATATTATTCCTGTGTGCTCGATAAGAGGCAAGTGTTAGATGCCAACTTATGCCAAGCCACAAATTGGAAACAAATCTTCAGTGGAGGATCCATGGAAAGCTCCAGAATTATATTTAAACGAGCATATCATTCTGTCCTTTATGAAGTGACAGAATAAGCTTCTCAACTGTCCCATACCAGGGCTTATCCTGTACAGGAGCCTTAGCAAAAAGCAACCAAACAATATAAAACGCCTTTCGATCGATCATATCATCGAAAAGGAAATTTAACCCTTAAACTATCCTTATATATATAATCCAAATCCCTTATGTTTTCCAAATGCCACTTCCAAGAAGTTCTTAACAAAGTCTCTAAAACATGTCAAGCTCTTTCTCATCCCGTCTACTCTCCCCAGATTTTCTTGGAAATTTTAATTCAAGAAAATTGCTTCTACACAATCCAATTAACCAACAAGTAGTAACAGCAGCTCCTTACACAAGCAAAAGCAATTTGGAGAAAAATATTTTGATGGTTCTCTCAGTCCTCGTATGCTCCGTAGTTTGCACAGTTGTGTTAAACTCTCTTATCAGGTGCACACTAAGTTGCTTAAGATCAGTATTATCAGATGCTAGTGCCAACTCCTCAGCCCGCGGATCAATCAACAACGGAATCAAGAAAAAAGCGCTCAACATTTTCCCTGTAGTAAAATACTCAGCAGACTCGAATCTTCCAGGTTTGGACACAGAATGTGTTATATGTCTATTAGATTTTGCAGCTGGTGAGCGTTTGCGGATCCTGCCCAAGTGCAATCATGGATTTCACATTCGTTGCATCGATAAGTGGCTAATGTTACATTCTTCGTGCCCCAAATGCAGGCGTTGCCTGGTTGAAACTTGCGAGAAAATCGTGGGATCCAGCCAGGCTAGCTCATCAACATCAGGATCATCTATGCCAGTGCAAGATACTGTTGCCAGTATCAGACCACTGGAACCTGAAGGAATCGTAAGCAATCACGGAGAACTCAGCTAAGTTTGTGCATCAGGAAGCTTCTTTACTTTGTCTAACATTGGCGGAGATCAACATTATTCCAGATTCGGAGATGCGAGATCCTCAAAAATAATATTATACAATTATGTCATATGAACTTTAATCGGGGTCTGATTAGATGATTATAGCCTGTAATTGTACAATTAAATTAAATTTTTTGTTACGAATTTTAAATTCTTTGATTATATCATATTTATTTTTAATTTCATTTTAATTTTTGAAACAACTTCAATAATGTCATTTAAAATTTAGAAAACGTATAAAGAGCTTGAAAACTACAATATAAAATTTAGTTTAGTCTGATTTGAAACTAAAAATTAAAAATAAACAAAACAAAAATTTAGTCTGAAATCGACGCTAAATCTACTTTTCTCATGCCTAATTATTATATTGTTACATTTTTTTGACTCATCATCAAATTCATCACAATTATTGTGTGTCGACGAATATAACTGTTGAAGCGGAAGTATACAAATAAGTAAAAAATTCACTCAAGTAATATAATAATGCAGAACAAGTTACTTAAGAAATAAATAGAGAAATGGATAGAAGAAGAACACATAAAGAATTACGTGGTTCGGCAACTTACCTACGTGTACGACAGATTAAGATCACACTCTTCTCTTATTATGAATCACAAGGCACTCACAAAGTATGCCTTTTATAAGAAAGATCACAAAGAAAACTCTCTCAGTCACTCTAAGAATTTTCTCTCACAAAAAACCACAAAGATTATCACTAAGATTGTTGTTGATCACAAAGATCTATATTTTGATCACAAAGATCTCTAACTTGATTATAAAGATATGTTTACAAGTCAATTGATAGCCTTTATATAGGCCTTGAGACGTCATAGGTTTTTCCTATATGTGTGGGAGTCGTATTAGGGAGTCCTGAAGCAAGTGGGAGACGAAATAAGAAAGTTTCCTTATTTCGGGATACTGTTTCCGTCTCTAGCACTGCGGCGCTGGGCTCTCGTTGCCGCGGCGCTGGTGCGCTTCTGCTCAGTGCTACGGCACTGGCATCCTGGCGTTGCGGCGCTCAGGTTCTGTTCTGGGCTCCGCGGTGCCCACGCTTGGTCGCCGTGGCGCCCGCGCCTGGTGCGCCCTTCTTCGTTTTTTGCCTCCTTTCGTGTCCGTCTTCGATCCTTGCGCACCCTACGCACTTGGCTTGAACCCCAAATCATATTCCGATGATTTTTAATCAATATTCTCACAAATCCCCTCCTTGATTCAAAATCATCCACAAAGTAACTCGATCTCTCATTTCCGCATCTTCGGTCACCCTCACAAAGTAGTGACTCCGGTTAAATCCTTACATAGGACGAATGTAACCGAGGGTAGTGGCTTAGTCAACATATCAGCAGAATTTTTAGATGACTCTATCTTTGTTAAACTAACTTCACCACTTTGGACAATCTCACGAATGTAATGGAGCCTCACATCAATGTGCTTCGACCTCTCATGGAACACTTGATGCTTGCTTAGGTGTATGGCACTCTGGCTATCACAATACACACCGATGTTCACATCTTCACTAGCCAATACCTCCGCGCATATGCCTTTTAACCACACGGTCTTCTTGATAGCTTCTTCAACAGCTATGTACTCTGCCTCTGTGATAGATAGTACAATCATGTGCTGTAGAACTGATCTTTAACACACACTACACCTAAACACTATGAATACGTAGCCCGTCAACGATCTTCTTTTGTCAAGATCACCTGCATAATCTGAGTCTACGTACCTTTTTACCATTTCATTGCTGTCTTCATCCCTCTTATACACTAGCCCGTAATTTAACATTCCTTTGAGATATCTCAGAATCCACTTTACTGCAAGCCAGTGATCTTTTCCCATATTCGCCATGTATCTACTCACCACACTCACAGCCTGTGTTATGTCTGGTCTTGTGCAAACCATTGCATACATGATGCTCCCTACAGCGCTTGCATACGGTACTTTGCTCATCTGCAGTTTCTCCTCATCGAATGTTGGCAACTGTGCTGTTGAAAGTCTGAAATACATGGCCAAAGGAGTAGAGACAGCCTTCGCGTTTGACATACCAAACTTCTCCAAAATTTTGACTATATCTCGCTGTTGGGATAAGAAGATAACATCTCTTCTTTTTCTCACAATATCCATACCCAAAATTCTATTCGCTGCTCCCAAATCCTTCATTTCAAACTCGCCACTCAACTGCTTCTTCAGCTTCTATATTTCTTCCATATTCTTGCATGCAATCAATATATCATCGACGTATAGAAACAAATACATTATCCATAACTTATATTCTTGAAGTACACGCATCTGTCATACTTGCTTCTACTAAAGCCACAAGCCATCATGAACTCATCAAATCTCCTATACCACTGTCTAGGTGATTGCTTTAACTCGTATAATGACTTCTTTAACAAACAAGCATGATTTTCTTTTTCGGGCTCCTTAAACCCATGCTCCTGTGCCATGTATATCATTTCTTCGAGCTCTCTATGTAGAAATGTTGTCTTTACATCCATCTGCTCTAGATGTAAATCAAAGTTTGTACACATGGTTAACAAAATCCTAATAGATGTGTACTTGGCAACTGGAGAGAATATCTTATGAAAATCGACTCCCTTTATCTGAGTTAAACCTTATGCTACTAACCTAGCCTTGAATCTTGTAGGCTCAATCCCTAGTATCCACTCCTTCACCTTATTCACCCACTTGCACCCGACTAGCTTCTTTTGAGGTCTCTCCACCAACTTTCAGGTATTGATCTTCCTAAGAGAACTAATTTCTTCTTCCATGGCCTGCTGCCATTCTTTCTTATTTTCACTCTTCATAGCCTCACCATATGTCCTAGGCTCATCATACTCAAGAGTGTAAGCAGAATTAAAAGCATGAGCAACTAAGTCTGCTTGTGCATACATGACTGGTGGGTTAATCGTTCTTCTTAGCCTGTCTCTAGCAAGCTGGTACTCTTTAAGTTCCAACTCAGGAGTTCTAGTCTTCTTTTGGGTAGACTTGGAGGAACTCGCCGGTGTTCTTGGTTCATCTTCAAGGATCTCCTTGTTGAAGTGTTGATCTGAGGGCATATTAGATCCATTTTCAGGCGTTACTTCAACTTCTATTGATTCGGGTGCTGAGTCTTTCTTGGTCACATGTTCTTTTTCTCATCTTTTTGAGAGGTTTTCAGCATCGTCATCTCATCGAACGTTACATCACGGCTTATGATACTCCTTGGTGGTGTTAAGTATTTACACCATACCTTGTATCCTTTTACTTCTTCAGGATATCCTATGAATACCCCTTTGATAGCTCTAGGTTCCAACTTCCCCTCCTTAACATGTATAAAGGTAGGGCAACCAAATATTCTGAGGTGGTCATACTTTGGAGAATTGCCAGACCATTTCTCTTTTGGCGTCTTGAAGTCAATTGCTGAGGAACGACTTCTATTAATCAAGTAAGCTGCAGTCACTACAGCTTCTCCCCAGAGTATCTTGGATATCTTTGCATTGGTAAGCATACATCTAACCCTTTCAAGTAGGGTCTTGTTCATCCTCTCAGCTACCCTATTCTGCTGCGGTGTTAATCTTACCGTTCTATGCCTTGCGATCCCATGCTTGGCACAAAACCCATCAAACTCTCTGTTGTAAAATTCGAGGTCGTTGTTAGTTCTTAGCCTCTTCACCCTTTTACCAGTCTGATTCTCAACAAGAACTTTTCAAGTCTTGAATACTTCAAACGCTTGATATTTGCTCTTCAACACATAGATCCACAGCTTTTTCGAATAATCATCAATCAAGCTGAGAAAATACCTGACACCATCACGAGTAGCTGTCTGAGCTGATCCCTAAAGATCTGAGTGTATGTAGTCAATAGTCCCTTTAGTCTTGTGCTCGCCGGTATTAAACCTTACCCTATGTGCTTTCCCGAGCACACAATACTCACAAAACTCTAAGGGCTGAAACTTGTCTTCTCAAAATGCCTTTGGACTGAATAACTCCTTTAGGTTTCTCTTGCCTATGTGTGCCAGTCTAAGATGCCACAACTTGGTTTGCATATTCTCATCATCTACAGAGAATAGTGCTGAACCACTTATGACTTCACCTTTAAGAACATAAACCCCTTTGCACTTCTCTCATCTCATCACCACCATGGAACCTTTCAAAACTCTTAAAATCCCTCCGTCAATCCTGATGGAATACCCAATTTGGTCTAGAGTCCCTAGTGAGATCAAGTTTCTCTTCAAGTCAGGAACATACCTAACATCTGTTGACTCTCTCACTCGCCCATCATGTAGCCTAAGTTTAATACTACCAATTTTCATCATCTGACATGTAATGTCATTACCCCATTAAGACCTTACCACCACTAATAGGCTTGAAATTTGTAAACCAAGACTTGTGTGGACACATGTGAAAAGTGCAACCAAAATCAAGAACCCATTGTTCAGAGTTCTTACCATTAGTACGAGTGTCTTTACACTGTCATAACTATCATCATAGACAAGCGCATCACCACTTTCTTATTATCTTATGCTTTCTTCTCATGATAGTCCTTTATAAAGTGCCCATTTTTCTTATAGCAATAGCACTTCCTAGGAGTCCTAGACTTCGACCTTGAGCCTTTTTTCTTTTCATCTCTGTATGAGGGTCTTTCTCTTACAGATAAGCTTTCTACATTGCCCTCGGTATGCTTTCCTAATAACTTTGAGTTTAATGATGATTTTACATCATTCATCGTTAAACTCTCTCTGCCATAGAGTAGCGTATCAACAAAACTCTCATAGCTCTTGGGTAGTGAACTCAGCAAGATAATTGCTCTATCTTCATCTTCTATCTTAATGTTGATAGACTCAAGATCAAGGATGATCTTATTGAAGGCGTCTATATGATCTTTCATCGGTGTCCCCTCTGACATGAACAGCTGACATAGCTTCTTCTTTATATGTAATCTGTTGGCCAATGATTTTCTTATATAAAGAGAGTCAAGCTTCTTCTAAAGACCAATTACTGTCATCTCACCTGCTACTTTTCTTAGTACTTCATCGCTCAATGACAAAATGATTGTGCTATGAGC
Organism: Ailanthus altissimus; assembly: GCA_946807835.1. Classification (NCBI taxonomy): domain Eukaryota; kingdom Viridiplantae; phylum Streptophyta; class Magnoliopsida; order Sapindales; family Simaroubaceae; genus Ailanthus; species Ailanthus altissimus. Next base: position 11,654,318 of record OX327706.1, on the reverse strand, counting down.
TCTTTCTTGATTGTCCCTTTTTTCTGCTTCGGCTCTAGATGACTCTGGCATCTTCTCTTCATCACTAGATGGAGCTGCAGTCTCTTCTAATGCCAAACCAAGGCTTTGGCTCACCAACAATGCCTTAACCTTCATCTTTCACAGATTGAAGTCAATCATACCGTTGAATTTCTCTACCTCATACTTGGGTGTGGCCATGTCTGCTTAGAACCAAGCTTTGATACCAGTTTGTTAAAGCGGAAGCACACAAACAAACAAACAAACAAAATATATCCTAAGCAAATAATAATGCAGAATAAGTTATTAAGAAATAAAGAGAGAAACGGGTAGAAAAAGAACACACAAAGAATTACGTGGTTCGGCAATTTACCTACGTTCACGGTAGATCAAGATCACACTCTTCTCTTATTATGAATCACAAGGCACTCACAAAATATGCCTTTTATAAGAAAGATTACAAAGAAAACTCTTTTTCTCACTCTAAGGATTTTCTCTCACAAAGAACCACAAAGATTATCATAAAAATTTCTTATTGATCACAAAGGTGTGTTTACAAGCCAATATATAACCTTTATATAGGCTTTGGGACGACCTAGATTTACCCTATATGTGTGGGAGTCGTATTAGAGAGTCTTGAAACAAGTGGAAGACGAAATAAGAAAGTTTCCTTATTTTGGGATATTGTTCCCGTCTCCAACGCCGCAATGCTGGGCTCTCACCGCCGCGGCGTTGGTGCGCCCATCTGAGCACTGTGGCACTGGTCTCCTGGCGTTGCAGTGCTCAGGTTCTGGACTGGGCGCTGCATGCATGGTCGCCGTGGCGCTAGTACCTGGTGCACCCTTTTTCATTTTTCGCCTCCTTTCACGTCCGTCTTCGATTCGTGCACACCCTATGCACTTAACTTGATCTCCAAATCATATTTCGATGATTTTCTATCAATATTCTTACACAGCCTAATGAGGATAAAGATAAAAGTAAGAAAAACATAGTTTGGCAATTCAGAAGATCCCTTTATGGATTGAAGCAAAGGTTTAGGCAATGGTATAAAAAGTTTAACTCTTTTATTAGTAGAAATTGATTTATTAAGAACAATTATAATAATTATATTTATTTTAAGAATCATGATAGCAGTATGTAGATTTATATCTTGTTATATGTAGATGATATGTTGTTACCAAATTAAAATTATTTTGAGATATATAAGCTGAAACTATTATTAAGAAAATGAGTTTGATATGACAGATTTAAGAGAAGTTAGAAAGATATTAGTATGGAGATTATCAGAAATAGGAAGAACAAAATTTTGTTTATAAATTAGAGGTCTTATTTGAAGAAAGTTTTTATGAAAATTCTCAATGCATAACTCTACATCCGTTAATATTTCTCTTCTAGCTCACTTTAAGTTGTCAATAGATCATTATCCTATAAGTATTGATGATAAAGTTGATGTTTCAAAGGTTTCACATTCTAATGTTATTGGTTTAATTATGTATTCTATGATTTGCACTAGACTAGATCTAACACATTCAAATAGTGTCCTTAGCATGTACATTTATAATTCTAAAGAAAAAAAAGCATTGAGCTACAACGAAGTGGCTATTGAGATCGATAAATGGAACTTTAGACTATGGACTAGTATTTGAAAGATATGCATATAAATTGAACTAATGGGCTATATAAACTATGATTTTGCAGATGAAAGGAATAAAAGAAGATCAACAATAATGTATTAATTCATAGTATGTGGTTATTGTGTAAGCTAAAAATCATAATTCTAACTAATTATTACCCTCTCAAGTATAAAGGCATAATACGTAGCTACAACTGAAGCCATGAAAGAAATAATTTAGCTTCAAGAATTATTGAATGAGCTCAAGGTATTGAATAAAGTTACTATTATGCATTCAAGTAACTAGAGTTTGTACATCTTAGCAAGAATCTAGCATTTGATTAGAGAACAAAATATGTTGACAAAAAGTGTCATTTCATTAAAGACTTGTGGTCTAAAGACTTTGTGAAACTTGAGAAGCTTTTAACAAATGATAACCCTGATATGGGAATTAAGTCATTGTCTGTCAACAAATTCAAGTATTGTTACTACAAGAAAAAGTATCTTTTTTGACTGTTAATTTGTTATTGCAAAAGATTTTTGCGTGGATTATGCGACTGCTAAATAGCCATCGCAAATGCGGCCGTCGTAAATTTTTCAACAGCTAAGCAATTGTCGCAAAAGACTAGTACCTTTTTGTGATGGCTAAGTATCTATTGCAAAAGAGTTGAATTATAGTAAAAAAATGCAGCTGTAATTTTTTAATAATTTTTTTGTGTATAAATTACTCAAAATATTTAAATAATCAAATAATTTATATAAAACTTATCATAGAAAATCTTAAAAATAAAACAAAACATAAATAAAAATGTGCAAAATAATGTTAATAACAATCTTCTTTGAGATTTCCCTTTAAAAAAAAATAATCTTCTTTAAGATGAAATCCTTTGGCATCCATAAACACAACATTTGAAAAGTTGCCTCACTTGAGCTTGTAGCTATGCAGAAAACTAAATGGAAAGTGTCAGATCAGAATACTTATAAACAAGTGATCAATGAAGTATGCAAGCACATATCAATTTGAGAAACTACTAAAAATGAAGCACTTGTATACTTCCAATTACTAAATGTATAGAGTAACTCACAAGTAATAGTTGAGAGTTTTCTTCAGGGTAATGAGCCTAACAGCACGTTATCATATTTTAAAGCAGATTGAATCATGGCTTTTAACTATTTAGAGTACAATGTATTTAATAGTAAAAAAAAAGACGTATCAGGTAAGAAAGTGCTCAAAATCAGTACTTGAATAGACACACACTACAAAAAAAATTCCTTATTTGCGTCAGGATTTGCGATGGCTAATTTAGCCGTCGCAAATGAACCTAAATACGTATAAAACTACAAAAACAAAACCAATTCTTTAGCATCCCTAAATCAGTATTTTTTTTCTTCTCTTATTCTCCCTCAAACCCCAAATCACGATCCACAGCCCTTATTACCAGAAACGGAAACATTTTCAACAATTTTCAATCATCAACAATCATCATTCATCAATCATTAAAGCTGGATCTCTCATTTCTTAGGTAAGGTTATTATGATTGTTGAAGTTTTGAAGCATTTGATCTCTTTTTTCTAGCGATTTGCGGGAATCTTTACTGTTTAATTTAATTTTTTTTTGTTATTAAGATTTGTTACTTACAGTATTCTATTATTAAGATATTTTTTCTGTCCAAGTTCTCTTTGGAATCCTTACTGTTTAATTTAATTTTTTTGCACTCTGTTGCGGGAAAAAGAAGACTTTAACGGTTGAAGATTCTGAATGTGCTGTTCGTTCTGAGTTGTTGTGATTTGCTCGAATTGTTTCTGTTACCATCAGGTGTGTGATTTGAGAAAATTGATTACCAAAAGTAATCATTTACCAATAGAGAATTTGAGGCTTATTTTGAGAGGGAGAGCATTGGATGACAGTGAAGATGAGGATGTTGTGTATCGGTGGTAATGATTCTTTCTTTAATTAACCCTTGGTTATTAGTTCACCTAAATATTCAATTCTTCACATTTAAACCTCTGCTTTTCTAGAAATTCCTTGCAAAATAGCTCAGTGCTAGCAGAGTTAGATTCTCTGTAACCATTTCACAGCTTCGAGAAATTCAGAGAAAAAATGTGCAAGTATTATATATGTGACTCAATTAGTTTTTATAGAGCCAGAACTGGTAGTCATTTTATAGAGAGGAGGACATGTCATTCAAATTTATTTGGAAGTTTCTGGTGCTTACCAAGCAATTTTTTTTTTTTTACGAATTATTTCAGCTAAACAAGGGTTTGAATCAATGTGGAACTTCAAGTGGTTTAAATCATTTCGCAATATTTTCTTGGTAAAGTGGCAAAAAATAGAAAGTAAAAATAAAGGAATGGTGTGCTAGAGAATTGAGATAAATTGCCTAGTTAAATCCTTTTCACTCATGTCAAGTCTTTTTCTCCTCTTTTTAAGTTGCTGCATATTACCTGGTTTGTATAAATATATAAAATAATGGTGTTCTTTAATTGAAATGGAATTTAAAATACTCCAGCAAAAAAATGGAACTCGGAATAATGTTTGGAAAATATTAATGCAGAAATTACATTGACAAATTATAGCATCAATTTGTAGGGAAGACAAATGTTTGAAATATATTATGTGTCCCTTAAATCTGCGCTGTCTTCCCCGCTTTTTTTTATTGGTGAAGTTATATAAAAACTCATTACATATTGGTAGAATTATACATGGAACTCTAGTAGTCTCCTTATTGTAGTAGTAATCTTATTGAACAACTTATATCGGTCTAAATTTACTTGAAGTGACTTACTTCTTTTTTCCCAGGCAGCGTATATTCTATCTTTAATGATGATTTTAGAGAGCTTCCTAGGACCCTTAATGCTGATCGTCTGGATGGAGATAGGTCAATTTTGAGACTGTAAAACACCAATTTTGATCATAGAATTTATTAAGTCCGTGATTTTTTTCTTTAAGAACAAAAAAAAAAAAAAGAAAAAGAAAAAAGGTGTACACAAAACTGCACATAAGTCCCGACTGTTCTTTCTTTCTGTTGGTAGTTGATTTTACCAGAAAATTAATTTTCCCTTTCTTATCCCTTTGCAATCATCCATAATACTAAAAGGACTAGCAGTGACAGTTTTGTATAGTGTTAATTGAGATTCTTGTGTAAGATGAACATAATTCTTCTTTTGTATGGAAATTAGAGAGATGATGGGGAACTTAAACCTAAGCTTTGAAATTGCATGTTACAATTCTTAAAAAGTGTGTTTGGTTTTGCAGAAGACATTTTTGGCATTGGTACTACAGTTCATCAAAGCATTGGTGAGATAGAGAAAGTTGCAGCAAAAAGTTGTCAAAATAAATCTTCCATCCTTAATGCTTGTTAGTTTACACATGGAGAGGAGAGGAGAATCTTCTGTGACTGATGCAGTAAAGTTTGAACTGGTAATTCCTTTGAATCTGGATTTATTAAGAGTTACGATGCTCCTCCTTATATACTCAATCTCTGTTTTCATTTGGCAGCTTGAATTGTGGATTTTTCTTTTGCACTTTGGTGAATTTCAATCATTTATTATACAAAAATAATCAAATAAGTGATGAACCTTTTATTTTAGCAGAGCAAGTTTGTTATGTGAAAGACCCTTTAAATGTAGATTGGCATGTTGTTCTTAAAATGACAATTAGAGATTTATTTGACATGTACACAAAAGATTCTTCTTATAGGCCATCAATGGTACCTCAGGTTGAACTATATGCTGAACAACAATTGGATGAAAGCTTGTATGTGCGAGATGAGGATATTGGTTGGGTTAGGCAAAGAGTTAATGGAACAACAGTAGATGCAAATGTTATTAATGATGATGATGATAATAATGATAACGATGAAAATGATGTCATGGAAAATGTTGAATGATCTTTCTTTATAGATTTGTTTTGAGTAAGTTGTAATAGATTGCATTTGAGGGGTAAGGCTAATTATGTCCCCCCCTTGTCTAGGTGTCATTATATGTTTTTTGATAATGAATATTTTTCTTATATATTTTAGTAATTACATTCTTCTTTTTTTTTTTTTTAATAATAAACTTCATTGATATATTAATTTTTTTATGAATGTTTTCTAACAATACATTTTGATATCTAATTGCAGCTAGTTATGGCACCTAAAAAAGAAAAAGGCCAATCTATGGATGTCTTACTTTTACAGCAGGCAGATTCACAGCAACAGACATCTATATCTTTTCGTTCTTTTGCACAAGATGAAGAAGAAGGTATAATTATTAATTTTAACTTCCATTATTTGAAAAATACACTAATATGAATTTTTTTAGCACCAAGTGAATTAACACATCGTGGCCCAGCTCTAGGTGTTAATGATTGGGGCACAAAAAATATTATGCATCTAGAGTTTAATTCAGCGTGGCAGGTAATTGGTCCAAATTCTGATCAGTTCAAATCCCAACTTGGCACCATAGCACGAAATGGACTGAAAGCGCCTTTGACATATGTTGAGTTGACTAACATGTCAAATGATCTCTTAGAAAATATTTGGAGAGAGGTGAAGGTAAGAAAATACTACTATAACACATAATTAGTTTAAGCTCATGTTTTATAATATTATTAGGTTCATATTATATTGTAGGCAAACACAGATACTCCAGATGCCTATAGACGCCACTGTTTAAGAAATGTAGGAAGACTTTGGAAAGATTGAAAATATCGATTGAAGAGTAAGTATTATGATGACAAGACAAATATTAAACATCTTGCATTCATTCCTTCTAGAGTTATTGATGAGCAATGGAAGACACTTGTAGCTTATTGGGGCAGTGAGGAAGTTAAGGTATAATTTAACTAAACTTAAGTTAATGTTGTAAGTTATAATTAGTATAAAATAATGTTTTGAATGATTATTTCGTATTGTAGGCCATTACTAAGAAGAATAAAACAAATCATATGCAAGTGTCTTCACTTCCTAAAACAGGTCGAACTTCATTTGCTAATAAGAGAGAACAGGTTAGTTATATTTTTATATGTTTAATGATTGTTTGGGTGAAGAGTTTTGTTAAATTGATCATTGCTTGAATTTGGGCTTATTGGTTTTTTTGAATTGGTTTGTTAGTGAACGTAATGTTGATATTTATTGTTGTATTGAATGTAATGTTAATTGTTGTGTGTATGTATATGTAATGTAATGTAATGTTAACAATTGTTAATTGTTAATTATTGTATGTATGTATGTGCGTATTGAATGTAATGTTAATTTGCTAATAATGTTGATATTTATTATTGTATTGAATATAATGTTAATTGTTGTGTGTATGTATGTGTTTATAATGTTTTAAATGAAGAAAAAAGGAAAAAAGACAGATCATTTTATTGAGACTCGATCGAAATTTGATGGTAGTATAGCTAATTCAGGCAATGCAAAAATAATTGTAAGTGATATAAATTTACAATAGTCATATATTTAAAAAATTGTTAAACTTCTATATTCTAACTAAGTTTCAATATTTTTTGGGTCAACTAAATGAGCGTTTATTTCAGTTGCCTAATGATGAATAAACAGAAGCTGTGAGAGACCAAATATTTATTAATGTGATGGGACACGATATTCATGGATATGCTAAACTTATGGGCATAGTCCATCACCATCAGATATTGCACAACAAAGTTCAAACCAAAACAATGAACAGGTAAAAGCAGAGTTAGATTGTTTAAAATTCAGTTATAATGATCTTCAAGGAAAATATACAGTTTTGCAAAATTAATGTGATGAGATGCGTACAATGATGCAACGATTTTTTGATAGTCATAGGTTTCAGTTGTCTACTAATGATCAGGTATGAATGTTTAATTTAATATTAATTTTTTACTTGTAAAATCATAACTAAAATATGAATATGAATATTTGTAGGTTCAAGATGCTTTCAGTATGCACCATTATCATACAAAAATTGGATAGATGTTAAAAAGCTCAGAATTGTTATTAACATATTTTGGATCTTATTAATATATTTTAGATGTTATTAATACATTTTAGATCTTATTAATACATTTTGGATGGTCATATTTTAATGTTATTAATATATTTTGAATGTTATTAATATATTTTGAATGATATTGTAATATATTCATTTACACATATTCAATTAAAAAAACATGATAAGACTTTTTGTTATTTGTTATTGTAATATATTTGTTTAAACTTCTTTTGTTATTGTAAGACTCTCCAATAAATATGATAGACTTTTTTGCGACGGTTAATTAATTGTCATAAAAGAGTCATACGTCATGCACTTTTTTCGACGGTTAATTAGTTGTTGCAAAAGATCTTCTTATGATAGTTAATTAACTGTTGCAAAATTTTACGACAGTCGCGTATGCAACAACTTTCTGTTGTCCTTTTGCGATGGCAAAAGGCCTTTTCTATTGTAGTGATACATTGAGAAATTTTGTAGAGTATAACTCATCAATAATTAATAAAAATATTGTTGTAGTTGCCACTTACGTGGTCCATCTTGCCAATGTTCAAACTTTCAAAATTCTTCAATGTCAAAAATGTTTGTAGACATAAAGCGAATATATGTGCATAAGCTTTGATACATTACAAACCATAAAGCTAATTTGCAAAAAAAACTAAATTGCTCAATTAGTAAAATTTCATAAAAAATAAAGCAGAAGGAAGTCTGCAAAGAAACAAAATAAATTAGCATAAAAGCAATAATATCATGAGATATTTTTAAGAACTTATTTTGTGACTATGAAATTGCAGAGGAATATCTACAGGACACTTTATTCCTCCTCAACAAATGATCAGATTAACAGTTATAAAAATGAAATCCAAGCACTTAATATGTATTTAGGACTCTTTTTCAACTAAAATATAATGCAATATTCTAAAATACATTTCAAATAAACAATAAAGAAACAATAAGTTTATATGAAGAAAGGAAGTTCAATAGCCCAACAAAAGGGTAAGAGAAGAAAAACAAAGATAAGTTGAGAGTGACTAAAGGATTACCACGATGTGTGACTGATGCCAAGCCCATTGCACGTTAGTATCACTCCTTTAAATCTGGCAAGATATTCCTGTGTTGCAAAGGCAGAATTATATTATCTCAGATAGTCAGTGAACACCAGAAGTTTATTGGTCCAGAAGGGTCCTTAATAAAAATCAAGAAAATAATGTTAAAAAAAAAGTTCTTACCCGTAGAGTATACTTATCAATCTCATAAATTCCGGTGAATCATATTCAAGGCGTTTATCAGGCTCACTCAACACTGCAAAAAATGGATATAATACAAATACAGAAAAAAAACATTAGCACAACCCATAAAGTACAATATTCTACACCTAATGCAATGAAGTACTAAACATACTGTTAACTCAACACTGATGGATGTCAATAGATGTTGATAGCTCTGTAACAGAACACACTCTTATCTTAATAAACAAAGAATAAAATTCTGCTTTGATAGAGAAGAAGCAGAACCTTGTAGAATGGACAAAATACCATTGACATATGATTTTAAGTAGAAAACCATTGTTAGACATCAACCACGAATTTAATCAATCATATGTTCCATAGTTATAATGAAACATTCAAATCCCAGAAACAAATACTGAGCATTAATGTTTGCAGTCACTTGAACATATTCTTTTTCTTTGATCCATTCAAACTTCATTATTCCCTATGTAGCGCACGTGAAGAAACTCTAGGTTTAAACAATATGTTATTGTTAAACAAAGAGGCAAATACTTATCATTCTCATAAACTCTACAAAGGTATTACTCGGAATTATGCAAGGAAGGGTTATATGGCGCACAGATGTAGGTTTTTGTGCGCTCAACCAGAAGAATTACTTCTGTAGGCTTCATTTATCTCTTGAAATTTAGCAGTAACAGCATTATCATCATTGTGCTTATCAGGATGCCATTTCTGTAAACACACAACAATATCATGAAAATGTCCTCAGTCTTTCACATTATGTCCAATGAAAGAAATGATTACAAACTAGAAGTGCAAAAGCCCATCTAGAAAGCTACTTGAGGGGAACAAGAGAATTACTAACCAGTGAAAGTTTTCGATAATTTAACCGGATCTTCTCATCAGTTGCATCATAATCGACCTCCAAAATCTTGTAATAGTCCTTAAATAGAATATATAAAAAAAAAAAACAAATTTAAGAAATTGCAATTCTATCTTATTAATTTTTTATTATAAAAACAAACTTATTTGGATCATTAAAAAAAAAAGTATACTCATAGAAAGTTTTCTCACATTGCAAAGTTAGTCAACTCATCACTTCGAAAATCCCAAAACTTTTTTACTCAAGAATATAAATACTAATAGAAAAACAATTAAGCACTTGGCTTGACATGGAACAATTATATATGTCCATACATAAAGCCATAAGTTAAACAACGAGTTTCCAATGATATTTGACCAAGAGAAGCTTACTGGAAAAAAGAAAAATTCATCAAGCACACAGAATCAGATGTGTAATCCAAAGATACCAATATAATAAACAAGTTGATTAATTAATCAGATGTATAACATATGACTTTTCTCCAAGTCGTCTGTCTTGTCTTGCAGTTCTTCTTGTTCTGTTATATCCTTGATGGGCTCCTCCGTAGCTAAGGGAATAAAAAATGAGACATATGACAGATGATTAATTTGATCAACTTAATTCAAGACAAGAAGGGGAAAAATAACTATTAAATGCCTCTTTGAAAAATTCCCACAACAGATCTATGATAAGTCAGAGTCAAAAATAGATCTTGTTTCTCATTTTGATTACATTATACCATAAAGCTACATGCCTGTAAGCTATCATGTTCACGATATAGCTACAGTGGTAATAAAAAATGATCTCTTTAAAACTAAAAAATAGATCAAGGTTTAAGATGTGAATACACTATTATCTACTCGGTAAACTAATATGATCTCTTTAAAATTAAAATTTTTACAATTGAATATAAAGAAAAGCCTAGAAACTTGAGTATCAGCTACATAAAGTTCATGATGCAAACTAACAAAATAGATTATTGACTAAGGATGCATATTTTTTTAAAACCAATTTCAAGTATTTTCTTTAAGCACACTTTCTTGGAAAAATTCCATTTCCTCTAAGAAAGCACTTCTAGTGCTTTCAACAAAAGTAATAATTAAAATTTTCTATCAAACAAAAAACTCAAAAGTAGTTTATGATCTTAAAAAGCACTTTCTGGACGCATTCAGGCATCCAAAAGCACATAAAAACGCCTACTAGCATTTTTGTTCTTTCCTTCTTCTTTTTTGCCCTTTTTTGGTTGAAACATAATATTTTCATCCTAACCAATCAAAATTTGACAAAACGTTGCCTTTGAGAAACTTATGAGTAAATTATTAAATGTAAAGACCTTGAAATTAAATAATTTCAAAAACGTTGCATTTACAGAATTCTAAAAACGACAGCATGTTTCTACTCCACATCTATACTACTTCCTTTAAACATAATTACTGTAATTATCGATTGAGATTTCAAAAAGAGAGAGATACCTGACTTCCTTTTTAGATTTGACGAAGGAAACCTACACGAGTTTCATTAGTACTGGAGAGAGATGATTGTTTGAAATTGAAACCAACATTCTCTAATTAATTAAAAACCACGTGCAAAAAAATCATATTACATCTAAATTCTGAATCACAAGCTAAGAGAAAAAATCAGATCCGTAACATTGAAATAATCGGAAGTCCAAAACCTTCTAGAATTATACTTAAGCCGAGCAAATCAAGACATGAAAATTCATAACGTATAAAATTGATATCATCTATCACTAAAAAGTAGCTTGATCTATCATTTGATCACCAAAATCATCATCAAAACTCACCGTTTTAGGATTTTAAATTGTTCCCCTCCTAAAAATCCCTCTCTTTTTGCCCTTAAGTTTAAGGGTCTAGAATTCAATCAAGGTAGGGCCACGAGCAATGGTTAATGGGCCTAAACTCGGCAGAACAACAAAACTAGTTCAAATGCGAGGTATTTGGTCGTCAAATGATAAAACTAGTTCAACATTTGCTGACCAAAATGTGACTATGACCGAGTAGATACCGACTACATTTCACAACTTCATTATGGGAGTACTGCCTCAATATCAAAGTAGTAAGGAAAAGCAGTTCAAAATTTGACTCGAACCGACCAAAATAAGCCTTACCTGAACCAAAAAAACTGGTGGAGACGAACCCGAGGAATATGCTTAATACATCAGAAGTGTCATCTGACATAGGGCGAGAACGGTATCAGAAAATCTGTAAAAGGATATTCGGCGTATGTTAAGGGGACAATATGAAGATATTTGGCGTGTGTCAGAAGTACAGTAAAAAATATCCGGCACAAGACAGAAATACCGCAGAGGAAAGCTTAAAAAAGTCCCTAAAAGGCCATCACTATAAAAGGAGAAAGATGGAGACATGAAAAAAGATGATGAAAAAGTCTCTATAGAACACAAAGAGAAGAAAGAAGGAAAAGGGTATTCCCCCCCGTCGCGAGAAGAATAGTTTATTTATGTTTTATCATATTTTTTTGGAGAGAAAAACCCCTCCTTTATCTGACTTAATCATCGGAACGTCTTCACTGGAACCCACCCCAGTGAGACCACATTTGAGCTTGTGTTTGTGTATGCATTACAGGCCCCCTCTCTACAGCATGCAAAAAATAAAAAATTCAAGCCCGTACCTATCGATCCAGTCTAAACGAGGCCCAAACTCGATTCTCCCTCAACAAATTCAAGAATCGTTGATCTAAGAAGCCATTTTTTCAGGTCAACAATTTTTGGTGTCGTTTGTGGGAATTGAGCAAAAAGCTTTGTCGAGAAAAACAACATTCCAGAATGGCTGAACGATCATCCACCAGCAGGAATCACATTATTGGAGAGTGAAACCCAAACCAAAACCGACCTCTCCCTCAAACAGAAAGCTCTCTGTACTCTGAAATAAGGACAGAACTGAGAAGCCTGAGGGAGGAAATAGTGGGACTAAGGCAGCTCATGACTGAGTTGATTAGGAACAAGCAACTGAGAGCAATAAATCGGGGGAGGGAGTCTCGGGAGGAGATTCAAAGATAGATGGGGCAAAGGGAAGGACCGGAGACTCCGCACAAATTGATCGAAACACGGAATGAACTACCAATGCAGGCGCCCTCGGATTATTTGACAAAAGGTCATGCATCAAACCGTCTGAAATACCATACCGTGCCATATCTTAGGACCTTCACGACTCCATCATCGCAAAGACATCCTCATTTTTTGATAAGGCATCACCATGTCTCTCAAAGCACTTCACCGTCACCAGCTCGACGCTCGCAGAGTAATTAGCCGTGACCAGTTCTATGTTCGTTCTATTTTCACCGTCACCGGCTCGACGCTTGAGGAGCAATTCGCCGTGACCGGTTTAATTTTTGTTCTATTTTCACCGTCACCGGCTCGACTCTCACGAAGTAATTCACTGGGACCGGTTCGACTTTCGTTCTATTTTCACTGTCACAGGGTCGGTGCTAGCGGAATAATCCACCGCGACCGATTCGACTTTCGTTCTATTTTCACCGTCACAGCTCAATGCTCATGGAAAAATTCGCCGTGACCGGTTCGACTTTCGTTCCACAGCATCGCACCTAGATGGCTCGGTGGGGCAAGGGCTGTGGCACTTCCACAGCATTATCACGGGTTACACCGTGGCACCCATTGAAGAGAGTTTGACCGTGGACTTTCCACGGTATCACTGTGGCCTTTCCACAGCACCATGACACGCTGTTCAGCGTTATTACACTGAGCCGATCCCATAAGAGTATTGAAGGGTCCCCCACCTGACACGGTTTGAGCTACTCGCTTTGGACTGCACTAACATCCGATGTGCACCAAAGGCGACCCAACTACTCAATTGGATAGGGCATTGCTACAAGATGCCCTAAGTAGCTTTTACTTCAAATTAATCCTAATTGCAGTTCAAGTATAAGCATCCACTCAACCGTGCAGATTGTGAAAGACTGTTCGACCCGTTAGTTAAAAATGATTTATTGCTATTCGGTCTTGACTAAAGCTGTTCGAAAAAAGGTCAGTCGGTTTTATTATAAGTCTGTTATCATTCGTGAAATGTTAGGTAGAACGATAATTATCACTAACGGTTTGGTCTTGAAAATCAATATTTTATAAGTGGTTCGGCTATCTGAGGTAATTGCGCTGCGGAGAAATGAATTTACTCTGAGCAGGTAAAGGAGAACGAGCACACATTGAAAAAGAGCAAATAGTTCATTCATTGAAGATGATTACATCGATTAATTACAAGGCATACAAAAAATAAATTTTCTCTGTAAAGAAACGGCAGTGGAGAAACAAATTCACTCGGGCAGCAGGAGTAGAATCATACCTATCCAAGTCCATGACGGGAGCCGCTCCAGGAACGTTTTAGACTGGAGGAGCTATAACAGCAGGCGAGTCAGTGGAAACATCTGCAGTTCCTTATGGCTCAATGGGGGCAGTGCCGCTAGTTTGCCCCTGGTCGGTAAGAGGGATAACCTCACCACCGCTCGCAACAGCAGCACTCCCAGAAAGGGCAGGCACATCGGTGGAAAAGGGGCTCATCACCACCAATGTCAGCAGGCACCAGCGCGTCGTCATCATAGGCTCTAAAGGTTTCTCCTTCATGGAAAGAACCACCAGTGGCCAAAGATCATAGCCATTCGAGGTCAATCTCTGGGTAATGCTCCTCAAAATGGGCGATGGACCTCTAAAATCCTTCTATCGCGCCTTGACGAAAGCCCTCCATATGACCAACCAACCACTGGTTATGCTACTGCTCAAGCTAGGCAACTAAAGAGGTCTGAATCTGCTCAACTAGCTCTCTCTCCTTTTGAGCGGCACCGAGCTGTGCCTTAAGTTCTTCGTTTTGGGGCGTCAGCTCACCAATCCGAACCCCTGCCACTGCCAGATTATTCGTCAATGCCTGCTCAACCAACCATTTCTGGTGCTCAAGCTCAAACAACTTAATCTCCGCCTCGGCCTTGGCGGTCATCATTTCCTCAAGTTTGGCCCCGCCTCAACGGCCATCCTCCTCTCATTCTCGGCAATCCTTCTTGCCAGCTGAGTCTCAGCCCGGGACTGAGCAAGGTCATCCCCTACTTTCTGAGTGCAGGTCACAAAACCCATAATCTCGGCCCAGAATAGAGAAATGAGGAAAACAGACTATAGAAAAATGCAAGGTCAGAGTAAGCAAATGAAAAAAGAAGAAACAATCCAAATGTTAGGTAACATACATCAAGGGCAGATCCCAACGTGACGTTGAAGCCCGTGGTAGGGTCCAGGTAAGACACTTGACCCACCCAGGTGAGGGTCACATACCTCTCTAGCTCCATTATCACCAGGAGCAAAAACCCCAAGTCCTCCCTAGCCTCCGAAACCAGCATGGAAGAGGACACTCTGTAACACCCTCCTCACTCACCTCTTATCGAGACACGAGATCAGGGGGTGCTACGATAGCATCGAACAGAAACAACGATAATGATTATTTAAATTTCAAATATATATATATATATTATTTTATAAACATTTACGGGGAAAAACTGACAGAGTCTCCCATAAAAATTTGATTTTTACATTACTTGTAACAAAAGAAACACTCTCAAAATTTCCATATCCATTCTTAACCAACTTCCATATTTGTCTTTCAGCAAATATTCATAACTCATATTACAATATAAATGTATCAAACCTTTACCAAACTATTTCACATCCAGTATATTATCAAAATATATATCTCATATCATGGTTTTAAAAGAGACAGTTCTGAATAAATACATATATACATGCACATACACTTAATGTCCATAATATAATACACAACAGTCTACAGACAAGCAAAATATCTACCAAAAATAATTATATATAGAGAGAGGATGTGAGTGACTCCGAGCAGCTGCAGAAAGATTTACTCTTCAGTCTTTAGTGATGACAACCCTACTACCTGTGCATGGTAAATCTAACGCGCTAAACACAACAGGTTAGTGGGTGTACACAAAAGATGAAACAGTATAATAAAATTGTATTACCTTTTTGCAATAAACTATATATATAAACAATGAAATTTTGAGTAATACCAATTTTTCTCCATATATCATAATAAATCAAAATTTATCAATTAATCAATTCATTAAACCAAAATATTATTTCGATTTCTCATTTCAATTAATCAAATATATATATATATATACACAAATATCATATTTATACTTAATCCAAGTAGGCGCCCAAAATAAACGCTGACACGATACCATGGATTGGCTAATGGGTTAACAAATATCAGATAATGATCCGGCATCGGCCACTCAGTGACTACCAACCGGATCCAGAACAGATCAGAATAGATAACAGATCGGATACACAGAGTAGTATCATCGAACAAGCAAATGGCACAATACTGCTATAATACCCTATTGGCATGCCAACTACCAATCCTCTCCTACCAATGTTCAGGTTTACTTAGGGCGTCACAATAATATTATTATAATACATTATTTTTCTTTTTAAAAAAATATTTTAACACAAATTTATTATTATTAAACCAAATTATTAGACAAATTCACATTTATTCAAAATTTCTGATTATTCATATTTAGACACAAATATTTTTTCATTATTACAATTAGGCCCAAATTTTATTTACTATTCACCTTTATGCCTAAAATTTTCAAAAATTTTATGCATAAGCCCAAATGTTCCAAAATTTTTCATATGGGTCCAGAATATTCAAAAATACCCAAATAAGTTCCAGATTTTCCAGATTTAACAATTCAGCCTAAAGTTTTCCAATTTTTCACTTATAGGCCCATTTGTTCCAAAATTTGCCATTAGGCCCCATTTTCTTCAACAAGTCATATATAAGTTCTAATTACATACTAATACACATAAAGACATAAAAATTTTAAATATTTACAATTTAGTCCAGAATATTTTTCAGAAGTTTTCATATAAGTCCTATTTTCTCAAAATTTATATTTATGCCCAATTTTTTTTTTCTTTTCAATTTTGACCACCAATTAATATCCAATACTCAAAACATATTTAATACATTTAGAAACAATATAATTATCAATTTAATGCCATAGTTCAACATACTCATCCATCATATTAATAAAATACATCAATATACACTAAATTTCCTAAGGTAAGAATTTAAGTTTCAAACTAATGTATACACCAACCTTATAAGCTTAATTCCTCCACTTGATTCACATCTTCTCCTTCTCCTTTCCTTGGCTATCCTTGGCCAAGATTTCACCTTCATTTGCCAAAATACACAAATAATGAATAAATTTCTAATATACCAAATTAAAAGCATAATTCACTAATTCTACATGGCTACTTAATCTATTAACCCTTGAAACCTCAAATTCATATTCAATAGAATTTTTAGCATCAACTCACCTTGAATAACACCTTATACCTTAAAATTGATCCTTGAAACTTGATGAAAAAGGCTTTAATTAAGGATTTGGAGGCTTAATTTACTAATGGAAGTATTGAGAATTGTTGAATTTAAAGGGGGATAAAAGAAAAATGGAGAGAAAATGCAAAAGGGAGGGGACGGCCAAATGTATTGCTTTCTCTAAATTTTTCAATACTATTCCCCCTTTTATAGCCTTTATTTTCTTTTCAAAATTACAAAAATACCATTGGTTAGAAATAGTGGCATTTGATTGATTCAAAAATTCCAAATACTATTCATAACTAAACTAAATAAAAAATCTAGTTAAAATCTAACTAATTCTAGTAAATTCCATTTAACAAAGTTGGCAAAATTCTATTGGTCCAAATGTTGGAAACGTTGTAATAGCATGGGTTTTAATTCCATGCAAACACTTATACCATACTATACTTATTCAACCAATCAAATTCTTTCATTTCTTTTGACTAATAAATTCAATCAAAATAAATAAAAAATTTAGGGTATTACACACTCGAGAGGGCCCCTCGCAGGTAGACCACCCCTCCCGCCTCAGGGAGCTCGACAAAGATGCGGCTCATCCATCTTGTGCAACCTGGGCTGAAGGACGAGCAGGAGGTCCCTGCCCCTTGCTCGACGTTTAGACAGAAGAGATTCCTGTGGTAGAGTTTCAGTGGGATCTCATTCCTTAGAAGAACCCCTCTGGTCCGAACCTCTTTCCCGAACAATTAGACCCCGAGAAGCTCTATCCTCACGGGCCCAATTATTAGCAAATGGTGAAGATGACCTCTCCTAGGAGGGCCCCCTCCCCTGACTCCTCCCGGAACCAAACAGCATCCCCATGATGTTGTCGGGGTTTAAAGGCCCTCGACCTCCAGAGGAAGAACCTTCAGTTCTACTCCTCTTCCTTCTTTCGTCACCTTCTTACTCAGACATTCCTGCGTTTTACACAAACGTGAGAACAAAAAAGGATGGAAAGTCACTTTGGGTTTGAGGCAGGGACGGAACAGATGGAACTAGTCCTAATTCGACAAGGTTAGATAGGGATAGCAGCTGCTGAACCAAACAGATGTGTTAAAGTACAGCGTTAATCTGAGTAAAGGTCTGCTCAAAAACTTCTACATCAATCGCCCAGGTGACTGCAAAGAAATAACAAACAAAGAAAATTCAGTCGAGCCAAGCTAATCATTTAAGTCAAACACATTACACAAGGATCAAGAACTCCATCCGCAGAAAAGACGGTAGGGATGACCCACTCTCCCCCACCCCTCTTGGGGACCCTTTGACCTCACTCTCCCCTAGCAAAGAACCATTCCCATTTCCAGTCCTTTACGGAGGTTGGTCGACCTGGGACTAGGTTCTGAAGGTCATGAAACGAGAGGTAATTAAAACCCCTCTAGCTTCTGGCATTGCTCCTGAAATTGTACAAGTAGCACAACTCTTGAAAATCTAGGGGGAGGACTGTCCTGCCTTTGACCACAAGATGAATAGGCCCGCAAGTACTCTCCATAAGTTTGAATCTAGTTGAGAAAAGGACATCCCAAGGCAGGCCAATATCTTGGCAAAATATTGTTCTATGGGAAGCCTGAGTCCTAACCTCAGGAACTCAACATGAATGGCCACCTCGCCATTTGTATGGCTGCTTCGATAATCCTCCTCGGAGGGCACCCTGAGGGTGACCGTCTCAGAAATGTCATAGGAATGCCTGATAAGGGTTAGGTTGCCCTCACTAAGGCAAGAAGCTCGGTATTTGGCATTCATTTCATACTCAACTACCTCTACGCCTCCCCCATCACTGTGACCTTAGGATTGTTGCCTTCATCCTCTCTAGAGCTTAGGACTAGTTCGACCTCGTTTAGAGCTACCTTAGACTAGGGTACTCCACCCGTGGAGGTAGAAGCTCCCTCACTAGCTCCAACCTCCCCACTCTTCATAATCAATGAGAGTTCTAGGGACTATTCTCCATCTTCAACCACCGTGTCCATAACTGGAAGGTCTAGATTGACTCTGAAGACCATCAACTAATAGAAGACACCAGAACAACAGAATCGATTCGGATACGTGGTATCTGATCATCAAATGATAAAACCAGTTCGGCATTTGCTGACCCAAATGTGACTACGGCCGAGCAGGTACCGACTACATTCCGCAACTTCATTATGGGAGTCCCGTGTCAATATCAAAGCAGTAAGGGAAAGCTGTTCGAAATTTGAGCCGAGTTAACCAAAATAAGCCTCGCCTGAACCAAAAACGCCGGCGGAGATGAACCTAAGGAATATGCTTAACACATCAGAAGTGACATCTGACGTGGGGCGAGAACGAGGTCAGAAAATCTGTAGAAGGATATTCGGCGTATGCCAGGGGGGATAGTATGAAGATACTTAGCGTGTGTCAGAAGTACAGCAGAAAATATCCGGTGCAAGACAGAAATATTACAGAGAAAATCCCAAAAAACTCCCTAAAAGGCCATCACTATAAAAGGAGAAAGAATGAGACATAAGAAAGGATGATGGAAAAATCTTCTTAAAATATAAAGAGAAGAAAGAAGGAAAAGGGTATCCTCAACCCAACCACCCCCCGGGGGGCCGTCGCAAAAAGAATAATTTATTTATGTTTTATCATATTTTTTTCGAGAGAAAAATCTCCCCCTTTATCTAACTTAAGCATCTGAGCATCTTCGCCAAAACCCACCTCGACGAGACCACCTTTAAGCTTGTGTTTGTGTATGCATTGCAGGCCCCCTCTCTATAGTACACAGAAAATAAAAAACCCAAGCCTGTACCTATCGATCCAGTCTAAACGAGGCCCAAACTCAATTTTTCTTCAATAAATTCAAGACTCGTTGATCCGAGAAGCCATTTTTTCAGGTCAACATAAATATATATATATATATATATGTATATATATATATGTATATATATATATAAGAGCATCAAACAAACACGCAAGTCTTGAAACTTTAAATCAATCAAATTGTAACAACTTCAGCTTCTCAACTCCATCGAAGCTTGGATACAAGAACTTCTTGCTATGGAAATCATAAATATTAACTTCGATAAGAGGAAATGATGTGAAAGATTTACTTACTAAAGGAAGGATTGTCCTAGTAAGTTCTTAATTCAAACTAATTCAGATATAAACACTGCAGCAGCTATTGTAAATCTCAATAATCAGAAATGGATTAAACAATATGAATTACTAATGAGCTGAATGTTCTAAACCATTAATGATGTAGTTCTAAGTTCTGTTATTCATTGTAAGACATCTGTTGAGGTGTGGAATCATCTTGATAAAAAATTTGGTTGTCAATCTATAGCTAGATTAGCACAACTCAAAGCTCAACTATTAACAGTTAGGAAATGAACAATGAAAGTAAATGACTATTATGTCAAGATCAAGAATATTGTAGATAACCTGGCAATGACAGGCAAACCTATACCAGAACATGATCTGATAACTTATCTGATAGCTAGCCTAGGTTCAGATTATGATCTAATGGTAGCTCTAATTTCTACCAAATCAAATGTGCTCAACTTAGCTTAAGTTTATGCAATATTACTGAGTCATAAAAGCAGAATGAAAATGTCTCATGCTCAAGGGATGAACCATATGTCTGCAAATATGGCTCAGCTGAATGGAAAAAAGAATTATAAATACCAGGGGTTTGAGAATAGTAGTGGATATAATAATAGCTATGGTAGAGGAAACAACATTAACAATACTAACCAAATTTATGGTTACAATCAAGGAAATTTTAGATGAAGGGACTAAGGAAGAAGTTCTAGAGGTCTTGGCAAATCAAACTCAAAACTTATATGTCAGATATGTTCTAAATCTAGTTGTGGAGCATACAAATGCTAGAGTAGGTTTGATGAGGACTTTGAACATCCTGTAGCACTTGCTAATGTTTACCAACAATCAATTATTTTCATTGCTAAACCTGGAGCTACACAAGAGAATAAAGAAGATCATAATTGGTATCTGGACAGTGGAGCTACTCACCATGTCACCAACAACATGACCAATATATCTAGAAAAGTTGAGTATAAAGGTAACAATCAAATCTCTATAGGTAATAGATTTGGTCTGCAAATAATGCATATTGGCACTTATTTTTTAAGCACTTCACTTAAACACAGACCTTTGAAACTCATGCATATCCTACATATACCTAAAATTACCAAAACTTTAATTAGCATCTCTAAACTTACAAGTGACTTGAATTTGAAATTTAAGTTTATAAAAGATTGGTGTGTTATCAAGGATATGAAAGGGAATGTTCTACTTCAAGAAACTGCTAGTGGGGGTCTATACCAAGTGTTTTCATAGTATAATGTAGATCTACCTATCGATTTTGTACTAAGGAATAAAATTGAGTCTTTGTTTGATGTATATATAGAAAATAAGTCTAGCACAGACAAATGTTGTCACAAGTCAATAATGCTTACAGAGTCTAGTATAAATTTAAATGTATTGCCTAGAAGATTTAGACATCAAAATCTAGAGATCTTGAAGAAGATTATATCTTAATGTAAACTTGACTCTTTATCCAATAAAAATGTCACTTTGAGTTTTTGTAATGCCTGTCAACTTGAAAAAAAAAATCATCATTTGCACTTTGGAACAAAAACCAAAACAAAACAGCCTTTAAAATTAATTCATTTTAATGTATAGAGATCAACATCTGAAATTTCTTGATAAGACTATAGATACTATGTGAGCTTTATAGATGATTACTCTAGGTTTCTATGGATTTATCCCTTGCAACTGAAATCACAAGTCTTACAAACCTTTAAACATTTTCAAATACACACTGAGAGATTACTTGACAAGAAAATCAGAACCTTGTAATCAGATAGTGGAGAGGAATTCATAGCCTTAGACAAACACTTGTAAGAACAAGACATAACACATAGAGTTTTCTACCCATACACACATCATTAAAATATGAGAGTTGAGAGAAAACACGGGCACATTGTTTGGAACTAGTTTAAATCTAACGACACAAAGCTATATGCCCTTTAAACACTAGTGGGATGCTTTTGCTACTGTAACCTTTTTGATAAATAGAATGCTACTCTTAGTTTTGAATGGAAAATCACCATTTGAATTGATCTTTAACCTTAAGCCTGATTATACCATTATGAGAGTGTTTGGTAGTGCTTGTTACCCTCATTTGAGAGAGTATCATAAACACAAACTAGACTATTACACCGAAAAATGTGTCTTTCTTGGCTATAGTGCTTCTCACAAAGGTTACAGATGCTTGAACTCATATGGTAGAACATACATTTCTAGACATGTTGTTTTCAATGAAAATAAATTTTCTTTTAAGACTGATAATAACTTTTGTCTAGAAACAACTCCCAAATATAGTTTTATATCAAATACACACTCTAGCCAACCTTTCAAGCTTCATGAAATTCAAAATTCTCTGAATATTTCAGATACATTTCAAATGTCATCACAGTATGTCAATAACCAAGTCTGTCCTATTATAGTTTCAATTGAAGTAGAACACAGCTCTAATGTGCAAGAATCTTTACATTCCAATGCAAATTCAAATTCTAGAAACTTACAACTTAACAGAATTGAACCAGAAAACTCTGACTCTACAAACTCTGAAAAACAAACACAAACATAACTCTTGTATATGAGTAAGTGTCCAATGTACATCCCATGCTTACCAGGTCTAAAACAGGGATTTTTAAACCAAAGATTTATTTAACAGAAATAGAAACTAACGGCAGTAGATACTATACACCAATTACAATTAAAGAATCTTTATCCTTGCCACAATAGAAGAAAACCATGAATGATGAATTCCAAGGTTTATTGGAGAATAATACTTGGAGCCTTGTCCCATACAACTCAAGTTACAAGCTTATTGGCAACAAGTGAGTGTTTAGAATTAAAAGAAACCTTGATGAGAGTATAACCAAGTATAAAAACAGCGCTAGTTGCAAAAGGCTATCACCAAACTACAGCATTGATTTTACTAAGACATTTACCCCAATAGTTAAAGCCAGTACAATAAGAGTTATATTGAGTGTTGCAGTAACAAAGAACTGAGTAATTAAACAAATAGATGTTAACAATGCATTTCTCAATGGGGATTTTAGTGAAAAAGTATATATGCAGCAACTTGAGGGGTTTGAAGTCTCAAATAAATAGAGTTTTATTTGTAGACTTAAGAAAGCACTCTATGGTTTAAAGCAAGCCCCGAGGGCTTGGTATGAGAAGCTCAGGACAACACTCACAAGCTAGGGTTTCTGCAACTTAAAATCAGATACTTCAGCCTTTGTAAGAAATAAAAGAGAAAGCATGATCATTATCTTGGTGTATGTTGATGATATAATACTTACAGGAAATAAACTAGTTGAAGTTCAACAAATGATCACTCGGTTGAATACAAACTTGCCTTAAAAGAACTTGGTGATCTTGACTATTTTCTAGGTATAAAAGTTACAAGAACCAATGCAGGTATTCATCTCTTTCAAGCAAAATATATTGATGACTTACTGTTGAAAACTAATATGTCCACAACTAAAGGTTGTGCTACATCAATGAGTTCAGGCATAAAAAAGATGCCACACTTTACAGAAACGTGATAGGTGCCTTGCAATATCTAACTATTACAAGACCTGAAATATCCTTTTACGGTAAATAAGTTGAGTTAATTTCTATTAGCTCTAACTAATCTTCATTGGCAAAGCTACAAAAGATTACTCATATATATCCAGCATATTAAGGATAAAGGTCTAATGTTTACATCAGACAGAAATCTCCATTTAGAAGCCTTCTTTGATGTCGATTGGGCATGTGATGAAGATGATAGAAAGTCTATTGAGGGTTATTGTATGTTTCTTACCGAAAACTTAATCTCATGGAGTTTAAGGAAGTAGAGAACTGTCTCAAGATCCAGTACTGAATCTGAGTATTGATCTTTGGCTCAAACAGTAGTAAAAATTTGCTGGATACAGTCTCTATTCTCTTAATTACAGCTGCATCTAGTCAATACACCAATTATATGGTGTGCTAATCAAAATGCAACTGCATTTGCTTTAAATCCTTTGTTCCATAATAGAACAAAGCATATTGAAGTTAACATACATTTCATGTGAGATTTGATTTTAAATTATAAGTTAGATATCAGATATATGCCAACACAAGAGCAAATAGCTGATATCTTTACAAAGGCTTTACCCATAACAAGATTTCAGTATTAGACAAACAAGCTAAATATCTATTTCAGACAATTTACCTTAAGAGAGGATGAGAACCAGAAACGTGTGCAATAGTATTCGTCTGAGCTTGATTTATGAGATTGTCCATGTTAGCAAGCCACATCAGCGAAAGTCAAAATTTAGTTAAAGATATTTATTTTTCTCGCCATTTCTGTAACAAATATGTTACAAACTATTTTAATCTTTTCTTTATCGGATTAGGATTTGTTATGACTATAAATAGTTATGTAAAAATAATTCTCAGTAATGTAAGAAGTATTCTCAAGTTTATAGCAAGCATCATAGTGTTTGTTAAATAAAAAAAAATAGTTTGGCTACTGAGAAAATTCCAACTACCTAGAGACAAATTCTAGATTTCTGTCTCATGAAATGATAGAATTTTTTTTTTAAAAAAAAAATCTTATTTGATTATGTTACCTGGATCAGATAAAACAGTTCGTATTGGATCTAGAGCGAGACCAAAATAGAGATGAAATTAATTTAATAAGAAAATAAAATAATTAAAGATAACAAATTAAAGAGAGATAGATTTATAAGGGACTGAACAGTGCGGATCAAAGAGAGAGGAAGAGGAGGAGAAGGAGGAGACAATGCGCTAAAATTGAATGTAGCCTTGCTATTTGGCTGTTTTGGTTATTTGTTAATGGGCTAGTTAAATAAATAGAGTGGAGCAAAGAGAAGAAGAGATCCAATGAGAAGGCAAAAATTGTTAGATTGCGGAGGTTTCATGAAAGTTTGATCCCTTGGACATTAGCCACCTTAGCGTTATTTATTAGTGTTATTTACGATCATTAAAGTAATCGTCGTAAAACGCATCGCAAAAGACTCTTTTTTCTGTAATGTGTATGAATGTGCTGAATATTGATAAAGGATAACCAATTGAAGATGTTAACTAAGATTCTATGAGCATCTTTCTCACTTAAATTCCTTAAGGAACCATGAAAGTTGTTTAGAGACCAGTCAAGGACCTGAATGCAAGTTGCTAGAGTTAAAGAGTTAGGTGATACGATGTCGTTTTGTTTCCGATGCTTAATATAAGAAGGCCAATTTTTGTCTCTTGCATGATAGTTTTTGTTTTTTTTCGTTCTTCTTCCTTGTATGAAAGAGAAAGTGAGAGAGTAATTGAGTGTATTGAGGAGTAGGGTTCTTAAATAATTTCTTTTCATCTCAAATCCTTTCTTTTGATTCTTTTTGGTTGTATTGAAGACAACAGAGAGGGTTTTTGTATTGAACATTTATAATAAGGTTTCTTAATGCAAAAAAATTTCATACAGAAGCTTAAAGTGGATGAAGATCAAAATTGGCTGAACCACTATAAATTTTTATTTCTTTGTTTATTTTTCTTATTTCATTAGATTGAATCTTGGGTTAGTTTTTTCTAACAATAGCATTTAAGGTGTTTGCTGATATTCTTCTTCTATCACCTTTCTTTGCCTTTTCCCTTTTAAGTGTCATCTTTGATGGGAGTTGGAAGATGATGATCCAAACATTTACTCAAATATTGCTCCTTGTCTCCTATTTTATTTTTTCTCTTAAACTTGAGGTAATTTTATCAATAGCCGTTTGAAAGAGTGCATTTTATAACAATTTTTATAATCTTGTAATTAATTTTAATCTGAGCCCAGCCGCATATACATTCCCAATGATAATTAGTGGAAATTTCTCGGCAACAGCTCAAAGAACTGTATCCAATGCGGTATTAATGATAATGACTTGAGGAGTTTCCAATTGCTTTTTCATTTCTCGTAGGGCCCAAGCATCATAAAATGATAAATGAGAAGAAATTTATTAACTATGTTCACATAATCTCTCTTGTCAATTTAAACTCCACAAAAAATAAGGAGTCCCCCACAAGGCAAATCAATGAGCTTCCCCACGTAACTACCTCCAGCTTTGCTAATGATGACTCAAGGAATTTCCAAAGAGGAGCAGCAAATTGCCTCTCTTCGTCACACGATGCTTCTTTTCCATTTTTCGTGCAGCCGAAACAATAATACAATGAGGAAAAATTTTCTTGTGAATTAAAACTCCACAAAGAATAATAATGAGACCACCAATATAAAGTAAAGAGCTTCCGCAAAAATTAAGTTCCAGCTTAAGGATAACCTTGATGATATGCACGAACTTAGTTGAGTCCTCAACAATTGCGTATAATACCTTCAGGTTCCAGCGGCCTGATACTAATGGCAGTTTCTTGCACTGGCACACAAGCTCCTGATGATGATGAGCTAGCCTGCTGGCTGGATCCCACGATTTTCTCGCAAGTTTCAATCAGGGAATGCCTGCATTTGGGGCACGACGAATGTGACCTTAGCCACTTATCGATGCAACGAACGTGAAATCCATGGTTGCATTTGGGCAGGATCCGCACACGGTCACCAGCTGCAAACTCTGACAGGCAAATAACACAATCCGAGTCCATGCCTGGAAGCTTCAACTCTGCTGAGTAATTCACCAGAGGAAACGTTTTGAGTGCCTTTTTATTGATTCCTGTACTCTTGACTATTGAGGTGGAGGAGTTGGCTCCAGAATCTGTGTACAAATATCTAGCGCAACTCATTAATGCGCATCTGATGAGAAAATTTAACCCAACTGAACAAAATATCCCGCATAGGAGGATTGAAAGGACCACTACAACATTTGAGTGCAAGCTGTTTTGGAAAGGGTGAGGAGGA
Source organism: Ailanthus altissimus (assembly GCA_946807835.1). Classification (NCBI taxonomy): domain Eukaryota; kingdom Viridiplantae; phylum Streptophyta; class Magnoliopsida; order Sapindales; family Simaroubaceae; genus Ailanthus; species Ailanthus altissimus. The sequence continues at coordinate 11,627,335 of OX327706.1, read as the reverse complement.
GCAGCAGCTGTGATTACTGGCTGTTGGTTAAGGTCATTGTGCAGGAGTAATTTTCTTGAATGAAATTTTCCAAGAAACTCTTGGAAGAGTACTTGAGTTGACAAGGGAGTGCTTGTTATTGACATGTTTAGAGAGCTTGAGATACCTTAGTTTGAACTTAATTCTTGAAAGTGGTTAGCATATGGGAACAATAAATATATAGGAAAAGTTAAAAGGGTTATCTGTACAAGATAATTAAGTCCTCAAGTGGGTCCGTTGAGAAGCTTATGTTATCTTACCATCATCAAACACCACTGAATGGAATTTGATTATAATCCTAGATTTTTTGTCTACGCAGTATATTTTTATATTGGTAGTCCTTTAAAAGTTTGCCCGCAATCTGAAGGTAATAACACTAGGTTCCCTCACTTTTTTTACCTATTTTTAAATAATAATATAGTTTTTTATTTGTATCAAATAGGTCCTTGACCCTGAAATGACTAAAGCACCTTTAAAATATTGAATTTTGATATTTAATGGAGCGACAATGTGCTCTTTCAAAAGGAAATTAAAAGCTCTGTCTCACACCTTTACAAAAAGCAATACCAATTTTCTTATTTTCTTCCACCGAGAAGTCGAGGTCTTTTTTTTTTTATCATCTTTCTAGTGAAAATCTCTTTTCTTTGTTTCTTAATCCTTTCTTTCTCCCTTTTTGGACTTTAGACTTTTCTCTTATTGATAATAAGCTCTCCACCTAAATTGATAGTTCTTGGCAATTCGATCTTGATCTCAATTGATTCTTTGATTTGAACTATACAAATTTTAATTTGGATTGGATACCTAACTCTATGTTTTTGTTTTTATTTTATAATAATATTTTTTATATAAAAAATTCCTCGGTTTAAATTTGGTGGTTTGTAAAAAAATTAGTACAATACCATTTAAAAAGGTTGAGATTAATGATGAAGAAGAGCAATGAAACTATCTCTTATGGAATTTGATTTATTATTTGACAATAAAAATTATTAATGTCTTTATAAAAAAAATAAATCCATCTCCATGTACATGTATGGTTTTATTTGATTTCTAATTATTTATTGTTAAAAGTTTCTTTTTACAATTTTCGATTCCGGTTGTAAAGTTGTTTTTTTTTCTGAATGAAATTAATATAAACACTTCAGAAACCAAAAAATAAAATATGAATTTTGACCGTCACAATATAATAATACTATATAATTTAACAATAAAGGCTAGTGAAGTAATTTTGTGGGTTTTACTTGGGAACCTATTTGCTACAAGTGGACAAACGATTTCGTCAATTGAGAAGTTATAAACATTCAGGGACCCCAATGTTTATGATCTATTGACACTATTCCTGATAAGAAACTTTCTTATTTCTCCTCTTTTTTTTTATATATATATAATTTAATTTAACCAAAAACTAATCATGATAATCTTATCATAATCTTATACCTTCTGGAAGGCCTTTAGGAAAAATAAGAATTAATGAAATGGTTAACTTACAGCTAGCAATCCACTCAGAGATGTTGATACAAAGATTGTCTGTGATGACCTTCGTGTCATGCAAGTAGTCCGATTTACAATCTAACCATGTTCCACACATTAGCCTTTAATTTCTTGCGGCTCCAAATTAAAGCAACCCTATAGTACTTAGATTCTCAGAAAAATCCAGAAAAAAAATCCCTATGCTTATATAAAATATCAGAGGTGGTTCATGAATCATCAAGCTTATTAGAGGTTCAAAAGTTTGATCTCAATCCATCTTACCCATCTGGCCGCAGCAATTACTTGTACTTTACTTACAACAGTTTCCCAAATTGACAACTTGGAAGGATTACTTGTACCCAACTTGCAGGATGTAATATATTTTATGCTTTCTTTGAGACAAGAGGGATAAGGCTGGAAAAAGCCTGTTCTCGATAAATTATAATCCATACCAAGGTGATTGATCTTGTGACTTGTCAGGAAGGGTTTATCCATTTATTTTAGTGGAGGCGTTATAGAAGACGATGTTGCAAGTTTGTATCAAAAATATAATTATTTATATTTAGGTATTATTAAAAATAATTAATTGAGGTTCTTAGTTTAATATTATAATTATTTTATTTAAATATCATAAAATTCTTTAATTAATATATGTAACTTTAAATTTAGTATATAATAATTATATATGAGAATATTAAGTTTACGCGTAATAATATAAATTTATCTTTAATCAGACAAAAATTTTATTTTGATAGAATATAAATGCGGTCCATTTATATAGTATATATAATAGTCATATCCGAATCATTTTATATATTGACATAAAGCGTTTTGTATAATGTTGATTATATAAGATTTGACCACGATAAAATTAGTTCTCTATTAATTTCTGTTAGTAAAGATAATTTATTTTATCATAATATAATCATATATTGATTAATGTTAATCTTGAGTGATTAATGAACTCCTATTCATTGAATTATGTTTATTAATTTACAAGAAAAATACTATAAAAGATTTTCAGTCAATTACTAAGTATTTTATAAATGTAACAAAATAAAAAGTTAGAAACATTTCTCACAGATATAGAATCCACTCATTTTGAGAATAAATTAGATAAATTGTTCCTTTAATAATTGATTCTGGTCTTGAGCATAATGAGCGCTCAATTTTCTTTAAAAGTTAAAGAAAATAATAAATTTGTGAATTTCACAAATTAAATATTTAAATAATGTGAAGTAATAATAAAAATGTAATTAAATAGGTTAATGGACAGTCGACCTAACTCTAAATATGAACATTTTTTATGATTGATCTATATGAAATGATTATTAAATTGACAAAAATAATTTTTTATTTTATTATTTATCTGTAAAAATTAAGAATTTAACTTTATATTTTTAGTTGAGTAATATAAAGTAAATAAATAAAATCATATTGATTAAAGAGTTTAATCAAATAATTTAATTTATTAGAGTTTAATTTTGTTGGTCCATTAGGTCCCCATGACTCCATATACACTAAAATGGACTATTGGATTAATAATAGGATTTAAAATATTAATTGACATAAATTTAATTTTATTAAAATTATTAGGACTAATTAATTAATTTTATTGGCCTATGTTTAAATCGATTGAATTTGTTAGGCTCAATCAATTATTGTCCTAATTCATAATAATTATAAAATTAAATAAATAATTAGATTATTTAATTAAATTAGATAATTATGAATTATTTAAAATATTTAAATTAAAGATAATATTAGATATTATATTATCCTTTTTAATTATTTAATTTAAAATAAAATAAAAATATTATTTTATCTTAATCCTAATAGGATTAAAAGTTTAGATATAATAAGGACTTTTGTACTATAAAATGAGTTATTACAATCACTTTTATTTATTTTTATTAGTGTTTTTTTTGAATAAATTTTTTCACTAATTCTTCTTTTGAGCTAAATTTTATTTGAAAGAAAAAATTAAGAATATAAAATTTAAATCTTCTTAAATTTATAAACTCGTTCATAGGAATAATTCATTGGTGGAAGATATAATGTAAAAAATTTGCTAGTGTTAACAAAAAAAATCTCTTAAAAATTCTCAATTGAGGTATTTTTCTCCTACCATCTTGTTGTTAAATTAAAATAGATATAAAAAATTTTAAAATATATTTTTGTAATTGATATCAAAGTCAAAATCATATTTATTTTAATCTAATAATTACAATTTTTTTTTTTGTTTTTGATAGGTAAGTACATATTAATAATTGTTATATTTTTATTTGTGGAATATGTAATTATAAATTATTATATGGACTGATGGTTTTGATATTAATTAAATAATTATTTGTATTTAAAATTGATTAGTTAAATTTTTGTAATTCATAAAAGCATAAGATTTTTGTTTATTATTATAAAAAAATTAAAGCACAGCAGAAGAACGCGAAGCAGAAACGAACAAGACGTAAAAGTTTGGCAAATTGGCAATGGTTTTTTTTTTTTTTTGTCAAACCATAAAAGACAAAACAAAATGGCTGTTTTCGTCTAATCATAAAAGACAAAAAAAGTGGCTCCCTCCAAGGGAGCCACTCACGTTGCCAGCAAGAGGCCTGCTAAAAGGCAGGCCTCCATTGCGGGCTTGGAGTGGCCTGGCAGGCATGGCCTTGTGCAGTAACGTGGGCCTGTCAAGAAATGACCCAATAAAGCCTAATAATCAGGAAAATTTAAAAAAATTATTATATGAGATATAATTTTTTTTTGAAGGTATAATAAATTATAATTATATGAGATATAATTGTATTTTATTAACAGACTCAAGAATATTTAAGGAGAAATAACTACAAAAAATTTAAGATTGTCATTTAATTTTTGAATTTTTTTTTCTTAGAAATTTAAAAAGCATGATCAACATTATTATTTTATATTTTATTTCATATAATGATTTATATTATAAAATATGTCCATGCATTATAACACGTTATTTAAATTTAAGATGTGTCTACTCAAGACATTATAATATACTATAAATGCATGTGTCATTTTTTTATTTCTTTCCTAAAATAGTTTTAGTTTAAATTTAATAAATTGATACACAATATACCAATTAGTTATTAGATTAATTAAAATAGTTTTAATTTATCTAATAAGAAATTATTTTTTAATTAAATTAAAATTAATTAATTCTATAATTGGTATAAATAGTGTAGATTAGATTTAATTGGTTAAATCCAGTAATTCACATTAGACTAACTAAGCATATTATAATAAATAATTTATTAAAATTATAAGTCTTAATTACTCATAATGAAACTTAGTGGTCGATAATTGACTAGCAGTAATAGTTTTCACTAGGATTATAAAATATGAAATATTTTATAAATAAAACCTTATAACATAAAATAGTAAGTGGGATTGAGTTAAATGATAATTTGACTCATGGTCTGCATAGTTAGTTTAACAACGTGAGATTTAAGTGACACCTTATAATGGTTTTGCTTTCATTCTCCTTATGGAGGATGTCCGTTTTGAATCAATATCAAAGTTAACTTCCTAGATATAAGATTCCTTGATGTATTTCTAGATTAACCTATCCTATAGCTGCAATTTTTAAGTTAAGTCTAAGGAATCTGAATTTTATGCATCACACTTATATAAATACAATTATATGGGTAATTATATTTAAACCAAAATAAACAATAGTTAATTAATGTAAAAGTTATGAGATAATTTAAAAATATTAATTAATTAAGATTGTCTCAGTCTAATTTAAATTGATTTGACATACCTTACGGCAGTATATCATTTTTGGTAAATTAGATTATTGTGGTATAGAATTTTTTCTAGGTTTTTACCTTTATTCTTTTGCATCATGCATCATGTTTAAAGTGTTACACTATAATTGTGATGATATTTGAGTATGAATGAGTTAGTTCATTTATTTATTATTTTCTACAAAATAACAAATCCCTTTATCACAATATTATCCAATGATAAATTAACCGGTGATGACCCAAATTTCACATCAGGCAGACTCGTCCAAAGAGAATGCCTTATAAGGAGAAATCCCCCCGACCCTTGTGAGGTGCCTTTTAGGGATGATGATTCGTTCCGCCATAAAAGACAAAACCATGAGGGGGAAGGACGCGTGCGTGAACCCTAAAGTAGACAATACGTTGCACAGGGATTCAGGTGGACTCTTTTATTTGGTATTAGAGCCGAGGATGGCTCTGTTTCAATAGTGGGGGATATTGTAACGACCCAAATCCCACATCGGGAAAACTCGTCCAAAGTGAAGGCCTTATAAGAAGAAATCTCCCTTACCCTTGTGAGGCGCCTTTTGGGGATGGCGATGAGTTCCGCCTATAAAGGATAAAATCGTGAGGGGGAAGGACGCGTGCGTGAACCTCAAAGCGGATAATACCTTGCACGGGGATCCGGGTGGGCTCTTTTAAAAGTACTGGATTGAATAGTTTCATTTAGTAAATTCTAACAAACCAGATATTTGTTTCAAGAACCCTCGAGATGTGTATTTATTAAGACTTAACTATTAAGTATATCAATTAGTTAACAATAGTTGTTGACCAATAAAATGATGATAAGTGGCACAATCTAGACTATTAATAATATTATTGCTTGTATGACAAGCAACATTTACAAAATAAACAAAAATAATTTTTGTTTTATTTTATAATTGCTAAAGTTAAATAATAATTTATTAATCAAATGACACATGTTTAATTGTTTAAGTCAAACAATTGATAAAAAAAAAAGGCTAATATTTGGGTATGGCAAAGCATTCTTGGTAAGGGCCATTGCTTGAGTAACAAAATAGAGGGAAATAAGACATTTATATAATGAATTGCCCATGTTTAATTATGAATAAACAATGGGAAAAGATGAGGTGTCACACTCTAAATCCGAAAAGATTTGATACACAACATGACCTACACTCATTCCATGATGTGCATTCATATCCAGAGTCTCATAAAATTTTAAACTTAGATTTCTTCATACATATCCTTAATAAGTCATTAGTAAACCTGTACAAAATCAAACCATAAGCTTATGTAGTGGATCATAACTTACATATATTTAAAGTTTATATACAACAAGTCATAAATATGTACATCTGGTATAAATCGATTATCCCTTGAAGGATATGTCCATCAACTAACGCCTAGTGACCTAGAGAACCCGGGAATAGCAGAAGCCTTGCCAAATCCACTATACATATGCAAACCTTAAGTCACCTGGAAATCACAATAAATTATAATGAGTATAAAACTCAGTAATCATATTATTTTTTCATATATCAAAATACATATACATATAAGCAATTTATGAGTATGATATGCTATGATAATTCCAAAATTATAATCTTATCAAATCACATATCGAGTAAACACTAACACATTTTTTAAAAACTTATAAGAGGAATACTATCACTCAATTATTACTTAGTAGGACTTCACATATCACATGAAACAATAATAAGACTCAAGCACCAACACTATTTGATATTGAGGCGTTACGTATCATCATCCCCCTTACGAATTTGCTTAGGTCAATGTGCATTACGTATCACTGTCCACATCTCCAAAAGACCTCATTACGATATTATCTAGTCTTTGGGCCATTACATATCGATGTCTCCCTCGTGGATTTACCTGGAATGTATGGTGTTACGTATCATCATCCCATACATTCAAAAGGCCTGACAATCAATATCAGTGAGTCATTCAACATATCACATAAGTTACTTACTTAGCAAATAGTAGGTTCAAGTACATAAAACATATCTCATGGACATATTTCACTTCAAAAGTTTTCTTTCTAAAACACATTTCATTTGAAAACTCACTTTCATAAACACATATATGTCATGTATGTCTATGCTCATGCTCATTGTCAATGTTCACATTTATAAACATATGTCATTCACATTTTCATATAAAATGCACTTGGCATGAAATAAATATATTTCAAATCAGATTTAAAAAATCATGCACAAACATATACAATGTTTATTGTGATTACATTGAAAGTCTAGTGTACTTACTTCTCTTCGATCACATAACCAAGTTTAATCTCCTTAACCAATCAATAGAGATTAACCTCTTTCATCAGCATCACTATTTACACAAAACATTAAAAATAACTCATAAAGCTACACCAATTGCACTTATTACATTAGATTGGTTCAATAACTTGGTTTCTTAAAACTTGTCAATTCTGACCATATACATTTAATCAATCTTTCTTATACATCAATTGGTCCAATTACCATTAAATTATAATTTGTCATTATTGAATCATATATAATTCTCATACATAGAGATTATATCATAATTCTCACAAAATCTATTTCATAATCACTCTCAAACCTAAACCAAAATCCTATTAGGATCAACATATTTACTGAATAGTATTCAATCTCCTAATTTTATAAAATCAAACATCAGCTCAAAAATCATGGGACTATAACATAATTGTTCTTGACACATATCTTAGTCAATATTAAATAATCTATAACCGAATCAACACAAAATATATTTTAAAATGATTTTACTCCAAAGCTTCCAAAATCTGCCAAGTAAAATCCTGCGCTAAGCTTATATAGTTCATAAAATCATAAAAATTTGAAACTAGTAAGTTAAGTTCTAAACTTTGGATATATTGTGCTAGACATGTAAAAGAACTATGTTCCAGAAAATCATAATTTTAAAGACCATTGGGCAGACAAATCTGTTTGTCACTTGACCCATTTGTAGGAACTAACGATTCTCAAAATTTCAAGGTTATTTTTATAAAATTACCAAAAATCGAGTTTATAGAATTTTAAAATGAATCAAAGTTTTACATATTTATTAGGATTTCTAGTTTCATGGGTTAAAAACCCAAATCAAAATCAAAACACAATAGTTTATAAAAATTACAGACTAAACTATAATCATACAATAATTCTATAGATCTGTTAGGATTTATCATCTTATCCATGTAATCATCTTCAATAATCCATACATATCACAAAATAATCATCATATCGTCTATTTAGTAAGTTTTTAGAAATTATAACCTCATAAAAATCATACAATAAATATTCAATATTAGAGAAAGAGCTCTAAATGACCTCTTAGTAGCATAAGATCATATATCACTCTTAATATCTTCTTCCCTTCCCTTCTTTTCCTCTTGCTCTCTTTTCCTTCTCTTGTAAGTCTCAAAGGGTTGGGATGGCTCATAATGCTAGGGTTAAAGGGAAAATGGGTTTATATATTGTCCATAAATTTATCATTTTTCCCTTATTGAATTTTATCAATCCAATCCAATGTTTACCACCTTTTCTCACAATAGCCCCTAGTCCATAATTAGTATATGGTTTGGGTCTAGCCTTATTGAGCCCAAATAAATCACATTCTAAATCATAACACATGTTCTTGGGCCTAAAATTATTTAGAGTACATAAATTCTAGTCTACTTATAATAAGCTTAATACTTAACGTAGTAATGAATTCATACTCTAATTAACAAACAAAGCCTTAGTAAAGTGGAAAAAAATTTAATTTTTTAATACTATACAAACAACAATCACATATAAACATGAAATAAATAATTTCACTTACTATGCATACGCATTTACTACATGAGGCATGGCATGGCATGTTGGGGGTCAAAAATGACTTTCAAAATGAAAGAGATAATATGGCTATAAAATGAAATTGTTTTATTGCTAAAAGAGGTTGTTGGTTAGGCCACTTCAAGTACAAGAGAGAGAAGAGACTTTTTCGAGAGCTAAAAAAATTTCCATTCATTTTTCTCTTCCATTAAAAGACTGACCATTTTGAAGCAAAGTTTTTTGGTTTTTGTTGTTCAAAGAGTTGAACAAAAAAAAATAAATATTTGTTTTGAAATAAAATAAGATTAGAGAGTTTAAGTTAATGGTTAAGAGTTAACCAAATTTTTAAGTGTTAAATACTTTGCTAGATTTAGAGTTGTCATTTTAGTTACTCAAGCCCACCATTGTTGAGTACTAGAATTCCATCGATTGTATTTCAAGGCAACCTCAAGTTTTGGGCTAAATCCAAAGGCTTGATAAGGTGAATTCTCAATCTTTAATTTTCGTTATAGTACTGAGACTTAATTAAATGTGTATTTCACATTAGAAAATTAGATTTTCCGTTTCACTGCGCTAATATGTATGTAAGACATACTTATTGCACTTTGATGAATATATTGCACATGCATGCACCCTAGTAAAATAGCACACTATCAATGATGGCATTGAAATTTCTTCAAATTTATTTGGGGTATTAAAACTTGCCATTGTATGGATAATAAATATATGTGTTGGAAATTTGTAATTAGATGACAAAAATAAAAAAATAAAGAAATAATTTGAGAGATTATAATTTTTAAAGAAAGTTGAACTAATTTGAAAAAGATTTAGGAGAAATTTAAGTTTAGTTGAGATGGTTGAAAGAGAATTGAGAGAAAGTTAAGAATTTGGAGAGTGTGGGTGCTTAAGTGGGTGCCATTTTATAAGCACCCATGCACGACCCCCTCTGTGACTGTTTGATCAACGGACATTTTGACTCTTGATAAAATGGTCAATTTAAATATATATTTTATAATAAAGTTATAATCTTACAGCAAAGGTGCTACCTATAGCAAAAGGCTGTAGGTAGCAACTTTTACTTTTAATTTTTTTTTTTAAAAGTCAAAGTATATAGAATGGCTCATTGACATGTCGTGCCCATGGCCATGCTAGGCCATGACCCAAGTAATCGTGCCTAGGCTGGCACAACATGAAAAACTTCCTTGTCATACTGACCCAGGCACGACAACTGCCTATGTTGAAATTTGGTAGGTCATGCCGACATATGTTCATTTCAAAATATTTAGTTTCTTGTACTTTTTAAACGTTAATTTTCTTAGTTTAGTATTTACTGTATTTAAAAAAATATCAAAATTTTTTTCTAATCGTATCAATTTATTGGTAAATCTAATAATTGATATTCTATGTTAAAAATTTCAATTTCATTTGTAAAATGCCAAGTTATTCCACCTTCCTTAATTGAGTGTGGACAATAACTTCTATTAATTAGATATTATTTAAAGCAATTATTCATGTTTGAAAGTGCAATGCCTAATTATTTGATTCTTCTTTTATAATTTTGAGATAAGTTTGTGCTCTTCTTTTAAGGTTCTTATTAACAGTGATGCCTTTTAAAAAGGGTTTTTCAGTATTGCTTTGTTGTATATGTGTGAATTTCTTAAAATAATTGATCATTTATTTATCTAATATACAATATGAATAGTGTATCAAAATAGTAGAAAAGAAGTCTCCTATTAGTAATATGAGTGGTGATGAATCAAATGGTTCCATGGACTTGACTAATAGACACACTCGAAGTTTGACTAAGAAGATAAGCCTAAAACTAAATAAATATGGCAAAAAAGTAATTGTAAAATAATTATCAAGCTATTGTATTTCCCACTACCAGTAGCTTGATAATTCGACAATGGATTCCTATTGTCCACAATGATTTGAGAAAGGTACAATCTCAATTAAATGATGCCCTTTGAAAATGAGTGTAGGTAAAAACTAAACATTTCAATAGCCTTATATTTTAAAGTTTTTAAAGTTGCTAGCTATGCTAATAATCTTGTCTTTTATGGATTTTGGTCATGTAAATAGCTCATTTACATTTTTAACTGGTTTCAATTTTGCACAATCTCATTTTGAGGTCAACCCTCATAACAAGAAACAACTTTTATATTCTATAGGGGTAGCTTATCAAATATTTAGATATCATTTGGTGGACTAAATCTTACCACACAAGGACAATAAGTAAGTATTAAAAAGGCCACCTATAGATTATAAATGAGTAAAACAAGATGACTAGAAGGCATTTGTGAAATCTAGGCTATTTAAAGGATTTTCTGTAGTTATATTTATTTACTTTAGTTTTAATTTGGTTTTTATATGGTATATTAAGTTTCCTCATAACCTTGTGATTTTATGTTGATTATTAGAAAGTTAGAGAAGCTTATCAAAAGAAAATGATGTCTAACATAAACATCATAACTTAGACTGGAAGCATTATGTTGGACTCATTAAAGATAAAGATATAGTAAAAGCTTCTAAATTCGTGAATATAATTATCTTACATGTTTAATAAATTGCTACTGAAGTTAACTTTCATATGTTTTAAATTATTATTTATTGGCTATTAGATGCAAGAGATGGGTTTGTTAGAGACTTAGATTAATGGGAGTGTCACTTGGAAGAGAGCAAGGAGGAGAAAGAATGGATCTTAAATGCTAGAAGTCATGCCAATGGTTTTTAAATAGAAAAAAGCAAGGGTTATCGCAAACAATAACCAAAACCCCACCAATAAGAAGTTTCAAACTCCAAAAATGGTCTCATTTAAAGGAATACGTAAGTCTTCTTCTTCTTCTTCACCGGAGAAATTTCCTCATTTTTTAAAGCTTTTTTCAATTTATGAAATTTTAGCTTTATTTCTTAATTATACAAAATTTCTACTAAGTCCACTTATGTGAAATTTGGCTTGCATTGTATTACTCCTAACTCGTACACAAGTTTAGGAGGAATACCAAACAACAAAAAAATTATGATTTTATTAGATACCTACAACTATCATTGTTTAAAACTTTGGTGGATAAATGTCATAGTGTGAGAGCAAAGCAAGTGACATTTAAGGTTGGAATTTTTGCAATTAAGTATAAGTCTTGGTTACTGAAGAGTGATTGTGAGTATGTAAGGTATCTCATATTCATAAGTATAAGATGTATTCAGATACATATAATGTAAGTATTTTTTATTAATATTTTTGCATTGTTTTCATTTTCAAAATACTTGAGAATGATACTAATTTTATATATTTACATAGATCATTGTATAAAAAATTGAAAGAGTCAAAATTGACAAATAGATTTAGCTTCGTCAATCTATTTATCTTCTCCCTTATAGGAAAGTCAATAGTAAGGATAATGATAAATAAGAGTTCACGTGCAATTGTTGATCGTCTTACGAGCACACCACTCAATTAGTTGTGGCTAGTACCATATAATCCAAAGTATATTTTTTTTAAAAATAATGCAATTTATGTTTTAATTGAGTTTATTAATTTGTTAACTATGTTTCTAATGGATACAATATTCATTTGGTACTTGCAATAATTAAAGTGTCCAACAAAATTGTCTACCACATGGATCCTATGGGAGATCAAATATGTAATGACTTCGATTTCATGTTGAACAAGTGAGATTCTATAATATCTTTCCCTTAGCACAATAATATTCATTTATATTAAAATTTTAATTTCTATCATAAGTAATTTAATTTATCACTTTGTAGTATTATTTGCATTTATTTTGCTCAAGAAGGTGCCCACAACAAGAGATCACCAATCAATTGGATGCATGTGAAGGTAAAACATTCCCTTCTTTACACCTTTTAACTAAATGTCTCTAATTATTTTCACACTTTCTAAATTTACTTTGCAGGCCCCATTGCAACCAAGATCTGTGGAATGCGGCCTCTATATCATGGCGTACATGCGAGATATTATAAATGACACCAAAGTACTTGCACAAAATATAAATTATTTCAAATTCATTTATCAATTAATACATGTTTGAAAATATCAAAGTTTCAATTTATAAATTTCTTATTTATTGTACTTTATGTCTTATAAGTTTATGGGTAAGATAATATACACGGAAAATGATATAGATAAAATCCATGTAGGGCATCCTTCATATCCACTAAGATTTAAAACATGCTAGGTATATAATTTTTTTCCATCAATTGTGTATCTTATTCTATGATCAATTATCAACTTTATACTAAACATAATAATTTACTTTAATTTTCTTTTTTTAAAGGTGGCTTTTGAGCATTTAATTGGAAGATATTTGTCCCGAAAAACATTAAAGATTGAGTTTGTAAACTAGATTGTAGAAAATGAATGCTACTTTCACTAATGTGGATGATGTTTGGCCTTTAAATTATGTGGAATGATATGAATGTTTAGAATGCTACTTACTGTGGGTTACATATATATGGATGTTATATTTAGATTTTATATATTGTATGTTATATTATTCAATTTTAATGAATATAATTTCTTTAATGTAATACAAATTTTTTTAATATAATATATATTATAAATATTAAAAATCAATATATAAACTTTTGAATGTAAGAATAAAAATTAATTTTTATTATCACTATTTGATGATACAAATTGTCACCTTAAAATTACACACATCTATCACAAAATAGTAATATAATATTCAAGTTGATAATGTCACACATGGTTAAATGATGTCATCATCTTATGTCAATAATATTACATCATTCGGCATATTTGTGTCACGTCAGTGATAGACCTTATTTGATACCACATGTCACATTATTGCACATATAGAGGATCAAGTTTTGTGAAAGATGTTTTCTATCACAAAATTGGTCCATCAGTGATCTATGATAGAAAATTTCTATTACAAAATTTTAAAGTAGTTTTCAATGATAGAAATTTTCTATCACAAACCCAGTATGTGATAGTGAAATTCTATTACCGTATCCCTTTTTTTTAGTAGTGTAATTAAAACACCTCTTATCTTACATATAACATAGAAACTTCCAAAGCTTGGGCTTGGATTTAGAATCTTTCTTGGCTTAGGCTTTCTAGAATTATGTATTTGTAATTGAATTTTATTTTAGATTTTTAAATTGGTGTTGGAAATTTTTTCACTGCCCCTCTAACTCCACTTTCATTTTCGAACCATGTTAAGTCAGCTTTGAAAGTTTTCAAACTTATCAACACCTAAGCTTTTTATAAACAAATTAGTTACTTGATCATTCATCTTGATATATTGCATTTCAATTTCTTCTTGTAAGATTTTTCTCCCGAATAAAGTGATAATGTACCTCCATATGCTTTATTCTTGCATGAAAAATGAATTTTTTTTCAAATAAATTACTAACTAATTGTCACAATATATTGATACTTTACAAACTCTTGGTTCAAGTAGGTCTTCCATCAATTGCATCAACCATATACTTTCCTAAGTAGCCATTGTTGTTGTTTTCTACTCAACTTTAACAGATCATATACTCTAAACCCAACATTGAGAACCAAGGAGCTGCCTTCTTGTATCTCGACCTAAACCCAAGTCTAAGCTCCTAAACTTAGGAACCAACATTAATACTTAAGACTCTAACACAAAGATCCAAGGGTCTCGGTGCTTAACCTCGACCTAAACTTAAGAACCGAGGATAATCCTTTAAATTTAGGACATGGGTGGTCTTGCTCCCCTCGAATTCTGAACGCACCCAATCTCCAAGACCTAAAACTTAATTCCCTAGATTAAGACACACTACAAAGGTGCAAACCCCTACTATGACCCAAAGGATCCTGATCCCCAACTGTAAACCCCAAAGAAATTAAATGTTGGGAAAATATATTTATATAATTTAATAGTTAAAATAAAATATATATTTTTATAATATTTATTTAATTTTTATAGTAGAAAAATTACTTTTAATTACTCTAAAAAACATGAAAAATACTTTCAAGTGCTTTATAATTTATTAATAAATATATTTTAATTTATTTATAATAGAAAAAGTACACTACTACAAAAATAGCCTCCATTGACGCTAAGTGAAGTGTTTTACTGACACTGCTTCATAGTGTCAGTGTTACTCGAGCCAAAAAATTATTGACACCATTTATGGTATTAGTGAATCTCTGATACCATGGTATTAGTGAATCTCTGATACCATGGTATCGATAAATCGTTGATGTTGTGGTATCAATGATTCTTTGATATCACGGTATTAGTGAATTTTAACACCGTAGTATTAGTAAATTACTGACACTATAGTATCAGTAAATCACTGCATCGTAGTATCAGTAAATTACTGACACCGTGATATCAATAAATTGATGACACTATGGTATCAGTAATTTTGTATTTAATTTAAAATATTTTTTAATAATTTCAAATTTGAATTATTGAACTAGAATTTTGAATTTATTTATAAAGTACAATTTCATATATAAATACCACATTTAAGTAAATATGATTTTATTTATTTATTTAAATAAATAAAATTACAATTGTTAAAGCATCCAAATTTAGTTTCATATATATATATATATATATCTAAACATCTTAGACTAAATCGTTAAGAACTACAGTATATCAAAACATCTAAAAGTTTAAAAATTAGCTAAACACATAGTTGGCCCATCGTCACGTATCGAGGTAATGTCATCTTCAGTGTAACCTCTCCATCATTAGCATCATTTGTAATAAGTGAGAGCAAATTCATCCACTCTATGCATGCTGCATTGGTCAGATGATGGTAACGTGCTGTTCTGAAGCTCCTGCATAGCTTTACTAGCTTGTTCAACTTCTTGAGGTATAAAGATCAATGCTAGACGAATAAGGAGGAGTTTTTCTTCTTACTCTGTCAAATGCTTCAAACAGAGCACAAAGTAAGATGCATTAGAAATTAAATTCAATAAAATTATGTGTGTGTGTAAGAGAGAGAGGAGTTTCTTTTTTTACTCTGTCAAATGCTTCAAACAGAGCACAAAGTAAGATGCATTAGAAATCAAATTCAATGTGTGTGTGTGTGTATTGTTAAATGAATCTTTCATAACAATGTTACCTTAGCAATTCACAATTTTCACAACTATAAGTGATGTCAAAAAGGTAGATAAAAGTTGAAATGATATTCCAAAACTTTTCAATTAGATTGCAAATAACAATTAACAATTAATATGGCTAATTCAAAGAACCTCATTCTCTAAATCTACAATGTTACCCTAGCAATTCATAATTTTTACAACTATAAGTGATGTCAAAAATGTAGATAAAAGTTGAAATAATATCCCAAAACTTTTCAATTAGATTGTAAATAACAATTAACAATTAATATGGCTAATTCAAAGAACTTCATTCTCTAAATCTTCACTTGTGCATAATCTTATTGACATTGCTTCTTTAAGAATGAAATTGCTGGGCTACATCAGAAAGGAAGTAATGAATATGAATTTTTCTTTTCAAAGAAATATAAATCTTTTCAACAACCACCATAAGAAGAATTAATAGGCTATCTCAATATACTAAAAGGGAGCAATATTGTAAATATATTTACCGCAGATACGATCATTAACACGGAAAAAGAAAATGAATCGAGGTGTACTTACTTCATCTAAATTAGCTCTTAATTTTTAGATATGGCAACTCATAGGGGATCATCACAGAGCCAGCAGCAACAAATAGCAAAAAGGCTACAAAAGTAAAAACTAAAAACTACTTCAAAGTGAAAATCTTACTTCAACATGTAAGCACCTCCAGCTTTCACTTTGCCACAGTCCTTACAACCCCAAATACCCATTGCCTTCTTCTTCATTGCATATTGTAATAATAGAGAATTGAAAATCCTGTTACCTCCTCCCAATTTGCCAGGACAACAACAAAAATATAAGAAAAATATATATTTAAAGATACTACAAGCTCATCTAATGCTTTGAATATATAAACAACTCAACCTTTAGTGCTCACTATCCCATATGCATATTTGAAAAGAGAACTAGACCCTACAATTTGAACAAACTTTTACAACTAACCAATGGAAATAAACACCAAATACAAGGCTTCTACACAGATTCAATTCCAACTTCCAAGTTTTCCAAATTTAAGTAATTTTTTAATGTGATGGTGCATAATTGATCTCTAAAATATGTTAACCATGAATCTTTATAAATGAGTTGTCATATATTTTCAGTTAACTTCCACTTAGACCCATTATATTTTTTTCTACCAATTTGCAAGAAGAGACATCCTTCATTTTTTAAAACATCCTACAAACTAATTCTCATTGACAGTTAAGTGAGAAATCCAAACTTAAACTTACAACAAGACATATATAGATTTCAAGAGATCCACTGGCAAAATATTCCCCATTTGGGCTAAATGTGACTGAGTACACGGGATCCCTGATAATTTAATAAGCAGACAATTGTGAGAAAGAGCCACAATCATCATTTATAGCATTTGCAAACAAAACCAGTAGATAGAGCTGTATGTAAGGTATTTTGGGTAGGGCTGCATATAGAACTGATTGGGGGTTCACTTAAAAGTAACTATAGGAACTAAAGCTTATTATCTAATATCAAAATAAAAAAGGAAAAAGCACATACTTGTGTCCATTCAAGATATTAGAGAAGTTTCCCTAATAGCTTAATGTAAGAAATAAAACAATTAATGAAAAGTATAACAAAAAGGTGGAATGTTATAGATCTAATCATATATGTAAATATGTCTACATAAATTTCATTTAAAAAAAAGGTAGAATGATATAAACCTTGTTGTCTTGACACAAGAACATGCTTTCTTTATTTTAAAATAATGCACACATACAAATGGATAGAAGAAAAATTGCCACCGTAAGGAAATTAGTCCATGAAGAAATTAATAACAGTTTTTTTAAAATTCCTAGAGTAAAGAATGAAAGAAAAGAACAATGAAAAATGGAACATAACTGGTAACTCTTCACATATAAGGAATTGAAAAGTAATTCACGAATGTAGCAAATAGATGCCATGAGAAAGTGAAGAAGCTTATGATGTAAACAAAATCACAAACCTAAAATGAGGGCTACGCATTAAACCGAAATCATTTCACCCCAAATAAGTTCCATGCCCCCAAAATGATAGCCTTTTGACATCCTATTTTAAGATTAACATGAGTTTTATATAAGTTTTTGCATGTTTTAATTGAATTAAATGCTCCCAACTTTAGAAAGGCAATTATTAGAAGGAAATGTCTTTGTAAATTCTACATATCTTTGAGTGCTTAACTGAAAGAATGTAACACTGCTTGACAACTTCAACTCAAAATATTTGCATATTATCGACAAATTTTGACTTACTACTTCAAAGCATCCTAAGTTATTCAACAATGTTCAATGTGGTCAATAACAAACATGAAACAGATCAAAACAAAAGTCAAACACCCATCTCATAGTACTTACAACAAAGTATTAGTCAAAGGACCAACTATATGTATACCTTTATGATATAAGTGGCCAGTGGCAGGTTTCTTGGTAGCAGTTGGCCCAATCCGCATAGGTCTAAGAAGCAGAGCACTCCATTCATAAAGAGCAATTGTTTATATCATATTGTTTTTGTTTTACCTATCAACTTTGCCTTATCTTCCATTAAACCATTTCACGGAATAAGGAATAGATGAGTAAATTCAATTGACACATGTTTAAAAAATATTTATGCATTTACCAAAAATGTGATAACATTTGTGATTCCCTAACATTCCAACAACTGCCTATCAATATTAAAATAATGTAGAAGCAGAAAACAGTGTGATTTCAAGTTCAACAGATATATTTAGCCTGCCTAAAAGATTTGGAAAGCTACATGCAAATAAATTATTATATCAGGATAATTAAAAGTGCATGGTAATTAAAATTTAAAATTTCTTTATTGTAAACATTGGTTTAGCAGGATGGTAATAAAACCATTTATATGGGAGATGGATAAATGAATACTTGAGCATGAAAAAAAAAAGACTTGAAACTTAAGATAATAAGATGCTATGTACCTAAAACTCAGTACAAATGGGGGGGAAGAGAACTATTATGATAAAAAAAAAATAGAACAATTAAAATGCAACGAGAGATGAACAAAGTCTATAAATGAAAATGCACAAGTGTCGATTTGACAAGTCTTGTGTTAAACTGAAAGTCATAGAAGATATTCCTCTGCTATATTTCCAAGCACTCTAGTCCACATTACATGTTTAGTAACAAATCTAAAAGAGATTCATGTTCCTAACAAGTCTAGTGAGGCCTCGGCACTCATGTATAATCTAGCCCATTCATGTTTTAAGACTTTCAATGCAAGACTTAAATACAACAAAACTTATAGGGATTTTATTTTTTCTATCCCTAGGATAGTCAATTTCATGACCGAAATTGGCCAATAAGTCATTGGTAAGGCTCAATAGAGAAATGCAATTCAAGATAAAGATATTATGATATGCACGTTGGCAGAGCTATATTGGATTTCATTATAGTAAAAAGGTGAAGATGAAAATTAGAATTATTCCTATGTATCTTACAATAAATAACAAAAAAAATGAATAATTACAAAACTAATTCTAGTGTATATCTACTTACCTTCAACAACTTTCTTTAATAAGAAAATGGCACTCTTGATAAACTCAATGACCTTTCAACAAATAAAATCTACCAATTGGATTTTTTTTAAAAAAAAACAATCATAATTACATATAAAACAAGCCATTCAATCAGCTTATTGATCCTCTTTGCAAAACCTAAGAAATATGGCTGCCGAGATCAAATTTTTGGTAACTATAGTATCTTAACTACCATCTGAGGCACTAAAAAGCAATTTTTTAAATATTTCATAATTAATATAACCTTTTTTTTTGTAATTCAACTAAATAGCATTAGATTATAAAAATTTATAACATGAGTTAAATTAAAAATTCATTTTGAAACAATGAGCAATTCTTATAGCATAACCACAAGTAATTGAGTCTAATCCAGTCTAGTTTCCTAGAACACAATTTAGGTCCATGTCTTGTTGGTTCAATTTATAAATATTATATGTAGTACTAAAATGTCATCAAATGAGAGAATCACCAGCATCATTATCTCAATCATATTTAGATAAATGAATACATTTACAAAACATTTACTTAATATAATTCTCACACATGAAGTTGTTTAACAGTGAACAACATTATGCAAATTCTCTATAATTCGAAAGAAAAACAAATGCATAATTTATGTAATTGATAACTGTTTTCCCATAACTTAGTCAGATGCCCTACTTTATTGTCCCTGGTCAAAAGTCACGCAGCATGCATGTGATACTTTTTAGCATTTCAGACTCTTAACTCAAGAGAATGATACTATAGCATATCATAGCTAATAAAATAGAATTACACCATTGTAAAAAAAAAAAAAAAGCAACCTAAGGTCTAAATGACGCAGGCTCACATTAGTTGGTGTTGATTGCAGCCATCATAATATTATTCATATGCATTAAAGATTGACTGGCTATATATACTGTCAATAACTGAAAAGTTAATATAAACATACAAGATCAAAATGCAACAAATCTTAGTAGCCAAAAATTAAATGTGCAACATCCATTTGTGATCAATCCATCTTAACCAATGACATGAATACCCAGAACATCTGATCTGTGACAAGAATGTGAAACAAATGGTACAAAAATAATTATGGAGAAATAGCCTTCAACAAAGAATTTACATAAGATGGTAAAGAAAATTGATTTCATGAATTTTCTAATAGATGGCATAGAAAAATGATATGTGACAAGAAAATTGATGGCAAAGAAAATAGATAAAATCTCAACAACTTTAAACATGCAAACACATTAGATAAATAAATTTATGTCAAAAACCAAATCTTTGCTTTTGCTAGTCAACACTTGCATTTTTGTCATATTAAAGCATTTGTTCAGATTTGTATTTATTAGCATACCCTATAATAACACATTTTGAACTCATGTATGAATACGAGCCTAATTGCCCTGTTTCAGTAATAAATCTCAACCACCTTGGATTGAAAGACACGATTAAAAATAATAGTATCATTGACCAAATATCCTTTACTAAAGTCATAAAGATCACTAAGAGGCACGAAAGAGGTGAAACCCCAATCACTCTCTCATATATTGAATTAGTGTTGCATATTTGTACAATCCAGAAAAATTAATGTTGATTATATCAAAGTACACAATAAAGCCAACATCTGATAAGAATAAATAACTAGAATCCCTTTTCTTTATCACTAAAATAATTGGTCTTAACTTACCTTGTAAAAGTACAAGTCCTATGCAAAGAAACTCCAAGATAAGTT
This sequence comes from Ailanthus altissimus, assembly GCA_946807835.1. NCBI lineage: Eukaryota > Viridiplantae > Streptophyta > Magnoliopsida > Sapindales > Simaroubaceae > Ailanthus > Ailanthus altissimus. Next base: position 11,605,869 of record OX327706.1, on the reverse strand, counting down.
TCTAGACAAACACAAGCAATACAACTACAAATAGTTATCTTTAATTAGGCAAAAATAGGAGAATAATATTAGTGTTATGCAATGGTGTGATGTTACTACCCTTTTTGCCTGAACACCTTTTTACAATACAAAAGTAAATCAATTAAGTAGCGAGGTAAAACATCCAACAAAAAATTTTAATTTCTTTGCCATAATAATAAAAGGGAAAAATAACTAGGACAAGATTAAACAGTATCCGATTAGAAAGAAAAGAGAAATACCTTGGCATCCAACATCTGTTTAAGCCTGAGCAGAATAGACAACACATCTTCTTTTGCCACAAAAAGCTCCTTTAGATATCTCATATTCATTTAGTGCTAAAACTAACCAAAGATCATTTACTAACTACTTCCTTAGACTGCTTACTACTTTCGCTAAATTACTTTGGACAAATAATAAGTTCATTTTACCAAACAACTCCCATATTCCCATCTTTTCTAATATTCTAATAAAATCTAGAAAATGAGATATTATTTTCACAATTCTAATGAAATATTTCATAAAGCAAAGTTCTAAAATGTTTGGATCCAATCTTGCTCCTTAGATTTAGAATAGAGTTTGATTTACATATATGTAATATAAGAATAAAATCTTCCAAAAGAAGTTTGAAGATCTTCACATCTAATTAGTGTGTGCACAGAAAACCATTAAAGCCTCACCAAAACTACAGTGCTCCGCTAATTCTGCAATCTCTTCAGCTCTACAAACAAAACAAAACAATCAATAATAGAATCCATTCTTTCAATTAGGGTTCCTAAAGTGGCAATGCTAGCTCTTTTAAAACAAAACAATCATTATTAAAAACTCAAATATAAAATAATAATAATAAAAAAATTATCATAGAAGAAATAAAACACAAGGAATCCAATCCCTATACCTGAAGCTTAATAACACTACTTTTTTTAGTGACACTCAACACACTCTTCTTAGATGACTGATCAGACAAAAACCCAGAAATCAAAACAAATAAATTTAATTTTATGAAATTAAATGAAAATAAAGAGGGAGAGATCTTATATAAATCAACAAAATAACTATAAAAAATAAAAATAAACTGATAAATAGAACAAAACTCTAGGGGTAACTCAAATCGGTGTGGAGTTCACCATCGATGCTCAGAGACTCAAACTTACAATCAACGAGCTGGCTATGTTGCTCGACGTCGACTTGTTCATGGAGCCTCAAACCTTGGTCTTCTTTGGGGTGTCTCCAATGATGGTAGACTTGAGTTAAGGCTGCAGGGCTGAGGGGAAGAGAAGGCGTAGATGTCGGCGGCTCTGCCCTTGTTCATCAAGTTGTCGTCTTTTCTTTTTCTGTTTTTTTGTTTTTTCCTCTCTTGAGAAGAAACATGAAATTTAATGAGTATGCCAAACTTAGCACGGCAAGATATGAGGCCAGGCATTTCCACATCAACGAGCTCGATCTTAAGACGACCGAAGTCTCCTTTTTCCCCAATACAGTAGCAATTGTGATTTTGAAAAAAAGAGTTAAGGTTTGTGAGAGAGATCGAGAAAGAATGCCAAGAGAGAAGAGAAACAATGTTTTTTTTTCTTTTTAATTCTTTAGTCACTTAAATAATGGTGAGAAAAATGGCTATTCTCAAGGGCATTTGGGTGTGGTAAAGGTAGGCTTTGATATTAGAGGACGTTACAACAATTTTAACTTCAAACGATGTCGTTGGGGCTTTAATTTTTTAAAAAAGAATTATAACGCCCAAAACGACGTAGTTTTATTGTATTAATTTTATAAATTTAAATTATTTTTAATAATTAAATTTTTAAATAAAAAATAAATTTATGATACTATAGTATTACTAAATTACTAATACTTCATATTTTTGATATTATAGTATTAACAATTTACTGACACTTCTTTTCATTGATCTTATTTAAAAAAATGTCAGTAATATAGTGTTAATGAAACTCATTTTTTTAGTAGTGGTACTTTTAATTACTTTACAAATATTAAAAGTACTTTTTAAACCATAATAACTTAAGCGCCATGGGATAAAAGCTCTTTGTTAAAATTATTCTAATTAAATGGACCCTACGTATAATATTTAACATAGTCACTAAACATAATTAGATCTTTAAAAACTCACTTAAGAATGTATATCCAGGGCAGAACCAGAAATTAGAATGTGATGATTATAATGTCAAAACAAAAAATAATATAGAAGATAAAGTTTAGTTATATAGGATCTTAATATTAAACTTAAAATTTTGAAGAGAGTTAAAGTATAAAAATGCTTATTTTTATAAGATAAAATTATTTTTTAAAAAAATATTATTGAGTTTTAAAAAACAATGGGGCTTGGAGGGACAATACCTCCCCTTGGTCCTAGGTCATCCCCTAATTCTCTGTACACATTAAGGATTTTAGTTTCAAATATAAGGAAGGTATCAACCCTCATTAGACAAACTTGAATCCTCAAGAGTCGTCAATATGGTCAAGTTTCTAATAAAATGAAATATCATTTCTGTCATTCACAGGAAAAAAAAAAAGGAAGAAGAAGAAAGAAAAAAAAATACAGTAATATATTAGCTTTTATTTTATTGATTAAATGTTTCCTCTCAATTCCCAAGCATATTGTATTTTAATTTGGACACTTTTTAGTTATTTTTTTTAATGCTAATATACTATTGAATGTCATGAATAGTTATAACTTGAATTTATGTTGTAAACACGAATAATTTTACTTTCAAATATAAAGGAGGTATCAACTCTTGTTTGGAGAGAGTAAAATCCTATCCCTAAAAAATGAGGGAGAAAATTATCCACTACTCAAATAGGAAGTGGTTGACATCTAGATTAAGGTGGTTTTTTTTTTTTGGTACCTTTTTTATTTTTACTACTATTAATTATTATGTATATTTATACCTTTAAAGATTTTGATTTAAATAAAACAAAAGGAAACAAAATCCAAATATTGATTTACTTTGAAGATATAGGTATACTTATTTACCTCAAATACTAGTTATACTTGAAAAAGATTAATATAGAGATAATAAAATTAAAAAAAATTGATATAGAGATGATAAAATGACTTACGGATATAAGTATTTTGTTAATAGCAAACTTATCGAAAATGATTTAATATGGTTTGAATCAAATTTGGTATATAAAAATTTAAATATTCAACGAGTTTTAAACAAGTGCAAACTTATATAAAAATTCAAAAATACCTATGCTTGGTATTTGTGAATTTTACTCCTGTGAAGTTATTTACGGATAAAAAAAAAAAAGAAGACTAGGCATCATTGTTGTGGATGGTAAATTTGCCAAAATAACATCTGATTGAAAATCTAAATTGATATTTGAAATGTATTGGATTCTTAACAATGTTAGATGGACTTGTTAATGTAATAGTATTAAATTATAATTTTATTGCAGAATTAAATTTCATATGCTTTTTTTTTTTTCTTTTTGAGACTATGTCTTATGTTAGTTGAGCTAGTTATTATATTTTATAGTGATTAGAATTTAAAATTGTGATATAATAAAATTTTAGATATTTTATAAAATTTATTTGAAACTAATACTATGATTTTGTAGTATATTTTTTAGTATATAAATTTAAAAATCCGCTTAAAATTTGTAAATATTCCATTATGAATTTAATAAATATTACATATCTACTTAAGTGTATTTGAGAATAAAACCTTAAAATATTTGTGGATTTTATATTACATATCTACTTAAGTCCTCCACAAAACCACTAGTTTTGTGGAGGACTTTATATGGTATTTTTAAAACAATGCAAACATGAATTTAAAATATTTGTCTCAAACAAAGTTTATTGCTATCTCTAGATTGATGCTCACTGGGGCATACAACAATTCAAAATGATTTGGGTGTATTTAGCAACTGCAGAAGGCTGTCTTGATATTAAAGCCCAATAAAATCTACCATTATTTATGCGACTTGGACCTCCCAAATATGCCCTAATTTTGCCTTGTTGGATCCACTTCCAAAAAGCTTTTAAAAAGTCAATAAATATAATCCCACCCTCTACCAGTCTTAAGTAGTACTTTACATCCCAAATTTTATATCACCAAGCTTCTTAAATTCTATTTACTGTTATATCTTTGTGTAAAAAAAATTATATATTATTCTGAATAATTAAATAAATTAATTGATATGACAAACTTAAGACAACCTGATTTTTATTTCGGGCCCAAACACTACAAAAGGCCTAAGGCCCGAGGTTCAAGGCCCATGTATAAGAAGGTTTTTTTTTTTTTTCTATTTACATCTAATGTTTTTCGAAATTGATTAAATTTTGTTTTTATTTCAAAAAATCTTCAAACACTTCTATCCATTAGTGTCTATTATTTATTTTAATAGAATTTTATTTAAAAAGTGCAGTTACTATTATTTTACTCTTAACTGATCGAGAAAAGTGCTCATGTCTAACAATTTTAAATTGAAAATTTTATAAAATTAATTTAAAAGTTATGCAATGAGCACTATATCCTAAATAACTACAAAAGAAAACAAAGTAATATAAATTTTTTATTAAAAAATGTATAGTTATTGTTTTTTCCCCAATTGACTGAGAAAAATGCTAACGTTAACAAATTTAAATTGAAAATTTTAATAAAATTAATTTAAAAGTTATGCAATGATCATTATATCCAAAATAATCACAAACAAGAAAAAAAAAACAATATAAAATAAGCAATGATCATTATGCCCAAATTCTAAACATAAAAAAAAAGTAATAAATATCATTATTAAAGTTTATACTTTGATCAATAACATATCAAATGAAAAGACTCACCACTCCACTAAACATCAAAATTAATTTTTTAGAATAAAACAAAAACATAAAAACTTAAAAATACTAGCTCGTCTTTATATTTCTCTTTTTTTTTTCTTTTTCTTTCTTTTCCCTTCCCAAGTTTTTTTTTTTCTAATTTTCTTCTTCTTCTTTTTTTTTTTTTTCAATTTTTTTTCCCATTCCCTTCTCTTTTTTTTGGCCAAACTCTATTAAAAATAGATTAGATCCAAAGAAACAAACTCTAAGAGTGTAGCAATAAAAACTACAAATTACACGCTATCAACGTGAATTTAAGTAGACACCTTACATATTTTTTGTAATTCTTCGTATGCTAAGAATAAATTAGATTCAAAGAAAGAACTTTAAGAGTGTTGTAATAAAAACTATAAATTACAGGATATCATCGTGAATTTGATTATATACCTTACGTATTTTCGTAATTCTCCACATTACAAAGTACTTTTTTGCCCTTATTTTTATTAAAACAAACTATAAACACTGATAAACATAAGTTGTTTAAAATTAAGAAATTTTTTTAAACAATTTCGAAAAATTTTAAGGGACCAAATGTTAAAACCCTTTTTTATTTTTATTTTTTTGGCATGCGGTTAAGAATCAGGTTTACTGAAATTCCAGTACGCCCAACTTGGACCCAGGCTTACAATTGCATCCAATATCTAGGGGATTATAACCACATAAAAAAATAATCAGAACCCACTTGTTTTGTGGGCCATCGATGACGTGGCAAGATCGGACGGCGATATTTTCAGAATTTGCTGTAGGTAATGGATCAAAACCCTTAGCTAACGGCCCCCACTTTCTCTAAAGTCCTCAGTAACTTGATTGACGCTCTCTCTTCTTCTCCTCGTATTTTGTTTTGTGTTTAATAGAGATGACAACAATAAACCAATCAAATTCGAAACTCGCGATTTAAACACTTTCCTATTTCTCTTCAAACTCGGCATCAATCAACTCTAATCTTAACTCAGTTCAAGAGATTGAATTTTCATCTGTAGATGGTAAGTGAATGAAACTCATCTTTCTGTTTTGTTCTGAACTTTTACCTCTGCTCTCGATTTGTCAGAAGACAAAAAAGGACTCAGATTAAAAAAAATACAAATAAAGAGCTACCCACAAAAATTATGGACCCTTGTTGCTAGACTTGAGTTTGCGCTGGTTTAAAATTTTCCTTTGTGATTTTGCATGAATTTCATGTTATATTTTATCTTAACTTGTCTTGATCGGTCTGTCAGTGGTATCTGCGTCAATGACTGCTGATTTGAAGTGTTAGTTTTGCTTCATTTGCTCTTGTTATTTGGGTTTTAATGTTCAATCCAGTTTTGTTGATTTTTTTTCCCTTCTGGATTGGAAGAGTTTTTGAATGTTTGTCTCTTGTTTTGCTTGCAGTGAAATGCTATCCCGTGGAGTTGTAAAATGTTCTAAACTTAATTTCCGTTAAAGGGTTTGTGCCATTTATAGTTAATCTTTACAATATGGCATCATCTCATACTAATATGCATTCGGAGGCAGCAAAAACGGAACAAATTATTACTGAATTCTATGCTAAAAGTCTACATATAATACTGGAATCGAGGACTCCTTATATGTCTTCACGAAATTTCAGTGGGGAACAAGCATTATCATCTCCATCTTCATCGACCTCATCCTCATCGAGTGTGAGGCCAAGAGATAGATGGTTTAATCTAGCGCTTCGGGAGTGCCCTGCAGCGCTAGAGAATCTTGATCTCTGGCGCCGGAGCAATTTGGAACCAATGGTGGTTGATGTGATTTTGGTGCAGAGGCCACATGATTGGGATCAAGGGAATCTTTCTCCCAAAAGGGATCTTGTTAGGACTTTGTCATCAAAGGAGCAGTATCCATTAGGTTGGTGTTCTGATCAGGAGGAATTTGGGTGTGAAGGTAAGAGTGAAAAGATTATAGAGAGATGGGTAGTGCAGTATGATAGTAGAAAGGTTAGAGATTCTAGTTCGGGGAGTAGGAGATCAAGCAGTAATACTTTGCATAATGTGTATAAGAAATCTATCTTACTGCTGAGGTCATTGTATTTGACTGTTCGACTTTTACCTGCCTATAAGGTTTTTCGTGACCTCAATTCATCTGGACAACTTCGTGCATTTAGTCTAGCTCATAGAGTATCTTCGTTTGTTGAGCCCTTCACTTGTAAAGAAGAGGCAGAATTTCAGCGATTTGGGTTCACCCCTGTTGATACTTCTAGTGGTAGGCTTTGCATTTTGGCGTTGTATCGTCCATCATTCTTGGAAGCAAGCTCTGAACCCTCAACACCTATGTCCCCCCAATTTATACCCGATTATGTTGGAAGTCCATTAGCAGATCCACTGAAGAGGTTCCCTTCTCTTCCCATGTCTCATGGTTCTCCATCGTCTTTGCCCTTCTTAAGACAGCATAGTTGGAGTTTTGACCAGTATAAGCCCTCACCACCTTCAGTTTCTTTCTCACCATCACCAACCCATTCAGAGCCACACGCTTCAGTTTCTAACAGTTCTTGCCGTTACCACCCTATGAGCTTGCCCCCTCATCCGCCTGAAACATCTATAGTTCATAAGAAGAATACGAGTTATGACGAGTACTGCCCTTCCCCAAACTTTTCACCCTCCCCATCCCCATCACCACCGATGTACATTCCTGGAAGTCATCCATCGAAAGGTCGCCTACGATCAGAAAGTTCTCCATTAAGCATACCTACCGCTAAGCTTGCTAATTTCCCTGTATTCTCAAGCAAGCAAAATTTTTCTCCATCTCCCCCTTCTAAAATTACAGGATCTGGTTCATCTAAGATTGATAGAGGTATGGTTCAGACTCAAACAGGTGTAACAATTGAGAAGGTATTATGCTTGCTCATCAAACGATCTTTTATTTCACCTGTGTTTGTTTAATTTGGAAAATCATTTTTATTATTTTTTATCTGCTGTAGTTGCTCTCTTTTGGGAAAGATGACTCTCGAAGATATTCTGGGGTGAAGTTGTCATCCAACAGCTCACAACAAATCTCTGTTTCTAGAAGCTCCAGTAGGTCTTTCCAGGATGATTTTGATGATGAGTTTCCTTGTCCATTTGATGTAGAGGATGTTGATGTGGCAGATCCAAGCAGCAGGTACATCAAAAAATTTTGAGTTGTTTTGCATGATTTTCTTGATGATACCAATGTTTTGGTAATTGTTTCCATCTGAAATGCTTTGTTTCTCTAGTTGATTTTTTTTTCTTTACTTCTGAAGTTCTTTTAAAATCTGAAGATGTGTCTGAAGTCACGAAATGAAAAGCTTCTTCAGAAGAACTGCCATATTCCTTTTCACCTAGTCTTCTAGTGGCTTACATGTCAACAATATAAAGATGTAAGATAGGAGAACGAACTGTTGTTTGTGACATCCTGTTTATGTGTTCAGGCATTCTTGCTAAACCTGCAAAATGATGTGTGAGATAAGTTAGTGAGGACTAATAATTTTAGTTAATCTATATATACTTATTGTTCTTTATTTCAACTCTTTCATTTGATTATATTATTCACTTTTGTGTGCTTTTCACCTTTCTATATCCCTTTCTTTTCTTTTTTTCCCCCTTTTTCTGGGAACTGAAAATTGCTTGACGGGAGAGTGGCTGAGTATATGGTGCCTGAGGTGATATTTCATCTTCTATGTTGGAGGATTGACATCTCTAAAGAAGTGAGGTTCTGATTTTAAACATACAGTGATATATGTGGTACATATGGTATTACCATTCTCAACTGACGCCGTAATAGCTATTCGTTCACCATATGATTAATGGTTTGAAGTTGATATCTTTGATCCTCACTGTTTTTAAGAATTTGCACCTCAAGGCCGCAAAGATTTGATCTCTGCAGCTATTCAATATATATGTTTTTTTCATAGTGTTAACTTGAGTTGGAGCAATCTTTACTTCTGTTTTGGTTAATTAATGGGGTGGGGAGGGGGGAAAAGATAATAACACAAGAAGGTAAGAGGAGAAAAATATTTCTATTTGTAAAGACATTATAAACTTGTTTAGTTACAATGGCTTTGAGGATTCAGTAATGTAACTTAAATGGCATTGCCTGGTGCAGTGGGTGCTGTCGTGAATTGATAAGTGCTAGTGCTTATGTTCATATCTTGAAGATGGCCACCATTTTGCTGAAAAATGTTAAGAGGATAGGACTGTAAACAAACACCATTTTTGTGATTGTATTTTGTGTGGACCAGTGCTGGCTAATGACATTTTCAGCATTGTTGTTGTAGGATGTTTACTTTGTCATGGGCAGTAAGCGATTGTGCTACATTGCTGTGGATGTCTGTCGTTTAGTGAATGCATGTTAAGTGGATGAAAGACATTGAATTTATAGGTAGCTGCCTGTCCTTAGTTATGTTAATTAATTAATTGGCTAATGGTCATTGGCTTTGTTGAGAAGAAATAGCTGAGGTGAGGTGATTGCCTGTTTACTGTATTCATAGAGTAAATAGCTGAGGTGAGTCGAAGAATGCAGATGGCAAGAATTATCAGTTTCAATTAAGTGAAGATATTAAATATTCAGACCATTTTACAGGCCTTCACATTATTATTATCACTATTATTTTTAAATTCAGGCCTTCACATTATTTACTGTAAGAATTTAGGTTTCTACATATAAACTTCAGGGTTTTATGGAAATTCTAGAAATCATAGTATAAATTACTTGTCAAATGAATTTCTTTCACTAAATGTTCAGTGGTGCATCTTTCAGACCTGGATCTTTTGATCAAAAAGGACTGCCGAGCCAGCCACTTGAGCCTAGAGGATTGTTTCCAATCAGGAAATCCCAGGATGCTGCTGTTGGTGCTCTTGTATATATGTTGAAGAAAGCCCCACCTCTGCGTCAAGACTTCTCCAGCTCTATAAATTCATCAGAAACTGCCAGACCTCAGATGTGGAGAAACAGCGTCCACGAGTCCAGCCAGATCTCAGAGGCAACTTCAGGTCAACATGCTGCATCTTCGAGTGCTGCATCATCTGGTCTTGTCACGTCAAAGACAACAGCTAATGCATTGGAAGAACTCAGGGGTTACAAAGAGATGAAAGACTTGTTGCTTAGTCAAGATGCTCGGTCTCACTCATCTGGCAATAATGCTTCTACTGCAGAGATTTAACTGGGTTTTGGCAATAATGCTTCTACTGCAGAGATTTAACTGGGTTTTAAGCTAATGCCGGTATTATCCTTTTGTACATATGTACAGCAGTATGTTTTAAGGGGTGGTTTCATGCTATATAGCAGAAACACACTGTTTCAGAAATATAGATACGCAAGGTATAACAAGTTTTATGCAAGGTTCATGGTATACTGAAATTTTTTTATGTTGGCTTATATCTTTTATGTAAAAATCACCAACCCGGTTGTTTATAAATGTATAGAACGTCGAGATGTTGGTTTGTGGATGAAGGTTCATGCAGCTGATATGTTAATTCTTTATCTTCCATTTGACTATGCAATCTGTATTTATCATTCTGTTTTAGCTATCAAATGTTTCAATACTATGCTTGTGGTTATATTGTTGTATCCATCATTTTTATAAATCATTTCCGGTTAATTTTCTTGAAAAAAGTTTTGAACTTTGTTTACAATTTTTAAATGACTCTTGGTTAAATATTCAATGTTCAAGCTAATTAACATTTTTTCTCGATCATGTTTCTTTAACGGTAACTGCAATCGGCTGATTGTTTTTTTTGGTACAACCTCCGATAATCAAATATAACCAAGATGGAGTAAAAAGAGTAACATACGAAGATATTAAACACTAGCAGCAGTCCATCCGTCAAATTTATTTTAGCCATTTTCAAGTTTCGACTGTTCAAGTGTCAATAAAAAAATACTAGATAATTTATTTGAGGAAAAAAATATTTGTATTACTAATATTTTAAAAATGAGACATGTAACAATTTTATAATATAATAATTTTTGTTTATTTTAACTAAAAAAATATATATTTAAACTTTTTTTTTTTTGAATTTGGAGTTTGTATAAATTAACTTAAAATGGAAGGATAATCCTCAATTACAAGATATTCAAACATACTCGACACTTTACCAAATTAAATAGTGTTAAAATCCAGGCTTAAAGTAAGGTGTGCCAATTTATGCGCTACTTGATTGTTTGACTGATGAGAGTGACTAAATGAACAAAAATAAAAAGACGAGGACAATGTTACAATGTCATGAAGCACTAAGCCAAGCTCTGAGAGTGAGTGGGTGTTGTTGTTGATGTCTCGAATAATACCAGCTGCATCTGAAACCACCTCAATAGCTGATAATCCCAGCATTCTAACCAAATGAAGACCTCAAAGTAATGTCAATGCTTCAAGAATGTCCACTGAGAACTTAGCATTAACCGAAATAGATGAAGAGCCTAAGTCAACTCGATAATGATGCCGCAAGATCATACCTAATCCAACTTTGAAATACTTTGGAGAAAGACTAACATTAGTATTAAGTTTCATTAACCCAAGCCTTGGAGATAGCCAATTTCTTTGTGACAAATCAAAGGTTTCAAGGATAGTTGCATGCGTATTCATAATCTCATACCAAAAACATTTAACCCAGCTAAACACATTAGAAACAATCACCATTTTTTGCTTCATAACAAATTAGTTTTTAAAAGACCATAGCCTCCATATATATTTAAACTCTTAAAATATTAAAAAACAAATAGACATAATTTTTTTAAAAAAAATAGACAAAAACAATTATTAAATGTTAATAAAATTCTTAAAATTATTGAGATTTAGATATCGCATCTTAAAATATTAAGGGTTTAAATATCCTTTTTCATTAAACGGATCAACGTATTGTCCACAAAACTTTTCCATAACTTGATTATACAAGTAAATTTTAACATTTTGAAAATCATTAAGGACAATCCTAAAATTCTACGATTTTTAATTTTTTAATCTTATTAAAAGTTAAAAGTTATATAAATCCCAAAACATCCCCTTTAAATAAAAAATTTCGCGTAGATTTTGTAGTAGCTCCAATGGTGACAACAACTCTGCGCAAAGGCAACACTCAGCTGCCGCTCGAAGTGAACAACGTGCTCTATGTGCAAAACCTCCCATTCAACATCTCGTCGGAAGAGATGTACGACATATTCGAGAAATACGGCGTGATACGCCAAATACGCATCGAGACGAGTAAAGACATGCGCGGGACGACGTTTGGTCTACGAGGACTTTAAATTTAATTATATGTGGTTATGTTTAGAAAATCGAAGTTTTTAAGGTTTTTTTTATTATAAATAAACTTTTGTTTATACGAAATTTCAACTTTCATTCCAAAGACACTGGAAAGTCTTCCAACCACAAATGATTACAGTCCTGATTGATAGCTAGGTTGGCTATCCTGTGAGCTTTTATATTGGAATTCTTAGTGTTACGCTCCAAGTGTTTTCAAGCATTTCCTCGAACACTTGGTGCGCGACTAGGCCTGCTGGAGGCCTCTTGGACCATGGAGCGCTACGTGGACCGGAGCTTCTAGAAGGCCCGCTAGTTAGGATGGAGAATCGGGCTTGGCCCGCAACTTATTAAGGAAGTTAACCCTAGTTAGACTTTCATAATAGGTAGGAGAGCATCTAGGAATATTTTAAGGAATATCATCCCATCTTGTATATACACCGTTAGATCAAATAGATCTCAGCCATTGATTGTATAGGGCTACAACTATTGTTTACGCTCAAAATATAACGCGGTTATCGCAGTATAGATTGAGGTTTCGATCCCACGAGGAAGCTCTTGGCAAAATAGGTCAGTGAAGTAAAATATTAAAGTAGTAGCAAATGGTTAATTGATTTAAACGGATGAGATAGAATTGTCTATGAATTGAGAAAAATATCTTATGATAATTTAAGCAAGGCTTTGAGAATCACAATTATGCTTTATAAATCTACTCTATACTTTGATTCGATATTTATAACTCAACTGAAAGTTTCACATCCCAAACAATCAATCGGAAGGTATGTAATATATAGCACATTTGATAACACATGTATTTGATTTAGTTAAACTCTTTGCAAACATTAACACACATCATGTTATTTATACAAGTTATCTAAGATCGACAATATATCATTTTGACAATATTGCAGTAAAAGATTAACTTGAATATCAAACATTTATTGCCCTTACATGTTATCCAAGATCGACAATATATCAAATTGACAATACTGCAGTAAAAGATTAACATATAAAACAATGTAACCAGTAACAATTATAAATCAACATGAATCACATAAGAAAAGCATGACTGAACATATATGAGATATGAGAATTATAACCTCTGGATTATAGAAAATAAAATAGATAAGAGTTTAATCAAAACCAAACTTACAACATTTATAGCTCTTGACACCGAATCAAAGCATGGAAGTAGATTTACTACACATAAAAGTTCATCTCTTAGCCTTACTAGGAACTCTAGCCTAAATTACAATACATGTTAATGAGAATAAAAGAAGAGAGAATTATCTATTGTTAAAAACGTCCTGAGTGTCTCCTTATATAGGCAATGAATGGACATATGTCATGGATGACATCAATCTTCAATAGTTTTAAGTCAATAACTCGTGTATCCATTTGCAGTACATTTTTGATAATATAAATGATCAATTCAGCTTCTACATCCAACATGAAAGTTGTAGAATTTTGACTCTTCTTTCCATAGGCACTGATTTCATGCAAATTGGATGAGTATCCAATGAGATATGAGCAAAATTCCAAAGATACATCAGAATTCGGCCAACAACCATTTTACCCACTTGCAATGTGATTTGGTCTATGATAACGGCTGATTTGGACTTTACCATAAACATACGAGTTGTTGATAGTTAAGTCAGCAATTCACAGCTTCAATAATTATACTAATTGAATACGTATTTTGTGAGATACGGTCCAAATACGTGAATTGGATCAAGCTGGGTAAGAGTTGTAGTCTGATTCTGCTGTATCTCAATTTTTGGCCCATAACATATTGGATTTGGCTTTTCCACTATTCTTCAAATTTGTGTAAGATTAAGTCATGTTGCACCAGGTTCAAGAATTTCTTCATTTCGAATTCTACATTGAGAGTTATGTCCAGTTTACCTAAACCTGTCCAAATAACATTCATTAATCACAATTTAAGGAGAACACTTTATTTCAAGCTAAAAATACAGAAAATACTAAAATTAGTGACATTAAATGGTGATTGAATCTCCTAACAACATGCATTTTCATCTGTTCATCAACTATAAAAGGGGGAGACCCTCACTTGTATTTTTCATCTCATAGCTTTGTTTTCACTTCAGCAATATAGAGAGCATTCGTGCAAACACTTGGTGTATTTCTTTTCTCTTCTCTTTGTGTGGTTTTCTAGGCTGCTTAGCACGCAACGCGTCTAAGGCCGCACGGTTCAAAAATAGTCCGTGACAGTTGGTATCAGAGCAGGTTCAGTTTAGAGATGGAGAAAGATGGTGTACCATCAACAGATCCAGGTCAAGAGAGGGGTCGGAACCCCAAAGCTAAGAAGCACGGCGTAGCGTCTCGCGAGAAATCAGCAGATCCAGGTCAGGATGTGGGGGGTATGGTGAGAGCACTCAACGACGCTGTTGGGAAGGTGACAGATCGCCTTGGAGAGCTAGAGCAGCAAGTAGAAAAGATCGAGTGGGACCTCGAAGCTCAAGATCCAGGTCAGGATGTGGGGGGTATGGTGAGAGCACTTAGCGGCGCTGTCGGGAAGGTGACAGATCGCCTTGGAGAGTTGGAGCAGTAAGTAGAGAAGATCGAGGGGGGCCTCGACGCTCAAGGAGACGAGCTGCGCACCCTCATCAGCACATCCATCGAGGCTTACGTCGATAAGCAGCGGGACTGGATTAAAGCTTTTCAGGAGAGCGTCCTCACCACAATGGACAGTATTCAGGCCCAAGTATGGGAGCTACACCATGGGCTCGAATCTGTCAAGGAGGATGTGGTGCTGTGCAAGCGGGCGGTGGTGAATGGGTCTGTCGCTGCTCAAGTAACGGTGCCTACACCGAGAGTCGATGCTCCTAAGCCCAAGGAGTTCAGCGGGAAGCGGAACACCAAGGAGCTCGACAATTACTTCTGGTAGATGGAGAGATACTTCGACGCCTTAGGCGTACGGGACGAGGATAAGGTAAACACCGCGACCCTATATCTCTCTGATCATGCAATTCTGTGGTGGCGTAGGAAGAGCGAGGAGATTCGCAAGGGTACCTGCACCATCAATACCTGGACAGAGTTGCAACAGGAGCTGAAACGCCAATTCTATCCGAAGAATGTCGCGCACGACGCTAAGAAGCGTCTAAAGGAGTTAAGACAGAATAAGTCGATTGGCGAGTACGTTGAGGAGTACTCACTGCTGATGCTGCAGATCCCCAATATGAGTGAAGAAGATTTGCTGTTCAACTTCCTTGATGGGTTACAAACATTGGCGTCCAATGAGCTGAGGTGGCATGGAGTGTAGAACATATCTGACGCCCTCACATTGGCGGAAACGCTCACTGATTACCGCAAGGGTGATGCGGGGAAGTCCAAGAATTCGAAATCCAATCACAGCAAAGGTGGGGGAACTAGGGAGTCTCAACCTCCGCAGGATAAGGAGGGGAAAGGTAAACCGCCCACAGGGAGAGAGCAGAAGCGCAACGGCGGGAGAAAGCCGAGATCTAGCTGCTTCCATTGTGACGGGGATCATTGGGTGAAGGACTGTCCAAAGAAGAAGTCTATCAACGCGATGTTAGAGACTCAGCAAGTGGGTGAACAGGGACAATTGGGATGTCTACAGTTGCTCAATGCCCTAAATGCCAAGCGAGCAGCTCGTGCGCCAGCAGGAAAGGCGCTGATGTACGTTGAAGCCTATATTAACGGGAAGAGGACTCAAGCACTAGTAGATACTGGAGCTATGCACAACTTTATGAAGTATGCGGAAGCAGTACGCTTGGGCCTCAAGGTGGAGAAGGGGATTGGCTACCTCAAGACCGTGAACGCCGCAATCAAGCCACTGGACGGGGTCATTCGTGGAGTTGAAATGAGCCTTGAAAAATAGAGCGGTAAGGTAAACTTTTCGGTAGCCCCTCTCGATGATTTTGATGCTGTTCTTGGTATGGATTTTCTGCGGTAGTTTAATGTGGTGTCACTTCCCAGACACAACTATGTATACATCCTGGAGGGAGGACCATGTATGGTGCTGACAGTAAACAAGCCGACAGGTGGGTAATCCGAGCCCAACAACCACACTACTCTCCTGTCCGCCATGCAACTGAAGAAAGAAGCTAAGCGGGGAGAAGAGACATACCTCGCCACAATATGGGAGGCAGATGTTGAGGCGTATGGGGGCGAAGAGGAGCTATCAGCAGAGATCACAAAAGTGCTCAAGCAGCACCAGGACGTGATGCCAGCAGCGCTACCACAGAAATTACCACCAATACGGGCAATTGATCACGAGATTGAGCTGGAACCAGGGGCGAAACCTCCAGCCAAAGCCCCATACAGAATGTCTCCACCAGAACTAGCAGAGTTGCGAAAGCAGCTCAAGGAGTTGCTGGATGCAAGGTTTATCCAGCCATCGAAAGCGCCTTATGGTGCGCCCGTGCTTTTCCAGCGCAAGCACGATGGATCATTGTAGTTATGCATAGACTACCGAGCGCTGAACAAGGTCACTGTCAAAAATAGGTATCCCATTCCTTTAATTGCTGACTTGTTTGATCAGTTAGGGTAGGCAAAATTTTTCTCGAAGCTGGATTTGCGGTCAGGTTACCATCAGGTGCGGATAGCTGAGGGCGATGAGCCGAAAACCACTTGTGTGACGAGTTATGGGGCCTTTGAGTTTCTGGTCATGCCGTTTGCCCTCACCAACACGCCAGCCACTTTCTGCACACTGATGAACAACATACTCCAGCCCTTTCTTGACAAGTTTGTCATCGTGTACTTAGACGACATCGTCATCTATAGCAACACTCTCGAAGAGCACGTGGACCACTTGAAATCTGTCTTGAAGGTGCTCCGCGAGAATGAGCTGTATGTGAAGAGGGAGAAGTGCTCATTTGCCAAGCCGGAGGTAGACTTTTTGGGTCACAAGATCAAAAAGGGCAGGTTGATGATGGACAGGGCGAAGATTCACGCCATTGTGGACTGGGAGGCACCTACGAAAGTTACCGAGCTGCGGTCTTTCCTTGGGTTGGTCAACTATTATCGCAAGTTTATCAAGAGCTACTCCACCACTGCAGCACCCCTTATCGACCTGCTAAAGAAGACTAAGGCGTGGGAGTGGAGTAAGGAGTGCCAATGGGCTTTTGATCGACTAAAGTCAGCAGTGATCGAAGAACCAGTCTTAGCATTACCGAATCACCTGTTACCGTATGAGGTACATACTGATGCATCTGATTTTTCTATTGGTGGTGTATTAATGCAGCAGGACCATCCGATCGCATATGAGAGCCAGAAGCTCAATGAGACGGAGAGGCGCTATACGGTGCAGGAAAAGGAGATGACGGGGGTCATCCATTGTCTGCGCACTTGGCGACATTATCTGCTCGGGGCAAGGTTCGTAGTGATGACGGACAACATAGCAATGAGTTACTTCCAAAGTCAGAAGAAACTCAGCCCGAAGCAAGCTAGGTGGCAGGACTTTCTGGCGGAGTTCAATTACGAGCTCGAGTACAAACCGGGAAAGGTAAACGTGGTGGCAGACGCCTTAAGCCGGAAGGTCGAGTTAGCAGCTATCAGCAAACTGGAAGGTGATTTGCTCGGCCTATTTCATGAGGGAATGAAGCATGATCCCGTAGCCACACAGCTTGCCACTTAAGCACAAGAGGGAAAGACTCAGTGATTTTGGGTAGAAGATGGGCTTCTCTACACCAAGGGACGCCGGGTTTATGTGCCAAAGTAGGAGAACCTACGGCGTAACCTCATTAGGGAGTGTCATGACACAAAATGGGCAGGACATCCAGGCCAGCGGCGCACACGCGCCCTATTGAAGACAGTTTACTACTTGTCACACATGCGGGAGGAGATAGAACAGTTTGTCAAGACTTATCTTGTGTGCCAACAGGACAAGATTGAGCAGCAGAGTCCCGCAAGGCTACTGGAGCCACTGCCCATACCGGAGAGACCTTGGGAAAGCATCTCTATAGATTTCATCGTAGCCTTATCGAAGTCCGAAGGGTGTGGAACTATCATTGTGGTGGTAGATCGGTTTTCCAAGTATGCGACTTTCATACCGACGCCCAAAGAGTGTAATGCGAAAGAGACAGCCAAACTTTTCTTCAAGCACGTAGTCAAGTACTGGGGGTTGCCAAGAGTGATAGTCAGCGATCGTGATACGAGGTTTACGGGGAGATTCTGGACTGGATTGTTTAATCTCATAGGATCGGAGCTTCGCTTTTCCACCAGCTTTCACCCACAAACAGATGGGCAGACCGAGAGGGTGAACGCATTACTGGAGCTGTATTTGCGGCACTTTGTGGGCACAAATCAGCAGGATTGGGTCAAGTTACTCGATGTGGCACAGTTCTCGTACAACTTGCAGAGGAGTGAATCGACGAACCAGAGCCCATTCGAGTTAGCTATTGGCCAGCAGCCTCTCACGCCGCATGCACTCGTGTCCAGCGATACTGGGAAGAGTCCGGCAGCCTACAAAGCTGCGAAGTCCTGGCAGGAACAATCGGATAAGGCGCGGGTGTGTCTGGACAAGGCGACAAAACGGATGAAGAAATGGGCTGACGGTAAGCGAAGACATGTTGAATACAGCGTAGGGGATCTAGTGATGGTGAAAATTCTTCTGACGCAGCACAAGTCTACGCGCCCACTTCACAAGGGTCTTGTTCGAAAATATGAGGGGTCATTTCCTATTGCCAAGAGGGTTGGCAATGTCTTATACATGGTAGAGTTACCTTCGAGACTTCGGCTACATCCGGTGTTTCACGCAAGCTGCCTAAAGCCATACCATGGTGATGCGGAGGACACAGAACGTAGGCCACAAACCAGGGCACGATTGGGAGTTTCCACATCTTATGACAAGGAGCCTGAACTTATCCTCGATGTGAGGACAGCGCGGAAGAAGAACTGCCGTCCAAGTCGTGAGTATCTCGTCAAGTGGAAAGGATTTCCCGATAGTGAAGCAAGCTGAAAACCCGAGAACGCACTGTGGCAGTTTGAGAACAAGGTGCGTGAGTTCCAGCAAGGACGCGACGAGGGCGTCGCGTGAATTTGGTAGGGGAGAACGTCACGCCCCAAGTGCTTTCAAGCATTTCCTCGAGCACTTGGTGCGCGACTAGGCCTGCTGGAGGCCTCTTGGACCATGGAGGGCTACGTGGACCGAAGCTTCTAGAAGGCCCGCTGGTTAGGATGGAGAATCAGGCTTGGCCCGCAACTTATTAAGGAAGTTAACCCTAGTTAGACTTCCATAATAGGTAGGAGAGCATCTAGGAATATTCTAAGGAATATTATCCCATCTTGTATATACACCGTTAGATCAAATAGATCACAGCCATTGATTGTATAGGGCTGCAACTATAAAAGGAGGAGACCCTCACTTGTATTTTTCATCTCATAACTTTGTTTTCTCTTCAGCAATATAGAGAGCATTCGTGCAAACACTTGGTGTGCTTCTTTTCTCTTCTCTTTTGGTGGTTTTCTAGGCTGCTTAGCATGTAACGCGTCTAAGGCCGCACGGTTCGAAAACAGTCCATGACACTAGGAATATAACACACTTTAGCATTGTTAAGACTAGAGCAAAAATTTTGGATATCATTAATCGTTCATTTGATTTTCTTAACTGATTCTAGAGATCCATTTACCAAATATGCAACATTGGAGGCATTGGTTTCTACCACTGTAACACTCACTTTGAGCTTTATAGCTGCTTGTAGGCCAAGTTGAATGGCTTGAGCCTCTGCAATCTCTACATCTACCCTCCATGGTGATGTGGTTGTAACCATAGCTACAGGTTCTCCTTTCCAGTTAAGTATGATTGCCTCAAGCCTAACTTTGTCCTTTTAAGTATAAATGGAAGCATTATAATTAATCCTAAAGCTTCCTGCTACTATTTCTACCCTACTCCCCTGGCAACTCATTCTGCTCTGGCTGGCCAATGTTGAGTCACGAGTTCTTAGCTCCTTAGTGAAAGCTAACCAATCTCCAATTCTATCTAGAATCCTCATAAGGTCCTCTAATCTTCCTTTAGCAAAAGGCTATTTCTCATTTGCCAATTTTCCCAAAGTATCATCACTATCCTTTCCCTTTCATCCAGTGTTGTTGTAGAGCACACATGCTGATAAAAGTCTCTCGGATCAGTATCTTTTCTTCCTTTGACCAGCTTAGCAAAAGGGGATAAACACCATATCTCCCTTGTTTTTTATAGGTCAGCAAAACATGAATGTTGGATTCTTGCACAGTAAGACATCTTTATAGATTGGATCATTTGTTATTTTCCTCTTGTAGAGGTTTTTCTGTAGGCAACATATTTGAAATTGTCCTCTATAAGAATATCTTAACTTTAGAAGGGACTGATATTTTTCATACTGAATTCCACCAGTTAACTATGGGCCCTAAAGTTGAGGCTTGTTCCCTTCTCAATTTCTCATCCATAGCCACATGATAATCACTCTTTACTGTATAAACCCCTCTTTTCTCATAGTGCCAACATACATAATCATCTTGCTTTGTGTAGGGCAAGTCTATTTTTGTGATTTCTTACACATCTTCCTATCTAAAGTGCTATTTGATTAACTCTACTTTCCACTAGTTACTATCTTCAATCAGGCCAACTACCCTAATATCACATGCTAAAGATTTTGGAGAGAGATGTTTTAATGTGGATTCTCTTGGAATCCAGTTGTTGCTATATATGTTTATTTTCTCCCCATTGCTAACAATCTATTTAAGCCTTTTTCAAGAAGTTGTCTTCCCTAGATTAGCCTTCTTCAAATATAGGATGGTTTATACCGCAGTTTAGCTTCCAAGAAGTCTTTATCTTTGAAGTATCTTACCTTCAGGGCTATTGTAGTTAGGGAATCAAGACAGCTTAGGACTTTCCATGCTTGTTTGGTTACAAGGACCTAATTAAAGCTGCTCAAGTCTCTAAATCCCATAACACTCTTTCTTTTTGGCTGACAAAGTCTTTTTCAATAGGTCTAGTGGATCTTTTTTTTATCTCCATCTTTCATACCCCACCAAAATCTTGTTACCAATCTTTACATATCATAACATAATGTCCTAAGAATCCTAAAAATGCTCATGGCATAAGTTAGGGTTGCCTAAGCAATAACTTTGATCAAGATCTCTTTCCTCCCACTAGATATCAATCTCTCCTGCTAGTTATTAATTTTTCTTGCAACCCTTAGTTTAATTCCATTAAAAAAAATTCTTTTTGTTTCTTCCAACCATAGATAGGAGCCCTAACTACTTCTCATGAAGAGAGACCTCTTAGAGTTGAAGGATTTGCTACATTGAATTGGCCTTATCTTTACCAATATTAGGACTGAAAAAAATTAAGGATTTGTATAGTTAAAGAGCTGACTTGAAGCCCCTGCATATGTCTTAAACAACATCTTTAGGTTCTTGGACTCTTAGTCTGTTGCTCTAATACAGATAAGGCTATCATTTGCAAAGAGTAAATGGGATACTGATAAGGGTTAATTAAGTTTAATATTTTCATCGTCCAAATTTAATATTTGATCGTTTAAATTAAGATTATTTAATTTTTTATGTACTTTATTGTTATTTTGTAGATTTAGAGTCAATAAAGCAAATGTGGATAAAAATCCAAGAAAAATAGGGCAAAAAATCAAAGTGCTACCGTACCTTGCTATAGTGCCGAGTAAGAGTATTTTGGTTACAGTTCCTAGCACTGCAGTGCTCCAAAATAGTGTGTACAGTGCCACAACCCCAAATTCAGTGCCGCAGAGCGTCGGAATGGTACCCGTGAATAAGTCATGTAAACAGTTACTCATTAACAGTAATCTTAATCTGATTTGTATTTGATGTTTTATCCTAATTTGAAGACATAAACCTATAAATAAAAGGCAAAAAATCCTAATTGAAAAAATAAGTAGAAAGGCAAAAAACTTAGGGAAATAGTTCATAACACAAAATCAAAGATCAAAGCCAATAAATCAATATTCAAGTTTTAAGTCAAGATTGAGAGAGAAGCAACCCAAGACGTCTTCTTGATTAGTTTTCCTTCTCTGTTCTTGTTATTATGTTCTTATTCTTGCTGTTATTCATTGATTGATTTGATACTCTTTGTTTTGTAATGAGCTAAACTTGTTAGCTTTCATTAAATCTGGCCAATATTTTGAAAGATTGAGGGATCATGATGAACTTGACAAAGAGATTCATATATTTAGCATATGATAGTTTGATGCATGATTATAAGCAATAACTATGAATTCTATATAGGATAGACATATACTTAGATGACATGTATGGCATAATTTAAACTTGATCTTAATAAATTATATTCTAATTTGATTGTCAATGACATATAGGTGATTGTTAGAATGCGTAATATAATTACTTGACCATCGACAAAGGCTTGTAATGATATTAGTGTTTAAGCCAACAATTTATATTAAAGAATTAACTAAGTGGTTAATGAATCCAATAAAATACTATGAGATGAGTTTATACCCTATATTATTATCTTTTGGTGAATTTATCTTTTATTTGTTTTTGTTTAGCTTAATTTAATTGATAAAATTAGGTTAGTTAAATAAATTTTAGATTTTAGTTTTCTGAATAAAAATTAATTAGTTTTATAATTTTAGTACTTGATTGAAATAATTATATCATATAGTCTCTGTGGGATCGATACTTGGACTTAAAATTTTTATATTATTTGATACGATAGCATGCGTTTACACTTAGCTACTATAGCACACATCAAGTTTTTGGTGCCGTTGTCGGAGACTAGTTATATCTATTCTTAGATTAATATAAATCCTAAGTTATTTGCTTTTAATTTAGATTTTACTTTTATTTTTATTCTTATTATTTTTGTTTTAGTTTATTTTCTTATTTTTACTTTGATTTTCTTTCTATTTTACTTTAATAGTTCATGCGAAGGGCAAAGAGTGCTAATTTAACCATTTTTTTAATCCTAATATTGAAAAACCATTGCATAGATTTCAACATGAACAACGCCAATGATCCTCAAACATGGAGTAAAACAACGATCACATCAATAATTCAGTATTTAAGCCCATGATACCACAGAGAGCTTTGAAATAGTATGTTGTCTCAACTACAAATGGTATTCGGTCTAGTTTTTGGTGATCAACATTCAACGCTAATAATTTTGAGATCAAGCTGTATATTATTGAGATGTTGAAAGAGACTGTACAGTTCAGGGGAGCTCCCAATGACGATTCTAACATGCATATCATAAATATCTTAGAAATTTGTGATACTTTTAAGCACAATGGAGTCTCTAACGATGCCATCGAATTAAGATTATTCCTTTTCTCCTTAAGGGACAGAGCCAAGAGTTAGTTGATGTCATTGTCATCAGGATCCATATCAACGTGGGAAGATTTACCACAGAAGTTCTTAGCTAAGTTCTTCCCACTAGGAAAGATAGTAAATATAAAGAATGACATCACCTCATTTGATCAGATTGATGAAGAGTCGTTGTATGAGGCATGAGAGCGCTTCAAGGACATGTTGAGGATCATTACAATGGTGTCCCTAAATAGTTATTAGTCCAAATGTTCTATAATGAACTAGTAGGTTATTTAAGGACTATTGTAGATGTCGTTGCTAGAGAAACTTTAATAAATAAGTTTACAGATGAGGGTTATGATCTATTGGAAAAGATGACGCCAAATAGTTACCAATGGCTAGTTAAAAAAGTTACACCCAAGAAAGTCACTGGTGTATATAAGATTGATGTATTTAATACATTAACAACATAAATTAACTTATTATGCAAGAAGTTTGATGCATTGAATACCGTTAAAATCCAATAAGTGATATGCGAATTTTATGGTAATAACCACATAAATGAGTAATGCATAGAAGCAAATTTTGTGGGCAGTTTTAACCAACAACCACCAAACCCACAATTCAACTTCTATAATCTGAGGTGGAAAGATTATCCAAAATTTTCTTGGCGTTACAACTAAGAAGAGTCATCTAGACCAATGAATCCCTCCAAGATTTCTGCCACCATCATAGAATAAGCCAACATTGAAAGACATGTTTATGCAATATATGAAGTTCAACGATGCCATCTTACAGAATTATTCAACATCTTTCAAGAATTTAGAGGTCCAAATAGGATAATTTGTTGTTGTAATTAATAAGCGACCTCAAGGCACTCTACCAAGCGATACTGAGACAAATTCAAGAAGAAATATAGAGCAATGCCAAGCCATCAACTTAAGGAGTGGTAAGATCTTACAAGAAAATATATTCACACCATCACCATCAAGTATAAAGAAATGTAAATAAATGTAAATAAATGAAGTGCATCCATATAGACCGTCTAAGGTTATAGAAGTGTCAAATAAGTGCTGAAGCAGAAAATCAACAACATACTAATCTAGAAAATAGTGCAGAATCTAAAAAAAGTGTAGAATTTTTAATAAGAAAAGTACATAAACTGGTATTAAAGTGCAACAAAATTCTAAGGTGTAGAAAAGTGCATACACAATAAAAAATACCAGTAATAAATAGTAGAATCAGCTTATGTACACTATATTATTTGACTATTGCAATATTAATGTGGTGCCATCAAATGCCCAAATGCTCAAAAGCATAGACATGATGAATTCTCACATAAAAAAGAAGGTGTTAAGGCATAGAAAAAGAAGAAAGAAGAAGAAAGAGAAGCATAGAGAATAAAGGTTCGAAGAGAATGGAACAAGAGAAATACTTCACCGATCTAAGATTCAAGTCTTTTCGAAAAAGCATAAGAAAGAAGAACAAGTTGCTGCCCAAGATCTAATAAAGAAAATATGAAAGCCAAAAGAAAGGAAGCCCAACACGCTCATATACAAAGATGCTTCCACCATTAACTTTGATCCTCTATAAGAGTAAAAAGAACCCCATCAAGCTGACGACGATAAATCAATGGCTTCTTGAGAGGTAACCTAAGTGATTTTTATTTTTATTTTTGTTTAGTTTTAGTTTGGTTATGTTAGTTTATGTTCTTTGTATGAATAAATCAGCAAGTCAAGCATTCAAGGAAGCAGCACAAGTAATTGTAAGCATTAGAAGTAAAGGAACACCACAGTCCAACCAATAGAATACAACACTACAATGCTTCAACTTCATTTACCAGGGAGTTTTCTTACTCTTGAGTTTATTTTTAAACATTGAGGACAATATCTAATTTAATTTTGGGGTGGAAAATACATTTCTTGTGTTTATTTTACTATTTTTATTGATTGGTTATCTTGTGGGTAAAATTTTTTTTTAGTTAAATTTTGATTAAGATGATTATTAATCCAAAATAAGAATTAGAATATTGACTGAATTTATTTTTACAAGTTTTTAGAAAAGAATAGATGCTTGAGATAATTCTTATATCATGATTCTTGAACTAATTTTGATTTTATTTTTGATCACTTATTTTTTAGCACATTGAAATAAGCATGTATTAGTTGAATGTTTTGCTTAGAAATACTTTGTGGTTAAGTAGTACACTGAGTCTCAAAGACCAACACTCTGAAATTTACTTGATTATTACTTGAGTCGAAAACCTAGGAATCATATAAATAGAAAAATGACATTAAGGCATTCTTAGACCGATTGAGCATTTTTTAGCCTACCTTAATTGTATATTTATCCCTAGTTATCCTTTTTTAGCCTAATTATCTTTTTTTTTGTTTAACCACAATATAAGCTATTAGAATTTTACTTATTTATCCTAAAATCTACCGATAGAACCATAAACCTTGAGTTTCCCTAGAAATATTCTTAAAAGAAAAAAAGTTAATGTGTAAGAAAAGATAATGCAATGAAAAGCAATAAGTTTTGAATGTACATCAATCTAAGTTTGGGGGTGCATAAAAAAAAAGTGTTTAATTGCATAATATCTCTAGCTTGAGAAAAACAAGAAATTCTTTACAAAAGTGATTAAAAGAAATATGGGAATATCATAAGTTTGGGGGAGAAGATAAATTAATGAAAAAAGAGGTCAAGAAGTTCTAAGTAAAATTAAGTATTCATGGTGTTATTTTGAACTTCATATATATTTTTATATCCTGCCTTGACCCTAACCTTACATTACAAGCTAAGTAAAGTCCTAAATAAATCCCTAAATATGCGTGTTTCTATATTAGTGGAGAATTGTATGAACAACAAGCTTATGATAGTGTTATTATTGAAAATATTCCAAGCCATCATCTTTGTGTACTTTCTTAAGTTATTAAGTAAATCTAAGTTTCATTTAACTATGTACTTACTTATTGCACACAAGCACAAGTGATCATTTATAAGAGAAAATGAAGGACTTGATGAATGGTATAATGATTTATTAAAAGTTTTCTATTACATTCTAAAAAGATTTGTGCCATTTAACAGCCTTTGAGACAATGAGGATGATTATTTAATCAACCAAGGCTTATTTAGGTTTATTTATTTTAGAGTCATGAATAAATTGTGAATGTTTTGTCTTTGTTTTGCTCGAAGAAGAGTAAAGTCTTAAGTTTGGGGGTATTTGATAGGGTATAAGGTCTAATATTTTCATTTTCCAAACTTAATATTTGTTCATTTAAATTAAGATTATTTAGTTTTTTATATGCTTTATTGTTATTTTGTAGGTTTAGAGTCAATGGAGCAAATGTGGATGAAAATTAAAAAAAAAAAAGGGCAAAAACTTCAAAGTGCTATAATACTATGCTACAATACCCTACTACATTGTCGAGCTATAGTATTTTGGCTATAGTTCCCAACACTACAGTGCCAAAAATGAGCATCGCGGCATTCCAAAATATCATGTACAGCATCACAGCGCCCAAATCCAACGCTACAGTGTTGTGGAACAATACGTGTAAACAGTGCGCGTGAATTCACACGTGTAAACAGTGCGTGTAAACAATATTTGTATTTGATGTTTTATCCTAATTTAAAGACATAAACTTATAAATAAAAGACCAAAAACCCTAATTAAAAAAATCAAGTAGAGAGGCAAAAACTTAGAGAAAGAATTTACAACACAAAATCAAATATCAAAGCTAAGAAATCAATATTCAAGATCAAGATTCAAGCTTTAAGTCAAGATTGAAAAAGAAGCAACCCAAGAAAGTCTTCTTGATTAGTTTTTCTTCTCTTTTCTTGTTATTATGTTCTAGTTCTTGCTGTTATTCATGGATTGGTTTGATACTCTTGATTTTGTGATGAGCTAAACTTGTTATTCTAGAATTGGATTATGTGAACCTGATATATAGTTGAATTTTGACTTTCTTAGTTTATGAACTTAATTATTATAATTGATTCATTTTATCTTTATCTTAATACTTTCATTATATCTGGCTAATATTTTGAATAATTGAGGAACCATGATGAACTTGACAAAGAGATTCATGTATTTAGCCTAAAATAGTTTAATGTATGATTATAAGGTAACAACTATGAGTTATATGTAGAATAGACATATACTAAGATGGCATGTATAGCATCATTTAGACTTGATCTTAATGAATTATATTCTAATTTGATTGCCATAGACATATAGGTGATTATTAGAATGCGTAATATAATCACTCAACCTCGACGGAGGCTTGTGATGAGATTAGTGTCTAATTTAATAATTTATATTAAGGAATGAACTAAGTGGTTAATGAATCTAATAAAATACTAAGGGATGAGTTTATACCCTAGATTATTATCCTTTAGTGAATTTATTTCTTTATTTGTTTGCTATTTAGGTTTAGTTCAATTTGATAGAATTAGGTTAATTAATTAAATTTTAGATTTTGATTTTTCTGAATAAAAGTTAAGTTAATATAATTTTAATAATTGATTGAAAAATTAGATCGCATAGTTCATGTGGGAATGATATCTAAACTTAAATCATATATTACTTGATATGATAGCTTGTGCTTAACTACTATAGCACGAATCAAATACAAATAAAGAATTGCTAAATTTTATACCCTTGATCTGTTTGTCTTCCTCTGCCTTGTGTAATAAGGTAGACATTGCCTCAACACATAAAATGAAGAGATACGA
The DNA here is from genome assembly GCA_946807835.1 of Ailanthus altissimus. Lineage (NCBI taxonomy): Eukaryota > Viridiplantae > Streptophyta > Magnoliopsida > Sapindales > Simaroubaceae > Ailanthus > Ailanthus altissimus. The sequence goes on along the minus strand of OX327706.1, from coordinate 11,577,829 downwards.
TAAGAGTGGACACCATTACCTTACCCTCTAACCAGCTTTAAGGTTTCTTTTAACTATCCCATATAGAATAAAGAAGAAAGAAGAAGTTGAGACACATCTCATTATCAGACTGACCTAGTTCACTATATAGCCCAGTCTTAGCATGACATCTTCAAGGAAATTCTATTCCACCCTATCATATACTTTGCTGATATCAAGTTTAAGAGCATTCTAACCATTTTTGTTTTCCTTTTTTGGCTTCTAATTTTATAAAGGCATTCATAGCTAATTATAACATTATATGAGATAAGTCTATTAGAGATTAAAGCACTTTGGTTTGGAGGGATTACACTTCTTAGTTATTGTTTCAGTCTATGTGCTATGGTTTTTGCTATGATTTTATAGATCATATTATAGAGACTTATAAGTTTATAATCACTTGGTCTTTTAGGATTCTTCACCTTGGGGATTAAGACTATAAGTGTATGGTGAAGGGATTTAATGTTACCTTTATTGTTCAAGATATATAGGCAAGCTACAATTATGTCTTCTCCCACCTGGTTCTAATGTTTTTGGAAGAATCCAGCAGTAAATCCATCAATACCAAAAGCTTTTGGAGGATTAGACTGCCATACAAATCTTAGGATTTTCTCTCTGGTGAGGAGCTTGAGTAGGCTTTCATTCATTCTTCAAAAACTCTCCTGATACCAATTAAAGTTGTATCTCTTTGCTTTTTGCTTGGGCAGGAGGAAGTAAACAAGTTGTAAAAGTACTCACTTTCAATACTTTCTAAACCTTTCTCCTCTTCAATCTAGATATCCTATTCATTAAAGAGGCTTCTAATCAGGTTGTTTTTCCTTCTTTTACTAGCCTTGGTATGAAAAAACTTGGTTTCTTTATCCCCTTCCTTGAGCTAACTTATTCTCGATCTTTGCCTACCTCTTCCTTATAAAGAGGTTATCCACCTACTTCTCAATGTTTTGAATTTGATTTTGGTCTTTATACTAGAGTTCTATATTTCTGTTTTGATCAACTTTCTCTATTATGTAGTTCAACTTCTCCCTCATTCCACCAAAAACTTTCTTGCTCCAACTTTTAAGGATTATATTACACTGTCCATTCTCATTATAAAGTTTGCAATTGGATCAATCCCATTACTCAGTTGGCCATTCCAGCCTTTATCAATGACATTTTTATAATTAGCATGACTAGTCAAAGATCTTTATAATGAAATCTAGATATTGTTCTTTGTTTTCTTTCCAATCTAGCCTATCCATTCCAAGCCTAAAAAATAATCGGATTGTGGTCAAAGTTTGTAGCACCAAATTGTAACACTTTCTACCTTTTGAACTTATCTTGCCATTGGTCATTGCAGAAGAATCTTACCAATTGATCTTCAATCATCTGTGAACCCTATCTTCTATTGAACTAGGTAAAGGGAAACTCTTCCACCCTATATCTATTAGCCCATTACTATCCACAGCTTCCCTAAACTTGTTTATGGCTTCAGAGCATTTCGGATGGCCTTCATTCTTTTCATCCACATCCAACACCTCATTAAAGTCCCCACCACACACCTAAGAGAGGTTGGATATCTTGGTTAATTCTTTTAGAAGAATCTACATAAATGTTTTTTAATCTACCTCAAGAAGTCCATAGATTTCAGAAAACCTCTAAGCATCTCCATTATCCTCATTAACTATTACATTAATATGACAACAGTTGTAAGAGATTAGCTTGATATTTGTTTCCTCTCTCTAAAGTAGTGTTACACCCTCTTCTCTATCCATACCGCTCGCAACAAAACAATTAACAAAGTTTAGTCTATTTACAACTTAGATCATTTTGGATACTAGGAGCTTGGTTTCAAACATAAAAACCAGTTAGGGTTTCTGTGCTTGAAGAAAATTATTCAATGTTTAAAATATTTGAATATTCCCCAAGCCTCGAACATTCTAGCATAAGATCCTTATTGTTCCCAGCAGGGTAGAAACTAGCCACCGCAGATATTAAGGTTGTTACTGGTTCTATCTTGCTACATTCTTGGTTCATTTCCTTCTCTTGTGCTTCAAAATTATGGTAATTTTGTTTAGTTTCACTTTTGATTCTTTTTTGGCCCCCAAAATTAGTTTCAAGGAACTTTCTCTTACCCTTCCTTAAGCTATAATTGTTTTTTGGTTTTGGGCTGATTTCCCTTGCTTTTAGCTTTTATTTCATTCTTCCCTCATTTCTTTTTGGGTTAGGCTTGTTAACGTTAATTTTAGAAGCCTGTGCTATATCCTTTATTTTTAAACATTACCGTCAATTCTCTTTCATCCTTCCCTTCTAATTTTTCATTATCTTTCCTTACTAGACCCACTTCCCAAGAATCTGTACCCTCTATATTTTTATCATTTCAATCATCATTAATAACAATTTCTCTACCTTTCCCTTTATCCCTCATATGTCTAGCCCCCATGTCAATTACCATATCTTTTTACACTTCATTCTTAAGATTCCCCTTACTTGATCTGATTTTAGGATCTCAAATGTGGTTAACCCTTTTTCCAGGTTCAAGTCATTTGTAAGGGTTTGGTTCCTTCCTTCCTCCACTTTTTAAGTGCTCCCCTCTAATTCTTTCGCCGCTCTTGTTTTCGTGACAACTGGACCTTTCTCCATTCTAGGTTTCACCCCCTTTGATAGGACTATCAACTGTTTCCTTTAATTTATCTGTTCTTTCTTTTGCCTTACAAAATTTTTACTATCCCCCCTATACACCAGCTCTCATCTAGCTTGTATAGGCTAACTTATCTTCTTCCAACTCTCCTTCCTCTGAGTCTTTTTTCTTTCCTCCTGCTTCATATCACACTCTCCCCATTCAAGAAATTGAACCCCCACATAAATAAACTTACTAACTGTTTGTCTTGCGTGAATTTATTTGTTTTGTTTTTTTTAATTTCTAAATAATTTGATATGTGAAAATTTGGCTTGTGGGGGTTCAATTTCTTGAATTTATATTCATATTAGATTATAAATAATTTTGGATTGGGGGAATTGTAAGTGATTGTTCTCGTGAAAATTATAGGGTTGCCTTGGTTGACATAAATTATGTAAGGCTATGGTATTCTGATTAACCCATTTTAGATTTTGTTAATTTTAAAATATTCTTCATTTTCAGTGAAAATTAGTTTGTTATTGATGGAACTTTTTTTTTGTTTTTTGGTGTTATGGCACTAGTGAGGAAACTTGTAGAAAAGTGGTTGCAAGTGATTTGATAGGAGAAGGTCCTCATTTTGATCGGTCGGGAAATGTTTTGGGAAACACGGGACGAATTAGATGTTTTAGTGAAAGTGATTTGTACCTCTGAAAAAACATCCTGGAAGAGGTAATGGAAGATAACAGTGTGACTAATTTTCTGTTGATGGTAGCAGAAGCTGTTGAAGCGTAAAACTGGCCTCTCTGTTTAACAATGTTGTTGATAAGCTAAATAACCTCTTGCATACTTGTAAAATGATAACTCATTTGAAAGATTGGCTTTGTTCTTCACTAAAGGCCTGCTTCAGAAGAACAATATTGATGCTCCTAAACAGGCAAACATTATCTTTGATGCCTTTCGGATGCTCCAAAAACTCTCTTCTTAAGTGAAATTTGTAGATTTTACTGCAAACCAAGCAATCCTTGAGGCAGCAAATGGTGATCAAGAGATTCATGTCATTGATTTTGAAATCATGGAGGGGATTCAATGGCCTCCATTGATAGTTGATCTTGCAATGAGGAAAGATGTATGTCTTAAGAGTAATAGCAATAGTAAGTGATAAGCAAAATGAAGTTGTTATTCAATAGATAGGAAGAAGAAAATTCGAAGAATTTGCAGATTCAATCAACTTTCATTCGTATTTTATCATATGGTGATGGCAAGAGAAGAAAATCTTGATGGAATTAAAATTGGTCATACTATGGTTGCCAATTGTATGATCTATCTGTTGGTTGGTAAATAAAAAAAAATTGTTTATAAAAATAAACGCAGTGGAAGTCAGATCGTCTTGTTCATAATTACATGTATAGTGATAGAAGATTACCTCAATTTCTCACTATGGCAAATATTGAATTAACTGGCTGCAATCTTCTTTACTATCATCAATCTTCAAATTCAACGCATGTGGGCACATGGATCTTTTTTAATTTCTAAAAACACTAATATCAAAATCTGAAAGAATAATATTAATTAAATTCTCTTTTTACATAAGAATACGTAAAAAAAATTTTTTTTTCTCTATATAGTTGTAGTGTAATTTATTACTCCATACCTTTCATATATATAAGAATCTCCCTCGGATATTTAGAATTTGATTAGAATTAGCAAATTTGAGTTTGATTAAGATTTGAGCTAGTAGAGAGACTGCAAGACCTATAGGCTTTTTAGTTTTAATTTAAAAAGCCTAATCCTTATTATCTCATAATACACAATTTTTTTTAAGTTAACCCCAAACTATTTTACTAAAAGTCAAGGGCTGTACTCTAGTAACCCATATTATAAAGTAAAAGTTCATTTTATTAAAATTATTTTTAATTAAATTGGACTTAGTTTTTAGACTAATAATAACTCCTTAATTAACCTTCTAATTAATGTCCATAATTAAAGTTAGGCTATGAAAAAATGTCTGTCTCTTTAATTACTTATTTGCCCTTAAGTCACTGAATGCTATAATGATCACTTTTAATATGTCTATATTTGTAAATAAATTTATAAATAAATATTATTATTCAATAAATAATTTATTAAATAAACTGTGGCTACAGATTCTAATGATCTAATACTGCAAACATCTTAGGTGGACATTAATTATTAGATTCTATTTTGCAAATATATATTATTACGACCCATGAAATTATATCTCCAAGCCATCGAAGTTTTGATCGTTTATTTAGATCTTACTCCGTGATAACTCAAAAGATACAATGCATGAATGTAAGTTCATTATCTACTAATGATTAAGATCAATTAACCTTATTAAATCTTTTGTGAATTAAGATCTATGATATTTAGTTAACTAGATCGAAATTCACAGTAGTCCCGTTCAATGTAACGTATACACTAGTTTTTTGACTTAAAGTCTCTACTTCAATGATCAAAGCAAATCATTCACTATAAAAAGCAGAAAAACTACAACCTTACATAATGAAATGCTCTTTTTCATTAATGGTTGTGAATTAAATTTAATATATAATGAACTTGTAATTTATACCCTCTGTATTCGTATCATATGCCTAATACATAGATTATATACTTAATAAATATGGGCTTATCAATGTATGCTCAATTATATGTATGAATAAACTTTTATTAATCAAATAAAATATTATTTCACATGCTTTAAGGGCATAAATAACTTTATATGTCCAACAATCTCCCACTTGCCCTAAAGCATATTGAGTAACTATTGAACTCCTATATTATTCATATGAGTTTCAAAACTCTTTTGTTGGCAATGACTTAGGTGAATAGATCCACTAACTTATTGATTACGTAATCTTAGATACTATGACTTCACTATTTTGTACAAAACTCATTTACTAAACTTGATTTCTTCTCAATATGTTTTCTTCTCATATTTGGTTCCTTAAACTGTACTACTGCCTTACTTATTGTCTTAATAAATAAAAAATAGGCATCTAAGCACTAGATATCACCTTAAGCTCTATAAGAAACTTTCAAAGTTATATAGCTTATTTTGCAGCTTCAAATGCAGCTACATATTCAGCTTTTATGGTGGAGTCTGCAATACATAATTATTTTGTACTTCTCCAACTTATAGCTCAACTATTTAAAGTGAATACATATTCTGAGAAAGATCCAGGTATCCTATGTTATTAGAAGTCTGAATCTGTATACCCAATAAGTATAAAATTCTCACTGAAATATACAAGCATATAATCTTTCATTCTCCGAATATATTTGAATATATGCTTTACTGCAATCCAATGTTCTAGTCCTGGATTAGATTGATATCCACTGATCATTCAAACTATATAACAAACATCTAGTCTAGTACATGACATTGCATACATGAGACTTCCATTGCTAATGCATAAGGAATACTTCTCATGTAATCTATCTCTTTAGTTGTCTTAGGAAACTGATACTTGGATAGATTAATTCCCTATCTAATGGAAAACAATCCCTTTTGAAATTATAAATGGCAAACTTGATCAGAATTTTATTAATATACTCAGTTTGGGATAAGCTTAATATTTTTAACTTGAGATCCCTTAATACTTTGATCCCAATAATATTATTGGCTTCTTTTAGATCATGCATATTAAAATAGTTCGATAACTATATTTTATCCGATGATAATTCTCCCACATCATTTTCAATGAGTAGTATATCATCTATATATAGGACTAAAAAAACTACTAACCGCCTATCTATCTTCTTGTAAACACAAGGTTCATCAGGATTTTGATCAAAACTAAATAATTTGATTGCTTGATCAAATTTGATGTTTTATGATCTAGATGCTTATTTAAACCCATAGATAGATTTTTACAGTTTACAAACCATATGCTCTTAGTCTATAGCTATAAAACTATCTGGTTGTATCATATAGATACTTTCTTCAAGATTGACATTAAGAAAGGTAGTCTTGACATCTATTTATCAAATCTCATAATCAAGATTTGCTGCAATGGATAAGAGAATTCTAATATACTTAAGAATGGCTACCGGTGAAAAGGTCTCCTTATAATCGATACCTTCTTTCTGAGTGTACCATTTAGCAACAAGCATAGCTTTGAAAGTTTTCACCTTCCCATCTCTTTCTGTTGTAGACCCATTTACACCCTATGAGTTTTATCCCTTCAGGTTTCTCTACAAGTTCCTAGATTTTATTAGAATACATGGAATCCATTTCTGATTTCATATCTACATGTCAATGGTTTGCATATTTATCAACCATTGCTTTATCATAACTAGTGGGATCTAGTTCATGCTCATTAGAGACTGTCTGAAATGACTCTTTAATTAATATGTACTTAGTTGGACGTCTAATAATTCTCCTACTATGACAAAATACTGGTGGTTGTTCTTCTGTAACTGGCTCTGGTTGGTTATTATGATCCGGATTGAAAATTAACTCATTGACTCTATCAAGCTTAATATTAGAGTTCTTAGATAACTCATCAAGAATTATCTTACTCCTAGGCTTGAAGTCTTTCATATAGTCTTCTTCAAGAAAGATTGCATTAGTGCTAACTGATGAACACTTGAAATTACATATTTAATAAGGATTTTATATCTTTTTTTTGTATCAGTAGTGTCTTTAACCCCTTAACTTAAGTATGTTTATAATATTGTACCTAATTAGCTTTTAACTATTTTGTGGCAGGTTCGGTAATATAGGCATAACTTTCTATCTAAGAATTTAATTTAAGTGATTCTTAATCCTGTGAAAAGCTGACTCAATGGGCTAACATATGTATTTCACAAAATATTTGAAATTCGAGCGTTTAGAGGGTGAAAATGGCCTAGAACCGATCTGTAATACAGGCCCAGTCTGAACAGTCATCAGTATTTGACTCATAACTATAACAATGCATATCTAATACATATGAGACAACTTAATTTAGAAATATAAGAGACTTATCTACAACTTTGATGTTTTGAGTGACAGCTAATTTGAATCACATCAATTCAAAATTGGATAATCAAGTGGATGCATTAATGATAATCAATGTAAATTATTTGCCACCATTCTTAACTTTCATCATCCAAGTGGTTCCCTCCTTATTTTTCTCGATTTATCCATATTTTTCTATAAATAGATGGCTTGTTTATGCTTAAAGGATGTAATTAGAGAGCTAGATTTTAGTTCAAAATACTTATCTTTTGTATTATCTCTTTGTAATATTATTTTTCTTGTTTACTATTGTAAAGTCATGTTATTTCTCTTCTTCCATTTCTTTTCTTTTTCTTTAGTTTTATTATGTTTAAGTAATTTTCTTTATGCTAAAGTGAAATGGTGAATACTTAACTCGTATTCATAATTTAATGCTTAATTCTTAAGTTATGCAAATTTATATATGATGTATTTATTTTGTTTGTAATATTAATACACTTTCTTTTAAAGTGGTGCCTCTTGATTTATTATAGATAATTTTTATACTTGGTATAATGAATTCTTGAAACCATTTACAAGATTTGGCGTATATACCATTTCTTATAAAGTGGGAGTCTTGATTTATTGTAGACAAATATAAAACTTGGCATAATAAATACTTGAACCCATTTATAAGATTTAGTGTATAATAATTGAAAGAAAGAAATACTTGTTAATATATAAATGGTGATAAATTTTAATTGTTATATTTTCCGGTTGGAACCTCCTTTATGTGAGGATTCCAATTGAGTTATAAAAATAGATAAATATATTCTTACTTCTTATGCCAAGAGTGGATCCTTCTAACCTTAACTTTTATTTGAATTGGTTAATTGAGTTTATATTTGCAAACATCTTATACTGCATTAATTATCTTTAAAGTATTTATAGATTGTAATTTTAATCCTACTTCCCTGTTAATTGATCCCATTCTCACCAGGTTATTTATTACTTTGAAAATCCTGCACTTGAGAATAAACTCTTATATTCTAGAAGTGTCACTAACTAATACTTTCTTATCTTGAGAACTATAAAAAAAACTTTCTCTTATTTCTTTAGGATAGCTAACAAACAGACAAACTCCTGACTTAGATTTCAACTTGTTTGTCTTCCCTTTTAGCACATAAGCTGGACAACACCATATATGTATGTGACGTAAACTTGATTTACGTCCTATCCACATTTTCAGAGGTGTTTTAGGGATTGACTTAGATGGAATTAAGTTAAGAATATACATGGTTGTTTCTAAGGCATAACCCTAGAACGAGATGGGTAAAGTTGAATAACTCATCATTGACCTTACCATTTCAAGAAGAGTTCTATTTCTCCTTTCTGCTACACCAATTTGTTAGGGTGACCCTGGTGTAGTCAACTGAGATAATATCCCATTGTCTAACAAATAGATCCTGAACTCACTACAGAGGTATTCGCCACCTCGATCAGATCGAAGTGCCTTTATGTATTTTTCTAATTGCCTTTCCACTTGTGCCTGAAACTCTTTGAATTTATCAAACGCCTCAGACTTATGGCGCATTAGGTACACATAATCAAATCTAGAATAATCATCAATGAAAGTGATGAAATATTCATAACCTTCTCCAGCTTGTATGCTCATGGGCCCACATACATCAGAGTGCACTAATTCTAATGTTTCAATGACTCTATTACCTTTAGTATTAAAGGGTCTTCTGGCCATTTTTTCTTCTATACAAGATTCGCAGACTGGTAATGGTTGTCTAATGAACTCAAAGGTCCATTTTTTATTAGTCTTTGGATCATATCTAGATTAATATGACCAAGACGTAGATGCCATAAATACGTTTGATTAGTAGGAGTCACTTTAACCCTCTTAGTGATTAGATTCATTATTCAATTCTGTGTCATGTAGTGAGTTGATTTTAGGATACATGCAGTATAGATTGTTAACGACTTATTTTTTTTTATTACCATAGTTGAGCCAAAAATAACAGAATAACCAAATTTATTCAAATAACTAACTCAAATCAAATTGCATTTGAGTTCCGGCACCAACAAATAATTATCTAATACTAAAGTCCTAAAATCACCAAAATAAAGTTGAACAACTCCTACTGCCTTGGCTGCAACAGTTGCATCATTTTCTAGCCTTAGATTGATCTCTCCTTTATTGAGTTGTCTGGTTTGCTGGAACCCTTGCAATGAATTACAAATATGATTAGTGGCTCCAGAATCTACTATCTAGGAATCATTAAAATTAACCACTAAATATGTCTTAATGAAAAAAATTTACCGGAAGGTGGAGCTATCCTTTTAGCTATTGAAAACTTAACTAAATGATAGTTTCTTTTTCAATGCCTTTTAATGCCACATTGAAAACACTTTCCTTTGGGCCTTACTACCTTTTTATGAATTTACATAAATTCTGAATTAGATGCCTTTTTTGGCTTATTATTCTTCTTCTTATTACTTTTTCCTCTACGATTGAGACCAAAAGATGAAGATAGGCCCTTAGTCAATTGACTATTGTAAGCATCTATTTCATCTTAGGGTGCATTTTCATTAGGTATTTGAGTGCATTTATCAGTCATGACATATTTGTGCTTTTCAACTGTGAGTTCAATATCTAAGTTCCTTTCCCAATCTACATAATTATTCCTGGTTAACTTATTTTAGTTTAGGACGGATGCTAGTGGGATGAATAAAGACACAATTCTAAAAAATAAATTCATACATAAGCATACATTATTTGATAATAAGTGAAACTTTTGCATGAATGCATAAAATATATTTATGTAGAACTCTTTAACTACATTATGCATCTGTAATTCAATTTTTATTCAAAATACGCCTCTATAGGGTGGTTGTATCCGTCATAAATCAGACTAGTAACATACTAATTTATTATTATTATCTCGATATCCCATATCAAATAATAATAAACTATCGATTCTTTAGCCCTTAGATTTAATTGACAAGAACTTTGTATGGAGGATATCGATCAACCTAAATTGAGTGTACAACTATTATTTCAATTCTTTATATTTCTCAATTAAAAAAATCACCGTAGGGTAGTCAATTTCGCATGAGTCCTATCTTGAATCTTATCTTTTAGGGAAGTCTTATCTAGTAACCAGTTTTGATTAATACCCTCCATAGGGAGCTCACAAGATTTGAGGCAAGACATTAATCTACCTTACTATAGGACTAATAATGTAGGCCATGGGCTTTATGTCTAAAGCCCTCTCTCACTCAATATTTTAATTCTTAGAGTTTTTAATTAATATTTAAATTAACGTTCTACTCATTAATATCTAATTTTATTTTCACAAAATAATTAATAAGGCTATGTCAAATAATAAATTAATATAATATTAAAAATATGACAATAATCTTATCCTAATCTCATTAAAACATTAATGTCATACAATTTGATATATTTTATGCATGAACATGTGAATGTGGTACCCTTAATTTATATGACATGTTATTTGTCAAATCAATTAACTAGATAAATAAATAACTCATAGTTCATGACTTTTTCTAGAAAGAAAAATATTAAAAACTAAGTATAAATTCTTTAAAGTCTTTTTTAAAGTCAGCTTGAACTCTTCCATAATGTTACCTCCTCTTACTTGTCATCTTTTATGGGCTTGAATTTTAGGCCTCTTAATTTTCTTTGGTTCATATATTTTAAAAATAAATTGGACATATTTTAGGCTTGAAATTTCTTTGAGTCTTCTTAAAAATAAATTTAAAAATATTTTTAGACCCAATAATTTTAATAAAATAGCCGAAATAAAATTTTATAAAATTTGGACTAAAATTAAAAGAAGTTTGAACCAACTTTAAATTTACAAATACCCAAATTAATCCAAAAATAAATTTGGGTCAAATTTAAGACCTATTTATAAATATCTCAAAGTTTCTTAACCAAACCATGATTACCTAAAACCAAAGTGGACTAAGTGAAAATAATAATTATGTTAGGGCCTATTTGCATGGTTAACAATCTTTTAAGGGTCTATCTGTAACATTTGTAAAAAATCTTAGACATATCAGAATCAATTAAAGCTGAAGAGGTCTGAATGATATTTTTCGAATTAAAACCTTTTCTCTCCCTCGCCGCCGCCTCATTCTTTGTCTTTCTTTTTTTTTTAACACTTTTCTTCTCCTATTTTTTTATATTTTTCTTCCTTTTTTTATTATTACAACTAACATAATAATAAATATATATTTTTTAGATTGCGAATCAAAATCCTAAGCCATTTAATTGGCTAGTAAAAAAATTTAAATAATCACCAAGAATTAATCTAATCATGAATTATTATGAGAACAACCATTCATCACATAATTAATAAAAATAAAAAATATAGATTAGTATGAAATTGGTGCCACAATAAATAATTACTACTATACACAAAATAAACTATACATGTAATATGAAACAAGGCAGCTCTGATACTAGTTGTTGGTTGGTAAATAAAAAAAAAATTTGTTTATAAAAATAAACGCAGCAGAAGCCAGATCATCTTGTTCATAATTACATATATAGGGATAGAAGATTACCTCAATTCCTCGCTATGGTAAATATTGACTTGAATGGCTGCAATCTTTTCTACTATCCTCAATCTTCAAACTCAACGCATGTGAGCACGTGAATCTTTCTTAATCTCTAAAAGCACTAATACCCAAATATGAGAAAATGATATTAATTAAATTTATTTCCTACGTAAGAATACGTAAAAAGAATTTTTTTCTCTCTATATAGTTGTAGTGTAATATACTACTTCATACCTCTCATATATATAGAAATATCCCTTGGGTATTTAGAATTTGATTAGAATTAGCAAATTAAAGTTTGATTAGAATTTGAGTTAGTAGAGGGACTGTAAGACTCATGAGCTTCCTAACTCCAACTTAAAATGTTTAGTCTTTATTATCTCATAATACACTAATTCTTCTAAGTTAACCCCAGGCTATTCCACTAAAAGCCAAGAGCTATACTCTAGTAACCCATGTTATAAAGTAAAAGCTCATTTAATTAAAACTCCATTTAATTAAATTGGGCTTGGTCTTTAGACCAATAATAACCATTTAATTAACCATCTAATTGATGTTCATAATTAAAGTTAGGCCATGAAAAAAAATGTCTTACCTCTTTAATTACTTATTTGCCCCTAAATCATTGAATGCTCTAATGATCACTTTTAATATGTCTATATTTGTAAATAAATTTACAAATAAATATTATTATTCAATAAATAATTTATTGAATAAACTATGGCCACAAATTCTAATGATCTAGTACTGCAAACAGCTTAGGTGGACATTAATTATTAGATTCCATCTTGCAAATATATGTTCCTACGACCTATGAAATTATATCTCCAAGCCATCGAGGTTTTGACCGTTTATTTGGATTTCACTCTGTTAACCATACTCAATCTTTAAATTATTGACTTCAATATTGGAGGATCGTCGCCAAAACCACCAGGGCAAGATTGTGATGAGCTTCTTCTTGTTTTGCAAGAAAAAAACTAAAGCATCCAAAGTTAGAATCAATTCTCAATACCAGCCCAAATCGACAGGCCTATCCTCGTTCATTTAACAAACAAATTCAAAATTTGTTGGCTCACAAAACTAATTTTTTCGATCAACAACTTTTGGCATCGTTTGTAGAAATAAGGGCGAAAAGCCTTGTTGATGCCTACCACTAATCTTAAAATGGAAAATATTGCACAAAGCAGTGCAAAAATGATCATACCCAACGGTAGATTGAGAACCCAGATCGGACTAGAGCTCGACAGATAAATTTCTAAGAGAATCTGGTAGCACAAGCCAAAACTTCATTGCAAAGAAGACTTCATAAGGAATTGCAATTGATAAGGGAAAAGATGAGGAAATTGTTGGTTGAGATATTGAAGCAGCGAGGGTAGGAAATGAAGAATGGGGATTACAGAACGAGCTCTAACTAGGAGAGCACCTAAACCAACCCCCCAGGCTTATATTTACAAAGGCTCTCATACCAAATCCTTAAGAAAGGAAGGACGACGGTCCCTTACCAGGTGAGGGATGACACGGTCATGCAATAAATAAACCCAAGGGATCCCAAGTCGAATATTCAAACTATGTGTCGAGGTGAAAAGAGACGAGAATCATGGGCTTGAGGGAAGTTAAAGAAAGGGCTCGAAAAGAGGCCCGTATAGAACCACCTCTTGAAGATAAGGTTCGGGGATTGGAAGAACAATTACAGAACTTGTTAGAGACAAAGGGAAAAAAAAGAAGGAACAACCCCTTTTCAAGGAAAACAGATAAGGAAAGGAAGTCCCCATTAATCAATAAGTTGAGAGACGTGAAACTCCCGAACGGGTTTAGATTGCCTAACCTGCCAAAATATCGAAGGGTATCAGACCCCAATTTTTTTGTGGATCAAATAACCAATTGTTGTTTATAGTAAGCCTAACGTAAGATCAGATGTGTAAACTGTTTCCCATAAACTTAAAAGGACCCACTTTCCTTTTATACCAAGGATTGAAATAGCATAGCATCTCCTTCTACCATGAGCATACTAGCAAGTTCATACAATACTTTTGCGGGTCTACTAAAGTAACAAAGGATTCTCAACAATTGAGAAAGGTCAAGCAAGTCAAGGCGAAATGCTTAAAAGAATATATAAAGAGATTCCACAAAAAGTTAATATCCCTAGAGGCATTTGGTCACCCAATACCCTTTGAAGCCTTGAAGGCTAGATTGAAGCTTAGGCGCTTTTGGTATTACTTTTTCAAAAACTATATCTCAAGTTATGTTCTTGCCTATAATAAGGCATCTAAGTATTGTAAGAGTATGTGATGATATAAATGTAAATACAATTTCACAAATTTTTAATGCGCGGCGAAAGCATATATAAATATTACACTTATTTAGTAAACTTAAATATATATATATTTATATGTATAATAATTATACTATATTAACAAATTAAAAGTACTTAACAAGATGATGGTAGCTTTACAATTTGTTGAGATCTAAGTGTAGAGCTCACAAGAAATATTACTCTTTAACAATTCTAGGCCAAAATCAAGGTGGGTATTTTGACTCTAGAATGGTAGCTTTTCAATTATGTAGGATTTTGATCTTGGTGTTTAAGTTTTTCAAGGCTTAACACTTAAAGTCAATTTTCTTTTAAACTCTTTTTATTTTTCTCTACAAGTTTAAAACTTGTCTTAAAATTTTTTTCTCTCAAGTCACCAAGACACCAAAGAGAGAGGAATTGATAAAATGAAGAACTCTCTCACTATTCTTTCATCATCTGGGTTCATGTATCTCTTTAACCCATTTTTCATTTCAATTTTTAAATACTCAAAAGTCATCAAAAGTTATTGTCTTACCAAACAAATTTGGAAAATGTATCATATATATTATTATAATAAGACTTAGATGGAAAATTAATGAAATAACATTTTTCTTTGTCTCTCACCTAAACCAAATGGTTGACACATTTTTTTTTCTTTGACATAATGCATATCACATGCATTATTTCATTTATTACATGACTTTTATGGATTTTGTATTTGAACAATGAAAATGAGGGATAAAAATACATGAAACATGACAAGTGTCTAAATGATTATAAATAATCAATTAAATATTTATTTCATTAATAATTTAATAATATAAAATAATAAAGGAGAATTATGAAATACTAATTTAGTTTTCTGTTATACTTTGGCATGTTTCAAATTTTAACACTTAGAATTTGACACATGTACTTCTGGAGAGGAGTTAACACAGAATCGTACTTATTCAAAATTTATTTTTTTAGATCAAACTTTTCGACTCTATATACTACCTCAGTGCTCAACGAGTACACTTTATATTGTGAGATTCTCTAGGTTCATACCCATTCCATTTATCGTATGAAACTTTTTCATATGTACATGAACATTGCCCCACACATATGTTACATATACAATAAAATGGCTCGTAAAACCATATATGTTAAGGTTAACCATATTCGTATAATCTTTTTATCACTTATATCCTAGAAGAGTAGAGACATAGATATACCGTTCAGTCTCTATCTGCTCAACCTTAAACTTATTTTTAAATTTGTATTTCAATAAATAATATCTGCAAACTTTTTTGCGATAATGTTTTACCTTATGGAAATTTTTTTCGGTTAAATATTTTTGGCCAAAAGACTTTTTGAAGTACAATCTCGAAGCATCAAGATATATGGCCCAACCATATGAGCTAACAAATTTCACAAATACTACTCAACTCAAGAAGACAATTTATTAACGGCTTTATGGAATGTCTATTAGATGTCTTTATGAGTTCGTTCAATGTCAAGTCCCTACTTAATACCTACGTACCTATACGAGCTTTTACTGAACTCACGGTTTGTTAAGATTAACCATCTGATCATTCTAGATATAAATATACACCAATCTTTCCGATTTAACAATCGACCTATATTTTTAAACCTATGACTAGGAACCAATTTGGAGAATATACTACATAATGACATATTATTTGCAACTACTTGCAACTATATCTTTACAATAAATATTCTCGGGTCTTTGTTTTAATTCATACTAGGTTCTAACTCTTAGAAATACTAACTCTTAATATTGATGTAAACTGTATGAAAAGAACAAAATTAATACTATATAATAAAATAATGATTTATAGAAATGTATATTGTATAAATATAAATAAGATTTATATAAAATTAGAATGGCGCTTGAGCACCAACTCTAATAACTCCCACTTACTTTAATGTCATTCAAAATTATATCTAATACCCATTGACTTCAAATGTTTTAAGAACACTTTAGGAGTTAAAAGTCTTAGTAAGTGGGTCCGCTATATTTTTATTAGAATCTATTCTAGATATTATTACATCCCCTTAGGCCAAGATCTCTCTAATTATATGGTACTTTCGTTCCACATGCTTAGATTTTTTGTGTGCCCTAGGTTACTTGGCTTTGGCAAATGCTCTATTGTTATCACAATATAATGGGATAGAATTCACTACACTTGGGACAACTCCTAACTCTGTGATAAAATTGCGTATCCACACTGCTTCTAAAGACGCAATATATTATGCTTCTATGGTTGAATTAGCTATAGATACATATTTTACACTTTTTCAACTAACAGTGGCACCATTGAGAAGAAATACAAAATCAGATATAGCCATTCTTTATCCGAATTAGATTGAAAGTCTGAATCAGTGTATTCTCTCACATATAAGTCACTCTCTCTATAAATCAGAAACATATCCTTTGTACCTTTAAGGTATTTCAAAATATGTTTCACGGCCATCCAACTATCATTTCCTAGATCAGACTGATACCGGCTTATAACACTTGCAGCCATACTTATGTCAGGTCTTATACATAACATGGCATGCATTATGCTTTCCATAACTGACGCATAAAGTATGCTAGACATTCTAACTCTTTCATCTTCTTTTTAAGAACACATCTTCTTAGAAAGATGAATGCCATGTTTGAAATGTACATTAACTGTCTTACAGTTACTAAAGTTATACCTTTCTAAAATATTCTTTATGTGCGAGGATTGGAAGAGTCCGATCAGCCTCCTAACTTTAGCTCTATCTCTATAAAGCTTTATTCTTAGTATATAAAAAGCCTCTCCTAAATCCTTCAAGGAGAAGTTCTTACTCAAATAACTTTTAACTGATTATAACATACCGATATCATTTTCAATAATGAGTATGTCATCCACATAAAGAATAAAAAAGACAATTATACTCCCACAGACCTTTTTATACACACACGCTTCCTCTTTATTTTTGATAAAACTAGATCCTCTAATTACTTCATCAAAATGAAGATTCTAACTTTAGGAGGCCAGCTTAAGCCCATAAATTGACCTTTTTAATTTGCATACTAGATTAGAATTCCCGCTAGATGTAAAACCTTCAGGTTGTTCTATGTATATCTCTTCCTCGAGATATCCATTCAAAAAAGTTGTCTTTACACCAATCTGCTAGATTTCATAATCATAATATGCAGCAATAGCCAATAATATCCTGATTGATTTTAGCATGGCTACTGGTGAAAAAGTCTCTTTATAATCTATTTTTGATTTCTGAGTAAAGCCTTTTGCTACCCTCGAGCTTTGAAGGTCTTTACCTTCCCACCAGGCCCACTCCTCCACTTGTAAATTCATTTATAACTAATAGGAATAATTCTTTCAAGAAGCTGAACCAAGTCCTAGACTTGGTTGTCATATATAGAATCAATCTCAAATTTCATGACATATAGCCATTTACCTAAATCGATGTCTAACATCACCTCTCTATAAGTCAAAGGATCATTTTCTTCAACTAAAAAAATATCAAAGACACCTTTAGACATCATTTCATAACTTATAAGTGGCCTCGGGATCCCTTTTGACTTACGGGGAGGGTGTGTGAAAGGTATCTTACTAGATTGAACTAGAGATTCCATCTCTGGTTCATTGAGTTGTTCATTGATTTCATCAAGAACAACCTTTCTATAATCTCCACAATCCATTAAAAAATGTGTTTTTGGGAAAGTAGCATAACGAGCAATGAACACATTTCGTTCATCGGGATCATAGAACTGATATCCCATAGAGTGCTTGGGATATCCAATAAATCAATACTTATACCTTTTGGGTGCAGTTTGTCTCATTGCATAACTTTTACGTAAGCAGGACAACCCCAAATTTTAATATATTTAAAACTTGGTTTCCTCCTAGATCATATCTCATATGGAATGGTAGGAATGACTTTTGATAGAACTCTGTTCAATAAATGAGCAGCAGTCTGTAGAGCATAACCCCAAAGATATTCAAAAAAATTAGTAAAGCTCATCATTGATCGGACCATATTTAATAAAGTTCGATTCCTCTTCCCCGAAACACCATTATGTTGAGCAGTACCTAGAGGACTATATTGAGTGAGAATCTTATTCTTCTTTAAATAATCAATGAATTCATCACTCATATATTCACCGCTTCTATCGATCGTAGGCATTTAATGAATTTTTCAGTTTGTATCTCTATTTCAAGTCAAAACTTTTTTAATATTTCAAATTTTTATGACGTGTGCTTTATTAAAAATACATATCCGTATCGTGATGAATGATCAATAAAAGTTATGAAGTATCAAAATCCACCTATGACAGTGTGATTCATCGAACCACATACATCACTATGTATTAGTTTTAATAAATCATTGGCACGATGTCCTACACAAGTAAATGGGGATTTAGTCATTTTCCCTTGAATACAATATTCACAAACTTGATAAGGTTCTATAGAAAGATTAGGTATCTGACTATCCTTAACTAGACGGGTTAGATGTCTCACGTTATATAATCTAATCGCATGTGCCACAATTTTATATTATTTAAAGTTTTTGAACTTTTTTTTTTATTATTTACCTATACATTAAAAATATTTTTAGTTGTATCTAAAATGTAATGGTCATTCATCAACTGACAATTAGCTAGCAAAACATTATTTTTATCATACAAACTTAAAGAACAGTTCCTTATAAGTACATGATAACCCTCCATATCTAGTAAAGAAATAGATATATTCTGTCTAATAATGTTTGGCATAAAATAACAATTATACAACAAAATACTACAACCCGAAGGGATAAGTAATTCAAAAGTCTCAATAGATTCAACCTCGAGGAAATCTCAATTTCCAACACGAAGTTATACTTCTCCATGTTGCAATTGTCTAGCTTCCTTTAGTCCCTGCAATATATTACAGATGTGAGAAGGACATGCAGTATCTAATACCCAACTAGTGCTAGTATCAAATGCTAATGAAATGTTAATAATAGGTAAACATATACTTGTAGGGTTTTTCTTGACAATGACAAGGTATTTCTGACAGTTTCGCTTTCAATGTCCAACCTCACCACAATGGAAACACTTCCTTTACCTTTTTTCTTGTCTTGTAGCTTGGATATAATATGTCTCTGAGGACCTATAAATGGTGTTTTCTTTACCTTTTTCTTCCCTTTAGACTTCCTTAAAGCCCTTGAGGTAGAAGATGAAACACCTTAAATATAGAGGGCCGAACTCGCTTTGTTCATGTCCTCATCTACTATTTTTAATATATTATGAAGATCAGCATATATAGGAGTTAATCCTTGTATGTTGAAGTTCATGATGAACTATGTAAATGACTCCAATAGAGATTGAAGAATCAAACTATTCCTCAATGCATTGTTCAAAGATATGTCTATTGTGCTAGCCTCTTAATACTAAAAATTATCTTAAGCACATGAGGACTAACTGGACTGCCCTCTACAAGTCTAGCCTGAAAGAGTATCTTGGTGACCTGGTAAATCTCAACCTGTAATCGTCACCAAATAACTTCTTCAGATGAAGCATAATACTATTTGCTCATGCTCTCTCTAAAGTTCAGTAAACATCAAAGCTAGAATGTATGATTTGACTTTCAAATCATTATCCATCCATTTCTAATAAGTTACAACCTCTTCTGAAGTTGAATTAACATAAACACCTCTTGGCATTTTCTGATCAATCACATATCCAAGTTTTTTTGAATCCAAAATAATTCTGAGATTCATAAACCAATCAGAATAATTTTCAGTGCCTTTTAGTTAGTGTGCATCCAGTATGCATACCAACGGGTTGCTCAAAGTCATTTTATCTTCAAACGATAAAGAAGAGATGTTAGTAGAATATTTCAAATCGTTAAAATACTTTAGATCATAGACAAATTATTGGTTTTAAATCTAAAGACGTCTTTCCACTGTTTTACATTTTGCCTTTAATCTCTCAAATGGGAAAATGAAAGTTTAACTCTTTAAACTCTACAGTGAAAAATAGACCCAATCCGAGTTTACACCAACCTCACACTTTAGCCATATTGGTTTTTGTAAACCCAAAAAGTAAACAACTCTTGTCATTGCATTTCATGCAACTTTTATCATTGGTCCTAAACACACCTTATCCTTACACTTTAGCGGTATTGGATAAAGGTGTTCTAGATTAACTTGCCAATAATCAAATATAAGTTATTGATACCACCCTCACACTTTAGCTGCATTGGGCAATATGTTCACTTATATTTGTTTCATCTCATATTTAACCTGTATAGTTCAAATCACTCTGATCAATCCCTCACACTTTAACAATATTGGCTGAGGTGATTCGTCTAACATCGTATTGACAAGATGGGTCATGTATAACATTCTTAAAATACATTACAATTTGATTAAGAGATATTTTATACACATCCACATCTTATGAGGATGAATTTCTTAACCATTTATTTGTTTTTATGTAAACACAACTAAACCCCACCAATAGAGCTCCCATTGTGGTTAACAACGTAAAAATAATAATTTTAGTTTATAAAACTATATAATTGCATTATATAAAAATCAGATGCATTAAAATAAAAAAATAATTAAGTCTATTAATGTTGCAGCGTTCTACTTCAATGCTGTGGCATTTTATTTTAACGTTGTGGCGTCCTGTTTAAACGCTGAGGCATTTATATGAACAATTATTTTTTAAAAAAAAATCAAACATCACCATGTTCTAATTTTAAATATCAATATGTTTAAATTTTAAACATTAAATGTTCAAAATCACGTTCAAATATTAAACATCACCATGTTCAATTTTTAAACATCAACATATTTAATTATCAAACATCATCATATTAAAATATCATACATCATCATATTCAAATTTTAAACATCAACATGTTCAAATATTAAACATCAAAATAAATAAATAATAAAATCTCCATGTTTAAATTTTAAACATCACCATGTTTAAATTTTAAACATCAACATGTTCAAATATTAAATATCAACTTGTTTAAAATATTAAACATTACTATATTTGAAATATCACTATATCCAATATTTTAAACAACAACATGTATCACACACTCAATTTAGCATACTCTGATATCATTTTGTAAGAGTATGTAATGATATAAGTGTAAATACAATTTTATAAAAAATTTAATACGCAGCAGAAACATATATACATATTACACTCATTTAGTACACTTAAACATATATATCACATATATATATTTATATGTATAATAATTATACTATATTAACAAATTGAAAGTACTTACCAAGATGAAGGTAGCTTTACAATTTATTGAGATCCAAGTGTAGAACTCACAAGAAATGTTACTCTTAAACAATTCTAAGCTAAAATCAAGGTGGGTATTCTATAATGGTAGCTTTTCAATTATGTAGGATTTGATCTTGGTGTTTAAGTTTTTCAAAGCTTAACACTTAAGCCAATTTTCTTTTAAACTCTTTTTATTTTTCTCTCAAGTCACCAAGACACCAAAAATAGAGGAATTGATAAAATAAAGAACTCTCTCACTTTTCTTTCATTATCTTGGTTCATGTATCTCCTTAACCCATTTTTCATTTCATTTTTCAAATACCTAAAAATCATCAAAAGTCATTATCTCACCAAATAAATTTGGAAAATGTATCATATATATATTATTATAATAAGGCTTAGGTGAGAAATTTATGAAAAAAAATATTTTTCTTTGTCTTCCACTCAAACCAAATGGCCGACACATTATTTTTTTTTCTTTGACATAATGCATATCACATGCATTATTTCATTTATTACATAACTTTTATGAATTTTGTATTTTAACAATGAAAATAAGAGATAAAAATACATGAAACATAACAAGTGTCTAAATGATTATCAAATAATCAATTAAATATTTATTTTATTAATAATTTAATATTATAAAATAATAAAGGAGAATTATGAAATATTAATTTAGTTTTCTATTATACTTTGGCATGTTTTAAATTCTTAGAATTTGACACGTGTACTTCCCTAGAGGTGTTAACACTTAATCCTACTTAGTCAAAATTTATTTTTTCGGATCGAACTTTTCGACCCTATATACTACCTTAGTGCTCAACGAGTATACTTCAAATTGTGAGACTCTCTAGGCTCACACCCGTTCCATTTATCTTATGAAACTTTTTCATATGTACATGAACATTGCCTCACACACATGTTACATATACAATAAAATGGCGCATAAAACCATACAAGTTGAGGTTAACTATATCCGTATAATCATTTTGTCACTTATATCCTAGAAGAGTAGAGACATAGATATACTGTTAAGTCTTTATCCGCTCGACTTTAAACTTATCTTCAGATTTGTATTTCAATAAATAATATACGCAAACTCCTTTGCGATAATGTTTTACCTTATGAAAATATTTTTTGGTTAAATACTTTTGGCAAAAGACTTTCTGAAGTACAATCTTGAAACATCAGGATATACGGGCCAACCATATAAGCTGATAAATTCTATATCTACGTACACTAGACTCCATGAGCATCAGATCATACCCAACAACTCCAGAGGTCAAACTATAAAAGGTTTCTGACATGTGTAAAATCTAAGTATGGTGGATCACTTATAAGTCCAAAGGATCACAAATGCTACTCAACTCAAGAATACCATCCATTAATGACTTTATGGAATGTCTATAGATGTCTTCATGATTCCGTTTAATGCAAGTCTTTACTTAACACCTAGATACCTATACAATCTTCCACTAAGCTCATGGTTTGTTAAGATTAACCATCTGATCATTCCACCCATATTGTTAAACCTATGACTAGGAACCAATTTGGAGAATATACTACATAATGACATTTCTTAATACTATTTACAACTATGTCACTGCAATAAATATTCTCGGGTCTTTGTCCTAATTCATACTAGGTTCTAATTTTTAGAAATACTAACTCTTAGTATTGATGTAAACTGTATTAAAAGGACAAGATTAATATCATATAATAAAATAACGGTTTATAGAAATGTATATTGTATAAATATAAATAAAATTTATAAAAAATTAGAATGACACTTAAGTACCAACTCCAACAAGTATATCACTATAAAAGATGAGAAAGAAGCAAAGAAATCAGCATTAGCCGATATAACTCGAGGTTAAATTTATCCCTAATAGAGCGAAGATAGATACCCAATGAGAGAAAAAATGCCAACTCAGGTCTTTAAATACCTAAGAATAGACTGACAAGATAGGTCTTGCCCCAAGCAAATCATTAAAATCCACAAGACAAGTCTTGCCCTTGGGTAAAAACACAGGACTGACACAGAGACCTAAGTAACCTAAGATAAAAATACCAAACAAAAATACAACATAAAGTTGCTCAAATAGATGGTTTCATTCCCTAGGTAGCCTCATTGGAAGACATTTATGAGGTCATCAATGGTCAGGGTTACTCATCAAACCTGCACCTAAGTTAAGATCTGTAAAGCAACAAGTAAACTTAAGGGATATATGTAAATACCACCAAACACAGGGCATGGCACAAGTGTGTGCAAAGACTTGAAAAGACAAGTGGATTCTTTAATGAGGAACATGTACTTGGATGAATTCCAAGCAGATAACTAGTGCAAAGGTCAGCCTTTAAACCCCCCAAGTGGGTTTACTCCCACCAACTCTACAATGATCATCTCAGAAGGACCAACATTGATCGACGACTCTAATTGGCAAAGAAATACCTACTCAAAGTATTTGATGGTAAGGGCACTAAGCAATGTGTAATATTTCGATCACTAAAAAGTCGCGAATGCAAGAATCCCCCATCATGTTCATAGAGGAAGATGCCTAAAGAGTGAGCTACCCGAGGAGTGACTTACTTGTATAATAATGTACTGGTAGTGATGGTACATGTGGTTGACATATAAGTTAATTGAGTGTTTGTCGACCCAGGAAGTTTAGTTGATATTATATTTTAAGTTGCTCTGGATGAATTGAAGATCAAATACCTAAAGATGAAAAAGACACAAACCCCAATACAAGGGTTTGGAGAGAATTATGTAGTGCCCCTCGAGATAGTGAATCTACCATAACACTAAGAGAAAGGCCCTACGTGAAGACTACTATAACTAACTTTGTGGTAGTTGACCAACCATTCCCATACAAGATTCTGCTTGGTTGACCATTCATGAGAAATACCAATGTGACCTTGTTCATACACTATCTGAAGCTCAAATTCCCTGTGGGTGAAGGGAACAAGGTTATGTCGGGTGATAAAAATAGCCAAAAGTTTCTATACTATATCGAAAAAATAATTTATTGCATCTCAGTTATGGATCCATAAGAGGATAAAATAGAGTCACCATGCCTTGAAGATGAGTTAAACTTAGTCTAAGTCAGACCTGATGCACCCGATAAGGTAGTAAGAGTTGGGCCATAATTGGAACCCGAGGTTTGGGAGGTATTGTCTGCCTTAATGAAGAAATTCTGACATTTTTTTTATATACCTATGAGGACATGCTGAGAATTGATCCATCATTGGCATCTCATATGTTAGCCATCAGCCTCGCCTTTAAACTAATCAAGTAGAATGAGAGAATCTTTAATTAGAAGAAAAACAAGGCAATAGTAGCAGAGGTTAAAACATTATTGGCCGCATGATTTATCAGGAAAGTCCATTACCCTGAATGGCTAGCTAATATAGTCATGGTAAAAAAGGCCAATAGAAAATG
Source organism: Ailanthus altissimus (assembly GCA_946807835.1). NCBI lineage: Eukaryota > Viridiplantae > Streptophyta > Magnoliopsida > Sapindales > Simaroubaceae > Ailanthus > Ailanthus altissimus. Next base: position 11,552,639 of record OX327706.1, on the reverse strand, counting down.
GAGGATGTGCGTCGATTCATTGACTTAAATAAGGCATGCCCAAAGGATAGCTTTTTGCTTTAAAAAATTGACCAATTAATAGACTTGATGCCAGGATATGAATTGCTCAGCTTTATAAGTATTTTATCGGGGTATAACTAGATTCAGATGTTTTCCCCTGACTAGGAGAAGACATCTATTGTAATACATCAATGGACATATTGCTACAAGGTAATTTCGTTCGACCATGCAGAGGTCACCTATCAAAGGCTAATGAACAAATTGTTCAAACCTTTGATAGGGATATATATGGAGGTGTACGTGAATGATATAATAGTGAAGTTTGTTAGGTCAGAGGATCTTAAAAAGGATCTTCAAAATTATGAGGGAGCAAAAATGAAGTTAAACCTGAGAAGTGTACTTTCAAGGTAAAGTTAGGAAAGTGTTTGGGGTTTATAGTTAGCAAAACGGTGATAAAAGTAAACCCTGATAAAATCAAAGCCTACTAGAAATAAAATCCCCAAGCAGTGTCAAAGAAATCCGGTGACTTACTGGCAAGGTAGTAGCTCTAAGCCGTTTTATCTCCTAAACAACAGATAAGTATTTTAAATTCTTTTATGCCATCAAAAGGAGGGAGAAAAATAGATAGACTCAGAAATGTAAATATGCTTTTTAACAACATAAGGCCTATCTTTCACAACATATCCACCTTGTTGTTCATAAGAAGGGGGATGAACTAATATTGTACATCGGTGTATCAACCTAAGCTGTAAGCTCAGTGTTAGTTAAAGAAGAAATATGAGCTCAAATGCCTATTTACTTCACCTACAAAATCCTTTACCAACCTGAAAAGTTGGTACCCATAGTAGAGAAATTGGTCTTAGCCTTGGTTATGTCAAGAAGGAAGTTGCGCCCTTATTTCCAAGCTCACACCATTGTGGTTCTAAATAATCAACCCTTAAGGAAGATTTTGCACAAACTTGACATGTTGGGACAACTGGTCAAATGGACAATAGAGTTGAGCAAATTTGACATACAATACAAACCCTTGGCGGTAATTAAGGGGCCATATATTTTAGCTAACTTTGTAGCAAAATGCACCATAGAGGAATCAGAGGTCAAAATAATCCCCAAAGAGGTTCTAGGATATCAAGGTGGAGAAATTCTAGGCTGGACCCTTTACATTGATGTAGATTTCAACTCTCAGGGTTGTGGGTTGAGATAGTTCTTACTAGCTCAGAAAGAGATGAAATTTGCTATGCAATTAGGTTCAGGTTTCCAACCTCAAATAATGAAGCTGAATATGAAGCCTTCTTGGCTAGATTAAGACCCGGGCTGTGTCAACAAGAAAATTCCTAATGAAAAGTGACTCTCAGCTAGTTGTTAACCAAGTAAACGAAGATTTTGAAGCTCGGGGAGGAAACATGTTAGCATACCTCTAGAAAGTTAAAACCTCGATGAAGTAGTTTAAAGAAGACAAAATCGAACTTATCCTTAGAAGAGAAAATCATTAGGCAGATGTGATAACATAGCTTGCCTACATTGAGGAATCCCAAATGCCCAGATTTGTCCCTCTAGATTTTATCCCAAATCCTAGCATATAGGAAGAACCTGAGGAACAAGTGATACAGATTGACGCGCGACCTAGTTAGATAAACTCCCTACGGGAATACATTCTGAACAGGGTTCTCCCAACGAATAAAAAAGAAGATCGAAAACTCTAATACTGTGTCGTTCAATATGCGATAATTGAAGGGGTATTGTACAAGATATGTTTCTCCTATCTATATATTATTAAAAACTCTATTTATTAGAACATTAAACCTAAGGTTTTATTTGTTTTCTTTTCTTTTTTTTTTTAAATATCAATCATTCTAAGTTTATATTTGAATCAAATCTACATTAAATTGTATAAATAGTATCACTGATATTTTTGCCCTATTTGTTTTATATTTTCCCTGGCTTGGTAGAACTCTTAGACTTTTGAAAAAGTGGTTTTGAATAAACTAGCTCTCGCTCACATGATAAAGAGTCTAGCTAATATCCTCTGAGAATTTAAACTTAACTAGCAGGGAGCGATGTTTAAATAGGCGAACATTCTTACAAAGTAAGGTTGAACAAGTAGCCTCAGCTCTAACTTGAAGAAAATGAGGTGAAGAGCCACCTCGCCAATTGGGGGTGCAATAACGTATTCCTTGAGTTTAAAGAATCTCAGCTCAACGCTTGTTGGTATTTGATATCTAGCCTTGAACGTTCTAAGATTCATTTTAGTCACATTAGAAGATTAGTTTGGTGGGTAGTTCAACTCATATTGGACCTCCTAATCCATCAAATAGGTGTTCTTCCTCTTTTTAGGCCTACTTGTTGGCCATACAATGACCACCCTTACCACAAAGGGTATTAGTTGAGATTTCTGGATCGCTTACCTCTCTGCTCATTGTTCGTTTTGAATCCTCCTCAAAGACCAACTTAACGTCGACATCTCCCTCTTGGTCAAGCTCTCTAACTAGTTAGAGTTATCAATTCTCCCAAGTACTCTTACTTACAACTCCTCAGGCCGAGCTACCTTTAGCGTCTAAGCACCATCCAAAATTACCATATTCTCGACTAGATATATTTTAAGAGTCATCGAACTCACTCATATTTGCAGACAATTTCCTATCAACTGACTTAGAAACGATAAAGGCCAGACATCATATTACTCGAGCATTTAAATAAGGTGGGGTAAGCCTTAATCAAAGATGACCGAGCACTTATACTTTGAGGAATAAAGAACAACAAACCCAAGAAAATCTAAAAATGACTCAAAATAAAGAAAAACAAATCAAGAGTGAAAGTGACTTACTTGAAGATGGAATTGAAGGTTTGAGAGTGTATTCTTACATTGACATCGAATGAATAACCTTTAAAGTCAAAGTTGCTCTCTCCAAAATCACAGTTTTCTCTCTTTAAATAAAATTTGAATGAATGCAAAAATGCCTAAAGAAGAAAGCTATTCAAATATATAGTAGGTGCTTGGAATACTCTAAGTGCAATAACTTGTAAGATTTTTATTTATTTCTTCAAAGACCTCAATTTTATTACCAATAAGTTTTGCCAACTCAACATTCTTATGAATGATGGGCATTAAATCCAAAATGGTATTGTATAGAATTTAGAGGTGAGAGCATTATCATTCAAAGAAATTGATTCCACCACTAAGAGAAATCATCTAAAATTCCAAAGTTCCAATAACACCACATTTTTTCTATTTATTTCAAGGTCAAATTCATATTTTTAAAAAAAATCTTTTTCTAACCATTTGTTGATAACTTCTCCCTCCGATTTTCATAAATTACGCATAATATTCTAGAATGCATCATATTAGTAATGCTTCTGAGTAAGCACCTCAACGAAGAGACCATACTTGGCATTTCGTTGGTGCCTCCTAACCACTTCGTTATCGATACCAAAAACATCATTTGCATTCTCCCATTTAATTGAGAAAGATTGTCATAACGTCTCCACACCATTCATAGTAGAAATTAAAAAGAGAAAAGAGAGTAAATTCTCTAGAGCAAGCTATGAAGAGAAAAAGAAATCACTCCAACCTTCCTAATACATTTACAAAATTAATGTAAAATAATTGTACTAAAATAAAATAATAATAATTAAAAATAATAAATCCTACTATTAAGAGACACATGACAGAAATAAAAAAATACTTTATTTTAAAATTTTCAATAATTAACTGTAATATAAAATTGTATCAATCTATTTTTTTAAATTTAATTATTTATATGTTGATTAGACTTTTGCGTCAATATAGATTATTTATAATAAAATAATTTAAAAATAATAAAACTAATGAAGTAAATTTTATTTTATTTAAATTTTAATGTTTCCTCTATAACATCAATTTTATTTTTATAAAGAAGAAGAATATCAATTATCGTACATAAAATTAAAATTAAAATAATTTTTTTTAAAGATAAATAAAATGAAAACAAAACAAGGATTAAAAGTGTAAAGTCGAGAGGCATTACACGTGTCACATGAAACTTACAAAAGCATAAAACAAAAATGAAATTCCAACTCTTAAGCTTTTCTTTTTTTTTTTTTTTTTTGTGTCGCAGAGTTTGAAACAGAAATGGCAAGAATAGAAGACTATGTATTGAAATCAAAACTTGGGGAAAGCTCAATCTCAACAGTGTGGAAAGCGGAGCACGTGTTGTCGGGAGACGTGGTGGCAGTGATGCAAGTTTATTTGAATAAGCTCAACAACCACTTGAAAAGCTGCTTAGATTGTGAGCTCAATTTCCTCTCCTCTGTCAATCACCCCAACATAATCTGCCTCTACGACGTCGTCCAGGTTGCCCTTCTCATAATTTTTGTTGTTTCCTGTTCAGCTTCTTTCTTGCTTGCTCCTAGTATGTTATTTTTTAAACTTTAGGTGAAGCTAATTCTTGTACTTTGTGAATTTGAATGAAAATAATTGATATCGGATTAGTCAGTGTGAATTTTGCTTGATTTCTGGTTTTATTACTTGCTTAATTTGTTAACTTTGGTTTTTTTAGGTAATCTGTTGCATATTTCTCAAGTGTTTGCTCAATTACAGATGTAAATTGGTTATTTAAGGCAGCTGGGTGAGAATATTCAATTTTTTTTTTCCTGATTGTTTTCCTTGTTTGTATTTCTCAATCGTTTATAAGATGATATGGTGTGGATTTATTTACTTGAGGTATTAACTATGGATTTAGTGCAGATTTATCTTGCATTGCTTTTTTCTCAATTTATCCGTACATCATTTATGTTGATTGTCATATTGGAGGATCCATAACTGAGCATTTGTTGCCATGTTTTGTATATGCAAATTGTCGATTAGAAAAGGGTGGTCTTATGTTCAAACTATGTTATTTTGTTGCTTGCTTCATTTGTTCATTTTCATCTTCCGTGGTTTTTAATTCACCTATTTGCTACCTTGAATTGGAATGGACATTGTTGATGTGAGAAAGCATATTTGTGTTTTTTGTTTTCCTGTGATAGGGTCTGTTCCAGGTCAGAATTTAGTGAAATCACCTTTCCCATTCTTTTTGTGGAGCTATTGTTATTAAATGGTTTGTGACACACCCATTTCACATCTTGAATTAAACAAGAAAATAAGAATTTTTGCCTGACTTTTCAGCGCTGATATTAGGAACTTAGAACATCTATGACATGAATATGCACCTTGAACTAGAGGTGCAAATTGTTGGTATATAAGGCAGAATAGTTTCGACTTGCATATTCCATTGTTTTATTGATTCTGAATTTTTTTTTTATTGTTAACGGAACTGAATATAACTGTTTGTGCCTTATGTCACGGGCTGGGCTTGTCATTGACTCAAAAGACTAACAGGTGTCACAGACTTAATTCTCGAACCCGTGCGGCCTTAGACACTTGCTAGTGTTAAACAACCTAAAAACCAACAAATCAAGAAAGAGATGAAGAAGATGAACACAGAGTGTTTGAGAGAATGCCATTATATTAATAACAAAGAAAATTACAAGCTAAGAGGTGTGTTGCTCCAAATAAAAGCTCACCTATTTATAACAAAAGCTATGTACAATGGACGGCTAAGATTAAAAGCATCCAACGGTCTAAAATAAAAATCACCTACTACAAGTAATATTCCAAAGGAATATTCCTATTCTAAAATTTTCTACCAACTACTACTTACAATTGGGCTTGGCCCATACATACATCAAACTCAAGTGGGCCTTTTAGAAAGTGTGGTCCATGAAATGTTCCAATAGCCCAAGTAGCCTTCAAGGGTCTTGGCGCGCACCAAATGTTCGATGAATTGCTTGAGAACATTTGGGGCGTGACATTCTCCCCCACCGCATTCATGCGACACTCTCATCGTGTTTTTGCTAGAACTTGCACACCTTGTCTTCAAACTGCCATAGTGCATTTTCGGTTCCCAGCTTGCTTCACTATTGGGCAACCCCTTCCATTTGACGAAATATTCGCGATTCAGAGGATAGTTCTTCTTCCGTATTGTCCTTACATCAAGGACAAGTTCTGCCTCCTTGTCGTAAGATGTGAAAACTCTCGAGGGTGCTCGGGATTGTAGTCCATGCTTCGTGTCCTCCGCATCTCCAAGATATGGCTTCAAACAACTTGCGTGAAACACCGGATGTAATCTTAATCTTAGTCTCGAAGGTACGTCTACCTTGTACGAGACTTTGCCCTTACTCTCTTAGCAATTAAAAATAGCCCCTCATATTTTTGAACAAGGCCCTTGTGAAGTGGGCGGGTAGACGTGTGCTGCGTTGGGAGTATTTTTACCATCACCAAGTCTTCTACATTGAACTCAACATGTCTCCGCTTGTCGTCCGCCTATTTCTTCATCCGTTTAGATGCCTTGTCAAGATACACTCGCACCAAGTCTGATTGCTCATGCCAGGACTTTGCAGCTTTGTATGTTGCGGGACTCCTCCCCGTATCACTAGATACGAGCGCATGCAGTGTAAGAGGTTGCTGGCCAGTTGCTAATTCAAATGGGTTTTGGTTTGTTGACTCGCTCCGCTGCAAATTGTGAGAATTGAGCAATGTCGAGTAGCTTAGCCCAATTTTGCTGATTAGTGCTCACAAAGTGTCGCAAGTACAGCTTCAAAAGTACATTGACCCGTTCGGCTTGCCTATCCGTTTGCAGGTGAAAGCTGGTGGAAAAGTGAAGCTTCAATCCCATGAGGTTAAATAATCCCGTCCAGAACCTACCTGTAAATCTTGTGTCACGATCGTTTACCATCACCCTCGGCAATCCCCAATACTTGACCACATGCTTGAAGAAAAACCTTGCGGTCTCTTCCGCACTACACTCTTTAGGTGCTGGAATGAAAGTAGCATACTTGGAGAATCAGTCTACCACTGCGATGATAGTCCCACATCCCTCAGATTTCGGTAAACTCACAATGAAGTCCATAGAGATATGGGCAAAGGATCAAGTAAGCCTGCGAGACTCCGTTGCTCCACCTTGTCCTGTTAGCATGCGAGACAAGTCTTCACAAACTGTTCTATCTCCTCCCGCTTGTGTGGCCAATAGTACACCATCTCTAGTAGAGCACGTGTGCGCCTTTGTCCTGGATGTCTTGCCCATTTAGTGTCATGACACTCTTTAATAAGGTTCTGCCGCAAGTTTTCCTACTTTGGCACATACACCCGACGGCCTCTGGTGTAAAGAAGCCCATCTTCTACCCAAAACCGTTGTGTTTTCCCCTCTTGTGTCTGTGTAGAAAGTTGCTTAGCAAAGGGATTATGCTTCATTCCTTATCAAAATAGGTTGAGTAGCTCCCCTTCTAGCTTGTTTATAGTTGCTAACTCAGCTTTCCGGCTTAAGGCATCCGCCGCCACGTTCACCTTACCCGGTTTGTACTCGAGCTCGTAGTCGAACTCCGCCATGAAATCCTGCCACCTGGCTTGCTTCAGGCTGAGCTTCTTTTGACTCTGAAAATAGCTCGTTGCCATATTGTACGTCATCACCATGAACTTTGCCCCAAGCAAGTAATGTCATCGAGTGCGTAGGCAATGGATGACCGCCGTCATCTCCTTTTCTTGCACTGTATACCGCCTCTCTGATTCATTGAGCTTTCGGCTCTCAAATGCTATCGAATGGCCCTGTTGCATTAAAACACCCCTAATAGCAAAATCAGATACATCGGTGTATACCTCATATGGTAGCAAGTAGTTTGGCAATGCAAGGATTGGCTCCTCGATCACCGTTTTCTTTAATCGATCAAAAGCCCGTTGGCATTCCTCAATCCACTCCTATGCTTTGGTTTTCTTCAGCAAGTCAGTGAGGGGTGCGGCAATGATGGAGTAGCTTTTGATTAACCTTCGGTAGTAATTGGCCAACCCAAGAAAGGACCGCAGCTTGGTAACTTTCGGGGACGCCTCCCAATCCACTATTGCCCGAATCTTTGCTCTATCCATTAGCAACTTGCCTTGTTTGATCTTTTGGCCTAGAAAGTCCACCTCTGACTTTCTAGGCCAATCCACTATTGCCCGAATCTTTGCTCTATCCATTAGAAACTTGCCTTGTTTGATCTTGTGGCCTAGAAAGTCCACCTCTAACTTTGCAAAAGAGCACTTCTTCTTTTTCACATACAGCTCGTTCTATCGAAGCACCCTTAAAACAATCCGCAAATGTCTCACATGTTCTTCGAGAGTGTTGCTGTAAATTACAATGTCGTCCAAATACACAACGACGAATTTGTCGAGGAAAGGCTAGAGTATATTGTTCATCAAAGTACAGAATGTAGCTGGTGCATTGGTGAGACCGAATGGCATGACAAGAAATTCGAACGCACCGTAGCGCGTTACACATGTAGTCTTTGGCTCACCTTCGGCTATCCGCACTTGATATCTCGACCTCAAGTCTAGCTTGGAGAAGTATTTGGCTTGCCTCAATTGATCAAACAAATCAGCAATTAAGGGGATGGGATACATGTTTTTTACGGTGACCTTGTTCAATGCCCGGTAGTCTATGCATAACCGCAGCGCACCGTCATGTTTGCGCTGAAAAAGAATTGGCGCGCCATAAGGTGCTTTGGATGGTCGGATGAATCCTCGCATCTAGCAACTCCTTGAGCTGCCTCCGCAACTCCGCTAGCTCCGGTGGAGACATTCGGTAGGGCGCTTTGGCTGGAGGCTTACGGCTCCAACTCGATCTCATGATCAATTGCTCGCCTTGGTGGTAACTTCCTCGGAAGTTCTGCTGGCATAACATCTTTGTGCTCCTTGAGCACTCTTGCGACCTCCTTTGGGAGGTCATCTTTGTTTGCTTTGGCCCCATAATCCGCCTCCCAAATTGTGGCAAGATGTCTCTTCTCCCCGCTTGACTCCTTTCTTCAACTGCATTGTGGAAAGAAGAGTGCTGTTAGCGTTCGGTACGGATTGCCCACTCTTGGGTTTGTCTACCATTGGCACCATACATGACCCTCTTTCCAAGATGTACACATAATTGTGTCGAGGGAGTGGTACCACATTAAACTGTCGCAAGAAATCCATGCCAAGAACAGCATCAAAATCATCCAAAGGAGCAACTGAAAATTTTACCTTACCGCGCCAATTTTCAAGGTGCATTTCGACTCCTTGAATGACCTCATCCAATGGTTTGGTTTCAGCGTTTACAATCTTGAGATAACCAACCCCTTTCTCTACCTTGAGACCCAAGCGCTCCGCTTCCGCACGCTTGATGAAATTATGCGTAGCTCCGGTATCAATAAGCACTTGAGTTTTCTTTCCCCTTATGTGGGCTTCCACATAAATGAGCGCCGTCCCCGTTAGCGCGCTGGGAGCCCTTTTGGCATTGAGGACATTAAGTAGCTGCAAACATCCCATTTGGCTCTGCTTACCCGCCTCTTGTGTCTCGAACATGGCGTTGAAAGCTTTCTTCTTTGGACAATCCCTTACCCAATGATCACCATCGCAAAGGAAGCAGTTCGACTTTGGCTTGTTTTTGCCATCACGTTTCTGCTCTTTTCCCATGGGTGGTTTTCCTTTCCCATCCTTGTTCCGCGGAGGGTAGGACTCTTTGGCTCCCCCACCTTTGCTGTAAATGAGTTTAGGGTGTTTAGACTTACCAGTTTCTTCCTTGCGGTAATCCATAAGCGTCTCCGCCATTGTAAGGGCGTCGGATATATTCTGCACTCCGCACCGCTTTAGCTCATTAGAGGCCCAAGTTTGTAACCCGTCTAGGAAGTTAAATAGTAAGTCCTCTTCGCTCATGTTGGGAATTTGTAGCATCAACATTGAGTACTCCTCCACGTACTCACTAATAGACTTGGTTTGCTTCAACTCCTTCAACCGTTTACGGGCATCATGCGCCATATTTTCTGGGTAAGATTGGCGCTTCAATTCTCATTGCAATTCTTCTCATGTGCTAATGGTGCAGGTACCCTTGCGAATCTCCTCACTTTTCCTACGCCACCACAGAATTGCATGATCGGAAAGGTAAAAGGTTGCAGTACTTACCTTTTGTTCCTCTTGCACACCCATGGCCTCAAAGTACCTCTCCATTTGCCAAAAGTAGTTGTCAAGCTACTTGGCATCTCGCTTGCCGCTGAACTCTTTCAACTTAGGAGCTTCCACTCTTGGTGCAGCCACCGTAACTTGGGTGGCGGCAACCCCACTTGTGACTGCCCGCTTGCATAATACCACATCCTCTTTGATAGTTTCAAACCCTTTTTGCAACACTCTTCCACTTGGGCTTGCAGCTTTTTCATGGTGGAAAACACCTTCTCTTGGAAAGTTTTGACCCAATCCTGTTGCTTCTCCACATATGTGTCAATGGTGCTGTCGATGAGGGAGCATATCTCATCCCTTTGACGATCGAGACCCACTTTCAGTTTCTCAACTTGCTCCTCCAACTCTCCAAGGCAGTCCGTCGCCTTGGTCATGGCAACACCAAGCGTCATGACCACCTCTCCGAAATCGCGGCTGGGTTCAATGGACTTTTCTCATGGAATGCTACCGTGCCTCCTAGCTTTGGGGTCTCTACCCCTCTCATCCGTAAGATCGGATGATCCAACAACATCCTTATCTTTCACCATCTTTCTCGAACCCGCTCTGTTATCACTTGTCACGAACTTAATTCTTAAACCCGTGTGGCCTTAGACACTTGCTAGTGCTAAACAGCCTAAAAACCAACAAACCAAGAAAGAGATGAAGAAGATGAACACAGAGTGTTTGAGAGAATGCCATTATATTAATAACAAAGAAAATTACAAGCTAAGAGGTGTGTTGCTCCAAATGAAAGCTCACCTATTTATAGCAAAAGTTATGTACAATGGACGGCTAAAATTAAAAGCATCCAACGGTCTAAAATAAAAATCACCTACCACAAGTAATATTCCAAAGGAATATTCCTATTCTAAAATTTTCTACTAACTACTACTTACAATTGGGCTTGGCCCATACATACATCAAACTCAAGTGGGCCTTTTAGAAAGTGTGGTCATGAAATGTTCCAATGGCCCAAGTAGCCTTCAAGGGTCTTGGCGCGCACCAAATGTTCGATGAATTGCATAAGAACATTTGGGGCATGACACAGCTCACAGGGTTGGGCGCTTACCATTGACCAAAAGACTAACCTATTAGGTAATGCTACCTACTCGCCCATATATACTGAAAATTCACCCAATTTTTACTCGATATGGGACGTGATATTCTTCCCTATCCAATCACGTGATGCCCTCGTCACGGTTTGGCCCAAACTCAAGAGTCAACTTAGCTTGTATTGTTTATCTCCTTGGAGCTTAGACCCATTACCCACGTGGCAATCCCTATTGGGCTCAAGATATAGAATTTTCAGGGCCTACTTGACTCGTATTATCCATCTCCCTATGAGCATAGGGGACCCACATCTTATGTGGCAATTTTCATTAGGGCGATTTTGGGGTCCATAAACGAATGAGAATTCAGGTCTGCTTTGATACCACTTGTCAAGACCGCGCTTGCCATTGACTCAAAAGACTAGTCTGTTAAGTATTGTTGCCTATCCGCCCATATATACCCAAGATCCACCCAATTTCTACTCAATATAGGATGTGACACTTATGAACTATATATGCAAATTTGCTTATATAAGACATAGGCAAATGATTCTGGATAATTGTTTTCCCAGTTTGTTTATTTTGATTTTCTTAGAGTTTGTAGTGAGGATACCCATCACGAATAAGTTGAATGATAGAAAAATGTGAAAATGAGTTGATCTCTGCTTTAAGTTTGATTCAATTGCCTGCCCATGTCGAAACTTTGATTAGTGATTTTGTTATTCTGAGTCAAGTCTACATTTTGATCTATTTTGGTAGTTCACAATTGCTAATTGCTTGTGTAAACTGTAAATCAATCATTCAAGACTTAGATATTACTCTAGATGCAGTGGAATGATAAAAATTATTGTGGCCAATCCCCATATAGATGAGCTTAAAAACTGGTTTGAGTTTATGTATTACCCAAGGGATGCAAATTGAAGACACCAAATTCTCTCCTTTCAGTTTTTACAAAAGAACATAAGGTGTTCATCAAAGCCTAAAGACTACTTGAAACAATTTCCTGTATTGTATGTTGTCATTGTTCTATAAATTATTTATGTGATGGCTGTATTAGTAATTTGACAAATGGAAGTCACCACTTTTGCCCTCAGGCTGAAAATTTTATGTTCCTTGTGATTGAGTTTGTGCTGGGGGGAATCTGTCATCATATATCCGCCATCATGGAAGAGTTCTGGAGCAGACTGCCAGAAAGTTTCTTCAGCAGCTTGGTAGCTCATTGTTAGCCTTTAGTCCATAATGATGCATTTTTGTTGCTTCTACGCTTCCTTTTTTCGAGCAAGATATAAAACAATGCAACTGATCCTTGGTGCAGGATCTGGTTTGGAAATTCTACATTCTCATCAAGTCATCCATAGAGACCTGAAACCAGAGGTATCAGAAGGCAACTGCTCCATAAGTTTCACTCTTTAAACTGCTTCCTAAAAAATGTTTGAAATCAGATGGTCTGTAAAGTTCAATGAACTACTATTTTCAAGTTTTATCTTGTAAATTTAAAGCAACAATATATTTTGTTAGTAATTGTTTAATTCTAGTAATTTGGACAATTTTTTACAATGTTTTACACATGAATATTTTCCATCATGTGCTTTGAAGAGTGTAAGTTTTTGAAGCTACTTATGCTTGTGCTTTCAGTAGAACAGAATATTCTACTACCTGCCATAGATGGTGATGTTGTGCTCAAGATTGCTGATTTTGGTCTTTCAAGGTAAAGTTTACTATCTGCTCTACATGCTGATGTTGTGCTCAAGATAGTTCTCAGGTTTTACAATGTCCTGGCAGAGTGTTTGAAGCAGTGTTGGGTTCTTTAGATGCAAAGATCATGCAGAAGTTTCAATATATAAAAGTTTGGAAATTTAAGATTCATTATTTTACATTATATCATCAACAGTATTCTGCATCCCGGCAAGTATGCTGAGAAAGTATGTGGATCCCCAGTATACATGGCTCCTGAGGTTCTTCAATTTCAAAGATATGATGAGAAGGTGATATATATATTTCTGTAAATTGCATTGCCTTGTATTAGAATGCAATGGAAATGTACTAAACTTATCGGCAGGTTGACATGTGGAGTGTTGGTGCAATTCTTTTTGAGCTCCTTAATGGCTACCCACCCTTTTCTGGTAGGAATAATGTCCAGGTAGCATATTTGCCTAAATTAAGAGTCCTTAAGGTGAACTAGCTTGAATCTTGACTAATAAATTTTGTTTTTCTCAGTTACTGCAGAACATAAAATCTTGCAAGCGTCTTCCATTCTCTCAGCTTTTTCTTCCTAGTTTGCATCCAGATTGCCTTGATATGTGCTTAAAGCTACTTTCTGCTAATCCAGGTTTCACATCCTACCAAGATCAGCTTTATACATTAGTTATACCCTTTGCCAAATAATTATATCTCTGTGCAGTGCACTCCTCAAATATTAGTCATCCCTCACTGGTTTCTCTTTTTGTTGCAGTTGATCGTTTGTCCTTCAACAAATTCTATCAGCATCGGTTCCTCAGAAGGAAAGACTGGGAAACTAAGAGCATCTTTTGATGTCCCACAACAGTGACTTTCCTTTGTATTGATTTGAGCATCTTCAGTTCAATTTCATTCAAGATCTGATTTGAAATCTGGCTTGCTTCTCACTATTTCATTGCATGGAGTAATTCACAGACGTTTATTACTGAATATATATTGAATTGCATCAAGATTTTCTTTATTGTTTCTTTAGGGAAATATTCATATTTCTTGTGTAATTCAGTTGCTACAACTCGTAACCCAATCTAGCATATTAAGAAACATGTTTTCTGTTGGGTTTTATAGTATAGTCATCAAGTGAGTCATGCTAGCATCTTTGATGTCAATCCAAGTGATTTATAAAGATGTGAATTTTTCAAGCAAGCAATGGGATTTTGCAACTTGTGAGATATTTTGCCTATGTAAATTGCATGTTATATAGATGTTTACTGTAGGGTGTTATAACAATTTGCACTCTACACTAATGTCTACTCAAATGTTTTATAAATTATTTCCTTGATGACTGCATTTGTGTATTAATACTTTCTTGGAATTTAAAACAACCAATCATGTCAAACTTAAATGTGTTAATGCATGTTTTATTGGACAGGTGCAGTACACCCTACATATTGAACATTTTATCTCATGTTGGAATGGAATTATATAGAACATATATGAAGTAACAGTTCCCAAGATATTTTACCCTGAGATGTTAGTGGGGCAAGGAGGAATTTTAATGTCTGTAATCCCTTCTAACATCATCACCACACTCTTCATAGAAGGACGAAGAGCAGGTTCATCCTGAACACACCAAAGCCCCACCTTAATCAAGTTCTCCAAAGTATTCTTATTTACTTCTTGGCCACGAACAAGTTTATTCAACTCTCCGTCAATGAAGCACTTGTAGACCCAATTGATAAGAACGATTTCCTCTGGTTTCGATGGATCAATCTCCATGTTTCTTCTGCAACAAACAATTTCCAGAAGCACAACTCCATAACTGTAAACATCTGCTCTCACTGATATTGGAGTATTCTTGTACCATTCTGGCGCCATGTAACCTCTTGTCCCTCTAACCAATGTGAACGTCCTTGTTTGGTCTGGCATCAATAATTTTGCCAACCCAAAGTCAGAGATTTTAGCAGTCCAAAATTCATCCATCAGAATGTTCTGAGGCTTTATATCACAGTGAATGATGGGTGCTTCACACTCATCATGGAGATAGAGGATTCCTCTGGCAACATCTAATGCAATTCTCACTCTCTCATTCCAATTCGGATATCTTGCTGTGCCGCAAAAGAGGATATCTGCAAGCGAGCCATTGCTCATGTATTCATATACCAGAAGTCTCTTGGAGTCCTCAGCACAGTAACCAAGCAGCCGAACTAAATTCTTGTGATGTGTTCTGCCAATTACATGCATCTCTGCTAGGAATTCCCTTTCACCATCAGTCACCATTTTCTCCAGCCTCTTCACTGCAACAAGCTTTTCACCTTTGTATAATGTTCCTTTATATACTGCACCAAAGGAGCCCTTGCCCAACTCTTCTTTGAATCCATTGGTTGCTTTCTTAAGCTCATTATATGAGAATGAGCGTAAAGTTAACTCATCAGTCAAGCCAGAGCTTCCAATTTCAAGCAGCCACTTGTATTTAACAACTCGGAACTTGAAAAAGAAAAAGCCAGAGAATGCAAGGAAAACACATGAGCATGTAGTGAAGCCTACAGTCATTACCAGAATCAGTATTATTGCCTTCCTGCTTGTAACTCTGATTGGCATCAGTGGTGGCGTTGGGAACAGATTAGCATCATCATTGTCATCAGCTGTGATATTTCTTATACCTGTCTTGAAATAAGCTGTGAACGAGGACTGCTGATCTCTCCTGGCTGTTTTCAATGGAAGCTTATGTTTCATGCAAGAACCTGATTCATACAACACAGCATCACATTCGCAGTCCTCCAAACAGGATTTTCTGCATTCTTCTTCAAGCATAGATGCCTTGAAATATGGATAATCTTCCCATTTCATCTTCTCCATGGAAGTCATGTTATATTCTGCACTTATATTTGTACCTGTGCATCCTTCGTCAACAAAGTATCGCTCACATCCACTAAACATTTGGTTAGGGTCAGGAAAATAAGTACCAGGAAGACAACGACATCTGGGTTGATCGTCATACAATGTGCAATAGCTGTTCAAACCACAGAAAGTCTTCACAAGACACAATTCTTCTGGTTCTTGCCATTGGACAGAGGTGTTGTAAGCACCTTTAGAAAAGTAATGAGAATACAAACGAAGAACGCCATCATGGCCTAGTGTTAAACGGTAGATGATTGAGTTGTTGTTGGAAGATGAGTCGGGGTTTAAAATATTGATTATAGACATGCTGCTATTCTGAAGTAATAGTAGGCCAGTATTATTTAGATATAGATGAAGCTGTTCTTGGCTGACAGTGTCGCTGGCCCAATAAGCTTCGGTATACTCGTCTATGGTGTTTGTGGGATACAAAACAAGATTCCCATCATCTTGCATATTCAGACGAAACCGTCCAGTTGAGCTGTTGGTTTCAGATACCCTGGAAAACAATTCATGCTTTGCATACAGACTCTGGTCTCCCAGTATTGTATCAGTTGGGAAGTTGAAACTCGACCAAATGATCTCAGAACGTTTGTTGTAGAGCACGAAGTTCCCGGAATCAAGCATGGAAGCAAAAGAAGCAGGCTCCAAGGTATTAGCAATTATTTTATCTTGGCCTTGTTCAGTTCTGAGAATGAGCTTACCATTCATGGTTAGTGTCAATGTAGCATTTGATGACACAGGTGGGTCATCTCGATTTGCAGTCCAGACGATTGTAATATCTGGAAAAGTGACTAACCAAATTCCTACTGAAAATCCAGCATCTTGTCGGTAGAAACCAAATTGAAATCCGCCTGAAGATGAGCTCCATGATCTGGGTTGCTCGGAAGGTGACAGTGAAGAGCCTAGGCTTATTCGTTTTAGTTGGTGGTGGTGTTCCTGTGAGGCAATACTTTCAAAATTGATTAAGAGTAGTAAAACAACGTATGCAGATGCCATGAGAGAAAATGAGAATTGAAATTTGATTGTTGTTCCTTCAATTTTTATGGTTTTCACACATTGAAGGAGAAGATAAACTTATGAAGGCTTTGTAGTCAAGATCGTACTTCCCTTTGCCTTTTAGTCTCACTATTAGATGATGACTAATGCCATTGATGTGCATTGACTGACTTGCTTTATGGAAACATCTCAGAAATTATATCTTCGTCAGAAGACTACAGTTTGATTTCTTGGTACTACTTAGATTGACTGATTATTGGAGTGATATAAGTGTTTGAGATTTTAATCTTCATGCTTAAGTGCAAATGTCTGTCCTTTTTTTAAGAATAATATTATATTTTTCATTTCCATTTTAATTTGTTTGTCTCAAAAGATGGCGATTTTTTCTATAACTTTTAAAATAATTATTACACTTTTTATTATTTAATTTAATTTATGTGATTTAGTAGTTTTTTTTTTTGGAAAAAAAAATGTTAATGTTTAGTTTAATTTAACATCAATTACGGACGTCACCTAATAATTTTAGGTGCATGAACATGGTAGACGGTATACAAGTCAAGATCGAAATTTCCTTGGCTTTCACTATTGAATGATGACTAATGTCATTGCAATTTGCAATGAGGAAATATCAAAGAAATTGTATTTCATTTCTGGACCACAAAAGTAAGTTGAAGAAAATTCAAAAGCAAATTAGCCAGCCCGGGTCCCAACAGTCTATTTGTCAAGAACGATTCAATTTATGACTACTTATTGAGCTGTTGATACTAGTTTATTTTTATTTCGTTTGTTTTACTGTCATCCACATTTTACGAGTGCCAGAAAAGAAAGAGATGCATTTTGTCAATAAAAGCCAGTTGTTTCAGCGAGCAAATTCACTACTTCTACACATAGATTCAGATTTCTCAGATCATTGATGACGCTTCAGCAGGCCAAATACATGGTTAACATGAAAACATCTTCTTCTTAAATTGTTCTCGTAGAGCAAGAAACATATATAAGAAAACATTCTTATTGACATGGTAAATATATAACGTATTCTCAATGCCAACATCCACAAATTTAAAATGCAGACTAAATAATGAGTTGGTATTTTAACATAAATGCGAATCCGTGTATCTAAGATTTAGAATGATTAATAAAATGAGAAAGAGGTGGAAACGGAGGGACTGGTATCTCTGCAGTTCCTTCCAACATTAAGATCACATTTTTCATTGTAGGTCGAAGACTTGGTTCATCTTGAATGCACAAGAGTCCAACCTTCACCATCCTTTCCAGTGTTTGCATGTCTACTTCTTCTTCTTCTTCCTCGGGGACAAGTTTGTGTAATTCTAGTGCAACAAAGCACTTATACACCCATGTAGAAAGAAGCACTTCATCAGCAGTTGAAACATTCACTTCCAAGTTGCTTCTGCAACATACAATCTCCAATAACACAACCCCAAAACTATAAACATCTGATTTCACGGTTATTAGGCCACTATTTTGCCATTCGGGTGCCATGTAACCTCGAGTCCCTCTGACCTCAGCCACAATTCCAGTTTGATTTGGCATCAAAAGCTTTGCTAATCCGAAATCGGAGATCTTAGCAGTCCAGGAATCATCCAACAGTATATTTCGGGGATTGATATCACAGTGAATTATTTGAACCTCACATTCTTCGTGAAGATAAAGCATCCCTCTTGCCACATCTAGTGCTATTCTCACTCTTTCTCGCCAAACCGGACGTCTTTCGGCATCGAATAAGAGATTTTTAAGAGAACCTTTGTTCATAAACTCATAAACAAGAAGTTTCTTGGAGCTCTGAATGCAGAAGCCAAGAAAACGAACCAAGTTTTTGTGATGGGTTCGGCGAACGGCAGCCAATTCTGCTTGGAACTTTCTTTCTCCTTCTTCCACAGGATTTTCTAATCTTTTTATGGCAATGATCCTGTTACCTTCGGATATAGCTCCTTTGTAGACTGCCCCAAAACAACCTCTTCCCACTTCTTCTTGGAACCCGTTTGTGGCTTGCTCAAGCTCGTTATAAGAAAATGATTGTAAAATAAACTCTTGCGTCAGACCCAGATTTGAGTTTTTTCCAAGCTTTTCATGTCTATTTACTCGCAGCTTGTATGAAATCAAACTAGAAATGGCAATGAGGAAACACAAGATAGTGACAGAACCCAAACAAGCTGCAAGAACTGTAAGAAGCTCTTTCTTGTTATCAGCCACAACTTCTTTCAGAATCGGTGAAGCTGGAGCAATTCGCGGAGTACTAAGATTGGCCTTGCCTGAACTCCACTTGATAAAGAGGGTCGCTGATTCATTACGATTTCTAATGGCGAACAAAAGTGGAAGTTTGAATTTGCTGCAACTTCCATTAGAATAAAAAGCAGCTCCACAATAGCAATCAATTAGGCAGGATTTGCTGCAATCTGTCTTGTTCACAGATAATTTAGCATAAGGCAAGCCCCCCAACTTTGTGATGTTCACATTACTAACGCTGTAATACTCTGCTGGCTTCTTCCTATTACAACCTTCATCATCACTGAAGTTCCTGTAACAGCCCAGAAACTTCATCTCATGGTTGATGAAATCAAACCCTGGAAAGCAGTAACAATCGGCTTCAGTGCTGCTGTTGATGTAATTAGAACAGAAGCTATTGAGACCACAGAACCCCTTCACCTCACATTGGTTCTGCAATACAGACCATTCATTGGTAAAATAGGAATGATTAGAGATTCCAAAATGATGCGAATACAGCCTTAAAATTCCATCAGAATCAAGCGTTGCGCGGTAAATCACAGTTTCATTCTCATCACTGACTGAGTAAGAGCATTTGGCTAAAACTTTTAAAGTCTCGTGACCATTCATTAACTGCAAAACGCCTTTAGGACTGAGATATAACTTAACATCTGCCCCATAAGTACCACTGGCCCAATAAGCCTCCAGTGCCTGGTTCATTGTGTTTGTGGGATACAAAACAAGGTTCCCATCAACTTGCATATTCAAAGAAAACCTCCTAGGGGAGCTATTGGATTCAAATATGCTAGATAACGATTCATTCCCTCTAGATAGATTCTGGCCTCCGAGTATTGTATCAGTCGGAGAGTCGAAACTCTGCCAGATGATATCAGATTGGTTGTTGTAGAGCACAAAGTTACCGGAATCAAGCATGGAAGCAAAAGAAGCAGGCGTATCAGCAATGACATTGTCCTTGCTTTCTTCACTACGCAGAATGAGCTTACCATCAATGGTTAATATAACCGTAGCATTTGATGACACAGGAGGATCGTCTCGATTTGCAGTCCAAACAACTGTGATTCCTGGAGAAGTGACTAACCATATTCCTACTGAATAGCCAGTGCCTTGTTTGTAGAACCCAAATTCAAATCGGCCAGAAGATGAAGGCCAAGAAGTGGGTTGGCTGGAAGGTGACAGTGAATAGCCCAGACTTATGCTGTGATGTTGTTGTTGAGAAGCAGTAATTTCGAAGATGGTGAAGAGTAATGTTAAAGCAACATAAGCATAAGAAGCCATGGGTGAAATTGAGGCTATTGAATCTGTTTGTTGTTTCTCTAATCCAAAAGGTTTCTAATTTAAGGAGAAGATAAATTAATAAAGGGTACTCGTTGGTTAAAGGATGACTAATGCTATTGCAATTTCCCAACACAAAGAGTACATTAAAAAGTAAGTAATGCAGTTGACTGACTTGCTCTATGAAACATCCCAGAAATTGTATCTTTATTCGCAGACCACACATATCTTGAAGAATATTCAAAAGGAACAGCCAGCCTGAGCAGTCATGGTTTGTTGATCGAGTTCAATCTGACCCTTTGATTTAAATTTCTAGCTCGCATCATAGTTGAAGAAGAATTAGAAATTTTAAAAACAAATGCATCAATGAAGTCATGCATCGACGATATGTAGACTTAATTAATTTAAGAAGAAAAGAAAAGTCGTGAGAATATGAGATCCTATCTCTCAATTAATTTTCTGAGTCTTTTGAGTACCCCCTCCTTCAAATTATGAATATAAAGAAAATTATAAGATATCAACAATTTGTCTCATAAGAGGTTTAAATATATTATTATTTGAACTAAAAAAATCTAAAGTTATTAAGATTTTGTTTAAAATTATTACCCTTTTATTTAATTTTAAAAATGTAATTTGCAACTTATTTTCAAATCAAAATTGATTCTATTCAGCACTTTTTCCATTTTCTTCTTTTGTCTTCTTAGAAGATGGACCAAAGAAATTCTCATTTCTGGTTGAGCTCCTTTAGAATTTAAAATAATATAATATTAAAGTAGACTTCCCGATACTTTTTAAGTCTAGAAAATTTTTCTTACCAAACCTTGTTATCTTTCTTTTAACTCTTAAAAGCTCTCCCTTCTCACAAAAAAAAAACAAAAAACAAAAAAACTAACACTCCACCCTTAAATCATCTCCACCGAAGAGGGGGCTTTGGCCCCTCTCCGGTGGCTCTTCTCAATTTTATAGTATTTTGTAAGTTTAGATTTATTTGCTTTTTTTTTTTTAGGTTTTTCTCTCTTTTCTCAACTCCTCCTCCACCCTAATTGGCGTCCGAGTCAAATTATAAAGAGAGGAATAGAGAAATTTGCTCTAATATTCTTTGTATTCAATTGTGTGTATAAACTTCATCGAATGAAATGTATTACATTAATTTCTTTATATACAAAGATTTTGTAACAAATTATTGAGCATAGTACAAAATAATCATTGCTAGTACAAATGAAAATTCTTGACAATGCTTAATTCTCGAATTGCATTTTGTATGATTCGGTGTCTCATATGTTGGTGGCATATGATTGGTTCAATGATATGCTCTCATAACAATTGTAAAATGCCTCATCATATTTTGTCTTTTAATGCAATGTCATGCTCTCATGCCATCACACCATTCACAAACTTTGGCTAATGATTATTTTTCCTTCAATTCAACCTAAAACAAATATTGCAGCTTAATTTAACTCCCCCTCTCAAGCTCAAGCCTCTGGTATCACCTTGAGCTTGGTCTTCAGATAGTTGAATCTTTCTATGGACAAGGGTTTAGAGGGAATATACTTAATCTCCAACACATTGTTGTTTACGTGATCTCTGATGTAATACACATCTATCTCTATATAATTGGTCCTTGCATGATATACTAGATTGATTGCTAAGGCTGTTGCATCTTGGTTGTCACACCATATTATTAGCTTTGCTATGAGTTTAACATGTAACTCATTCAACAATGAACTCATACAAGTTATTTCTGCTCTTGTTTGTGCTAATGATATGTACTCTGACTCAGTACTAGATCTGGCCATTACCTTTTGTTTCCTTAAACTCTATGATACAAGATTACCATAAAAGAATATGTTGTACCATCCTATTGATTTTTTATCATCTAAATCATTGCCCCAGTTTACATTAATATAGCCTTCCAATTCATGCTTTTATTTCTAATAAAGAGCAGATTATGATTTGAGTTCCATTGTAGGTACCTTAAGATCTTTTTTAGCCTATCCAGTGTTCCATCTTGGTTTTTTAAAGAAACTAACTTAGTTTATTAACACTATAACCTATTTCAGGTTTGGTTAGGGTCACATACTGCAATGCCCTTATAGTACTTCTATATAGTGTGCTGTCTTTAAAAACATTTTCTTTATCCTTGGAAAACTTTATGTTAGTGCTCATTGTTGTGTTGCATGGCTTGCATTTAGACATTCCCACTTTTTTTTGAATATCTAAAATGTATTTGTTTTGCCTTAAATGGACACCTTGATCATTCCTTTTTAGTTCCATTCCTAGGAAGTAGCTTAATATTCCTAGAACCTTAAGTGAAAAGGCTTGATTAAATTTGTCAACCAATGTACTACATTGGTCTTTATTATTTCCAATTATTAATATATCATCAACATACACAAGTAATATTATCAAGTTTCCTTTTTTTCTTGAGTATGAAGAGAGAGGTGTCTGACCTTGACTTTTCAAATCCCCATTGCTCTAGTGCATATTTCAATTTTTTGGAATAGAGTCCTTAGTGCTTGTTTGAGCTTATATAGTGCCTTCTTGAGTTTGTAGACATAATTTGGTCTTAGTTTATTTTCAAACCCTTCAAGTTGTGTCATAAAAACCTCCCCTGCCAAATCTCCATTTAAAAATACACTGTTTATATCCATTTCTTGATATCTCAATTGAAATGTGTTGTAAGACTGATCAACACTTTGATGGTTGCTGATTTTATCATGGGAATAAAGGTTTTGTATAGTCAACTCCCTCAATTTAATGATATCCCTTAGCAACTAGCCTTACTTTAAACCTTGTAACTTTCCTATTTGGCTTGTATTTAATTTTATACACCCAATTGCTACCTATTACTTTTATATTTAGTCTGCAATCAACTAATGTCCAAGTCTTATTCTTTAACAGTGCTTGAAATTCTTCTGTCATGACTAGTTTCCATCTTGGCTGCTTGAGTGCCTTATCTGTATTAACAGGAACATCTTCATCTAGTGTTCTTACTTGACTTGCTAAATAAATTTTTTGTTTGAATATTCTTAATTTTGATCTAGTCACCATGGGATGTATATTCCCAGTTTGTTATTGCTCTCTTCTATATGTTTCAACTTCAAGGGGTGATTTTATTGATTCTTATAATGGTGATAAAGGGTGTTAAATGTCATGTGTCTAGTACTGTGTTTGGGAAAAGGTTTATATGTCTGATGAAGACTATGTGTTATTTATGACATGATTATTGGATGTCTCTTTTTGGTTTGCACCTGGTAGTTCTATATTAGCAGCAGTGACTTCTTGGTTTCTTTGCTAAAATGGTAAAGATATAAGCTATTTATGGATATCATATTCAAATGTTTGTGTTTGTCTATTTATAAATAATGCATCACAATCAAAAAGGAAATTCACACTCATTGAATGTCACATGACTGGAAACGAAAATTTTTCTTGTGGGAAGTAAGCATTTGTACCGCTTATGCTTTAAACTATAGCCTAAAAATACACAATTTTGGGTATGAAAATCCAGTTTATGTCTATAAAGGGGAATAAGGTAAGGAAAGTATGTACAACCAAAGGTTATAAGGCTATTATAATTATGTGTTTTCCCAAAACGTTTCTTATATGGTGTGATGTGGTTAAGGGCTGAGGTAAGTAGTCTTTTGATCAGAAATGTAGTTGTTTCAAAGCATACCACTAGAATGTAAGTGACATTTTGGCTTGTGACATGAGGCTTAGTCTCATCTTAGTAATTTGCCTAGGTTTTCTTTCAATTTTTCTATTATGTTCTGATATATATGGGCATGTGTATCTTAAGTGTATTATATATATTTTTCATGTGTGGTTCTAATGGTTTAAACTCACTCTCATTGTCTGTTTGAATGAAGTTAATTTGTGTTTTTAGTTGTTTTTCTACAAAATATTTAAATGATAGCATTGTAACAATTGTTTAAGATTTTGTCTGCAATAGGAATGTCCAGATATACCTTGAGTAATCATCTACAATTTCAAGGTAATATCTGAAGCCTTTCCCAAATGTAAGGGGAGCTGGACCCTATAAATCAATATATACAATTTCAATTATTTTTTGGTAAGGCTTTTAGAACTCTTGAAACTCAGTTTATGATTCTTTCCTATTTCACAAAAATCACTAAAAGGGAAATTCTTTAATTTTATTAAAGATTGATGACTTTTTACAAGACTCAAGCACTCTTCTCGTTACTTAATCATTAGGATGCGCTAATTGTCTATGAAGAGTTGTAAGTTTGCTTGACAAGTTAGAGACATTTTTTTCATTACTATTAGAATAAGCTGAAACATCTAATGACTTATTTTTTGGAAATGAAACAAACAAAGAAACTATAGGCTTAAGGTTAAAAGCTTTTAAAGGGACTTTGAGATTTGAGATTGCCAGCCACTGCCAATTGATATTGTAATACCTGCATTATTTTATTTTACTGTTATTAGAATATGTGGTCAAACATATTATTACGTATATATTATTATGGAATATGTAGAGCTAATGAAATTATCATGTATAATTTATACAAATATTATGAATTAATAAGAGAATCATTAAAAAATTGTTGGATTTCCTCATGACCACATCTTTGTCCGAAAATTTTATGAAATGTTACAATTTGATATTTGATAATATTAATTTAGACATGTTTATATTCATGAAAAAATTTTAATTTTATATACATTTCATTAATTCAATTTTTAGTAATTTTGCAAACATAGCCATAAAATTCTGAAAATTCACTATTTCTGCAATATGAACAAATGAATAATTAATTTTGATCTACCAATAATTTTATAAAATTATTATTTTCTGGAATATTAAACTTATAGATGTCTATTATGACATATTAAAATCTCATAATTTAATTCATTATTTTCAAATTTTTATGATTTTCTAAATAAGGTAACCTCATTTCAGGAATTTACAGACAGATTCTGAAATATTTGAAATAAATTTATTTTTAAATACTTTCTCAATGAAATTTGCCTTGAATTATTTAATGTCAACTAATACATATGCCTTGAGTAAATTTGAGGTAGTTTCATAATTTTTGAGTAAGTATTTGAATTTATAAAATTTGGACACTAATAGTTATTCAGTGAAAATACCTATTTTGATATTATATTAAGGACCATTCATTTATAACTTATACATATCCTTTAGATAAAATTATATCTAGTGTTAAATGTGACCTAACATAAGCATTTAGCCAACAAATACTTAACTTAGTTCTATCTTGATAATCCATTCATCAATAATTTACACAAATGCTTTAAATATAATTAAGCCTTTTGTTGAATATGACATACACAAACACTTAACAAACAAGTACCTAATTTGATCATATCTTGACGACCCATTCATCAACAACTTATACACATGTAGTGTTGAATATGACCTAGCATAAATACCTAACAAACAATTACCTGATTTGATACTCATTTACAAACCTAACATATCCACTATAAGTGAGTAGATTTATCATCATATATCACTGAAATAGATACTATAAATAGATGGTGTCTATGTAAGAAAGAGTATAGAAATTGATTGAAAAGAATAAAAAATTAGAGTGTGTATGTGAGTTGAGAGTGTTAAGCTATAAAACAACTAAGTATTGATTTGAAAAGGAAGGAGAAGAAGATAGTTAAGTGTTAAGTGCAATCTTACTCACAGGTATGTTTCTCATTTCTATGTTATAATTTTTAGTTATACTTTATATAATTTTGTAAAGTTCATACCTAGTTAACACATTTTTGTGGTGAATTTGTAATGAAAATGTTTTATGAGGAGGATATGTAGAATGAAAATGAGAAAGAGATTATGTAAAGTAGAAATTAATTATTAAGTTTATGAGTAGTGTATTAACATACGTAAATTGACGTTTTAAATAATAAATATGATTCTTTCAAATGAATTACACTTCATAATGATTATTTAAAGCCTTGATTTTTATCAAGAACTCTTTAGTTTTGACTTTTGAATATATATGTATATTAAGTAGTAAGTGGGATCTTAGAAAAATAGAGAATTCAACAACATGTATAATTCTTTAAATAAACTATATTTATACACATGTATTTTTATACCAATACTTTTACTATTTAAAATTTAAAACAATAAGGATTCAGGAGAATTTTGTTTCACTGAAAATCTCTAAGAATTCAATTTTATATGAATTTATAAACTAGTGACTACAATGTTAGAAAACAGAAAATTCAGCAATGAACCCAAATTACGAAAATCATTTCACCTATCAAAAGATCTTCAAAAATTTTGAAATTTTATATACTAGTATTTATATATGTTTAGTTATTTTAGTTTTAATTTCGTAATTTTTAGACAACTGTAAAATATTTTATGAACTAAATTACAAACTATGTTCACATATAAAAACTATTTGGCAGATTTTGTCATGCATAAATATTCATTTTTTTTAATAATTTTACTAAACCAAATATCCCAAGTAAATTATATATTGAACCCTTATGTATCTAAAAAAGATGATTATAAAGTTTACATAAATTCAATATATAGAATATGAGATACGAATTTTAGAGTATTTACTGTTCGATACTAAAATAGGAATAGAGGGAGAGTTATAAGTTGAGAGAGATATCTATTTTGAGAATGATTATGAAAGATAATTAATTGTTATCTTGATAAGTAGGATATTTGCGGTCTATGGACAATTAGAGATAATTTTGAGGTATTTGACTTTTGTCGAGGTAAGTAACTTCATCCATAATGTATCCATTTTGTTTTCAAATAAAAAATGTTATTATTGTGATATTTGAAATTATAGAAAATGCTTAAAGATATTTATAATTTGTTATTACTTCTAAAACTTGTTTATGGTTTTCCAATTAAATTATTTTCTATTGATTTTGGTCAAAGAATAAATATATCTTTAAAGTTTATGTATTATTTTGAAGTTTTCAAATAAATGATTTGTTTATAGCTTTTAAACATCTCTTTAAACAAGATTGCAAAATTATATATCTCTATATGATAACTTAAAATTATGAGTTCAATTTTGAGTTAATTGGATAATGTTTATAAAAATGTTGCAAGCTGCTGTTATGAAGAATAGAAGTTATAATATTTGAAATGAAATGATTATTGATGTTGAAATTTAAAGAAAATATTTTGGCCCATTGTCTATAGTCATATGATATTGAACGATTGACATAATATATGATTCGGACCAACTGGTATTTTTTCTGAATGTGCACACTACATATGAATATTGGCCGGGTCACTGGGGGTACAGGTAACATTATAAAATTCTGATATTAGCCGGGTCATCGGGGGTACAGGTGATACTATATAACATAAGCAACTTTTTTATATGAAAGTTTATAAGAATTGTTATTGAATCGATTTTCAAAATGATTTATGATATTGAAGAATTTTACTTCGATAAATTGAAATCAAAATCTTTTATTGATATTATTGATGATATTTTAAAAATATTTGCAACCTTTTAAACATGAATCCTTATACATTATGAATAGTTTTACTTTTCAAGTCAACGACTCACTTTTTGTCATTAATATTTTTGCAGATTAGGGTTTAGCCTGGACAGTTACCTTGGAATTAAGCATTCAATAAGCTAATCTTTTACTTAAGAAGAAACAGTTATGTCTCTAATAATTTTAATTGTCTTACTTAAGTTGTAAGTATGATCCAAAAATTGAGACTTTACTTTAAAGATTTATCTTTGCCTAGAGATTTTGAGAAATTTTGATTTGATGAATAAAAATTCGATGGATTTTTATGGAAAGTGTGAAGCATAGTACTTTAGTTCTGTAATAGAATTAGTAGCATCCTCTTTTAACGTGTGTCTTGTACGCGTGAAATTCAGGGGTGTTACAGATATAATCCACCCTAAGCCATTCCTTGAAAGAGCACCCTTTGCATTTTTTCCTTTACAACACACAAGTCATAGTGAAATTGTATTATAACTTCATTATCTTGCATCTACTTAGATATACTTATCAGGTTTTTAGTCATTCTAGGCACAAAGAGAACTTGTTTAAGTATGAGTGAGTCACTAGTGTGTGGCAAGTGTAGTTCACATGTTCCAATATGAGATATGTGAAGTTTGTTTCTATTACCTACAACCAAGGTTTGTTTACCTTTATACTCAGTCCTTGTGGTCAAGTTATTGAGGTTGTTGATGATATGGTTGGTTGCTCCTCTATCAAAGTACCAACCTTCATCTTCTTCATCCTCTTATGTAGCAACAAATGCAGAATTCTGTTGATTAGTAGATCTTGGTGTGAAATCTTATTCAAACCTATGCCAGCAATCCATTACCTCATGTACACCCTTCCAAGAGATTTGATAAGTCACTTTGGGCTTATCTTTCCCTCATTGCTAGCTCATCTTTCCTTTATTGCTTTTGTTGTTGAAGTTTGATTTGTTATTGGTGTTTGACTCTCTGCCATAAGCTAATGTTCCTTGACCATTAATACATCTTCCAAATTGGTTTCTTCTTTGTCCTCTTCTATTGTAAGTCATGTTTGCTTCCAAATCTAAATTCTTAATAGCATTTCTCTTAATCTCCTTTCAAAGTTCAGTAATGATGCATATACATCCTCAAGGGTCATATTACTCAGATTGAAAGTTATGATGACTACAACTGAGTCATACTCAGAATCAAGACTACCAAGGATGAACTAAATCAGTTCAATATCTAATATTGGTTTTTCAGAGGTTGCAAATATCCCAGCAAGTTTTTTCATCTTTGTGTAATAGTTACTCATGTTCATTGAGCCTTTCCTTGTGACATTGAGCTGTCTTTTCACCTCAATTATGTGTGCCATGGATTGAGGCCAGTACATCCTCTCTAAGGCAAGCCACAAATCTAATAAAGTGCTACAGTTAATGACTGAGTTGAGTATGTTTTCACATAATGAGGACAGCAACCAACTAAGTAATAATTGGTCATGTTTCCTTCAAAGTCCATACAATGGGTTAACTATGATTTTTTCAACTTAGTTTTCATCCATTGTCATAATGAAACGACTTGGTATATCTTTGTTTACATCTATATAGTCATCAAGTTCATTTCCTCTAATTAAAGGTAGAACTTGTATCTTTTAAATGATGTAATTGCTACTGTCAAGCTTACTAGGCATTACAAATGAAAGGTTATTGGCGGTTTAATTTGGAACAAAGTTTTGTGTACAGTTAACTTATGAATCACTAGGGATTCTAGTGGTTGAGCTAGTGTTTGCCATTGTTATTGGTAGCCTAGCTCTAATACCAAGATAGAATATAAAGAAAGGAATAGAGAAATTTGCTCGAATATTCTTTGTATTCAATCGTGTGTATAAACTTTATAAAATGAAATGTATTGTTAGTGTTAATAAACTTAAGGTGTATTTATGTGGGTATTATATCTATCATTTAAAAAATTGACATTACAAATGTATCTCATACATTATAGTTCACAACATAAGGGTTGGAAATCTAATTTCCTAATAATAAACACAATTAAGTTTTACATGTATATCATAAATATAAATTTCAAAGGGAGTAAGAATTTATTACCTTGGTAAGCCTTTAGTCTTTTTATTGAACCAGAGAACTGCGATGAAGCAATCCGTTCACAATTCTAGTTCTCCAACAAGGTGGGCTTGGGAAAGTCTAGAATGGCAGCCTCTTTTCCAGTAAGTGATTCAACACTTGAATTCTTGTTTCTATTTTGTAATGTGGTTAGCTAAGATAAAGAAAAATAGATAAAATATTTTATGCTCTCAACCTTTGAGAGTGTTTTCTAACCCTTAAAAATAAAATACCTTATTTTTCTCTCTCTCTTCATTTGTCTTGGCCAAGTAATCTCATTGTAAAATGAGCAAAAATGCTAATTTTATTTGATTCATCTTATCCCTCAAACAAGCAACCTAAAGCCCACACTTATGACAACACTTGCCATTTATATTTGTTTACAATAAATAAATAAATAAAACAAAAAAAAAAACAATGAGGATGCACTTAGCCAACCTTGTAGAACAAATTATAACAATTTAAGTTTTGCAAGTTTAAGCTTTACCATGCATGGTCTCATATTTGCTTGTCTTTTATTACAATTGTTTGCACTAAACAATTAAATAAAAGACATGTGTAATAATAATTTGTGTATGTAGTCATGTGAAGCAATGCCAAATGAAGAAATAATATTTTTCATTTGCTTGCAACATACTTCTTGGTCCTGCCATGTTTACAAACCCATGCATTCATGTTTTATTTAATCAAAATTAAATAATCAAACACATATGCCATATACATTATAATATCATTGTTTAACTTAATTATAATATCAAATATTATAATTGTTATTTTATTCAATAAATAATTTAATAAATAAAATAATGATCTTACTTGTCTAACAAGCAATGTTATTTTGGTAATTTCTAAGTCAAACAAAGATAGGCCTACAATGCGCTACGTGTCAATATCCTATTAGTCAACAACTATTGTTAACTAATTAATGTATTAAACTCTTAAGTCTTGACACGTGTACGGTCCAAGAGAAACTGAAGCAAATGTCCGGTCTATTGAAATTTAGTAGATTAAATTATTCAATCCGGTACACTGCCCCAGTGCACAACTAGTACACTTCATATTACGAGACTCCCCAAGTCCACGATCAAATTGTCAAACGGAACTGTTCCGTGAGTTCGAGATCGATGCCCCACGTACACGTCATGAATATTACAAATCAGCGCAGTAGACCATACAAGTTAAGGTTATCGTACATACATATAATCCTTCCACCATTTATATCTTGGAGGAGTAGGGATATAGATCATCACCATAAATTTCTACACACTCATCCGTGAACTTATCTTCAGACACGTATCTTGATAAACAATATACACAAACATATTTGCTATATTGTTTAACCTTGTTGGAAACACTTTTCTCAAGTTTGTTACTTATGGCCATAAGTCTTTCTGAGATACAGGCTCCAAGCATTCGAATATATAACTTACTCATGTGAGCTGGCGGATTCCATATCTGCGTACATCGAAATTCATAAGCATCGGACCATACCCAACAATACATAACGATCAGACTATGAAAGGTTTCTGACATATGTGGAACTAAAGTATGGTGGATCACTTACAAGTCCACCATGGTGCTCAAGTCAAAGGACTATATACACTACTCAACTCAAAAGGACCTACCATTGATAGCTTCATGGGATGTTTATTGGGATCCTCGTTGAGCTTCTTCAGTATTTGGTCCTTACTGAATACCTGTATGCTATACAAACTTTAGGTAAGTTCATGGTCAGCTAAGAACAACCATCTAGGTATATAATACACTGGTCTATTAGAAAGGGTTCCACCAACAAATTCACATCGGTGAATAAGACCAAGAACATAGAATTTGAGAATAGACTTGTATAATAATATTTCTTAGCACCTATTGCAACTATGTTATTACTAATGTACTCTTAGGTCTATGTGTTGTTACAGACAAAGTCTCAACTCTTAGATTTTATTGACTTTTATAACCTACTAACTCTTAGTAGTGCTAACTATTAATAATTATAATTCTTAGCATTGCTAACCTTTAGCGCTGGTCTAAACTCTTTTAGGCTAGTTCTGAACTCTTTTGGATCATACAATATCTATACCGTAACAAGCACTGTACTATTTAATTAATAAAAGTAGTGATTTAATAAAAATGTATTATATAAATATTATAAAATAAAATATTCATACAATAATAGGATTGCACGTAAGCACCAAAATTTCAACATGTATTACAATGGTTTCTTTATATACAGAGATTTTTCAACAAATTATTAAGCAAGTACAAAAACAATCATTGCTAGTACAAAGAAAAATCTTTGACAGTGCTTGATTCTCATATTGCATTTTGTATAGTCTAAATGTCTCACATGTTGGTGGTATATGATTGGTTCAATGATATGCTCTCATTACAACTGTAAAATGTCTCATCATGTTTTGTCTTTTACTGCAATGTCATGCTCTTATGCCACCATACAATTTACAAACCTTGGCCAACGATTGCTTTCCCTCCAATTCAACCTAAAACAAATATTGCAACTTAATTTAATTGTCCGTCCGAGACTTAACCATCTCCTCGGCCACTGCCGAGCCCACACAACCATACACCGACCCACACAACCTACACCTTGTCCCCTTGGCCATATCGGGCATATTTCCAGCTTGTGCTAAATACTCCGACTACTATCATCATTCTTTGGCTACTACACCAACACCTCTCCCCCATCCCTTGCCTTGCCGCCTACCGTGAGTTCCTCCCTGGCTACTACTATTTTTTAATTTTCCCTTTGGCTTTAACCTGACCAAATTTTATTTCGACAATCGTTGAGTAATAGGTTGACCTAGGTATCTTAGCTAATCTTTTGGGTCTTGGCTAAAAGACTAGCTAAATCTCACTTGACAGTTTTCGAAACCACCACATTCATCCTCCGCCACCAACTTCAAAGAGTCTGCAACTGAAGGCGACCACCGTTGGGCATAACCTCTTTTACCCAAACACTGCTTTTTGACTTGCAACATTATTCGATTCCAACGCCACAACTCAAAATTGAACAACTACACTTATTATTGTAGTGTTAACTGTTGTATTAATTAGATATAGTTTGAATGGATATATTAGGTATAGAATTTTTATAATAATGTGGTGATATATTTTGTTTCCTTGCATGAGACAGTCTTTAGATTTTTGTCCCTCTTTCACAAGGATAGGTTTTCCTCCTATGAGAAAGTATTTTGTCCCTCTATGAGATCGTAGGTTTTTCCTTTTATAAGAGAATAGGTTTTTTTGTTTAGAGGTAACAATAATAATTCTTTATTAGATAGTCTCCCACCTTAGAATTGATATATTCTCTTTACGAGAGAATAGTAAATTCAAACGAAGTATAATAAATTTATCTTATCCATATGTAGCATATTTGTAATTTTCTAGTTTTATATTAGAAGCTATATATTGTAATATATTGATTTAATTAATAATATTACACTTGAATATTAAAAACAGTAAACTTGTTGATTCTTTTATAATAAAATAATAAATAAATATAAAAATTTGTTGACTTATTTTTAAATTGTAAGTAGATGTGCATGCATAAAGTAAAATAATCGAGAATTCTTCACAATGGCTAATTTGAAATGGTTAAAATAATTCGAAGTCAAGTTAAAATTCAATTTAAAATATCAAATTATATACACTAATATTTTTTTAATAAAAAGTATAATTATGAGAGTGCTTTTACTTTTTTTAATTAAGTAAAAGAATGATAATTAAAATTAAAATTGACATTAAAGTGTAATTTGTGCCAATGTCAAAGGGTAATAGTGTTAATTTGCTAATACCCCGAATTCTCGTACGCATGGCAAAAATATTACGTGTCGCTTGGCCATTTGAGATTTTCGTAGTTAATTCTGTATCCACGTTGCACCAAATTTTAAGTCATTTGCACCAGCCGGAGGCTTCTTTCGAGCTGGCGCTGCCATCCCAATACATTTTCGAGCCCAAAAAGAGAAAAAAGAAAAATGGCTCCAGCAAAGAAAGGCAAATCGAAGGCCAACTCGGCCGAGTCGACTCAGTCCACAAACAAAACCAACAACAACGAGAATAAGAATTTGCCGTCATGTGTTCGCTCAGTTCCTCCTTCTTCTGTCGCCATCACCATCCACGCCAAGCCCGGCTCCAAATCCTGCTCCATAACAGGTTTTTTTTTTAAAATAAATTTGTAATTTTAATTTATAGTTTCTTGAGATTTTTTCAATTTTTTTTTTGGTAAACTCAGATTTAAGCGATGAAGCGGTGGGAGTGCAAATAGACGCACCGCCCAAGGACGGTGAAGCGAACGCGGCGTTACTTGATTACATCAGCTCGGTGAGTTTTATTAATTTTTCTTTTTCATTTTCTCTTTATTTTATTTTAACAGAAATTTTAGTTGCTCTGGTAGCCATGCAGGTGGCGAGGCATTGGAATTTTTCTGATATAGTAGAACTTTTTATATGAATGATCTGTTTGCTATTTATGCCTACATTTTTTGGTAGAAATTTACTATGATTTTGGTCATATTGAATTAAGTAGTTGTTTTATTCGTGAGAAATGTGGGCAACCACCACTAGTTTTGCTTGTGACCTTGTTACCTTGTGTACTTGATTTGCGAACCCTTACCATAAGAGTCTAAAATTTTGTTGATAATCTTACATGGTGTTTGATAAATAAAGTGATTGCGAGAACAGTATTGCTAGCATCTAATGCTGGTTCTCCTATTTATTTAACTAACAGAACCAAGTTCATGTGATTCTTGACTTTGCAGCTAGGATGAAATTGATGCTCTTTTTGTTTCTTAGCTAATCCATTTTTCAATTGCCAACTTTAAGGTGTCCTTTCTTTAAGAATGGTGGAATACTCTTGTGTTAGATTGTGTTAATGCTGTCAAATTGTAATCCATCCATTCTGTGGGGAAAGCTGCTAGTTTTGCAATTTATAGCAGGTGAAATGGTAGGGTAAAGTGACTTTCAAGTAGCCACCTATAGTTTTTTAAATGACATTTTCCTTCATTCTTCATGCATCTGAACTTCAAAAAACTGTTCTTAAAAGGGTCTAAATCATGAGGAAATAGTTCTTGGAAGGCTGCACGAGATTACAGTCCTCGTGGAAAAACAGAGTAGAAGGATTACCTTATAGTTTTTAGGGAAAGTGTGACATTTATGTTTGTGGATTTCAGCCATTCTTTCATGCTGTTTTTCCCCAGGTAAGTGGGAATTAAAGCTGTTCTCTGTTCCCAAATTCTCAAGTAGTAAATAGCACAACTAATAGTATATAGGTTTGGGGGAGCTTTCTTCTTTTGCTTTTCCTTGTTCTTGTTCTTTTCTTTTTTCCTTATATTTTATAGATTATATTAGTCTGTATAACATTGTATTTGTGGGTTGAAATAGTTTTTTAATATATTAAGCTTAGAGAGTTACCTTGTAGTTTCATGTATTTGTTTCATTGTTTGTGAAAGTTCCAGATACAAAGATTATCAAAGCTTTCAGCTGGGGGCACTTAACTTGAAATCAGATGTCTTAATTTGAATGGATTCCAAAGTCTTCTTATTTTGGTTTTTTCTTTATTCTTTTTGAGGTCTGGATAAACAGAGGTTTTAAATAGTTGAAAAGTATTTGAATTTTCAATGTGGAAAAAAAATAGATGCTCACTGAGATTCTAATTTAGAAATTTTTTATTGCTTGTTCTTTCTTTGTAGGGATAAGGATATGGTAAGGTAATTTTGCAAATTTTTTGTTTTATCTAACCGGTAAATTTTCTAATAGGGGGAGGCAGTTTTAAATCTCCAAAGGAGGTATTTTCCTGTTGGAAGTTGCATTTTCCCCCTTGAAACAGATAAGAAATTTCATAATTTGTGTGGATGCTTGTTGGTTTAAGTTGTAATAAATCTAGGGGTTGTACAGAGGTCTTGGGATCAAATCTTTCTCATATTAGGATTGGGGGTGTGTAGTGTACATTTTTGTAACTTTGTGTTTAATTTAAAAAAGAAAAAAAAATGGAGTACTATCTTTATTCTATCTTATCCAATTTTCTTTCAACTGTCACTGAAGCAGACTGCCTCATATATTTTTTTTTTTTACTTCTATTCAATTTTATGATTCCTCCTCTTTATCTTGTTTAGTCAAGTGAACCATTAAAATTCCATGGTTTTATTATTCTCAAATTTCAGGTTTTAGGGGTTAAAAGACGGCAAGTATCGATAGGTTCTGGCTCTAAATCAAGAGACAAAGTTGTAATTGTGGAGGAGATAACTCCACAGAATGTTTTTAATGCTTTAGAAAAAGAATCAAGTTCCTAAACTAGATGGAGAAATGGAAGATGTCGTGTCAATTTGTTTGATTTCCAATTGGAGTAATATATTCTCTCACCCAGAAGAATCTGGGAGTCATTCAATCAGTTGTTTAATCCCAAATATTGGCTGTTCTGGAGATCAAGAGACTTCAAATCGGGTATTGCCCTTCTTTTATACTGCATATAGTTAATCTGTACTGATTAGAGGTGTAACTACAACAGCTACAAGACATTTTATTTGTGTGTAATATCCTCATAAATGAATGCTGTTTCATGATATATGTAACTAAGCCATAGCATTTTCCTTGACATAGAAGCTAGGCTTTCTGAGAATAATGTACCATAGCTACATTCATCATCTGTCGATTTTATTTTGTCGTTTGAATATAAGCAAAACAAAAATTGGACTGCTAATGTTGAAGAAAATGAAGATGAAACTCTCTATAAAGTTGTTAGAGCCCAAATTAGAGCCATTTCAAAAGACTGGGAAAGGCCCAAGCCTACCAGCCTCTATTATTTGACTTGTAGGGTACATTAGACGGGTGCCCATGTGTGGATCCATGTCACTATAAAAGGCCCCAACCAAAGGACACATCAGCATGGCGGCTGGGCCATTTTTCACATCATCATCAGGCTTCACAACCGAAGGGCACATAGCAAAGCCGAGTCAGTCTCTATATGGTCACTGAACCCCACCACCGGCTACAAAGACAGCCTCATTGGCGAACAACTAGATGAGCAAATAATGCCCTAAGAGTGTAATTTTGCGGGGCCATTGTTGCATCACCACATCAGCGCGTCTTTAGTGCTCTGTCCCCTTATTGATGCAGAGATGAGGTTTGTCTGAAGTTAGGTGAAACAAGTCTACATTGGAGCATAAGAGTCAGCACATTTTAGTTGCTTGTTTTCAAGCTATTCTTTGCTAAAGTGTTCAATTCGAGGAGCCTTTGTACTCCCAAGTGTTAGAGGGCACAATTGTTGAGGAGCCTACAACCTTGACATTTTT
Organism: Ailanthus altissimus; assembly: GCA_946807835.1. Taxonomy (NCBI): domain Eukaryota; kingdom Viridiplantae; phylum Streptophyta; class Magnoliopsida; order Sapindales; family Simaroubaceae; genus Ailanthus; species Ailanthus altissimus. The sequence continues at coordinate 11,515,611 of OX327706.1, read as the reverse complement.
CTTTAAAATAGCCTTACAGAAGCGGACCCTCCAACCAAGTATTAGCATGTGTCTAACTTCAAAGAAAAATATTCAGGCCATTTTTTCTCACACTTAAAATATATCTTTAAGTTTTAAACTTGGGTAAAAGAAGGAGCAGAGGATATTGGACAAGGAAGAAAATGAACTTTCTCCTCAAATTCTTAGGCAAAATTTTTTCTTCTCAACCATTTATCCCTACCCATTTTTCTAAGCCAAACATGAGATTAGCTTAGAATTGGACAAATTTTTTATTCAATTCCAAACTAATACGTTGACCAACACACCCCTTATGGTGTGCGAGAGTTGATGCTTGTCGTTTTTGCTATTGAATAAAATATTACCGAAGCTTTGGCTAACAACAAGGTGATAATTGGAAAGTTCATAACGATGATTGCATGTTGAATAATTCCTTCAATTATGCCATAAGTAAGACAATTGTATATTAGAGACTCCACTTAATACCTATTTAACCTCAATTTTGTTAATTTTAACGGCAATATGTAATAGTGCGGGGGATCCGATAAGGACGGGGATGATCAATACAAGTTGGTTTGTGATGATGTATGTTAAAATATGATTGAGGTAAAATGAAATCTGCCCTTATTATATTTTTTTAGACAATTTTTTTTTACTCTTTTTATTAATTTGTATATGTTTAGTTTATGTGTTATTACTATAATATCAAATATAAAACCAAAAACAATAAAAAGGAAAAAAAAAACATAATTATTATTAAAATCTTCTAATTGGATAACATATTACTCCAAACATGAGTTGTAAATTGCGACATTTGATGTGATTAATTATTTAATTTATTATAAATAATATTAATGGTATCTTAACGGCCTAACTAAAGAATCTAAACACGGCCAACTTTTTCCACAAAACCATTACCTGTCACCAACATTCCTCAGCGCTCAATAACCAAACGGCCACCTCATCAAAACATGCTGACAACACCCTAAACCTACCAAACCAGAAAATGCCAAGTTGCGGCAGCAGCATGACACGTAGTCAGATACAGTCACCGTTGGCAGACGTTAGAATTCTGATTAAACAAATTAATTTTTTTTGAAGTTTTACTTAAATAAATTTAAAAACTGAATAGATAAGTATAAATATAAGACAATGTGTTCGTGTGTATCACTTGGCAAGCTCGCGCTGTTTTTAGAGAACCAAAGTTGGTTTGCATTCAACACGGGATTGTCTGTGATTCATCAAAACGACACTTGGTTCATTTTTTTTCCCCTGTTTTTCTATTCTTTCTCTCACTCTCTCTATGCTTAAAATCTAATCTCATTAGGGTTAGGGCTTTTTTTTTTTTTTTCATTTCCTTGTTTGTTCGTTCTCTCTCGTTAACAGCATTTATTTGGTTCGTTTCATTTATCAGAGAGGAGAAGCTACAAGCCCATTTGTTTCTTTTCCAGGTAAAAACAGAAGAAACCCAATTTCACATTTAATCTTTTGACCCCTTTTATTATCATTGTTATTATTATTATTGAGATTTTGTATCAATATATGCGATTCATTATATATTTATGTTCATGGGTGCGCTTCTTTTAATGTGTTGATTATGTTGAAATGTTTTTTAGAAGCTGAATTTAGGTTCAGGTTCTTATTTCTTTAAATGGGTTCTATTTAATTTGTTATATCAATAGACACGTACAATTTATTTTTGGTTTACGAACGAATAATTAACATTTTTGCTAGCTCTAGATTGTTCTCCCTGTGAAATGGCTGGATTTGGGAATTAGGGTTATAATTTGTCTTTGGATTTAAGTCTCTTTTGTGTTTGAATTATGAGTTTTTTTCCTACTTCTTTTTCTTTAGTTTTCAAATGATTTACGATAATTAGGATTTAAGTTTATGTTGTTGCAATCAATGCAGTTGATAGTTTAAATCTTTGTTGATGTTCTAATTTGATTCTGGAGGTTGTGGACTATACTTAACGAAAACTTGAACTCGCTAACTATTTTTCAGTTTTAATATGGTATTCAAATGTTGGTATCTTGCAGTTAATAAAGTTGACGGATTTATTTTGATTCATTTTTAGCTGCTTGAATAAGTGGTGGTATTGGAGCTCTGTTGATATGGAAATTTCAGAAGATGGTCCGGCAAAAGTGGAACCTCCTGATCCCGATGTTCTTGAGACTGATCCAACTTGTCGATACATCCGAGTAATGTTATTCTCTCTCATTGTATTGTAAATCGATTTCTTGTATTTTTCCTGTTGGTTTCTAGGAAAACTGGGGAGGTGGAAGAAAAATATAGTGTTATTATTTATGTTATATAACTTGTTTTGCTTTTTGAAAGAATCCAGAATGTGAAGTTTTATGATGTCAGTTGAGCGTCTTTTCTAAACTAAAAAATAACATAGTTTGGGTTTTTACAGTACAAAGACATGATTGGCAAAGGGGCTTTCAAGACAGTGTATCCTAAATTATTCTTTTTATTATTTTAATTGGAGATATTTACTTTTTGTACTTGGTGACCTTGATACATATGTTTATAGCAGCTGCTGTGTTTGATTGTTTCCTTTTTCTTCACCTACCATGTTGGCGTGGTATTTTACTGTAAGCAAATGAAAATGTTTGACATTTTAGCAAATGTAGGAAAATCACGAGTGGAAAACTGGAAGTAAACCTGTTTCAGTAGTTTGATCTCATTTTCTTCCATATGCTTTCCTTAATTTTATAAATAAATAGTTACAAGGCATTCGATGAAGTTAATGGACTTGAAGTAGCATGGAGTCAAGTTCGGATTGATGATGTGTTGCAGTCACCAGAAGACTTAGAGAGGCTTTACTCTGAGGTGCATCTCCTGAAGTCTCTGAAGCATAAAAACATTATAAGGTTCTATAATTCATGGATCGATGATAGGAACAAGACTGTGAATATTATAACTGAGCTCTTCACCTCGGGTAGCCTTAGACAGTATGTTTACTCTCCTCACACCTCAGTTAAAGTACCTTTCTGTTTTTTGGTTTTTCAGAGAAATTAGCCCTGTGATTAGTGGGTGTGATCTGTGATTTAGGTATCGGAAGAAACACAAGAAAGTTGACATGAAGGCTTTGAAAGGTTGGGCAAGACAGATTTTATCCGGTTTGAACTACCTTCACAGTCATGACCCACCAATTATACATAGGGATCTGAAGTGCGACAACATATTTATCAATGGTAACCAAGGAGAAGTTAAAATTGGAGATCTGGGGTTGGCCACTGTCATGGAGCAGTCTAATGCAAAAAGTGTGATTGGTATAGTTTCTATTTTTCTTTCTTCAATATCTTTGATACCTATCATCAGCTGCAAATTCTTGATAAGCCATTATTGTTTTGGGGAATGATTTTCCAATAGCAAATTATGGGTCTCATCTGTTTTGTTCACATTCTTACAGTTCTATTGGAGTTTTTTGTTTGTATTCCTATTCTATTTAGCCTCACACTGTCTTACTCTGCTGTTGATTCTGTCCAATTGATTCACGGAGGTGGTCTTAACAGGAACGCCGGAGTTTATGGCTCCCGAGTTATATGATGAGAATTACAATGAGTTGGCTGATATATACTCCTTTGGAATGTGCATGCTAGAGATGGTAACATTTGAATACCCTTATAGTGAGTGCAAAAACTCTGCTCAGATATACAAGAAGGTTTCATCTGTAAGTTTCGGTGAATGATTTCTCATTTTCTTTATCTTGCAATGGTCATCACCTGGGTTGGTCAGTTACCTAACATTTATGACTTTATAGGGCATTAAACCTGCTGCCCTCTCTAAAATAAAAGATGTAGAAGTAAAGATATTTATTGAGAAGTGTCTAGTCCCTGCATCTCAAAGACTCTCAGCGAAGGAGCTTCTGCTGGACCCTTTTCTTCAAGTCAATGGAATTGCAAAAAATCGTCCGCTGCTACTTCCTGATATTGTCATGCCCAAAATGGGAGCCTTTGGGGATAGGTGTTTAATGTCAGAGGGACCAGCTAATGTACAGACTAAACATCCCTCCATGGACTTTGACAATGATGCAGAGCTGCCTGTTATCACTTCTTTTGATAATTCTGTTGATGGGGATTCTTATTCTCCAAGCTTTGAGGTTCGAAGGTCAAAGAGAGGCAACTTTTTCTTGTTAAAAGGAGAGAGAAATGATGAAAACTCTGTATCTCTGATCCTTCGTATAGCAGATCATGCTGGTTAGTGTTTTGCTTTTCTAACACATCTGCTCTCAACTACGTTTTCATTAACTTTCACTTAAAACTTGTGTAATTGACTCTGTATGATTTATTATATTGTTCATAACTTTATATTATTATTGAATTCTGTATGATTTGCTAAATTTTGTATTCTGTCCTTGAGCACAGGTCGGCTGAGGAACATTCATTTTCTTTTCTACCTTGACAGCGATACAGCCTTCTCGGTTTCAAGTGAAATGGTTGAGCAACTGGAACTGGCTGACCAGAATGTTACATTCATCGCAGAATTGATTGATTTATTGCTACTGAACCTGATAAGCTGTTGGAAACCTTGCGTTCCTGTTGATCATCTGGTTTGCCAAAACAGATTACCATCTCCTACCGATCACAAGAAAAATGCTTTACCATCTCCTACCGATCACAAGAAAAATGCTTTACCATCTCCCATGGACCATCAGAAGAATATTTTACCATCTCCTACGGACCATAAGAAGAATGCTTGGCCACTAGAATGTGCAGACAGTTCTGTGGGGTGGTGCCAAAGGTCTTATGAAGCAGCAAATCATTGGAGCTCATCGGATGGCCTGGATTCTAGTTCTAATAAAGAATCATTTCAAACAACAGTGCAGGGGCCTGATTTTCTGAAGCTTGACGAAAGAAGATCTCGTAATGATTTTAGCTGTCCGGGTCGGACCATAGCAGATGATCGGACTTCTGAAATGTCATATGTTTCTGCAACCTCCAGTGAGCGGAATGTTAAGAATTACTTGTTTGGTTCAGATATATTCCCAGAATCAGGGCCTATGGACATTGAGGAACATGTATTTGGAAACGGAACTGGGGAATCTCTTGCCAGAATGGGATTGGACGAGTCCCCTGATGACAAGAGCAAGATTATGGACATAAGCAGCAACAGAGTAGTGAATGATTTGATTGATCCAACCATTGCTCCTCCCATGTCTGATCAAGAGATAGACGATGACTTGAGGATGAAGTTGGCAAGGATTGAACTGCAGTACCAGGAGGAACTTAAAGAACTTACCAAGAGAAGACACGAAGCCATCCTGGAGACAAGAAAGTCATTGAAGAAAAACATAGAGTCAGTTTATTAGTCTTTTTCTCTAGAATTCTTTTCCATTTTTTTTTTACTATTGTTCTTCCTAAATCTTCCTCTTGTCTAGTTGTCTATGGCCTAAATCCTCATGCAAGTGTAAAATTTTTGTTCTAGGAGAGAGAGTCAGTTGTTATAAACAAATAAATTACTTTTGTTTCCAGAAATGCATCTTGAAGTCCAGGCGTTGAGTTACTAATACCTGCGATCTAAATACAATTATTGATTTTTAAAAAGAGAAGATGGAAAATTAGAAATAAGTCCTATTAATATTCTATTGGAATTGTGTCCAAAGAAAGATATAATTAATTTATTATTGATTTTAAATCAGTAAAAAAATTAATTTATTAGTTAAATTAAAATTATTAGATAAAAATTGAATTCAATGTTAAAAAGTAAATATAAATAAATATTATTTTTTATATTATATTATAATTTTTAAAGCATTACAATAACTGTCAACAATATATTTTTAAATTTTAAATCTAACTAAATATATTACTAACATATTTTATAATTAACTAAATATGTCAATAACATATTTTATAAATATCAAATAATTATAGAATAATAATTAAAACTCTTTTAATTTTTTAAGAATTCGGTATACGGATGTTTGTCAGGTAAAGCACTCTCCACCTGAGGTAAGAGATTTGAATCCTCTCTCTTATAATCGTAAAAATACTAAAATAAATAAATAAATAAATAACAAAAACTTTTCAAGAATTCGAACCCCTCAGGGATGTACAGTTGTGCCGCTAGGCGAGCATCTAGATGCGATAAGTAAATTTTATCTTAAGATAAGAAATATAAATCAATTCTATTGAGGCCGACATGAAGATGGCCTGGCCTTGTAAAATCAAAGCCAACTGTAACACTGAACCACGTCCTCTTCGTTCATTTGGCGGCAAAATGCAATTTTTGGTACTAAAATTCATTTTTTTTAAATATATGGTAAAAAACCAAAACCCTCAAATTCTGAGAAACGAAAATACCGAAATGGTGAAAGAAACCTGCAATGGGCCGAGAGGAGGTGCAATTAAACGCGGCGAAGCGCGCATACCGGAGAGCGAAGGCGGAGGGGAACCGTCAGGAGGAGGCGCGGTGCGCGAACGTGATCGGCGACGTTTTGAAGAACAGAGGCGAGTACGTGGAGGCTCTCAAGTGGTTCCGCATCGATTACGACGTTGCGGTTAAGTACTTAACGGAAAAGCACTTGTTGCCCACTTGTCAGTCGCTCGGAGAAGTCTACTTGCGCCTTGAGTACTTTGAAGACGCCTTAATTTATCAGGTTTAAATTATTTTAATAAATCTTTGCTTGTTTATTTAATTTCTTTTTTAAATTCGTATATATTTTTCATTGTTTGGTGTTCAATTTAACAATAATTCGGTGTGAATTATTTCATTTTTAGTGTTGCTCGGCTGCTTAGAGTATGTCAGTGGAATTTCACTTGTCTAAAGTTTGAATGTATTCGGCATATTTATGTTACAGGCTTTTTATATTTATTCAGTTATTTAGCAAATTAAGTGAATTGTTTTTTTTTTGAGTAAAACTGTTTTCTACGAGAAGACCCAAAATGGCTTTTTGTAAAAGCACTTTTACTTAAAAACTGCTTTTAGAATAGCACCTAACAAGAGCTTTTCGAGAAAGTGCTAGAAGCAAAAGTGCTTTTGTGATTTCAAAAGTCACTTTTATCTTAATCCGACGCTCCAAAATTGAAACAAAAGTGTGTTTAGATCTCTGTTCATTTGTTGATTTTTCTTTTGTTTCTTATGATGATTTCTGGAAGGCAGTAACAATTTAGTATCTTAATATTGTTTATTTTCTATATATAAGTTTAATAGTTTGGTTGTTGAACTCAAGCTCTGTACTATGAAGAGTGAGTGTGCTGGTGCCATATGGATATTATACTTGTAGAAAATTCTTATATGCTGTTTGTGATTGTTTATTTGTTTGTAGAAAAAACATTTAGAGCTTTCCAGGAATGCAAATGACATTGTAGACCAGCAAAGAGCTTGCACACAACTTGGTCGTACATACCATGAGATGTTTTTAAGATCTGAGGATGATCACTACTTGGTTCGCAATGCCAAAAAGTACTTCAAGTCTGCTATGAAGCTTGCTCAGAGTCTGAAGGAGAATCCACCTTCTAATAGATCTTCTTTCCATAAAGAATATATTGATGCACACAACAACATTGGAATGCTTGAGATGGATCTTGATAATTTGGAAGAAGCCAAGAAATTTCTTATTAGAGGATTAGAGATTTGCAATGAAGAAGAGGTGAGTGAAGATGATGATGGGCGTAGCAGGCTTCATCACAACCTGGGAAACGTTTACATGGAGTTAAGGATGTGGGATAAATCTCGGGAGCACATTGAGAAGGACATCATAATTTGCAAGAGAATTAGGCACTGTCAAGGTGAGGCAAAAGGGTATATCAATCTCGGTGAACTGCATTACAGGGTTCAGAAGTATGAAGAGGCCATTCTTTGCTATCAGAAGGCACTTAAGTTGGCAAAATCCATGGAAGATGAAGATGCTTTAGCTAGCCAGATTGATCAAAATATTGAAACTGTGAAGAAGGCTATGAAAGTTATGGACGAGTTGAAGAAAGAAGAGCAAAATCTTAAGAAGCTAACAAGAAATATGATCACTGCGAAAGGGACATCCCATGAGTGGAAGATCCTGCTGCAGCAGAATGCATCTCTTGATCATCTCATTGACAAATCAAGCATGATATTTGCATGGCTCAAGGTTTGGTTTCTGTAGAATACACACTTCCTCTTCCCATTTAATCTTCTTAATCAACTACTCTTTACTATATCTTACCAAAAAAGAAAATGCTTCTCTTCATCATTGGAAATGGTTTTTTGTGTTACGTCAAATTCTCTTTTGTGAATACATGTTTAGTGTTGTCACTTCTGAAACATCAAATAATATTTGCAACTAGATATTCTCTTTCACCTGTGTATTATTTTGTTCAATTTCACCTCTGAAATTTGTTCGCTCTAAACATGTCTAAGAGTGTCACAAGTGTGCTTAACAATTGTTGGACCTCATTTCATACTCAAATAAATAAACTGTCATGGTTGAATGACTTCATTCCATCTTTAATGATGCATCTTTATATCATCGTGGTGCAGTTATGTAAAAAGTAGATCACTGGAGAACAGAGAATTAAGGATCTTCAATAAGTTTAGTTAAATATTCCAGTACTATTCTGTTTGTGGCTTCAAATTGAACATGTTTTATAAAAATTGTTGTATGAATGAAAGAGAGAGGACAAAAGCCTTGACCACTGCTACTAGGATTCTAAAGCTATAACAACTTCTAAAAAGAGCTGGATGCTGATATTTCTTTTTTCCTTCAATATATTGCATATAAAATGAAAGATTATGTAGAATTGTAAAGGCTAATAGAAGACCTAAAAGATATTATACAGATATTGGCTTTAGCCAGTAATATCATTGTTTTATTCTTATGTATTTATACCTTTACATCTGTTCTTTTACATTTTTTCATTTAGGGTCGTGAGTATGCAAAAAGAAAGAAGAGAATAGCAATTGAACTTTGTGACAAGGAAAAGCTAAGCAATTCATTTTTAGTTATTGGAGAATCGTACCAGAAGCTCAGAAAATTCAACAAAGCTATTAAATGGTACACAAAGAGTTGGGAAATCTGTAAGTCAATCGGCAATTCGGAGGTAAGTGTGCTGGTGGGACTATGATCTACAATGCGAAACTTATATTTGTTGATTTCAATAGAGAAGTAGCATAAAACTGAAATCAGGATCCTGCCTATGGTATGTATATGAGATGACGTTAACAAATTAAGCACTTCCTCTGCATTGTCTAGCTAAAAAGATTTCATATTGGTTATTATTCCTGTGAATGTGTGTGGTTGGTAAACTCTTACAAAGAAAAGCTATTGATTTCAGGGTCAAGCATTAGCAAAAATTAACATCGGTGATGTGTTGGACTGTGATGGTGATTGGGTAGGGGCACTTGATGCATTTGTAGAGGGTTATAGGTAATCATGTGCATTCTTGAATTTTTTTATAATGAATTAGTGACCACATAATATGCCTGCCCAAGCATTCACTTTTACCTTGACCAATTTTCTTAATAACCTGGTACTCTAAAACCGGAAAACCATTGGATGCTTTACTGGATTCTATTTCTTCTTGTTTTCTTACAATTTATTGTTTTTATTTTTTATTTTTAAAGTCTTTTATTGTTATCACAACTAATTTATTCATCATCTTTATTTTTCTTTAGAGTTCTTACCATTACTATATAATATTATATTGAGCAAGACTGATGCTTCATACTTCTTGGAAGATTAAATTTCCTATGAAAAAGTTGTGTCCCATATCTGTTATTGCAAGAATTTTCAGCCAGGAAAATAGATGAGCTAAGAAAAATGTTTGGATTGTTTGTTATCATTTAGCAGTACAAATAAGTTATTGGCATGTCAATTCTCTTGGCGTTTGCATGCAAACACAGCCTTATCATCTGGTTTTGTCATTTTGTATTGCAGGATTGCTGTTGAAGCTAATCTTCCTTCTGTTCAGCTTTCTGCACTAGAGAATATGCACTATAGTCAGATGATAAGGTTTGACAATGTTGAAGAGGCCAGGTAAATATGGATAATTTGAACCTTCTCATTTGTTTAGGCAAGGTGTGCCATCTAGCTCTGTGATTTAGGAATTGGAATTGTGAAAATGAAAGCCAAACCTAATTATATTAGTTTTTAAGATTTTAACTTTAAGGCTGTAATATAAAATCTATTACTTTCTGATCTTTGGACGTTATTCCTGGCAATGATTTTATTATTGCATAAATAAAGCTGCTTCTCCGCAGGAGGTTGCAGCATGTAATTGACAAGTTGAAGGAGTCTAAAAGCACGGATCATGATGCACAAGATGTGACAAGAGATTGTTGCTCGGAGACTGACACAGAAGGGAATGATCATTTGTCAGATGGTAGGTCTAGTGCTAGCTGCTTAGCTGATATGAGTAAATCTGGTTCTGGTCAGTCTCAGACTTTAGCTGGTCTAAAAGATCTGAAAGATGATGTACCATTAATTTCATTTCTCCGGTCAAGTGAGAGATCACCCAAAATGAAAATGGCTTATACGGAAAAACAGAACATTTCTAACAAGCCCATAGAACCTTCTCCAAAAAGTTTATCTAACTTAACTAATAGTCAGTGGACAAGTGTTGGTCGTAAACGTGTTCGTGTAGTTCTTTCGGATGATGAAGGTGAAATGGATGATGAGGTGGAGTACTTGGAACAAAGGCTTCACAAATGTCAAGTTGAAGGTGTTGCTACTTCCGATGAAAGTAGGTTTCCTTAATGGTTTACCGATTTGATCTTATGTTTTCATTGCTATTGCAACACAGTTATAAGAGGTATTTTCTTTGCCTGATTGCAGTTAAGAGTAAAAGTGGTTCAGCTGGTAATGCTCTTAAATTTCAGGTTCGGAAGGAATAGGATGAACCCTTGAAGTATATTGTTTAATTGTGAAGTTGATGCCTAAGTGGTTTATCCTTTTGGTCTGGCAGGATCTCCCAGCAACAGATTCCAGATGTGCCAACAGTTCTGATAATCCCATAAATGTTGAAGAAAGCACATGTTCATACAAATTAGTGTCTTCTAATCCAACCAAGCCAAATGGAAACGTTATTAGATGCACTACTGCATATGAATTTGCTACTAGTTGCTCCAAAGATGATGTTGATGTCTCTGGGAACCTACTGCATAAGCATAATCCTTCTCTCTCCAAGTTGCATAATCCCAATCATGACAATGATGTGAGTGTTATTTGCATCTCTCTTAAAATTATTACAGTACTCACATATGTTTGTGCTGCAATGTCATTATTGTTATGGAAAAATGTAAGGTATTCATGCAAATCAGGAGGTATTGCTTATGCACAGTTCCAGTTTCCTTTTTCAACACGTAAAAGGTATAAGATTCATTATTGCTCAGGTGCATGTGGCAGATCCCTCTTGATTTAATGGAAAAGAATCTGACAAAAATCAGGATCATTGGCCAAAGTAATCTCATCGCCATATTTTTCAGATCTCTGTCTCTTGTTTCTATGCCTGATTTGATGTTGCTGCTATTAAGCAATTAATATACTACTTTTCAGGGGTTCTTGGCCTAAATGCATTCTCATGTTATTATATGTTGTTCGTATAGTCAACAAGCATTTTATGCACCACTGTTTTTACCCTTGAGAGAGTGATTATTATTATAATAGTTGTCATGTTTTATTAACCTTTGATTTGTTCCTCTAATTGCAGCAATGTGTAACATTCAAAATTGACAATGACCTGATACTTTTAGAAGTACATTCATGCGTTGGTAATGATAAGCTGGACGTTGAGTCTTTGAAGGTTGAACTTGCTTGCTTATATTACCTGCAGCTTCCTACAGAAAAGAGATCAAAAGGTAGGAACTTACAGCCAAATTTCACTGGCTGTTAAATGGATTAATTTAAGTTGATAAATGAATTGATGCAACTGAATGGTGTGGGGTAGTGACATAGAAACTTCTAAAGGAATTACAATCAAGAAATGTCTGATTTGCTGCTATCTCAAATTTGCCCCATTTTAGAGATCTGTCTGATTTGCTGCTATCTCTGTTCTAATAAATGCTGTCACATGTATACTACCCTCAAAGCAATTGACAGAGTAATGTCATACAATTGGCCATAACAATTAGAGGCTGATTTTTGGCAGGGATGGGTAAGGGATTAGCTACCTCGTTACCAACTGTGGATCGCATAATTTCCATCTGTACACTTCAGTTAAGTCTTGAATATGTTAAGTGTTCTTGGCTGTGTATGCAATCTGTAGATAATGGAAACCTAAGCTTTTGTTTTGCCAAAAAAAAATTTGTTTGTCATGTGACTTCTGTGATGTTATCATGTTGAGAGAGGAAAATTCTGTGGGTGCAATGTCTTTACAATTCTGCATGCTTCATTATCAGTTGCACAGTCCTCTATTATCTCTTCTCTTATTGTTTCAAGAGTTAATTCTCATCAAAGTTGATTAGAATTCTAATAATCTGCTATTGTCTAACTAGGTCTGTTGCCCATAATTCAGCATATGAAATGTGGAGAAAGGGCTCTAGAGTCCTTCGAAACTTTTGAAACTTTCATGGATCAATTGGGAAAAGATATAATCGAAGTTTTTATGGATGGCTTATGAATTCTTTTTTATTGCGTGAAGTTATAATATAATAGTGTGTTTTTGGATTGTTTTATGAGATTTCTGGTGTTTTATTTTTATTTTGAGAATGTTTTTATCTTCCCGTCCTTATCATTTTCTTACAAGCATTGTACATAGTGTAGTCATGCATGTTTGAACAATTTCAAGTTCACACTGTATTTGAGTAAATTAAGCCAAATTTTTAGCTGTTCAAAACTAATTTCATTTAAAGTTATGGGCTTAGACTATACCTCTAGTTATCATATTTATTCACTGTTTAATGAGAACCTTTTGTTCTGAATGAATGAGTTAAACTAGGAATTGAAACTGGAGGGCAGAGTGAAAAGTAATGGAATGAGGAAACTATTAAACTGAAGTCTTGGGAACTTGGGAGAACCAAAGATTCTATGTTCTGAGGCTTGATTGTTCTCCCTAACAAGCTTAAATAAGCACAATCTTATACTTGATACGTGCCTTATCCTATTGCTACTGGCACTCATTTCGTGTCTGATTCAATGAAATTGACTGTTCATTGAAATCTTCAAATGGGAAAGAGAAACTGACATCCAATAAATATAATGAATATTTGTTTTACTGGAGTGATAAGTAAATAGATCTCTTGTATGGTTGCTGTGATTGACTAATTGTTGTAGTAATTATATAGTACCGTATGTAAAGTTGTTTAATGATTTATGTGTTGGATTTGGCGGTATTATCTCATACCTGAATTTAACCTAATTTCATATAATACCAAGGTGTGAGATCTTAGTCAAATTAAGGAGAAAAACAAATGTCTATGTTGGAATCATTTTGATACTAACAGCATTAATCTTTTAACTGCTTTTGAGTATTATAACTATTACACATTTGAATAGAAAATTTATACATTCCAAAGGTTACTATTATCTGATACCAAATAAAAAGAATGGTTTTATTGAAGCTTTTGATTAATATAACTATTAGACATCTGAACAAAAAATTTATACATTACAATGGTTACTATAATCTGATACCAAAAAAAAAAGAATGGTATTACATATGAACTACCTCGTTACATTTTAACCATCAAAAACACAATCTCTAGAAGTTTTGTAGATTTATTATTTTTTGGTTATGCCATTTCTTGGTTGAGCAGTGCCTAGTACTTGATCATTTTTGTTTAGTTCATGTTCCTGGATGTTGGGATTTTGGTGATTCAAAATCAAAATTGGGTTTGATTTTGAGTTGAAAACTAACAAGGAGTCGACACGAGGACAAGTACGCGCTGGACATACAAAAAAGGAACAGAGATAGTGAGCCAGAAGCAAGGAGGGGCAAGAAGGCGCAAAGGAGGCCTGCCCAGGCCTGAGCACCGCAACACTACACAAAATCTTTGGCACTGCGGTGCCCCAATTCGTGAAATTGTGTTTTTTAGCCTGTTTCGTTTGCTTGAGTCGATTTTGGACTTTCTTTTTGCGTGGAATCTTATTCTAACAAGAATGGGATTTTTAGAGGCGGTATAGAGCCTATATAAACCTTTCTAATTCATTAAAATAGAAAATGCGTCATGAAGAAAGAGAATAAGGGGTTGGGGCAGTTGTGGCGCTAGGCATAAGTGCGGAAGAGTGCTATAGAGTGCTTGAGTGTTGGGCATAAGTGTAAGAAAGCATTGGATAGATCCTTTAGGAGCCCGTTTATTGTTGTATTCCTTGGGTTTCTCTTGGGGTGGGGGGTTCTTTGTATATAAAAGAATTGAATAAAAAAAATGAGGGTTTGATGATCCACCGTAGACATAGGTAGTTATTGTCGAACCACGTGTATTCTTGTACCTTGTGTGATTGATTGCTATCTCTGTTGTATGGTTGATCTTGTTTATTCTTATTTTACTTATGAGTAAAATCTTCCACAAAGCGCATGGGGTTTTATGGTGTTAGATATCGGGCCAAAAGGTATCTGGTTCAGTGGACATTTTCCAACAAACTGGTATTAGAGTTATGCTGAATTAATGCCTAAGTTGTGTTAGACTAGAGAGCATAGCCTAATATTTCAACAAACTGGTATCAGAGCCACGGTTGAGGTCAATGGCCGGGCATAGGTTGTTCAACCAGGCAGATTCACAAGTATGAAGACGAAATAATAGGAAAAAAGATCAAGAGCCTAGGAGTGCAGCGGCTTGACTGCAAAGAATGATATAGCATGGAGATATTGTAATGGTGTCTAGGGTACACTAAAAATATAATGGCTATTCAGAGAGAGAGATATATTCGTATCTTTACAGATCAAATTCTTGAGCCTTAAAAGAATTAAGTTTGGGCATAAGACTTTAATAGAATTAACGTTAGAGTAATTGAGCATTGGGGGATGGAACCTAATAAAGCTTTTTGGAGAGATTTTGAATCAATTAGGGGATTGTTGGAATTTTGGTAACAAAATCAAAATTGAGTTTGATTTTGAGTTAGAAACCAATAAGGAGTTGACACGAGAAAAAGTACATGCTGGATGTATGAGAGAGGGACGGAAATAGAGAGCTAGGGCGAGAAGGCGCAGAGGAGACCTACCTAGGCCTGAGCGCTGCAGCGATTCACCGTGGACGTAGGCGGTTATTGCTAAACCATGTATATTCTTGTGCCTTGTGTGATTGCTTGTTATCTCTGTTATGTGGTAGATCTTGTTTATTTGTGTTTTACTTGTGAGTGAAGTCTTCCGGAAAGCGCATAGGGTTTTATGGTGCCAGATATCGGGGCAAAAGGTATTAAAGCATGTATACCCCAACGAATGGGATCAATACTAATGCTAATTACTAGGTGGGATTAGTGCTAAGGCTAATTTCCCATAACAAACTGGTATCAGAGCTATAGCTGAGTTGATGCCTAAGTAGTGTTGAACTAGAGAGCATAGCCTGATACTGCAACACTAGATATACTAAATATGTGCGTATGATTAGTATATTTTTGTGTTTAGGGGAACTTGACCGTTAATTGGAACATAACCTGCGACCCCACCCTACCCAAATCTCTTCAGTCCAGCCTTTCTGATAGCACATGTCTGGGATATTGCAGTTTCTACTAATTAAATGAAATTGGACGGAATAGACTACAAATTAAGAGGTAAGAATTTAGTTTCAGTCCCTCTTGTATTTCTTTATTAAAGAGGTAATATATCCTCCTTTTTTATGTCAACCTTCAGGGTGGGTTCAAAAGCGTTTGATGAAGCTGTATATTGACTGCTGCAAGGAGTTATCTGAAGCACCAAATATGAAGTTGCTTAAAAAACTATACATTTCAGAGGTAAGGTTATGTTTAATAGGTTTAATTTACTAAAAATAATTACCTATATTATCTAGCTGTTTGCTTTACAAATTGCTAAAGGCTACATTATTACATTTTTATACTTGGAGGTTCAAATTGTTTTGTATTTCCAACAGGTAGAGGATGAAGTTATCATCTCTGAATGTGAATTGCAAGATATCTCAGTTACTCCATTGTTGAATGCGCTTCATACCCACAAAACAGTTGCCATGCTTGATCTTTCTCACAATTTGCTAGGTAATAGCATCTGTTTATTAGTTCATCTTTTGATTTATTTCTTTTACAGTTGTTTATGTTCTGTATTTTGTGTACTCACTATTTCTTTTACATACTCAGAAGTGCTCAACTTCAGTTCCTGTCACTCATTACATTTCATAAGTGAATGTTTCTCTTCAATTATTTTGGCTAAAATTAGTTCTGTTGGTTTGCTGTCTCCTAGGAAATGGAACTATAGAGAAACTTCAACAATTTTTCACATCATCAGGCCAAAACTATTGTGACTTAACTTTGGATTTGCATTGCAATCGATTTGGTCCAACTGCTTTGTTTCAGGTTTGTAACCCCTGTTGCAGCAACTGTTTTCATTCAACTGCAAAGCTTTACATTTTCTTATTCATTCTTTTCTGCTACTGATATTTACTTAAAGAATTCAGTTTCCTTATCAAACTGAATCTTCAAATTCGACCTCATCTACTGAAAATTTTATTCTTGGCTCGAACTGATATTGATTTAAGGTGTCTCTTTCTGTATGCTTCCATGGAGAAATGTTTCTTTGATTTAGATAATAACCTTATTTGACTTGATTTTGCTACTTGTGTTTAAGTTATCACTTCACCTAAAAACTGATTTGATAGGCAAGTGTCTAACAATAGTTTCTAAACTTTAATATGCCTTTCACATATGAGAAATTTGGATTAAATACAACTGCAAGAACAAACCTGAAAAATACAGACACAAATTATTACAATAGAAAGATTTGAATACATGACCGCCTGGTTAACTTGGCTTTTATATAATGTTTAATAACCACTTAACCTAACAACTTAAACTAATTGGTAAGTGCCCTAAAACTGTGTTTAAGCTCTAGCAGGCCACCTTTACATGTAAGAATTGAAGGATCAAATACAATCAGAAACATAGCAACAAAACAAGCATTTTATGATAATTTAATTGAAATAATGGAGGGATTTGAATACTACTATTAGACCGATTCTGATTACATGTTATAACTTGACCTAAAAGTTTAAGGTGATAGGCAAGGCCAAATAATAGTGTATTTGATTTCTAACACCATAAAAGGCATAGCTTAGATACCACTAAACTACTTGGCTAGTAGTTGAAGATTGTACTTCTATGCAAATGCAAGATAAGGCACGATCTAAAGAATCCATGCAATTTGCAGTGTTCTAGAGATAGATCTTTTTAGCTCTGCAACTTTTGTAATTATGTATCCTTCAATTCTTAAATCCTTGTGAGATGTGGATTACTATGCGTTGAGTTTATTTTTTCATTATTATCAAAATTAATGTGAGCAGTGCCCTCATTTGACTTCTTAATCTTCTTTTGGCTAATCAGATTTGTGGATGTCCTGTGCTATTCACCCGCCTGGAAGTGCTTAATCTCTCTGGAAATCATCTCACTGATGCATGTGGTTCATACCTGTCAACGATCTTGAAAATTTGTGAAGGTAAATGGCTTTCCATGCTGCTCAGTTGTTTAAAATGTCGTCTTTTTATAGCTCAAGGTCTGGATATTGGTTCTTTGTTTTTTCTTTAAAATGATTATCATTGTTATTCCAAATAGTTGGCATGAGGTTCTGTTCATATATGATAGTCCAATATCAGCCCACCATCTGTTACATATGCTTGGATGTTGATTCTTGTACTGCATTGGTCTCCCTGTTTCTTCTGCTGATAGGTGCTCCTTTTTTTAGCCCTTTACAGCTTGAATATAGAAAATTGTTCTATCACATCTAGAACGATCCAGAAAGTTGCTGATGCACTGGGTGCAGAATCTGCTCTAGCTCAACTTTGGATAGGTACACTTGGCAAATAGGTCAATTAAAGTCTTCAATGTACTCTTCTATTTGTTGCAAAAAGAGTTTTATTACGTCTCACTTCTTCGGCAGGATACAACAACCCACTAACTGGGAATGCTATCATTAACTTATTGGTCAAACTTGCTACTTTGACAAGGTTTGAATAAATATTGAACTAAATGCTTTGTTTTTTTCACTGTAAATGTAGTGCGCCTCTGAATTTCATATTTTAATATGAAATTGATTGCATGCACTTTTTTGGAGCTGAATCTGAATGGTTTAAAGCTAAGCAAACCTGTTGTAGATAGCCTCTGCCAACTTGCTAAAACCTCGTGTTTGACGAATCTAATGCTTGGGAGAACTGGTATAGGAACTGTGAGTGAACCATTTGTCACTTATGTCTTCTGTTATTCTGGAACTTAAAAAGCACTTTTAACAATTTTTTTTTTCTCTTCGGGTGACTTTGATTTGATGTCATGTATAGGATGGGGCCCTACAGTTAATTGAGTCATTGTTCAGTGGAGCTCAAGAATCCGTGAAACTTGACCTGTCATATTGTGGACTAGGGTCTACTTGCATTCACAAATTTGTTTCCAATGTTAGGCTAATACATGGCATTCTTGAACTGAACCTCGGCGGAAATCCTATTATGCAAGAGGTTTGTTCTACATCAGTTATTGATACTTTAACTATTGCTTATCATTTGTTTGGTATGCAGTGTTAATCTTTTACTTGATATGATATTATTTTAGTCTGTTTCTCATGAAATATGAATCTCTGTTAAATGCCTTTCATACATTTCCCAAGTATGGTAGATCTGATGCTTTCGCTAGGTACTTGAGATGAATGCCTTTTATTTTCTTTATATAATAGATTAGAGGCACAATTCTAGTCTTTTCATCTATGCATCTAAGTAATTACTTTAAAGAAGAATATAATGGTCATGAATTTGGATTCTAGACAAGTTGTACAGATGAAATGCAAGTTACTTTACTGCATTTGATTTTTACTTCACTGCTTTCTCTATGTCAAGGAATGTAACTGCAAGTATGAACACAGGGTGCCAATGCATTAGCATCACTGCTTACAAATCCTCAATGTTGTCTAAAAATTTTGTTGCTAAACAAGTGTCTGCTGGGGCTTACTGCAGTTCTTCAACTGCTCCAGGCACTAGCAGGTTTGAGACATGAAGCACAATCTGATTTCTCATGTTATTCCTTCCAGTTATTCATTTTCTCGTTGGTTTTATTCTCAAGCAGATAATGACACTCTCGAGGAGCTCAATCTTGCTGATAACAGTGAACTGGATAAACAGTTAGTTTTACAGCACAACATAACAGCAAATGGGAGCTCAGAAATTTTACAGCCCAAGCTCGGTACATCTGCATATTCACTCAAGAAGGGTATATCCAAGGAACCTGACATTGATCAATCGGATTTATGTCTCATGAACACTAATTGCCATCAGCTTGAAGTTGCTGATAGTGAAGATGAAGAAACCAGGACAGAAAACGGGGCATCTGGCTTTGAAAATAGTTGCACGAGCTCATTTCAAAAGAATTCATCATTCGGGTGCCAGTTCACTCGAGCTTTCAGCTGCCATCAGCATGTCAAAGCAGTTGCAACTACTAGATCAAAGCAACAATGGTTTCTCAACCCAAGGTGCCGAAATATTATATTCTGCATGGTCATCTAGATCAGGAGCTGGTTTGGCCTGGAAGCATATCAAGGAACAGACAGAACATTTTTCAACAGAGGGAAATAAGTGTTGCAGAGTAAAGCCCTGCTGTAGGAGGAATTCACGTCCTTACTAAATTTTCTACACTTACAGCTTTGAGCAGGTAACCATGTATACCCTCTTTTGCAAGAATCAAATTCACTTATGGTTTAGAATCCAAAAGTCAACCCTGTTATGAATGTGATTTATTCCAACTAGATATAGTATCATATATGTACTGGATCATAGTCGGAATCATGTGGTAAAATGCATTCATGTAGTAATATCAGCCATATTTTCATCAACAATTTTACTTAATTGTTAAATTGTAGGAACATATCTGCTTGTGTTCAGAACAATGCAACAACTAACGAGAGATGTACAGAATTAAACAACCTTGTGACTTTTTTGCCAATAGTTTGTTCAAGTACTATCCAGGAACAGCGAGTGTTAACTTGCTCGATGATGATTGTGTTATAAATTTATAGAATTTATTTTCTCTTTTTTTGGTATCTTTTTTTTGGTTCAAATTCACATGCATCTTACTAATATACGACTTATGATGCCAACCTTTTTTTTTCTTCTATATTTCAATAAATTACACTTTCAGATTTGGTATTGTATAGTTATTTTATTTTGGGTAATAGTTTAGTGTAAAATTCATGTCATTTGTTATGTTAATTAAGATTTGAATTTTCTTTTTTTAGAATATTACAACAAATGCACTGATTTTTACAGTCAAGATATTCGAGGTGAATCTAACCCACTAAAAAAAAGAAATCTACCTCTTCTACTCCTACACAGAAAATGACTCAAATTTTGATTCTCAAATTGAGAACCAAGGCTACCAATCACTCAGTTCAGAAGTGGTGGATTCGAATTTTTTTTTATGTGGCATTATTTTATAATCCAAGGATCAGTGAACACTGATAGATCTCCCATTCACCACTCTCCACCTTATACCCTTTCATAGCAAATCTCGCCCCCTATTAAGCTTTGCCATAAGAATGAGCTTCCCCTTTGACTACTTGCAGTCATGAAACTGGAGCTAAGATAATATTTTTCCTTCAGAATTTTACTTGGCAATGAGTTCGGACACGTTAGTGTTCTCTAATGTGAATCTCATAAAAAAAAAAAAGTTAAATTTGACGCTTAATGAAGTTCATTTGTTAGGGATCATTCTATTTCAAGTTCGCAAACAAACAAAAACAAAGATTTTGACCTATTATCTATAAAGAAATAAGAACTTGAGGTATGAGAAATTAAAGAGGTAGATGCCACACTTAAGAAAAACGAGAAAGATTGTAAGTGATAAATCAAGGATGAATGTCATAAGAAAAATTTTTGATAAATTTTAAAAAGTTCTTTGAAAAATTAAGAAAAAACTTTCAATAATATTAATGTCATAAACTCTGAATTCCTATTAAAATTATAGTGCTTTATATAGTCGAAAGAAGAAATAAATAACAAGTATATTAAGAAAACAAATTTTTCAGTATTTTTATTCTAAAAGTAACCTAAAAATAAAAAAAGAAAAAGAAAATAAGAATCTCATAAAGCTGTGTGAACAATAATGCATTAATAATAATGCGTGACTAAGGTCAAGCTAACTTATATAAAATTAAAAGATCTAAGAAAATAGGGAAAAAATTAAGGAAGGTCCAAAATTAAGAAAGTCTTTAAATGCCAAAATAAGAAAATTATATGTGTTAAATCTTTTTTCTTAAATTGATATTCGTCTTATTTTGTTCTTCATGTAAATTACTCAAAATAAAAAAAACCTTGAATTATTGACAAAGTGTTGATCATCTTGAATCGAGGTGAGGGCTCTCTTTGCTCTAATTCAACGCCAATGAAGAATTGTTAAAGGGGCGTAAAGCATATAAATTCCATCCTTGGAAATTTCTAGTTAAAGGGAAGTAGTTTACCTCAGCAACTAAGAAGGATTGGCTCAATTTGGTCAGATAAGTGTTTTGAACATATTATAAACTTGATATGCTCAATTAACCCACTTAATGATTCTTTCAATTTCTTGGTTTTTGCTCTTGTCATTAGACCCTTATGGATGCTCAATGGATCTTGTGATGGTTTGGCAACTTGATTCGCATAATTTCATAACATTGTTTTGCCATTAATAATTGGTTAGAGTCAATAGATTTTTTTGAATCCCAAGAGGCCTTCTATGAAAGGGACACATAAACCTTCCTATTTGATCTAATTTGTCTTATCGTTCCTTCATTTGACCCCCACCAATAGGATTGTATTAGTTAAGTAATTCAATGAACAACTAAATTGGGTAAGCAAAAAACTGACATAGATAACTAAACTACCTTTATTAAGATCATCCTCCTTATGTAAGAAAGAAGTTTCCCCTTCCATAAATGTAAACAATGCCAAATGCGATCAATAATATGTTGGAAGGAAACTTTTCTATTTAGGCCGGTCAATGGTGGAAGTCCTAGGTATCGACCATATTTTGCATGCAACTATAGTCTAAACATACTTAAGATGGTTTATCTGTCTAAATCTGGCACATTTTGACTGAAGATAGCGATTGGTGTGTGCTAAAATTGTTGGGGTGTTGTTAAATCACTAGGGTGCTTGCATGTGGGATGTGTTCACCATACAAACAATATACATATCTCATACATATATATGCACAACGAAAGATTATATACAATGAACACATAAAATACATATTTAATAAACTGAAATTCGAGATTGAGAAATATCACCAATGAAACCTTTGGATTAATTTTGCTTGAAGTCCAACATGAAATGAATCTTTGATCAATCCTAGCAATCAACAAGGGTGGGTTTGATTGTCTAGAATGGCAGTATGTTAATCTAGCATATTTGTTTAACTCTTAAACATTATTCAAAGTTAAATTATTTAACTTAATTAAATTTATTTTTTTCTTTTATTCAACTCTTAAATAAATAAAACAAATCTCCATTTTAGTTATTGCATTTAGTAACCATTTGTCTAATTTGTTTTGTTGTTCTAACACTTAAACCACAAAACATAGAATTTCAATTTCTCAAATTAAAATGGCTCCCAAAATGCAAAACCTAAAATCTAAATCAATTATCAATTTTGAATTTTATTTCACTTTATATACTAATGCATTAATTTCAAACTAATTTGAATTTCATTTGTATTTTATTTGGCTTAACCTAACTTTAATTAACATTTAACCATAGTTAGATTATTTTAACTTAACCTTTAAGTTAATAAATATTTAATTAATTTAACTATAGTTAACTAACTTAACCATAGTTAGGTTAACCTTTACTTAAACATTAAGTAAAGTTAACTAACTTAACCATATGGTTAACTTTTAACCTTAGTTAAGTTAAATCATTTATTTAACAATTAAATAAATAAATATTTGTTTTTATTATTTAACAATTAAATAATCATAAAGTGAAATTACTTTTATATCCTTACTAGGTTACCAAGTTAACCAAAAGTGGGTTCCACCATTTAACTATATACTTTAGTTAACGTAACCTTAGTAAATTATTGAATTATACTGTATTGAACAATTCAATACGGTACACTGCCCAAATGCTCAAAGAATACATTTCATATTGGGACTCTCTAGTTCCACACCCGATTTGTCAAATGAAACTATTCCATTAATTTGTAATCTATGCCCCACGCATACGTTACGAATATTACAAATCAGCGTGTCAGACCATACAAGTTGAGGTCATAATATATACGTATAATCCTTCCATCATTTATACCCTGGATGTGCGGGGATATAGATCAGCACCGTCAAATTCCTATTTACTCATCCATAATCTTATCTCCAGATTCGTATCTCGATAAACAATATACGCAAACACTTTTGCTATATTGTTTAACCCTGTGGGAAACTCTTTTCCTAGGTTTATAATTGTGGCCACAAGACTTTATGAAATACAATCTCGGAGCATCGGATATACAACTTACCTACGTAAGCTGACGGATCCCGTATCTATGCACACCGGACTCCATGAGTATCGGATCATACTCAACGGCACATAGTGGTCAGACCATGAAAGGTCTCAGACATATGTGGAACCAAAGCATGATGAATCACTCACAAGACCACCGTAGCGCTCAGGTCAAAGGACCACGAATACTACTCAACTCGAGAGGACCTTCCTTTGACGGTTTCTTAGGATATCTATTGGGGTCCTCATGAGTCTGTTCAGTATCCAGTCCTAGTCCTGACTGGATACCCGCATGCCTATACAAGATCTAAGCTCATGGTCAGCTAAGAACAACCATCTGAACCAGTCAGATATAGACATACACTAATCTATATAAAGTGAATCACCGATAGACCCGCATTGGTGATTATAGATCAGGAACATTATCTTTGAGACACACTTATATAATGATATTTCTTAACACCTATTGCAACTCTTTGCAACTATATCATTACAAGTATATTCTCAGGTCTTTGTCCCATTATAGACAAGGTTCTAACTCTTTAAACCTCGTTGACTCTTATAACCTGCTAACTCTTAACAGTGCTAACTCTTAGCATTTATAACTCTCAGCTTTGCTAACTATTAGTTCTGGTCTAAACTCTTTTAAACCAGATCTGAACTCTTTCAAATCAAACAATGTCTATAATGTTACAAGCATTATACCATATTAATATGATATTAACAATCTTTATTCGAATTGTTTATTGTATAAATATTAACAATTAATATTCATACAATATTAGAATGGCACGTGAGCACCAGCTCCAACAAAAATAGCTTAGCGTAAGAGTATGCTATCGTATCAAGTATTATAGGATTTAAGTCCAGATCATCGTTTCCACAAAGACAATAACCTATTTCTTTCAATCAATTACTAAAATTACTCTACTTTACTTTTATCTAAGAATTGATAAATATGGATTTTAACTAATTTAACTTATATTATCAATTTAAGCCTAACTTAATATCAAAAGCAATCAAAGATTGAATTCATTAGTTAGAAGCAATCTAGGGTTTTGACTTATCCCCTAATATTTCATTAAATTCACTAATTCCTTAATTATTCTCTTAATACCAATTGTTAGCTAGACTCTAATATCATCATAGGCCTCTATCGATGATCGAATGACTATATCACGCCCTAATAATTACTTATATGTCTATGATAATCCGAGTAGGATGCCAATCATTAAGAATGGTTCTAAATTAAACCATATATGTCACCTAAGTATATGTCTATCCTAAATGAAACTCATAATTGCTATCCAATGATCATTTATCAAACTATCTTAAGCAAAACATATGAATTCGTCTGTCAAGTTCATCATGGTTCCTTAAACATTCAAGATATTGATCAAGTATCATGAAAATATTAAACACAAGATAAAGTGAATCAATTATACTATATTAAGTTTATAACTAAGAGTTTATGAAATTAAACTACATAATAGGTTCAAAAAGTCAACTCTAGATTAAAAGAGTTTAGCTCATGATTAACCTAAGAGTATTAAAGTAAATATTAGAAACATCATGAACAAGATCATCTAACGAAGAAAAGAAAAGTAATAACACAAGTGACGTCCTGGGTTGCTTTTCTTTCTCTTGACTTGAATTCACAAAACGTCCTTTTGAAATCTTCAATTATTGTTTTGATATCTTGATTTGTATATGAATCTGTTTGCTCTAAGTTTTCCTTTGAAATTATGTATGTTTTGGCTATGAAAAATATGCTTTTATATGTGTTTGGAAACCCTAAGGTCAAGGTTATTCGAATCTAAGTCAAAATAGGATTAAAAATGAGGTCTTTTGCTTGTCGCACGGGCATCGCAACACCCAACTTTCTGCATTAGACGTTGTAGCACCCAGCCTTGGGCGTCGCGGCACCCAGACCTAGGTTGGGTTATTGCTTATTTTAAGTGCATCTCGTTCGTTTCTTATCTGATTCACCTCTCGTTTGTTCTTGTTCATCACATTTTTTTTCATGCACCTATTTATATAAAAAAATATGAATAATTAGTTAAATATTCATAATTTAGAGCAAAATACCCAAGTCGAAGTACTAAATATACTATTACACTTATGCCCTTATCAAATACCTTCAAACTTAAGATGTTCTCATCCTTGAGCAAATAAAAACAAATATAAACTAACTCTTAAACAATCAATTGAATGGGTCTATCAAAAATTTGTATAATTGTCTCAAAAGTTGAATTACACTTATAAAATCTTTAAGATTAAAAATTACTTATAATCATCCCATATTATAATCAGCATAATTAATTTTACCTTATAATTATTCACTTGTGAGTGTGTGCGAAGCTATTTATCTGTGCATCAATTGTATTTAAAATAATTCATTCTACAAGAAAGATCAAGACCGAAACAATTGTCTATATGCTTATTTTTTATAGCAATCTTCACTAATGTAGGATAACTATATAACAAAAGATCAAATAGGGATTTACATAGCTTGTAATAAAAGGTTTAGGTTAGGATGAGAAATATTAGGAAAATTTAAGTTCAAATTGTACCATAAGTATAACCTTCTTGTCTCCAGATCAATTCTTCATTTCTTTCTTAAACTACACCCTCAAACTTATTTTCTTTGTTCCCATAATTTTTAGCAACTCAATCAATCCAAACATGGCCTACAATCATCTCTTTTGCTATATACGTCTTAAAATTTTTCCTCGAATGCTAGTCAAACAAGTTCTAGATATTGGGCGACTCTAATTACTTTCTTAATATGAATAAATATATTTTACATTAACAACTAACGAACATTTAATAACTTTAGTGTGCAAAGTGTTTAAAATGAACAACCACAAGCTAATTGTAAGTGAATTTAATTACATTATATAGGATGAAGATAGTAACTAATAAGTCTAAAGAATTTATAACTTTTCAACTCAATTTTTTTTTATCATCGACTATAAATTCTTTTCAACCCATACAAAAGATAATAAAAGGAAACAAACAAAATAACAACTAAAAATAAAATATCAAAGCATGAAAAAAAATAAAAAAAAATAAACCTAAAAACTAGGAAGTGTTTTCCCTGCCTCCTAGCTTAAAATAAGCCATGTTCCTATAACGGCACCAAAAGAACAAAATTGGAACACTTTTCTTTTGTGAGGTAAGACTCAACCACCATCCTGGTTGTCCTTCATCGCCTCATCATCCTCCTCGTCGGCTTCCTCATCATTATTTTCATCCTTGGTTGGGTTTGTAGGAGGTGGTGGGTATGGATAGTAGAGAAATAGTGGGAGCACACTGGTGTCCATCACAAAATAAGCCAAGGTAAACCGCAGTATATGATCTTAATAAACAGCATGTCTTGCCAGGTGAGTCTCTATATGGTTAAAATGCTTTGCAATGGAGGATGGTAGTGGTAACCGTTGTTGGATCGGTTGTGCAAGAGGCTGACCCTGTGGATCTAGTCCATTTGCAATCTGGTTGTCAAACCATTGTCAAAGACGTGAATTAGGTGGAGTAACTCTTCAAAGAGTGCCCACTCAACTCTAGCTCGGGCACATAGAGCATAAATCAAGGATGGGGCAATAGAGACCCATTTTTGTGTATCTGATAGCGTGTAATATCTTGTCCTTGATCACTTTTCCAATATCGATTGATCAACTTGTCAAGATAACATATAGAAAAATGGACCTTGGTGCTGTGATTGAACTATGGTGTCGTACTGGCATAAGGCGTGTTGTAATAAAATTGTGCTATACTTTGTACTCACATTGCATATAACATGTAGGAAATTCTTTTTGAATACTCCCTTTGAATTCCTATGCGGTAGCTGGTGCTAGGAAATCGATGATGGCATTGTAGTCAAGCTTTTTCACAAGCTCATCATAGTCACAGTTGCGTAAGATTGATGTGCCAAAGAACTCATTAATTGACGTGCTAGTGAATTCTACATAATGTCCCCGCACACAAACTTTTAAACTTTGATGTTCTTGGGCATTAGCATAGAATTATTAAACCACATGTATAACTGTTGCTTCGAGCTGGGTGCACAACCTTTCCCACCTCCTATCCTCAATAATCTAAGTTATGTTAGGGTGCTGAATTGGTGCAAGTTGAAAACCCCTTTTTGGTATGGCTTTCCGTTTGATGAAAAATGTATTAGGATTGTTGAAAGCTTTTTCTAAGACAAACTTGTTTGTATTATAAGTAGCGGATGAAGAAGCACTAGACTCCTTTGATTTGCATGAAGGCATGTTGACGGTACCTAAAACAAAAAATTAACACTCCCAAATTTGTAAACCATATACTTCTCATTATGTCTTCATTCACAACTTCAAAACTTCATGTAATGTTAATTAAATCATACCATTAATCAACGAGGTGACAAAACCATGTAATTGCATGATATATGTAGAACAAATTAACATAAATCAATACTACATGATCTCAACTTAATCAAGTTCATAACCTTAAAATAATTGTCTCTATAACACAACACCAAAAGCAATCACCTATTAATATGACAACACCACATGACAATAACAATACCACAACACCCAACTAATCATAATCATGTCATAATCGAGCAATGAAATCGAGCAACAAAATTTCCTCATCAATCCATCCAAATAACATCTTATTCATGAAAATAATATCAATAAACAAATCTTAGCTAAATATAATGAAGATTAAGAACATAAAATTTAAGAATTGATAATATAAATAGTCATCCCCATATATCCAAGAGCAATTTTTTAAATGTTAACAAAACAATCATCAATAAGTGTATGATATGGAATAATAGGCATAACTTTAATGATGAATGTTGTTGTAATGCCTAATCCCCTAAAAATAATGAAGCAAATTGGTACCTTATAGGCAAATTTGAAAATTGGGATAGTTGGTGTTCTTAGAGAAATTCGAAGCTTAATGAGTGAATTTGAATGTGTTTTGTGGTTTGATTGTGTATTAGGTATATTTTTCGATGGATTTTGGGAGTGAGGTGTTAATTGATGGATTTGGTATGGGATTTTTACTTGAGGATTTGGGGTTGGATATCTAGGGTTTATAGTGTGAGAAGTAAATGTGTAGATAAGGAGAAAAATGGGGGGGGGGGTGAAGATTTAAAACCTTTTCCCCGTGTTGGCGCAACACTGGCTTGCCAGTGCTGTGGCACTATACTCTTGGTCTAGTGCGCTATAACGCTAGCAAGCCAGCGCCACGACGCCCAGACCTAGGCACATGGCTAATATTTGATAAAGGCAGCACCGCGACACTAGAAATCCAGTGTTGTGGCACTGGGATGTCAGTGTTGTGCTGCTAAGTGTTTACCTATTTTTTTATTTAAAGTAAAGCTTCTAAACATAAAAATGCAAGATTAATGAAAATTAACTAAAATAAGAGAATTAAAACTTAAAAATTAAAAACAAAAGATACTAAGCTTTGGTTGCCTCCTAATTAGCGCTTGGTTTAATGTCTTCGCCTTAATGTCATGATCCTTTAGTTACTTAGGTTCAATCAGATCGACGTTGACTTTCTATTAGTCGATGTACCCTCCCTGATAATGTTTGAAGTGCTGGCTATTTACCGTAAAATAAGCTTGAGCATTTTGATCTTTTATTTCAACAGCTCCATATGGACATACATTGATGATTTGGAATGGCCCAGGCCATTGAGACTTGAGTTTCCTAAAAAATAACTTTAGTTGTGAATTGTGAGTAATACTTGTTGTCTTTGTCCAAATGATCATTGAAATATCTTCTTATAATGTCATTGTTTCGTTCTTTCCTTGTAAAGCTTGGCGTTCCCATACGCTTGTAAATGAAACTTGTCCATGGCGTTAAGCTAAAGTAAGCATTTTGAGATCGAAATTAAGGGCTTTAATAGCTTAATATGCTTTGTGTTCCAACTCCAAAGGTAGATGACAAGCTTTTTCAAATATCAAACGAAATAGAGACATATTAATAGGGGTTTTATAGGCAGTGCGATATGCCTATAAAGCATCATCTAAATATAGTGCCCAATCTTTTTGGTTTGGCTTAACTATCTTCTTCAAGATACGCATTATTTATCGATTGGAGACTTCAACTTATCCGCTTGTTTGGGGATGATATGCAGTGGCTAATTTGTGCTTGACCCTGAGATGAAAAGTATTTATTACAAAAATACATGCCCTCATCACTTATGATCACTCTCAGGATTCCATATCTTGTGAAAATGTTCTTTTAAAAGAACTTAATCATTACTCTAGCCTCGTTTATTGGTAATGTTATTGTTTTTACCCATTTTGAAACGTAATCCATCGCTATAAGGTTATATGTATTATTGTGAGATGGTGAAAATGGTCTCATGAAATCTATGCGCCAAACGTCAAATATTTCTACTTCCAGAATATTTTGTTGTGGGATTTTATATCTTTTGGAGATGTTCCCTATTCGTTGGCATCGATAATAACCTACAACAAATGAATATGCATCTTTAAATTGTTGTGATATGGTGTGTGATGTGTATAGATGTATATAATTTTAAAATTAAATACGCAATGGAAGTATTTATACATATTAAACAATATGTAACAAACTCAAGCATGTAATCACATGTATGATCATTCAAACACATATATATCTCATATATATTTTTTCATGCATGATATAAAATGAATTATAAATAAATAACTTACCCGGATATAAAGGTAGCTTTACAATTCTTCAAGAACTCCAAGCTTCAATTTGTTGAGCTCATCTTGAAGTGTTCTCTTGCACAATTCTAGTTCACAACTAAATCCGGTGGGATTGTGAAGCTAGAATGGCAGCCTTGAATTTCCAGCAAATGATTATTTTAACACTTAAAATAATTTTTCCTTATGAATGATTACTACCAAGAGATGAGAAGAATTATGTGTTTTCTATAGTTCTTTACAACTCTATATGTTGTACCTTGGTAAGCCTTTGCATTTTCTCTCAACACTTTGAGAAAAACACTTAGGAAAAGCTCTCAATTCTCTCTCCTTTCTCCTAGAACGAATTTCACTCTTTCTTGCACAAATTGAACTCTTTCAATTCTTTCTTAAGTGCAAAGAATGATTTCTCTTAGTGCTCCACCACCACTTAACCATGTCTGCCATTACAAACATTAATCTATCATATTTTTCACTCACCAATTTGATTCAACCAATTGAATCAATTTCTAGAGAGTAAATGGCATTTAATCAATGTTAAGTGGTTTTACCACTTCCTTAGTGCATCATTTAAGAATTACTAAGTGGTCAACATTCCTTATTATTAATAACAAGTGCATTCTCCATTAGTAAATGGTGTTTGCCACTTATTCCAATTAATAATAATAATTTGATTAATATATAAAATATTAATAATTCAAAACTATTTTGAATATTTACATTTACCATATATGTATTTACCAAGTAAGGTAAATAGGTAAATACATGGTAAATTATTTATGGAGCAAGATTATATCACTTGTCAATTTCTTATTGGTTAACAACTCTTGTAAACCAATAATGTGTATTACCTTCAATTATTGACAAGTAAATAATAAAAGGAACCTTGAAACACTTTTCATTTTACTGGAAATTGTTGGATCAATTGTTCAATCCAATTCGCTGCCCCAGTACACAACGAGTACACTTCATATTGTGAGACTCTCTAGGTCCATGCCCGATTTGTCATATGAAACTATTTCACACGTCTGTGAATAATGTCCCACACACATGTTACAGATATTACAAAACGGCGCATTAGACCATACAAGTTGAGGTTATAACATATTCGTATAATCCTTCCATCATAAATATCCTAGAAGAACGGAGATATAGATCAACACCGTCAAGTCTCCATGTGCTCAACTATTAACTTATCTCTAGATTTGTATTTCAATAAATAATATCCGTAAACACTTTCACGATATTATTTTCCCAAGAAATTCTTGGATGTCTGCTTATGGCCATAAGACTTTCTGAAATACAATCTTGGAGTTGCAGGATATTTTACTCACCCAATTGAGTTGATGGATCCCATATCTGTACACACCGGACTTCATGAGCATCGGACCATACCCAGCGACACCCAGCGGTCAGACCATAAAAGGTATCTGACATGTGTGGAACCAAAGTATGATGGATCACTCACAAATCCACCGTGGCACTCAGGTCTAAGGACCACGAATACTACTCAACTCGAAAGATCCTCCATTGACAGCTTTATGGGATGTCTATTGGAGATCTTTGTGAGTCTGTTCAATATTCAGTCCTTACTGAATACTTGTATCTCTATACGAGTTTTCACTAAACTCATGGTGTGCTAAGACTAACCATCTAGACTATCCAGATATAGACATACACTGATCTATATTTATTAAGGTCTTTACTAACAGACTCGTATTAGTGAAGATAGATCAGGAACATTAAGTTTAAGAATATATTTGCATAAAAACATTTCTTAGCACCATTTGCAACTGATTGCAACTACGTCATTACTAATATATTCTTAGGTCTTTGTCCCATTTCAGACAAGGCTCTAACTCTTTAGATTTTGCTAACTCTTATAACCTGATAACTCTTATCAGTGCTATCTTTTAGCATTTATATATTTTAGCATTACTAACTCTTAGTTCTGATCTAAACTCCTTTAGATCAGATCTGAACTCTTTCAGATCATATAATGTCTAAAACGTTACAAGCATCTTACCATATTTGTATATAAAATAATCAGTGATATATTGAAATCATAATTGTATAAACATAAAGCAAATATTTATACACAAAAGGGATGGCACGTAAGCACAAATCCCAACATAAATAATGTAGACCAATAAAAACCAAATTGAAGTACCTTGGCTGCTGTTTTATCATCCCATTCCATAAGAACTTGTAATTCATTTTCCAACTGCTTTATCTTTTGAATATTAATCAATATTGACTCCGTCTCTAGAAGAGAGTTGATATGCCTTCTAATTTGTCTAATACGGGCAAAGATTGATCCTCTATAGGCAAAATGCCACCTTTACAAGGCTTTAGCACATTTAAGCAATTTATCCAATATTCCCACCTATCCACTTCCACTTCATTTTACATGTATCAGCTTATGACATTGTTCACCATGAAGCCATAATGAAGATGAACCATTTGTGCTATATTTCATTTTTTCCCGTTCCGAAACAAACTTGAGGAGATAACACCACATTGATTGCTCGGTGATTAGAAAAAAAGTCTCGGTTGAATAACTTGGCTTGTGAAAACATTTGTTTCCATGCAACACATAAGAATGCTCTATCCATTCATTCGAGAATAATTCCATCATCCACATCTTGGTCCCTTCCATGTAAACTTAGGACTTGAAAAACTTAAATCAATCAACTTCATCTCCCAAATGACATTTTGAAAATCCACCTTGGAGCTTATGATTCCTGTAAACCCTCTGACCTTGTCTTAGACATATATGATCTCATTGAAGTCCCCTAAGCATAAAAAAGGCAGTGAGTTTATATAACATAATCTCCTCAATAGCTCCCAACTAAATTGACGTTTATGTATAATAGGATTACCATAATATTACCCGCCAGTTATTACCAAAGTCATCAATCACCTGGACATCCACATGATATCAAGAGTAGCCTAGCACTATAATATCCTAACTTATATTCCATAGGATAATCATTCATCCGCCTTTTCTCACTGAATCCACATGAAATCCAAATTGAAAACCCAAATTATTCCTTATAATTTGATTTCAAGGATGAAAACCAAATCAAGGGAATTTTCCAATATGAGTTACCGTAACCCCCTTAATGCATGGGGATTCCCCAAACTCTACATATTCTAGCAAATTATATTCATCATACTTTGTGGAACTAAGCCTCAACCACCACCAATTTAGTAGGATTATATTTTTTTACCACCTCAGTCTCCGAATTCTTGGATTGGTCATCCTTTGTTGCCAATATCTTTTTTACAGGGGTTATACTTTCATTGAAAAAGGTCAGGTCATTCTTCCACTTTATCCTAACAACCACTAAGCCCTATTGCAAGAAAAAACCATACAGATCCTTTTCATTCTGGTCGAACCTCTTTTTTTTCTTTTAAGGAGGAAATCGTCACTTTCTTTCTCAATTCTTGCCTTATTGAATAACAAACTAGATTATCTTTCAATAAAGTTTGGCCATGTAAGAAAGTGAAGTCTTAAAAAAAAAGGAAGAGTTGCTTCAGACAAAGCCTTTGCATTTGATGAGGAGACCACCGACAATAAATTCGCCAAAAAAGACAATCTAATAGAATTTTTATTTTCACATGACTTATGTTAAGAGCCCAATGAACCATACATATCTCTATATTTGTATGATATTGTTCACTTTGGGTCTAAGTCCTTATGGTTTTGCTCTTGAGCTCTACCTAAAATGCCTCATACCGATGGAAATATAGTTTACTCCTTATATACTCATAATTTTTCCTATTTCTTGCAATTGTGAAACTTTGTTTGTTTCTTTAACAATCCTTCCCTCGAACAAAGGACCACTAAGCCTCCCCTCAAATGATATTTCATTCATCTATCTTTCACACAGGAATACCTTGCTCTTAATATTACTCATCTTCACTGCGTTGAGGTAGCACGCTTTACGTGAAATAGCCTCCCCTCAAACGATATTCTATTCGTCTATCTTCCATACAGGAAGACCTTACTCCCAACATTACTCATCTTCATTGCATTGAGATCGCACGCCTTATGTGAAAAATGCTAGAGTACCGCACCACTACTTTGAGAGCCTGCTTTATTAGGTCAACTCTGCATTACTGCGTTGAGAAGACATGCCTTATGTAAAGACTGGGAGCACACCACCACCTGTCTATAGAGCTTAACCATAGATTCTATTGCACGTAAATCGAAGCTTACTAGGCTCACCACCTTCTTGTTCGGCGCTGAAAATTTTCTCCGCAAGACTAACTCTGGGGTATGGCTCTGATACCATTGTTAAAAGTTCAACAAATTACACATATCTCCACATTTATATGATATTATCACTTTGAATCTAAACTTTTATAATTTTACTTTTGAACTCTATTAAAAAAACCTCGTATTAATAGATATATAATTCACTATTTATATATTTATAATCTTTTTTATTTCTTACTAATATAGGACTTTATTTATTTCTTTAATAATTTATTTATAAAAACTCTATCAACTATTAGCTCTAATTCTAAGATTTTTGAAACATTCAACAAATCCTTACCTTCTATGTCAGTCCGAATTTGGTATCAGGTTCAGGATTCTAGGAGGTTGAAAGTTGGAGGGATTCTCAGTCCATTATTATAGCCTTTTCAATTAACACCACATTATGTAATAGATTTTTCCGCTCGTTTGTAACCCAAAATCCACTTGGCCCCTCATCTCCATTCTGAGTTATAGATAAAGTAGACTCCCTAATCCCCTTATTCCCGTCCTAAGTTATAGTTAATCTGAAATCAAAATCCCCTTATCACGCGTTTTCAAATTTGAACTCTGCATCTGATTCACCTGGCCATTGTCTAGCACCCCGATCTTGTGGAGTTTATTCCCATCGTTTCTCTCTGTGGCATCATCAGTCGGCACCGTTCCTCCATCATGATCGTCGTTTGTTCTACGCATCTGCCCCATAGCCAACCCCACTACACCATTACTCCGAATCTCGTTAAAAGGTTTAGTCCGAACATTTGCTTCACGTTTTTGACTCCCCACCGCACGTATATTATCGGAATATCTGTGGTTTCCTGACTTTTTCCAAACTAATGGATACTTCTACAAGCATTCTCTATAAGAGTGGTCCAAAAAATCATTTAACGAGTAAAACTCAGGTAATTTCTCATATTTGAAACTCAGTAAGTATAGTTTTTTCTCCGCACCCAATTTGAGAAAGAGTCCATTCCGCAAAGGTTGGTCAAGGAATAAGTTCACCCGGATTCTCATAAAGTTGCCAGAACAGGAACCATCACTATCCGCATCTGTATTCAAGAACCTGCCAATCTTATTTCCAATTAGTTCTGCAACCTCTAAATTCATATGAATTAGAGGGAGGTTGTGGACCTGTATCCAAAACGGTATTGATCGGAGGTCGGGATCATTAGCCGTTGCCTCTTTTGAAGCTACTTCAAGGGCCAACAGAAATCGGCTAACGTTCCAGCGCTCAAATATTAACACCTTTCTATTCTCTTCTTTATCAAACTCACAAAGGAAGACGTCATCATCCAGCCATCTAAAGCGTAGACCACTCGCCGGACACCAAAGAGTGGCATTTTATTCTGAAAAGCATCTCTTTAGTAGTTCTTCCTTGTCAGCACTCTAACAAATATACCATATTTGGCCGATAACCTGTGTCTTTTGACGATGGATTCGGATATGCCTAACACCTCCTCGTTGTGGCCATTGTTAATTGAGAATGATTGCCATAAAGTTTCAATATCATCCATTAACAGAAACAAGAAGAAAATTGAGTCCGAAATCTGACGAAATTAAGAAAGAACATTAATTTTGTAAATACTGTTGAGTCGCTAGTATTAAATTATTATATGAATATAAAAACTGTGTTAAATTTGAGGTCAAAATTTTCCCCTTTAGCAAATAACATATAATATTTTAGAAAAGATTTTCATTTTATTTTTATCATCACCACCTGAATTATAAATCAAAACTCACTGCAAATTTGAAGTGAGTGAAATTCAATGTCAAGTTTTTTATTTAATGTGATTGATACAAAGTTGATAGTATAGCGAATGATCGGTAATCAAATGAATGGTTAGTATAAAAAAATATTATGAATAATATTATAGTGACATAATTTGTAGCTCAACTGTGTGTCCAAATTAATGTATTATTAATAAATATTATTTTAATATTATAATTACATAATTTCTAACTTGATTTTGTATCTGAATTAAAGTATCACCAAATTATTATTTTTATTTTTTAGGTAATTGAAACAAATTAAGTTGATAGTATAACAAATGACATGATCCATAGGCAAATGAATGATTAGTACAAACATTTGTGAATAATATTATAGTTATATAATTTGTATCCAAATTAACGTGACCCTAATTAAGAAATGATATATTAAAAGCTTTTCTCATATGATAGACTTTCTCTATAATTGGAATACAAATAGGATAAAAACTATGTTAATATAGTATCACTAAAATTTATTAATATTTTTTTAAATATTATTGACTTCTACTAAATACAAGGGTTAATGGCCAAACTGAGACTCTTGAGGCTAGCCCCAAAATACTACAAATTTTGCTTGTTGAATATGCTCTTAATCATTTGAGGGGTAGTAAGCTACTTGTATTTTACTTTATATAATTCGGCCGAATTTATGGTGCAAATTATTCAGTAATTACCTATGTTTGTACCTTTCTTCATGCAATGATTTATCACTACACATAGTGGAATTGGTAAGTAATGTTAGGTATAATCATGCCAATAGTAATTATGCGATGAATGCAATAATTCCCAATACTAGTACAAATTCACTGCATTTCAATGATGAAATAATGTTTTTTAGTGCATAATAATGTCACACAACGTGTATATATAACATTATACTTATGTTATAAAGGAAATTTATCATTTACCTCCTAATAGATTCTCTAACTATCAAAAATTTATATAATATTTGATCATATTTATAAAAAAACTCTTGTCATTATAATTGTAATAATATAAATTAATTTTAGAGAGGTATATTTTTATTTAAAAAATTAGCAATTGCGTCTGTATAATATTAAATAATAACAATGCACGGTATAAATTGTAAAATTAACACTTTAAAACATAATTTTAAATAGTTAAATAGTACTGCATAAATAGTAAATTTACATTGTGCTACAATTGATAACTTTTCTCTATTTGTTAAATTAATATGACGACTAATATTGAATATATATATTTTTACAAAAATATATACATTTATATTA
Organism: Ailanthus altissimus; assembly: GCA_946807835.1. Lineage (NCBI taxonomy): Eukaryota > Viridiplantae > Streptophyta > Magnoliopsida > Sapindales > Simaroubaceae > Ailanthus > Ailanthus altissimus. The sequence goes on along the minus strand of OX327706.1, from coordinate 11,478,110 downwards.
AATAATAATTCATAATATAATGAAGTCTCGTTTTATTCTTATTAATTATTTGATAGTACAAGTATACTAATGTTATTGTTTATACAGTGCATTTTTATTGTTTGATATTGTATAGACATAATTATTAACTTTTTAAATAAAAAGATTATTATACCTCTTCAAAGTTAATTTATATTATTTCAATTATAAATAAATGGTATTTACCTTGTTATAAATGAATTTTTCTTCACATTTTTTTCTTTTTGGCACAAAAGATGAATCATCATATATAACAATTGAATTGACAAATTTTTTTTTTTCAAATTTAGAAAATAGAAATTTCCCTAAATCTTTAATAAGGTAGGCATAATTTTCGGATGGATGAATGATGGGTATCTTTAATTTTTTTTTACTTTTATTTTTTATCTCTAGATGATAATTCATTTCATGCGGTAGAAATTAAGCTATAATTATCCCAATAGTAATTCCACAATGTGCCACAATAGTGTAATAATTGAATTACATACATTACTTTTCTTTCAATGGTAAATCATTGCATCTATTGCTTTGTACATAATAATGTGACAACGTGTATATACCATGATTGTAAAGTATTGTAAATGTATGCTTTGCTCAACATTTTTACAGGACATAAAACAATCATCGTCATTTATAGTAATTGTATTGGTAAATGATGTGCCACATTCATATGAATGCTACATGTAAAGTTTTGAAACTTTCGAAATTATTAAAGAAAAATATACGAATCTATTTATTTATCGGCGTAATTTATGAACTTAATTTTCGGATGGATAAAAAGATTATTCTAATGATCATTTATTCTATCCAATGGAAATGAACTTGCAATAATATCAAATACGTTTTCTTTTATATATATAGAGAGAGAGAGAGATAATTGAAACTCTGGAGATTTTTTTTAATATAAATATTATATTACAAATTTCAAATCTTAATATAACAACTCAAAGACAATTAGTTATAATATCGGTCAATAATTGACGTTTATAAATTAAAAAATTATCTTCTAACAATTAAAAAAATTAAAAATTTGTCCTAATTTTTTGTCAAAATTATATAAACTTTGAACAAACATCTGAGTGCAAATGTATTTTCACTTGAACCGCATTGTATTTTACCATTTAAGAATTTATAATTATATTTGATAATCAATTTCGTGCACACGAATTTGACATCATTCAAGATAATTAACTGTAAATGGGGTGTCATGCACAAATGAACACGATAGATTCTTTAGTTTTTAAAATTTTTGGGTAATCTAATATACATTATGGTTAATTACTGGCTCAAATTTCACTTATTTCCATGAAAATGATATTCATTTCACTTTAATGATTTGGGTTTCCACCAAAGTCATGTAAATACATCATGGATGTGCTAGTGGTTACTCGATTAACGTTGATTACCACTATCACATGTGCAAAGTTCCCCCACAGAACCCCGCCCCACTTCTCTTCTTTAGTGATATAATTACTTGTTTAATTGAAAAATATTTTCTCTAATGAATGCAATTTTTATATGTAGCTCATATTAGTGATGTTTTGTAATTAAGTATTATTATATATACAAATTAATTGAACAAATTTATTTATATTATTTAAAATGGTATAACATAGTTAGAAGAATAAATATAAATCATGTGATAATAATTTAATTAATCTTATTATATTGCATCAGGTAGTATGTATGAGATTGTATAATTTAGTTTATATATATAGTATGATTCTTTTTAATTAATAACGTTGAATGTATCAAGAATTGTTTTTGTTTGGAAAAGATTATTAATATATGTGTCATTTTCTCATACAGTTATTTGCATGTTTTAAAATGTGGACATCTAAGATTATGCACAAATAAATTAACCTTTATATAAATAAATAAATAACTAAATATTTAGATTTAAGAAATATGCAAACGATCATATTTTAAAAACGTGAGAATTTTTATATATTTCATATATATTAATTTTAATGACAAGTTAAAATATGACATCAATTGCTATACATTCAATATGAATGTGTTAATAACAAAATGTTAATATATATGTTAATTCAGAAATTTGGACAATTTTTAAGTTAACGAATTAAATTTTTTTATTGAAAAATCATTGCTCAAGATTAATGAAACAAAGATAAGTAATTGAAGATAAATTAATGTATAGTGATTCAGCCCAATTTAAATATACGTCTATTTTATTAAGTTTTATGAGTTCACTCATATGCAATATTTAATAAATATTTTATATTATAATTACAAGGTATTAGGTATATTATAAAGAAAATAATAAAAGAAAATTTTGTTGAAGTTGTTATAAAGAGAAAAATGACGCATGAGTCTTTTGTGACGGTTAATTAGTCGTCGCAAAAAGGTCTATTTCTTTTTAAAATTTTAAATTTTAAACAAATATATTAGAATAACAAAAGTCTTATCATATTTTTTTAATTTAATATTTTTAAATAAATATATTACAATATCATTCAAAACATATTAATAACATCCAAAATATATTAATAACATTAAAATATAACTATCAAAAATGTATTAATAAGATCCAAAATATGTTAATAACAATTCTGAACTTTTAATATCTATTTAGTTTTTGTACGATGATAGTACTCACTGAAAGCATCTTGAACCTACAAAAAAAATATTCGTATTTTAGTTGTGATTTTACAAGTAAAAAATTAATATTAAATTAAACATTCATACTTGATTATTAATAGACAGCTGAAACCCATGACTATCAAAAAATCGTTGTATCATTGTACGCATCTCATCACATTGATTTTGCAGAACTATATATTTTTCTTGAAGATCATTATAACTGAATTTTAAACAATCTGACTCTGTTTTTACCTGTTTATTGTTTTGACTTGAACTTTGTTGTGTAATATCTGATGGTAATGGACCATGCCCATACGTTTTAGCATATTCATAATTATCGCGTCCCATCACATCAATAAATATTTGGTCTCTTGTAACTTCTATTTGTTCATCATTAGGCAACTTAGACAAACGTTCATTTAATTGACCCTAAAACATTGAAACTTAGTTAGAATATAGAAGTTTAACAATTTTTTAAATATATGACTATTGTAAATTTATATCACTTACAATTATTTTTGGACTGTCTAAATCAACTATACTACCATCAGATTTGGATCGAGTCTCAATAAATACTCTTACGACCTGTCTTTTTTCTTTTTTTCTTCATCTAAAATATTATAAACACATACATACACACAACAATTAACATTACATTCAATACAATAATAAATATCAACATTATTAGCAAATTAACATTACATTCAATATGCACATACATACACACAACAATTAACAATTGTTAACATTATATTACATTATATTACACGTACATACACACAACAATTAACATTACATTCAATATAACAATAAATATCAACATTACATTTACTAACAAACCAATTCAAAAAAATCAATAAGCCTAAATTCAAGCAATGATCAATTTAACAAAACTCCTCACCAAAACAATCATTAAACATATAAAAATATAACTAACATGTTCTCTCTTATTAGCAAATGAAGTTCGACCTATTTTAGGAATTGAAGACACTTGCATACGATTTGTTTTATTCTTCTTAACAATGGCCTACAATACGAAATAATCATGCAAAATATTATTTTATACTAATTATAACTTACAACATTAACTTAAGTTTAGTTAAATTATACCTTAGCTTCCTCATTGCCCCAATCAGCTACAAGTGTCTTCCATTACTTTTCAATAACTCTGGAAGGAATGGATGCAAGATGTTCAGCATTTGTCTTGTCATCATAATACTTACTCTCCAATCGATATTTTCAATCTTTCCAAAGTCTTTCCACATTTTTTAAACTGTGGCTTCTATAAGCATTTAGAGTATTTGTGTTTGCCTACAATATAATATGAATCTAATTATATTATAAAACATGAGCCTAAACTAATTATATGTTATAGTAGTATTTTCTTACCTTTACCTCTCTCCAAATATTTTTTAAGAGATCATCTGGCATGTCAGTTCACTTAACATATGTCAAAGACGTTTTCAATCCATTTTGTGCTATGGTCCCAAGTTGGGATTTGAACTGATTAGAATTTGGACCAATTACCTGCCACGCTGAATTAAACTCTAGATGCATACTATTTTCTGTGCCCCATTCATTAACACCTAGAGCTGAGTCACAATGTGTTGATTCACTTGGTCCTAAAAAAATTCATATTAGTGTGATTTTTCAAATAATGAAAGTTAAAATTAATTATTATACCTTTTTCATCATCTTGTGCAAAAGAACGAGAAGACATAAATGTCTGTCGCTGTGACTCTACCTGCTGTAGAAGTAAGACATCCATAGATGGGCCTTTTTCCTTTTTTAGGTGCCATAACTAGCTGCAATTAGATATCAAAATATATTATTAGAAAACATTCATAAAAAAATTAATATATCAATAAAGTTTATTATTAAAAAAAAGAATGTAATTACTAAAATATATAAGAAAAATATTCATTATCAAAAAATATATAATGACACCTAGACAGGGGGGACGTAATTAGCCTTACCTTTCAAATGCAATCTATTACAACTTACTCAAAACAAATATGTAAAGAAATATCATTCAACATTTTCCATGACATCATTTTCATCGTTATCATCATTATCATCATCATCAATAACATTTGCATCTATTATTGTCCCATTAACTCTTTGCCTAACCCAACTAATATCCTCATCTCGCACATACAAGCTTTCATCCAATTGTTGTTCAACCTAAGGTACTATTGATGGCCTATAAGAAGAATCTTTTGTGTACACATCAAATAAATCTCTAACTGTCATTTTAAGAACAACATGTCAATCTACATTTAAAGAGTCTTTCACATAACAAACTTGCTCTGTTTACCTTGTTGTTCAACTAACCCAACTAATATCCTCATCTCGCACATACAAGCTTTCATCCAATTGTTGACAACCTAAGGTACTATTGATGGCCTATAAGAAGAATCTTTTGTGTACATATCAAATAAATCTCTAACTGTCATTTTAAGAACAACATGTCAATCTACATTTAAAGAGTCTTTCACATAACAAACTTGCTCTGTTTACCTTGCTAAAGTAAAATGTTCATCACCTATTTGATTATTTTTGTATAATAAATGATTGAAATTCATCAAAGGGAATTTAAACTCATCATGCATCCTTCTAATTTCATTATTTACCCAATCACCCTTGAAAAGAACAAACTTCATGTCATTAGTATAACGTATTTCAAGTATATCTGTCAACACCCTATGAAATGTTAAATTGCCTGAGCAAGGATTTCTGTCCTTGCACTCGCATAGCTCATAGTATTAGCTTTTAACACAACACCAAAGTTTTGAGTGGTTCTACTTCTATCATTGTCTTTTATTCAAAATCGAAAGTCATACACAATGTAGCCTTTGAATCTCCGAGCAAGCTGGTCAGGACCATTGGCTAGAATTTTTATTTCTTTAAACAATGTTATATTTGATGTTCGTTGCAAGGCTTGAATATGTATAAACTTATAATTATTAGAAATGACAACAATTGAAGCTTGCATTATTTATGATTTGAGAAATAATTTATGAATCAAAATATTTAGAGAACTTACATAATTCATAAACCATTTGTGAAATGATTCATTATGAACTTTTTGAATATAATGCTTTGCACTACGAGGCGTTTCTCTTGCTAGTTCAGCAAGATGTTGCCTAAACAAAAATTGGATAAGTTACTTTTAGAAAAATAATGAATTAGGGATAAAATTATTTCAATAGAAATAAACAACTTACTCTCGAAATGAATTGACGGCGTCGGTGTTCACTAGCACATACTTATGTGCTTGAACCCATGAAACATCGTCAAGACGAACCTTAACTCCTTTTCCCAAAGGACACCCAAACTTATTACCATAATCATTATTACGAACTGATCGAGTACTTTTAGTTTCCACTTCATTAAGGTATCTTGAACAAAAATTCATACATTCTTCCATTAAATACCCTTTAACAATTGAAGCTTCGGGATGTGCTGGATTGCACACATAAAGTTTTAGAGTTAATAAATATCTATAGTGAAAAGATATTAGATATAATTAACATATGTTTTAATTTTTTTTTTTAAAAGATTTAAAAAATTCCATAACATTGCTAGCCATACCTTTCAATATGATACATCCATCGAAACTATACAGGGCCAGCAAGTAGCACCTCTTCAGCTAAATGAATTAGCAAATGCTCCATGATATCAAAAAATGACATTGGAAAAATCTTCTCAAGATGACAAAGTATAAGTGCAATTCTATACTGAATATAGAATAGATCATTTGGCATATTCACTTTTGAGCATAATTACCTAAAAACGCTACTCAACTCAATCAACACTTCTACAACATTCTTAGGCAATGCTCTACGAGCTGCCACATGAAGTAATTGTTGCATTAATATATGATTATCATAACTTTTAAGACCCCAAATACGATGCTCCTTGATATTAACCCGTTGAGAAATATTCGATGCATAGTCATCTGGAACCTTCACTTCCTTCAAGACTTTAAAAAAAATATCTTTATGTTCTTTGTTCATAGAAAAACAAGCAGGTGGTAACTGATGTCTATTTTATTGACCTAGCACAAGTGCACGCTTTTTGTATCAAGTAATATAGGACTAAGTCTAGATTATCGATCCCACAGAGACTATTGTTTCTATTTTCTTCAATCGAATACTAAAATTACTCTACTTTACCTTTATCCAGACTAGCTTCAAGGATGGAGTTTAACTAACTAAATTATTGCTATCAAATTAAACCTAATTAAAATATTGCAAATACTTAAAGATATAATTCACTAAATTGATAAGTAATCTAGGATATCAACGTATCTCCTAGTAGTTCACTGAATCCTTTAACCCCTTAGTTATTCCCTTTTTATCAATTGATTGGCTAGACACTGATTTCATCATAAGCTTCTGTCGACAGTCGAATGATAATATCACACCCTAACAATTACCTATATGTCTATGGTAATCCGAATAAGATGCAACTCATTAAGATTAAGTCTAATCAAACCATACATGCCACCTAGGTATATGTCTATCCTAGATGAAACTCATAAATGTTACCCTATGATCATGTATCAATCTACCATAGGCTAAACACATGATTCCTTTCGTCAAAGTTATCATGGTTCCTAAACAATCAAAATAGTGATCAAGTATAATGAAAGCATTAAACATAGATAGATTGAATTAAATAAGGGATAAAAGTTCATAACTAAGAGTTTAAAAAAAAATCAATTACATACTAGGTTCAATAACGTCTAACCCTAGATCAAGAGAAATTAGCTCATGTTCAAAACAAGAATATCAAAGCAAAAGTATAAAAATATAATGAACGAAATCATCTCTTAAAAGTAAGGAATAAAACAAAACAAGTGATCCCCTGAGTTGTTCTTCTTCCTCTTGTCTTGGATGCTCAAGAGTTGATTCCCCAATCTTCAATAACTTCACCTTGATTTCTTGGCTTGAATGTGTGTTTGTTGCTTGTGTTATTCTCCTTGCTAAGTCTCTCTATTTTTGCCTCAAAAGAGTGTTTTTGTTGCTATGGGAAACCCTAGGCACGAGGAGTTTCGAATCCCCCCATCAATATGTGAGTTTATAATGGTATTTAAACATCCGCATGGGTGCCGCGGCGCTGAGGGCTCAGCGCCGCAGCGCTGGGCATGAGTACAGGTCTGTCAAGACGTTGATGAGTGCCGCGGCGCTCACACGCTGTTCTGGGCGCCGCGGCGCCCAGCCACCTGTTGCTGCGCTACTTTCGTATTTTGAGCATAACTTCTTCGTTTGACGTCCGATTTGCCTCTCGTTTGTTCCTATGCGTCACATTTTCCATCGTGCATCTGTTTATGATCAAAAAACACAATTAAATAGTCAAATACTTATAAGTTGGAGTAAAATACGAAAGTTAAGTACAAATCCTACTAGTGCTTTTATGCTCCTATCAGTAACCGTAATTTGTTAGCACCTCCTAGTTTATGATGTAATGGCTTTTCTGATGCCAATATGTTAAAAATCACATCGTGCTTTCAAATTATCTTTAGACTTTTTAGCAACACCTAATAAAGTCCAAAGAATATTATCACAAATATTTTTCTCAATATGCATTACATCAGGATTGTGGTGAATTAAGTTGAACTCCCAATATGGCAATTAAAAAAATATTTTTTTTTTCATCCAAGTAGTCTTATCATTTTTCTTCTCAGTCTCATTTATTTTTCTTTTCTGAAGATCTTCTAGCTTATACTCAGTAAGTATATCATTCAACTGTCTCTTCATCTCAGTCCCTAGAAATTGATTATGTGTTTATCCTCATTTCCTTATGTTATCAAATGATACTCTATCTTTTCGAAACTTATGTGATATAGGTAAATATCGTCGATGACCCATGTAACAGTATTTTCTACCATTTAACAACCAACGAGATCTAGTGTTTTGATTACAAACAGGACCTCAAAAATCAAATCTCTATTTGAGGTGGCTAATTTCAAAAATACACAAATCTAGTGTATCACTAGTGTTATACATAGGGAGTTATATATCCAATGCTCTGTGATTGTATCTCAAACAATCTTATGGCCATCAGCAATAAACTCGGGGAAGAAGTTTCCCATAGGGTTGAACAATATAGCAAAGGTGTTTGCGTATATTGTACATCGGGATATGAATATGAAGATAATATCATGGATGAGCTTATGGAATTTGACGATGCTATTTTATATCCCCGCACTCTTAGATATAAATAATGGAATGAATATACGTATGCGCTTGAACCTCAACTTGTATGGTTAACGCGCTGATTTATAATATCCATGACGTGTGCGTAAGGCATTGATCATGGACTTATAATTCTATTTGACAAATTAAGTGTGGACCTAGAAAGTTCTGCAATATGAAATGTACTCGTTGTGCACTGGGGCAGCGTACAGGATTAAATAGTTCATCTCAGCAAAATCTAGTAAAATTGATTACTTGTTTTAAGGATCTTCAGGATGCGCGTGTGTCAGTACTTAAATGTTAAGTATATTAATTAGTTGATAATTGTTGTTAACTAATTATGTATTGACACGTAACGCATAGTGAGCATTTGGTTAAGTTTACCCAAGTGTGTGGTATGGTGGGACCCACTAACAAGTTTATCTTGTAACCAAGTAAAGGCTCAAGCGTAATTTCACATATTAATTATTTAATTGTTAAAATAATCAAGATATTTAATATTTTAATATATTAAATAATATTTAACTCAACTATGATTAAGAGTTAACCAAGGTTGAGTTAATTATTATTTAATACTATTTTATTAAGTACTTGATGGCCAAGTAAATTAACAAAACCATGGTCAATATAGGCTGGCGCTGCGGCACTGGGGGCTTTGCCTCTAACGCTAGTAGCCCAACATTGCGGTGCTGACACTGTTCATTCAAATTTTAATTTTTAAATAATTAAATATGCATGTAGATGTTTATGAGATACAGTGATAAGAGTAATTAGTCTACATTTTAAACCAAAATAAATTTTTTGTGTTAGTAACTACAATAGGAGTCCTACTGCTGAAAGTTAGTTTTGTTTGTACATAAATAATTGATTGATTAAGAAATCACCTTCCTATATGATAGGAGCCAATATTTAAAAATCTCTCATAATTAGATTACATAATATTATATTATGAGATAGTATTTTATTATGATCCGTCTTGTTAATACGGTGTTGGACAAGTCACGTTGATTTTGTTTCAAGATCACTTAAGTGTGAGGGATTTGGTCAGTGTAATTTGGACTATATCTGTCACGCCCCAGACCCAAAAGATCTGACACACGACATCACTTACATTCATTCAATAATATTTAAAAGCACATTCATTTTAATTTCTTTCAGAATTATAGTAATTGAATTATGACTGGGACAATTAGTAAACCAGAGATACGCAGAGTTTTCTTAGAGATTAACACTCTACTACGTCACCAGTAGCAACTTTGTTACCGGAAGCCCATAATATATTCATTGCAAATTCTTACTTAAAATCAATCCATTACCATACTTGGTGAAACTTAAACTAAATCCAATCACACACAATAAAATAATACATAAGTATTTATTCAATAGGGACAAATCAAATATCTTATCCCACGTCTCCCCAAATGAAACACTTAGCAACCTAACAACTTAGGAAATCCAAGGAACAGTAGAAGCCTTGCCAAATCCGCTTAGCACACATGTACCTTATTTACCTGAAATCACCATAAACTATAATGAGTATAAAACTCAGTAAGCATACTTGTTTTTCATATATCAAATACAAATACACATATGTACACAATGCATATGTATGATATGTTGTGATCAATCAAAATCATAATCTTATCAAATCACATATCATGTAAGTGCTTACACATTCTTTCAAAACATATAATAGGAATACTATCACTCAACTACTACTTAGTAGGACTTACACATCATATATCACATAATGAGTCAAATGTCACTCGTAGGTGACATGCCGTATGAGAAGAATAGTACAAGTGAGGTTTTAAATAACACATATATAATGCTCATGCCCGAAGGTAAAAGCCAAACCCTCACCCTGATCATCGGTGAGTCCTCTCATATGCACCAATACGCCACCACACGAATGTGATGACTCAATCTTCCTTTAGGTACCAATAGAATCCTCCCTACATACGGAACACATAACATATACTAATCCCGAAGGAAATGCCACACATAAAGGCTCCACAAATCACATAAGATGCCTATTAAGTCAACAGTGAGTTCAAGCATCCTCAAAACAAAATGTTTCTCATGGACATATTACACTTCAAAAGCTCTCTTTGTTAAACACATTTCATTTTGAAAGCTCACTTTCAAAAACACATATATGTCATGTATGTCTATGCTTACATTCATAAACACATGCCTTCATATTTCATATCAAAATATATTTTGACATAACATAAACATATTATTAACCACATTTACAAAATCATTCATAACACTTACTATGTTTATTGTGATTTCAGTAAAAAGTCTAGTATACTTACCTCTTAGCACTTTCAGGTACAAGACTTAAATCTCCTTAACCTATCAATGGAGATTAATCATTTCATAAGCCTCACAATTCACACAAAATACTTTAAATAGCTTACAAAATTATACACAATGCATTTATCACATCAAATTGGTCTAAATACTTAGTTTCTCAAAACCTGTCATTCTGAACACTTACACTTAATAAAATTTTCTAATACATCAAATGATATCCAATTACTCCAAAATTAGAATATATCATTCTTGACTCATATATCCTTCTTATATATAAATATTATATCAAAATTTCTATACAATCCTTTCCATACACACCATTGAATCCAAACTACTAACCTGACAAGATCAAGATACTTACTGAACAGTATTCAATCTCCCAATTTTATAAAATCATATACTAACTCAAAAATTATAAAAATACCATATAATTACTCTTAACACATACCTAAATCCATGATAAATATTTTACTTTAAAATTACTGTCAAAAGTATTTTAAAACTATTTTATTCCAGAGCTTTAAAACTCTGTTAATCAAATACTGCAATAAGCTAATACTCTTTAAAAACTCATAACAATTTAACCACATTGATCTAACTTCTCAGTTTTGAGTATATCCTATTAGACATATAAAATTATCATATTACACAAATTCGTAATTTTTGAAGATCATTCAGTAGGGAAAAAATTGTTTGCCACTGTATCATACTGTTCACACAGGAAATTTCTAGAATTTCAGGATCATTTTGGTAAATTCACTATAAGTTCAATTTCTTGAATTTTCAATCGATTTAAAGTCTCAGATAATCCTAAACATGTATAATTTAATATACTCAAAATTAAATACCAGAATCGAATCACAACAATTTATTAAATTCCTGGATCAAGAGACTATCAAGCAGAAATTCTACAATCCATCATGATTTATCAAGCTATCTTATAGATCATCATCAATTCTCAAAATATCATACGAAATACACATCAAATCCTCATTTATAAATATTTTCAGAAATAAAAACTTAAAGGAATTAACATAATTAACACCAATGAATTGAGAAATAGTTGCGATATACCTCTTAAAATTTAAAATTCCAATTTCTTCTTCTTTTTCTTCTTCTTCTTCTCTTTCTCTCCCCTTTCTTTCTCTCTTTTCTCACTCTAAAAGGAATAGCTCAACCAAAATGAGAGAATAAGAGTTTTAAAAGTGTATTTTCATACTAAGAGGCTAATTTTTTATATTTATAAATTTGCCCCTAAAACTTTCAAAGTATTACAATTTGGTCCCTAAAATAAATTTAAAGTCTTGCAAATAAATCCAATACTAATAGTATGTCCTTAACCTATACAAACACTAATAATAACAATATATAAATCAAGTATCACCCACATACAAATAAAATATGTATATTTATACATATATAAATACTTATTCTTACCGGTGATGGATATTGGTTACTACAATATCGGTTAAACATGAGTTGAGCCAAATATATGCAAAAGTATTGCCCTAGATTGCTACAGTGTGCGGATAGTATCGGTAACATATATTTGATAATTGACAAGTTAATCTGAAATACACTTACCTTATATCGCTACAGTGTGCAGATAAGATGTATTTAGGATTAGTAGTAAAAGTTGCATGAGATGTAATTGACAATAATTATCCACCCGTTGGGTTTACAAAGGCATAGATCACTATAGTGTGCGACCTGAGTAAAATTCTATTAAGATCTACATCTCATTGTATAGTTTAAAGAGTTTAAACTATCATTATCTCATTAGAAAGATTTGAGGGATTATGTAAAGCAGTGAGAGTGCATTTTAAAAATATGTATAATTGTTATACTCATAATTTAAAATGTTTTATTAGCGATTTAATCATTTTTATAATTTTGCTGACATCTTCTATTTATTTTATCTTGTAAAGATCTAATGATCTCCACCAACCCTTTGATGTGCATACTTGAAGTACACTAATTCAAAGGCACTGAAAACTACTCAGATTGGCTTATGAATCTAAGAATTATTCTAGATTCAGAAAAGCTTGGATATGTTATTGATCAAAAATTGTCCAAAGGTATTTCTGATAGTACCACCCCAGAGGAGAATGTGACTTATCAAAAATGGTTGGATGACGATTTAAAAATTAAATCTTACATCATCGCCTCTATGTCTACAAATTTACAGTGGGAGCATGTCCATATGGACAGTGCTGTAGTATCATCCTTCATCTGAATGAGCTTTTTGGTGAGCGACATTGGGTCAAGATTTACAGGGTTGCCAAAGAACTTTTTTCAGCTAGACTAAATGCGGGCAGTTCAGTAAGTCCTCATGTCCTCAAGAAGATTGGATTAGTCGATAGGCTTAAGATTATGGACATATCTCTGAATAATAACTTGGGGAATAGTTTGATTCTCCAATCATTACGAGGGTCATTTGCACAGTTTATTATAAACTTTAACATGCAAGGATTAACTCATACTTATGCTGATCTTCATAATATATTGAAGACAGTTGAAGAGGACTTGTGCAAAAGAGGTTCGACCCTCTTTGTTCAAGGTGTTTCATTTTCTACTCCAAAGGCTTCTGGGAAGTCCAAGGGGAAGAAGAAACATAGGTGAAGCAGACACTCTGGATGGGTCCTCAAAGGTAACAGATATCTAAGAATCCACAAAAGAGCAAGGCAAAACGAAAGTATTTCTTTTGTGGTGATGTGGCATTGGAAGCGCAACTGCCCCAAATACCTTGTCATCGTTAAGAAAACTCCATTAGGAATGTGCTTGACTATTATTGACATTTCTATGGCATTTGATACCTGTTCTGGCTATGTATTAGATATCGCATATCCTTCTCACATCTGCAATATGTTGCAGGAACTGAGAGAAGTTAGATTGCTACAGCTTAGAGAAGTGATGCTTTGAGTAGGAAATAGTGATTTTCTACGGGTCCATGCGATTAAAAATTTTGATTTACTTCTCCCATGTAATAGAATAATTGTATTATATAATTGTTATTATGTGTCTAACATCATTAGACAGATTGTATCCCTTCCTATTCTTGACAATGAATGATATCATATGTATATTAGGAACTGTACCTTATATTTATATGATGTAAATAATGTTTTATTAGTTGAATATCAGTTAATTAGTGGGAATTATATTTGCATACAACTTGAAATGTCATAAATATGTAAGCCAGTTCTAGTAATAAACGAAGATTGAAAACTTTAAATGATACGAAATTGTGGCATATGAGATTAAGACACATAGGTGTGAGATGCCTAACCCGTTAGGTTAAGGATGGCCGGATACCCAATTTGACCATAAAGTCTTATCTAGTTTGTGAATCTTGTATTCAAGGGAAGACGATCAAATCTCCATTTACAAGTGTTGGACATTATGCCTTTGATTTATTAGAACTAGTACATAGTGGTGTATGCAGTCCAATGAATCATACTGCAATAGGTAAGTTTTGATACTTTGTAACCTTTATCAATAATTTGTTACTATTCGGGTACGTGTTTCTTGTGAAACATAAGTCAGAAACCTTTGCAAAATTCAAAGAATTCTGACTTGAAGTAGAGAGATAAACCAGTATGTATATCAAGTGTCTTTATCAAATCAAGGCGGATACACAAATTCATTTATGAAAACAGTGATTTACATGTGAGAAGATACACAAATTTAGACTTTCAATCTGACCTAAATGATAAAAAGTCTACATCTTGGTATATGTTTACACTTAATGATGCCGTAGTGAGTTGAAAGAATACAAGTAAGGGTCCATAACAGATTCTACCACATAGGCAGAATATATAGTCGCCTCAGAAGCAGCAAAAGAAGTAGTGTGAATTCGCAAGTTTGTCGCCGAGATCAGAATAGTTTCAAGTTCGAAGGATACTATCCCATTATTTTGCGACAATAATAGAGCTATAGCACAAGGCAAAGAGTTAAGAGTACACTAAAGATCTAAACATGTGGAGAAAAATATCACATAATTAGAGAGATCATGGCTAGAGGAGATGTAACTATTTGTATAATAGATTCTGCAAATAAAGTAGTAGATCCACTTACTAAGGTCTTAACTCCAAATGTGTTTGAGAAGCAAGTGGAGTCTATGGGTATTAGATAGGACTATAAATGGCACTAGAGCAAGTGAGAATTTATTACGATTTATAATTACGTGTCATCCCTATTTGTATGAATATTTAATATCTATACAATGTACATTTTATCAAATTGTTAATTACATTTATTATATGGTATAATACTTATAATGCTACATATATTGTATGATCAAAAAAATTTTAAATCTAATCTAAATGAGTTTAGATCGTGGCTAATAGTTAGAAACACTAAGAATTATGACTATTAAAAGTTAACAAGTTAAAAAAATTAATAAAATCTAAGGAGTTTAAGTCTTTTTTATAACAGGACAAAGCCAAGCTATTAAAAAATAGCTTGGGTGCTACGATACTCAGAAAGAGTGTTGTGGTATCAAGAAGCAGCGCTCAGTGCTAGAAATGTGACTCTTAAGAAAAGCCACCAAACTTCTCAAACATTGTGGCTTTATAAAGAGACTAGAGTCTCTCCAGAGAGATATGTCTTCTCTATATATATTGCAGACACATCTCAATTGAAAATATACTTTTGAATAATCTTTTTCTTTAATTCACAAATTCTCTACAAATTAATGCATTTCAAAGTGATTACTTGTTGTCCAAGAAAATTACATAAAGTGTGCACTCTTAAAATTTTACTTGCGATTGAATCTTGAAAATTATACTATCATATAAATTTTTTGCATTTGAATTACTAATCTTAAAGGGATAGAAATATTTTTAAGGACGGTGCATTTACATGCCTTATCAACAATAAAAATTATGTCCATTTTTTTTTATTTTTCTAACATTTCAAATTAACTTCTATTCAGGTGGTATGGATAGATAGGAAGATATTTAATTTTTACTTTAGTAGCTTGATAAAAATTAAATTAAAAATTTTCAATTACTTTCTTCTAATTTGAATGTTTATTTTTTCTTTTTAATTAATTTTTGTGAATGAAAGTTCTATAATTATTCAACATTTGTTTAATATTGAAACTTATGAATTCAGCAAGTAGACTAATTAATTGAAATATTGCCTTTGATTTCAATTTTTATACAATAATTTGATTTTTTAAATAATATTTTAAGGAAACATCCTTTTTAATTTTTTTTTTTGAAATTTTAATATTATTGATAAAGATCAATAATATTGTAAGATCTATTGTATAAAAGTAAAGTATTATTAAGATGATACAATTTATACTTATTGACCAACGTTCATACTTGAAGTTTTTCTTAAGAAAATAGCTAAAATAGACTCTTATGCGGAGTTCAATCCTTGAAAAGACCAAATTAACTCTCCTAACGAGCGACCGACTACCCTCCTAATAAGAGATTAATTAATCTTTTAATAAATAATTAGATACCTTCTTAATAAAAAATTAACTATTCTCTTAATACGGGACCAACTATTCTCATTATGAGAAACAAAATATCCCTAGAGATTATTATAAACAACACAACTCAAACAAATAACAATTTCTAAATCCCTAAAACCAAATCTACAGGCAACAATACAAAAGCCTCAATTTTAAATTCGTAGCCCCTGAATCGCTAAGGACGTTTACACTATGGGTACAAAGCGACTATTGGGGAGCTTGGCTCGCTCGTTTGGCAGTAGCAACTCCTTTACGGTGTTAAGTCTCAGTCACAGGACTGAAAAAAGTGACAGTTATGATCTTAGATATGCTATTGAAATCTTCTAACAGAGTCTGTAAAATAACCCCTAAGGTCGACTAAACCCAAAAATGCAAAGCTCCATACTTCGTTTAGCACCGCTGGCAGAAATTTCAATGAGGGCCAAGATGTTGTGACAAACTTTCACAGCCCTGAAACCAGCGAAAATGGCCGACGGCTCGACATGGGTCGAGGGATGCAGCGAGTATCTAGGAAGCTAAAGGGAAATGGAAGAAGAGACGTCGAACCGATAGAAAAAGATTTGAAGACGGCCAGAACAAAAACCCACAGCGGGCCAAAGAAACTCGACAGGGGTTGAGGCAACAATTGTGAAATCGCAGCAAAGCTGGGAATGCTGGACAAACATCGCGAGATCGCTGGCCGATCAAAGTCTAAGGTGGCCTAATTCGAAGAAAACAACAGAAAAGAAGCCAAAACTAAAAATTAAAACAACTATCTACACTATCGGGGAGGGGAAAAAGATTCCACTGGAAAGGAGCCGATAACAGGCCCCTCTCTGGTGAGCAACGGGTAGATGTTGTTTATGTTACTACTGTTAATGGGTTGGCAGAAAAGAAAGCTCCTTGACCTGAGTTTGATTTTTTCTTACCTATACACTTCTTTTTAATATTGAAACTTACGGATTCAGCAAATAGACTAATTAATTAAAATCTTGCCTTTGATTTCAATTTTTGGTTCATGATTTCAAGTTAATTAGCCAGTCCTCGAGTTTCAATAATTTAGATATCGAACAAAATTTGGAATATCATTCCTCCCATCTACTAATCAATAAAAATCATGTTTAAATTTATTCTTAAAGATTCTTATAATTTATGATTGTCATTCTCTTTTTGTACATATTATAAAAGCACTAAAATACTCATTTATGATGCTAGACTTCTAAAATACTTCAATTTTTTTTAATTACATATATTTATAGATCATTTATGTCATCATTAGGTATTATTTGTTGGGTATATTCAAGGGAAAAAGACAACCCAAAAATAAAAAAGTCATAATGAAGAATAATTATGTAATTTTGCAATTTATTAATCAAAATATTTTCTCAATTATAAAAGTCATATCAATTTTTATTCTGAAATATTATTCTAACTTTTTTAAGAGATTTTTTTAAACTTTTAATCTATTAATGTGTTCATCGAGAATAAGTTAACACAATTCAAATATAAATATTTTTTTAAGAAAATCAAATAAATAATTTAATTACCAAAGAGTTGTCAATACAATTCTTTCATCCCTCTGATTTCTCTCCTCTACAAAGAGAACGTGAATAAATTAAGATTCATTAGTCAAGTTTCAATATGAAGAAACATTTTACCATCATATTCGTTTATATAGAACCTAGAGTTCTAGACTGAGCATTGTTTTTTTTTTTTTTAAGGTCCAAATTTATGATATAAAGCAAACTCAATACAAATTATTATTAAATCAGATTTATATTAAACTTACATCAAACTCATTATAAATTATTATCAAATTTATAATAAATTTATAATATAAGAATCTTTTTTTTAAAAAGATTAATTTAAGTTAAACTCAACACTTTAATATTAATATTAAAAGTGCTGATACCAAACCTTTATAAATAGTTAGCCTAAGTCTCAGTATTGTTAAATATTAAAAAAATCAACCTTCTTGTCATTTGGATTGATAATTGATATTCTTAAATCTTACATCAAGCAACTTTCCAATTGCGTAAAAGTTTTACTTTTAAATTCCTTTTTATCTTCTAGTCTTATCCAATTGACTGCGTCAGTGGATTCTCGAAAGCCACAAGTCTTGATTATGAAATTGAATTAATTCCCTAATTAAGCTACAAAAGAAGAAATACATAGAAAGCTGAGATTTTACATTACCTTTGCAATTAAAAATAAATAAATAATAAACGAAGGATATCATTATTCTGGTTCTTTAATCGACAAACGTGACTAAAGTGAGCCTCTTAGGTTTCAAAATTATGATACAGAAATTATTATAACATATATAAAATTCCATATCATAATATGCACCAAATTTCTAATTAATAATATATGTATATAAAGAATTTTTTGTAGAACAATATTTGGACCCACTTTCTAGTGCAATGCTCATCATTGTAATTCTATTTTTCTTCTTTTTTTTTATAATCTTTCTGGGCAACTTTAGGATTCTTTATATTTCGCTTTTGCCATGAAACAGGGAACAAATTGAATCTATTTTCCAGGAAAAGAAAATTCTGCAAAATAGTACATCATTCTCTGGTTTTGGTTAAAGAAGAAACTCTAAAATTATAAATTATTTAAGAAAATATATATATATATATATATATAAATTCAACAAAAGGGCCCGTTGCTTTCATAAAAATTTAAACCAGGTTGATTGAAAAAGTCAGTAATATTTATATATATATATATATATATATATATATAAGTTAATTGGTTTTGTAATAAGCTTTGAAGGTACCTAAATTTCTACTTACCGACAACCAAGCATGCCTTTCACGTAAAAAAAAATCAGTGAAACTTCAATGCCGAACAAATCAGAATCTGAAAGGAAGAATTTTTCACTTATTCAAATAAAATTTAATTGCATTCCAAGACTTTTTGTTTTTGTATTTGACTTTTTTTGAAGCATAGTTTTCAATTTTCAACTCCCTCCCTCCCACCCCACATAACTGAAATGACTAGTTCTAATAATTTATGTAAATAAATTTTATAAAAAAGATGTACTCGAGTGAAATAAAAAAAAAATTTTAAAAATTAGCATATATATCTCTTAATCCAAACACTTTTAAACAAGCACCCACTTTAAAAGTTATTTAATAAAACATGAATTGTAAAACTTTAGATGTACTGGAGATTAAGAAGGTGACATTTCTACTCTTCCTTACAATATCTTTAATAATAATTTCCAATCTGTAAGTATTAATCTGAATTGGCACATCTTAAGATAATGTCAAATGCAATAAGCCACATTTTCTTGAAATGACTAGACTAGAGCAATAATGAAAAATAAAATACAAACCATAAACGCCAACAAAGGGGAAAGAAGAAAATCATGATATCTGATGGGTACATTTTAAAACAAGCATCATTACACTCGAATTATTTCGAAATTTCATTTTTCAAACGAATCCAATGGAACCACAAATTATGACCAAAACTGTTTATAGAGGGTAGAGCCATTGAGTTTGAGAGAACCCATTAATGGTGCAGCTAATTGAGTTGATGGGATCGATCGATCATATCAAATTATCAATGCCCTTTTCTTTTTCAGTTGTTATGATTTTGGTAAGAAAAGAAATTGTATAAAGACAGATAAATCCTTGCGTGATGAATTGGGCATATTCACTAAATCATAAAAGTAGTGCAAAATTTTTCTCCATTTGTATAAATGGTGATTGATTACATGTTATAATCAAATTTAAAAGGTTTTGGTAGGCCATATCTTCCCATTTCTGACTTATATTTATGTGACAACAATTCTAATTACCATTTGGCTCGATGTTGTATATAGTTTTCAACTACTAGTTGGTACAATAATTGAAAAGGGGATTATTAAGATTCAATAAATGGGCATCAAATCAGTAGAAAGAATACACATAAATCTGCATCACCTGATGCATAAGGTCACCTTGCCTCTACTAAATGGCAATAATGTACATGAAAATTAGTTTGTTGTTTTTCATAGAAGTTAAGCAGATATATTTTTATGTAATAATGTGTTTTGAAATACTAAATTGACTATTTTTTATTTTATTTTTTAAAAAACCCATTAAAATTTTATTGACTGCCAAGGCAATTATGGTAACTATTCCTTTTTCTAATTTCCTCCGATTTAAGCAAATTAGTTATTAAGAATTTAACAAAATATTATCCGTAAGTACGAAGATGAAATTTGCAATTTTGGCACAAGGATGAAATTAAAAATATAAAATAAAATAAAGAGCTTATATATATACAACTGAAATTTGTTGCTTGTAATATTTCATCTCTTTACACACAAGATTAATACTAAAAAAAACTGAGTACATGTATATAATAATTAGAAATTAAACTTCTAAGAAGCTAGTAGCGAATAATTTCTCTACATTTTGCTACACACCAAAAAGTTTTTGAGATTAAACCAACCAACCAACACGTACCCATCACATTTTTCTAATACAAGCATTTGTCATATATATTTTCCCAGAAAAAAATATGAGAAAGAAATGAAAAAAAAACCTCCAAAAATGAATTGATCATCATCAACAGCGATCCCCCATTTACAGTACCAACTTCTGATCATCATGTGGTCTCAAGAAATCAAAAAAGAGAAAAAGGAAATGAAGAAAATAAATAGTCACCTTAATTTTGTCTAAAAACATCTGTTGGGGGGATCAACCTTCACGGTGATCTCCAATCTCGTAAGCCAATGTCATTGTGTTTCCTCGAAGGACCAGAGGATGGTATCGGGAAATGTCTGGGCAAGAACCCCAAGAACTGACCGGTGTTTATGTGGGAATTTGGTTTCAGGTTGAAGACATTGGTGGTTCTTGAGCAATGGCAGTGGCTAATGATGAAGATGAACGATAAGCTGAACCAAAGAAGTAGCATTAAACGCCTACTACACAAACCCATATCAAAAGGAAATTAAAAAGAAGCAAAAACTACAGAAAGAGAAAGGGAAAGATGAGTTTGTTTAAGGCTTGGCCCCTGCTCCTGTGTCTGAGGGTTTTGATGAGCAAAAGGTGGTGGTGGTGGTGGTGGTGAAGGTGGTGATGAGAGCAAGAAACATGGGCAATCTCTGTGCAAAAATTGTGTGTTTTAGATTCAACCCTGTGCTTGTGTTGTTTAGCAATGCAATGGGGACAATAAAGAGAGAATAAGAGAGAAGAGAGAAATTTTAAAAGAGAAATCAGATGCTTGTACAAGTGGTAGTAGTAGTGGTAGTAGTAGAGGAAATATTAGAACATAGAAGCAGAAAGTTGTAAAGCTTTGGGGAAAAAGAAAAAGCTTCACTTGAATGGTTTTTTTTTTCCTTTTTCTTTTTTGGTTTTGGTTCTGTCAAATGCAAAACAGTGAAGAGAGAGCAAAAGGGTGATAACTGATAAGGAGGGGGGAAAGTGGAATGGAAGTGTAATGTGAGTTTTTTGGTAAAATGGTTAGGTAAGAGTCAGGACCCACTGAGACTGAGGGCAAATAAAATGGCCTACTACTACTACAAACTACAAAACCAAAGGAATAGCAACTCTTCTTTTAGACGCCAAATACAGCAATCACTTGTCTCCTCTTTCTCTTTCGTGGCCTTTGATTTGACTCTCTCTCTCTCTCTCACTAGTCACACTCCCCTCTTTTCATATATATTTGTATAAATTGCCCACATGAGTTTCGCAAATTTCTTCTTCTTGTTTGTGAAATGGAACATGGGAGTATGGCCATTAGATTGCACAGGAACGGGATGTTTTAAGGGTTTACTGATCTAAAACTTCCACTGATAAGTTTATTTTTTCGAGGCTAAAGAGTTTTTTTTTAAATATTAATATCATTGATTAAACAAAATTAAAATATTACAAAAATTACTGTTATAAAAATAAAAAATTACCAAAATAAGACAATTTTTATTTATTAACAAATGCCTTAATCTAAATTTTTCATAAAAAGTGTTTTAGAATATAACAAAGTAATTTATGAATGTGAAAAAAAAAATATAATACATGTGTGACAAAATTATTAAAAAATTGTACCACACGACCGATGTTTGTGCAGTCTTAATCTTTTGAGTTTAGCGCTTAATATATCATACTTTAGGTTTAATATTCAAAGTTTTAAATTTCTTCTTAACTTTGATGAAATGATAAATTTTTATTAAATAAAAAAGAAAGGGAAAAAAGATACAAACACAACACAACGAGCTTTACGCCTCAACAGTGTGGGACAGATCACACTTAAATAAAATCGAAAACAAAAAAACAAAAAAAAACACATTTTATCAAGAGAAATGCAACCAATTCAAAATGAGTAAAATCCTAATTCTAGAGTTGAGAACAACTAATCTCAAGACTAATTCAGGTTCCAAATCAAACAGCTCAAAATACAAATTCAGATCAGGTTCCGAAATTTAACTAGTTTCGAATATAGTAATAATATGCCAAGTGTTTAAATATATATATATCCAAAATTTTCAAATCCTAAATCTAGCAAGACAAAACGCACACAATTGCTTGCTACATAGTAAAATCTGTGCATCTTTTAAATTAGGTCAAAAATTCAAATCTTGACATTGTTCAAAATCGGACATTATTTTGAATCGTTTTAATTTTTTTCATTATTAAGAGGACAATTTTATTTCTTTAAATGAAAAGTTATTTAATTAATGATATTATAATTAATTAATATTTAAATTGTAACATTAAGATCATTTAATAGCTTAAATTTGAGATAAGATACTTGTATTAAAAAAATGTAGCAAGACAAAACGTATGTATTTGGATATCAGTTCACTCTTGAGTAGCGTAGCCACCCATAAAAATAAATAAATATAAATAACCTTGCTTCATGCCCTAAATTAAGCGATATTGCTGGCTTTATGAAGGTGGCAGTGGCATGAATAGTAAATAAACAATTCTTCTCCCATCAATCACCCTTTTAAAAATTTTCACAGTTGCAGTTGCAGAACAAGTCAATAAGCAAACCAACCTCAAAATCTTTCTGTATATATATTTCCGTCACCCTACAGTGTCTCCAACTTTCACCAAAAACACTGTTTGTTTCTCTATTCAATATTCAGTATTCAGAATTCACAGAGTAAAAGAGAAAGCTGATGATCGTTCATGGCTGGTCATGTCCTGATGTCCATCCTTCAATGAGATTTTCGATTTTTGGACTGTTAATATTTTGAATGCCTCGTCAGACCACAATTTAGTTCTACTCAAATCTAAGGACTTTTCCTTATCGGATACGTTAAAGATTTTTTAGGTGCTAAGCTTTTAATAAAAAAACTTTTTTTATCTTTTTTTTTGGTACATCAATCTACTCTAAAGTCAAATTTTACTTCTTCTTTTTTTCTTAAAGATTCTAATTTAGTTTCGAAATGCATGTTCTTTTGAGTTATATAATGTTACTTAGTTTAAAAGTAATACTGTATAATTCTAAACAAAATTTTATTTGAACTAAACAATTATGCATTATGGTTTTTTTTTTTTTGAAAACGAAAATTATGCAGTGCACAAATCTGTATTTTAAAGTGTGTAATTATTTACATTAGAAAATAATATTATGAATCCAATTTTTTAGAGGCTAAAATATAAGCCTTATAAATTAAGATAAAAATGTTATAACCACTCAACTAAGGAGTCCTTCTCTAATTAGGAACCTAATTAAATACACATAATAAGATGAATGTAACAAGAATACATCTTAATTATGCATGGATAATTAAATATATAAGTTGAAATGAAAATAAGGAGTAAAAAAATTAGTATTCAATGAGCAACATTTCTCGCGTCATCCATTTTTTTTAAATGTTTGTCAAAACTAAATAAGTTTAATAATTAAGGAATCCTATTTCCAGATCAAGAGATCATGAGCAAGCAATTAATATTCATAAAATAGTTCACTATAACATTTAATAATCTTTCCCATCAAAGTTTTAACATATGAACAAAGCATTTGAAAAAAAAATAACAATAATAATAATAATAATATATTTGGAAAACATATAGAAAATTAGAAATCTCTATTATTAAATTAATGA
Source organism: Ailanthus altissimus (assembly GCA_946807835.1). NCBI lineage: Eukaryota > Viridiplantae > Streptophyta > Magnoliopsida > Sapindales > Simaroubaceae > Ailanthus > Ailanthus altissimus. The sequence goes on along the minus strand of OX327706.1, from coordinate 11,453,443 downwards.
AAAGAGTATTGTTACACATTCTAATCACAAGTAATAATATTTTAAATAATTATTAAATAATAAAATTATATAAATTTTAAAATTATTTAACACGTTATTATTTAAAATATATAATATTACTATAATAAAAATTAAGCGTCGGAAAGAGCCGTGCCTCTATCGAAAATGAAAATCATGGAGGTTAGCTCATTCATTCATTAATATTGAGAGGAATGCTCCCAAGACGTGGACGGCCGACAGCTTCTTGTAAATTCTCATACTTGAAAGAATCGTGCAAAACACTCCAATTCTTGTTCATTGATTGACTTTGACTGACTTATCTACAAAAGAAATAGATACATGACTTTCACTGCATTAATGGAACTGAGCTCTGAGCTTCCAACTCCATATGACTTGTTGTGTTTTCCCTTACATGATCCATGCTTCACTCAGAGCAGTAAATTTGAAGATTAGTCCTCTTGAATATTAAATGGCTCTTGAAGACTTATGGCAAAACTACTATTACCCCCTTCAAATTTGTTATATATCTTTTTTCTCCTTAATTTCTTAAAACTATCTTTTACATTCTTATTGGAGGTAATTATGTAATACCCATGACATTGTAGTTCACTATAACACGAGTGATATTTTTATAATGCATCTTAAATAGTATTAAAATTATAAATTAACTAAAAAAAATTACTAAATAGTAGTGTCTTTCAATATAACATGAGTAATGTCGTCCAGTAGATCATTAGCTTATTTTAAAATACGAATTTGAGTTACAAAGTATTATTTAGTTTAAAAATAACGTTATATAACTGATAATTTCTCTTATTTGAGCTAAATAAAAATGTATAGCTCAAATCCATATTTTGTTTTAACCTTTATAAACATCCATAATAGAGATTTGTATTACATAATTATTGTCCAAACATAAAAGTTTTATAAGCTACACTGTAAAGTTTTAAATTAAAACACGTAATTTACTTTTAAGTTGTAAAATTTTTACAACCACTGAACTCACGGGTGCTTCTTTAAGTAGAGATTATGCCTAAATAAATACTAAAGTTTTTTAGATCGGAACCTCATTGAACAATTATTTCTGTCCCCTCTTCATTCTTTTCTAAATGACCAAAGCGTTTTATCCTCATGCAAAAAAAAATATTTTAACACTCAGATCAATATTTTAAAAAGAATTGAATACTTATATATGATTAAGTGTATGAAAGAATAATAATTATAAATTAATATTAAATATATGAATTTTAAGAGAATGAATAATAATGATGATGGTCCTCCTATGTTGGAAGATCAATAGTTTTATAGAGAAGGAATTTAATTCCTTCTCAAAGTGTATTTACGTGAGTATTTTAGTCCAGCCGAACGATAATTAAGAGAATATGAATTATTTTCAAAGTTTTTTTTCTACTTTTTCGGCTTAGGCTTACAGGAGGATTTTAAAGAGAAATAACTAACTTTTCTTTTTTTTTAAAAAAAAAAAACCCTCTTATAACCCTCTTATCTATTAGATTCATCCTATGCTTAAGGTTATTCAATCCTTAATAGATATTATTTTCTTATTTATTTATTGTTCACTTGAATGTTCTTAGATAAATGACATACTATAATTAGCAGGACAAATTGTGCTAAATTTCATACTTATAGATAAAAAAAACAAAAATAAATTGATTGTTAGTTAATAAACTAAATGCACAAAGAAATACATCTCGACCATACATAGGTTAGAATATGTATGTGTTATAAAATCTACAGAACTAAATATGTTTAAACAAAGAAAGAATCCGAATTCAGCGGATCATGAACCAACCAATTAATATACATAAAATAGTTCATCATAGTTTCTAATAACTTTCCAACAAATTTTTCTATATATGAAGAAAGCATTTGGAAAATATATAGAAAATTAGAAATCTCCATGACTAAATTAAGTGTAAGGCATGCCTCTATTGGTGACATTAACAAATTGAAGAAAAGTTAACTGGAACATAACATTAAATGAGTGTTGAAGATATATATACTTGTAAGACATAATATAATTTATGTTAATTTGCAGAAAAGTTGCATATGATATAATGGTGAGACTACCAAACACACAAACACAAGTTACAATGGGTCAATATAAACTTGATATTTTCTATCAGAATTTTTTAAAAAACAATTTGAAAGGAACAAGATAATAATATTTCTTTGGAATATCATCCATTACAGACTGAATAATAGCATCAGGCATTAAGCCATACTAAATACATACAGATTCTTGTGAAGTAGCTAGTTTTTCCCATTTATGTGCTACTCTAGTGGTATCCCTAGGGTTTTATATAGAGAATATGGTAGCAAGAGAACTGCTCTAGAGATGCATATATATATATATATATATATATTTATTTATCTTGATAGAGGATTCCAATCTCCGAAAGTGAATGTGTATGTGCTTGTAAATCATTAATCACTGCTGAAGCATCAGAGGCCATAACTATCAACTTAAAGCCAGCATCATGGCGAAATTTTGAGGCCCTTTCGGATGGCCACTGGAGCTGGGAGCAAGGTTGGCAAAGGTTCTGCAGCAGCAATCATAAAGTGCCCTTCAGCATCAAGGATAACAACTCCGAGACTAAGATTTTAAATTTTTTTAGGTCAAAACTTTCGTAAATTAGCTAAAGTAGATTAATTAACAGATTCTCATCATCATGAAAAAGTAAAGAAATCTCCCTCGTACATCTTTTTATTTTTCTCCTAAGCATTGTAATTCCTGTATACTATTTCTTTTTTAAAACACAAAGTTCTTTATGTTTTGCTAATCATGTACTTTTCCTTTCATTTTCCTCTCCCTTTAATAATTAACTTCATACCATTGACGTTGGAGAAAACAAAAAAAAAAAAGAGGGGGGGTCGGGGGGGTGGAGGATGGATTTGAACCATCTTTTTCAAATTCGATATTAAAAACAAAAAACAAAAATGGTACAAAATTAACAAGATATAAGTTCTTGAAATTAATCTTAGGAGACAAGTTTCGGAGATAAAAGTTGTGTGATTATGTCAAAGATTAATGTTGATTAATTAGAAATTGATCCTTTTTATAAAAGAATTTGAACCCAAATAGGAAAAAAAAAAAATTTAAAAACAGAGAGAGAGACCATTAGATATATTGACTGGATTAACTATTTTCATAAATCTATGAAGGCGTGAAAGATTATCCCACTGATTTGAAAAGTTATAATAAGCTGTGGGATTGGATTTGACCCCCATACTATGTTTGTAGTAAAGTTAAAACTTTTACAACCTGTTGCTTCACATCACATGAGGGCCCTCTTTCTTTTACTCGATAGTATTATATGGTTGAAAGAAATTTGATATATAGGCATGCGTTGTGAACATGGTTTGTTAATGATAAATAGATACAATAATAAATGTAAAACGTTTTATTAAAAAACAAAATTAGGAATGGCAGTTCTTGTTCAAGATTAATTTAGTTTGTAATCAATTCTAAACTAAACCAATTGAGACCCCAAGTCCTTAAAAAAAAAGTTTTTAACTTAATAATAGTATTTTATTATTTTACCTCCTTAAGATAGCCATTTTTCTATTTCAGCCCCTACAAGATTTTGCTTTCTACACTAATACCCTTACATAATTAAAGTTTTAATTTTGTAGTACTTTAACTTTATTATTTTGCCCCCACCATTATTTAGATTTTAGATCCGCTCTTGGACGGGACTCGAATTTTGAGTTTATCATTTTTTTCACCAAAAAAAAAAATTGTTTGCCGAGTTTTAATCGAAATTTAAGAATAATTATTTTTTAAGAAAAGATTGCGTAGGACTATCATTAGGGTTGGACAATCTAAACTGAACCTAAATTAAATAGTGTCAGTTGAGTTAGATTTTGATTTTATTGGATTGAAAATTTTTAACCCAAAATTTAATTGGGTTGAGTTGGGTTGAAAATTTTTAATCTCTTTAATATAATAAAAATTAAAATTAAATAATAATTATTAGTATTATTTTTAAATATATCAAAAAATATTAATTTTTATATTCACTAATCCTATTAATGAAATTAAACTAAGATCTTAATTATTCATATATATAAAATTTATTACAACTCATATTTCACTTACTAACACAACATTCTCTCCGAAAATAAACTTGAATTTTTTTCTTTGACAATTATTTATTGTCTATTCAAATTGATACATAATAAAATACTTACTAATCCTTATTTTATTTTTCTTTGAAAAGGATTTCTTTTATTTCGTGTGGAATTGGGATCATATAAAACAACAAACTAAACTATTTTGAATTAATACTACCGAACAACTTATAGTTATTTTTTAGAGTAAAAATATGCTGTCAAAGTTTAAGTTATGCATATTAAGTAAATTTCATAGCTTTAAGTTAAATTTTTTATCTCTCTCCTTTTCGGTCTCTATTTTTTCTTCTCTCCGCTGTCTAAAATTGTTATTGCCACTGTTACTATTGCTGATCCGCCGTTTGTTGCCACATGCTGCCCATCACCATTGTTTGCTGCCTACTATCAGTGTCTAAACGACAAACTGAGACACCCATCTGACTCCTCAAATGACCATCATCTTTCAACTCTTACACCACTTCATATCGCTGAAATTCAGCCCAACAAAAGAAAACTCTGCTCATGCCACCACCTCTCAATCTATCGCTTCCAGGCACTTATCATATATCACCAAAGGCACCATCATGATATAAAAAATATAAAAAAAAGCTACGACGTTCAAACCCTACTGCTCATCGCTGCCTAAATCAGCCAGAATCTTTCCAAATTGACAACCAAACCACAAACAACTCCACTATTCTGTTCACGATTGTGGGCCAAGATTGGCTTATGCCACAACCTCCAACCAATTTCCTATTGTCCATTCTTTAAGATTCAACACTCGTAATGGTCACCAATCACTATAAAATTGAACCATCTTGCCAAAGGCTCAAAAAAGTATGGAATCATCTTGAAATCTTTTAAAAGTTTGAGGCTTAGGGTAAATTTAGAATATATTTTCAATTTTAAGTAATTTTGGGGTAGAAATGCAATTTTGAAAGTTATGCAGCCATATCTAATTTTAAAACATACGGAGGGCTTTTTCTATTATTTCTTGTACTGCACCAAGTTCAAGTTTTGATTTGTTCCTCTGATATTGAATTTTCTTAAAGATTTTAAGTTGATGAATTTGTTATTTTGGGTCAGGAGAAATTTTAAATTTTTTTAATTTATTGCGAAGTTGCTTGATGAAAATTTGATGTTACAACTTATTAGAAAATTTTGATTTTTGATAATTTTTGCTCTCTTTACTATTTACATGCGGTTTCTTGATGATACAACATTGACAAATTTATTTTTGCATTTTTTAATCGCAATTTTTGCAGTAACATATTTATATTTATAATGATTGTTTTTAATTTTTTTATTAACGCATTTATATTTATAGTAATTATCTTTCATTTAATCACTTTCTAACAATAATTACCTCATTTTGACAATAATTACCTCTCACACGTGCCATTCTAAATATATTTATTTAATTATTTTTCTTTTGATTTGCCTCTTAATTCATTTTACAAAATTCAAGTTGTTTCTTCTATCTTAAATTTTAAGAGCATGTTAAAATTAGTACCAAATTAATATTTCTTATTTAAATTATTATTAATTTAAAATATTTTTTATTGCGTCAACTTTTGAATTATAATTGTAGTTTTTATTATTAACTTTTTCAAAGACTTCAATTTTTTTAATATAATATTAGAGATTCAATTCTTAAGTATCTGATATGGTATCAGATTTTCAGTCCCAATTTATTTAACTATATTATTCTATTTGTTTTTGAATGGAACACTTTATTAATTTTGGATATTTTTTTTTTACTATTTGTAAGTTAAACTATGTTGAATTAAAACTTTATGCTGGAACTTTAAGTTATGAGTGATATTTTAATAATTTTAATAATTATATTTTTTAAATTGTGATGTAAAAAATTAAAAATAATTTAAACCGAAAACCCCAAACTAAATTAAATTGATTTTAGTTGGTATGGGTTGTAATTTTATTTGAGTTAGTTTGGATTATAAAAATAATTATAAATTTATATTTTAAAACTTTTGCCAAGTGAATAGAATGTATGGAGATTGAATTTCTCTCATTATTTTATTTTTTAACCTAAAATTTAAATGTCCAACCCAAAAAAATTAGTTCATTGTGTAAAATAATTTATGGTGTTATGTCTTTCTCATCCCACCACTTGAATTTATCTACATTCTTATTATCAAAATTTGACTTTAATACCATTTATTGGAAGATAGAGCCTAAAAATATAAATCCGACTCAAAAGTTTAGTACACCGAAAGAAATAACTCGTCCTACTATTTGAAGTGTCTCTTCTCTTCCAATAAATTTGAGTAATTCACTATTTTTTTAATAAATTATTATTTTTCATTTAATTTTTAGAAAAATAATATCTACACCCCTAAAATTTTAAAAAAGAAATATGTAAATTTTCAAAAAAATTAAATTTTATTTATACTTCTATCAGATAATAAAATCTATTAAAGTTAACAAAAAAAATCTATTAAATCTAATGAAAATATGATTATACCCTTATTATGAATTAAAAAAAAAATTTAACCAGTCATTGATTGATTATTAACTAGTATTGATTATTATTGATTGATATTGATCAATTATTGATTAATGTTTATTGACTATGAATCACATTGATCGACCATTAATTGATATTGATCATTATTGATCGACGTTGATTGATCGTTGATCTGACAATAATGAATTTTTATTTTTATCATTTTCATCATTAAAATTAACCGAATTCATTACCTGGTTAGAATATAGATGAAATTTCTTAAAATTTTGAAATTCTTTATGTTTTTTTAAAAAAAAATTAGGAATTTATGTCTTTTTCTCTTAATTTTTTAAGTCTACTATACATTTTGATATATGGTAAAATTTTTATTTTTTAATATAATTTTAATTATTTTTATTGTATATGTTAAGTTCTCCAAAAAAATATATATAATTCAAAAATAGGAATATACAATAAAAAAGGTGAGAAATTGTAAGATTACTGAGTGTATTTTTATTGTATATTTTAATATTAATAAGTGTTAATTTTCGATTGTTTCTGTATCCATCGATGGACGATCTTACATTGTTGTCCTGTCCCGCATCCAGCCAAAATAGCAAAAATGAAAGGAACCTATTGAAATGAAATTATTTGATTTGATGTAATAGACCCAAGGTTTTAAACAGTGGTAGTGCTCCTTCCATAGTAACTTCATAAACCTAATGCCTAGCTACAACCCCTATCAACCTTGCCTTACACTTCAAGTCTTCAACAAATAATTTGAAGATCAGCAATTAATGCATGTTTGGTTTTTAACGATAAGTTGTTGGATAAGATTATTTTAAATGCGTTTGGTACCAAAAAAAAAATATTGGAAAATTTAGTTTCTTATTTTAACATTTTTTTATAAAGAAATTATTATTAATGTATAAATGTAATATATTTAAAAGATTGTATTAAAATTAATTATTCAAAATCGTATTTAAGTATGATTTTGAGTCAGAGATAAATATGAGATAACACGAGATCGAGAACGTATTGAGCATATGAGATTTGAAGTAAAATAGAAAGTCGAAAGCAAAAAGAGATTTGAAAGTGCAAGGGGACCATTTTTCAGGCCTTGGGACTATGGCGCTGGCCTGACAGTAGTTGGGCGCCGCAGCACTGGGACATCAGTTGGTGGCGTCATGGTGCCAAGTATTCTATTTTGTTTTGACATTTTCAAGTTAGTTTTGAATTTTTTTCACGCATAGATTTCTATTCCAAGCCGATTTAAGATTTTTTTGGAACTGATGCTTACGTGTTATTCTAATATTTTATAAATATTAATTGTTTAATATTTATACAATAAATATTTCGAATAAAATCATTAATATTATAAGTATATGGTACAATATTTTTAACATTACAAACATTGTATGATCTAAAAGAGTTTAAATTTAGTCTAAAAGAGTTTAGATTAGTACTAAGAGCTAGCAAAGTTGCGTGTTATAAATGCTAAGAGTTAGCACTGCTAAGAGTTAACATGTTACAAGAATCAACCATATCTAAGAAGTTAGAGTTTTGTCTGAAACGGGACAAAGACCTGAGAGTATACTAATAATAATATAGTTGTAAGGAATTGCAATATGGGCTAGAAAATGTCATTATACAAGTATGTTCTCAAACACTATATTCCTGATCTATTTTCATCGATGCATGCCTGTTGGTGGATCCCTTTTATATAGATAAGTGTATGTCAATATTTACAGGGTATAGATAGTTATTCTTAGAACTCGTATAGGTATGCGAGTATTCAATCAGGACTGGATACTGAGCAGACTCACAATGACCCCAATAGATAACCTATATAGTTGTTAATGGTAAATTCTCTTGAGTTAAGTAATATTCGTGATCCTTTGACCTGAGCGCCACAGTGAGCTTGTAAGTGATCCACCATGCTTCGGTTTCACAAAAGTCAAAGACCTTTCATGGTCTAACTGCTATATGTCGTTGAGTATGGTTCAATGCTTATGGAGTTTGATATGCGTAGATATGAGATTCGTCAGCCTACATAGAAAAATTTTATATCCTAATGCTCTAAGAATTGTATTTAAGGAAGTTTTTTGGCCGAAAGCACAAACCCAAAAAAAAATGTTTTTCATAGGTTAAACAATATCATAAAGGTTGTGAATATTATTTTATGAAAATACAAATTTGGAGATAAGTTCACAGTTGGACACATAAAGATTTGACAGTTATAATCTATATCTCTACTCTTCCAGGATATAGGTGACGGAAAGATTATACGTATATTTTCTTTCTCAACTTGCATGCTCTAACGTGCTGATTTGTATTATCCGTGACATGTGCATGAGGATTCAATTATGGACTTATGGAATAGTTTCATTTAATGAATCGGACGTGGACTTAGGGAGTCTCGCAATATGAAATGTACTCGTTGTGCACTAGAAAAATATACCAGATTGAATTGTTCAATCCAATAAATTTCAACAATACTAAATATTTGTTTTATAAACCTTTAGGATGCACACGTGTCAATACTTAAGTGTTAAGTACATTAATTAGTTAACAATTATTGTTGACCAATCAAATAATGACACGTGGTGTATAATGAGCCTTTGGTTAAGTTTACTTAAGTGTGTGGTTAGTCGGGCTCACTTTGGGTTTAACTTAGTAACCAAGTAAAGGCTTAAGGGTAATTTTACATATTTGATTATTTAATTATTAAATAATATTTAACTTAACCTAAGTTAATTATTAACTAAGGTTAGGTTAATTAGTTATTCAATTAATTATTTATTTAGTTGTTAGAAAAGTAAGTTAATCTAATTATAGTTAAATATTAATTTGAGTTAGATTAATTAAAAAATTTGTTATTTACTTGGTGGAAAAAAGTAAATTAACCTAATTATGGTTAAAAGTTAACTTGAGTTAGGTTAAATGAATATTTAATTATTTACTTGTTTGAAAAGTAAATTTAACTTAATTTGAGTTAAATGTTAATTTGAGTTAAGTTAAATTAAACTTAAGTTAAAAATTAATTATGGTTGAATTAAATTAAAGAGTTAATTTTGACTTGTTATATATGTGAAATTAAAACAAAAATCAAGGCTCTTTTGTGCAATAAGTGGTCGATCATTTAGCTTAACGAAGGGAGAAGATTCTTTTTGATGAATTTAGCCATTAAGTGGTGATTAAAGTTATGGCTGGCCATTTAGCTAAATAGTAGAGAAAATTATTTTTTTTTGTTTTCAATTGTTGAAAATACTATTTCATCTTTTTCTCCAATTACGATAGTCATGAAAGCTTTGAATTTTTTCTTTTATAATTCAAATGTTGAATAAAACAAAGCTAAGTTCATTGATTAAATATAGTTTAAGTGTTAAATTATAGATTAAGAGTTTATCTAAATGGTTTAAGTGTTAAACCAGTGTTGGAATTAAAACTGTTATTTTAGCCAATCAAGACCACCTTTATTGATTGCTAGAATTGTAAACGGGTTTATTTTAAGTGGAACTTCAGCTTAATTCGTTCCAAAGGTTTGTGAGGTGAATTCTTAATCTTTAATTTGATTTCATTATTATAATGAGACAAAAAATTTATTATGTTCATTGTTTAGAAAATTAAATTTTCCGCTTCTGCTGCGTATATGTTTATGTATGAAATGCATGAATTACATATATACGTGAATTTTTATGTGATGAACATGCACCACATACACACATCTTTAGTTAAATCTGTACCCAATAGTTTTTAAGGATATTTTAGAGCCCATATAAACCCTTATTATGCCATTAGGGTAATAGACATTAAGAGGCATCAAAGAGAGTACTGAATGAAGAGTTTAGGAAGTGTTTAAGTGTTAAGTGTATAAGAGAGTTTTATTGTGTACTTGTTAATCTTTGAGTGATCTTTGAGTGATTTGTGATAATTACTAAGTAATAAAATAAGTTAAGATTTTTTGATCTACTATAAACGTAGGCAATTTATCAAACCATGTAATTCTTGTGTGTACCTTGTATGTGATTGATTATTTTTTCTATTCATTGTGTGTGATCTTTTGCAATTCTTAAATGCTTGTGGTGAAGACTTCTGCAAAAAAAAATTCCAATTAATTGATATCAAAGCAAATGTTGATCCAAGTAACACATAAGTATAAAATTGAGAAGTTCAATTGGCAAAATATTTTCAATCTATAGAAGGTGAAGGTAATGGCTTTATTGATGAGTCAATGGCTTTATTCAGCTCTTAAAGAGACTCCTACCACAACCAATGATGAGAAAAAGCTTGCGACATCAAGATCTAACCTTGATTGTGAAATCATTAAAAAAAAGAGTCCATTGTATAATTGTTCTATCATTGAGTATAAAATTCTGAGAGAGGTTGTTAGAGAGAAGATTGCAATTGGTCTTTGAAAGAAACTTGATGATCTGTATATGAAAAAGTCATTGGCGAATCATTTACATATCAAGAAGAAATTATATCAGTTATCCATAGTTGATGACACTTCAATTAAAGACCATATTGATATTTTTAACAAGATTATCATTAATCTTAAGACGGTTGATGTCAAGATAAAAGAATATAACAAGGCGATTATCTTGATAAGTTCTTTACCAACAAGTATAAGCACTTTGTTGATACACTCATGTATAATAGAGAGTCTTTAATGATAACTAATGTTTAAGCCTTATTTAGCTCAAAAGAATTGGAATAAAGATATAAGCCTACTAATACTATAGTGGTCTTGACTATAAGGGGAAATGGTGAGAATAGAGATGAGAAGAACAATCATTCAAAAGAATCTAAAGGCAAATTCAGGAAATATTATTATTGCAAGAAAGAATGGCACTTCATAATAGATTATGTTGGAGCTGGTGCTCACGTGCCATTCCAATATTGTATGAATATTAATTGTTAATATTTATACAATAAACATTTCGAATAAAGATTGTTAATATCATATTAACATGGTATAATGCTTGTAACATTACAGACATTGTTTGATTTGAAAGAGTTCAGATCTGGTTTAAAGGAGTTTAGACCAGAACTAATAGTTATCAAAGCTGAGAGTTATAAATGCTAATAGTTAGCACTGTTAATAGTTATCAGTTTATAAGAGTCAGCGAGGTCTAAAGAGTTAGAACCTTGTCTATAATAGGACAAAGACCTGAGAGTATACTTGTAATGATATAGTTGCAAAGCATTGCAATAGATGCTAAGAAATATCATTATGTAAGTATGTCTCAAATATAATGTTCCTGATCTATGATCACCAATGCGGGTCTATCGGTGAATTCACAATATATAGATTAATGTATATCTATATCTGACTAGTTCAGATGGTTGTTCTTAGCTGACCATGAACTTAGAGCTTGTATAGGCATGCGGGTATCTAATTAGGACTGGATACTAAGAAGACTCATAAGGACCCCAATAGATATCCTATGAAATTGTCAAATGAAGGTCCTCTCGAGTTGAGTAGTAATCGTGGTCCTTTGACCTGAGCGCCACGGTGGTCTTGTGAGTGATCCATCATGCTTTGGTTCCACATATGTCAGAGACCTTTCATGGTCTGACCGCTATGTGTCGCTGGATATTGTCCGATGCTCATGGAGTCCGGTGTGCGTAGATAAGGGATCCATCAGCTTACGTAGGTAAGTTGTATATCTTATACTCCGAGATTGTATTTCATAAAGTCTTGTGGCCACAAGCATAAACCCGGAAAAAGAGTTTCCCACAGGGTTAAACAATATAGCAAAAGTGTTTGCGTATATTGTTTATCGAGATACGAATCTGGAGATAAGATTATGGATGAGCAAATGGGGATTTAACGGTGCTGATCTATATCCCCGCACATCCAGGGTATAAATGATGGAAGGATTATACGTATACGTTATGACCTCAACTTGTATGGTTTGACACGCTGATTTGTAATATTCGTAACGTGTGCGTGGGGCATCGATTACGGATTAATGGAATAGCTCCATTTGACAAATCGGGTGTAGACCTAGAGAGTCTCAATATAAAATGTACTCTTTGAGCACTTGGGCAGTGTACCGTATTGAATTGTTCAATACAATATAATTCAGCAATTACTAAGGTTACGTTAACTAAAGTATATGGTTAAATAGTAGAACCCACTTTAGGTTAACTTGTAACCGAGTAAGGATATAATAGTAATTTCACTTTATGATTATTTATTGTTAAATAATTAAAATAAATATTTTTTTCTTTAATTGTTATATAAATTAATTTAACATAACCAAGGTTAAAAGTTAACCATATAGTTAAGTTAAGTTAACTTTACTTAAAGGTTAAGTAAAGGTTAACCTAACCATGGTTAAATTAGTTAACTATGGTTAAATTAATTAAATATTTATTAACTTAAAGGTTAAGTTAAAATAATCTAACTAAGGTTAATTGTTAACTAAGGTTAGGTTAAGCCAAATGAAATTTAAATTAGTTTGGAATTAATGCATTAGTATATAAAGTGAAATGAAATTCATAATTCATAATGTTTAAGATTTTATGTTTTGCATTTTGGGAGCCAATTCAATTTGAGAAATTGAAATTGTTTGTGTTTGTGTTTTAAGTGTTAGAACAACAAAACAAATTAGATAAATGGTTACTAAATGTAATAACTAAAAATAAGATTTGTTTTATTTATTCAAGAGTTGAATAAAGGGAAAAACAAAATTGATTAAGTTAAAGAGTTTAACTTTGAATCAAGTTTAAGTGTTAAACAAAATGCTGGATTAACATACTGTCATTCTAGACAATCAAACCCACCCTTGTTGATTGCTAGAATTGATCAAAGATTCATTTCATGGTGGACTTCAAAGAAAATTAATCCAAAGGCTTCATTGGTGATATTTCTCAATCTCGAATTTTCAGTTTATCAAATGTTATTTATGTGTTCATTGTATTTAATTTTTCGCTGTGCACATGTATGTATGAGATAAGTATATTGTTTGTATGATGAACACAAACCCACATGCAAGCACTCTAGTTAATTTGTACAACACACCTAACAGATTATTCATAGAGGCCATGAAGAATGAAAATAAAAAAAGAATGTTATATTGCAATAAACTATGAGGAAGATTATGATAGTGCAAAAACTTTGATAGCTTTAAGTAGAAAGAATCTGGTGAATAGATACTTAATTCTAACTGTACTCTCCATATGTGTCCTGATGGATTCTCATTTACCAATTATAAATCTATTAATGGTGACAAAACATTAATAGGTAATGATATACTTTGTAAAATCATTATAATTGGTCGTATAAAATTGAGATTGTATAATGAAAAAGTTATAAAGTTACTAGGTGTAAAATATATTCTTGACCTTAAAATAAATTTGGTATCTTTGGGTATACTAGATCAAATGGAATGTTCATTCAAAGTTAAAAAAAAAAAAAGAATACTTAAAGTGATTAAAGGGTCTGTGGTGATAATGAAGGGTGAAAAGTATAACGAATTATATGCACTAAATGAAAATGATATGTATAGTTCAACATTTGTTGTTGTTGATGTTAAAGAGATATAGACCAAGAGGTGGTATTGGAGATTAGTTCATTGGAGTACGAAAGGTCTGAAGAAACTATATAAGGATGTTGTTGATAGAGATAAGTTTTAATTATAAGATGTATTGTGGTCGTGGAGTCAAGAGTAACACAAGAGATCACAACAAAGCTATCTTAAACGGTATACAATCGGATCTTTGAAGACCTTAGTCACTGTCCTTAGTAGAGTTAACTCTATGCAAAGATTTAACTAGAATCATTACTGTATAATTAAGTGTGTGATGTAAAGTGGATGGATTTTAAAAACTTTTTTAGTGATTTTGAATCAAGGAATGGTTTGTTAAAAATTAATGAATAAAAATCGTGATTGAGTATAATTTTGAGTTGAAGACCTATAACGAGACAACACAAGGCCGAGAATGCGTTGGACGGATGAGATTTGAAGCAAAATGGAGAGTCAGAAGCAAGAAGGGGCACAAAAGTGGAAGGGAACCATTTTTCAGGCCTTAGGACCACGGTGTCGGTCTAAGCCTATTGTGGAGCTAGGGTGTTGACCCGTGACGCCTAGTTTTTTATTTTGTGCTATTTTGACATCTTCAAGTTAGTTTTAAATTCCTTTCAAGCGTAGACTTTTATTCTAAGTCGATATAAGGTTTTTAAGGATGTTTTGGAGCCTATAGTTATGTCATTAAGACAAACATCAAGAGGAATTAAAAAGAGTGCCGAATATAGAGTTTAAGAAGCGTTTGAATACTAAATGCGCAAGAGAGTATTGTATGGACCATTTGAGAGCTTATTCTGTTGTGTATTCTTTATTAATCTCTTGAGTGATCTTTATAATCATTGAGTGATTCACAATAATCATTGAGTATTAAAAAGAAATTATGATCTTTTGATCCTCTATAAATGTAGATAATTTATTGAACTTTTTGCTCTAATGGGCTAAAAAAATTTAAATATTATTTTAAAGTTTGAAAATATGAAAATTAATATATGATTAAATCTCGTTTTTTTAATTCTGGAATAAATCTAAATTGAAAAATAATACATTATTCAATTATGCACATCGATGTTTTAGAGCCTAAAATTCATCTATCGCTGATTCTGAATTAACTTCATCGACAAGTTCTCTTTCAATGTAAACAACTATACAATATGTAATAAACTCATCTTCTATTTTGTTAGGAAATGTTGTTTTAATAAGTTTTATATTTAGAAATGCGCATTCTATTATTGCCGTGGAAACAAGAAAAAAATCAACACCAGAGGAATTAATCTATAAATTTTTTTACAGAATGAAAGAAGTGTAGTTTTTTTCTTTTTTACTTGCCTTGGATTCTAACATTATAAACTATAATGATAAAAGTGTTAGTTAAAAATTTCTAGGTTATATTCCTTAATTTCTTAGATCGTCTTAAATATTATCCTTTTATTATGCTTATTATTAAAACTATATATTTTACTAAAAAATCATAATATAGTCATTTGAGTAAATAAAACCATTAAAACTAAATTATTCACTTCGAATATGTATTAATATAAAATAAAAAAATTATTTAAAATAAAATTTAAGTGCTTAACCAAGCACACAGAATAAATAATTTTCAAGAAAGCAAATTGAAATAATAGTAAGAGTTTGTGAAGTTGTTATGATTAAAAAATTTATTTATATTACTCAATTCTGATAAGTATATGAAAAAAAATAAAAGTTGAGATTAGTTGAGGTACGTGGTTATTTTAGTCGGTGCTTGCGACCCTATAATTAATATTCTTTTATTAAATTCATTTTAATTTATTTATTGTGTCATAATTTACTTAAAATTAATATATATATATATATATATATCATGATGAGGTAATCCACCTTCTTAAATAGTTTTATCCCGACGTCCTTATTGTAGCTCTGTTTGTGTCTTGAGAAATTTTAATTCTCGGTTTTTTTTTAAGTGATAATTTTTTATAAATAATATACTTTATCTTATCTAATAGTTATGGGTGACCTAAAAAAGGCAAAAACAAATTTAAAATTTAATGATGAATTATTATAATTTTTACTTTTATGATTTATCTATTTAAAATTTAAGTCTAATATTAAGACTCTAATATAATTAAAATTTAATTTAATATAAATAAATATAATAAGGCTAAGGGGGATATGGCCCCTCAACCCCACAAATTTTTTAAAAAATAAATAAATATCTCTAATTTTACCTCTAAAATGAATTTTTTTTTTTTTACCAACTAAAAATAATAATAATACGTTAGATCAGTTATTAATTTATCTACCAAATATGAGATTATGACAATAATGAATGAAAGTAGGCGATATGTTTGAAAAGGAAAAGTTACAAAACATAAAATTTATAATATTTAACATTATAAGATATATATATTTTTTATTAACAAAATATACCTTCCACTTTACTGAATATAAATAACCAATCAAAGTGCTATATTTGAAGGGTAAGGCAAAATAAGAATAAAAGTGGAAGGGAAGATAGCAAATTGGGTTAAAAAAAATTGTAGGGCCTCTGCCTCAGTCTTAGATACCTCCCCCACTCCAACACAAAGTGTAATAAATGAGTGGTTTGACCGCTGACTTTAATGCATTCAAGTGATGGGACCCACCTGATTAAAGTCGGACTCGATCCCATTGGATAATTTTGTGGTGCTGAGCCCATTCACTTCGAGACACCAACCCCACGTACTTGATAACTTAAACGCTCTTGCTTTTGCTCTTGTCTTGCTTTAATTTTTTTTTTTTAAAAAAAAAAAAGGTTAAAACCCATAGGGTATGCTTAATTAACTAATCTTCTTCCTATAACTTTTTGTGGTGTTTTTTAATATATATATATATATATATTAAATATACTAATGTGTTTCTTTGCTAAAGTTTTGAGAGCTATTTTAATTTTTTAAAATATCATTTTGATCGAGTTAGGGGAGGGTTTCTTATAAAAATTATTTTTTTTTAAAAAAAATCTTTTCTAAAAGTTTTTCCGACAATGTCTGTGCTTCAAAGTAGGTACATTTCTTTTTCAATTAAAAAACTAAAATCAATTTAAGGAATAAAAAAATTCATATGATTATTTAAAAATAATTTTAATAATGATAAAAGTAATTTCAATTATGTTTTATATATATACATAATTTTCTTTTAAGTAGGTAACAAACACTTAAACATATGCTATAATTTTATAATATATTATAAATAATACAAAGCTCATAAATTTATTAACCAATGTTAAATAGTATTGCACATCGTAACTAACTAAATTACATACGAGCAACACTATTTATTTAGAATGGCTTTGGCAAATCAAATCAAATATATATATATATATATTTGATTTGATTTGCCAAAGCCATTCTAAATAGTTAAAAATTTATTAAGTAAAAGGATAATCGGACTAATGAATTTGGTGATATCAAGAATTGGACTTATATCAAAATTATATAATCTTAGAATTAGTATTGAGTAGGGAGTTTGTTGAGAATTGGTGAAAACTTGTCAAATATAAAAAAAAATACTAAGTTAAGGGCAAGCGCCGGTAGGGTGTTTGGCGACGACCCTCCGACACTCAAGTGATACGGTGGCTTAATGGCAAAAATGTTCCTTAAGATTTTTGCACTAAAGAGAAATTTGATAAAATAAAGAAAGTGGTTCTTATTAGAGTGTATTTTGAGTTCAAAACTTGTTTTACTCAAATTAAAAAAAAAAATGAGATAAGTCTTGAGTATAGAGGGAGTTAGTTTGGAGAATTTTCCTTATGAGTGACACATGGCGGTATATGAGTAGAGAGTCCTCTTCTTATAAGGGAATTTATGACAAACAACACATCTATGGCTCTAGACTAATTATACTCACCTAAAACTTTGAGTATTAAGTATCATAAGATTGGTTATTTTTTAAGAGAATCAGCATTAGGGTCAAGTAGGCTGCAGATACTTCATCCTAAGCCTCAAAGGGTTCAGTGCTAATCCATCGCACTTATCCCAGACAAATCTCATCTCTTTTTTCACAAGAGGATAGAGTTCTGTGACATGCTAACGTGGAGACATGGTAGTGATTTTTTGGGATTTTCTCTTGTAAGAGTTTATCCTTATGTCTAGTTGTCATACAATGTAGCCTCTAACTAGATATTTGATGTGACTGACAATGATGTAAAAAGTGATTGAATTTTATTGACATGTACATCAGTTGTAGGGCTCAATGATAACATAAAAGATAACCTAACTAAGATGATTAATTTCTCGATTGTGGGATTGAGTAGTGACTTGGGCTGATGTATGAGTCCTACCTGATAAACCTCACAGACTAGATTATGAAAGTTAATGAGTTTAATCTAGCACTAAGCCTAATAAATCAATATTGAATGGGATTAAGTGATTTTTTTAAATAGAATGGGTTTGAGGATTTTAATGGGCTTCAAAATGTAAATAACATAAGTATCACCTTATTTACAACAAACAAACCAGTTATTTTAAAAGTATAATCAAGTATAACATATAGTACATATAAATTGAACAATTAAAATTTTTTTTATAATAAACAATAAAAAATACTTATAATCTAATTGACGTGTATATATATATAAGGGAAAATTTTTATACGCAAGAGGTATTATACAAGATTTAATAACCAGTATCATTCACAAGAAAACTCAAGCTCCATTAGAATTACCCCACTGCTCTTTCATTGTTACTTGCTTGCTTTCCACTACTAATGTCGACCTAAATTCAATTGGTATTGTAGGGGAATTTATGTTAAAAAGAAAAAAGAAGAACATTTTTTATCCTTAAAGATGAGGACCTAAAAAGTCACATATTTATATATTTATCACATCAAATTATCCAAAAATGTCATGAATTATTTAAAATCAAGATCTGAATGATAAAAAATATATCTAGATCAAGCCCTAGATCATGAGATGCCAGAGGATAATAAAAAAAATCACTCCAGATTTATATAAAAGTTTATTATTTAAAAATAGAAATAAAATTTATAAGAAAGAGAAAATGAATTCTCACTCACTCTCAGATTTTGAAAGAAAATTTCTTCCAATGAAAAAATGAAAATCTCAAATGAGTTGGAAGGAGTGGATAGAGAGAGAAGAAAAGTTTTTTTAAAAAAAATTAAATACAATAGAGCTATAGTCGTTTTAAACAAATTAATGTGGTGTTATAGTGACGAATATAATGACAAAATGGGGGGAAATGATTTGTTAGTCCTTAGTTTTTATCGTATTTACTTTGTTAGTTCTTATTATTTTTGTAATTACAAAAATATCCCTATTGTTATGATAGATTTGTTAAAATTTTAACTTTTTGGTGTTTTTCTTACAATACCCTTAATGTTAGTATTGACTAATGCTTAATGCCAATTAACCTAATTGAAGAGTGTAAAATTATAAAAATACTCTCAATTAATTGAATAAGACAATATTTGTATTAAAAGTTAAAAAATTATTAAAATACCCTCATTTTAGTAAATAAGACAAATTTAAGGCATATACAATTACGAAAATACCATCAATTCAACGAGTAAGACAAATTTAAAGACTATATAATTACATAAAAGGCCATGAATAAGATTAAAGAATTTGAATTAAGAGAGTGAGCACCATGTTCTATAATAGTAATATATCCACTTAAACAGTCACAAAGTTTACTCTATAAAACAACGTTTGAAGTTACTGTAAGGTCAATGATCAATAAACAAATTCTCCAAAATAGCAATTGAAACTCGTTGAAATCACGTGCATCACTTTCATGGAATCAAATGCAAGAGCTTCCATGCAAATAAATAAGAGAAAAATTAAGTTTAAAAACAAGAATGGTAGATGTAAAGCAAAGACAAGAATAGTCATCTCAAATACATATCAAAATTTTAAGATACTTTACTTTTTTTGTCAAAATTTTAAGATACTTTACTTTTTTGCATGCAGGAACTAAGTTGTGGTTATTATATATTATAGAATTTCTTAACTAAGTTGTGGTTATTATATATTATAGAATTTATATAAAGAAGAGTTCAACATAAAGATGAACAAGCAAGTGACAATCTACAAGTAAATGAAGGTATAATCAAATTCATCAACTACATTTATTACTTTGGTGAGATAGCTGGTGTTAAAATTTGAAAATCAACCCTAAGTCCATACAAGCTGAATTTTTTATGCAACCAAAAATTAGAACTTTAGTTTTTCAAGTTTTGAAAACATATCAAATAGGAATGGAACCTACTACAACAACCCTTAACTCAATCATCAATTCTTCTTGTTGGAATTCAAACCCCTTAGTTTCTAGTTCAGACACTGGTAGATCAAAGAAGATTCTAATTAAGTGTTGTGACCATAATACGGTAGTAAGGAACATAGAGTACACTATAACAGGCATGAAGAATATGTTAAAGTGCATGATAACAATCATGAAGAATATATTCATCATTGTATTGATATTGTTGTGTGTGTAATGGTAGTTTGATCAAAATGATATTGATGAGAATTGTATGAAAGGGGAATAAATCAACAAACTCACCACATGTAAATAATAAAATATTTATATATATGAGTCAATTACAATTGTAAGCCTATGATGATGTAGCCATGCCCCACCTCCTCTTAAACTGATAAACAAAATACAATTACAACTGTGTATGTAGCTGTATATACTGTTGTCGACTTTCTTTCTTCATTTACAAAATATTAATTATGATTGGTTGTAGAGTTCCATCATAAATACAAAAATGTAAATGTAAATGTCCATACCAACTTTTTAGTGGATTATCGAAGGTAAATGAAAATATAAAAATGCTTAAATGGTATATACCTTGATCAACTGCTAGCACATTTTTAATGGATGTAAAGGCAGAGGTTGGCTAAAACTAACCCTTGGTTTATCAGTCTAATTTTTTTGTCTTTTTGGCATAGGCCGAGTACTTGAAGTTAGTTGTTTATCATATTAAGGTAAAGACCTTGAAGTTGACTGATCAATCGAGGTTTTTTTATGACATATTTTTCTATTGTGCCTAAGTGTATTACACAATCCACACTTTAACTATGAACCTCCTCCTTGCAATGCCTGTTGAACTTGAAGTTCTATTAGGCTCTTTTCTTTTACCCATCTTGGATTTTCTAGGTTCTACAAGCTCAATGAGAGGTAATAAGTTAAGCTTGTCAAGCTTAAACCACATCGACTTTTCTAAAATATGAGTTAATGTTGTATAATAAGTTTGCAAATAAGCTTTTCTTGTTAGACACTTGTCAACAACCTTACCAGGATTAGCATGCTTGTTGATAATATAAGTAATTGCATACTTATATGGCAAACTACTCATTTGCCAACCACTATAATCACAAATCTGCTTTCTTAAGTTTATCACATAAAATCTCTGTTTGTGTATGACCTTCTTTGTTTGCATTTGTATTCAAGACACCGGCTTCTAGTTTAGGTAAGGATACGAGATATTGGGATGCTAGTTCAGAGTTTGGTTCAGGTGAGGATATAGGATTTTTGGATATTGGTTCAAGTGCAGATATGCGATTTTAGGGTGTTGGTATACTTGCAGAATGGGGTAATAGGTGGCTATGAGTCCAAAAGCAATAACTTCATCTCTATATTCACAGTCTTTTTCTAATAACCAATACCATCATAAGGAAGTTTAGTAACTCAGAGTCTATTTCCATTACAATTTGTTTATTGGACTTTGAAACAACTCCCCTGATAGAAACTTTTCATCATCACACATATACCTCCCATACTCGATCCCAATCTTGCAATTTGCTATCTAATTACATAAAACATAACAATTAATGAGATATAACATATTGCAGATTGTCATAACCTATTTTTATTAAAATCTATTCTTTTGAACCCATTTATTCAAACACTGCAATTCCTTCTAAAAAAAATTGTTCTTTCCATCAAAATTCCATATTTTTTAACTCAAAATTTGTTAAAATTTGTGCTAACGTGTTATTCTATTGTTGTATGAATATTTTATTTTGTGATATTTATACAGTTCATTATTTGTTAAATCGCTAATTACTATTATTAAATGGTTCAATGCTTGTGACGCTACAGACGTTATATGATCTGAAGGAGTTCAGATTTGGTCTAAAGAAGTTTAGGTCAATGTCAAGAGTTAACATCATTGAAAATTATAAATGCTAAAGAGTTAGCATGTTATATTAATCAGTGAAGTCTAAAAGTTAGAATCTTGTCTGTAACGGTACAAAGACCTGAGAATACATTAGTAATAACATAGTTGCAAGATTTGCAATAGGTGCTAAGAAATGTTATTATGCAAGTCTATTCTCAAAATATATTTTCCTGGTCTTAATTCACCGATGCAGGTCTATCGATGAAATCCTTTTACATAGACCAGTGTATACTATACCTAGATGGTCTAAATAGTTATTCTTAGCTAACTATGGACTTACTGAAAGTTCATATAGCATACAGATGTTCAGTAAGGACTGAATATTCAACAGATTCATGAGGACCGCAATAGACATCCTATGTTGCCATCAATGGAAGGCCCTTTCGAGTTGAGTAGTATACGTGGTCCTTTGACTTGAGTACCACAATGGGCTTATAAGTGATTCATCATACTTTGATTCCACACATGTCACAGACCTTTCATAGTGTGACCGTTGGGTATGGTTCGATGCTTATGGAGTCCGATGTATACAGATATGGAATCCGTCAGCTCACATAGATGAGTTAATCTATCCGAATACTCAGAGACTGTATCTTAGAAAGTCTTATGACTATAAGCAATAGACTCAGGAAAAGAGTTTCCTATAGGGTTAAATAATATTGTAAAAGTGTTTGCATGTATTCTTTATTAAGCTACGTGTCTGGATATAAGCTCACAGATGAGCATATAGGGATTTGACGGTAGTGATCTATATCCATGCTCTTCTAGGATATGATTGGTTGAAGGATTATACGTATGCGCTATGACCTCAACTTGTATAGTCTACTGCACTGATTTGTAATATTTGTGACGTGTGCATGGGGCATCGATCTTGTACTCACAGAATAGTTCTGTTTGACAAATTGGGAGTGGACCTAGGGAGTCCCGCAATATGAAGTTTACTCGTTGTGCACTTGGGCAGCGTACCGGATTGAATAGTTCGATTCAAAAAATTTCAGCAGACTGGACATTTACTTCGGTTTCCCTTCGATCGTGCATATGTTAAGACTTAAGAGTTAAGTACATCATTAGCTAACAATTAGTTGTTGACTAATGAGATGTTGACACATGGCACATGTGCGCCAATTATTGTTTGATTTAAAAATTACCAAAATGACCGTATTTGTTGGACAAATAATATCATTATTTTATTCATTAAAATGTTTATCGAATAAAATAATAATAATATATGATATTATTATTTAAATTGAAATCAAACAATTAATTTTTTTATTTAAATTAGCATATATTTCTATCATGATTTAATATGATTAAATTATTTGTTTAATATTTATTAAATGATAAGATAAGTATAAATGAGTGGCAATTTTTAATGGTAAGCCTTAAGATGTTTCTTAATAATGAGAAAGTATTTTCTCATATGGCCTAAATTAAGGTTAAGTTCATTTAAATGATATTCCATTTTGTTTTGTTTTAATTTGATTTATTGTAAGATAATAATAAATAAAAACTAATTGCAAACATAATGAATGCCATTAGATGAGAAAATGAAAGATAATAATAAACAAAACACTAATGGCAAACATAATGGTTGCTATTATGTGAGAAAATAAAAGATAATAATAAACAAATGAAAGAGCAATTAGTTGCTAAATTAATCATAAAAAATTCGTGCAAGGGGTTAAGTGAATGGGAGAGAGAATTTTAAAAGGTTAAGTGTTAGAAATTCTCTCAAGTGTTGAGAGCAAAATACACCTCTTCCATTTTTTCTTTTTCTTTTTGGTCACCATACTGCAAGGTAGAAATAAGGATTCAAGAGTTGAATCATTTGTTGAAAAAACTACTATTCTAGCTTTCTCAAGCCCACCGTGTTGAGGAACTAGAATTATGAATGGGTTGCTTCAAGGCAGGTACTCCGGTTCGACAATATACCAAAGGCTTGACAAGTTACTATTTCTCAATCTTGACCTATTTTACATTTATGAGATAACATGTAAAGTTTACTTGTGTTTATCATTATGAAATTTGTATTCCGTTCATCCGATGCGCATGTATATATGAGATACATATGTTATATTTGAATGATAGACACAAACCCACATGTATGCACCATAGGTTTAAAATCACTAACAAAATGGTATCAGAACTATTTTGAGTTGATATTTGGTGTTTTGAGTGTAAGATTGTTGTTGGTGATGTTCCGGTGCTTTTCAAGTTATTGAAATGGGTATACTGAAGGTGGGAGCACCGGAGCGTCGCGACCATAAGTATTCAGTGCCGAGGTATTGTAAAATTTTATTCCAACGCCCCAGCGCTGGATGGCTAGCGCAGCGGCACTAGGGCTTCCAGGCCCTGGCATTGCAATGCCAGATGTTAGGTGCCTCAACACTAAGAAAATAGGTGCTCACGGATAAATACTAGAATTTGCACCGCAGCGTCAGGCGCTGAGTGTGGAGCGTCGCAGCGCCAGAGGCTATGCCTTCCCGGTGCTTTCATATGGTGGGCCCAGCACTGCGGCATTGAAGATACTCACTCTAATTATATTTTAAATTATTTAAAATATTATTTTAATCATGTGGGGGTTTATGAGATACAATGATAAAAGTTATTAGGTTTTATTATAAACCAAGATTATTTATTTTTTGTTAATAAATACAATGGGAGCCCTACTGATAAAGGTTAGTTGTGCTTACATACAAATTAATGTTTAATTAAGAATTACTTACTCTTGAGATGGGGATTAAGTCTTTGTGATATTAAAAATAAAAATAAAAAAAATTAATTGAACAATAATATATTATAAAATAATATTTTATTATTGTTGATCTATTTTGCCAATACCTCTCATAATATTTTATTATTATTAATCCATCTTGTCAACACCTTTAAGAGTAAATTTTTAACGAATTTGTCATAATAGCAGAACATTTTTGTAATTACTAAAATATAGGGCTTAATAAGATAAATACGGTAGAAATTAGAGACTAACAAGCCATTTCCCCTAATAAATTAATAACGTTCTTAAATTAAATTATTAGGTGCTTACCAGAACAATTAAAGTATCTGATGATTTGATTGATTTGATTATTATAAATACTGATTCAATGGTCAAGTTTAATGGATGTTATAATATGTTCATATAGTCGAATTTCAAAGATCAACTGATCAAGCATCCGTCAAATTATTATTATTGTTATTATTTTGAACAATCAACATGCATGTTTACCTAATAATTCATCATATTAATAGAAACGATAATATATCAATCTTGAAATTATGTGAAATATGAAGTCAAACTTATGTGATTTGTAAACCCTAACTTCTCACTTTTCTTTTTCTTTAATCTTTCGGTCATATTCCACAATATGATCCTTAGAAAATTCTATTCAATTTGATTTTGAGAACTACTTTGCATCTAAACCAATTTATTTTCAAATTGTTTGACTCTTTTGCCATGTGTTGAATATCTAATCACTTTTTATTTTGTTTCTTAATATTTGTAGGGATAGAGCAATGGTGACCCCGCAACTCATCAATGTGCCCTTTCAATACCATAATTAATTATTTAGCATTTTATAAGTAATTATTTTTATAAATAAAATAAAATTCAATTTTTTTAAAATTTAAATTAGGACAAATTTCCATCCGTCGTCGTCTAATAATATTTAATATTTTCAACTCATTAGCTTAGCCGTCTTTATTGTTGAACCGAATTGAATCCATAGACCAAAATGCATCGCCACTTTTGATAAAATACATATATATATATGGGAAAACACTCTATTTAAAACATTTTTATTAGTATCAGGTTAAAAAAAAGAAAATTATTATTTATATTTTTATTGAATTACTTATTAGATTTTTTAATATTTTAAAAATGATCAATTATGTCTTTTAAAAACGAAAATAATCATGTTTCATATATGAAAATAGTAATAAAAAATATATTTTAGGAATAAAAATACCCCTAAAAAACGTTGTTGTTAATTTTTAAAATATTAGAAATTAAGTGAATAATTCAATAAAAATGTAAATATTAAAATGTTAATTTGTCTTAAAAATTTATTAATTGTGTTTCCTCAATCCTTAAAGCTAGTGTTGTTACAAAGTTTTCTGATGTGTTAATATAAAATCTTGTTGATTTATAAAGAGTGTATAATATACTTTAGTTCAAAAATGAACCCAATAATATTGAAACTTGACACATTAAATCATTAAATCTAAAGTTGAAATGCTAGACTTGAAACGTTTTTAGTTTACATTAAACTTGAAACCCAAACCATATTTGATTTTGTTGTCAATACCCTCTTTTATATATATATATATATATATAAAATAATAATAATAAGCCAACCAATTATGCTAACCCATGTTAATAAATCTAATGGCCAAGTCCGAGTCAGTCTTCTAAAGGGACTTGCTTGCCTTAGATTGAATTTAGAAAAACTTTCCAATTTTGACTTTGAAAAAATGGTAATTAAATTGCCGTATAGATATAGAACACAACTACCAAAATGGGACTTTAGTGTTAGGTTTTGGAAAATCGACTTTCTAATTATTGTAATGTACAACAACCGTAAGATCAAAAATACACACTGGTAGCTCTATCATGCAAAAAAATCTACGTACGTAATTCATTGATTGATTGATATTCTTTGGCTCTTTGTGGCTATTTCATTTTCAAGCCTCTATTTTTTTGTTTCTACTTGATATCACAATTGAATTAGGGCAAACAAAAAAAAGAAGAAGATAATAATGACCCCAAAAAAAAAAATGATTGTAAAATAGACGTGGGTCGTTTTTGAAGACATCATTATCAATAATAGGAAGCAAGGTATATATGTGATTATAGAGTAAATGCTAAGTTTAAGCTAAGTCTTATAATTGGACTAATGGGTTTATACACTTTAGGATGTTATTTAGGGAAAATCAGAAAAAGTTAGAGCACATAACTCTTTATTTTGTATTTCCTTTTTATAAATATAACAAGAGAAAAAGTATCAATTCAAGACTCTAATTCGTTTTCTTTTTTGGGGTTTATTTTTTGTTTAAAAAGAAAAATAGATCAACTGGATGAAGTTTGATGTCTTTTTCTTTTTTCTTTTCTGTGTTGATTTGTTTTATGATGATGTATCTTTAAAAGAAAAATAAAAGAAAAGGCAAATTACTTTTTTTTTGTAAATTTTTTTCATGTATATCAATTTCTTCTCTCATTTTTTTATTATAAATTATCTATTATTCATTTTTTGGGGGGATATTTAAGGGAAAATAGTAGTAAAAATACCAATTATTCTCCTCAGAATATAGTAATAAATAATTTAAAAAATTATAGAATATATACATGTAATTTGGGGGGACAATAACCATTTTTTTAAATAATTGATTAACCTTTTTTTTAATCGATGGTTAAGGCCATTTTAACTTTCATGATTCTTGAAATAACAATGATACTTAAAAACTAGAGAGAGATGTTCCTTTCATATCTAATTTGATTAACCGACTTTAATAAAAGTGTAAAATTCCCAAGTAGAAAAAAAGGGTTTGTTTAATTTTTTTTATTGAACAATTGTTTTATTGATTAAACAAAAAAGATATTTGCTGCCAAGGAAAAAAAAAAACTATAATCCTATTTTTAGTATAATTGAGATAAATCTTAGATGTATGCATATATTAGTTAAATTTACTTATTTACCTCATAAGAGCCAATATGAATATTGAGTTTATAACTCATTACTTATTTACTTATCTTCATTGAAAATTTTGTATATTAAATATAATTTTAATTTTATACATATTAAATTTTAGATTTGTTGATGAGAGATTGGCCAATTGTTTAAGGTCACGAGGTCAGGAGTTTAGAGATAGCCTATGTATTATAATTGGACTAATTTAATCAAATGCTAAACAAGTATTTGATTTTTTTTAATGTACCTACTTTTTAAAAAAATATTAAAAAAAAATAATGGTATATTTTTTAAATTAAATTTTAAATTTTAAAATTTAAATTAAGGTGTCAAATAATTATTGAGTGATAAAATAGTATAAATTTTAAAATTATTTATTATACTATTTCACCATCTAATAATTACTTGACCTATTATTTAAGAAGAAATAATTTTAAATATATTAAAAAATTGGTGACTCAATAATTTTGGTTGGATAAGAATTGAGATGAATACCAAAGTGGAGAGTCGCAAAAAGGCTAGAATATGTGGGACACGTATAGAGAAGTCTAGGACGTATGGGACAAAAAAAGAGAAGCGAAACAAGACTCGAAGACGCAAAGAAAGCGAAGAAAACGCGGATAGGCGCTGCCAGGGCTGAGCGTCACAGGGCTGGGCACGATTTTGGCCAACGCCGCAGTGCCTAGACGCATCAGAATGTTTGTTTTGGTTCTGAATTTCGAGTTTTGGGAAGTTTTGGACTTTCAAAATAAGTGGACTCTTACTTCAACAAAGAATAAGGTTAGTAGGCACAAAATACACCCTATATAAACACTGGTAAACCCTTAATTTCAGATTAAGCATTAAGAGAGTGGAAGAACTAGGTAGACACTAAGTGCTTGTGTGCGCTAGGGTGAAACCATCATTTGGGTGATTATTACTCGTGGTAGAGTAAGGGTTCACTAAACAATAGGTCCTTTTGAGGGTTCTTCATATTGGGTTTCCCTTGTAAAATCTCTAAGGAGTTAATAAGAGATACTAGGATCCTTGGATCTACTGTGGACGTAGGCAATTGATCGAACCACATAAGATTGTTTTGTGCTCTTTTGTTTTCTGTTTTGGATTCTTGTTATTTTTGCTTAATTAACAAGTTATTCCACTGCGCAATGAGGTTAGGGTTCTAGGTTGAACTTGAGGTTCTTCGCTTCAACATAACCTCAAGATGGAGAAAGGTGTTTCCTTCCTCAACAAACTGGTATCAGAGTCAAAGGTTCGATAATACACACTTGGGGTATTTAAATTATGGCTGTAATCAAGCAAGAAATAGAAAAGTTCAATAAGATGAATGACTTCAATCTTTAGAGGAATAAAGTTATGGCTCTACTAGTGAAGGAATAGCTAAACTCAGCTTTGGAAGAAGCCAGCTCATCAACTAGCGATGAGACGACAACCTTATAGTCTGGACAGAAAGATTGGGACACGATTCAGAAAAAGGCTCATAGCACCTTATTCCTAGCATTGAGCGATGAAGTATTAAGAGAAGTTGGTGATGAGAAAACCGCTTTTGGGCTATGGAAGAGACTCGAGGCATTGTACATAAAGAATTCTTTTGCAAATAAACTTCTTGTGAAAAGAAAACTACATCAGCTAACAATGCACGAGGAAACTTTATTGAGAGCTCACATTGACGAGTTCAACAAGATCATCATAAGTCTTGAGCAACTGGGCATCAAGACTGAGGATGAAGATAAGACCATTATCCTGTTAAGTTCGTTGCCAAATAGCTATGAGAGTTTTGTGGATACGCTACTGTATGGTGAGGCGTCTTTAACGATGAATGACATTAAGGCATCATTAAACTCAAAAGAATTGACAAAGAGATCTGAGTCCGAGAGTGGAACAACATTGTTTGCACAAGGAAGGAAGAACAACCAATCAAGGAGGAGATCCAAGAAGTGTTTCCTTTGTAATAAGAAATGGCACTTTGTGAAGGATTGTCCGAAATCAAAAGGCCAATGAGGGTGGGCTGCAATCGGTATTGAGGAAGATACCAAAGTTGTAGACACATTGGTAGCCTCCAAGGGAAAGTACGCTGGCAAATGGATATTAGATACAGGGTGCAGCATCCATATGTGTCCCGACAGATCGATGTTTACCAACTATAAAGTCAAGAGAGGTAAAGCTCTAATGGGGAATGACATGACTTATGAGATCATAGGAGTTGGTG
Organism: Ailanthus altissimus; assembly: GCA_946807835.1. Classification (NCBI taxonomy): domain Eukaryota; kingdom Viridiplantae; phylum Streptophyta; class Magnoliopsida; order Sapindales; family Simaroubaceae; genus Ailanthus; species Ailanthus altissimus. The sequence goes on along the minus strand of OX327706.1, from coordinate 11,423,254 downwards.
ACATAAGGCTGAGGATGCAAGGTAGAGAAACTAAAGACTTACATGGTGTAAGACATGTTCCTAAATTGATGAGGAACTTGATATCCCTAGGCAAGCTCGATAAGGAAGGGTATTCGGTTAGAGCGGAAAAAGAAAAACTAAGGGTAGAGAAAGGAACTACAAGGTTTGAGGGTGAGAAGCACAATAGGGGGCTCTATGTGCTTACTGGGATGGCCATGAGTGGCCCAACGCGGGGTGTTGGGGTAATGCAGACCACTAGGCGACATCCAAATCGTGCTCACCGAGGTGATGAGGGTCAGAAAGGAGTGCAACGCATCTAAATCCTATACAAGGTGCACGAATGCCTTTGGAGACAAAGTCACTAGCCCAGGGAAAGTTAAGTCTTGGTGGAGACATAACTGAATTTAACTCTAGGTGATATAGTATTGGTGTAGATCTGATCCCGAAGCCTTCTTATTTGGAAGATTTTGAATCAAGGAAAGGTTTGTTAAAAAATTGGTGATTCAACAATCTTGGTTGAACAAGAATTAAGATGAATACCAAAGTAGAGAGTCATAAGAAGTCTAGAACGTGTGAGACACATATGGAGAAGTTTAGGACGTGTGGGACACGAAAGGGGAAGCGAAATAGGACTCGAAGATGCGAAGGAAGCGAAGAAAATACGGATAGGCGCTGTCAGGGCTGAGCGTCGCGGCACCCAAGACAGCACCTCAGTGCCGTAATGCCCAAGGACGAGCGCCACAGTGCCTAGACGCGTTAGAATGTTCTTGTTGGTTCGAAATTTTGAGTTTTGTAAAGTTTTGGACTTCCAAAACAAGTGGACTCTTACTTCAATAAGGAATAGGATTAATAGGCACGAAATACACCCTATATAAACACTTGTAAACCTTTGATTTCAGATTAAGCATTAAGATAGACTCTAAAAGAGTGGAAGAACTGGGTAGACACTAAGTGCTTATGTGCGCTAAGGTAGAACCGTCGTTTGGGTAATCATTGCTCGTGGTAGAGTAAGAGTTCACTAAACAGTAGATCCTTTTGAAGGTTCTTCATATTGAGTTTTCCTTGTAAAATCTCTAGGGAGTTCATAAAAGAGATTAGGATCCTTGGATCCACCATGAACGTAGGCACGAAATATACCCTATATAAACACTTGTAAACCTTTGATTTCAGATTAAGCATTAAGAGAGACTCTAAGAGAGTGAAAGAACTGTGTAGACACTAAGTGCTTATGTGCGCTAGGGTGGAACCGTCGTTTGGGTAATCATTGCTCGTAGTAGAGTAAAAGTTCACTAAACAGTAGATCCTTTTGAAGGTTTTTCATATTGAGTTTTCCTTATAAAATTTCTAGGGAGTTCATAAAAGAGATTAAGATCCTTGGATCCACCATAAACGTAGGCAATTGACCGAACCACGTAAGATTGTGTTGTGCTATTTTATTTTTTGCTTTGGATTCTTATTATTTTTGCTTGATTAACAAGTTATTTCGCTACGCAAGAAAATTAGGATTCTAGATTGAACTTGAGATTCTTTACTTTAACATAACCTTAAGAGAGAAAATGACGTTTCTCCCCTCAACAAAATATGATTTCAAATATCTAGCATTATTCTTTAAAAAAAATCAGATTATAAGAAAAGAAATTAAATTTAAAAAAGCATTGTAATTATAACTTATAGGAAATGAGAACCCATAATTTTTGGCGTAGAAAAAGGAAGAGGTAGATGGGAATTATTGTCATGCATGAAGGTTTTAAGTAAAAAAATGATGGCAATTAAGTATATTTTAGCTATAAAAAAAACTATAAAGCAGAAGCCAGAAAGTGAAACAAAACCAAAAAATAATAATAATAGTCTAAAATGATCCGAATTTAAAGTTAATACCAAATACTTACCAATACAAGAAGAAGAATCGGAATTGGAAAAAGGATATGCTTTCGGTGCGCCAAATCCAATTGTTTATTCCCCCGATTTATAATCATCATCGTCCGTGATCCCCGATGCTTCACATTCACCAAGCAATGTCAAACCCCACGCTTCCATCTCAATGCCCATTAACTTCCCCCAAAAATTTGTATCATCAATATCCCCACCACAGTCCACATACATACATGTTATTATTCTTCATTATTATTTCTTTCTTTTTTTCACACGTACGCCACTGGGTTCCGCACGTGCTTGATCATTATGGGAAATATTCATCATTATCATTTTCCCCACTACTGCTGTGCAACGTGCCATCAATTATCTCTTTGTTTTTTTTTTTTTTTCATTTGTTACGAAGAACTTACTATTAATCTTTAATACGCAACATGAGGCTAGAGTGCTTGTCAAATTGGTAAAGGCATCTCAAGGTTCACCCCCTCACCCTTAGGTAGGGGGTTTGAATTTTCCTCACTTTCAATTGCCTTTTGAGAATAAAAAAATACTTTTAAATATTTATGTATTTTAATTAAAATTTTAAATAATTTTCATTCCTTCTACCCTAAATTGTAATTTTCCTTTCCCTGCTCTTCCCCCACCTCAAATTTTTAATTTTCATTTCCCCTACTTCCTATCTCCTCCCTCTACCCTACCAAAAAAAAAATCAATTTTTAATTTTTTTTTCCCATTTTGATCTTTCTCTTCAATAAGCTTCATCAACAAACAGTGCTCACATAGGAAGACGAAGATGAATGGGATTCTTACAAGTTTCCATCAAAATATTGAAGAGTGAATTTGCATATTGCTAAGAAACCAACCGTCTCTCAATCGATTTTGAAAACCCCCAACTATTTTGCTTCTTTGCAACTCTTTTCATTTTCACTTCACAGAAACTTTTTTTGTTACAACCTGTGAGTGTGCAATGGTGATCTGAACTATATCAGCTAAATGAAGCTTCTTTGTGAAATTATAATATTTTTAACAACACCTAGAAGAGCCCCCCCCAGAGTTCATAATCACCCCCTCCCAGAACTTCATTCCCCGTAGTGGTTCTGCAAATCTTTGTCCTCAGAAGGAATGATTGCACATTTTCTTTAACCCAATTCATGGCATGAATCTCATTTGCATTCCTGTCTTTAGATGTTCATTTGGAAGTCCAACCACGGTTTCAAGCCCAGTCCCACTGAAAGCCTTGAGAACACTATGATTAACATCATAAATACAAACATTCTTTATCTCTGTTGCCCTGAGAAGGGTAACATCTTCATTAGGTGAAGTAATGTTATCGCCATAGGTGAAGGAATGTTATATCATGTTTATATTTATTTATTATAACTACTAATTTTCTTGCTAATTTTAAAGAAATATATATATAATAAATTTTATTAAATTTTAGTACATTTAAAATATTCCATATTCAAACTAAAGTTGTGTTTATAATAGTTCTAATCAAGGGTGGACACGATCCGATTTAATTTTTTTGATAAATAAAACTAAAATTAATTTTTTTAATAAGACATCTGCCTTATTTCTAAAATTTAAAACAAACCCTAGCCGCCCCTTTTTTTTGTTATCGAAGAGGGACATTATGTCCCTCTCCGATGGATATCCATCTCTTAGTATATGCTCTCTGTTAGGGATGGCAGCGGGCGGGTTTGGGACGGATACCTCTAATACCATATCCATATCCGCTTACAAAATGAAATACCATATCCTTCCCAAATCCGTTGCGGGTTTGGAGTACCGTTACCAAACCCGCACTTGCGGGTTTGTACCTATTACCAAACCCGCAACGGGTTATCCGCGGATTTTAAGCGGGTTTTGAATTAATATAATAAAATAATAAAATAATAATATTAATTAAATTAAATTTTTTTAATTATAGCAATTAAAATAATATCAATTATATTTTCAATTTTATTTACATTAAATATTACAATTTTTAACTTCAATTTTAATTTTAATTAAATTAAATATTATAATTTCAAATCTAATCTCGATTTTAATTACGATAAATGTTATAATTTTAATTACGTTAAATATTTTTATTTTAATTATGTTAAATATTTTAATTGCAAATCTAATTTCGATTTCAATTACGTTACATATTATAATTTATAACTCCAAATCCAATTTTGATTTTAATTACGTTAATATTATAATTTTAATTTTAATTTTGATATCAATTATGTTAAATATTATAATTCTTATTCCAATTTTGATTTTAATTACGTTAAATATCATAATTTTAAATTCAATTTCGATTTCAATTACGTTTAATGTTATAATTCCAAACTAATTTCGATTTCAATTACGTTACATATTATAACTCCAAATCTAATTTTATTTTCAATTCCGTGAATGTTATAATTATTATTTTGATATCAATTATGTTAAATATTATAATTCTTATTCTAATTTTAATTTCAATTACGTTAAATGTCATAATTTTAAATCCAATTTCGATTTCAATTATGTTAAATATTATAATTCTAAATCTAATTTCGATTTCAATTACGTTACATATTATAACTCCAAATCTAATTTCGATTTCAATTACGTTAATATTATAATTTTAATTTTAATTTTGATATCAATTATGTTAAATATTATAATTCTTATTCCAATTTTGATTTCAATTACGTTAAATATCATAACTCTAAATCAAATTTCGATTTCAATTACGTTAAATGTTATAATTCCAAACTAATTTTGATTTCAATTACGTTACATATTATAACTTCAAATCTAATTTTAATTTCAATTACGTTAATGTTATAATTATAATTTTGATATCAATTATGTTAAATATTATAATTCTTATTCCAATTTTAATTTCAATTACGTTACATATTATAACTCCAAATTCAATTTTGATTTCAATTACGTTAAATGTCTTAATTTTAAATCAAATTTTGATTTCAATTACGTTAAATATTATAATTTTAAACCTAATTTTGATTTTAATTACGTTACATATTATAACTTCAAATTCAATTTTGATTTCAATTACGTTAATGTTATAATTATAATTATAATTTTGATATCAATTATGTTAAATATTATAATTCTTATTCCAATTTTGATTTCAATTACGTTAAATATCATAACTCTAAATCAAATTTCGATTTTAATTACGTTAAATGTTATAATTTCAAACTAATTTCGATTTCAATTACGTTACATATTATAACTCCAAATCTAATTTTAATTTCAATTACGTTAAATGTAATAATTAAATCCAATTTCGATTTCAATTACGTTAAATATTATAATTTTAAACCTAATTTTGATTTCAATTACGTTACATATTATAACTCCAAATCCAATTTCGATTTCAATTACGTTAATGTTATAATTATAATTATAATTATAATTTTGATATCAATTATGTTAAATATTATAATTTTTATTCCAATTTTGATTTCAATTACGTTAAATATCATAACTCTAAATCAAATTTCGATTTCAATTACGTAAAATGTTATAATTCCAAACTAATTTTGATTTCAATTACGTTACATATTATAACTCCAAATCTAATTTTAATTTCAATTACGTTAATGTTATAATTATAATTTTGATATCAATTATGTTAAATATTATAATTCTTATTTCAATTTTAATTTCAATTACGTTAAATGTCATAATTTTAAATCCAATTTCGATTTCAATTACGTTACATATTATAACTCCAAATCCAATTTCGATTTCAATTACGTTAATGTTATAATTATATAATTTTAATTTTAATATCAATTATGTTAAATATGATAATTCTTATTCCAATTTTGATTTCAATTACGTTAAATGTCATAATTTTAAATCCAATTTCGATTTCAATTACGTTAAATATTATAATTTTAAACCTAATTTTGATTTCAATTACGTTATATATTATAACTCCAAATCCAATTTCGATTTCAATTACGTTAATGTTATAATTATAATTATAATTTTGATATCAATTATGTTAAATATTATAATTCTTATTCCAATTTTGATTTCAATTGCGTTAAATATCATAACTTTAAATCAAATTTTAATTTTAATTACATTAAATTGTTATAATTATAATTTCAATTTCGATAGTTAAATATTATAATTTTAAATTCAATTTCAATTATGTTAAATATTTTAATTTCAATTTTAATTCTAATTTTATTTACATTAAATATTATAATTCTTGTGTTAAATATTATAATTTCAAATCCAATTTCAATTTCAATTACATTAAATGTTATCATTCTAAATCCAATTTCATTTCCAATTTCAATTGTGTTAAATATTTAATTCTAATTACAATTACAATTTCAATTTTAATTACGTTAAATGTTATAATTCTAAATTCAATTTCAATTACACTAAATATTAAATATTTTAATTCCAATTTCAATTATGTTAAATGCTATAATTTTATTTTTAATTTCAATTATAATCATTAGTTCCTTTGAACTAATTTTATTTATTTATATTTAATGGTATGAGCAATGTCAAATAAAATGTAAATTTTTTGATGTGAGATAAAAAAAATACAAAAATAATCATTTTATATTTTATAATTTTTTTTAAATGTAGTATGTGCGGATACCCGTTGCGGGTATCCGCGGATTTTTCACTAAAACCATATCCGTACCAAATCCGTTGCGGGTTTTAATTTTAAATACCAAACCCGTACCAAACCCGCTTCAAGCCTTACCAAATCCTTCCCAATGCGGGCGGGTTTTAACGGGTTTGCGGGTTTGGGGATTTTTTTGCCATCCCTACTCTCTCCCTTTTTCTTTTTGATATTTTCTAGTTTATTTTTTTGTTTTAGTTCTCTTTCGGCGGTTCTTTCATTCATTTTGCTTTCCAGTGAATTTTTCGTTAGTCTCGCTGCTCTGCCGACCTTTTTCGGTCTCTGTTAGCTGGATGTAGAAATGATATTGGTCTCCTTTGCTTTGTTGTTGACCTGTATTGTGTTCGCCGTTTCACCACAAAGTTGTTGAGAGTCGCCGCTCAATTTTTGTCTACATGTCCTGAGATCCAGTCGCCGTCGCTCAATTTTTTTTTTTTTTTGCAGTGATGCTCTAAGCTTCGGCGTGCCTCCTCCATATGACTGCCGCCAATGTTATTCGGCTCCGTGGGTTTGCCACAAATCTGACCAGTTTCATGTCAAGATTCGGTGTGTATCTGCCCATTCCAGCTTAGCCTTCGTTTTTGTCCAACTTGGCTCTGGTCGGTTGGGATCCTACTATTCTCTACCAGTTTATGCCGCCATTTGCCCTAACTGTCCGATCAACTTAGCCTTAGCCCCATCCTCCGGTCACCGTTGACCCCGTCTATCGATTTGTTAGTTTGCGGCCACCACTGGCTCCCATCTATGGCGTTGACAGTATTCGACTTGTGTTGGCTTGGCGATTGTTTTAGGTTTGGCTTTTGTGTGTCACAATGTGTTTAGGGTTAGGGTGTTTTGTAATTCTTCTCTTATGTGAGGTCGTTGTGGCTTTTGTATTTCCCTACTGAGTGAGGATAGATGTCCTCCTTGAGGTTGAAATCCCTTTTACATGAGGGTAGGAGTCTCCGTCCTCAAATAAGTAGAAAAATCTATTTATGAATAGTCCCTAGAAATAAAGTTATTGTCTTTTTGTATTGGAAAATTTTCAAGTCTGAGAACTCATCAATATATTTGTATATGTATTGTTTGGTAATTCTCTGTCTTCATAGCAGTGGTCCTGTAATATCTTGATTTATTCAATGATATTAAAAGTTTAAATCAAAAAAAATTCTATATTCTTTTGGTATAAATTTATTTATTTTTTAAATATGAATTTTAATATATTAATGATCCAATTTTAAATATTAGGGTGGAAGGAAATGAAAAATAAAAATTATTTTATTTAATTATTTATTTAGAGATCCATGTATTACATCAAAGGCATTACAGTAAAAACAGTAAAAAAAGTAATTATTTAATAAAATCTTTTTAATGGTAGAGATTAACGTGGTATATATTAAAATATTATAAATTAAATGAGTATATATTTATAAAATTAAGGATTAAATGTTATTTTTTTTAAAAAAAAATATGTAACATTAAATTTGTACTTTTAAAAAATCTCAAAATTAGGAGCTTGAGATTCTAGACTTATTACTTTAATAAAGTTAAAATAAGAAAAATGTCATATAGTATTTGATTTAATATATATATACCAGTTTTATTCTTACTTTTTTATATTAATCTCCATCCTTATAAACATTCTGTTAAACAATTTTTTTTTGCTCTAATGTGGCAAATGATTGAAATCACATAAGGGTTATATGAAGAGTGAGAAGTGTTTGATAATATAAAATTTTCTAAATTTTTAAGCAAAAATATATATATATTTTTCTTGCTCAATTGGACCTATATTAGTCAGAACAACTTTCCTTAATCCTCTACAAAGAAATATATATAATTTTTTTTACTCTTTCTTTTATCATATTATAAATTTTATAATAAAAAACTTTTTTAAAAAAAACTTTCCTAAATGTTGTTGTTACTCTAAAATTCAAGGTCAATTGGGTGGAACCAACTCATTTCTCAAAATATTTTCTTTTGTTTTCCTTCTTAAAATCAGAATATTTTTATTTTCCTACTCTCTTTTTTTTCGATTATATAATTATATAATGAAGCTTAAGGAGGAGGGTCGATGTTATAAAATGGGAAGAGAAGTGATGCAGTGTAGAAGTAAAATTAGATATCGTTCTAGTGGATGTCTCGAATTCACAAAAAAAAGATAATTTTCATAAAAAAAAAAAGGTATCGAATCCACGATAAAATAACTCTAAAAAGAATATAATAAAAATATTATTGATGAGATTATTTTTAAAATTATAAATAATAAGCTTATTTATAATAATAGATTAATTAATCCTAAATAAATTATAAATCCTACTCACTAAAGAATAAGTACTAAATAAATTAATTTTTTTTAAAATTATGACTAAATAAAAATAAAAATCCTATTAAAATAAAAATATTAAATAACACTCAAATAAAAAAATTTAAAATAGTCTATTCGAAAAATAAACGCGGAGATCTATGTGTACATATAGAGATATAATAAGCTCATAAGTTTATGTTTATGTATATATATGTTTATGTATATCATATTTAGATATGATGAGATGAAATGTATTGGATTTGCTTCTTTTTTGTTTGTAAAGAAAGAAACATAAAAATAGAGAAAGAAAGAAGAGAAAGTAGGTTTCAAAGGAGAGAAAGAGAGAGAGTGGGGGTAGGGGAAGAGAAAATTTGGAGGGGGGGAAATCTCTACGATTATTCTTTACAAGATATCTACATTTGCTGCTTTTGAGCAAGGCACAACAATTTAAAACCTAATTTCTTCCGTAGATTTAATTTTCTTCAACATGCGTTTACTAGTAGTGGAATTTAATTGATAATTGAGTTCTTAATTTTCTTATTAGAATTTTTTTTAATTAATTATTTAAATATTTCTTTGTATATTTTTATTTTATTTTATTTTAGTCTTTTATTCTTTTTTTCGACAGAAGTCTCTTATTCCTAAACTGACATACCTTTATTTTAAATTTTAAATTAAATCACATACATATCTAAAAGTAATATTTTGCTCTCCAAAAATAATTTTTAACGATAAAAATTAACGTGATATATATTTAAAAAGTGAGGGCTAAGTTAATAAATATCCATAAAATTAGGAATTAAAATGACATTTTTTTTCTTAAAATAATATTATTAATTTTAAAAAAATTTATTTAAAATGACCAATTTGATAATATTACAAATTCCTACAAATTTATTTTTTTATATAAAAAAGTAAAATATGTAACATAAAAGTTAGAACATATTTTAAAAATTAAATGAAAATTAAACCTATAATTTTTTTAACACAAAATAAAAAAAAGAAATTGTTTAGTAGCAAATACTTAAATTATGCCTAATTCATTTTGTGTGTAATAGAATGATGTGATAAATTATCATATAAACTGTAAAAAGAAAAGAAAATTTCCTTCAATTAGTGAATATTACATTACTTATTATATCATTGCAAATAAAAAATTTGAGTAATTTTTAAAATGAGTGGCATTATTGTATTTGCAAATTTATTCAATAATATTAAACGGGTCAAAATTAAAAATAAAGAATTAATTAAATTAACATACAGATATTTTCAATTATTAAAAAAATTATGTTATGCCTCTTAAGATTTTGGTTATGTTTTATTATTTTTTTAAAATTTATAATATAATACATAAATTAAAAAGTAATAATTTGATAACAAACTCTGTACACTCTTGTCCTATAACAGAACCTTAAAAAGAAGGCAAAAAAAAAAAGGAAAGAAAAAGGAAAAAGTTAGAAGGAGAAACAGACAGAAGTGAAGCGGAATTATCAAACTGGAGAATAAGTGAACAACCTGACTCCGTCATTCCGCCCAAAATTCCAGTAAACTAAAATTAAAAAAATATGACCAAAAAGAAATAAAAAGCCCCTTGCGCAAATCAAAGTTCTTGAACGTTACAAGTGATTTAACAAAACCGACCAACCGAACCCTCTGTGGTCCCTACTTCCCCCTCCTCTATCTCTCATTGCTCCTTGGGCCCCACCTCCCCCCAATCTTATGCACCTTTTATTTATATTAATCAAAGCCTGTTCTCACATCCCCACCGTCCGTTTCCCCCACCGCTTTAATCAAACCCACGGTCCTGATCTGATTGCGCAAAATTAATAACCACAAGCCCATGTGATGCCCAAACCGAAGTTTTTTTTAAAAAAAATATACAAAACAAAATTCGGCAGTTTGACTAAAGACCGAAGTGCTTAAGAAAAGAGAATATTATTTTAAAAAGGAAACAAAACAAATATTAAAAAGTGATTGGTGACGTCAGCGTACCTTTGACCATTTCTCTCCCTCCTTTAAACCCACCTCTCCACTCCCTTCTTTTCTCCACTTCTTGGCTCTACTTCTTCCCTTCGGCCTAACTCTAAAGCCTTCAATTTTTCCGTTACTTTCTCGCCGAATTTTCTCTCCTCCCAAACAGCCCTGAAAAAATATATCAAAATGGTTAGAGATGATTTGTACATTACGATTCCGAGTTTCTTTAGGTGTCCTATATCTCTCGACGTGATGAAATCGCCTGTGAGTCTCTGCACGGGCGTCACCTACGATCGATCCAACATTCAACGGTGGCTGGACAGCGGTAACAACACGTGTCCGGCCACCATGCAGGTGCTTCAGAGCAAAGAATTCGTACCTAACCGAACTCTACAGCGCCTCATCCAGCTCTGGTCCGACTCGGTCCAGCACCGAGTTGACTCGACCGAGTCAGCCAACTCGGTCCTCTCTCAGGATCAGGTTAAAGTCATCATCGGAGTCACGGACATTGAAAACGAGGATATTTCGGGGAATTTATCGAAAATTATCGCTTTCGCCAAGGAATCTGACGAGAACAAGAAGTTTCTGGCGAAATTCGACGGGTTAATGGTGATACTAGTTGAGATTTTGAGGATTGTTAATGATGTGAATATACTGATGCAAGTAATTAGGGTTTTGGACTTGATAATTAACAAAATTGAGGATCATGAACAGTTGATGAACTTGATATTGAAACGTGAAGATCAAGATTGCTTGAATCCGCTGCTTCTCGTTTTAAAACAGCGAGAAAGCGTGGATTCGAGAATCGAAACTCTTAGAATCTTGGAATTCATCGCCGTAGACGCCGAATCGAAAGCATTAATCGCCGAGAGAGACGGAGTGTTAGCGGAAATTGTGAAGTCGATGAGTTTAGATGGCGATCGGCGGCTGATCGAGGCGAGTTTATCGTGTCTAATCGCGATTTCAACGCCAAAACGCGTGAAAACGAAGTTGATAAATCACAGGGTAATATCCGAGCTAAAAAGACTGATAACGGATCGAAACGGAAACAGAAACAGAAACGTCAGCATTTCGGTAACGGAAAAGGTGCTGAAGCTTTTAGAGTCGTTGTGTTCGAGCAAACAAGGGCGGGCCGAGATATGCGAAGATTCCGCTCTAATAAACGGCGTCGTCCAGAAGATGCTGAAAGTATCGGGTGCGGCGACGGAGCACGCAGTAACGATATTGTGGAGCTTATGCTACTTGTTTCGGGATCAGACGGCGAAGGAGGCGGTGTCGAGCGGGAATGGACAGACGAAGATTCTTCTGTTGATGCAGAGCAATTGCTCCCCTGCCGCGAGACAAATGAGCTCGGATTTGCTAAAGATTTTTAGAGTTAATTTCAAGTCTTGTCTCTCCAGTTACGATACTAAAACTACTCATATCATGCCCTTTTGATGATCGTCCAGAAATCTTATTGGTTGGGTATTGAAAACAAGCAGCAAAACCTAAAAAAAAAAACAAAATTGTGAAGGATTTTGGACAAAAGTGGGATGTTTTTAGATGATAGTTTTAAAGGGGGAAATTATTAGAAATGTTTCTTGTAAACCAAAGGAAATTTTGTAAATACAGAAGGCACAGAATTCATTTCATTTCAATTTTCAACTGTGGAAATTGCTTTGACTCTTTTCGTTTATTAATTAGAATTTTTAGGTTCTTGTTTGTTCAAGAACTAGAGATCCATTTAATGTAATATTAATTAATGATTAAATTATTAATGTTATATTATAAGACTACTGATATAATATCAAAAGATTATCAAACATTATATAGATATAATTGTGATGAACTTAATCTCTTATTTTATGAGACACAATAAAACTCTACGTCGAGGGACCATCTCTTTAGCTCAGATCATGCACTTATTAAGGTTTGAGAAATTTATTCATATAAGAGATAAATTACAAAAACACAATCACCATTCATACATCATTTAAGCTTTAGCACTACCTATTTCAATCCTAAACTAAAATCAATATCAAATAAATACCAATGAAGTACAAATGGCCACGAGAAAACTAGGAAATCTTCGAAAGCGTCACTGCCGGTCTTATTGGCGACAATGTCTAGCGAATGGCCCGATGAAGTCCGGCAAAGGTTCAGTCAATGCCAACGAAGGTCGAAAGAGGCTCGACAGAAGTTGAGGAAGTCCAAAAAAATGATTGAGAGAGCTCAATCAAGGTCTAGGCGGTGGTCGAGGAGGCTCTGTTAAAGGCGCAAGTTGGCTGAGGCTGATGAGCTCAATGGAGGAGGAGGATAGAGATCCATTACTGAAAAATGAAAAATTCCCTAGAAAGTGAGAAGAGAAATGTTTGTTCACAATGATAATTCATAAATAAACAAAAGAAAAAATGTTTGCAATTTTTTCGCAACTCAAAAGGCTCGAGCGTTGGCAGCTTGTACCACTTTGGGTCTCGCTTTTAGTTTTATCTTTTATGTATCTTCTGATTTTATAATTAAAAATTATTCCATAAATTACTCGCAATATTTGAAGTTGCAAATTTAAGTTTATGTTAACGATGGACCAAAACAATTACGTGCAACATCATTCAATTGTTCCAAACCATTCCTAAAATTTTCTTTTATTTTATTTTATTTATAAAAAAACTCTTTTTCCTGAAGATTTTTTTGTAGAATTTTACAAGAATTTTCCGTAGAATTTAGGAGTTTTAACAATAATTCTTTTAATAAAAAATCATTTGCCGATTGAGCAATACCATTCTGCAAATTTTCGATTTAATGATAACTTAAAATAATATATAATGCTGTCAATATAATATTATTAAATTACATATGAAATCAATGAATAGAAATAAATCAATATTTTAACTTAAAAGTTTAATTAAAGGACTCCCACCCATATATAATATACTCAAAAAGAGTTTTGCTTCCATTGCAGGAATTGCTTCCATGATTCTTTGTATATTGTATGAGGATGCAAAATTGAAAATAAAATGTTTTTAATTGCATTTTTTTTTAAAAAAGAAAAAAAAAAAAAAAACTATGTGCTTTGTAGCACTGTAGGCGAAATCAATGAGCTGGCGATGAGTTGGAAGTGAGTTGAATCCCCACACTTGTAAGTCCTAAAATTTGACCAAAGATTCTTTGGTTGAGTTGCAAAGAGGAACTGCTTCCCTTCCCCACCACCCAAATATTTATTTAATTTAAAAAAAAAAATGTAAGAGATAGATTATATATTAATATTCGCATTGAGCCACTACAAAGCAAAACCCATTTCAGAAATTGCGGCACTTTCTCTCTCTGTCTTGCTCCTTAAAAAAAAAAACATTTGGTCAATTGCTTTATCTCTAATTAATGGAAGATATGTTTGACCCTTCCAATCTCCTAATATATGTTATATATATATATATATATATATATAGAGAGAGAGAGAGAGAGAGAGAGAGAGAGAGAGTAGGATACATTATATTTTTTTTATACAATATCTAATGTAATTTTTAAATCGTTAGATAAATATCTATTTTATAGTTCACATGTAATTAAATATGTATAATTAAGATATTGCGTTAAATGTATATTTAAAATTTAATTTGAAATATTAAATATATATTATTAATCTAATGTGTCATTGAAGAGTTTTTGAACATATATCAAAATTTTATAATATATTATAAATTATAAAAAAATTATAAATTGATTAATTATTCACCATATAATAAATTATATAATCTATTAGATCATTTATCTATATATATATATTTAAGAAAAAAATGTACTCTTTAATTTTAGGGGAAAAAAATGTTTTTGAAAAGAAAGAACGATTAAGATCATGAGTTTAATTATAACTGTATTTTTAAATAGAGAAGAATTTGTATCACGTTCAGGACTTAGACGATAAATCACATCTTTTTTATTTATAAATGAAGGAATTCATTCATGTTGCATAAAAGAAGAGTAAATTTCACTCTATAAAATTCGTCTAAAGGAGAAATATATGAACAAAGAGTAAAAGAAAAAATCATTCAAATTTCTTATTTTTAGCACCCATTAAAAAATATTGAGGGTTTGACTTCTTATTTTGAGTGTAAAATAAGTTAATTGTGTATTAAGTAATAAGCTTAAGTAATGGTGGAAAACTTTGTTGTAAGTTTTCAAATCTTTCTTCATATCTTTGATATTATGAAAATTCTGAAATATTCAATTGAAATTCCCTAAAAGTAATGGGTTTTGATTTGTTCCCCTCCTCATTACTTTTTTTTTTATTTATTTTCCTTTTTGTTGTTCTCATTCTTTTGTGCCCATTATACATATTATAAGTTACTGAATATTGTGTGGTTGATGTTAGTTTAGTAATATTATAAGTTGGGTTTTGTTGATGGGATTAAATTAAAGGAGGGGGTGTACAAATATATATATATATATATATATATATATTTGCAAATTGTTAGTTGTTTTTTAGTGGATGTGTCATTATTATATCTCCCTGTTGCCTTTAAAAATATGGACACATCTCAATTCAATCTTATTTATCATCATGATGGATGGTGAATGAATGAATGAATTTGAATAAAATAAATATTTTCTTTTATTTATTTAAAATGAGGAAAATCAATTTGAAGTTGATGGGATTGAATCGACTTGGCTGATAAGCTATGATCCAATCTCTAGTTGCTAAGGAATTTACCTGATGATTGTTATTGTTGTGGTTGCTTTTTATTTATTTATTTTTTGTGGGTTTTGTTTTTTTATTGTTTCTGTTGTTTTGTGTTTTGTTGTGTATTCAATTTATAGTGTCTTTATTGTTAAAAAAATAAAATAAAATTGTAATGTCTTTTCCTTTAGATAAAAAGATGTAAAAAGTTACCCACTATATAGATTATGTGATATATGACTATCACCTTTTCAGCTTTCAGTTTTCACCTGAATAGCAAATTTTGTCACGCTGCCCACATGAAAAATAACATACATATATTCAAAATACAAGTTTTTCTTAATTAAATTTAAAATACTCAATTTTATATAAATTAATTAACTTTTATCATTAATTTTAATGACGAAAAAGTAAAAAAAAAATCTAACTATAAAAATAAATTAAACTTTAGGCACATGAAACAATTTTACCCATTTTATTGTCTTTGAATAGGTAGTGTAATCTTATCCATTCATTTAATTTAGTATAATTTTTAAAAATAATTTAATAAATGACACGTGTTTAATTTAGTTTATTTTTAAAAATAATTATTAAAAATATAACCAATGACGTGTTATAATATAATTAGTTACAAATGACATGTGTATACAATTAATTTATATTTTTAATAATCATTTTTAAAATTAAATTAAATTAAATAATAAATAATTAAAGATAGAATCTACCACCATCACCCGAAAATAACAGCTGGTCAGTAGCATATCATCATTTTTTGACAATAAAAATGATCAAATTTTACATCATTAAACTTTTTTTTTCTAATCTACATAATGATAAGATAAATTTTGACCCCAAAAAATAGAAGAAGACAAAAATGATGGGGAGGCAGCCTTCTGCCATCTCACGGGGGGAGATGACATGCATAGGTAGGGGTAGTACAAGTCATTCCCTCACCCCCCCCCCCCCCTATCGCGTCTTAGTCTTTTTTTGGTCAAAAACGACCTTATTGTGTAAATAAAAAAAATAAAGTTTAATGATATAAAATTTAGCCTTTTTTACTACCCACTATCATAAAAAAAAAAGGCAGCGTTTTTGTTTTTAATTATTTATTATTTACTTTAATATAAAAATATTTTAATTATTTATTATTTAAAACTAATCATATTAAGACACGTATTATTTTATCATAAATATTAATCAAAATATATATTTATTAAATTAATATTAAAAATATTTATCAAAAAATATAAACTAATTAAATGATGATGCATATCATCATTAACTTATTATATTATGATGCGTATCATTTTATTAAAAAAAAATTAATTATATTAAATTAAATAAATAGATCTTTTAAAAATATTAAATAAATGAATGAGATTGCACAACGTATTCAAAGAATGTGAGTTTGTGCCACATGTTCAAAGTTAAAAGAAAAACAATAAGGGTAATTGATAATTGTAAATTAAAATTACAATTACAATTTTCATCTAAATTGATGGCAGAAATTAACGAATTTAGGTAAAATTTGGTGTTTAGATTTTATTGAAGCAAAGTTGTCAATTAGACCAAATTATTGAGATAAAATTTTCATTATCCCTATATTATATTATTTAAACTAGATGTTATTGCATCCAATTGCCTTGTTCGAATAACAATGCCTAGGTCACAAGTTCGAGTCTTGGCAACACTTTAAGGCATTATAAATATTTTATATTTTTCTCTTCTTGTGAGGGTAATTGGTTATCCATGGTGGAGAGTTGGTTCTGTTGGGTGTTCGTTATTCTAGAGTGCTTACATATGAGATGTGTTCATCATACAACAAATATACATATCTCATACATATATGTGCACAGTGGAAGATTAAAATAATATAATGAAAATATGTAATACATATTTAT
The DNA here is from genome assembly GCA_946807835.1 of Ailanthus altissimus. Taxonomy (NCBI): domain Eukaryota; kingdom Viridiplantae; phylum Streptophyta; class Magnoliopsida; order Sapindales; family Simaroubaceae; genus Ailanthus; species Ailanthus altissimus. Next base: position 11,405,906 of record OX327706.1, on the reverse strand, counting down.
CAAATGAAAAACAAGATTGAGAAATATAACTCATGAAGTCTTTGGATTAATTTGCTTGAAGTCCACCATGAAATGAATCTTTGATCAATCCTAGCAATCAACAAATGTGGGTTTGATTGTCTAAAATAGCAGTATCTTAATACAGTATTTTGTTTAACTCTTAAACTTGATTCAAAGTTAAACTCTTTAACTTAGTTAAATTTGTTTTTCTTTTTATTTAACTTTTGAATAAAAATAAATTTAATTCATGTTTTAATGGCTAAATTAATTGAAGAAGATGATGAATAGAAATGATTTCAACTCTTGAAACATTTCAATTTTCGTTCTCCATTTTTATCTTAATTTTCTAGCCAACAAAAACACTTATCATTTATTTTAATCAAATTAAATTAATTTATTTTATCTTTTGTTCAACTCTTGAACAATTAAAATAAAATCTATTTTAGTTATTACAATTAGTAACCATTTATTTTTTTTTTTTTGTTCTAACACTTAAAACACAAAATAAAAAATTTCAATTCTCAAATTAAAATGTCTACCAAAATTGAAAAATGTAAAAACCTAAAAACTTATTGATTTTGAATTTCATTTCTCCTTATATACTAAAGAATTAATTTCAAACTAATTTGAATTTTATTTGTATTTAATTTAACTTAACCTAACCACAGTTAACATTTAACCTTAGTTAGGTTAGTTTAACTTAACCCTTAAGTTAAATAAATATTTAAATATTTTAACTATAGTCAACTAACTTAACCATAGTTAGGTTAACCTTTACTTAACTATTAAGTAAGGTTAACTTAACTTAACTATATGGTTAACTTTTAACCATAGTTAAGTTAAATCATTTATTTAACAAATAAATAAATAAATAAATATTTATTTTAATTATTTAATAATTAAATAATCATAAAGTGAAATTACCTTTATATCCTTACTAGGTTATCAAGTTAACCTAAAGTGGGTTCTACCATTTAATCATATACTTTAGTTAACTTAACCTTAGTAAATTACTGAATTATACTGTATTGAACCAGTCAATACGGTAACCTACCAAAGTGCTCAAAGAGTACATTTCATATTAGGACTTTTTAGGTCTACACCCGAGTTGTCAAGTAGAACTATTCCATGAATCCGTAATCGATGCCCCACGCACACGTTACGAATATTACAAATCAGAGCATCAGACCATACAAGTTGAGGTCACAACGCATACGTATAATCCTTCCATCATTTATACCCTGGATGTGCGGGGATATAGATCAGCATCACCAAATTCCCATTTGCTCATCTATAATCTCATATCCAGATTCATATCTCAATAATTAATATACACAAACACTTTTGTTATATTGTTTAACCCTGTGAAAAACTCTTTTCCCGGGTTTATGCTTGTAGCCACAAGACTTCATGAAATACAATCTCGGAGCATCGGATATACAACTTACCTACGTAAGCTGACGGATCCCTTATCTACGCACACCGGACTCTATGAGCATCGGACCATACACAGCGACACATAGCGGTCAGACCATAAAAGGTCTCTGACATATGTGAAACCAAGGCATGATGGATCACTCACAAAACCATCGTGGCGCTCAGGTCAAAGGACCACGAATATTACTTAACTCAAGAGGACCTTCTTTTGACGGCTTCATAGGATATCTGTTGTGGTCCTTGTGAGTCTATTCAGTATCCAGTTCTGACTGGATATCCGCATGCCTATACAAGCTCTAAGCTCATGGTCAGGTAAGAACAACCATCTGAACCAGTCAGATATAGACAGACACTAATCTATATAATGTGAATTTACTGATAAATCTGCATTAGTGATCATAGATCAGGAATATTGTGTTTGAGACATACTTACATAATAATATTTCTTAGCACCTATTGCAACTATTTGTAACTATATCATTACAAGTATACTCTCAGGTGTTTGTGTAGTAACCAGTATCCATAACCGGTAAGAATATGTATATTTATATATATAAATATACGTATTTTATTTGTATGTGGGTGATCCTTGATTTATATATTGTTATTAGTAGTGTTTTTATAGGTTAAGGATATACTATTAGTATTGGGTTTATTTGCAAGACTTTGGAATTATTTTAGGGACCAAATTGTTATACTTTGAAAGTTTTGGGGGTGAATTCGTAAATACCAAAAATTAACCACTTAGTATAAAAATACACTTTTAAAAACCCTAATTCTCTCATTTTGGTCGAGCTACCCATTTTTAGAGAGAGAAGAGAGAAATAAAGGAGAGAGAAAGAGAAGAAGAAGAAGAAAAAGAAGAAGAAATTGGAATTTTGGATCTTTAGAGGTATATCACATCTAATTATCAATTTATTGGTGTTAATTAAGTTAATTTATTTAAGTTTTGATTTCTGGAAATATGTATAATTAAGGATTTGATGTGTATTTCGTTTGATGTTGTGAGAATTGATGATGATCTATAAGATAGTTTGATAAATCATGATGAATTATGGAATTTCTGCTGGATAACCTCTTGATCTAGGAATTTTATAAATTGTTGTGATTCGATTCTGGTTTTGAATTTTGAGTATATGAAATTAGACATGTTTAGGATCATCTGAGACTTTGAATCGACTGAAAATCTCGGAAATTAAATTTGTAGTGAATTTACCAAAATGACCCTGGAATTCTGGAAATTTCCTGTGTAAACAGTATGATACAGTGGAAAATAATTTTTGACCTGCTGAATGATCTTTAAAAATTATGAATTTGTGGAATATGATAATTTTATATGTCTAATATGATATACTCGGAATTGAGAATTTGGATCAATGTGGTTGAAGTGTTATGAATTTCTAAAGTGTATCAGCTCATTGCAATATTTGATTAACAGATTTTTAAAGTTATAGAATAAAATAGTTTTAAAATACTTTTGGCAGTGATTTGGAAGTGAAATATTTATCATGGACTGAGATATGTGTTAAGAGTAATTATGTGGTATTTTTATAATTTTTGAGTTAGTATATGATTTTATAGAATTGGGAGATTGAATACTGTTCAGTAAGTATCTTGATCCTGTCAGGTTTGTAGTTTGGATTCGATGGTGTGTATGGAATGGATTGTGTAGGAAATTTGATATAATATTCATATATAAGAAGGCTATATGAGTCAAGAATGGTATATTCTGATTTTGGAGTAATTGGACATCATTTGATGTATTAGAAATTTTTGTTAATTGTAAGTGGTCAGAATGACAGGTTTTGAGAAACCAAATATTTAGACCAATTTGATGTGATAAATGCATTGTGTATAATTTTGTAAGCTATTTAAAGTATTTTGTGTGAATTGTGAGGCTTATGAAAGGATTAATCTCCATTGATAGGTTAAGGAGATTTAAGCCTTGTGGCTGAAAGTGTTAAGAGGTAAGTATACTAGACTTACTACTGGAATCACAATAAACATAATAATTGTTTTGTATGATTTTGTAAATGGGGTTAAGAATATGTTTATGATATGTCAAAGTATATTTTGATATGAAATGTGAACATATGTTTATGAATGTGAGCATTGACATTGAGCATGGACATACATGTGTTTTTGAAAGTGAGCTTTCCAAAATAAGATGCGTTTAACAAAGAAAGCTTTTGAAGTGTAATATGTCCATGAGAAATATTTTGTGATTTGAGGGTACTTGAACTCACTGTTAACTTAGTAGGCATTTTATGTGATTTGTGGAGCCTTTATGTGTGGCCTTTCCTTCGGGATTGGTATATGTTATGTGTTCCGTATGTAGGGAGGATCCTATTGGTACCTAAAGGAAGTATGAGTCATCACATTCGTGTGGTGGCGTATTGGTACATGTGAGAGGACTCACCGATGATCAGGGTGAGGGTTTGGCTTTTACCTTCGGGCATAAGCGTTATATATGTGTGATTTAAAGACCTCACTTGTACTATTCCTCTCATACGGTATGTCACCTACGAGTGACATTTGGCTCATTATGTGATATGTGATATGTAAGTCCTACTAAGTAGTAGTCGAGTAATGGTATTCCTATTATGTGTTTTGAAAGAATGTGTAAGCGCTTACATGATATGTGATTTGATAAGATTATGATTTTGATTGATCACAGCATATCATACATATGCATTGTGTACATATATGTATTTGTATTTGATATATGAAAAACTAGTATGCTTACTGAGTTTTATACTCATTATAGTTTATGGTGATTTCAGGTAAATAAGGTACATGTGTGCTTAGTGGATTTGGCAAGGCTTCTGCTGTTCCTTGAGTTCCCTAAGTTGCTAGGTTGTTGTGTGTTTCATTTGGGGACACGTGGGATAGGATATTTGGTTTGTCCCTATTGAATAAATAATTATGTATTATTTCATTGTGTGTGGATTGGATTTGGTTTAAGTTTTATAAAGTGTGGTTATTGGATGATTTTAAGTAAGAATTTGCAATGGATATATTCTGGGCTCCCGGTAACAAAGTTGCTACTGGTGACGTAGTAGAGTGTTAATCTCTGAGAAAACTCTGCGTATCTCCGGTTTATTAATTGTCCCAGTCATAATTCAATTGTTATAATTCTGAAAGAAATTGAAATGAACGTTTAAATATGGTCAAGAGAAGTTTACATTTATATGTTAAGTTATGGGTTGATTTTAGTGTTGAACTTACTAGCAACTTGCTAAGGATTTCTGTGTTGAAGGAAAGTTAAAAATTTTGTGTAATATTATTTATGAGTGCACATGCAGTATTATTGAATGAATGTAAGTGATGTCGTGTGTCGGATCTTTTGGGTCTGGGGCGTGACAGTTTGTCCCATTATAGATAAGGTTCTAACTCTTTAGAGCTCGCTGACTCTTATAACCTGCTAACTCTTAACAGTACTAACTCTTAGCATTTATAACTCTCATCTTTTTAACTATTAGTTTTGATATAAACTTCTTTAGATCAGATTTGAATTCTTTCAGATCAAACAATGTCTGTAATGTTACAAGCATTATACTATATAAATATGATATTAACAAATTTTATTCGAAATGTTTATTGTATAAATATTAACAATTAATATTCATATAATATTATAATGGCACGTAAGCACCAGCTCCAACAGGTTCTCTCATTAAGGAGGTATGAGTTTGGATGTAATTTGTTTTTTTAAAGTAGAGTTTGGATGTACTTAAGTGTTAAGTAATGTATAACCTCAATATATATATATATATTATATAATAAATTTTAGTTATTTCTCTCACAGTGAAGATATGAGTCTAAATGTACTTCAGTGCTATGTGATCTATAGTCCCAATAGATATATATGTTATATAATAAATATTTGATATAATATAAGTGTTTTAAAAAAAAAACTAATATTTGTTATTATACACATGAAAGAGTCTTAGTAGATACATATGAAATATAATAAATATTCAATATAATATCATTGTTTTTTAAAAAACTAATACTTGTTAATATCATTATAAGTGCCTCTTTGATGTCATTTTTTTATATTAAAAAAACTCTTTTTTTATATAAATATCTCATATTACAACTGCCAATTATAAAATGTACATCTTAAATTATAACTAGCAAAATTGTAGAATAATTGTCAAATAAATTATAACTGTTAAACTATGACTACCTCTAATATTTGAAGAAAATGAATCTTTTAAGTCCCCTTTTAGAACTTAAATCTATGACTATTTTCAATAATTGAAGAAAATGAATCTTTCTAATTCCCTCATAGGACTTAAACATTTGACCTTAGGTCATGCACAAACATTGCCACTCAAGCAACTAAGAATAAAAAACATTGTCTTTTTTAAAAAAATAAAAATAATTTTTGTTCTAAAAAATGAAAAAAAAAAGTATGGCACTCTTATTTTTCCTAAGTTATTTTTGAAATCAGAATATATTATAACTAAAAATAAAAAAGATAATTTTTTGCTATTTTTAAGTTTTAACCATTTTTTAGTTCGAGGCTCAGCCGAATTGGCTAGCATCCTCCTTACTCAATATCTCGACCAAGAGTTGAGTCTAAGGGTGAGTAAAAAAAATTAGTAACCGAAAAATCGAACATAACCGACTAGTTTGGTTTGGTGTGATTTTTTTAACAAAAAACCGATTCGATTTTTTTGAGAAAACATTTAACCGTTCCAATTCAAATTTTTTTCAAAAAAAATAACCAAAAAAACTGAAAAAAAATAAAAAAATTCAACCGAAAAAAATCAGTTCAATTTTTTCTATTAAAAAAATTAATTTTAATTTTATTTATTAAAAAATTAATTTTAATTTTATTTATTAAGAAATTAATTTTAATTTTATTTATTAAAAAAATCGAACGTGCCCACTCCTAATTGAATCATTCTCTTAAAGTGTGTGTAAATGTCAAAAAGAAAAAACAAACTACAATTTTGGATAATATTATTAAAGCACCCTAATTATACTTAAATAAATCCATTTTAATAGTTATTTACAATTGACGATGAAACATCGAAACCAATATCGATTTAGGCTGGGGTTATTAACAATGTCACCCCTTTAAATTGGTACAAATTATATTTTGATGAAAATTTTGATTTTAATTATACTATCATCTTTTCTATTTAATTAAAAAAATAAAAATATTTTTATAATTTTATCACATAAATTATTAAAATATTCTTTAAAAATAAAAATATTTTTATATTTTTAATTAAATAAAAAAATGAGACAATATAATTTAAATTAAAATATCATTTGTATCAACATTACGGACTACAGGGTTAATATCCCATCAAGGATGGGATATGTCATTTTTTTTAATAAAAAAAATTATGTAAAGAGTCAAAGGGGAATTAGGTGCTTTGTCTGAAAAGACTGGTTGTCGAATCTGTTAAGTAGCAAACAAACTTAATCCAATTATATTTATAACTATTCAATTTATGTTTATTCGATTGGATAAAACATCAATTCTGATTAGACAAAAGCCCACCCCCACAAACCCAAACATTGCATATGAAATTTGAACTGGAATATAACATGGTTGTCTTTGTGTCTTGTCCTTTTTGGGCCTTTTCCCAAAATTATTTGTTCAATTCTGACAACCACATGACATCAAAGCATTTTTAGTCCTCACTTGAACTTGAATCTTATCCATATGTCTCGGCTTATATCTACTTAAATATATATATATATATATATATATATACTACATCATTCTCTATAATATGTATAACATGAAATATAAAACTTACGACACATGTATTAATTAATTATTTTACTAAAAAATTTAAGCTTAAAATTATGTTTAATGGATCCCCTCAAGTAGGTTGTAGATCTAAATGAACCAGACAAGATTGATATAAATGTAAATTTAATAAAACAAAAGTTTGAAGAAGTTAATAGGCCAATTAGATATTTGACTTATTAAAATATAGATATATTCTTAAAAATTCAAAGTCTAATTCAAGACTTATATAATTAGAATTTTAAAATTAATACGCAATAAAAAAAAATAAAACTGAAAAACAACACTAAAAATTTATAATGGTTCGATTATTATGAACTTACGTCTACTTTCTTAAGTACAAAAATAATTGAGTTCAAAATTACACTATATCTCAAAATCATACAAGGAATAGAATTATAGAAATATTCTAACAAATTCTCTCATGTTTTCTCTCTATACAATTTTTTTTTTTTAGAAACTGTTATTCTTTTGTCTCTCTATGCTTAAAGAGAATAGAGAGGAATTAGGTTCCTTCTCTACATCTCTCTCTTTCTACCTAAAGAGAATGGAGAAGAATTTGAATTCCTTCTTTACATCCATCTTTTTTGTACTTGAAGAGAATGAAGAAGAATTGGTTATTAAAGACCCTAGGCCTAAGGTCTTTAAATAGGGTTTGCGTTAAGCCCCATTTTTGGTTATCCAATCTTGAGTTAGATTTAGATTTGGCTTATAAAGAAAGGCTTTAATTTTTTTCTTGTAAGATAGAGGATTACTTGATCTTTATTGGGGAAACTTCCTAATTTCTTTTTAACCAATATTATGTACACATCTACCTTTGGTCACAAAGCAATTTAGTCCTTATATCTAGTGCAATGCTTACTTTCAAATAAAGATCAAGTAATTTTCTTATTAGAGACCTTAAACTTATAAGGGTAGCCTATAATTTTGGTGTTCAACCTAAAACATTAGCCTTGTAGGTGTTTTAACAAAGATTGTTTTTACTTTAACTTTTTAGAGTTGGATGCATATATCATCACCAAAGTAGGACATAAATGAGTCCCTTTTGATTTGGAAAAAAGAATGACAAAGTTAAAGTTGTTTGAAAGTTTAAAAATTATGCTGAAATCCTAAGTAAAACTGGATGAGAATGGAAGAGGAAAATGTAGAATCCGTGAGGGAGAAGAAGAAGTTTGGCAGGAAAAATGAATTTAGCCAAAAATGGTGATGTTTTTAAAGTTTGTTGAAACTATGAATTATGCCATTACTAAAACAAATCATTTTGGCTCTTCATTCTTAGAATATTTCATCTGGTACCTTCAATTCTTTCTTAATTACTTAATGGCTAAACCTTATATATCCACATTTTTGTTGTAAAGCAATTTTGTTCTTGTATCTAGTGCAATTCTTTCTTCTTCAGTTTAGATTTTATTTCCGTTGCTCATCCTTTATCAGTATGAATTACCTTTTAAACATGCCTTCAAGTTTTTCACAGACATTACCTCTATTTTTAGATTAATAAGATTCTCTTTAATGCTTATCTTCTCCAACTTCATTTTTCTATTAGAAACTAGCTCTCTAAATATCTAGTTTTATATAGCTAAATAGCTAACCGATTATCTAAAAATACAGTTACTACTGATCTGTTCAGTTTAAGTTTTTGAACTAATCATGCAACTATACATTACCTATTGGTTTCTATCTCAAGCCTTTGTATTGGACATATGTCTCGAATCTTTATATTGGACCTCTATCTTAGAATTTTTCTTGGGCCTTTATTTTGGGTCTTTATCTTAGGTCTATGTCTAAGACTTCTGTCTGTTAATGTATCGATTCAACTTATATATTATTTCTAAGTGAAGTTTAGGCTATAACTTCACCTCTAGATAAGATTCCTCCACCTTACGATGAGTTCTTCTTAACCATTTACTTCTATATGATCCTTCATTGAGTAGTTGTCAACTGAAGATAGAAAATACCTATTATCACCATATGTTGTAGTTGTTAGCCTCTATAAGTCAACATGGATGTATTACAGAACTCTATTTACCTTATAATTACTGGTGTTGAAACTTATATTGCGTTGTTTTCCTAATGTACAGTGCCCAACTAGCTTTTCATTTCCAATGAGACTCTATTTTTCTAGTTACAATAAGTCTGGTTTCCTTATGTGGCTCAACTTCTTGTGCTACAATTCAATCTCATTGTACCTTGCATGAGTAGCATCAACAATATATCTATTGATAGTGCTTTCTTGTAAAATATATAAACCAACCCGCTTAGTACCTTTATCATAAGTATAGAACCTCTACTTATTCTCAATTGTCCATTTTCAAATTTACAAGTGTATCATGATTCCTCAAAAATCTTTAAGAATACCAGATTCTTATTCAATTTAGGAACATGTCTCACATTTTTTAAAATCCTTATTATTCCATTATATAACTTATAAAAATTATACATATCCCAATCACCTTGCATGAATTATTATTCCCTATTAGTACCTCACCCCTTAATATTTTTCATATAAATAAAATCAGTTATTGTTATGACTCATATGGTAATAACATCCAAAATTTGGAACCTAATCTTTTAAATTTTCTTCTATTGAAACTGTAAAAACATCTAAACTTCCATACCCATTCGATGCTACTGCTACATCTACATAATCTAAACTATTTTCTTTTAACTTCTCAATTCTTTCATAACAAATTCTCTTCAAATACCCTTTTTCTCCACAGAAAAAGTACTTTCTTCTACTAGTCTTTAACTTAGACCTATATTTTCTCTGTATTTTTTTCTCTCATTTTTCTATGGGTTTCCTTTGCAAGTAGATTTTCTTCCATTATCTTTTTTTAGAGATTTTATTTATTGTTCACTTAGTCTTAAGAAAGTCAAACAATCTTATAGGGTAAGAATTTCTTTATCATACTTAATTGCAGATTTTACTTTCCTGTAAGAACTTGGCAAACAATTTATAAGAATAATTGGTTAATTCTCACCATTGATTGCTTCACCAGTATTTGTCAAGTCTATACATATCATATTAAATTCATCAAGATTCTCCTCTAAATCTTTTTGAGGAAATCTATCCAAAAGCCAAATAATCTTTCTTTTATAAATATCTTACTAGATAAAGATTTAAAAATATACAGAATTTCAAGCTTAACCCCAAGTCCCCTTGTTATGAGCTCTTTAATAGATTTTCGTAGTATGTTATTGGATAACTACATGATAATGGTGTCGAATGCAGTTTCATCCATATTTGCCAACTTCTTCTTACTTATTGAAGTTCTTTCTTCCTTCTTTGACGCCAGTAAGGTTTTAGCAATCTTCTAGTATATCGACAAGACCTTCATCTTTTTCTATCATAGACTAAAGTCTCCCAACCTATTGAACTTCTCTACCTCAAAGTTGGTAGTTACCATTCTTGATAATTTACCTTTAAGTTTTCTTCTAATCCTTTAAACTTTTGGCTTTGATACCACTTATTGGGAGGCCTTGAGCTTATAAGAAAAAGCTTAAGATTTAAGTGCTCAATCTAAACGACTAACCTTATAGATGTTTAAACCAAGCTTTTTTTGTTTTAACTTTTTAAAATTAGACTCGGATTTCATCACCAAAGTAGGACACAATTAGTCCATTTTGATCTAAGAAAAAGAAGGATAAGTTGAAGTATTTGAAAGTCTCAAAACTATGTTGAAATTTGAAGCAAAACTTGACAGGACCCGACTCGAGCCCTCCTCAAGAATCAAGGCGGATCCTGCGATGACGTGAGACTAACATACTCTTTACTCATATATATGATACAATGAGGATACTTGCCTCAACAAAATGTGTACATATGTACTTAAATATATAAAAAGATATACAAATACACAGACTGAGACACTTATACAACTATGCGTGTCGTGGGCTAACCTCAAAATGTAATGACTGTATCACACTGCACGAATCCTGTGATAACTTGGAACAAATAGGAAAAATAGAAAAAAAATGGTGAGCTTATGGCTCAGGAGTAGACATAATTAGAAAATATTATGTACTTTATATGTATTGTACATGTATAAATCTATAAGATAAAATAATCATGAAACTATATACTGAGTAGTCAATAAACTTGTACTGAAAGTATGAGCTATCATAAAATCTGTGCTAAAACTAAAATTATAACATAATATTGAAAATCTGAAAGTCTGAAAGCGTAAACTATCATAAAATTTATTATCAAGCTGAATATATATAATATAGCTCTGGAAACATATACTACATATACATTGAAAACCACACCAAACTTGTACCTGAAAAAACTGGTTTAACCTAGTAGAGTAACTCACGTACAGGCAGAGCGAGGGATCTGAGCTGGTTTAACTCGACAGAATGTTACATCACTTGGGTAGAACAAACTAAACTCGTCTAATGCATGCGCAGAGCAACTATACTAAAGGGGAGAGTACGCATGTGGTGGTTCAAAAACTACTACTATATAATATCATGAAAGTATAATTGTTCTAAAATAAATATTTATGTACTGAACATAATCATAAACTATACTACAACAAATTCTAAAACATTACTAAATATACTAAATAGCATAAATATTTATCTGTTTAAAATAAATCATGATTAAATCTGATAACGCGTAATTTAATCATAAACAGTTGTATTAAAAATATATAAAATATATATAGTTATCCACTCACAAAAGTGCGTTAATCCTGAACTGGTTCTGGATCATGAGATTTACCCACTATCGGCACACCTTCTATATCATAGGGTGTAAAAATACATCATTATTATCGATATGTATTATAAATATTTTAATATCGTAAAACTATTACCCTGTAAATCACTGGGTATAAATCTAACTACCCAAATTAATTTCCTGAAATTTTTTATTTATTTTCTTTTTTTCAATTTCTCACGGCTGCTTTTTTTTTTCTTTCGCTTTCTTTTTTTCTTCCTTCTTTCTTCTCGGTTTCTTTTTCTTCTTTTCTCTCATTTTTTTCGTTCTTTTCTTTTCTTTTCTTTTTTTCTTTCTTTCTTTTCTTTCTTCTGTTTGGCTTTACTTCTTCTTCTTCTATTTCAATTGCTTCTTCTTAAACGAAGCAAAAAACAAAACAAATATATATATATATAGCTGAAGACAAATGGCTACCGCTTAAATAGTATATATATATTTGTATTCTTTTTTTTTTTGCCACTAAGATTCTTAATAGTCATACACATATATGACAATTCCTCTTCCCTTAAAAAAATTTTGTCCTCAAAATTCATATACCTCTAAAACAAATGAGGATACTGAACTCTCATCTGATTCTCTCACTCCCATATAGCCTCTTCCACTACATGATTCCTCCATAGGACTTTAACTAGTGAAATAGTCTTATTACGTAGTCCTTGCTGGCGATAGTCCACTATCTGAACAGGTTTCTCGTCATAAGTCAAGTCTGTCCTCAACTGAACTGGTTGAGTATCTAGAATGTGAGAATGGTCAGGTATATACTTTCGCAACATAGAAACATGAAACACATTATGAATGTGTGACAACTTAGGTGGTAATGTTAAGCGGTACACAACCACACCAACCCTTTCTAAAATCTCATATGGCCCAATATATCTAGGACTTAATTTTTTCTATTTTTCAAAACGAAGCACACCCTTCCATGGTGGGATTCGTAAGAAAACTCTGTCTCCTACTGTAAACTCAAGCTGTTTACGACGTTTATCTGCATAACTCTTCTGTCTATCTTGAGCTACCTTGAGTCTATCTCTGATAATACTGATCTTCTCACTAGTGGCCTGGATAATCTCTGGACCCAACAATTTCCTTTCTCCAACACCATCCCAGCAAATCAGAGTTCTACATTTTCTTTCCTATAAAGCCTTATACGGCGTCATCTAAATGCTAGACTGATAACTATTATTATATGTAAACTTCATCAATGGTAAATAATCATCCCAATTACCCTTAAGTTACAACATACAAGCTCTGAGCATATCCTCTAATATCTGTATAGTTCTCTCCAACATCCCATCTGTCTGAGGATGAAAAGTTGTACTAAAGTTTAGTTTAGTGCTTAAGGCCTTCTGTAAGCTATGCCAGATTCTAGAAGTGAATCAAGGGTCTCTATCTGATATGATGGACACCGGAGCCCCATTTAACCGTACAATCTCACTCACATATAAATGAGCTAGCCTATCTAATGAGTATGAAATCTTATAAGGCAGGAAATAAGTAGACTTTGTGAGTCGATCAATAATCACCCAAATACTATCATGACCCATTCGAGTATGAGGAAGCCCAACAACAAAGTCCATGATGATATGTTCCCACTTCCATTCAGGAACTGGAAGTGGTTGAGATAATCCTGCTGGCCTCTGATGTTCTGCCTTAACTTGCTGACAAATCAGGCAGTAGGATACAAACTATGCAATCTCTCTTTTCATATTTTACCACCAGTAATGTTCTCTCAAAGTACGATACATTTTAGTGTTGTCTGGATGCATAGCATAAGCTGAGCTATGAACTTATTCTAAAATCTGCTTCTTTAACTCTGAGTTATTCGGAACACAAAGTCTGTTACCGATAACTAATGTCCCATCAGCTTTCAATGTTAAATCAATTCGCATTTCATTCTTTACTTCTTGCTTAAGTTTAACTAAATTAGGATCCTAATCTTGCATCTCTCGAATCTGATCAATCAACATAGACCTAACTTAAAAATGTGCTAGAAGGACTCTAGACATGTCTACAGACAATTCAACCCTCATAGATCTTAATTCAACTAACAATTGACAATAAGTCACTCTCAAATAAGTAATAAAGCTAAAAGACTTTTTGTTGAGTGCATCTGCTACCACATTCGTCTTACCTAGATGATAATCAATCATACAGTCATAATCTTTTATTAGCTCTAACCATCTCCGTTGTCTCAGATTTAGATCTTTTTGTGTGAACAAATTCTTCAAACTTTTGTGATCAATGAATTTTCATCATTCTAAAAAAATTTTATCCGACTCCCTTAATTCTTTCCTAATTATTTAATGACCAAACTTTACACATATATTTTAAAATAAACACATAGATTTCAAACATAAGATCTTGGTTCCTATATTATGTTAGTTAAGCACTTAAAGCTTTTAGGTACAAATCCAATGTTAATATTTTGAAGTTAAGTCTAACAATATAAAAGTCGAGTGTTACCTCTATACCAATATCCTATTTATATTAAAACTAATCAATAGATAGTCTATTGTACCTTGATTATAATTTTCTTGTGATATGAAATTTTACCTAAACAAATACAGGTTAGTAATTGATTATTAATAATATAAAAAAGAATAAAAGAATAAATTTCAATCGTATATAAAATAAGAAAAAAATATATTTAAATTCTTAAATTTTAATTTAAAAGATAATTTCATTCCATTATTTTTAGAATTATTTAAAAACACTCATTTTTGTTGAATTTTTTAAAAATCTTTCTTATTAGTTTTTACTCTTCTTTGGTGTTCTTTAAATGAAACAATATTATCATTAGGTAGATTACAAAGACTTGAATATGATAATATCAATGATAAGTTAAAATTTTATTGTTGTTGTAGTAACCAGTATCCATGACTGGTAAGAATAAGTATTTATATATGTATAAATATACGTATTTTATTTGTATATTTGTGATACTTGATTTATATATTGTTATTAGTAGTGTTTGTATAGGTTAAGGTCATACTATTAGCATTGGGTTTAATTGCAAGACTTTAGATTTATTTTAGGGACCAAATTGTAATACTCTAAAAGTTTTGGGGGTAAATTTGTAAATATCAAAAATTAGCCACTTAGTATAAAAATACACTTTTAAAATCCTAATTCTCTTATTTTAGTCGAGCTACCTCTTTTAGAGAGAGAGAAGAGAGAAAAAGAGGGGAGAGAAAGAGAAGAAGGAGAAGAAATTGGAATTTTGGATTTTAAGAAGTATATCACAACTATTTCTCAATTTATTGGTGTTAATTATGTTAATTTCTTTAAGTTTTTATTTCTGGAAATATGTATAATTGAGAATTTGATGTGTATTTCGTATGATATTTTGAGAATTGATGATGATCTATAAGATAGTTTGATAAATTATGATGGATTGTAGAATTTCTGTTTGATAGTCTCTTGATCCAAGAATTTTATAAATTGTTGTGATTCGATTCTGGTTTTGAATTTTGAGTATATGAAATTAGACATGTTTAGGATCATCTGAGACTTTGAATCGATTCAAAATTCCAAAAATTGAATTTTTTGTGAATTTACCAAAATGACCTTGAAATTCTGGAAATTTCCTATGTGAACAGTATGATACAGTGAAAAATAATTTTTGTCCTACTGAATGATCTTCAAAAAATTACAAATTTATGGAATATGATAAGTTTATATGTCTAATATGATATACTCGGAATTGAGAATTTAGATCAATGTGGTTGAAGTGTTATGATTTTCTAAAGTGTATTAGCTCATTGTAGTATTTGATTAACAGATTTTTAAAGCTATGGAATAAAATATTTTTAAAATACTTTTGGCAGTGATTTGGAAGTGAAATATTTATCATGGACTGAGATATGTGTTAAGAGTAATTATGTGGTAGTTTTATAATTTTTGAGTTAGTATATGATTTTATGAAATTAAGATATTGAATACTGTTCAGTAAGTATCTTGATCTTGTCAGGTTAGTAGTTTGGATTCAATGGTGTGTATGGAATGGATTGTGTAGGAATTTTGATATAATCTTCATATATAAGAAGGATATATGAGTCAAGAATGATATATTCTGATTTTGGAGTAATTGGACATCATTTGATGTATTAGAAAATTTTGTTAAGTGTAAGTGGTCAGAATGACAGGTTTTGAGAAACCAAGTATTTAGACCAATTTGATGTGATAAATGAATTGTGTATAATTTTGTAAGCTATTTAAAGTATTTTGTGTGAATTGTGAGGCTTATGAAATAATTAATCTCTATTGATAGGTTAAGGAGATTTAACCCTTGTAGCTGAAAGTGTTAAGAGGTAAGTATACTAGACTTTTTACTGAAATCACAATAAACATAGTAATTATTTTGTATGATTTTGCAAATGGGGTTAAGAATATGTTTATGTTATGTCAAAGTATATTTTGATATGAAATGTGAATATATGTTTATCAATATGAGCATTGACATTGAGCATGGGCATACATGTATTTTTAAAAGTGAGCTTTCAAAATAAGATGCGTTTAATAAAGAAAGCTTTTGAAGTGTAATATGTCCATGAGAAATATTTTGTGTTTTGAGGGTACTTGAACTCACTGTTAACTTAGTAGGCATTTTATGTGATTTGTGGAGGCTTTATGTGTGGCCTTTCCTTCGGGATTGGTATATGTTATGTGTTCTGTATGTAGGGAGGATCCTATTGGTACCTAAAGAAAGAGTGAGTCATCACATTCGTGTGGTGGCGTATTGGTACATGTGAGAGGACTCACCGATGATCAGGGTGAGGGTTTGGCTTTTACCTTCGGGCATGAGCATTATATATGTGTAATTTAAAGGCCTCACTTGTACTATTCCTCTCATACGGTATGTCACCTACGAGTGACATTTGGCTCATTATGTGATATGTGATATGTAAGTTCTACTAAGTAGTAGTTGAGTGATGGTATTCCTATTATATGTTTTGAAAGAATGTGTAAGCGCTTACATGATATGTGATTTGATAAGATTATGATTTTGATTGATCACAGCATATCATACATATGCATTGTGTACATATATGTATTTGTATTTGATATATGAAAAACTAGTATGCTTACTGAATTTTATACTCATTATAGTTTATGGTGATTTCAGGTAAACAAGGTACATGTGTGCTTAGCGGATTTGGCAAGGCTTCTACTGTTCCTTGGGTTCCCTAAGTTGCTAGGTTATCAAGTGTTTCATTTGGGGACACGTGGGATATGATATTTGATTTGTCCCTATTGAATAAATACTTATATATTATTTCATTGTGTGTGGATTGAATTTGGTTTAAGTTTTATAAAATGTGATTATTGGATAATTTTAAGTAAGAATTTGCAATTGATATATTCTAGACTCCCGGTAATAAAGTTGCTACTGGTGACGTAGTAGAGTGTTAATCTCTGAGAAAACTCTGCGTATCTTTGGTTTAATAATTGTGCTAGTCATAATTCAATTGCTATAATTCTGAAAGAAATTGAAATGAATGTTTAAATATTATCAAGAGGAGTTTATATTTATATGTTAGGTTATGGATTGATTTTAGTGTTGAACTTACTAGCAACTTACTAAGGATTCTTGTGTTGAATGAAAGTTGAAAAATTTGTGTAATATTATTTATGAATGCACATGCAGTGAATGAATGTAAGTGATGTCGTGTGTCGGATCTTTTGGGTCTGGAGCATGACAGTTGCCGTTATTGAAAAAAGTATTTTTAAATAATTTTTAAAATAAGATAGTAAAGCTATCTTTAAATTAAATTTTAAGAATTTAGGTGTCATTATTTCTATTAAAATAATATATACGTATCAAGATATTTTTTTAAAAATGGAATAAGCTGGAATGAGGAGAATATTCTAATTCTATGATTTTATTATAGCAATGATACTCTGCATTTGTTTTGTCTTGTTGGTCATTCATCATCATTCATCATGTGACAGACACAGAGCTTTTCAGTTATTTATTTGGGAGTGGAGACTGGAGATACAAGGATTTGAAACATGGACAAGCAAGCCCATTTGGTGCTTTTGGTCTTCATCAACTGCTCTCTATGCAAACTTTATAATGTGGGCTAGCTACCCAATTCTAATGGCTTTATCTGGTGATTAATTTGCTTGATTTTTTTTTTTTAAATGTGAGGGGTATTGCACAAACAAACCCTTGCTTTTATTGAAGAATTAAAAATTTTTAAAAAAAGAAGAAGAAATAATGTGTAGAAGTAGTAAGAGAGAGAGAGAGAGGCAGATGGTGATAACATTTGTGCCAAGAACTCTCACAAACAACTATCATGGGGCAAAAAATTCAACCCCTATATGTAGCATGGATGTAATTATTTCTAAGTGATAGATTAATTTTTTATTTTTTATTTTCTACATAAAAGAGATTTTAAAATTGGGATTTTCATTTTAGAAAGGAATGTACTGCAAATCCCTTATTACTAATTCATTAAAGCCAAGTACATTGAGTCAGTTAATTAAAGCTATTGTAATTGGAAAAAATAAATTGAGTGGCCTATTTGATCTCCTTTATTTATCTCATTAGCCATCATTTTTCATCATACTCCATTAAAAAATTTAGAATAATTTTTTAAACAAATTAAGATGAAAAGTCTACTAATAAAAACAACATTAAATGAAGCAATTGTTGTAGAGTATATTGATACTTTTACTCAAAATGTAATATGTAGTTAATTCCCACTTATCAATTTTTTTAATTTCTTAAATATTATGACTTTTAAAATTTTGGTGAAAAATATTGATAAACAAAATATAACCAATTTAGATGGTTAATTAATTGTTACAAAAGAGCTAATACGATATTTATCATGTTTATAAATTCTTTGTCATCTTATTTTGTAATAAACACTTACGTTTTTTAAAACAATAATAATAATAATAATAACGGCGATTAATGAGAAACGAGGTTTATGAGATAAATAAATGGGATCAAATAATGCCATTTTATAAAATTACACGTGAGTTTAGATACGAGATCCTTGCTTCGATGATTAAATTTAATTGTTGAGGTATTGTGTTTGAGTTGAACTGAAGTTTTTTAATTATTTGAGAAAATTATTTAATCTTTTAATTTGTTAGGAGGCTAATTTAGTCTATCTTTTTAGAGTTGATATTGTACTGAGTGATAACATTTAATCTCCTAGATTTAATATATAATACTTGTATCTTATGGATAAAAAAGAAAGAAATAGTTGATATTGCACTGAATAATAATATTATAATTTTTTTTAAAAAGTTGATATTGTACTAAATGATAATATTATAATTATTTGAGATTTGATATATAATACTTGGGTTGATATTGTAATGAATGATAATATTGTAATTATTTGAGATTTGATAAATAATACTTGTATCATGTCAATTAAAAAAAGAAGAAGAAAAAGTTGATATTATATTGAATGATAATATTGTAATCTTTCTCTTTTTTTAGAAAATTAATATTATACTGAAAGATAATATTGTAACTATTCGAGATTTGATATATAATACTTGTATTTTGTCAGTAAAATAAAATAATGAAGAAAAATTCTAATTTATATCATTACTGCATTAAGCATGTATGATATGTAATTATAATAGTGATTAGTGAGAAGCTTAGTTAATGTCTTTACTATATGCCCATAAACCTGACCACAACAAAATAATAAATTTGATCTCCATATTATATATGTAATATTGTTGAGGTGTGGTTCTAAAATGGAATAAGATAAAATAGAAGGATAAGTTTGTAAATAAGTAAAAACTTATTTACAATATTTGGTACGACATCGATTAAGAGAAATGGTTCTACTAATACGGCGTCGTTTAGTAAATCTCGGTTATTTATATTGTAGTCATGGTTTTTTTGGACAATAAACATAATGAATATAATGCATCTAATTGTTTGTTTCAACAATAAAATATGTGCACAAGAGTTCAAATTTTAACAAAAGTCAAGGTAATTTTAATTTTTTTAATTATTAGAAAGTCAATTTGTATTGATATGAATTATTATAATTAATTTATATTTGAATTGTAATATTTGAAATTTGAGATATAATTTTGTATAAAAAAATATTTGATATATAATTGCTTGTTTCGGCAATAAACATAATGTATATAAATTTGTATAAAAAAACATTTGATAAATAATTGATTGTTTCAATAATAAAATATGTGCACAAGAGTTCAAAATTTGATAGAAGTCAAGGCAATTTTAACTTCTTTAATTGTTAAGAAGCCGGTTTGTATTAACATGAATTATTATAATTAATTTATATTTAAACTATAATATTTGAAATTTGAGATATAATTTTTTATAAAAAAATATTTAATAAATAATTATTTTTGGGTAATATAAAGTTTGATTTAGAGGAGAATTATCGTGCATGCATGTTTATAGGGAAATATTGATTATTATTATTATTATTAGCAACTTCACCCCTTTTTAGGCCTAGCCAAGTATAAGTCCATCGGGGCTTCCCTTTTCTTTTTAACAAAAAAATGTTATGTTCTTTAGATAACAAAAATTATTTACCAAAATATTTGATTAGTTATTTTCTGATACTTTTGCATCGTTATTTTAGCTATACCGCACTTTAATATATTATAGAAACTTTTTACGGAATATTCGAGTTTTTTATTTTTAAAAGAGTTTTAGGAAAAATAGGAGCGAAATTAAAATTTAAAGTAAAGAGTCGGATGTTAAAATTAAAAATTATATTATGTTAAAATTTAATTATATGTGAGTCTTAATATTTAACTTAAAATTTTGAAGAAGTCAAATTACAAAAATATTTATTTTAAATAATAAAATTTATAAAAATAATTATTGAGTTAATAGAAATTTCACATAGGGTACTTGTTGAATTGGCAAGCACCATCCTTAAAGTGCACCTCTTCGACTAGGTTGGGGATTCGAGTGTTTTGGTGGATGCCAAGGCTAATTTCTTTTTTGTTTTTGTAGAAATGTTTTGGTTTGGATAAAGATATACTCAAAGTTATACGTGTTGTTCATAATGATCACAGTAGTATAATTCAAATAGAATGTATTTAAAGTTGTACATATTATTCTCAATGATCTTGATAATGTTATTCAAGTCTTGAAAATTTTCAATAATATAGTCTAATTCCTTAAAGTTGTATGTGTTGTTCTTGAAAAAATTTAGTAATACAATTCAAATGTGATGTACTTCAAAGTTATACATAATATTTTTAAAAAATTTCGGTATTGCAATTTAGATGAATATGCGTCAAAGTTATACATGTTATTCTCGAAAAATTTTGATTTCTCAAAATTGTATGTGTTATTTTTAAAAAATTATGATAATATAATCTAATTATAATATCACTAATACAATTTAATATAATATCAGCATTCTAGTATCATATAGTCTAAAAAAAAGAGTTAAAAGAAATTTGAAGGCTTGGGGGCATGGCCCCCTAGGTCCTAAAGAAATTTAGCCACCGACAAAAGACTGCCAATAAGCATGCAACTGATAATAAATTATTATGGTAAGAATGTAATATTGATATACAATATATTTACATTATTATTATTACTAATTTATCAAAATTTATTAGCCTTCTGACTCTTAGTTTTTGTTTCACAATATTTATGTGTCAAGTCTTATCTTAAGAGTTTTTTTTTTAAATAAACTTAATTCTATTAAAAATTATAGTAAAAGATACAATATTAAAGACTTCTGATAGACAATTAAAGAAATTAATCAAAAAAATTAATAATACCTAATAATATACTTACACATAAACAAATGTCTAACCTCAACATCTTACAATAAAAGAATAACAATATCCCTAATTAAAGAAGACTCTTTCAAAGAAGAAAAGGAAAAACAACCCTTATAACTTAAGACTATCATTTTCTTTTCACAATATTTAACATGATTCAGTTGATTATGCTATGAATTTTTTATATATAAGGGTGAAGTTAGAATAGAGCTTAGAGTGACCACTGGACATTCTATTTTTTATTTATAAAAAAATAAATAAGTATTTATTTATAATTTTTTTCCTAAAAATAAAAGTGTTTAAGCTTTAGCCTTGATAAATTTTTAACTTTAACGTTATACCTCCCAAAAAAATAAATCTCCTATATACATAATTTAATAAAATACCATTATGCCCTTAATTTTTTTCATATATATATATTTCTTTTTCTTATATTTTTCTAAACATATCTATTATCCCCTTTTATAGCTGTAATTAATTATTTTTTTATACTATTTTCCTCCCTCCCTCCAAAATGAGTTAATAACTAATGAGGTAGGAGATAAAAATAGTCTATGTCTAACTAAAAAAAATTAGAAAAATAACAATGATTTTCTCTATTTTTTTTAAATTAACATTTTAATCCTGTTATTTCAATTCTCACACCAACCTCTCTATATGAATGTCACATCATATAAGAGTTTAGAGATAATATAACAATATTAGTGTTAACTAATTTCACAAATTATGTTATTGAATGATTTAGTATCTTTATTATTATTATTATTGGAGTATGTTTTAGGTTTATCCTTCATACATAATTTAAGTATACAAAAGTTTTAATATTAAACTTAAAATTTTAGACGGACTAATAACAAAAATACTTATTTTAAAAGATAAAAATTATAAAATATATTATTAAATTAAATATTTTTGAGCTCAGACTTAACAATGAGCTTAATTCTACTCTTAACATAAGTAAAAGAAATTTATTATTAATTAAAAAAGGAAAACATATGAACACTTAAATTTAAAATTTTATGAAAACAAATTATAAAATTAACAAGTCGAATAACTCTTTGTAGACAACCAACTATTAGTTTATATGTCCCTAGGCGTTACTTGAGTGGTCGCCAATAAGCATTGCATCAACAATCACTCGAGTTTGAATAAGAGTTCAAGACAAGGATTGAGTATTTAGGATATTTAATTTCCGCCCAAAGCTTTTAAAGTAAAAACAAAGGTATTAATTTGTGTCATTAAAAATGTGTAAAAATGTAACGGAAGTAAGGTAATTCTGTAATTAACTCCTTATAATTCAAAGTTGTAAATTTAAGTTATTCCACTCTCGTTTCATTAACTATAAGACCAAGTTTTAAAAAAATTAAGAACACAAAGAAGAGTGTAAATTAAAAGAGGAGATTGAGTAATCAATTAGAAATAGGGAAATTATAAATTGTCTCCTAATATTTCAAGTATTACTCAATTATCCCTTCATGTTTTATATTATTCAAAAAAACTCTTATTATTATAATATTTTTATTTAACACTAACTTTTATTGTACTTTTACTAATTTACCCTCACATTACTATTTTTCATAAATCATTAATGTCATATTTTTTTTTATAATAATACTAAAATAATTAAAATCATAACATATTTATATTATCATGGAATGAAAAATATTTTTGTTATGTTATTTATTTTTTGTATATTATTTATTTTTATTAATATTAACATTTTTTAATGCATTAATATTTAATACTTTTTGAGAAAGAATACATATCTTTTAGTTTTAGTTTTTTAAAACAAAATTACAAAAAACAATTAATGAAAATAATAAAACCATAATATATTTTGTCTTTCTCAAAAAAGATTTAATATTATTGTCCTTAAAAAAATTATTAATGAAATTTAATATTATAAAAAACTACTTTTTAAATAAATTATTATTTAACACTTTTTGAGAAAGAATAAATATATTACAATTTTATATTTTTAAGTAGCTATGTTTTAAAAGAACAAAAAAAACTATAAGATATTTATTCTTTTTAATGAATATTAAATATTAATGAATTAAAAAAATATTAATATTAATAAAAATATAATACACAAAACAAGAAAAAATAAAAAATAAAATAACCAAAGTATTCATCATTCTATAATATATAAACATGTTATGATTTTAATTATTATAGTTGTTGATTGGAAAAAAGGTTCTTCGGGCCAACGAGTTTTAAATTTATTTATTAACGAAAATTAGCACTTTGGGCCTCGTTCTAGTTGGACTTGCTTGCGGAAGTCTAGGTCTTCTCTTCCTCATCGGTTATGGCAGAACCTACAGAACACAAGCGAAGCTATCGTGATGGTCTCCCTGAGGTGGATTTCAACAAAGACTCTCTCCGATGCATAAGTCAGAAAGAATTTTTATTGTGGAAGACTGGTGAAAAGGTTAAACAAAAAATGATAAAAAATAAAGAAAAATACCAATTTTCCCTTGATATCTAGTTCTTCTATTTTTTTGGGCATTATCCGGCATCATTTCTTTATCAATGACAACTCTTTTTGCTTCATTGTGATTCTTGATTTTCTGAGTATCATCCTTTGTTTATGTGCATCTCTCTGTTTTTCATAGTACTGATCTTTAGAGGACTTTTTAAGCATATTCCTTAATATGTTTCTGACTCTACTTTCTACTGTGTTTTTATCACACGCCAAATATCATTATGCTGATTTTCTTCTGACATACTTCTGCTACACGACATGTATCTTTTTGATATACGTTAATCATATTCTTTATGTCTGTCTTCTCCGATGGATTTGGTTAAGTGTGAGGCTAAGTTTGGTCTGTTCGAGTCATTTTTTAGTAGTCTCTTTTTATTCAACTCAGTCGTGGTCCAAGGTCTTCTCAAAGAGCTAGTTTTCTGGTGACTTCACACAACTGTACCTAGTTGGCTTGTTCGGCATACAACTGACCTAGTGTCTGTTCTGACCCGATTTCTTTGTTGATCACACGACGCTGAGATGAACCAATCTAGTTAATGTGTAAATGGTAGTTTTAGCCGTATCCTAGTCTGTCATGCCAAGTAGGTGCTTCAGATTACTAATCAGGTCGTTTGAATTTGAGCAGGTTCTCCGTTGTCTACCTTTATCAGGGCCTAGCCTAATAATTATTACCATGGACTTGTCTTTGGAGTGAGCTATCTTGTAATGAGTGGTGGGCTCTGAAGAGGGCTATCCCATAGAAAAATATTTAGCTAGACGCTTGGGTATTGACTTCTTTTCGGCGTAAATGCCTTATACGCAAATGTGATTTTTTGAGGGAAACAATAGTTATTTTAGTATTATTTTAAAAAATTATATTAATAATTTATGAAAAATAGTAATGTGAGAGTAGATTAGTAAGAGTATAATAAAATAATTAGTGCTAAATAGAATATTTGTAATAGTAAAAAATATTTTAAATAATATAAAATTTGAGGGGAGTAAATGAGTAATACTTAAAATATTAGGGGTAATTTAAAGTTCCTTACAATTATAGTGGCAAATCGTTCGTGGCCATGAGAGAAATAAAGAAGCAACGTGCGCCACGCCCACGCCCACGCTCACTAGAAATCAAAATGTCATTTAAAAAAGAAAAAAATAAAAGGTCAATGAAGAGTCTTTCTGTAATCTTGAAGTGGGACGTCTTAGCAATCCATTATCCGCATGACACGTCCACGTCTGTACCACTCTTATGTTCACTTTTTAGGTACAACTGTACCCTTTTTTTGACGCGTCGTTTGCTCCTAAAAACTGTAGGCCACATGTCGTTTCCAATTCCAAGATTTTGAAAAGCATTTGTTTTGTTTGTGCAGAGTGCAGAGTGAAGAGTGAAAGAGTGAGTGAGCAAAACAACTAACAATCATCGTCATCAAGCTTATTAGAGGACAAAGGAACAATTAAAATAAAATCCTGATCTAAAATCTTTGGCAATTTCACATGTTTGAAAATTCATAAAAATGTTAATGTTTTGTTACAAATTGAAATTGGGTTGATGACATTTGCATTGTGTCATAATTTAAAAGGTTAGTCTATTAAATAATTTTATCCATTTATTTATTTAATATTAAATATTATTTTTCACTTAATCCATTTGTCATAATTTAACTTAAGTTTAGAGACTAACCTGACCTGGTATTACTTGTCTTGTAAAACTTAAACTCTATTGCTCCTTGTTAAGATAAGTATCAATTGATTGAGGGTTTAATTTGATTTCTTTTATAATCGCATGAGATGAGACTAGTACCTTTATATGAATTATTTATGCATGATCTTAGCATTTTTCTACATTATGTATGAAGTTTGTATATTTTACCTTCAAGTCTGTAAAAGAAATACCGAATTAAAGTGAGAAAATAATTTTTAATTGGTGAATTTGGATCTGGCTCTGGCTCTGGCAATTGTATATGGGGTATTTTAGGAAAGTTAATGAATTATTAAAGCTAAATATTATGATCACATGCAGAATCGGATCTTCTGTTTATTAGCTCACTTATAATCTCAAGGACAGAAACAGCCTCTCTAATCATTTACTAATTAATCAGAAATAATCTCTTTATTATATTTTCTTTCAATATTTTTTTTAAGAAAAAAACAGCGACATCGATCTCCACCAAGAACTTGGAGTGTGCCAGTGGAGCAACACAGAAAAAATTAATACGTACAGATAAATGGGTTGAGAAAGGACCCTCAATGATTCAATGGGACACATATTTTAGTGGAAATGTAATAACAACCAGGTCCCTCAAGTTCTTCATTTTCTCCAATAGGCATATAGTTTATCCATTTAAATCAAATAGATCCCTAAATACACATGAAATTGCCAAATTATCCTTATTATATTGAATTTCAACTAATAAAATGCAAAGAGTATGCTAATTATTGAGAAAAAAAAATACTAAACAGTTAACACTAAAGGGTATATTAGTTATTCCAATAGGGATTAAGTACTTATTTGTTATAAATAAACAAACTATTTGATTACTAAGAAAATCATTAAATTCAGGGATCAAAACGTTAGTATGCGATATATGATGAGAGGATGGGAAAAAGTGTTTGCAATTATAAAATGGTTGGAAAATGAAGAATGTGCATCTAATTTCCAAGTCAAATGTCAAAATTCTGAGGAGGGTTCAGGTGGAGGTCCTTAGAGAAACTAACAAGAAAGCACGTGAATGGGGTCAATCAGAATATTAAAATCTCAGAAAACCCTAGATTTGGAATTTCATGCCTAACGGTTTCATTAAATTATTTGTACAAAATACAATTTCGATTGCATTTGGGTCCCTTTTCTATTGGTATTTTGCCTCTTACACCCTAATTTCCTTGTAAGTTTCACTTTTGCTTTTGCGTGCGTGCATTTCAACAACATGATGATATTTGTAGTAAAATATTTTTTTTAATATTTTGGGTATTTAAAATTTGAATATCGCTCGTATAAAATTACAAAGGAATTTTATTTATATTTCATGAAATAACCAAAATAAAAAAAAAAGAAAGATAAATTGAGTTGTGAAAGGTTTTAGTGTATATTTATTAAGAAAAAAAATTTACCTAGCTAGATTCTATAGATACGAAGATGGTCTAAGTCAGCATTTTATGATTGTGACCCATTAGTAAAAGATTTTGCAATTCACCTCCCATTTTAATTATAAATTAAATATATAAAGACCCCCTACAAATTTGCATTTTCATTTGATGAACATATGCCATCAACAACTAATCAGTAAAGAACACCTTTTTGCTTTGCATGGAAATAAATCAATCAAAGATTTTCTGAAGATATGCCATCAACAACTAATCAGTAAGCATGTGATGTCAATACTTTCACTGCAAAAATATCAAATCTCATTCTAGCTACAAAAATAAATAAATAAAAGAAAGAAATCTCATGAAGAGAATAAAAATGGAGTTTTAGGGGTTTTTTTTTTAAGGAAAACAAAAATTGAGAGTAAGATGGAAAAGATCAGTTTGTTGATGAACTTTTGCTCTGGTATGGTATTCTTTCTAGGGGTGGGCAAAAAACCGAAAAACCGAACCGGACCCGAAAAACCGAACCGAATTGGTCGGTTCGATTCGGTTTTTCTCTTGGTCGGTTCGGTTTTCAATTTTTTATTTTAAAAATAAAAAAATTCGGTTCGGTTCTCGGTTCGGAAGGCCGAACCGAGAACCGAACCGAAAAAACCGAATTTAAAAAAAAATTAAAAAATTAAAAAAAAATTAAAAAAATTAAAAAAATTAAAAAAATTAAAAAAATTAAAAAAAAATTAAAAAAAATTAAAAAAAATTGAAAAACCGAACCGAACCGACCCAAACCGAACCGAACCGAACAAAAAATAAGCCTAAATTAAATTTATTTTACCCAAACCGAATCGAAAAACCAAAAACCGAACCGAACCGGTTCGGTTCGGTTTGGTTTTTAATTTTTCGGTTCGGTTTTCAATTTTATTTTTCAAAAACCGACCGGCTCGGTTCGGTTTTCGGTTCACACTAAAAACCGAACCGAACCGGATTTACCCACCCCTAATTCTTTCTATGCCTTTTGTTATAGACATTTCTAGATTTGTGTACTGACAGACGCATTGCATGCTAAATAATTTAGATAACATAATATAAAAAAGAGATGAAACATACATACATTAAATATTTTAAAAAAGATTTTTTTTATTATAAATGAAAGAGAATATAAATTAAGATGTGTTTTTTTATAATTGAGGATGTCTTTCTTATATACTATTAGTCTTATATAATCAATGACTAAGATCTAAATGATTTAACAATATATATACAAGATAGAAAAATATGACAAATATTTCAACGTGCCACCATATATTTCATAGAAGATTCCTCTTCTAAATAAGGGTCGATTTCTCTTATAAATCGTGGACTTGTCCTGAATCTCTATCAAAGTTCACGAGTATTCTAGAAGTTTTGGCCTATGAACGGCTCCACCAACTTACTTAATCTCTAAGAGATTTTGTCGTACACCAAATATTTAAGAAAATATTTGAGAACACTTGAGATATCTTTTCTAACATAATTAGCTTTTTTTAATAAATAAATTACTTTAATATTTTTTTTTTGTTTTTATCAATTTTATTGTGTTAATTAAGAGATAAGGTTCATTAATTTTTCTTTATCAAAACTGTTGTTTTTTATTTCTTATTTTCTACTAAAATATCTTTTCACACTGTGAGGTCTATCAAAAATTAAATATTTTAATAATATTAGAGAATGTCTATATAACATGTTTGCATACTTATTCAATAAAAGAAGAAATTTGAAATATGTGACATAAATTGAAATGATTGTACCTAAAATTTTCTCCTCATCTTATTGTTGACAAAAAAAAAAAAAAAGTTCACACAAAATAACATATCTTAATTAAGTTTACATAATTCTTAAATCCTATGCAAATTTATAACCCACCTTTCATTTCAATCAAAAGGCAATAAGGTAATACGTTATTTTGTAAATAATAAAAATTTATTGTCTAATAAATGTATGATACATTATTTAAAATGAAAAAAAATAAGGATAATACTTGAGAAGTATATAATGTATTATTCTTTTCTCAAGTAACAAAGTTAATGCTAGAATGATAACTGATATGTTGGTTTTATTTTGAGAAACGTTTCCTTTTTGTGGTAAGATAGTAAATTCATTTAGAATTCGCTCTATAGTGATAATTAACTATTTATCCTATAATTTTAATTAAAGAAGTCAAATGTTAAAATAAAAGATTAGACAAAGTTAAAGATAAAGTACTCAAAGTAGATAAACGTATGTAGATGGTATCATTTTTATGAATTCTTGTGCACAAAAATTATAGTTACATATCACTAAGAGTAAATCGGTAAATTTAATTATAATAAAAATTAATAGTTGTAATTGAAAATTGTTGAGAGAGTTAGTTCTTTCACATTGGTTGAAAAAATAGTTGATACTTAAGTTTATAAGTAGGCTGATCACTCTATCCATTAGACTAGTTTTTATAGTAAACACTTAGATCTTAGGTCTTCTTCTTATAAGCTCAAACCTCCCTCAACAAGTGGCATCATAGCTAGAGTCTAGTAGTTGGAATGTTGATGGACTTACTCTCAAATAAAGGACGGTGTTGGGCCACCATCAGTAGAGATTTTGTTTGAAAAAGGATTGTTGAGTGAGCTAGTTCTCTCATATCAACTGAAAAAAGGGTTGATACTTGGGTTTGTAAGTATGTTGGTCACCCCACCTATAAAACTACTCTATTGGGTTGGACACCTAGAGCTTAGGATTCTATTTTATAATCTCAAAGCCCCTAAACAAGTAAGTGCCTTCCTTTTCACAATGGCTGAAAAAAAAGTTGATACTTGAGTTTAAAAGTAGATTGGTGATTCCACTTATAAGGTTAGTCTTTTGAATTAGATATATAGATCTTAGGCTTCTTTTTATAAGCCTAAAATTCCTTTAACAAGTGATATTAGAGTCAAATTTTAATAGTCAAAATGTAAATGAACTCACTACTGAACAAAAGGGTCGGTATTGGGCTACCATCGGCGGAGATTTCATTTAAGAGAGGATTGTTGAGTGAGTTAATTCTCCTATATTAGCTATATATTTGGGTTTATAAGTAAGTTGACAATTTCACCAACTAGACTAATCTTTTATATTGGATACCTGAAATCTAAGTTTTCCCCTTATAAATCTAAGACCTCTAACAAAAATACATTGGCCTTTGTAATGTTAACTCATATTAAAAAAATAGAAGAAAGAGAATGCTAAATATTGGGGGCTTAGGAGTGCAAGATGGCAAACTAATGGCTATATATGTAATATATATTAAGCAAGTGGGATGACATATTAAAATAAAAAAGCAGTGCGGTTTTACCTTTTGGATTTAAATGAGAGGAAATCGGGAGAAGGATCGAGCGGAGATATGCCCCTAACAACTAGGTACCAATTGCTGCTTAGGTGGCTTTAATTGGTTTATGTGGCTGCTAAAGTTCCCATACAACCTCTTTCCTTTTACATTTACAGTTAATGTAAACAAACAATATCTTTCATAGTATTATTTATTTTATTGGCAAAGCAATAACCAAACATATATACCTCCATTATATGCTCTCTCTTTATATATATATATATGTCAAAAAAAGCATTATTAATATTTTGGAGATAATTTGCTAGCTATTGCTACAGTTGTAACTCCAGAAGATTCAGCCATGGTTGCTTTGTTTGTTTTGAGGTCAGTTCTCTACTTCTCTATAGATTCATCTGTGTTAAGCTTAGATTTTGCATAAGTTTTGTGCTTTCTCTGGTTTGCTTTTGCTGCTGCCAATAATGATTATGATTTGCGTACATGTTAATTATATGAGTAGCATTTTGTTTTCAGTTTCCACTTTTTTTTCTTTCTGCTTTTGTCTGTGCAGTTTTGTAATAGGGATTACTAAATATATATATATATATAGTATATAAGTTTCTCTCTTTCTTTCTTTCTGTTTCTTTCTCTCAGTCTGTTTGTTTGCTGAGAAAAAGCGAAGGAAAGAAAAAAAAGAAGAAGATAATCACGTGAAAAATAATAGTGTTTCTGAATTCGTCCACTTGGGTCACGTTCTAAACCTTTCCTCTTTTCTTTCATAATGAAAAAGAGGCAATATTGTAAAATAACACTTCATATTTTCAACATTCAAGGCAAAGCCATTGTATTATTGAGATGATGGCCATGCCCGAATGGGGCTGCTAATAAAAAACTGAAAAGTCTTTGGGTCTCTCTTTTGAAAATCGAAGTCAGATAATATATCTTTTTCACATGATTTTCATTTCATTTTAAACAATACCCTTTTTCATTTTTTTCCCTCATACCCTAGTTGGAGATGGACTTTGATTTTCATTTCTTTAACAATTTTTTCTTTTATAACTTTATTTCTTTTCTTTTCTTTTTTTGGTTTTAAAAAAAAATGGTTTAAAACAAATGAGAAGACATTGATTTGGGAATACTTCAAACTCTAATCTCCCTTCTAGGGAAAGTAAAATGACATACATATCCGTTTCTATTAAATTTTTTTAAATAAAGCTTGAAGCAAATTTATATTTAATTAGTATATACAATTAAAACTTATAACAAATTTGATACAAATAAAAATTTACGGAATTACCCAACTAATACCCATTAAGTATCCGTCCCAAATCCATTTTCCTTCCATAATTAGTTAGTTTAGTTTTTAATTCTTTGGTTGTTAAAGTTTTAGGGCAAAAGATGGCAATGGCATTGGTTTCGGCAAAAATTGATCCCCATCCTTTGTCTTGATATTTCCATTTAGCATATTAATATGTTCAGCCTGGAAATTCTCAATTTCTCTCCAAGTTTCCCGGCAGTGAACCAAGCTTGAGATACCAAACAATTTAATTGTAATTGATACCAAAAACAAATGAAAGATTCAACTTTTAACCTTTTTGGGTACTCATATTTCACATATTCATGTTAAATGTCTGACATCTGAGTAAATGAAAAAAAAGATGGGCTTCTTCTTCCGTGATCACTTCCATATATATAGATCTTATCATTTGTTATAACTTGATCTAAGTTCATCATTATTAATTTTTTTTTGTTATATTACATATATATAATATAATAAAAAAGCACATGAGATACAAGAGATTATCACTTAGCCCAATTGCTAAAAATGAAATGATCATTAAAAAAAAAGTGCTAATATTAGATCTCATATGCCCCCACTATTACACGTGCGGATCACAATCTCTTGGACAGAGAGAAATCATATATATGCCTTTGCCAGATAGAGAGTTTCATAATCCATATTCATTTTTCTTTGGGAATTTAATAAATTAAAAAAATATTAATTAAAACAAAAAATGGTAATAATAAACAGATAACTATCATTTTGGCAGACAAAAACAACAAATTCATGGTCCATATCTTGGGGACTTTCTTCACTTTAGCCCAACATAGTGGTACATTGCAGTGAACAAAAGTTGGCTAGAAAGTTGCAATTATTTGAAAGAGAAATATTTAAGCATAAAATTGATGCTTAATTAGTGGATCATTTCAATTCATTCTATTGTTTATCTTATATATCTTGTGTCATAAACATGCATACTTTTATTTTTTTCACAAAAGACAAGAAAAATGTGCATTGAACTTCTATCATTACACCATTTGTGATTTTTTTTTTCAAGTTCTTTTTATTAATTTTTTGTCAACATTTTAAAATTTTGTGTTAGATACCAATTTTTTGAGTTTCTATATTGAAAAACTAGAAAAATGAACGTGTAATTTAAGAAAGGTAACTGAAAATTTAAAAAAATTATCAAAAATATATTATAACTTGGTAAAACCCTAGTAGGAATATATGTATTTACTTCTTATTCCAATCTAAATATCATGATTTATTTTTGCATAATTTTTTTTTCTTAGTTACAAAAGAAATCAAAATGTTTCCCGAAAAGGCTTATCCCCTTGAGTTCAATCAATTACCCAATTTTGATTTGTGAATTGTGGTAGCATAAGCCATAAGATAAGGCTCTTCATTTTTCCCCTTCTCTTTTTTATCCACAAGGTAGTAAGGTCACAAACAATTGATCGCTGCTTTAACTGGGACCCTTCTAAAACATCAATCATGATCTGTGTCAAAATCAACGGCTGCAATTGTGTGGTCACCACCATGGACCCCACACAAAGTCAGAGCACGCAAAAGTGATACTTGTCTTTGTTTTTTTGGAGGGTTTTATTTACCCCCTACATTAATACAATGAACCATGTTCTATCTTATCAGTTCAACTCCCCCACCCCACTCTCTCTCTCTCTCTCCACCGTCCGTACAACTACGTATCTCAGAATCTCAACGCCGTCCGTACAATTATAACTTACTCTTTCTCAGCTATTTGACACACACACATTTGAGATTTGAGATCTTCATCAGATGAGAATCAGGTGGATACCGAGTTTTGAAAAAAAAAAAAATGCACGTGAGTTGCTTTGTGACTTCTGTTTGATTGCATGCATGGATTGGTTGATGATCTTGTCTGAAAACGAATCACTTCAAAAAGGACAACCCTTTGTCTGAAGCCAAAACGATTTTGTTTCCATTTCTCTGTAAGAACTCCTTTCGACACGAAAAGCGGAACCAAAACTTGGTCTTTAATTTGGGTTCAGAGGCTGCAAGGAAATGAAAGCAATAGTTGCTAGAAAATGGAAACAAAGAAATAAAGGAAGCAAAAAAGCTCTGTTTTTGTTACTTCCAAAACAAATGAATGAAGTCGTCTGAATCTGATAGTGCCATCACTCAGCATTCTAATTAACATGACACGTAAATTGTTTATCTATGTTTTATGTTTTTGCTTTTTGTTTCTGCTTTTGTTAGTTTTAACCAACAACATCCCCAAAAACCCGGAAATCTGTTTTCTGAAAACATAAAAAAAGCAAAACCAAAAAAACACAGAAGCTGCTGCTGCTGCTTGCAGCAAATGTATGCTAATAATAATACTACAAAACCTATATAGATTTTGTTTCAATATCATTAATGGACACAAAACATACATACACATACAAAACTGTAAACACAAAGCCCGAGAATTATTATTGTAATTTGTAGTTGTGTGTGCAATCACTGTCTCTCTTTAGAGTAGCTGCTGCTGTGTTATTGTTACTGAAATTGTAGTTGTTGAGGCCATTTGATATACACAGGCTGGATCGTGATTGTATGGTTCGTTTTCTTCATTATTATGTTTGTCGTAATTAGCCCATTTAATGTCCCCTTTTTAGAAACTCTCAAAAGAAATGCTCATAATAATTAATTAAATCTCCTTAACCAACTGATCTGAACAGTAGTTTTAATGATTTTTATTTATTGCTTTTGCATTGATCCCATTTTCAAAAATTCCTTCTTTTTTTTTTCTTGATATTTATAGCTGAATTCCCATGTCTATATTTAAATTTTTGCTCAATTGGGTCACTTGAATTTTACATTTTCTCATTTGGGTTCTCAGAATTCAGTTCTTTATCAAGTTCTTCAACTTGGTATATGTTTAATTTGATTTGACTTTTTATTTTTTTTATTTTATTAAACTTGAGTGCTTTCCTAGATGATAATGCTATAACTAAATTTGGGTTTACTTTTGTTTTGTGCAGAGATTATATAGCTGTAGAGTTGCAGCAGAAAAAAGCATAACAATAGCATCTTGTTTCTTGGGCCGCGCCGTTTGTGTTTGTTGCTCGTGCGCTTCAAAATCCAGATCTCGAGAGAGTTACCCATTTCTCAATATAACTGCCATTTGTTACACAAGTTCTTAAAAATTTGGTTCAATTTTGTGCTTCATTCTTGTTTAACTTTACTTTCTCCGCCATTTAAGCTCATATATTTTACACCTGCCGAAGAGCTTAACCTTTGAAATTCTTGTGTTGGGTTCAATACAAAGCACTTGAGGAGTTTTGGTTTTGGTGGCCTTGTTTTATAATTGCTCAAAGGTGTGAAAATTGACCTTTGAACTGTTGAACAAGCCGTAATCTTAGGTGGGTCGGTGATCGATTTCGTTTGTGTTTATTGCTTTGCATTGAAACCAAGGTATTAGTCCTAAGAACCTTGAAGCTTTGGTTTGTGTTTCTAGCATTTGATTATTATATCATTCCCGGGTTTTAGGCTTATTTTATATGTATTTTTGTATTGGGATTTATCTATATTGGAGGTTTAGAACATGCTAAACTAAAGAATTGTCAACGTGTCAGTGGTCTTTTGGGGTTTAGAAGTTGGTTCCTCTTACATACCTCTGTTTGTAAATTGTATATTCTGTTGTTGAATTACTGGCTGTTAGCGTTATTATTTTACATAATTCAGAGAGAAAAACTCGGTCCGTGAATTGAGGTGTTAGTGGGTTATTTAAGGGGTTATGAGCCTCTTATTTAGTTGCATTAAGGAGGGGGTTTTTTGATGTGGAATATTGGTCTAATTACAAGACATGCCGAGCTCTAATGAGGGAGTAGATGATGTATTCTTCGACTCCACTGACTGCATGTCGTCTGAAGAATCAGTTGTGGCGAAAGAAGAACTGGGGTGTGGGAAATTAGACTACGAAATTTGGATGGATGAGCCACAAAGTGTTAAGGAAAGGCGCAACAATTTTTTATGTAAAATGGGCCTTGTTGAGTTTTCTCAAAAGAATGAGATTAATAACATGTCACAGATGAGGTGCTTGGATAGGATTATAGAATGCAGTGGAGCTGTTTCAAGTTCTTTGGTTTCATCTACTGACAAAGCAGAGGGAAATCTGGTTTGTTGTGAAAGAGAGATGGATTGTGAGGCAAGGTGTATGGTTGATAAATTGGAGCAAGATCGGATGAATGAACAAAACATGGCACATGAAGGTAAGAGTACTCGACTTTCAGAGTCTTTTTATGAATGTGAAAATCATTTAGGAGAATGTGAGGATGTAAACAAAAAGAAAGTGAAGAAATGGTGGAAACGTATTGTAAGTATGAAGAAGCAAAGAGAAGAGACATGCATATCCGCGGTTCCGAAACTAAATTCTGAAAAATCCAAAACAAATAGAATGAAGGTGAAGCAGAACAAAAAGAAGTTCATGGAGCTCACAGCCCTTTATATGGGTCAATATATCCAAGCACACAAGGGCTATATTTGGACATTGAAGTTCAGTCCAGACGGCCAGTTTCTGGCAACTGGTGGTGAAGATGGGGTTGTACGTATTTGGCGTGTTACCTCTGTGGATGCCTCGTGCAAATCTTTCACTGAT
Source organism: Ailanthus altissimus (assembly GCA_946807835.1). Lineage (NCBI taxonomy): Eukaryota > Viridiplantae > Streptophyta > Magnoliopsida > Sapindales > Simaroubaceae > Ailanthus > Ailanthus altissimus. The sequence continues at coordinate 11,369,438 of OX327706.1, read as the reverse complement.
GAAGGTGATTCTTGTACTAATGCCAAAGAAGGCACGACCAAGTTTGGTAAAAGGAAGTTGAGCCATGTGCCAGTTGTCATACCTGAAAAGGTTTTTCATATAGAAGAGTCACCACTGCAAGAGTTTCATGGCCATGCCAGTGATGTTTTAGACATTGCATGGTCTAATTCAAATGTGAGTAAAGCTGCAAATCATTGACCATTTTCTTTTACTTAATTTTTAGCATCTTTGGATCTTTTCCATTGGGTTTGCTGTTGATGCAACACTAAATTATCTTTGGACTTTCTGGTTTCAGTATCTTCTTTCATGCTCAATGGATAAAACTGTTCGCTTGTGGCGAGTGGGTTGTGATCAATGTCTAAACGTGTTCCACCACAGTAATTATGGTAAGTATGATAATAGCTGTCTTTTAATTTCTGCTCTTTGCTAGTTTTCTTTTGAAAAGAAATGGGATGATCATATATACATTTGTTTTTCTTCATTAAGTCTTCCTATCATATGTGAAACAAAATTTTAATTGCCCGTTCTTTAATGGTACAGTGACATGCATTCAGTTCAATCCCATTGATGAAAATTACTTCATCAGTGGCTCCATAGATGGGAAAGTCCGGATTTGGGGAGTGTGTGAGAAACGCGTGGTTGATTGGGCTGATATGAAGGATGTAATATCCGCAATATGTTACCATCCTGATGGAAAGGTATGATTCTGTGAACACGATCTTTCCACAATTTCATATCCAACTTGGTAACATTGTTGTTGAAGTGCTCTTATTAATTATTGTGGGAGCAGGGGTTCATTGTCGGTACCATCACAGGCACTTGCCGCTTTTATGAAACATCAGGTACTTGATCTGTTTCCATTTCAAGAGGTTTTTATTGGTTCATATGTGAATCTAATTTCATCTTTTTTCTGGAAGAGTGCCTAAGCTGATTTTGTGACTTTGCACAGGAAATGATCTACAGCTGGAAGCAGAGTTACATTTTGAGAATAGGAAGAAAACCTCTGGCAACAGAATTACTGGGATTCGGGTTCGGCACTTGAAGCTCTAGCTAATACCAATGTTTGCTTACCATAATCCTGTTCTTTATTAACAACATCTCATATCATCTCATATTGCAGTTTACCCAGGAAGAATCTCAAAGAATTATGATAACTTCAGAAGATTCCAAAGTTCGTATACTTGATGGAGTTGATGTTGTTCATAAATTTAAAGGTAAAGATTTAATATCTAACACAATTTGTTACATTTTTATTTTGATTTGCATTAACATATAGTTATCCATATATAATCACTGCATAATATTTCAAGAAAAACTTGTAATTTGATGAACAAAAACATCAAGCTTAGAATTTTACTGACAATTTGTTTTGAAATCATTCTCTGGTCATGTTTCGGTTGCCTGGAAATTAATATTTTTTATTCTAATTCACATTTATTAAAATAATCAAAAATATATTCTGCTATTTACCTTTCTCTTATATTTTACAGCTGCTAGTTTTTATTCTCTTAATTATGGATGTCAAAGAAGACAACCATTTTGGGTTAATTTTGTGATTTTCTTTCCAACTAGATAGTAATTGTGACAGGCCAATTGTCACAGAATAGTTGATTTTTTTTTTCTTTTTGTTTTTACTGGGAAGCTTTTGGCAGTCCAATTGATCTTTTTCCCATGAAAATATCAGGACTTAGAAATCTTATAGCCTTTTCTTTCTTCTTTTTGTTTTTACCTCCAAAAATTTAGTTTTTATGTAAAGATTTTTTAGCAGAAGGTGCCAAAAGATAAATGGTTTCTAGCAGTTCCTGCTTTGTAATGGAATATCCAATATTATATTAATCGAGGTGTCCTCAAATTTTATTAACAGGTTCATTATAATCATCTTCCAAATTAAAAGTTTGACAGATTTTATAATATTTTGTACTTGCTGCTTCTTTCTAACTCGAGAAAGCTGTAAAAGTAAAACTTCGATCTGATATCTAGTTACAGCTATTTAGTCAGCCTTGGGTCTTGCACCTTATTATTTTATAATTCCCATCTCATCCATATGTACTACCAAAAGCTTTTCACTGCCATATATATTATCGAGGAAAAGAATACGATTCTTCCCTTCTTTTTATTACATTAGTGAGTGATAAGCAAGTTGTTATATTTTCTTGAAATTCTATGCATCGGTGTCATTTACTAAAACAATTTCAAACTGGCCTTGATAGTATGCACCCCATTTTCATAGTCATCTTACAAATATGTTGTATCTAAACTTCAATGATTTTAAGAAAAAATGGACATCAGCTTCATTAGCATACAAACCTATCAAAATTGGATCTCGCTTTCCCGTTAGCCCTTACAGCTGTAGTCACTGGTTGTATGTCTTTGGCAGTTATTTTCATGGATGGAGCTGTCATTCTTGGTTTTCTAGTAATACTTTTTAAATAACAAATATTTTACAAATACAGTGAATATGGGCACAACTGACAAGGTCTCGATCTTTTATTGTGATCCCTGTTCCCCATAGTTGAAGCTTAGTTAATATCATTTAATATGTGTACGTCATCCAGTTCTTTTATGTTTATTTATTGTTGGAGCAAAATATGGATGACATCTTTCTAAAGCCATTATTTTATTAATTCAGGTCTTCCAAAGTCAGGAAGCCAGATGTCGGCTTCATTTACTACAACGGGGAAGCACATAATCTCAGTCGGAGAGGATTGTCGTGTTTATGTCTGGAACTATGATGGCTCATGCTTCCCATCATCGAAACAGAAAAGATCTGTTGGTTCTTGTGAGCATTTCTTTTCTGAAGGTGTGTCTGTTGCGGTGCAATGGCCAGGCAAGGGAACAGAACAGATGAGTCTATTTAGTGGTAGTCTCCGGGATTGCTCACAAAGACGGGACAACCTGGAGACCGCTTCCTGGATCAGAGATTCGGAACGTTTTTCTCTCGGCAGTTGGTTCTCCATCGATGCCTCATGCAGGGGCTCTGCAACATGGCCCGAGGAGAAACTTCCTTTGTGGGACGTAGACGTAACACTCACAGAAGATGAATATGATCAAGAACATCATCAGCATCACCAGCAACAACATCAATGCCTGAACAATGTCTGTGATCCCACTGCCATATCCGAAGCATGGGGTCTCGTAATTGTGACAGCTGGATGTGATGGAACGATCAAGACATTCCACAACTACGGATTGCCTGTAAAACTTGCTTGACATGTCCTTCAAGGATTCATCAGAAGCAGACTTTGACGGATGAAGCTTCCGAAGGATATAAATGTGCCCGTGTCAAGTTCTTTCATCTAACTGTATCTATTTAGCATGCTCTAGTTCACTAGGTATAGTGGTCAAGTCTTTTGACATGTTCTGCAATTTTTTTTTTTTTTTGACTTCTTGTTCATGTCATCTGGCTTAAGTCGTCCTGCTAATTGAGTTGGGCCAAGTTGTGGATAATACTTGAGCTTACAGGAAAACAAAAGAAATACAATTATATTTTAGAACCAATTCTGTTTCCTTGACTCAAATAGTTTTTATGTTTCATGATATATTTTATGCATCTTTACTTTATTATTATTATTATTACATAAAGAAAGAAATTCATTGTTGAAAAACGGGATCACATAAAGTTAGATAAGTAAAGCCAGAAAATTAATGAATCAGAATATGTATCCGATTTCTATCAGTATATACATGTAAAATAATGTAAAAGATTAGGACTCTGGGCTCTGGACTCTTGGTTTAACCCCAGAAGTAATACTATATATATATATATATATATATTTTAAATTTATTCCAATTTTTTCATTGTTAATAATATGCCATCAATTTATTAAAGAATGAATTTGTAATTTATAAAATAATTTAGTACATTATTTTATCATTTATTAAATGAATAATACATTATTTATAAAACAAAATTGTGATAAAACTTGAAAGTAGAGTGTAAGTATTACTCGATTGTTATTTATTTCAATGTATATAAATTTTATTGAATTAGATTTTAATGTATGATTGAATTGATTGGATAAATAGCTTTTACAATCTTATCAATAATTGGATTGGATTGGATTTAAATTTTGATAAATCAAAATCATTGAACTAAAATACCACCCCCAAATAGTTTAAACTATAGACCAACAAATTTCTCTAAATAATGAAGACTAAGACAAAATGATATTTATTTTTGTTTATGTTAATTTTATTATACAGAGACAAGTGGATTCTCCTCATAACAAAAAAAAGAGTCAGAATTGTGGTAAATATGGTGGGTAAGATACTTAGAAACATCAAATATTACAGTGGCATTGGAAACCACATTGGTATTTTCAGAAAGCATGAATAATAATTAAAAAAAATTAGACAAGTGTCAAGATCACGCATATTCAAATGAAAGTTCATTTTTATATCTATCTAAAGGTCTAAGGAAAGGATAGCACGACACCCGGATAATAAAGCCTGGGCACTTTTTAGCTTAAAATTAGAGATTTGAGTTTTAACAGCAGTCTTAACACATTATTAACATTTGTCAATAACACTTATTTTTCTCTCTTTATTAAATTGCCTCATTATTTTATGCCATCAACTTTTCAAAACTTTTGTTCATAACTTAATAGTAGAGATATAAGTTAGGGCGTGCAACTGCAGCCTAAGCACAATACATCAAGCCACAATAATGTGCCGTGGAAGGTTGGATTGAGTTTTACGGCAACACGAGCTCGGCACGATTAAAGTCTACGGTCATAATTTGCTAGCTAACTCCAATAGGGTCGATATAGTCTATTGATAAATACTCAAATCTTATAACCAAAAAGTTATGAATCCAAAAATTAAATGAGCAAGGGCTATCATATCATTCAACCAAACCAAACTTTTATTTAAGTTTTGCAAATTTTAATATTTTATAAATAAAATATGATTAGAAATTATATTTTAATATACAATTAGAATTAGAATTAGAATTGTAATTGTCATTTTCTTAATTTTAATTACAATTACAATTATAATTATTTTATGATTTTTTTTTAATTTTACGTGCAAATTGAATTAGATTTCTAATTTAATTACAATTATAATCATACTAATAAAAATTACAAATTTACTACTATAAAAATTATAATTGCTATGATTTGATATTACAAATATAATTGCTATTGTAATTTATTAAGCGCAATTAGAATGACAGATATTAAACAGAAGTAAGCATAAATGTTTAATTTATCTTATTGATGTAGAATAAAAATTAGGATAGATTATTTTAAAATTTTATATTTAAGTATGATTAGATATTCTTATTTTTTTAATATATTAAATATTCTTATTGTATTTTTTAATATATTAAATATTCTTATTTTAGTATGATATTATTTCTATTTGAGTCATAATTTTATAAAATATATATAATTTGTTTAGTTATTAACTTATTACCTAATGACACTTTTATCCTAATAAAAATTTTAATATCTAATTTTGACCCAATTTATCAAATTTTTTCATTAGCTTGGACAAAAATAGTGTTCTGAACATACAATTATTACTTTATCTTTATAATTAATTGAGTTTTTACGTACTATTTATTTGGATAGATTACTATTTTATCATTTCATTATCCAAATCAATTACAAAATTTGATGAATTATGACAAAATTAGGTATTAAAAATTTTATTAGAGTAAAAATATCTTTTAAGCCATAAGTTAAAGGTAAAAATATCCTTTGCCCTTATTTAAAATTAGATAATATATTATTATAAATAGACTTGTTGTCAATTATCTTATTAATAATATTTTAGCGTACTTTCTTTAAAAATAAAATATTTAACTTATTTATCAATTGAGAATTATCTTGTTACTTTATGAGTGTTTGATCTCGTAAATTTCAAATGTCTACTAAAACGACATTTAATATCACTTTTGTGCCACATCAAGTGATATTAGTGTCTATCTATGTGCAAGACACAATAACTTTCCTAAGCTGCCCATCACCCTCCATTTAAACATTAAAATTTATATCACCATCAAGTACCACAATTTTTATGTTTAAAAAAAACAAAAAAAAACCTTTCTTGTCATCTTTTTTAATTTAAAAAATCTTTATTTATTTTATTTTTCCTTTATTGTCTCAAGCAAAAAAATAAAACAAAAAAACATAATTATAAAAATTACAGAAACACAAAACCCTAGTGCCACCGCATCGCCAACCGCTCACAACCGCCATATCACCACCTTCTACTGCCATTCAGTGCACGAAGTCTAATTTATTTAGTAAGATTATTATTTCTATTTGAGTCATAATTTTAGAAAAAAGTCTAATTTATTTAATTATTAAGATTTATTAATCTTTATTAATTAGAATTTATTATTTATTACTTGACATAGCGCAAAAATGATACTAAATATTGTTCTAGCGCACGTCTCAAATTCACAAGATAAAACACTCATGAGTAAGATGACTTTTAATTGAGAAATAAACTGAAAAATTGTCAATAAAATTATTGATAAAAGTTACAAATGACAAACTTATTTATAAATAGATAACATAATCTTAAATATATAATAAATTTTAATTAATAAATAATAATAATTTCTAATAACTAAACAAATTATACTTTTTTTTAAATTATAACTCACAGAGAAATAATAACCGAATTAAAATAATTAAAAAAAAATAATTTATCCTTAATTTCTGTTCTACATCACTTATGAACTTTGATATACTAAAAAAAATATTTTGTTATGTTATAGGCTGTGTATAAAATGAGAGGCTTATTATTACAGAAACTTTAATATATTAAATTTAATTTTTTAATTTTAAAATTTCAATATAAAAGTTGATGTTATAAATTTATATATAGGTGCTGATTAGTTTAAGATCTGATTTGCATTTATTCTTATTTCGTTTTTTTTCTTAACAAGTTATAAATTTTGATATTTGATATTATTATTCATTTATCTTAATACTATAATTATTAGTAATAATGTAATAATTTATTGAAGCAAAATTATACAAATATGCTGCATTAGTTTTTTTTTTTTAAATCTATAAACAATTCATTATTATATTAAGAGGACGGCTGGACAGTGGTCTTGTTTCTAAGAGACCGGGGAATGACTCATTTTGAATAGTCGATGAAATAGAAACTGCATGTGTTGTGAAGCTTCACAACAAAACCATGAACAAGTTGTCTCACTTTCTCATTGTAAAGCTTTTATAAGCTTTAGGCACATTTTACACTCTGCTGAATCGGTTGTAGCAACGGTATAATCTCTATGTTCTTTTGATTCTTGTTTAATTTCTTGCAGTTTATGTATGTGAAATGTGAACATGTGTATATGAAATACCCACATAATGTTCTCATGATAAGCGATGTTTTGAGTACGTACATGCATGCATTGGTGTATGAATGTGTGTATGTATGCATGTATTTATGTGAATTAATGAATGAATGGAAGGTTCTCACTTGCATGTGGATCTTGTTTCTCTTTTGTTGCTTTAGGGAACAATTTGGTTATTTATAATATTTTAATTGCCTAATCATTGGTTTTTTTTTAGGAGTGAATTGTTTTTGTTGAGTGTTTAGATTGAGTGAATAAATGAAAATTAGAAGGCACTGTGAAGTGAAATGAAGAGGGGTTTTATATGGGTTGTTTGCCTACCAAGAAAAGAGAGAAAGCAAGAGCAAGTAGCGTTTTGGCAGTTATACTGTGTAATAATTAGTTCTAATCATGGGTGGGATGAGAATAATTCATGGGTTTGGGAGTATTAACGGTAAAAGACTTGAAATTAGCTCTAAGTGGCATATCTATATATCATTTGCATATAATTCTAATCCACGTTCTAGATTACATAGAGTATTACAAATAATACAGAAGTAGGAATAATTTCTTTAATGGGAATTTGCAGGTGTCCTGATGGGGAAATGCATGATTGTAGTTTGTCTAGAAATCATTTCCGTTCAATCAGGACAGTTTATTTAACTCATGCAGATGGAAATGCTTCAAAGTTGAAGTAATTTGGAGAAGGAGAGGTAGTGGAGAGTTCTGGAGGAATCTGATATGGACTGACCGGAAATTCTGCTCATATCTCATGCCTGTGCAATGTAAAACAGTTTGTTTATGCAGATCTTAAGTGAGGCAGCAATCAAAATAGAATGAATCCATGGGTTAACCTCTCTTCTTTTCACTTTATAATGACAATCTTTGAATTGGTTTTGAAGATTTAGGTGGGTTGAAAGAAATCATCTTGAAGTCGAGGGAATATGGAACTACCGTGATACTGTGTTTCTTTTATATGTTTGTTGTCACGGACTTAATTTTTTAATTCGTGCGGCCTTAGACACTTATTAGTGTTAAGCAGCTAAAAATCCGACAAACTAAGAAAGAGATGAAAAAGAAGAACACAAAGTGTTTTATGAATTGCTCTTGTATTGTTAACAAAGAGAATTACAAGTTAAGAGGTGTCTTGCTCCAAATGAGAGCTCACTTATTTATAGCAAAAGCTATGTACAATGAATGGTTAAGATTAAAAGAATCTAACAGTCTAAAATAAACGCCACCTACCATAGGTAATATTCCATTGGAATATTCCTATTTTAGAATTCTCTACCACTTACAACTTACAAGTGGGTAATATTCCAAGGAATATCCTTATTCTAGAATACTCTACCAACTATTAATTACAAGTGGGCTTGGCCCATGAATACCACAAACTCAAGTGGGCATTTTAAAAGGTGTACTCCATGAATGCTCCAATGGCTCAAGTAGTCTTTGAGGGATCTTGGCGCGCACCAAATGTTCGATGAATTGCTTGAGGACATTTGGGGCATGACATTCTCCCCCACTAAATTCACGCGACGCCCTCGTCGCGTCTTCGCTGGAACTCGCGCACCTTGTCTTCAAACTGCCATAGTGCGTTTTCGGGTTCCCAACTTGCTTCACTATCGGGCAACCCCTTCCACTTGACAAAGTATTCACGACTTGGAGGATAATTCTTCTTCCGTACTGTCTTTACATTAAGGATTAGTTCTACCTCCTTGTCGTAAGATGTGAAAACTCCCAAAGGTGCTCGGGATTATGGTCCACGCTCCGTGTCTTCCGCATCTCCATGATATGGCTTCAAGCAACTTGCGTGAAACACCGGATGTAGCCTTAATCTCGAAGGTAAGTCCACCTTGTATGAGACTTTGCCAACTCTCTTGGTAATCGGAAATGGCCCTTCATATTTTCGAACAAGGTCTTTGTGAAGTGAGCTGGTAGACTTGTGCTGTGTCGGGAGTATTTTTACCATTACCAAGTCTCCTACATTGAACTCAACATGCCTCCGCTTGTTATATGCCCATTTCTTCATCCGTTTAGATGCCTTGTCGAGATACACCCGCGCCAAGTCTAACTGCTCATGCCAAGACTTTGCAGCTTTGTATGCTGTGGGACTCCTCCCCGTATCGCTAGATACGAGCGCATGCGGTGTGAGAAGCTGCTGGCCAGTTGCTAGCTCAAATGGGCTCCGATTTGTCGATTCGCTCCGTTGCAAATTGTATGAGAATTGAGCAACGTCGAGTAGCTTAGCCCAATCCTGCTGATTGGCACTCACAAAGTGCCGCAAATACAGTTCCAAAAGTGCATTCACCCGTTCGGTTTGCTCATCCGTTTGCAGGTGAAAGCTGGTGGAAAAGTGAAGTTTCAACCCCATGAGATTAAATAATCCCGTCCAGAACCTACCGATGAATCTAGTGTCACGATCACTTACTATCACTCTCGGCAATCCCCAATATTTGATCACATGCTTGAAGAAAAGCCTTGCGGTCTCTTCCGCACTACACTCCTTTGGTGCCAGAATGAAAGTAGCATACTTGGAGAATCGGTTTACCACTACGATAATAGTCTCACGTCCCTCCGATTTCGGCAAACTCACAATGAAGTCCATGGAGATGCTCCCAAGGTCTCTCCGGTATGGGCAAGGGATCAAGTAAACCCGCGGGACTCCGCTGCTCTACCTTGTCCTGTTGGCATACTAGACAAGTCTTTACGAACTGCTCTATCTTCTCCCGCATATGTGGCTAATAGTACACCGTCTCTAGTAGAGCACGAGTACGCCTTTGTCTTGGATGCCCCGCCCATTTGATGTCATGACACTCTTTAATAAGGTTCCGCTGCAAGTTTTCCCACTTTGGCACATACACCCGACGGCCTTTGGTGTAAAGAAGCCCATCTTCTACCAAAAACGGTTGTGTTTTCCCTTCATGTGCCTGTGCAGAAAGTTGCTTAGCCAAAGGGTCCTGTTTCATACCTTCGCGAAATAGGTTGAGTAGCTCCCCTTCTAGCTTGCTTATTGATGCTAACTCAGCCTTTTGGCTTAAGGCGTCTGCCACCACATTTACCTTACCCGGTTTGTACTCGAGCTCGTAGTCGAACTCCGCCAAGAAATCCTGCCACCTGGCTTACTTCGGGCTAAGCTTCTTTTGACTCTGAAAATAGCTCGTCGCCACATTGTCCATCATCACTATGAACTTTGCCCCAAGCAAGTAATGTCGCCAAGTGCGCAGACAATGGATGACCGTTGTCATCTCTTTTTCTTGCACCGTATACCGCATCTCTATTTCGTTGAGCTTTCGGCTCTCAAATGCAATTGGATGGCCTTGTTGCATTAGAACACCCCCAATAGCAAAATCGGATGCATCGGTGTGTACCTCATACGGTAGCAAGTAGTTTGGTAGCAAAAGAACCGGCTCCTCCAACTCTCCAAGGCGGTCCGTTGCCTTGGTCATGGCAACACCAAGAGTCATGACCACGTCTCCGAAATCGCGGCTGGGTTCAATGGACTTGTCTCAAGGAAGGCTAGCATGCCTCCTAGCTTTGGGGTCTCTACCCCTCTCAACCGAAAGGTCGGATGATCCAGCAACATCCTTATCCTTCACCATCTTTCTCGAACTCGCTCTGATACCACTTGTCACGGACTTAATTCTTCAATTCGTGCGGCCTTAGACACTTGCTAGTGCTAAGCAGCTAAAAACCCGACAAACTAAGAAAGAGATGGAGAAGAAGAACACAAAGTGTTTTATGAATTGCTCTTGTATTGCTAACAAAGAGAATTACAAGCTAAGAGGTGTCTTGCTCCAAATGAGAGCTCACCTATTTATAGCAAAAGTTATGTACAATGGATGGCTAAAATTAAAAAAATCTAACGGTCTAAAATAAAAGCCACCTACCATAGGTAATATTCCATTGGAATAATCCTATTCTAGAATTCTCTACCACTTACAACTTATAAGTGGGTAATATTCCAAGGAATATCCTTATTCTAGAATGCTCTACCAACTACTAATTACAAGTAGGCTTGGCCCATAAATACCACAAACTCAAGTGGGCCTTTTAAAAAGTGTGTTCCATAAATGCTCCAATGGCCCAAGTAGTCTTTGAGAGATCTTGACGCGCACCAAATGTTCGATGAATTGCTTGAAGACATTTGGGGCGTGACACTGTTCTTAGACTCTTAAACATTAACCTACATACTTAAATTTGCTGAAGCATGCACATTCTTATAGCTTCATGAGTGCTAGAAGTGGATGGAGCTGCGAAAAGTAAACTGTCATCAGTTAAAGCCATCTCTGGTGATTCATATATCAGGCAGATTTCAATGTTAACGATATAATTAGTACAATAGGAATGATTGTGACTACAAACTCAGTTGGTTTAGTCTGTTTTGGTTCAGTTTGGTTTAGTCTGTTTTGGTAGAAGACTTGTAGTTTGACTTTTAGTCATTCTTTTTCTTCTTTTCTTTTTCATGGTCTTGTAGTTTTAGTTAATTTAGTTGAAGCTTGTTTCCATTTAGTTGGCATCTTGTTTTGGTGGACTTCATTTGGCCAGGGCTGATTTTTTTTTTATACATACATTACAGATTTTAAAAAAAACCATGTTCAAAATGTTTTCTTTTGATGTAGTATGATTTCATTAATGGCATAAAAGGTTACTAAGTTTTTTGATGGTGTCGTATATTCTGCATGAACAACATGACTGTTGTAAGTGGATCCTTTGGTGTTTGGTACAAATAATATAAACTCTGGTTAATCTTGTCATCAAACAATGAGATACCTGCTGATATTTGATTGTTTCCTTTCATGTGAGGCTATAAACTTAGTCTATTATATATATATATATATATATATATATATATATATTTAATTATAAAATTTATACTAACAGTGATTATAACCTTTTGAGCTTTGTCCCAGATGAATGTTTGTCAGAAGTGTGGTGATAAACGTTACATAAAGGAGCTTATACACTGTGTCCAGCGTAAGGTTTCTGCAGATCATCGGTATGTTGAATGACTAGTTCTTCATCCTTAGAAGAGCAGTGGTCCTTTAATGATAATCTATCCGATTTTTGACATGATGCTGTTCGGACAACATAACATTGTTTTGTCACATATAATTTCTCCAGCAACTTGAATTGTATTTACCTTGTAGTTCTGAAATCAATGATAGCATTTCTTGTCTTTGAATCACCCAGTGATTATGTGCTTATCCTGCATGACCAAATATTTGAACCATTTTATTCCTCTGCTAACTATTTACATGGTAGTTCATAATAGTCTCTGTGTATTTTTCTTACTTGAACTTTATTCTGGTGCACGTTTATTGTCTGGACACACTGCCAAAGAGCAAAAAGGAAAAGGTTGTTTGGACATGCAATGAATGTATTCCAAAGGATATTAAATTTGGTCCAATTCCATCTAGAAAAGTTAAACACTCCAGAGGTGCATGTTTATTCTCTCGTGAGGAGTTTAGAAGGCTGCCCTTTTCTAATGAAACCCTTGGTAATCAAGAGCTTATAAAGAAAAATAAGAGGTTGGTTCTGGAAGATGAAGATATTTCTGATGAAGAGTTCAAACAAATTAAAGCTGAAGCTTCTCAGTTAGTCCTCACTGTATCTGATGGTCCCTTGAACTCATTCTGCAACTTTCTACCTTTGGAAACCAGTGAATATGTCCATTCTCGACCAACCATTAATCCAACTTGAGGTGATGTTATCTTCATTTAGTGGTGATGGTATCTTCATTTAGTTGGTTTATACTTTTATGGCACTATCATCAGTGTTTTGGCTGCTACATGTACTAGGTCTTTCTGGTTTATCAACCTAGCAATCATATTAAGCCACATAACATAATAAAAGGTTGTTTGTATTTAAATACCTGCCTTATTTTTTGACAGGGGATACTTCAAAATCAAATATGCCGAGGGTCAAACTTCTGTTGGACTTCTGGCCCACTTAGCAAGAGCTTGTTTAAAAGTGATGCATGCTGCAACTTTATTTCCATCATCGGTTACAGTTCAAATCCTCCCCAAGTCCGTTCTGTGGCCTCATAGGTTTCAGATATCACCACCCACGGCGATAGTGTTGCTCTTTATTTCTTTCCAGAGTATGAAAGGCAGCTTCTCATTGATTTTACATATTTATGATGTTTATTTGGTCTTGCTTAAATGATTTCCCTTCTTTTATTGATTACTTTGTGCTCTTACAGTGATGAACAAGTTTTTGACAGCATCCTGAATGACATGATTGACCACAACCTCGCTCTTAAGGCGGTGATAAAGGATCTGGAGCTCTTGATTTTCTCATCTCGGGAATTGCTACTGATCTTTGGCGTAATCTATATACTCCTTTGGCTGCATACATGTTTTATGTAATTTACAATTGAACAGGAAACAATTTGTTTTCTTGATGAAGTTAAATTATTTCTTGATATATTTGCTATGCAGGAGTCAGTAGGAAGTATTATTGGTGGGGTGTTTTTAAACCAATTAAACACATCCTGCAAATTGGAGGTAGCGAGGGTGCCACATTTTCCAAAATCACAAATGATTTCAGCACGTGAGAGGAGAGTGATCTTGCCAATGCATCAGACCCAGAAGCAGTTGGAGTTGACATAGTCCTGGGAGCATTATTAGCTACACAGCAGACTCCAGAGGTTCCCTTTTTCATCCATAGCGTCTAAAATTCTTAACAGCCTGCAGATACTTTTCTTTTGCAATTTATGTTTTGCCTGATAACAAGATAGGAATCTGTTCATAAAGTAGGCCTAGTAGTCTCATTATAGATGACACACAAGCAAAGATAATTCAGGGTCATCCGATATTGCCTCTCAACTAAATGTGGAAGGGAGAAGGCACATAGCTTGTTCCTGACCAAACTTTGTGAAGTCATTCCAACCAGAGATGGAGGATGTTTTGTTTTCTCTCACCTGTTCATATAGGTTACATGCGGAAATTTAGATTTCCCCCGGTTTCGTTGTTAATGTCCTTTTTGCTTTTCTGTACAAACAAGCCCCTCTGCAATTGAAGCTCGTCGATAGAAAGCTGTCAGTCTGTTGGCGATAGAACTTACCTTGTATTAGACATCAACCTGATGAATATATTGAAGCAATGAGCCGGTTTTGCACTTCAGCGACGTGCAGTCAGACAAATGTATCTCTCTGAGTAGTCATGGGAAAGCTCCAGTCAAGCAATATTGACACAATCTCAATTTCATGTGTCCTACATCGTTTCATTTTGCCAGAGCATTTAGCTATTTCTATATCTATTTTACCAACACATTTTGCTTCTTTTTCAGACTATTCACGTCTCCTTTGAGCCATGTTTATTATTTGAAGTCACTGAAGACTAGATTCATGATTTCATGTTGATAATCACAATTCATGTTGATGGCCCTTGTGATCATCAGCTTCGGCCTCATTTTGGGGTTCTTTATTTTCTAAATTGGTCAAGAGACGATGGTGCTCTAAGGCCCAAGCCCACAATGTTTTTTTGTTTTCAAAGAATGAAACGATAGAAAATAAAAGGAAAATTTCTAAGCCGACCAAGTTGACTAATTTAAGATTTATTTTGGCCGAGTTAAAATAACTTAAATTATATTAATTAATTTTTTTATTATTTTACCCTTACTTTTAAATAAAACAAAAACAAAATCAAATTTTAAAAATATTTTTTTTATTGACAAAAAAACCCCTACCGACACTCCTTTCTCCCTCTTTCTCACGGTTAACAAAGAAAATTTAACAAATTATTCACTCTAAAACTAAAAGATTGAAGTTATATTTAACGTGAAATTAAAAAATTTGAAGTTATATTTAACGTGAAATTAAAAAATTAAAATGGGAGAAAATTAGTAAGTTTATTTTTTAAAATTAATTTTTTTTATGATTTTAAGTAATTTTTGTACTTAATTGTTAAAAATGTGTAAATATAGTAAGAAAAATAAGTTAAAAATATGTGTGAAATAAAAAATAGTTGAAAATGGCAGATTCTGATCATTTTTTTGCCTAATATGCGTTGGCGCGTGCCCAACGAGGTGCGCCTAACACCGCAGGCGCATTCCACGCCATCGGGGGCACCTGCCAACGACTTGCAACGTGCCACATTGCTCGCGCCCAACGGTTGGTCACCGTCTACCACGTGGTAATTTTTATTTTTTGATTAATTTAAAAATATATATTTTGGTTTATTTATAATTATTTAATTTAATAATTTTAAATTATTTAATTATTAAGTAAATATTTTTTTATTATTTTTTCAATATTAATATAGGTTAATTGTAATAAAAATTTTGATTTAATAGTTAGTTATATGTTGATTATTGTGAATATTATATGTTAATAGTTTTTATTAATTTTTTTAAGAAGGAGAATGTCTCAAAAGACTACATAATTGTCGAAAATATTTTTTACTGAACAAACATAAATACTTACTCGAAATTATGGGTTATACGAAATATAAAAAATAAATTAACTTCAAGGCAGGTAAAAATATTTAAAACCACATAGTTTGGTTATTTTTTTGAATATATCAGATATTTCATTCTCAAGTATTTTAGCACGTGAGATTTTATTAAAACATGTACATACCAAAAATTTATATGAAGAATTATGGTTCTATATAGGCAAAAGACGTATTAGATTTTTTCGTCAAAAATTTTATTTGATTACTAGTTTGAGGATTGAGGGATTATCCTGTAGTAAATGGGTTAGGTGATAGACATAGTATAAATATTTTTCGAGTAGAAGTGAATTGACTTTTAGGGATTTGAATCCGTGGTTCGTGAGCGTTACATTTGACGATGATGTAAATGCAGTAAAAATGTGTCTATTTTATGTATTTCATAAATTATTAATGTCACGTAATTAGAATAAAACTATGTAATATTTTATACTTCATTTCGTAGATAATTTATATGAGCTTAATTTATATCATTGGGGTACGATTGCATGAACTACACTCTACAATAGTTTATGCACGACTCCAATTAAAAAGTTAGCGAAGATAAAAAAAACGAACGCTCTAGATAAGGAATCATACAACTTATACTCATTTAGTTACACATTCTTGGTGAGTAATCTTATTTTTTCGATTCATTACATATTGGGATACAGAAAATTTTATTTTGTTGACATTGTAATTTTTAAATTTATTATCATCTCAGGTGTGGATCTATTAGGTGATCCCAAGGTGTGGGGAGCTGTTTGCCGATAGGAATGAAGACTATTTTTTACTTATTCTAAATTAGTCTGGTACGTGCACCCCATTATACTAAAACGTTATAGACATTCTTTTCTAAATTGGTATGGTACGGACACCTTATTATACTAAAACGTCGTAGACGTTCTCTTCTGAATTAGTTTGGTACGGACACCCTATCTCACCCTACCAATATCTTCATTTAAATACTTTGTTACGTTGAGTCTCATTTGTCGCATCTTATTTAATTGACATTAAAAATTAGGGACACGATAAGTCTTGGCAGCAATGAAGTAGGCAGATAGGTATACTCTTTTTTAAAATTTTTTCTGATGGTAACTTATATTTTGTCATCAAATTTTTCTTCAAATGATAGATGCAGAACCCATGATATGCATGAGGAAACACATCCCATATAACCTTCTCAATACTAGTGTGTTGATTAGATAGAAAGATAAGATTCTAATGATCTGTAATAACTTCCCACTGTTTAACCATAAACAACTCCCCAAGCCAATGAAAAAATCTGATTGTTTTCATCTTTACAAACGACCACAAACATTGTACAAAAATAGGAACCTTTCAAAAATATTCCGTCTACTGTAATCACCGGTTAGATTGATGAATTAAAATCTTTGATGTAGGGTCTTAATGCCAAAAATAAATATTTGAAGTGATTATCCGCGTTAGTTTCCAAATGAGTAATCGTACTTGAATTATTTTGTTATAACACATAACTGTATGCAGGAAGCAATTTGAACGAATCCTCTAAAACACCTCTTATCAATCTTAATGCAAGCTCCGTAGCGCGTCAAGATGTAGTATACATTATCTGAATACCAAATTCTTCACGTATGTCTGCTTGAATATTTTTTTGTCTATAGTTTCTATTGACCGATGTAAACTTATTTTTTATTACTTTAGCAATAATTCGACTCTTGACTTGCCCGTGACCATTCCGTAATTGACTTAAAATACAAGTGTGCTCTGTATCTACTCGTTTTACAATAAAAAATGTTGCCTTTCTATCGACACTGCCCGTAATCTCCACTTGCAGTTGTCATCATTGCATTTCAACTCGAAACGATCTTTAGTGATTTTATATCTACTTGCCTCACAATAAAATAATGTTGCCCTTATTTTTTAATTTATTATTAAAATAATTAATTTATAAAAAAAAAGTTATTTAATTAAATAATTTATATTATTTAATTACAATATTTTTTTATTAATTTAATAAAAACGAAAAAATATTATTTTTTACTATTTATTTTATTTTAAATAAAAATCTTATTTTTTAAATTTACTAAAAAAACAAAACCACCAAAGGTTATTGTGCGCGCCCAGCAAGCAAAAGCTTGCCTAAGCGCGAGCCTAGCAAGTTTTCTTTTTATTTTTATTTTTTTAATTTAAAATTTTTATTTTTTCATTTATTTTTAAATTAATGATTTTTAATTCATTTATAAAAAAGTTAATTAATTAAATAATTTATATTATTTAATTACAATATTATTTTTTAAAACTATTATTGTCATTATAAATAATATTTTTCATAATTAATTATTAAAAAATTAATGTTTTTAATTAATTTATATAAAAAAATAAAATTAAAAATTAAAAAAATATATTAAAATTACAATAAAGATAAAATAGTCACCATAACATATATTTGATTAACAAAACTTAAAATATTTGACTTTGGTCTAAAAATTTTTCTTATCTTAAATTACTAGTTAACTTCAAAATTTTTTAAAAATAAAATGTGAAATAAAATATTTATTTCTTTTTTTTTTTCCTAAGAAGCCACGATAAAAAAATTCATTTGTTGCACATAAATGATATTACCCATATTTTTAACCTAAAAATCAATGAAATTCTAATAAATTTTTGAGATAAACTCTTTAGGATATTACTTATTTTAATTCTCTTGGGACATGTTTAGAGGTGGCAAAAGGAATAAATGAATTGAATTTGTGCAGTATAATAAAGTTTTTTTAATGAATTCATATTTAAATTCAAAATTCAAATTCAAATTCGTATTCAAAATGCAAATTCATATTTGATTGTCTTTTAAAAAAATTTAATGAATTGATTTATCTAATTTGTACTTCATGTAAATACTCAAATTTGATCAAATGCAATCTAAATTTGAACCAAATTTGATTCATTTTTTAATTTAATAAATAAAATAAAATAAAAATTATTAATAATACCTAATAAATTTTTACTTCTTTTATAAATTTTATTTTATTTTATGTTTAGGTTTTTGTAAAGATTAATTGTTTGGTGTTATATATATATATATTATATTTTACTTATTACAAAATTAATAAATTGTAAAATTTTAAATTCAGATCTTATAAAAATTTTAAACACATGTGTTTTTTCTTCTCATATTTGTATAATTCAATAATAAAAATAGTAATGAATTGACGAGTTAAGGTGCTCAAATTTATAATTCAATAATTGGTTTAATTATTCGTAAATCTATATTTTATTTATTTATTATTCAAATAATTTTTTTAATCTATTTAAGTTCTCTAGAACCTTTACAATTAATTATCTTCTTTCCCATGCTTTATTCTTTTTTTTTCCCTGCTTTATTCATTTGGATGATGAATTCATCATCTATTTTCTTGTAAAAAAAAAAATACTTTAACGATCAATTCAATATTTATAAAAAAAAGATAATACTCATATGTAAAAAAATGTATGCACAAATAAAAAAAGTTGTGTATGTATTAAATTTTAATGAATGAATAATTGCTTATACTTACTAAATATGAGTTGAACTCATTTTTAAAGAAAGCATGCATAAATTTAACTTCTTATTGGATTATAAGTTAATTGATCGTACCTTTTATTAATACTTACGTATTAATATAAAAAATTTAAGTAAGATTCCACCATTTTTGAGAAGTGGTCCTTTATTTATGTTAAATCATAATTAATTAAATTAATTCAAAATAAATCTTATAATTCAATCCTTTCCTACTTATAATGGCAAAAATTTATTTGTGAGCCCATGGATTAATGGGTTTAAATTACCTAGGTTTCTTAAAGCTGGTATAGAATATGAGATTGACTAAGCTTAGACTCTTTCTTTTGTAAAGAAAATTTTGGCCTAACTTCTTTTGACTATATAATAGTAGAAGAAGCTTGTTACTAAGGTGTAGGTTGGTTGGATATGTTTAGAAATAATCCTAATAGATGCCCAAAAAGTGTGTTGTTTAGTATTAAAACTTATTAAATACATTTCTTCACTTATAAACTAGTAAGCACCAAGTGTCTTGTGTTTTTAATTTTAACTTCTTTCTCTATTTATGATGTTACTAATCCGACGGTCACATCTCCTTAAATATAAATGATGTTTCTCTTTAATTGCCTACGTGGATGCGTGAATAGTTATTTTTAAAAATAAAATTTATTAATTATTCTTTTTATTTTTAATACTTTCTTTTCTCTAAACAAAAATTTTAGAGTAGTATTATGACGCTAAAAAATTGCACTGCAATGCTCAAAAGAAGGAGACAAAAGTTTGACTGAACGTCGTGGCTCTCATCTCTAACACCATGATACTCAACATTTAGCGCCATAATTTTTGCGTCGATAATTATTTTTCTCTTTTATAAATTTTAGTAATCATTCTTTTTATTTTTAATACTTTCTCTTCTTTAAACAAAAATTTCAAAGCAGCATTAGACGCTAAAAATTTGTACTACAATGCTTAATAGAAAGAAACAAAAGTTCAATTGAGCGCTATGACACTTATCTATAACACCGTGACGCTCAACATTTTGCATGCGTGCATTTTTTCCTTTTTTTTTTTTTTATCTTCTCAATTTTTTTCCTCTATTTTATATTCGTCATGTACATTAATTTATTTAAGATGAGGAGGATACCACGCAGATAGCAGATATTTTCTAAATGCATTCGGCACGAGATATTAGAGAAAATGACTTAAATGCATTCAGCACGAGATATTAGTAAACAAAAACGTCATTTTCTCGTGAAATAATTTAACACCGGAAAGCCGCGAACAAGACAATTTCATTTCATTTTATTTTTTCAAAAATAATGTTAGAAATAATTATTGGAAGGCATTATCTGTTGTGAAAGAAGATACACTAAAACGGATACCAAACACAAAACTGTGAATGGCAACCAATACTTGTTTCATCCCCCTAATTTCTTCTTCATCGTCGAATAATTTGTTATCGCTTTCATTATCTTATAGTACTTTGGGTCCTTTGAGGCCCCAGCGGAACAGTTTTACGAGTCGTCCTCATCTTCATCATCAGACCTCGAATGGACGGTTGTTAATCAACTGTTGCTCTTCTTCTGAAATGGGTTCCTCTCAAAACCCCGTCAATATGAGGTTAAATGTTAAAAGTTTTTGTGTTTTTGAATTTGGCTTGATTTCGGGCTCTGCAATAGAATATGCGTATTTCATGTTTGTTAAAATGTCTCTGTGGAATGGTAGTATCTTCGGCTTGCTTTTTAGGGACACTTGATGGTGCTTTTTTATTTTTTAGTCTTGGTTTTGATAAGACAAGCACTCGAAGTGCTTTTTGAGTGACCCATTTTATGGATCCTTTTAAAATAAAACTCTTCCGAGTAGTTTGCAAAAAGCACTTTCAGTAAAAATAAAAACACTTTCTGTAAAGCACTCCTTGTGAATTCTGAGTTTGTAATGTTTAAGTGAATGTGTATTATATTTCATTTGTTGATGGCACACAAATGTATTGCACAGGATAAATCAGTGTTATTTGATAAATTTATTGATGAAACTAAAAAAAAAAAAGCAGAATTGTAGATTTTTAATATAGTTTCTGCTAGGATAATTGATAAAGTTATTTCTAAATATATTGGTGAACTTTGGATGTGCTTAATTGAAGTTCTGCTCCTTGCAGGAATGATAGTTCTTTTAGTATATATGATGATGTAAATATCCGCATAATATGAACATTTTGGTCTAATGGATATGCATTACTGTACAATTTCTTTTGGGTATCTTCAATCTTTGGTTTACCCTTACCATGTTGCACTCAGTTTAATGTGCCAGAATTAGTTGGGTGGTGTGAATATTATAGTTCTCTTTGACCCCACCCTAATCTTGTTCCTGCAAGCTGTTATTTGCAGTCAGTATATATTGCACACATGCATGTATATAATTTCACTTTTTTTCTGGTTTTTGGGCTTTTGGAATTTAACTGCTAGTTCTGAGATATCCAGTTTGTTAACTTTATTGTTTTCAACAGGCAGCCTCAAATGTCATCTATGTCTCCCTTGGGAGTGACATTCAATGAATCTGGTATGTCCCAGCCGTCCTTCAAGTGGCGAAGGGTGTTGCTTAAAGTGAGTGGAGAAGCACTCGCTGGAGATCATGCACAAAACATTGACCCAAAGGTTCAAATGGAAAAGATTATATTACTTGCTAATTTCTGTTACCTTTTTTTTTTGGTGATTTCTGAAGGATGGATTTGTCTTTGAATACAGATTACAATGGCCATTGCCAGAGAGGTTGCATCAGTGACTCGCCTTGGCATTGAGGTTATTAATTGTCACCTGCACTTAGATTTAACTGTTTACATCAATTGTTTTTTTTCTAACTAATATTTTTCCTTATAATTTTGTTGGTATGTAACATGGTCCTTTTTTCTTTATTTAGAAACTCTTATTGTTTATCTGTGTTTGCATTATCACGTCATTACTTATTTTTTTGGATTATTTTTTCGTCATGAGCACTGTAAGTACTTTGAGCATCCACCGTATGTTGCTTTGAGTAGTGTAATGCAGTTTTGAGTGCATGGATATAACCTCTACAATTTAGATGCACGTTGAAAAAAAAAAAAGAAGGGGAAAAATGGCAGAAGAGGTACATTATGATAGGAAGTGAGGAAGCATTATTTTTCCTCGTTGAATTGTTAGGAATCATCAAAAAATTGATAATAGTTTTTTGTTTTTCTATTTTGTACATTATGTAATCGGTTGGGCGGGGGTCCATGTATATGGGTTGTGAACTCCAAAATAGTAAGTTCCACTGTTGACTTTTGATGTACAACATCTAAAATATTTGGGGAAATATTTCAGGTTGCAATTGTGGTTGGTGGGGGAAACATATTCCGCGGATCCACTTGGGCAGGAAGCAGTGGCCTTGACCGTTCATCCGCTGATTATATTGGGTAATTCCTTTATTAAGCTTTTGCTCATACACAGTAGTTGAATTTCCAGTTACTGTTATTGCAAGTTAAATTGGAACTGACCCTGTCGTGAAGAGATAATCAAGCTTCCCTTTGCCTGCCCTTTCGCAGATGAAAATGAAAGTGGCCATAACGCTATATGATAACTGAGCATGCAATATTTGGATTCATCAAAGCTTGCTATAATCTTGAGCACAGAAGAATGATGAGTTTGTAGATGTAGAATACTATGAGTTGAAGTTTTTACATTGTAGTGATGGTCTATATGCTATATGCTTTTCTTCTATTACAAGATTATACATGCCGTTATAATCCTTAGTATTGAGTACAAAAAAACAAACTTGTTATTTGAATCATCTTCCTTTCTAGAAATATGGTTGTATCATTTCATCATCTGACTCTAAAATAAATTATTTCTAGTAGGCACGAAACTCTATGAAACTATTCTCAGATATGTAGTGTCCTGTTATTTAACATGTGTATAACCATTAAACTCAAATTTGTAGGATGTTGGCAACTGTAATGAATGCTATATTTCTTCAAGCAACAATGGAGAGTATTGGCATTCCCACCAGGGTCCAGACTGCATTTCGTATGTCAGAGGTTGCTGAGCCATATATACGTCGAAGAGCTGTGAGGCATTTGGAGAAAGGAAGGGTTGTCATTTTTGCAGCTGGAACTGGGAATCCATTCTTCACTACAGATACTGCTGCAGCACTTCGATGTGCAGAAAGTAAGTTTTGATATGTTGCCGTAATGAAACTTGATGGTATCTATTATAATGTGGTGCAAAATTTCCTGGCATCTTGACTCTGTACAGGATGTAAACTTATTGCTAAGATAATCCTCATTAACTGCTTGATTTTTATTTGTCTTGCACCAAACTGATATCATAACACCAAGATAGCTTTGCTCTTCCATGAATTTAATATAAGCATTCTATTGTTGATCCAGTTAACGCAGAGGTTGTTTTGAAAGCAACAAATGTTGATGGGGTCTATGACAATGATCCTAAGCGTAACCCAAATGCTCGTCTTCTTGATACTCTAACATATCATGAAGTGACTTCAAAAGATCTCTCAGTGATGGACATGACTGCCATTACTTTGTGCCAAGAAAATAACATTCCTGGTATGTTGAAATCATCTATATCTAAGATATATAATTTAATAACCTTCTAACGAGTAAGTGAACTAATTTTGGCATTTATAGTTTGTGGCTTTGTCATAACTCATGAATGAAAAGTAGGGGCTCGCTTACTACTATTACCTTGTTTTCTTGGTTCAGTTGTTGTTTTCAACCTAAACCAACCTGGTAACATCTCAAGAGCCATTAAGGGAGAGAGGGTTGGTACATTGATTGGAGGGACATGGAATTCAACAGTGTCAATGACGTGAGAAAGATCTTCACTGCTATTGGAGGGGTTCCGCTGTTGTGGTATGAGGTTGTGGATTTAAGAGTCATTTAGTTCCTGAAGAAAGAATTCTTTTCAGGGGGAGCATTGCCCACCTTATAAGTGTGCTGGTTTTGATCTTCTAAGCTGAATTCTTAACATGATTGAAATGTTATTTTGTACATAATTCTTTTACTGAGTCTAGGACTTATGGGGAATTTCCATAGAGTTTTTGTAGCAAATTTGGTTACTAATTAGCCATGGAGTATAATTCACTTTGATGTGATTAAAGAACCTGTTAGCAATTGGAAAATGAAAATATGGTTGTTATGATTGTCAGACTGTTTCTACTACTGCTGTCATCATATTTATGTTTTCATTTAAAATGATTTTGCAATAGATCATTTATAGAACTTTGTGAGTTGGTATTATCTCAGTGAAATGTGTTTGCTTTAACCGTATTTAACTGAAGACAAATGACCATTTTCTGGGTTTTCTTTTGTGTCTTGATAATAATAGATAAGTATTTCGTGCATCTGTCTACTTGTTTAATCTCTTGGATTCAATGCTTCCTTGCATGGTGTTAGAATCTCTATTTTTCATTTTGTCTCAAATCATTTTCTTGGTCTTTGGCTATATATTTTTTTCCTTCCTAAGAGTTAAGCGGCTCACTAACATAGCATCAAAGTTGGACGTTTTGCGTTTGAATCTCAGGCTGCATTCTAACTTGGTCTTAGATTCGATTTTTTCAGGTCAAATAGTTCACTAACAGATGGTATACCTTTATGGGGCAAATTTCTGGTGCTATAATAAAGGAGCCGCAAATTAGGAATTGAATTACCAATAATATTATATTGACCAATATTTGGCCTAGAAAAGAAGTTGAAGCACAGATTTTCCGGTGATGAAATCATGCAGCCTGCAAGTCTTTCTACGACATACTTTGTACAGCGGGTGAATTCATGGCATGATTTTCCTTTTTTTCTATATTCAAATTCAAAAGCTTAAGGATCTTATTCAAAACTTGGAATATCTTTCGGACTTCATATGCACAAGTAAATCGTTTTAAAGAAAAGTCATATATAATATACTCGTTAGTTTGAACTTGACTTTTAGCCATCTTCGGTCTTTCTTTATGAGAAAATTCCCCGTTAAATTCAATTTGAAACTTTTGGGTGTTTTTTTTTAATGGATCGTGTATGAAAATTGCCCAGGTCAATTTGAATCCTACTCACAAAGGGACCACTGGCTTGCTGTCCATGTCTCTGTTCTGGCTGAAAGAATGGAGCTTACCCCATGGATTACTAGCATTAGCTCAAGTGAATATTCTACTTCTATGGAGCTAAAGCTACAAAAATGTTGAAAAACGATATCATCTCCAAACATCTTGAAATTAATTTATGGTCATGCTAGTTTGGTTTTGACAATTTGGTAATTTTGTTAAAATCTGAATCGCCAATCGATTAAGTAATTTTCATACTTTCAATATATATATATATATATATATATATATATATATATATATTGGGGAAAAATCGTTAATAGAAATTTTAATGGATTGAAAGTATATAAGAGAGAATTTTTTTAGTGGAGAGCCTGGCCCATTTTCTTAAGAAGCATATTCGTATAAGCTAATCATTCTATTAACAAAATAGTTAGTAATGAGGATCATTCATTAAAAAAATAAATAAATTTAAGTTTCTTAAATTATATGAAAGATAGATTGGTCCTTCCATTATTTGTATTCTAATGTTTCCCCTCAGATGAAAAAACAATCATGGAGCTTTTAGGGTTGAAGTCTCAAATTAATTATAATCGTTATTTAAGTATCCCATAAATTATTGGCATGAATAAGGTGCTTGCCTTCCAAGATAAAAATGATTTTATTTGGCGTTGTTTGCATTTTTGGAAGGGGAAGTTTTTCTCTTAGGGGAGGAAAATGGTGTCGATAAAAGTTGTTATTCAAGCTATCCCAATATATGCAATGTCAGAATTTAAGTTGTCCACCACAGTTATTAATTGGATTGTTCAGTTGATCCCTTCCTTTTGGTGCATAATTTAAGTTGTCCACCACAGTTATAAATTGGATTGTCCAGTTGATCCATTCCTTTTGATGGGGGTCGAATGAAAGTGGGCTAAAGTTACATTGAGGCAAATGGGATGAGGTTTGTGTACCGTTAATGGAGGGTGGGCAAAGCTTCAAAAATCTTGTGTTGTTTAATCAAGTTATGATGCTAAACAGGGTGGAGAATTTTAGTACCCCAAAGCATTACCAAATAACAAGTAAAATTTTAAAAGTGAAATACTTTCCACATGAGAATTTTTTGATGGCAGAATGTAAGCTCAGGGTGTTCCTTTGTATGACATAGCTTAGTTTTGGGACGAGAGTTACTTCAAAAAGGGGTTAGTTGGAGGGTGGATGATGGTCGTGTAATTTCGGCCTTTTTGAATTCATGGCTGTCAAGTGTCGCAAACTTTTTCAAACCTGCACAACCACTAAATGTTTGATAAAATGTCTAAAAATATTTAGAACGTGACACAAGGCTATTCTTCTATCGATCTATTACTTCAAGTTTTGGGAGGGATATTTTTCGAGTGGCTGATTTAAAAAAGGAAGATGGGAGTTGAGATTTTAGCATAATTAAGGATGTTTTTTGGCCTATGAACGTTGAGTTGATAGCTTTAATCCCAACGGAGAGTTTCTTGGTTAAGGATGTGTTAATGTGGCACTTTGTAAATTCAGTACTCTTCATAATGAAATTATAGTGAGATTGGGACAAATTTAATTATAAATTGTAGGAATCATAAAAATTATTATTTTTATAAAAAGATCATTAAGAGCATAAAAAATTCATTAAGAGATATTATTTTAAATTCATTAACTTGAAGGCCCCCTGTCACTATAAAAGAGGGCTTAAAGGCATTAATAAAAAGAGAATTTATTCTCATAACAAATTCTCTCTCTAAAATTGAATTTTCTCTAATCTCTCTTTAAAACTCTCAATTTAAGTTTGTGATTAGATAATCAATGAAGGCCCCTAGTTTTCATTTGGTGCAGATTATAAGAAAATTTATCAAATAATTAGATGAACTCTTAAATTTAAGCAGTAAATTAGTATGAATTTTTCATAAACTCGAATTTTTAGACTTCTTAGAGGGTAAATTACTTCTGCTATACATGTTACATCTAAAACCTTAAAACTGTCCAGAGTAATATTTAACCAAATAGCATATTGATTCTGAAAAATAACTATTGTAATCATTTCATTATTTTAATATTTGGTAAAGGACCTGTCATAGCATGAAAACAAATAATTATTAATCTATTTTTGTCTTGAAAATATGTTCATTGTCGAAATGGAGAGGAAAAAATCAATTGATGATTTAACTTCTCCATTTGATAATATCGAAAATTATTTTGAGAAAGAGAAAAAAACATTGAACAATTGTTATTTTAATCTTTATTTTGTTATCCCCCTAAGTTGAAACGAAGAAGAATCATTTGATAATATCGAGATATTGAGATCACTTGGAAGGATGAGAAAATATTGACTCTTTGATTATTTTAATATTTATTTTATATCCATGAATTGAAACGAGGAGAAAGTCAATTGATAATTTGTTTTCTTTTCATTTGAGAATAACGAGGCAATTAAAGGAAACAAGAAAAGCACTCGAGTTCTTGATTATTTTGATGCTTTCATAATTTGTTATTTTATTATTTCTTCATCTGAGCAATAGCAAAAGCATTGTTCTATGTTAAGGATTATTTCAATTATATTTCATCATTTGCTTTGATCTCACTTTAATCGCACGGCTCACTTTGATTTAATTTGCTTTGAGCTCACTTTGATCACATCGCTCACAAGCTAATCATAAATTATCATTTGATCATAAGATCAAACGAATCAAACTGATATTGACTCATGATCATAATTTGATTCGTTTGATCATCAAATCATTG
Organism: Ailanthus altissimus; assembly: GCA_946807835.1. Classification (NCBI taxonomy): domain Eukaryota; kingdom Viridiplantae; phylum Streptophyta; class Magnoliopsida; order Sapindales; family Simaroubaceae; genus Ailanthus; species Ailanthus altissimus. The sequence goes on along the minus strand of OX327706.1, from coordinate 11,341,381 downwards.
TTCATTTAAGTTATTATTTTTTATAAATAATTTAATTTTATAACTCCTAAGTCACACAATCATAATTATGTGATTATAATTTTATATAGTTGATCATGATGATTATAAATAATTTATAGAATAATCGTATAATTATATGATTATATAATCACAATTTAATTTTTATAAAATCACACGATTATAAATGACTTGATGATAATCTCAATTTAATTTGATTATAAAATTGTCATGATTCATTTATTTGAAGAGATTATTTTAATGATCATAAATTATTTAAAATATATTAAACAATGAAATGACACTATTTTTATATTATTTAATTTAAAAAATAATATAAAAAATAAAGTGTGAGAGCCACCCCTAAAACGTGGTTAAAAAAGTAAACATACCCTAAAAAAGTGGAATAACCTTTTAACCAATTTTACTTAATCACCTTTACAAACCCTTTTATTATTATTTTAATATTTAATTTTATATAATAAATAAATAATAAAGGATAACATATGGGTATATAAAACATAGGGCTCACAGCTTCATAAGAATGAAGCCACGAGGTCCACGAAATTTCATCATTTTTTGGATTTGACTACTTATTTTTTTAATTTTTTAATAATTAAAGCATTGTATCCATAAAAGAATTTTTATTTTAAATAATAAAAAATACTTATTAAAACAAGTTGTTAAGCCAAAAATAAAGGAGTTATTATTCTTTTATTTTTTCATTCATTATTTATTCCGTTTAGTGGTCATAATATTTATTATTAAAAAAATTAGCAAGCATACCAATATTTTATCCATTTTATTTTACTTATTATTTTGTTTAAGCATTGATGTGTGTTATACTATTAAACATTTATTTCATTCCATAAATAAATATTAACAAATTACGTTAACAACTATGAGTATTAATTATTTATTTCATGGCTCAATTTTATCAACTATCCACCGTCTAATACATGATCACCATTCATTGATCACAGCGTTACTATATTTACATTATACTTATATAAAATTACCATATTTTAAATTATTAATGATTCTATTATTTTATAATAAATTAATCATATATCATGTTGAGATTGAACTTTTATACAAGTAATCTTCATTGGAAGTAAAGACATTAACTCGCAGTGCACGATAACTTATGGTACATAATGATATGTGAAAAGAGCTTTGCAAGGATCAATACAACTCGTAGCGTTTCAAGTTACTTTCTATTTTTTTTCTCAAAACAAAAGCTCTGAGGATTAAATTATGAGAGGCACAAGTATGGACAAGCACTAAACTCGTGTATGTTTTAAGGCAAATGAAGTTTCCTTCTAATAGCATAAGCAAAATTTAGAAAGATCCAAATAATACCTATCATTAGCAAGTCGTAGCACCTTCAGTGCAACAAATTAACTCACTTCAAGTTGCAGATTAGGTTTTAATGATGCAATAAAAGCTAAATGCTCAAGCTTAACAAATAGAGAAGTTTTTTAAAGCTTTTGCGCAATAACAGAACTACCTGTAAGAAGTCCTCAAGCAAAATAAAGAGTTACGAGTACAATTAGTACAACGTTACGAGTCAGCTGAAAGTATCAACATTTTTCACAATAATGATCCAACTTTACAACAAAACATACCACCTCTATTAATGCCACCACAAGCAGTTTAAGTAGCGGTAAGGCATACAAGTTCAAATATGCAACCAACTTAGTAACCCTAAGTATGTTTCGTAGTAAAGTCATCAGTGCGTAACACATCACCGCAAATCCTTCCAGTCGTGACTATACCAATTGTTCCTGCTACAGCAACTACCAAAGCATCACCTGCAACTTATCTACCTAAGGAAGAGTTGAAAAACTCACGTGCATGAATTATTTGATGAATAATTGCAAAGCCACCAAATTCTTTCCCCAAGTGCTTCTTATTACCCTATAGCTTGGAAATTGCATGAGTCTTCATTTATGGTAGAAATCAAGAATCAAAAGAAGTTTCCCAACTTTCACATACCTCAATTCATAACATATAAAAGCAATACTGGTCCAGTCAGCCGCGTATATTTATTCAAGCAGATCGTGTCTCTTAAAGGTTATAACGAAGCATTAAAGTGCAAGTTATTCCCCCTAACGTTAACTGGCAATGCCATGATCTAGTTTTAGAACCTGCCTCCAAGTAAGTCCTTTAACAACTTTTACAAGCTGTTTATCAGCCACTTCCAAATAACTCACCAACAGTAAGTCAATGTATTCGACTTAGCTACCGTGTAGCAAGGATTCAAAGAAACATTAAAAGACTATATCAAGCATTTTAGGGAGATGTATATGAAGATCAAGAATTTTGATGATATTTTTCCTCTTATAGCCTTCTTCAAAGGATTGCTGCCAGATACTCATATCTATAAAGACCTTATACGACAACCTGCAAGGAATATAGAAGAATTATTTTGGCATGCAGAGTCCTTTATTCTCATAGAAGCAAATCACTTGAAATAGAAGTCGCAGAATGACGATAAAAGCCATAACTTAGCATGAAGTTCAAAAGCAACCTGGTGCTAGGCTAGATTATATACGAATGGCAAGATCTCTTATATTAATAAGAAATCAAGGAAGAAGAGCAAGCTTTAACGTACAATAAAATACCTGAACTGACCCTCAATACTCTAACAGAGAAGATCTAATTAGATAACAACCACAAAAGATTATTCCGTGATCCACTACCAATACAGACTTCAGTTAGCGAGATAAAAAGAAGAAGTGCTTGTACCACAATGATCATATGCATAACACAAATGACTGTAGATCATTAAGGATGCAAATTGATAACCTAGTGCAAATAGGTGTTTGGCCAAGGACGTTATCAAAGATGAAGCATCTTTCATTCTAAAAAGTCACGATGATGAGCGGCAAAATATCTTCGCTCTCAAAATTGCACCAGAAGAAGTGGAAATCACAAACTCTTCCACCAATAAACTCATTGTACATACATGGTAGGCCCGACAATAATAAGGATCCTTATTCAAGTGATAGATATAGAAGTGACGATGTTGAATACAATGACAACTCAACTGCAGAAAAAATATTTAAAGCTTTTAAAGAAGTGGCAAAGAATATACAAGCATCTTCGAAAGACCAATATACAAAGCATCTCCTCAAAGCAACTCTGAGCTTTCAAAGAAGCGGTAAAGACTAATTACAAGTATCTCCAAAAAACCAATATACAAACATCTCCTAAAAGCCAATGTACAAACATCTCCTCAAAGCATCTTCAAAGAGGTCGCAAAAATAAAATCTTCTAACAAGTTAAAGATTCTTACTGTCAGCATTGAGCTTAATAACGAAAGTCTTACCAAGAATGAAAAAAAACATGAAAGAAAGATCGATTCGTGAAAAGAAATATAAAATATGGCTTAGGAATCACTATCATAAAAAGAGATTAGCAAGCAGTAAAAAGATGTTATCAAATCAACCTGAAAGAAGAAAGAAATACAAATACATCGACATCACCATCTCCATCAAAGAAGATGCACATATTCCACCAAATGGCAACTATAGCAAATTTAGAGGGATCCACAAAAAGAAAAAAAAGGAACAAATGGGTGAAACAAAGCAAACAAACATAAAATAAATATCAATGAAGTCATGGAACTACGAGTCAAGAAATTTGCTCCCCAAAAAGACCTCTAGATCTAAGAAAGCCAAAAATCAATAAAGTCGCGGGAAAATTAAGATGTCACAAGGTACCCCTACTTTTTATAAAAGAAAATTATATTTCTCTTCATAAAATTTATGCGCAAAAAATAAGATGCTAAAAAGTATACTTGTGCAAAATATGAGTAAGATGCTAAAGAGTTCATAACTCGTGCTTCATATGAGTAAGACACTAAAGAGTTCATACTCACACAAAATATATAAAATGTTTATGTTTTTATTCATAAAATATTTGTGCATAAATAAAATGCTAAAGAGCATACTTGTGCAAAATATGAGTAAGACGCTAAAGAGTTCATACTCACGCAAAATATATGAGAAGTTTATATTTTTATTCATAAAAATATTTATGCATGAATAAAACGCTAAAGAGTATACTCGTGCAAAATATGAGTAAAATGCTAAATAGTTCATAACTCGTGCTTCATATAAGTATGAAGCTAAAGAGTTCACACTCACGCAAAATATATAAAAAGTTTATATTTTTATTCATAAAAGTATTTGTGTATGAATAAAATGCTAAAGAGTATACTTGCGCAAAATATGATTACGAGGCTAAAGAATTCATAACTCGCGCTTCATATGAGTAAAAAGTTTGTGAATAAAAATTTGTCTGATAATGAGCATAAAAATATAAGAAGTTTATGCTTTTTATTCATGAAAATATTTACACATGAATAAGATGTTAAAGAGTTCATATTCGTGCAGAATATATAAAAAGTTTATGTTTTTATTTATAAAAATATTTGTACATGAATAAGATGTTAAAAGAGTTTTTACTTGTGCAACATATGAATAAGACGTTAGAGTTCATACTCGTACACAAAATAAATAAAAAAGCCGATTGACTACATACTCGCACACAAAATATAAAGAAGAAGCTTGAAGTATGACACGTTTAGAATATAGGAGTTTATTCCTAAGTGCAGGATTGTCGAAGTAATAAATAACTAAGTGAGAACGAGGTCAATCCACAGAAAAGTAGAATTAAAATTACAAACTATAAATACTTTAAAAATAATTAATGCAGTATAAAATATTTACAAATATTAATTCAATTAACCAATACAAATAAAAGCTAAGGTTAACGGGGTTCACTCTTGGCATAAGAAGTAGGAATATATTTAACTCTTTTGATAACTTAATTAGAATCTTCACACAAAGAAGGTTCCAACCGAAAAATATAACATTTAAAGTTCATCATCATTTATATATTAATTAATATTTATTTCTTTCAATTATTATACACAAAATATTATAAATGAGTTCAAGTATTTATTATGCCAATCTTTATATTTGTCTATAATAAATCAAGACTCCTATTTTACAAGAAATGATATATACGCCAAATTCTGTAAATGGTTTTAAGAATTTATTGTGTTAAGTATAAAGTTTGTTAATAATAAATCAAGATACACCACTTAGAAGAAAATGTATTAATATTACAAACAAAATAAATACATCATATATAAATTTGCATAACTTAAGAATAAAACATTAAATTCTTGAATAAGAGTTAAGTATTACCTTGTCAAGAGTTTCATCCTTTCACTTTAGCATAAAGAGAATTACTTGGACATAATAAAACTAAAGAAAAAGAAAAGAAATGGAAGAAGAGATAACATGATTTTACAATAGTAAACAAGAGAAATAATATTACAAAGAGATAATACAAAAGACAAGTATTTTGAATTAAAATCTAATTCTCTAAATACATATTTTAGGCATAAACATGCTACTTATTTATAGAAAAATATGGATAAATTGAGACAAATAAAGAGGGAACCACTTGGATGATAAAAGTAAAAAATGGTGGCAAATAATTTATATTAATTATCATTAATGCACTCACTTGCTTATTCAATTTGAAATTGATGTGGTCTGAATTAGCTGTCACTCAAAACATAAAAGTTGTAAATAAGTATATTATCTTTTCAAATTGAGTTGTCTTATATGTATTAGATACGTATTTCTATAGTTATGGGTCAAATACTGATGACTATTCGAATTAGGCCTGTATTACAGATCAGTTCTATTTTAGACCATTTTCATCTTCTAAATGCTCGAATTTTGAATGCCTTGTGAATAAAATATGTTAGCTCATTAGTCAGCTCTTCACAGGATCAAGAATCACTCCAAATGAATTACTAGGTAGAAAGTTATGCCCATTTCACCGTACCTACCACAAAACAGTTAAAAGCTAATTATATACAATATTGTAAACATACTTAAGTTGGGGGAGGGGGAGGAGGGTTAAAGACACTAGTAATATAAAACAATGAAAATCCTTATTAAATATGTAATTTCAAGTGTTCATCAAAGTACATACTCATGCACAAGAAATAAAAGAGTGCTTGAGTATATACTCGCACCAATAACAAAGAAAAAGCGCTTGAGAATATACTCGCACAAAAAATAAATAAGTGCTTGAGAACATACACCAAAACTAAATAAGAGCAAGAAAAATACTTAAATAAGCTCACAGTCAATACGTTGCACTTAAATGACTAATCTAGTTGCAGAAATTAATATATATATATATATATATGTGTGTGTGTGTGTGTGTGTGTGTGTGTGTGTGTGTGTGTGTGTGTGTATGTGTGTGTGTGTGTGTGTGTGTGTGTGTGTATGTGAGTTGGGGTTGGGGTTGGGGTTGGGGGGGGGGGGCGCAAAACTGCCAATAAGAAAATTAGACTCATAATTTTCTAGTCGCAAAAAAAATACTTGCGAAAAATTAAATAACTTGACGGTCAACACGTTGCACTTAAGACGACTATTCTAATGGCTAAACATAAAAGCCGATAGTCAATACATCTCACCTAAGACGACTAATCTAATCGTAAAAATCAATATATATATATATATATACATGTGACAAAGCTGCCAGCAAAAAAACTATACTCATAAAAATTAATATATATATATATATTTATATATATGTGTATGGCTAAGTTGTCAATAAGAAACAAAAACTTACTATAGTTAAATATATATATATATATATGTATGGCTAGAGTGTCGCACATAAAGTCGACTAATCAAATTGCATAAATAAAAAAAATTGAAAGTTAGTGCATCGCACATAAAGCCAACTATTCTAGTTGCATAAATAAAAAAAGTTGATAATCAGTGCGTCGCACCAAAGCTGTCTAATATAATGCATAAACCAAAAAGCTAACAATCATCGCATCACACCAAAGCCGACTAAACAAGTCACGCAAATAAAAAAATTGATGACCATACATTGCATCATTCATGTTACAAAAGTCGACTAAATAAGTCGCATAAATAAAAAAGACAACTAAGTATGTCATATATTTAGAATTAAAAGACGACTAAATTATATCATACATTCAAAATCAAGAGGCAACTAACTATGTTACATACTCATATCACAAAGGCCGACTAAACAAGTCGCATAAACTAAACAAGCCACGTAACTAAAATCAATAAATCATGTTGCAACTAAAGCCGACAAATTATGTCGCAACTAAAGATGACAAATCATGTCGCACATTCATAAACCAACAAACATCTATCGCACAATAAAAATTGACAAACATATATCACACAACAAAAGCCAACTAATTATAACTCGCATTTAAAATAAAAGAGGCTACTAAATAAGTCACATAAATAAAAAAGACGACGATTACATGTCGCATCATTCATATTACAAAAATCGAATAAATATGTCGTACAATAAAAAAATGACAAATACTTGTCGTAACATTAATATATATCAACTGAAGTCGTACAATAAAAAATGACTGAAACATTATCAAGAGATAACTAATCACGTCGTATATTTATAATTAAAAGACAACATAGTATGTCATACATTCATAATCAATTAAATCGCATATTCATACTCATAAGATAACTAATTAAGTCGCACATTCATAGTCAAAAGATGACACATTCTCACAATCATGTCGCGTACCTACAGAAGACTAGTCTTATCACATGCTTAGAACTTAAAAATATTTTTGCATTTGCTATTTGCATCAAATAAAATATAAGACTTTATTAGCAGTTACAACTAGACTCAGGGGGTTCCAAAAAAAGAAAAGAATTATAAAAAAGTAGAGAAAAACACAAGCTATCAAATCTTGCAAGTCTTTAAATCACACAGAGTTGTTGAATCTCGTGATTTAACCAATAAAGCTACTTGTCAAATCTCACGAGTTATCAAATTATGCAAGTTGTCAAATCTTACAAATCAATAAATTATTAAATTACAAAAGTTTCCAAAGCTTGTAAGTTGACAAATCACGAAAGTTGTTAAATCAAACAAAATATCAAAGCACGTAAAATTATCAAAATATATGAATCATCAAGAATCTCACAAAATGCACATTTATAAAAAAATTTCAAAGAAAAGTTATTAGTTGTACAAGATGCAAGCTATTCTCTTTATAATTCTATCTAAAAAATAAAATCTTATAGTAAAAAAAAAGACAATAGAAATTATAACTTACACAACAATGTAATTCGTTGAATGATTAAAAGACGATGAATGATCAAAAGACGATTGAGTATTTTGCATCCTTATGATTGTAAGACGACAAAGTATGTTGCATTATTATAGTCAAGAGCCATAGATTGCTTACCTAAACTAATTTGGCAATAAGCATGAATGATCTTGTAAATCTTGAATATGCAATTTTTAGAACAGTAAAAAGGTGCATGCGAGTTAAAAAACACATGAGTAGCCAAAATACGTGAATTGTCAAATCTCGTAAGTAGTCAAAATTACAACAAGATGTTAAACATTGTGAGTTACAAATTATCAAACGACTCACAAAATATATATTTACGCAAGCTTCCAAATAAAATATCATCAGTAAAAATTATTAGCATGAGATACAAGCTATTCTCTTCACAATCATGTTATGACAATAAAGTTTTGTAGATAAAAAACACACAATAAAATTGCAAAGTATATTACAACACAACTCATTGCACGTTTGAAAGTCGACTAAATAAAGTTGCACTATAAAAAAGGACTAATTATATCGCTCACTAATAATCAGAAGATGGCTAAGTATGTCGCAACATCATAATTAGAAGGCGACTAAGTACATCGCATCCTTATAATCAGAAGATGACTAAGTATGTTACAACATCATAATTAAAATGTGAGTGAGTACGCCGCACTCTTATAATCAAAAGACAGCTAAATATGTTGCACCATCACATTAAAAGGATGATAAGTCTTGTCATAAATACTTAAGTTCATAAAAACTAAAGAAGAAAGAAGATGCAATTATGTTACACATTCAAAGCTAGAAGACAGATAATTACCTCGCATATTCCAAAGACGACCAATCAAGTCGCATGATTAAAATCAAAAGACAACTGATCGAGTCGCACGATTAAAACCAAAGAACAATCAATCCTGTCATATGATCAAAACACAAAAGATAACTTAAACAAGTCGCATGACTAAAAAAGCAACTAAACAAGTTGGAAAATGTTTAAGTAGGTTGCATAATTTAAAAGACAACTAAACAAGTTACACAATTTAAAAGATAATTAATTATATTATACACTCTTAAACAAAAGACAACTAGTCTTGTCGTATACTCATAACCAAAACAATGACTAGTTATGTCATGTATTCAGAGTAAAAAGATAAATAATTAAACATTACAATAAAATAAGTGGTCAAAATTAACTACATACACAATTAAGAATGCGGTATACATATTGAACATAAAAAAATGATGAATATTCATACAATTAAATTCAATCAAATAGAGAATAGTCACATAGAAAAAAAATGAGTATTTATATCACACGATAAAAAAAGTGGAGCGAAAAATATTTATTATTCACTTACACTTATGATATATTTTGAATCTCAAGCATAATAATTGATAAAAGAATGTTAGATTGTATTCATCCAATACAAAAAAATACACAAAATATGCTTCGTGTGCATATCTTAAAGGATAATATATATCTCTCTCTATAAAAGAAAAAAAAGAAGAGAAGATAAAAATAAACTAAAGAGTTAGAAAAACCATTTGAGTACTTTTTAAAAAAGAAAAGGAAAGTTACACACATTATACATTTAAAAAAAATTCATAAGATGATATTTAACATACATCAAGTGTATCCTTATCAGGACAAATATAAAATCTCCCAATACATCTCATATATCCAAAGTATATCCTCATCAAGTCAAGAATAAAATCATCCAAATATATTCTAAAGGCCTACTCTATAATATGCCTCCAAACAAACTAATAAGTACAACATCCAAAAAAGATCTTAGAATGCGTTTATTAATTAAAAGTAAACATTTACTCGCTGAGAGGAGTACTAGCGCACCTAGAGGTAACAAAATTTGAAATTAAAAAGTACAAAAAGAGGAAACAAATGAAAGATCAGTAAAAACCAGTAAAATTTACAAAGAAAACAAGTGCAAAGCTTTAGTACCAGTCAACCTTCCTATGAGAAAATCCTTCAACTGATGAGACTGAACCATCTTCTTACTAGAAAGTTTATCTTAGCGTTGTCGCGACTCCAAAAAAGATTTGATTTAAAATATGTTATCTTTTCTCAACACGCGGCAGGCTTAGAATCTTTGATAGTAAGATCAGCAAATTGGCAAAATTTTAAATCATCAACAAACTTTTTGTCTTGCCAAAGCAACAATATTAACAAGAGAAATAAGTAATCCATTTTTGCAACAAATCAACGGTTAAACTCTCTGTCAAAATATTATTTTCCACCAAACAAAACATCCTTTAAATCAATGTCAAGGTGAACATATGTGAGTTTAGGTTCAAGTTCCGCGACTTTCCAATCTCTCTCCCTCAATAAAGCATTCTTTTATCAGCAGCAAATTGAACAAGACATGAGTTGTGATTCAAGATGAAGCGCCACCAATTAGTCGCCAAGAACTTAACACTGCAAGAACGAAGAAGAACAAGTTAGAAAGGACAAGCAAACTAGTCATACCAAAACACACTTCAAAAAGCAAGATTATAACACTAGAACCCCAAATCATTATATTAAATTTATTTAACAAATTTTATGAAATAGACTATTTAAAAGGAGGAATCATAAAAATTATTTTATTTTATAAAAATCTCATTAAAGAGTATTATTGTAAATTCTTTAATTTAAGGCTCTCCCTTCACTATAAAAGGGGGCTCAAAGACAATAAAGAAGAAATTCATTCTTATAAAAATCTCTCTCTCTTTAAAATTGAATTTCCTCTAACCTCTCTCTAGAACCCCTAACCCCATGGATGATCCGGGCCCTTCCTCTCATTACATGTGGCATCGCCTTTGGAGTTTAAATGTTCTTCTAAGTTAAAATATTCACATGGCGGACTTGCTTGAATATTCTTCCCAAAGCTCAATCTCGTCATAGACGCCATCTGAATGTTCTTACAACTTGTGCTCAGTGCGGACAGGATGCTGAGAGCTCTTATCATGCTTTGGTGGCTTGCCAGCTGTGGCTGAGGTGTGGGAGAGTAGCATCTTTTGTGCAACTGTTAGCCATTATCAAGGCTGTAACATGGGGAAGTTATTGGTGGCTTGGTTTCAAGACTTGAATGAAGAGGGTCTAGAATTGTTGTGGGCTGTTATGAACTCGTTCGAGTGTCAGAAATTGTGCAGTGTTTCAGCAAGTTTAGTCCATACCTTCAAATATTTTACAGCGTACAAGTTTTTATCTATTTGAAATTTAAGAGTTGAAGAAGATGGTTCTGCCATGGAAATCAATGGTGGGGATGCATGGTAGTAGTGAAGGTACTGGTGCAGCTCAAGCAAGTTTTCAACAGAATGCTTTTGTTTTGTGTATTTCCACATCACTTATTGTTGTTTATCACAGCAACGTTGGCTCAGGAGTGGATCCAGCTGGTGCATCTTCGAGCTTCTCTTTCACCTGCAATGGTTGGCAGCCACCTAGTTATCGAATTGTTGTGGCTCAATCATGCACTGAAAATGTTGCTCTAGTTTTGGTTGGTTCGGCACCAACATCTTCTCTAAATATTGACAGTTTGGTTGGCTCGACACCAATATTGAACCAAGCTGGTTTAGCTTTAGGTCCTTCACTATCATGTAGTGGCTGGAAACCACTTATTGATGGAAAGCTGAAATTAAATATGGATGTTACCTTGCACGTCCAATAGAACATCGTGAGTGTTAGACGGATTCTATGAAATTCTGAGGGAGTTGTGCTACATGCTGCAACTAAAACTTTTCCAGAGGGCCTTACTCCTTTTGTTGTTGTTGAGTGCTTTGCTATATTTCAGTCTTCAGAATGTCATTCAATTGCATGGAACGGTACATGTGATGGAGATGGATTGTCCTGACTCGCTTCGCGAGATTTCAAAGTTATTGACCAATTTTAAAAATGTCGTTGTCTCTTTTACTAAGCAGAGGGAAATTCAATGGCATACTTTTTGCTAAGAGTGCAGTTGCCAACGTTATTTGGGATGACTTTTTGCCTCTATTGCTTAGTTCATGTATTCATTTAGATTTAAGTTCTTAACAAAATTGCATTTCTTTATTAAATAAAATGTTTATCAAACAAAGTTTACTTCTAGTGTACAATTAAAAGAGAAAGCATATGCACATTAGCAGCACAACACAATGATGTATCCGAAGCAGAGAAAAAGTTGGAAGCGTTAAATATTGCTCGTGATAATGCAAACGACACATGACATGACACCAAATCCAAAAGTGTAGACCTTAGCATAAACTCCATTGTCCGTTCTGATCTCATTCAATGTCCTTAACTCATTATTTAAAAGCTCCATTAAATTCACAACTACTGCAAAAGATTGAAAGTTATCGTACAAAAACAAAATTACAATCTTCCCCCAACTATTTTGCTAATTGCGAGAATTAGCCCCCTACTAATAACAATTAATTAACATTAACCCTACAAATTCCCAATCCTACATATATGAATCTTTTTTCTCTCTTTACAAACTAACCCATAAAAATATACAATACAAATCAGGAAAAAAAAAAAAAATCTTGAGGCTATTGAAAGTTCCAAATTTGACCAAATATATCAGGTGATAAAACAGGAGAACTTACAAAACTTGGAAATAAACCAGAGGGACTCGAAGCCCAGAACCCACCGTTTCCATGCAAGACAGAGAACCCAAATGGGTCAGCAGCTGCAGTTGCCGCCATTGGCGAGAAATACATATCTTGAACTACCGGCGGCAACGTCGCCGGCGACAGTATCCCCGGAACTCGACCCATTTCAGGCTCAGCCTCTTCTTCTTCTATTATCAGCTCATCATTTATAACAATACTACCGCTCTTTCCCTTCGGACTCGTGAATTTCTCTACTGACGCTAGTCTTGCAGCCGGTGAAACGTCTCCGCCGGCGCCGGAGAAGTCGTCAGAAGAAACCCCCGTGAGGCGCTGGACTGTGGCCATGAAGTCAGAAACTGCGACGTTGATGGTCTTTGGAGAGATGGCGTAGATGATGACCGGCTCCTGGCGGTGGTTGTGGTGCTGGGGTTGTCGCGGCGGCGGCGGCTTCGGCGGTTTCTTGATTCTGTGGGAGTCTTTGTGGATGCTGAGCGGCGGAGGACGAGGGCCTTGGATTTGCTGCTGAGTCGGTCTTTTCTCGCCGGCGGCGGCGGCGTCGGGAAGGTTCGACGATTCCATGATGAAAGGGAACTGAGTCGAGAAATCGACAAGTTGAAGAGTCGGGATTTATAGATGAATAATAATGATCGAGAGAAAAAGAGAGAGGAGAAAAGTTTTATCGTTGGGAAATTAATGGTTTAATGACAGAGGACGATCCACTTGGGAGCATTTGAGACGGAATATTTGACTTTGACTTCAAAGTTAGGGGTCTTTTTTGATAAATAATCTATTTTGGGGGATATTGTGAAAATAGTTAAAATTTACCACTAATTTGACTGAAATGCCACTAGAACAATTACGTTAATCTTGTTTATCCAGTAATTTGGGGGTATTTTAATCAGATCCATGTTGTCTTGGCTATTTTTCACAAGATCCTCTAAGAAATGGTTATTTATTTTAAAAAATAGTTAACAAATATGGGATCCTCAGTTAGGCATCATTGAGATGGGGTAATTTTTTAGGAATAGCATAAAAATTTGGTGGTTTTTTTAATTCAGTCAAAATTATACTCTTTCAATTTTACTAGCCAAATCTCCCTTAATGGATCAAAATGTTCTTCTCTTATATATTATAAAAAAAACAATTCAAACCTTGTTTGTTTCTTGCAATTATATAAGCATTTCTGACTTTTTTAAATGAAAAAGAAAAAAACTAAGAGGTTATCATTATTTACTCCATTAAGTTACAGTAAATACAAGATTAGTAGTAAAAGCAAGGGCATGACAACAAACCCAGCCTTCAATGGCTAAGCTTATATGTGAAGAAAAATGTAAAGACAGAAAGTTATATAGCTGCTTATATGTCATCCACTTCGGATTCAAATGCTACGATATGGAAAAATTTAAGCTCCCTTTTCCCCATAAGATCTCAAAGCGAAAACGAAGGCAATACAAAAGCCACCGTATTCTAGTTACTTTTTCTTTTAAAAACATTGTAATCGTCATAGTATTTTTTTTTTTATATTTTAAAATTATTTTATTATTATCTTATTAGTACTATATTTCTCTTAAAAATAAAAAAATAAAAAAATTTAACATTCCATATGGCTTAGAGATAGGTAATCACAAATTGGGTCACGACCCACTGAAAAATCAAAATTTATCAAATTTTCTGTGCTTGTGACCGTTTTCATATTCACAAGACTTTTGGGTTTGGGCAATAATAGAAGTAAAAAAAAAAAAGTAATTTTTTTCAATTAAATTTTAAATTATGGATGTAGGAACCTTGAATAAATTATTTTATGGGTAATTAATCAAGACATTTTTATAAAAGTCTATTAAAAGCATAAAAAATCCATTAAAGGCACTATTATAATATTCTAACTTAAGAATTTTTCTTTCACTATAAAAAGGAGGTTTAAAGATTTTTAATAGGATACCTAATTCATTTTTTGTAAAAATATTTTTACTCTACAAATCAGTTCTCTCTAAAAAAAATACCAATTAAACTTAAGATTAAAAGGTTAACAGAGACCCATAATCCTTCATTTTGCGACGTGGGTGAGAATCAATATCAATTAATTAGGTGATACTTGATTTCAAGTAAGAAATTAGAAGATTCCACCCATTTCCCTCCTAAATTATGAATTTCTAAGGTTTTGAGCATTAAATTTGTCTTTGCCATTTAATTGCATCTCTCTTGTATACCTTAAAACTGCTGGATTAATGTTTAGCCAAACAACATTTTGATTCCCGAAATTAATTATTGCAACCATTTTATTATTTCAATACTTGAATTGCCATTTTCTTTTTGTAAAGAACCTTTCAAAGCATGAAGTTACTTTCATTTTTGAAGACCTGTTGCTCAAATAAACAAAAATTGATTATCAATTCATTTAGGGTAAAGAACATTCACACTTTAAAAATATTATTTAATATTTAACTATATCTCTATAATTTTAATAATATTTATTTACACATCTAACACAAGAATATTATTATTAAAATTGGTACTTACGTATCATTTTAATATTATATGATTATTAATTATTTAATATCTATATAATAAATATTTTAAATAAAATCATTAAAATTAAATATATGATAAACTATTTGTAACACTTCAAATATTATATAATTTAAAAAAGTTCAGATATAATCTAAAAGAATTTAAATCAAGATTAAAAAATAATAATACTGAGAATTATAAATATTAAAAATTAACGGATTATAAGATTTAGCCAAATTTAAAATGTTAGATTCTTATTTGAAATAGGACAAAAATATGAAGGTATACTCAAACTGTTCACGTGTGATACTATTTATATAAACTGTTCACGTGTGATACTATTTATATAAACAGTAACTGTTCACAAGTAAAATAATATTTATCAATAACTAATTTCAATTGACAAGTGGCCAAAAAAAAATACTGTTTATGATAAATATTTTTTTAATTTACTATAACATCTTTATATTGGAAACGTAAATAAATATTATTAAAATTATAAAAATATAATTAAATATTAAACAATATATTTAGGTTCCTTTGTTAATTCATTTATTTTCATCTTGAAAAACAAAGGAATGTTTCGAAAAAGAACTTATTGCATCTTGCAATTTGAATGTCTCTTCTTCATGAGTTAGTAATGGAAGCAAAGATTGATTAAATCGAGGCCATTCATTTTCATGATTGCATTCATTTTGTCTTGGTCTCATGAATTTCTCTCCTAATCATGTCCACGAGGTAGATCAAATTGATTTTGCCTTAAAATGCTTTAATTAAGAGTATGATCTAATCAAGATCAGATGGACGGAATTGATGGTCAAGTTAAGATCATGATTTAGACCATGTGATCAAATTTCTGCCAGCTCATGAACCATATGATCATCAATTATTGATCATACGATTCGTTATCAACCTTGGGCAAATTACTTTTATTTTTCATAGCCATACGATCATAATTAAAAGGTCATAATCATACTTTGTTGATTATATTGACTTATTATTATTTATAAATAACTTGAGTTAATTTTACTCGAATTTTATAATTTTCTTCATGTAATTAAAATCTTGATCAGTGATGTAAAATAATCATACAATCAAATGGTAATAATGATATTTGATTTTGTTTTAATTTCTTGATGGTAAAACTTTAATCATATGGTTTTGATAAGATTTTGAGATTATTTAAACATATCCATTAGTTTTGAGTGATGTATTTCTTTGATAAAAATATTTCAATGATCAAAGATTATTTTAAGGGTAAAAGATATTTTTATCTTTCGAATTTGATCTAATTTTTAAATTTGTTCTACAAATTTTAAAATTTTTAATTTTGTCATAATCCTTTAGTGAGATTCCGTTAAATTTAACTAACAATCTCTTTCAACAGTACATTGACAATTTTACCTTCTGTTATATGTTAGTTGAAAATAGTGATGAAAGTATATTATACAATGTATATGTGTCAAATATTAATAAGTTGTTAAAAAATAAAAAAATAAAAAAATATGTGGCATGCTGTAATAAATTCAATAAAATAATTTAATAAAATAAATAAATAAATAAATAAGGAGTAGGCAATTAATGACTGCCATCTTTAGTGATTGACTGGCTACTAGTGACCAATTGCGATTTGACTTAAAATTAATATAATTGGACTAAATTTTTTGTGATCTACGCAATAATAAAATTTGTCTTATCAACGGGAGCACTGTAGATGTACCAAAAGTAGGAGAAAAAAGTGGTGGTTGGCGGCGGCCGCCGCTGTTCACCTTCGAATGGCGGGGTGGTGTCATGCACCCCCACCACCACCACCATTGGACAGATCGACCGCCGATCTGTCAAATGGTAGGAACGGTACACGCCACCGCCTTGCCATTTAATGGTGAACGGCAGCGGTCGTCGCCAACCACCACGTTCTTTCTTACTTTTGGTACATCTACAGTACTCTATTGATAAAATAAATCTCATCATCGCGTAGATCACAAAATTTTGAATCCAATTATGTTAATTTTGAGTCAAATCGTAATTGACCACTAACGGTCGGTCGGCCACCGATGACGGTGGCCACTGACGGTTGCACTTTTTTATTTATTTTAGTGACTAATAAATGGTTGACAAGTGAATATTTTGTGTCAGTCCATTTTAAAATTCTATATAGAATGACTATTTTATCCATCCAATGTTAAAACTAACAAAATCTCCTAAAAGATTAGGATAAAATTGAGAATTAAGTTAAATTCAAGGGATAAAATATTTTTTTTGTTTAAAAGACACAAATAAGTGATGTGGCACGTCTATTTTGTTTATACTTAAAGCCAAAACAAAAAAATTAAATGGATGCCTTATGTAAAAAAACTTAGGTTAGTTAATATATCACTTTCTAATACATCATTTTATTATTATTTTATTAAAAAAAAAAAAGAAAGAGAAAGGTGTAGATCATATACTTAAAAAGTGTTGAATAAAGTGGAGCTATTTTAGCTCTTGTATATCTCACCACCCTTTTAATATTATTTTATTATTTCAATGTTATAAAGAGAGAGAAAGGTAAAGGCTAAGTGCCTAAAAAGATGCCTAAAAAAAAAAGAACCACTTCACTTATTTTTAACCACTCTTTTACTATTATTTTAGTTACTTTGTTATTTTAATATTATAAAAAAATAGTAAAGTGTAAGACTCATTTGCTTAAAAAAGTAAAGTCATTTTAGGTTATGCACATCTCACAATCTTTACATTATTATTTTATTATTTTAATGTGACAAAAATAATAATAGTAAAAAATGTGAGCCCATTAGTTTACAAAAGTAAAATCACCTTGGCCCAGATATACTTTATCATTATTTAGAATTTTACTTAATTATTTAAATTATTTAATATTTAAATTTTTAATATTTATAATAATTTATCAATATCTTTTATTAATATATATGTTACCTTATTAAAAATATTATATTAGCAAAAAGCATTTATTTTAGGATAAAAGAATGAAGATGCTTATAAAAGTGAGTCATTGGGCAAATAGTAAATGGGCCATTATTTTTTTATTCATCCTTTGTTTCAAGATGCACATTTAATAACCTTAAATGCATTAGATTGATTTTTATAAAGCAAGCATATTAATGCTTTAATTATTTTGTTTACTATAATTATTCATTAGTTTGTTTAAACATTGACATACTGCATACACAAGTCATACCATCAACATTTATTTCATTCCAAAATTTCATATTACATTAAGATAATGAGTATGAATTATTTATTTCATGGCTCAAATTTTATTAACCATCAATCGTCCAACACATGATCACCGTTCATTGATTATGACATTACCTCGATAAGTGTGTTACTTTATTTTCAATATTATGAGTATTTTATAGCAACAAACAATGATTATTTACAAAGTATATTTGTATTCAATCTGTTTACATTATGCTTACATAAAACTACTATAATTTATATCTTAGATTATTTATGATTTTGTTATTCCATAATAAATTAACTATATGTTATGTTGAGATTGAACTTTTATAGCAAGTAACCTTCAGTAGAAATAATTTATTTTGTTATTCCATAATAAATTATTTATGACTTCAACTCGTAGTGCAAGATAATTTATGGTGTATAATGATCCACAACAAGATCTTTATATGAGCCTAGATAACTTACGGGTTTGCTCATGAAATTGATCTTTTATACAAATTCTTTTACGTTCTACACACTCTAAATATTTGTATTCATCACATCGAGTGATAAATGAATTATCACTAACATAAGTATTTACTTTTGAATTTATAGATTAATATATTGCTTATAAGCAAAAGCATCTGAAGAACCGACGCGAGTAATATTATCTTTGTCAAAAGAAATAAGCATTTTAGATTAATTTTCAACTCTTTTCCAAGCAAAAATCTCAGAGACAGTAATAAAGACACAAAGATGGACAAGCACCAGATAGCACATTTTAAAAAGCAAATGAAGTTTCATTTCAGCAATATGAGCAGAACCTTGAGAATCAAGAAGAAATCTATAGCCAGCAAGTCGTAGCCCAGCAAGTTGCAACTCCCTCAAATACACTACCACCAATTGCTTGACCACAAGTCATTGATTGGATATCAAAAATGCAACAAAAGCTCGACTCGCAAGCTGCTCAAATGGAGCAATTTTTCGAAACCTTTGCATAGCAACAAAGCTACTTGCAAGAAGTTTTGAAGCAAAATATAGAGTTGTAAATTCAGTTGGCACAGCTCCATAAGTCCCTTGAAAGTGTCAATATTTTGTACAATAAAGACCCGACCTTGCAACAACACATACCACATCTAGTAGTACCACCACAAGCAACTCAAGCAGCTAAACATCAAAGTCCAAACTTGTAGGCAATACAACAAACTCAAGTACGCTTCACAACAAAGTCATCAGTTTGTAACACATCGTCGTGAGTCCTTCTAGCTGTAACTATACCGATTATTCATACTCAACAACTGTCAAACCATTTCCTGTGACTTATCTGCCAGAAGAAGAATTAAAAGCTCGCGTACAGGAGTTGGTTGATGAACACTTATAAAGCCATTAGATTCATGCCCATAGCGCTTTTTACTCCTTCACAACTTGAAAACTGCAAGAATCCCTATTTATAGAAGAGATTGAAAATCAAAAGAAGTTGTCAAATTTCCACATGCTTCAATTCAGAACATATGAAGGCAACACTAATCTAGTTAGCCATGTGTATTCATTCAAGCATATCGTGTCTCTTGAAGCCTACAATCATGTGATAAAGTGCAAATAATTTCCTCTAATGCTAATTGGCAATGCCATGACTTGGTTCCAAAATCTACTGCCAAAGTCAATCAAATTCTTTAACAACTTTTACAAGCTGTTTGTCCACCACTTCTAAACAACTCACCAGCAGCAAGTTAACGTATTCAACCTAGCAATTGTGCAATAAGAACCCCAAAAAAAGTATTAAAAGACTATGTTAAGTATTTTAGAAACATGTATATACAGATAAAAAAACCTTGATGATATTTCTCCTTATATAGCCCTCTTTAAAGGATTACTGCCAGATACGCATGTCTATGAAGATCTTCTACGATAACCTACAAGAAGCATAGAAGAATATTGTTTGAGTAGAAGTCACAGAATAACGGTAAAAGCCATAACTCAGCTTGTTCCCTATGAAGTTCAACAGCAGCCTAATGCTAGAATAGATTATAGATGAAGGGCAAGATCGCTCATATCACTAAAAAGTCGCAGAAAAGAGCCAAACTTTAACTATCTGCAAGTACTTGAATTGCCTCTCAATACTCAAGTAGAGAAGATCTGGTTGGATAACAAATATAGAGGATTCTTTTATGATCCATAACTAATAAGAACCCCAGTTGATCAAAGGGATAAAAGCAAGAAGTATTTGTACCATAACAATCACGGGCGTACCACAAATAACTGCAAAACGTTGCTATCATAAGTTGATGACTTGGCGCAAAGAGGTATTTTGGCCAAATATATTCTCAAAAGTAAAGTATCTTCTCCATCAGAAAGCTACGAAGAGCAACAAGACATTCCACTCTTAACATTGTGCTAGGAGAAGCAGAAATCATAGCTTCTCCACCAATAAACTTGCTATGCATATATGACAGGCTCGACAATGATAATTATGAAGATAACAATAATGAATACAATGATAGCTCTGCTGTAGAAAGAATGTTTGAAGCTTTTAATGAAATAATGATGGCCAGTATGCAACAATATCTTTCAAATGACTTTGAAGTAGCAACAAATGAAATTTTTCAACAATTAAAGATTCTCATTATCAGCAATAGGTCGGATGAAGAAAGTCTTACTAAGAATGAAAGAAGGCATAAAGAAAGAAAACTTGCTTAAGCTAAACAAATAAATGAAATACTCTTACCAATAGTTGCAGTCATGTCTGTCAGTAAGTAGCAACAAGTAGCTTCAACTATATTGGGTTCTAAGACAAAGATTTGGTAAGCATTGTCTACCCACATAACGACCCATTGGTGATTACTCTACAAATATCTAACTACTCCATCTTAAAAGTCCTGATTGATTGTGGAAGTAGTTCAGATATTATATTTTGGAGCACTTTTCAAAAGATGAATTTGGAAGACACAGAAATTATCGCGAGCAAGTCACTGATAACTGCTTTCAACGGTATTGAAATAGTAAAATCAATAGCCTGCAAGTCATAACAGCTCAAATGACCCCGGCGATGAATTTCTTGATAGTAGATACTTCTTTTGGATATCATTCCATCATAGGTAGAGACTGGATCCATTAGATGCATAAAGTAATGTCCACTTTACACTAGAAGATGATGTGCAAAACCAAGCATGGTTTAGGAGTAGCTACCATCAAAGGAGATCAACAAGTACAAGAAGATGCTACCAAGTGAATCTAAAAGAAGAAAAGTCTATGAGTACATCTGCATTAACAAAAATGTAGAGCCCCACCAAAGGGCAATTACAATAAGTTTCAAAGGAACTTATCAAAAGAAAAAGAGAAGGATCAAAGGGGCGAAAAAGAGTAAAATGGAAAAAATTAAATGTCAATAAAGTTGTAGAACTACAAGATGAAGTCGCAGAATCGCGAATCGCAAAATTAAGAGTTGAAGAATTTACTGCATAAAACAAAGAAGAATCTTTCAGATCTAAAAAAGCGCAGCTAACTAAAATTAGTCCTACATAAGAAATGCCTTTAACACTTCTGAAACCAGAGTGTAAGGTTCTTATAGGAACTAAATTGCAAGAAGAATACACTGCGAAATTTATCAAGTTGTTGAGAAAAAATGGTGACGTGTTTGCCTGGAGTCATAAAGACAAGCCCAGAGTAGATCCAAGTGTCTTATGTCATTCTTTGAATGTTGATCCCAAATTCATCCCAATAAAGCAAAAGAAGAGGTATTTTGCTCCCGAAAAGAACAAGATCATAGATGAAAAGGTAGAAAGACTACTAAATGTCAAATTCATCAGGGAAGTCCACTGCCTTGAATGGCTGTCAAATGTAGTTGTTGTAAGAAAAAAGAATGAAAAATAGAGAGTTTGTATTGACTTTACAGATTTAAATAAAGCTTGTCCCAAGGACTCCTTCCCCTTTCCAAAGATTGATAAGATGGTCAACACCACTACTAGGTATAAGATGATGACCTTTCTCGATACATATTTAGGGTATAATCAAATACTCATGAACCCAGCTGATGAGGAGAAGACAACCATCATTACTGAATGAGCGAAGTACTGTTACAAAGTCATGCCTTTTGGCCTGAAGAATGCTAATGGTACTTATTAGTGACTAATGACAAAATTATTCAAGCAAATACTAGGACAAACTGTGAAAGTTTACATTGATGATATGGTCATCAAGAGTAAGAGAAAAGAAGACCATTTGAAACATTTGCAAGAATTATTTGACACACTGAGAAATTACAAGATGAGACTCAACCTAACAAAATGCATGTTTAAAGTGACTTTAAGAACCTTTTTGGGACACGTAGTTAGTCAACAGGGAATCGAGCCAATCCTGCTCAAATCAAAGCTCTCCAAGAGATTAGAGAACTCGCAAATTTTAAAGAAGCCCAAATGCTAACAAAGTGAGTAGTAGCCCTGAACAGATTAATATTCAGAATGTCAGATCGATGTAAACTTACTTACGACATCATCAAGAAATCCTTCAGCGGGGAATAAAAACTTGAGCAGTCAAAAGCCTATCAAGAATTAAAGAAGTATCTGGTGAGTCCGCTAATTTTAGCTGTGCCAGAATATAAAGAATCGTTATTTCTTTACATAACGGTATATGATGCTGTGATAAGTGCTACCCTATTTGTTGAAAGAAAGAATCAGTAGCATCTAGTTTATTATATTAGTAAAACCCTAATAAGAGGTGAAGTCCATTACAATCGGATAGAAAAATTTGATACTCGTATTGTCACATGCAGTAGAGAAGTTAAGACATTACTTTGAAGCCCAAGGGTAATCGTCTTAATCTCTTACCTAATCAGAACAATCTTGTCACAACTGGACCTGATTGGCTGAGTAACCAAGTGGACGATGCAACTAAGCACTCTTGACATAGAGTACAGACCTAGAACAATGAAGAAGGGACAAGTTGTAGCAAATTTTTTGCTAGAATTTAAATAAAGCCATGACAAGGCACTGAGTCTAAGCAAAGAGGAAGCAAGTCTTTGTTGATAGGACATCAAATTAGTTTGGTGTTAGAATTGGTGTTCAAATAATAACACTTGAAAAGCTCGTAATAAAGAAAGCCATTTGATAAGGGCAAATTTTTCATATATTTTTTCATGTTTTTATTATTGATATTTTATGATTTTATGAGAATAGATGGCTATTTATGTGCATTATTATTATTTATAGGGACTTGAACAAAATTTAAAGAAAGAATGCAAAAGGAGCGAAAACATGGACTAAAATGCAAAGTTTTCAAAGTATGTGTCCATTGCCCCAGCGCCACGAGAATTATCGCCCCAGCGCTAAAATAGTGATCGAAATAAGAAAAATAACTTGTTTAAGTCGCATCTGGCGCCCCAACGCCAAACATTTATCGCTCCAGCGATAGTCTAGCGCCCTAGCGCCATCATCCCACCGCTCTAGCAGTGAAGCCTATTTCACGCGTCGCCTTAGCAACAACTGCATAGCACCCCAGCGGTAGCACGAGTCCTAGTCCAATGAGAATTGAGATTTTCAAGCTCATATCAATCCCTATAAAAAGCCACTCGTTCCCATACATCAAGAATAATCCAAGACAAACCTAGAACAATTCAAGAACACCAAGAATACAGAGCACGAGTCTTGGAGAGCAATAGGAGTTTAATTGAAGCAACTTTAGAGAGAGATTCAAGGTGTTCTTCGGCATCAAGAGTATCTTAAGCAGCATAATTAAGAGCAACTCGACGTCTATATCGGTTTGCTATTGATTGTATTATGGTTTATTATTATTTTTACTGCAGTTCTCTTGTAGCCATGAACTAAACTTATTTTCTAGGGTTGATACTTGAACTCAATATGTGTGCTTAATTTCCATATCTTTAGAATATTTAATAAACTTAGTTCTTTGATATTTAAATTACTTGATCTTAATGCTTCAATATATCTGGTCAATATATGGTGAATGAGTTGGTAATATTATTGATAAACTCGAAAGAAGAATCATAATATTTAGACCTAGGTAATTTGATGCATGATTGTAGAGTAACATTCAATGTTGCATATGCAAGTTTCAATTTAGGATAGGAATATACCTAATTGGCATGTATGATCAATAAGACTTATCTTAATGAATCTTAATTTATTACAAGTACCATAGGAATATAGGTATTTGGTAAATTAAGGTATACTTGCATGACCTTGGAAGAGGCTTGTGAATACATTAGTGTCTTAATCAATAACAAAGACTAAGGGAGTTAAGTATTAGAAGATTAATTATTAGAAAGCATATTGAGGGATAGTATTAATCTTAGGTTTTCTCTATATTGCTATCACTTAAATCTCCTTGCATTGTGTTTTTGCCTTTATATTTTCTACATTCATTCTTAGATTTTTATTTATCTGAATAATTATTAGGAAGATATCATTTTAGCAATTGGTTAAAAAGAAAACATTATCCCTGTGAGTTCGACATTCGACTGTTTAGTCCCTTTATTACTTACATACGATAGTGTATACTTGCACTTAATTATAAGATATAGAAATATCGCATCACCATATGACTTCAGTATCAAGCAACAAATAATGAAGCAGAATATGAAGTTGAGATCAATGGAATGCTAATGGCACTAAAGCTACAGGTGAAAAAGATCCAACTCATGACAGACTCTCAACTGGTAGTTAAACATTTCATTGGGTATGAAGTTAAAGATGAAATGATTAAGCTTTATCTAGAAAAGATGAGAGAACGCGTTAAAAGATTTTAGCACTTTGACGTAATTTAGGTCCCGTGATAAGTTAACGAGCAAGCAGACAAGTTGGCCAATGAAACATCTAATATAAATGAAGAAGGAACTTGCAAAGTAAAGATTCAGTTATTCCAGTATTGAAAACAAGTTGAAGTCTCCACGATCAAGGAATGTGGAGATACTTGGATGACCCATTTTATCAAATATCTGGCTTTACAAGAATTATGTAAAGATGTCAATGAAGATTACAAGTTAAAAGTTCGAGCTTTAAAATTTTTTTATGATAGATAGGCAACTATATAAGAAATCGCTGAATGGCCATTACTTAAGATATGTTGGTTCCATGCAAGCTAAAGCAATCCATGAAGAAGTATATGAAGAATAATGACTTATAAAATAATGTTACAAAGATATTTCTAGCCATGCATGATCATAAATTCAGAGGCATTCATTTGTCAAAAAATGTCACCAATCTCAGATACACGCACATACCCTGCACCAGCCAGCAAAAGAACTCCATTCAATTGTAAGCCCTTAGCCTTTTACATAATAGAGACTAGAGATTATAGGGCCACTACCCAAAGTAAAAATGAGACATGCAATTTGTATTACTCGCCATAGATTACTTCACAAAGTGGGTAAAAGTAGAGGCATATGTGAATGTCACTCAAAACGAAGTAGAGAATTTTTTTTATCATAACATCATTTACGGCTTTTGCAGTCCTTGGATAATCATATCAAACAACAAAAAGCAGTTTGATAACCAGCTGATGGGGTAGATATGCCAAAGAATGAAGATTACTCATAAGTTCTCCTCTAGTAAGTACCCGCAAGAAAATGGCCAAGTTGAGTTAAGTAATAAAACCATCTTCTCTTTTCTAAAAGAAGAAGAAGGAAAGAATGATGGTTAGAAGAACTTCCTATGGTGTTATGGGCATATTAAACTACAAATTAAAAAGCCATCAACAAAACCCCATTTGTCGTGAACTATGGAAGTAAAGCGGGGATTCCTACAGAAGTAGGGCTACCCACCTTGAGGACAAAAATTATTGAAAACCAAATTATTAACAAACAACAACTAGCTGCAAATTGTGATTTGGTTGATGAAGTTCGAGAAGTCGCATGCTTACCATTAACAGTTACAAAAACAAAGGCAAAGGTTTGTAAGGCCAAGGCGATTCAACCAAAGTAATTAGGTCATAGAAAAGTGATGAAGAATACAAGAGAATTGAATGCTAAAAAATTTGTCCCAAACTAGAAAGGGCTTTATCAGATCAAATCAGTTATTGAAAAATGTGCTTACAGATTAGTGAATATTAAAGGGAAGGAATTACTGATAAGAGCAAATTTGTCATATATTTTCTCATGTTTTTATTATTGATATTTTATGATTTTATGAGAATAGATGGCTATTTATGTGCTTTATTGTTAATTGTAGGGACTTGAACGAAATTTAAAGAAAGAATAGAGCAAAAACAGGGACTAAGAAATATCGCCCCAGCGCTGAAATAGTGATCGAATAAGAAAAACGACCTGCTTAAGTCGCGTCTAGCGCCCCAACGCCGAAGAGTCATCGCGCCAGCAACGATCCATCGCCCCAGCGCTATCACCATACCGCGCCAGCGGTGAAGCCGTTTTCATGTAGCGCCTCAGCGCCAAGATCCCACCGCTCCAGCGGTAATAGTTTTTTCACGCGTCGCCTCAGCGACAATTGCATAGCGCACCAGCGGTAGTGCGAGTCCTAGTCCGATGAGAATTGAGATTTTCAAGCTCATATCAATCCCTATAAAAATCCACTCGTTCCCAGCCTTCAAGAATCAATCCAAGACGACCCAAGAGCACCAAGAATATAGAGCACAAGTCTTGGAGAGCAATAGGAGCTTAATTGAAGCAACTTTAGAGAGAGATACAAGATGTTCTTCGGCATCAAGAGTTCCTAGGCAGCGCAATTAAGAGCAATTCGACGTTTATATCGGTTTGCTAATAATTGTATCATGTTTTATTTTTATTTTTACTGCTGTTCTCTTGTAGCCATGAGCTAAACTTGTTTTCTAAGGTTAATATTTGAACTCAATATGTGCGCTTAAATTGCCATATCTTTTTAGTATTTAATAAACTTAGTCATTTATTATTTAAATTACTTGTGTTTAATGCTTCAATATATCTGGCCAATATATGGTGAATGAATTGGTAATATTTTGATAAACTTGGAAGAGGAATCATAATATTTAGACCTAGGTAATTTGATGCATGATTGTAGAGTAACATTCAATGTTGCATATGCAAGTTTCAATTTAGGATAGGAATATACCTAATTGGCATGTATGATCAATAAGACCTAATCTTAATGAACCTCAGTTTATTACAAGTACCATAGAAATATAGGTATTTGGTAAATTAAGGTATACTTGCATGGCCTTGGAAGAGGCTTGTGAATACATTAGCGTCTTGATCAACAATAAAGACTAAGTGAGTTAAATATTAGAGGATTAATCATTAAAAGCATATTGAGGGATAATATTAATCCTAGGTTTTCTCTACGTTGCTATCTTTAAATCTCATTGCATTGTGTTTTTGCTTTTATATTTCTTACATTCATTCTTAGATTTTTATTTTTCTGAATAATTATTAAGAAGATATAATTTTAGTAATTGGTTAAAAAGAAAAAATTATCCCTGTGGGTTCGACATCCGACTTATTTAGTCTCTTTATTACTTGCATACGATAGTGTATACTTGCACTTAATTTTATGATATAGAAATATTGCATCAATTACTCATGCCGTGGAAATTTGTTCATCTCAAGAAGTATTTTATGTAAAAATGAAGAATTAAGTACTTGTATGTAAGAAAAAGACGTGACCTGCAAGGAATGACCTCATCTTTGTCTCAAAGATGTTGCGAGGCATCCCTACTTTTCTTATAAAAGAAATATATATTTTTATTCATAAAAATATGTATATGACAAAGATTGTCTAGAGAGAAAAACTCGCACAAAAATTAAAAAAGCTGACGGTAGATACTTCACACCTAAGACGACTACTCTAGTCACAAATATTAAATAAGTCAACAGTCGAACGTCGCACCTAAGATAACTACTCTAGTCATAAAAATTAAATAAGCCGATGGTTGACACATCATACTTAAAATGACTTTTCTAGTTGCAAAATTAAATAAGCTGATGATCGACACATCACACCTAAGATGACTATTCTAGTCACAAAAATTAAAAAAGTTGATGGTTGACCAGTCGCACCTAAGACGACTATTCTAGTTATAAAAATTAAACAAGTTGATGGTTGACATGTCACACCTAAAATGACTACTCTAGTCGCAAAAATTAAATAAGCCGACGGTTGACATGTGGCATCTAAAGATGACTATTCTAGTCGTAAAAATTAAATAAACTGATGGTTGATACGTCGCACCTAAGACGACTACTCTAAATCATAAAAGTTAAACAAAGCCGACAGTTGACATGTTGCACCTAAAATGACTATTTTAGTCACAAAAACTAAACAAGCCAATGGTCAACATGTCGCACCTAAAGACAACTAATCTACTCGCAAAGACTAAAAGTCATAGTATAAGGCAAAGTTGCCTAGGTGAGATAACCAAAAAGTCATAATAATTAAAAGCTAGTGGACATGCGTCGTGCTAAAGTCAACTAAATTAGTTACAAAAAATTCAAGGGACGACAAATATACATCACACCATTCATGTTATAGAAACCAACTAAGTAAGTTGCAGCAAATTACAAAGGCCGACAAATATATATCGCCCTATTCATACTTATATTTAGAAAAGATAACTAGAGTACAATAATTACTTATAATTCAAAAATGAAAAATCATGTTGCATCTCCAAAAAAAGAAGAAAACAATTCGCTTCAATCAGACAACAAATATATGATGCATCAGTAAAATAAAGTCACATAGAAAATAACTAAAATAAGTCAAAACAATTATAAGGCAACTAGTTATGCTGTGCCGTTTAAGTCAAATAACAGTTGAATGACTCGTACCTTTATGACTAAATATCATCGTCGCAAATTCTAATAACAACTAAGATAAAATTTATCTACATAAATGTGGTGCATGTATAAAAAAATAATAATAAAAGAGAGTAATAAAACAAATGCTATGTGCTTGCAAATAAGCATTAGCCTCAAATATAAAACATGCCATCCAAAAAGAACATATGCCCTGTGCCAAGTATCAAAGACCACTTTATAAAAATAAAGACATCATTTGTGGCAAATTTACTTAGGATGTATATTATCATCAATCAGATAAAGTCACAAAAGTCTCGATGGTCAAACATTCTATTAAGAAACAATAAAATAAACATACATCAAAAGGATGAAGTATAGTATGATATACATACAATCAAGTATATATATGAATTTTCAAAATATGTCTAAAAATAAGTCCATATACCCAAAAGTAGCCTTGAAAAACAGGCTCAAATACATCCAAAAAGCATAACTAAAATGAGGTCCATGTGCTTCAAACGAACCCAAAAGTAAGCCTAGCAGTGCTTTAAAGCATGCCTAAATAGTAAATCCATAAATTATATCATCCAAATAATAACCATAACCGTATCATCCCAAGAGAGCTACCATAATCAAACTTCTTCAAATAATTATATCAACAAAATATCCACGAGAAGTAAGTATCAATGACCAAATAAAGGTTAGAATATGTAAGTGAGTATGTAAAGAACAAGAAATCATATATCTTTTTATAAGGAAGTCGCAGCAGAAGCAGAGTCTTTTCCTTGCTTTCCAAAATTCTATAAGGAAAGAAAAAAGATAAAACAAAGAGATATTATCATGAATACACTCAATGTATGACTTAATTTAAGTAATACCCACTAGTTTAAGAAATAGGCCGTAATGTCCAATCATTAAGGAATCTTCTGTTAGATTTAACCGAGAAAAAGGTAATATCATCATTTTAATGTTGTATTGTCCAAACATCCATAATTCCGTATTTAAGCACCCTTTATTTTATATAAAACACTATTTATCCTCATATCCAAACACTTCTTATCCCAGTATCCAAACACCATTTTATTATTTTTATCACATCATCATGCTTACCACCATATTATCACCACGCTCCTTTTTATCATCATCATCATCATGAAAAACCATTTCTTCTTTTCATTATCTCTTAAGTTTTTTTTTAAAAATAAAGAAAATGAAAACAAAAAATAGAAATGGCCATCACGGCCATTTCTTTTTTTTTTTTTAAGGAAAAAATGTATAAAAGACATAAAGAGCTTTTGGTATTCAATGTTGATTTTCTTATAATCTTTAACATTGTCCGTATCCAAAAAATTACTTTAATTATTCAAAACAACCACTGCTTACCACTATATATGTGCTACAAACTAGTCAGTTGCATGTGCTGATGTTCTTGTGCTATTTACTCCTTTGAAAAAATAATAAAGACATAGAGATCTTTTAGAGCTCTTGGTGTGAACTCTTAGGTGAGAGGTCTTGATTCCAGCCTTATTCAATTTTAATTCCCAATTCTGCTGGAATGGGTATTTAGTAAATGATTTCATTTGGATACTAAATTATGCATATAGGTTGTTATGTTTTTAGTATGGCTATACTTAGTTTCATTGTTAAGTATATTATTCTTGATAAGTTATACTTCTATCTTGGGTTTGTTATGGATTTATTAATCAAGTGGATAATTAAATGTCTCTTCATGTTTGACATTTATCTCCCATTCTATTTCTTATAGTAAAAGTTTGCCAAATTTGAGCCATGAGTATAATATCAGACTATTCTAAATTGGTTTTCCTCTAACTTTAAAAAAAGAGAAAAGAAAGTATCGAAATTTGGCAACTGCATAATTAGTCATTTTCAGTTCCATTCATTTGTCTTTTTTTTATTTTTATTGATAGGCATTTTGATTCTTTCTTTTTTATTTGTTTTATATTTTTCTCCTCATTGTCATTTTTTCAATTAAAGAATTCTAGGAACCATGATCATGGATTTGTCAAGTGATAATGTAGACAAATGAGTCATTTTTGCTATTAAAGAATTTTGAGAGCCATGGCCATGGGTTTGTCAAGGGAATATAAGGACGAATGGATAACTTTTGCCATTGAAGAATTATGGGGGCCATGGCCATGGGTTTGTTAAGTGAAGATGAAGACGAATCGTAACACACTATGTAAATCCTATATAACTAAGGCATAAAAGAGATGTTAGATTTATAAGGGGTGATCCACACCTTAATTGGCGAGATGTATTTTAAGTGAAGGATGCTTGCGTGAAGCCCAAGACTAAAACTGTGCAGGCTTTGGTGCGAAGAGAACATCTTGTCAGGTCTAGGTTGGGTCATGACAGATAGTATCAGAGCAACTCTTGGTGTCCTCTTGGACGGTGGTGGGGCAAATCTCAACGATGACGCTGAGTCCCTAAGGGGGTGTATGTAACACCCTAGGCAAATTCCACATCACAAGGCACAGGAGACATGCTGGGTTTATAAGGGGTAATCCACACTAATTGATGAGATGTGTTTTGGGTGAAGGACGCTTGCATGAAGTCCAAGAATAAAACCTTACGGACTTGGGCCTAAAGCAGACAATATCTTGTCAGGTCTTGGTTGGGACATGATAGAAAAATTATAACACCCGTGTTTTTTATTTTTTAAAACAAGTGGGCCTTTAATAAATGGAGCTCATAGTACTATGCTTATATATTCTCTTAAGGAAAATTATTATATATTATTATTTGTATATTTTATTTAAACATGTAGGATCCATATTTTAAAAAAGAGTGGATGAAATAAAAAGGGAGTTCTTTATTTTTTTTTAAAAAAAATTTGGGTTTTGGTTTTGGGTGGGTTTCGTTGGATGGAGAGAAAGGAGAAGAGGGGAGAGAAGAAAAGAAAGAAAAGAGAAGAAAGAAAAAAGAAAGAGATGGAGGAGAAGGAAGAGAAGACAGAAAAGCAAAGGAAAGGAGAGAAGAAGAAGAAGAAAGAGAAAAAGGGGGGAAGAAAGAGACAGAGAAGAAGAAGAAGAAAATAGGGAAAGAAAGAAAGAAGGGGAAGAGGAGGGAAAAAAAGGGGGGGGGGGGGGGGGGGGGGGGGATGAGAAAGAAGAGAACAAGGGAAAAAAGAAAGAAAAAGAAAGAGAAAATTAAGAAATTTTGGGTATCAGCCTACTCCATTCTATATTTTGTGAGTACTCTTCTATATTTTTAAAGTTTTTTTATATATTTATTTTTTGTTAATGTGAAAAATATTTATATATGTATTAGTATGTATGTATGTGTGTATGTACGTACGTACGTGTATGCATGTATGTGTATATGTATGCATATAAGTTATAGAATAAATATGTATGTATGTATATTATATTTTAACAATAGAATTGATATGTATGTACATAAGTATGTATAACTCTATATATGTATATAAGTATGTATAACTCTATGTATGTATGTAAGTATTTATATGTATTATATTTTATTAGCAATAGAATTGATATGTATGTATATCTCTATGTATGTATTATATTTTATTAGCAATAGAATTGATGCATGTATATATGTATGTAAGTATATGTATGTATTATATTTTATTAGCAATAGAATTGATGCATGTATATATGTATGTAAGTATATGTATGTATTATATTTTATTAGCTATAGAATTCATATATATGTATGTATGAATGTAAGATGCATGTATTATGTGTATGTATGTACATATGTATGCTGTATTGTATTAGCCATAAAATTGATGTGTATGGACTATGAAATTGATGTGTATGTATATATGTATATTATATTTTATTAGTTATGGTATTGACATTTATGTATGTAAGTGTATTATATTATATTTGTCATGAAATTATTATGTATGAATTTATATATGTATATATGTCTTTATTTATATTTTATTGTTAGTGGTTTATTCGAGTATTTATATGTGATTGATAATTAAGAAAGAGTTTATGGAATTAATGTGTGTGTGTATATATATATATATATATATATATATATATGGCACAATAAAATAAGAATTAAAGTTGTGAATGGTGAATGAATATTATATAAATATATATGTTATGTTTTTAATATAATAGTTTTATAATTTAATTTTACAAGCATTGTCCATACTATATTTCATAATTTATTTCAGATAAATAAATATTGTGATTAATTAATTATGATTTTAGTATATATTCTTGGAATGTTTATAATTATGTTAAGTGTCAAATTTTTATAATAAGTATAAATGTATGTATATAAATTATTGGTTAGAATTTACTATAATTTATTTTATAATTATGTTAAATATAGAAATTTTATAATTAGAAAATTTATGATTCATAGTTGTATATAGTATTAGAAATATGCTTAAATGATTTATGTGATTAAAGTGTAAAGTATAAAGTATGAGATGATAAATCTTTAACTGTTTCTTTATAATTAATTTTAAACATGATCTATTTGTTTATATTTATCTTATGAAGATGAGATGAATTCAAGTATATGAATGAATGTGTAATAAGTTAAGAAAATATTATAGTTGAGATAGTATTTTTCATATATCAGTAATGATTTTTAAGTTTGTGTATGGTATAAAAGAAAATTTTAAAACCATTAGATTCCACCCTTCCCCTCTAAATTTACATATGAGATTCAGGTCTTTGGGACCCGTTTGTACATAAATAGAGGCTTTGGGTCATGTGTATGGACGCTTTACTCTTTGATAGCTAGTTTTCTCTGTGCATACGTAAGCCGAAGATATGAGATGAGATCGAAAAGAGTACGTCTAATGCTCTACTTAAAGAGTATTATAGATACAATGAGATTTTTCCTTGAGTACTAATTTAGTGTGGTTTTTAATATAAATATAATATGTGATATTTTCATATTCTTTATTCGTTTTACCATGCTCAATTAAGAAAAGATATAACAACAAACTCTAGATATTAATACATCAGCAAATTTTTTATGATTAATAAATATACAGTTTCACGATTATTTTATATTACAAATTTTAAGGCAACTTATGATATTCGTATATGTCTACGTTTGTTTATCGCATAATTTTTTTTAATATTATTTACCAAGTGTACTTTTTATAAATGTTTAGTTTTATTTATGAAAAATGTATATATGTATTTCTTTTACTACTCAATAAGTCATTAGACTCATTATTGTTTTTTTAAAAACTCTCTCTCTCTGGGTATTGTAGAATTCACGGAGTCTTATTGAGCCACGTGTCGCCTGTGACATACATTCATATGTATTAGTATATTTATGAGATATTTAATGAAGTCATGTAAAAAAATAATTTCTCATTACCTTTGCCTAGTGAATTTTAGAGAACCAAGTATATAGTTAACGGTTCAAAGTCTCAGATTCACCCTGACATTAAGGTAGGGTTGGGGCGGGTCGTTTTAATTGGTATCAGAACATAGGTTGTAAGTTCAGTAGAATTGGAACATGGTATATGCATTTGAGTTCAACATTTGAGTCTCATTGCAACATATGCATTGACGTGGCCAACTCTATTCAATTTCTGTAATGCTATAAAGTTATTTTAGTATTTAAAAAGAAATAATTTAATTTATGATTTGTTATAAATTCAATATAAATTTTTTTATGAACCATGTTTTTATGTGAAAATGATGAATTTAAAAGTCCATCATTATATTTTGAACTTATTCAAAGAATATATTGATTCATATTTCATAAGCTCTAATGTATTAAAGTTATTTCGAGGATTTATATATATATATATATATATATAAACAGTAGATTGTGTGCACCAGTATTCATGATATTTATCGATTATGATATTAATGCAAAAAATGATAAATATATGTATGAAGTGATATATGATAATTCTTATTAAGATCATATATGTGAAATTAAATGATGAATGTATGTGATAAATTTTTGATTGAAGATGTTTTGGGAATGTATTAAGATCAACCAAATAGGAGGTTTATGACGTCGTTAATAATTCATAGAAATAATTGCACAATAAATTTTGTTATGGAATAAGATTTTAGATATGTTTGTTTATGTAAATGCTCTTCTTAATCTTCTAATAATTGGATAATTGTAATTGATAAAAAGAAAAAGTTTAAAGTGAATGACACATGCATTAATATAATAAGATTGTCTCCATGAACATATTTGGGGATAGCATATTAACATACTAAATGAGTTGTGAGAATAAAATGTTTGTGTATTCGGATGGTGTTATGTTCATGGAATGCAAATTGAAATATTTTACCATTAATCAAAATTCATGTGACAAGTTTTTTTGCAACTTTGTATTGAAATTGTGCTATTAATTGTAAGAAAGTGGAGCATGTTTAGTTATATTAATGCATAATATATGAGTTTTATTATTTGAAATGAAGTATGTGTTATTTCATTTAGAAAGAAGTATCAGAATAACTTATGAAGTTAAGAGTTACAATTTTACGGATATTTTAAAATTTTAAGGACAATTTTTATAAAGGAGGAAATTGTAACAACCATGTTTTTTTATTTAAATATTTTTTTTATTTTTTAAACAAGTGGGCCTTTAATAGATGAAGCCTATAGTACTATTCTTATATATATATACTTTAAAGAAAATTACTATATATATATTATATATTATTATTTGTATATTTTATTTAAATATATGAGACCCATATTTTAAAAAGAGGTGGATGAAATAAAAAAAAAAGGGTTCTTTATGTTTTTTTAAAAATTTTTTTGGGTCTTAGTTTTGATTGAGTTTCGTTGGATGGAGAGAAAGGAGAAGAGGGGAAGAGAAGAAAGATAAAAAAAAGAAAAGGAAATAAAGAAAAAGGAGAAAGAGAAAAATAAGAAAATTTAGGATATCACCATACTCCATTTTATATTTTGTGAGTACTCTTCTTTATTTTTAAAGTTTTTTTATATATTTATTTTTGGTTGATGTGAAAATATGCATGTATGTACGTACGTGTATGTGTGTATATATGTATATATATATATATATATATGTACGTACGTGTATATGTATGTATTCGTATGTATTTGTATGTATGTATATTATATTTTATTAGCCATGAAAATGATGTGTATGTATGTGTGTGTGTGTGTGTGCATGTATATTATAGTGTATAAGTCATGAAGTAGGTATATATGTGTGTATATATGTATATAAGTCATGGAATAAACATATATGTATATATATTATATATTAGCAATAGAATTGTAAGTATATATATATGTATGTATAACTCTATGTATGTATATAAGTATCTGTATGTATTATATTTTATTAGCAATAAAATTGATATGTATGTATATATGTATGTATATCTCTATGTATGTATGTAAGTATATATACGTATTATATTTTATTAGCAATAGAATTGAAGTATGTATATATGTAAGTATATGTATGTATTATATTTTATTAGCTATAGAATTGATATGTATGAATGTAAGATGCACGTATTATGTGTATGTATGTATGTACGTACGTATGTATAATGTATTGTATTAGCTATAGAGTTGATGTGTATGTATGCATGTATATTATATTTTATTAGTTATGGAATTGACATTTATGTATGTAACTGTATTATATTATATTTATCATGGAATTATTATGTATGAATTTATATATGTATATATGTCTTTATTTATATTTTATTATCAATGGATTATATGAGTATTTATATGTGATTGATAATTAAGAAAGAGTTTATAAAATTGGTGTGTGTATGTATATATATATATATATATATATATATATTAGATTGTGTGAGGCCTACTAACCCTTTAGTCCAACCAGCACAGGGATCACCATCCCCTAATAGTCACCATTAGTCAGGCACTGGTGCACCCACATAATCAGCTCAGGTTACCTATACTCCGAAGAATTCGAACCCCCGCCCTCATCTCTATGGAGGTTTATAGGCTTTTAGAGGTTCGTCCTTGTATCAATCGGGATGGAATTGGAACCCTCGCCCCCATTTCTATGGAGGCCTTATAGGCCTTTAGATGTTAGTCCTTGTACCCATCGGGATGGCCCCTCTAAAGGCCTTTATGGAGATGGGGGTGGGGGTTCAAATTCTTAGAGGCGTAGGTAACCTGAGCTGATTGTATAGGTGCGCTGGTGCTTAACTAGTGGGGGATAGTGATCCCGGTGCTTGTTGGACTAAAGGGTTAGTAGGCCTTACACAGTCTGACAAAAAGGCCGACCTTTTTGTTAAAGTGTGCGAGAACCCACACCAACTTTTTGGTGTCCACCAGAGAAGAAGATGAAGAATTGGCGCACTCTACACACCCAGCTCAGGTTACTTGCGGCCCTAAGGAATTGAACCCCTACCCTCATCTCCATGAAGGCCTAATAGGCCTTTAAAGGTTCGTCTATATGACTGATTGGGATGCTATAGTAGCTAAATGCAAGTGCACGCTATCGTATCAAATAATATACAATTTTAAGTCCAGATATCGATCCCACAGGGACTATGCAATCTTATTCTATAAATCAAGTATTAAAATTATACCTACTTAACTTTTATTCAGAAAATCACAATCTGAAATTTATTTAACTAATCTAATTCTATCAATTAACTAAACAAAAACAAAGAGTAGAATTTATAAATAAAGATAATCTAGGGTTTTGACTCGTCCTTTAGTATTTCATTAGATCTATTAACCACTTAGTTAATCTCTTAATACCAATTGATTGGCTTAGACACTAATCTCATCACAAGCCTCTGTCGATGGTCAAGTGACTATATTTCGCATTCTAACAATCACTTATATGTCTATGGTAATCAAATCAGAATGAAATTCATTAAGATCAAGTCTAAATTATACCATACATGCCACTTAGGTATATATCTATCCTAGATGGAACTCATAGTTGTTACCCTATGATCATCCATCAAACTACCCTAGGCTAAACACATAAATCCCTCCGTCGAGTTCATCATGGTTCTTCAATCATTCAAAATATTGATCAGGTATAATGAAAGCATTAAACACAAGATAGAATGAATCAATTGAATTTATCAAGTTTATAAACTAAGAATCAATGAAATCTAACTACATACTAGGTTTACATAGTCTAACTCTACAATAACAATTTAGCCCATCACAAAACCAAAAGTATCAAACTAATTCATGAAGATCAACAAGAATAAGAACATAATGATAAAGAAAGAGAAGAAAAACTAATCAAAGTGACTCTTTGATGTACTTCTCCCTCAATCTTGACTTGAAGTTTGAATCTTGATCTTGGTTCTTCAATCTTTGGATTTAATCTTTGATCTTTTCTCTCTTGTTTTTCTCTTCTCCCTCCTAGGATTTTTGGCTTTTTATTTATAAGTTTTTGTCTTCAAAACACTGTTCACTAGTTACTGTAGTAAAATATTGTTCACGAGCACTGTATCAAAATACTGTTTTCCCGATACTGTTCACCGCCTCGAGCGCCGCGGCACTAGGTGCTGAGCACCGCGGCGCCCACCCCATCTGCTGCGCTACTTTCGTATTTTGAGTGTAACTTATTCGTTTGACGTCCGATTCACCTCTCGTTTATTCCTATGCATCACATTTTCTATCGTGCATCTATTTATGATCAAAAACCATAATTAAATATCCAAATAGTTATAATTTGGAGTAAAATACGAACGTTGGGTACAAATAATAATAGTACTTTTACACCCCTATCAATGACCAACTCCTTGGTGTCTACCAGAGAAGAAGATGAAGAACTGGCACACCCTATACACCTAGCTTAGGTTACCTACGCCCTCAAGGAATCGAACCTCTGTACTTATCTTTATGGAGACCTAATAGGCCTTTAGAGGTTCATCCTTATACCCATCAGGCTGGCCATTGTTGGGGTCAATGCTTATGTGCCATCCCTGAATGTACATATACTTGTATATTTATACAAGTGTACATTTTCATTAAATCGCTAATACCCATTAATATGGTACTATACATGTAACATTATAGACATTGTACAATCTGAAGGAGTTCAGATCAGATCTAAAGGAGTTTAGATAAAGACTTATAGTTAGCCACGCTGAGAGATATAAATGTTAAATGTTAGCATAACTAAGTGTTAGCTGGTTATGATACTCAACAGATTCAAAAGTTGGAGCATTGTCTGTAATGAGACATAGAGCTGGGAATATACCAGTAACTGCATAGTTGCAAGAGTTGTAATCGGGAGCCAAAAAATGCTAGTTGCGCAAGTATGTTCTCGAATAATTATCCCTGATCTATTTCTGCCAATGCGAGTCTGTCGGTAGATATCTTTATACATAGATCAGCATATGTCGTACCTATAGGGTATAGATGGTCGTTCTTAGCTGACTGTAAGCTTGGAGCTCGTATTGACATATGGGTATCCAGTTAGAACTGGATATGTGATAGACTCACGAGGGTCTCCGATAGACATCCTATTTAAGCCGTCAATAGAGGGTCCTCTCGAGTTGAGTAGTATATGTGATCATTTGACCTGACTGCCACGGTGAATTTGTAAGTGATCCACCATACTTTGGTTCCACGCATGTCACAGACCTTTCATGGTGTGACTGCTGGGTGTCGCTGAGTATGGTCCGATGCTTATGGAGTCCGATGTGTACAGATATGAGATCTGTCAGCTCGCATAGGGAGTTTGATATTTAGATGCTTCGAGACTATATCTCGAAAAGTCTTGTGGCCACAAGCAATCATCCCGGGAAAGAGTTCTGTCAGGATAGAACAATATGGCAAAGGAGTTTACACATATTATTCAAAGAGATACAAGTCTGGAGATAAGACATGTATGAGCACTAGGGGATTTGACAGTGATAATCTATATCCCCGCACATTTAGGATATCATGACGGAAGGACTATACGTATGCGTTGTAACCTCAGCTTTCATGGTTCAACGCACTGATTTGTATATCCGTGACATGCGTGTGGGGCATTGCTCACGAACTCATGAAATAGTTTCATTTGACGAATCGAGCATAAGACCTAAGGAGTCCCACGATATAGAGTGTACTCGTTGTGCACTGGAGCGGCGTGCCAGATTAAAGTGTTTAATTCAATAATATTCAGTAATACCACGGGAATACGTGCGTATTTGTATTTAAATGTTAAATACAATAATTAGTCAATAATAATTATTTACTAATTATATAGTGACATGTGGCGTATTGTGGACTCTCGGTT
Source organism: Ailanthus altissimus (assembly GCA_946807835.1). NCBI lineage: Eukaryota > Viridiplantae > Streptophyta > Magnoliopsida > Sapindales > Simaroubaceae > Ailanthus > Ailanthus altissimus. The sequence goes on along the minus strand of OX327706.1, from coordinate 11,300,971 downwards.
AAGTTTACCCAAGTATGAAATTTAGTAGGATCCACTAAGGGTAAACTTAGTAACTATTTACAAGAGACAAAATAATCATTTTACACTTTGATTATTTAATAGTTAAATAATCAAAATATCTCTCATTATTATATGTTATTATATTATATTTTATATATGATATTATATATATTAATATTATATTTTGGGTGCCATATTGTTGGCACCTATTTATATTATTATATTATATAATATATATTTTTAATATTATTTTATTATTTTATTTTATATATATAAAGAGAGAGATGAGAAAATTGTTGGTGAATGGTGTGTGTTTTGGAAAGTGGCCGAGAAAGAGAGAAGAAATGGAGAGGAAGAAAAGAAAAAGAAGAAGAAGGAAAAAATAAAATTGTTTCATTTTTTTCTATGCTTTCTATAGAAATAATGGTGAATTGCTTCAAATTCTTCATTTATTATCTTTTTGGAGAAAAAAATAAAAACATACACTAACCATTTTGGGATTTAAGAGTTAAATCCAATGCTGTGTATAGTGCTGTTGTTCTAACTTAACAAGTCTACTGTGTTGGTGACTAGAACTGCTCACAAGTTGATCTCCATGCAGACTTCGAAAAAATATACCTGTATAACGTTATACGTTAAGGTAAGATTTCAACCCTACTAATATATTGATGCGAATAATATATTTAATTATTGTGTTTATTTTATATTTTACACTTCCGCTGACACGTCCAGAATATAGAAGTTATTCCCAAGTGCAAGATTGTCGAAGTAATAAATAACCCGATGAGAACGAGGTCGATCCACAGGGAAGTAGAATTAAAATTCCAAATTATAAATACTTTTAAGATAATTAATGCAGTATAAGATGTTTGCAAATATTATTTCAATTAACCAATTCAAATAAAAAGCTAAGGTTATAGAGATTCATTCTTGACATAAGAAGTAAGAATATATTTAATTTTTTTTTATAACTCAATTGGAATCCTCACACAAAGGAGGTTCCAACTAGAAAATATAACAATTAAAGTTCATCATCATTTATATATTGATTAGTATTTATTTCTTTCAATTATTATACACCAAATCTTATAAATGGGTTCAAGTATTTATTATGCCAATCTTTATATTTGTCTACAATAAATCAAGACTCTCACTTTACAAGAAAGGTTATATAAACCAAATCTTGTAAATGGTTTCAAGAATTTATTGTGCCAAGTATTAAGTTTGTCAATAATAAATCAAGAATCACCACTTTAGAAGAAATTGTATTAATTATACAAACAAAATAAATACATCATATATAAATTTGCATAACTTAAAAATAAAGCATTAAATTCATGAATAAATATTAAACATATCTTATTACCTTGCCAAGAGCTTCACCCTTTCACCTTAGCTTAAAGAAAATTATTTGGACATAATAAAATTAAAGAAAAAGAAAAGAAATGGAAGAAGAAATAACATGATTTAATAGTAAACAAGAGAAATAAATTTACAAAGAAATGGATACAAAGGACAAGTATTTTGAACTGAATTCTAACTTTTTAATTATATTCTTTAGGCATAAACAAGCCACCTATTTATAGAAAAACATGGATAAATCGAGACAAATTTGGAGGGAACCACTTGGTTGATGAAAGTCAAGAATGGTGGCAAAATAATTTGCATTCATTATCACTTGGGCACCCACTTGATTATCCAATTTGGAATTGATATGATCTGAATTAGCTGTCACTCAAAACATAAAAGTTGTAGATAATTCTCTTATCTTTCCAAATTGAGTGATCTCATACGTATTAGATATGTATTTATGTAGTTATGGGCCAAATACTGATAACTGTTCAAACTGGTCCTGTACTGCAGATCAATTCTGTTCTAGGCCAATTTTCACCCTCTAAACACTCAAATTTCCAATGCTTTATGAAATAAAATATATTAACCCATTGAGTCAGATCTGTACAGGATCAAGAATCACCTCAATTGGATCTTTAGGTAGAAAGTTATGCCCATTTTACCGAACCTGCCACAAAACAGTTATAAGATAATTAAGTACAATATTGTAAACATACTTAAGTTAAGAAAATTAAATACACTAATAATACAAAACAATCATGTAAAACTCTTATTAAATGTGTAATTTCAAGTGTTCATCATCCACCACATATAAATGCGTATTTAATACGTATTTAGATGATAGACATAATAGCACATGTATACACCCACATATATTAGATCTCCGCTAACAATATATATATACATGGCCCAAGAAAATAAGAATTAAAATCGTGAATGGTGAATGAATATTATATAAAATATAAATATATATGTTATGTTTTTAATATAATAGTTTTATAGTTTAATTTTACAAGCATTGTCCTTACTATATTTCATAATTTATTTTAGATAAATAAATGTTATGATTAATTAATTATGTTTTTAGTACATATTCTTGGAATGTTTATAATTATGTTAAGTGTAAAGTTTTTATAATAAATACAAATGTACGTACATAAATTATTGGTTAGAATTTACTATAATTTATTTTATAATTATGCTAAATGTAGAGATTTTATAATTAAAAAATTTATAATTTATAGTTGTATATAATTTTAGAAATATGCTTAAATAATTTATGCGATTAAAGTGTAAAGTATAAAGTATAAGATGATAGATCTTTAACTGTTTCTTTATAATTATTTTTAAACATGATCTATTTGTTTATATTTATCTTATGAAGATAAGATGAATTCAAATATATGAATGAATGTATCAGTAATAATTTTTAAATAGTAATGATGTTTAAATGATAGTATTTTTCATGTATCAGTAATGATTTTTAAATAGTTTGAAATTTAAAGAATATGAAATTTGATATAAAAAATGCTATAAGGTTATGTATTGTATAAAAAAAGATTTTGAAACCATTAAACTGTACCCTTTCCCTCCAGATGTACATATGAGATTCAGGTCTTTGGGACCCGTTTGTACACACATAGAGACTTTAGGCCGTGTATATAGGCGTTTTGTTCATTAGGAGTTAGTTTGCTCTACACATGCGTAAGACGAGTATATTAGTTTACTATGTACATGCGTAAGACAAAGATATGAGATGAAATCGAAAAGAGTACATCCAACAATCTGTCCGAAGAGTATTTCGGATACGATGAGATTTTCTCCTAGGTACTAGTTTAGTATATTTTTAATATAAATATAATATGTGATATTTTTATATTCTTTATATATTACGATGTACAATTAAAAAAAGATATAGCAACAAGTTCTAGATATTGATACATCAGCAAAAGTTTTATGATTACTAAATATATAGTTTTACAATTATTTTATATTACAAATTTTAAGGCAAGTTATGATATTCGTATATGTTCACACATTTGTTTATCGCATGAATTTTTTTTAATATTATTTACGAGGTGTACCTTTTATAAATGTTTAGTTTTATCTATAAAAAATGTATATATGTATTTATTTTACCATTCATTGAGTCATTAGACTCACTCATTTTTCTTAACAATATTTTTCTTTCTAGATATTGCAGAATTCATAGAATCTCATTAATCCACATGTTACTTGTGACATGTATCCATATATATTAGTATATTTATAATTCATTTAGTAAGATTATGTAAAAATATACTTTTAAATTTTTATTACCGTTGTCTAATGAATTTTAGAGAATCAAGTATATAACTAACGGTTTAAAATCTAAAATTCGCCCTAACACCAAGGTGGGGTTGAGGCTAGTCGTTTCACAAATGGCCCATTTTTGCCATTGAAGAATTCTGTTTAAAATTATAAATTTAGTTGTAATTTTTTTAATTTGATTGTATATGTATGTTAAATATATTTTAACATTTAAAGAATAAAAAATTATTTTTTAAAATAAATATTTTTATTACCTAAAAGTTATTTTTTTTGGGAAGTGAATTTTCCTGCAAGTTTAAAAGCACTTTTGTAATATAATATTAATTTATTTAAAAAGTATAAAAGTCAAATCATTTATTTTTTGAAAGGTAGTGTATTGCATGGGAAATGACATTTCTCAATTTGTTGTGAAGGGGTAAAATAGTTATTTTATTATTATTTGTAAATTTAAAAGAGAAATTTAGACTTTTTACATAATTATGTTAATTCTAACAGAATATTTCATAATAAGTAAATATTACTGCATATTTTTTAAACTAGTAAGTATTACTAAAGTTAAGCAATACCTTAAGAGTATTCACAACAATATCCCTAAAATAAAATATATACCATAAAAAATAAAGTAGAACCAAATAAAATAAAATAAAATATGTATAAATTCAAAAATAATGTTGCTAACCTTGGCCTCGAAAGAAAAAATGCTAGCAATAGCAGCCTCATATCAGTGAAATGTCGCCATCATTAGACTCTAAATCAGAAATATCAATTACATCATCAACAAGATTGCTGTCATCAAGGGACAGTTGAGTCCGATAATGAAGCTTGTCTCTTAGTATTGTTTGTATAGATTAAAGACATACTGTTAGTATTGAGTTTATTTGCAAGACTTTAAATTTATTTTAGGCACCAAATTATAATACTTTAAAAGTTTTGGGAGTTAATTTATAAATACTAAAAGTTAGCCTCTTAGTATAAAAATATACATTTTAAACCCTAATTTACTCATTTTTAGGTCGAGCCACCCCTTTAGGGAGAGAAAAGAGAGAAATAGAGGGGAGAAAAAGAAAAAAAGAAGAAGAAATTAAAATTTGGAGTTTTAAGAGGTATATCATAATTATTTCTCAATTTATTGGTGTTAATTAAGTTAATTCGTTTAAGTTTTGATTTCTGGACAAATGAAAATTTGAGGATTTGATGTGAATTTTGTAAGATATATTGAGAATTGATGATGGTTATGTAGATAACTTGATAAATCATGATGAATTGCAGAATTTCTACTTGATAGTTTCTTGATCCAAAAATTTTATAAATTATTGTGCTTCGATTCTGGTTTTGTATTTTGAGACTATGAAACTAAACATGTATAGAATCATTTTAGACTTTGAATCTATTAAAAATTTCAGAAATTGAATTTATAGTAAATTTATCAAAATGACCCTGAAATTTTAAAAATTTTCTGTGTTAACAATATGATACAGTGACAAATAATTTTTAATTTGCTGAATAATCTTCAAAAATTACAAATTTCTAGAATATGATACATTTATGTCTAATATAATATATTCAAAATTAAGAATTTAGATCAACGTATTTAAATTGTTATGATTTTCTAAAGTGTATCAGCTCATTGCAGTATTTGATTTACATATTTTTAAAGCTATGGAATAAAATAGTTTTAAAATACTTTTGGCAGGAATTTTGAAGTGAAATATTTATCATCGATTGAAATATGTGTTAAGAGTAATTCTATGATAGTTTTATAATTTTTAAATTAGTATATGATTTTATAAAATTGGGAGACTGAATACTATTTAGTAAATATTTTGATCCCGCCAGAATAATAGTTTGAATTTGATGGTGTTTATGAAATGGATTGTGTAAGAATTATGATATAATATTCATAAATAAGAAGGATATATGAATTAAGAGAGATATATTCTCATTTTGGAGCAATTAGACATCATTTGATGTATAAGAAAATTTTGTTAAGTGTAAGTGGTCAAAATGACAAGTTTTGAGAAACCAAGTAATTAGACCAATTCGATGTGATAAGTGCAATATGTGTAATTTTCTAAACTATTTAAAGTATTTTGTGTGAATGTTGAGGCTTATGAAAGAATTAATCTCTATTGATAGGTTAAGGAGAATTAAGCCTTGTAGCCGAAAGTGCTAAGAGTTAAGTATACTAGACTTTTACTAAAATTACAATAAGCATATAATTGTTTATGTATGATTTTATAAATGTGTTTAGACATATGTTTATGTTATGCCAAAGTATATTTGATATGAAATGTGAAAGAAATATGTTTATGAATGTGAGCATTGACATTGAGCATGGACATACATGTATTTTTGAAGTGAGCTTTCAAAATGAAATGTGTTTACCAAAGAAAGCTTTTGAAGTAAAAAATGTCCATGATATACGTTTTGTGTTTTGAGGATGCTTGAACTCACTATTGACTTAGTAGGCCCATTATGTGATTTGTGGAGCCTTTATGTGTGACATTTTCTTTAAGATTGGTATATATTATGTGTTCCATATGTAGGGAGGACCCTATTGGTACTTAAAGGAAGACTGAGTCATCACATTCGTGTGGTGGCGTATTGGTGCATGTGCGAAGACTCACCGATGATCAGGGTGAGGGTTTGGCTCTTACCTTCAAGCATGAGGATTATATATGTGTAATTTAAACCTCACTTGTACTATTCCTCTCATACGGTATGTCACCTACGAGTGACATTTAGCTCATTATGTGATATGAAAGTCCTACTAAGTAGTAGTTGAGTGATGATATTCCTATTATATATTTTGAAAGAATGTATAAACGTTTACCTGACATGTGATTTGATAAAATTTTAATTTTAATTTATCACAGCATATCATACACATGCATTGTATACATATATGCATTTTTATTTTGATACATGAAAAATTAGTATGCTTACTGAGTTTCGCACTCATTATAGTTTATGGTGATTTCAAATAAATAAGACACATGCGTGCTTAGCGGATTTGGCAAGGATTCTGCTGTCCCTTGAGCTCCCTAACTAGATTGCTAAGTGTTTCATTTGTGAACACATAGTTTAAAATATTTGATTTGTCTCTATTGAATAAATACTTATGTATTATTTTATTAAGTGTGGTTATATTTGATTTATGTTTCACCAAGTATGGTCATAAATTGATTTTGTATTACACTTATTAGTAACTTTATAAAGATTCTTATGTTGAATTCAAATTTAAAATTTTATGTAATATTAATTATATGTATACATTATTAAATAAATGTAAATTATATCATGTTTCAAATTTTTTAAATTTGGGGTGTGACAAAAACAAACACCATAAGTGTTAATAAAAAAATGAATAAGAATGAGAAACGAAAAGAATATAATATATAGACAAATGAAATGAGAAGATAAAATAATAGAATTAACTATATTATTCTCGTAGAGTTGACGAGTATGGAATTGTCATATCTCTTTGCGACACTATTTACCAGCAATAATGATTGACTTCTCCTTCTAATTAGTCCCCGAAACTTGGATTATCAGCAATGATATTTAAACCCTGAAATATGGGGCCAAGCGGAAGCACCATAACCAGTTCCTTTTAACTGAAATAAAGTAACTATCTCCCCGAGGGATGGAGCCATATCAGGATGAGTGAAGGAGAGAGCTAAGCAAGTAGACCAAATCCTAAAAAATGTTAGGGCTCACTGTACTAAAAGGTAAACGATATAGGTGTAAAAAATAATGAATCGCTAAATGGATAGGGAAAGCAGTGGTAGACAACTGTTCTTCATACAAGAAGATTTCACCATCTTGCAAAGCTCCACCCTTAGTATAATCTATGGATGGATCAGGTAAGCATTTGTAAACACCTTCTGACAAATCAAGCATAGCATACTTCTCGAAACTACTGCTACTGCTCGCCAAAAGCATACTGCCAAGTTAATGCCTAAAAATTATCTCAAGTACTTCTTGCAGATAAAGCAAAGCAGAAACTAAGCAAATGAACCCAGCGAATCACCGTGTCCTACTTCTCGCAAACAAGTAGAAAAGGAAAAAGACTGAACCGCGTTTTACTTCTCGTAAGAAGGAAGAAATAGAACCAAAACAAGGAAAAATCTAAGCATAAAAATTCATATCAGACAAAACTTAAAAACATCTAAAAGAAGTATCCAAAGGGTACCTAGAGATACATGGCTATATGACTAGAAACAAGCTCAGCACGACTCAAAACAAAAGACACAGGGAGCTAGATTTGGACAATATTTAGTCGCAAATTCAGGTCAAAGTAAGACAAGCTTAACAGAACCACCAAGCCACCACAAGTATCAACACAAGTCACAATAACACATACTCGCACTAACAAGTGTGTAACTTCTCTGTCTTTACACAATAAGCAAAAGTCATATTAAAGGAAACACTCAAAGCGGCAGCACAAGCAGATATTGTCAAGCAAGGCATTTTCTTAAACACAGCAAATATAATCAAAATTATAACATCAATCGCACAAGCTACACTCAAAGAAATACTCAACATCAACCCTATATCAAAGATCATTGCCACTAACTAAACCTAAAATATTCCATCAAATCACATTATTAGCACTCCCAACGCAAAATACATACAAAGCAAAATGGGTCGGATACTACATTGTCACCAACCCAAACATTCAAAACCATAATCACCAAGAGCACATCATCTCAAATCTTTAAAAATATTAAAGATAATAATATTAAATAATAATGTATAAATATATATATATACACACTCACAGATTTGAAGGCAATCTCTACAAAAGAAAAGTGAGTCGTCCAAAGACAATTGCTCACTTAAGAAAGAGACACCGTCGCCATTCGCCAGAGATGCTCCGTAGAAAACCCCGAAAAAATGATTTATGCCTTCACTGTCTCTTCACCACCACCCTGAATGGCCATCGTTTGCTAAAAGAATGTACAAAAGCAAGATGAGTGTGAGTGAATAAGGAGATGAAGAGAGACGAGCAAAATGGTGGCTGAAAAAGTGATCGTGGTTGTAAAAAAAATATTAGTCAAATAAGCAAAGAAGTAAGAGGAAGCTTTGTTGAAGCGGAAGCACACAAATAAAGTTAAATAATTCACTCAAGTAATATAATAATGCAGAACAAGTTATTAAGAAATAAAAGAGAGAAAGGGTAGAAGAAGAATACACAGAATTATATGGTTCGGCAACTTGCCTACGTCTACGGCGGATCAAGATCACACTCTTCTCTTATTATGAATCACAAGGCAACCACAAAGTATGTTTATTACAAGAATGATCACAAAAAAAACTCTCTCTTACTCTCTAGGAATTTTCTCTCACAAAGAACCACTAAGAATAATCACTAAGATTATTGTTGATCACCAAGATCTCTCTAAGATCACAAAGATCTCACTAACTTGATCACAAAGATTGTCAAGATCACAAAGTTATGTTTACAAGCCAATTGATAGCCTTTATATAGGCCTTGGGACGTCTTAAATTTTCCCTATACGTGTGTGAGTCGTATTAGGGAGTTCTAGAACAAGTGGGAGATGAAATTAGGAAGTTTCCTAATTTCGGGATACTGTTCCCGCGTCCAGCGCTCGGATCTCGTCGCTCCAGCGCTGGCGCGCTTTTGATGAGCGCTGCGCGCTGAGTGTTCTGTTCTAACGCTGCGGCGCCCACTCCTGGTCGCCACGGCGCTGGTCGCATGGTGTGCCTTTTCATTTTTCGCCTCTTTTCGCGTCTATTTTTGATCCGTGTGCACCCTACACACTTAACTTGATCCCCAAATTATATTCCAATAATTTTTAATCAATATTCTCACAACTTCTATGGCAAGATAAATAAAAAAATATAAAAGAAAATTAGAAAGAAAAAGGAATAAAAAAAAGAGTTCAATTTATTTAAAAATTGGATGTTTGTCTGTCATTGGAAAACCCTTGATTTTCCCTTTGAAATCCCCAAAATGTCCCTTTTCCAGGTATGTATTAGCTGCAAGTTAAAAAAAATGTTTGAAGATATGGGCTAATAAAGAAGAACGGGTCGTGAGCCAGCAAAAGGACAAGAAGGGGCTGTTCTTAGGGCCATGAAGATCAAGTTGTTCAGGGCCAGAAAATAAGGAACCATATGTGGGCTCTAAAGACCGAATTAAAGAAAAAGAGTTGGCCCACAATCAAATATCATCTTCTCAAATAATGGACCTGGCATCAACAATAAAGCTCATTTTTGTAAAATTAAATGTATAAATTCATTTTATTTTTTTTTACATTTCCTTTGTTGTATTAAAAATTTTCAATCTATTTCACAATAAAATAGACCATTTAAAACGAAAATAAGTGTAAAAATCATAAAATAAATTAACTTATGGGCAATTAATCAAGATATTTTTGTAAAAGCCCATTAAAGACATAAAATATTCATCAAGAGCACTATTATAATTTTCTGACATATGAGATTTTTCTTCATTATAAAAATGGGGCTAAAGGACTTTTAATGGGATACATAATTTATTTTCTTAAAACTCTCTCACTCTACAAATACAAATCAATTCTCTCCGACATCTCTTTAAAAAAAATTATAATTAAGTTTGAGATTAATGAATTAATGGAGACTCATAATCCTTTAATAACGTTGGTGTCAATGATGGTTATAATTTTCGTTTTGTTTTATTTTGTTTATTCAAATGTGGACGAGGGTGGAGAAAAGCATTTGAATGGGATATTCCTAAGAAGAAACAGCCATGAATTATTTATGATATTACATTTACATGCAATATATGAAACACGAGAGTAAACGAAGACAGATCATATTGATAATTTATAAGTCAAAATTTTACGAATATTTTCTCACAAATTTCATGTTTATGTTGGGCTTGGCTATGAATGTGATCCTACTTTCAAATTAAGCAAGATTTTTGTTTTTGTGTAGGGGGATAACAAACGAATTTTAAGGAGCGTGTACGAGATCCACGTTTCGATCTAGTTATAAGATAAAAGTTCGGCCATAACTATCAACAATCAAAGTGGCGCAGCGGAAGCGTGGTGGGCCCATAACCCACAGGTCCCAGGATCGAAACCTGGCTTTGATAAAGAGTGGCTTCCGAATTAAACTTTTTTTTATCAGTTAATTCAGATTAAAAATAAAGTATTCAGATTAATTTTAACATACAGTTTTGACTGGACACGTAACAAAGGTTCAGTAGTCAAACATGATTTGTTTGACCAGGCCGCCATTCATGCCTTTCTCGTTGTATATCATACCATTTCTTTCAATTTTGTTTGTTTGGTTTTGGATATTTAATTTCTTTTTCACTGTATTGACAATTACTATTATTATTTTCTTATTTACACTTGGTCAACATGCAAATTCTTATGCTCTCGTGTGAGATAAAATTTGTTTTATGAACATGTAATTCAAACGTACAAAATTAAAAAAAAAAAAAATTATGCATAAATAATTAAGAATTTGGGGCTATTTGAACACATCAAACCTACTTTAATTTCTAACATAATCTTACTAAATTAAGCAAATAATGTTAGTTGAGATTAAAAAATTTGTATTTCAAATAATGTATGATGTGATATTTTTATATTTTAAAATTAAGTGCAAGTATACACTATCGTATGTAAGTAATAAAGGAACTAAATAAGTCGGATGTCGAACCCACATGAATAATTTCTTCTTTTTAACAAATTACTAAAATGATATCTTTCTAATAATTATTCAGATAAATAAAAATTTAAGAATGAATGTAGAAAATATAAAGGTAAAAACACAATGTAAAGAGATTTAAGTGATAGTAAGATAGAGAAAACCTAGGATTAATACTATCTCTCAATATGCTTTCTAATGATTAACCTTCTAATATTTAACTCCCTTAGTCTTTGTTATTGATCAAGACACTAATGTATTCACAAGCCTTTTCCAAGGTCATGCAAGTATACCTTAATTTACCAAATACCTATATTCCTATGATACTTGTAATAAATTAAGATTTATTAAGATTAGGTCTTATTGATCATACATGCCAATTAGGTATATTCCTATCATAAATTGAAACTTGCATATGCAACATTGAATGTTACTCTACAATCATGCATCACCTAGGTCTAAATATTATGATTCCTCTTCCGAGTTTATCAATAATACTACCAACTCATTCACCATATATTGGCCAGATATATTGAAGCATTAAGATCAAGTAATTTAAATATCAAAGAACTAAGTTTATTAAATATTCAAAAGATATGACAGTTAAGCACACATATTGAGTTCAAGCATTAACCCTAGAAAATAAGTTTAGCTCATGGCTACAAGAAAACAGCAGTAAAAATAATAATAAATCATGATACAATCAATAGCAAACCGATATAAATGTCGAGTTGCTGTTAATTGCGCTGCCTAAGATTTTCTTGATGCCGAAGAACGCCTTGAATCTCTCTCTAAAGTTGCTTCAATTAAACTCCTATTACGCTCCAAGACTCGTGCTCTGTATTCTTGGTGTTCTTGAATTGCTCTAGGTTTGTCTTGGATTTCTCTTAGGTGCTGGGAACGAGTGGCTTTTTATAGGGATTGATATGAGCTTGAAAATCTCAACTCTCGTCGGACTAGGACTCGCGCTACTGCTAGGGCGCTATGTAGTTGTCACTGGGGCGACGCGTTAAAAAGGCTTCACCGCTGGAGCAGTGGGTTTATGGCGCTGAGGCTCTGTCTTGTCGCTGGCGCGGTCAAGTTCTGGCGTTGGGGCGCCAGATGCGACTTCAACATATTGTTTTTCTTATTTCGATCACTGTTCCAGAGCTGGGGCTATAATCATGGTGGCGCTGGGGCGATGGACATATACTTTGAAAACTTTGCATTTTAGTCCCTGTTTTTGAAAACTTTGCATTTCGTTCAAGTCCCTATAAATAACAATAAAGTACATAAATAGTAATCTATTCTCATAAAACCATAAAATATCAAAATGAAAACATGAAAAAAATATATGACAATTTTGCTCTTATCAAATTCCCCCAAACTTAAACACTTGCTTGTCCTCAAGCAATAAAATAAAACTAAGAGAGAAACAAAGGGTTATACTTGACTTATTTAACAAAACAAAATATACTAATACTAGTAAGATGATCAAAATCATTGTCTCAAAGGCTGACAAAATGGTACAAATCTTTAAGGTAGATAAATAGCTATTAACAAGTCTAAATATCTTCATTTAGTTCCTCATTCTTTCTTATAAACAATCATTATGTGTGTGTGTGTGTGTGCTAGTAGCAAGTAAATAGCTAAAACCATACTTTGATTTACTTTATATTTTAGTTCGTACATAAAAGATGATGTCTCGGTATTTAATTTGTATAATGACACTTCCATAGGCTTGTTTTTACTACCACTCTCCACTAATGTAGAAAATCATATGTCTAGAGATCTATTTAGGACTTTACTTAGCTTGTAACGTAAGGCTAGGGTCAAGGTGGGATAAAAAGATAAATATATAAAGTTTAATTCACACCATGAACACTTAGATTTTACCTAGAAACCTCTTGATCTTTCTTTTCCTTGTATTATCTCTTTCCCTAAACTTATTGTGTTTCCCAGCCTTCTTTTTAACCTTTATTTTTCAAAGACTTTCTCTTTTTTCTTAAGCTGGGGGTATTTTATTTACTCTTTTTTTTCTTTGAATTTTTTTTTTTTACTTGAATATCCCCAAACTTAGATTAACAAATATCACCCAAACTTATTTTTCTCATATCACCACGAACTTTTCCTCTCAAGAGTATTTCTAAGCAAATGCAAGATTTATGGTGTTACGGGTAAATTTCTGGATAAATAAACTTTAAGTCTAGAGCTTGTAATGTAGTTAAACCAAAGAATGGGTAATTAGGCTTAAAATATGGCACTAGGGATAAATATACAATAAAAGGTAGGCTAGAAAGGCTCAATCGGTCCAAAGATGGTCTAATGTCATTTTTCTATTCATGTGTTTTCTAGGATTTCACCTCAAGTAGTAATTAAAGACAAGTTCTAGGGTATCGGTCTTCGAGACTGTGGTGTACTCCCTAAAGCATAAGTATCTCTAAGTAATAGTTATAATTATTCATGCTTCTGCAGTGCTTAAAAAAAATAGTGATTATAAATAAAGTTAAACTCGTTCCTAAACTTGGATAATCAAAATTGTCTCAAGTATTTATCATTCCCTATGGATTTGTAAAACTAAATTCAGCCATGTATTTTTTTTTTATCATAGACTAATGATCATCTTAATAAAGCCTAAAAAAAATGAACAAATAAACACAAAAATATGACTTCATTACTTTTTTTTTTAATAGGGTAATAACTAAAACATGCGAAGCAACACTAAATATTCCCCCCACATTTAAAATGAAACATGACCTCTATGTGAAGAAAGAACAAAACTTAAGAAACTTCCCTATAAAACTAGTCATTTAAATCGTTGGGGTCAAAGAGAAGGTCATGAAAATCAATGTCTGGCGAAGGCGAGGGTGATGGGATCACTGGAGGCTGTGGTAGCGTCAAAGGATCGATGCCAAATGATGTGGCAGTTGCCTAGGTCCATTGGATTAAGTATCTCTAAGTAGCGTTGGCAGTACGCTCGTGAGAAGTCATGCGGGCCTCCAGTTGAGCTAGGCGCTCATGGATAGGTAACCGGCGAACGGCAGCAGCAGGACGATGAGGGGCCTCAGGAGGGTGCGGGTTAGCAGCAATCATCCGACGAATAATAGGAGTAGATATAACGGCAGCTGGAGCATGTCGTTCTTCTCGTTGATCCCAAGTGATGCTGGCTTGTGCACATAAATCTGTAATCAAGAAAGGAAAAAATAATCGACTGTTAAGGCGGGAGCATGCCATAATTTTTGTGTAAATGATCCTGCTTACGTCGATTGGTCGATGTGTCATGATAGCAAAAAGGTAGATGGCACAGAGTTTTGTGATGTCACTGGTGTGAGAAAGCGGCATAAGTCTTGCTGCAATAAAGCGTACTAGGCTTTGACTTCTAAATGCATATGGCGAGACATGAATGTCATAGGTAGATCATTGATTATATGTCATTGTGTGCCCGATGTACATAAGGTAGTAATAATCTCCTCGTAGTTTGGGTGATTTCTGAGTTCTGTCATATTGTCTTCAATTTCTGCTGGCAACCCAAAATGAGCATTAATCGTTGCGAGATCAAATGCTACTCTCTTACCTCGCACAAAGATCTGCCCATAGTTGTCAGGTTCACTTGCGTTGGTGTAGAACTCTCGTACAATGAGAACTATGCTATGTCCTAGCTGTGTGCAGAATTGTTCCCAATGTCATTCTCGGATCATATCACTGATACTTTGAATATTCAAATTTTCTAAATCAAAACCTCTTTCTACGATAAAATTGTTTTTAAGAATCATATCTGTATATTGGGCTTGTATTTTAGTGGAAGTGAATCGCGTTACATCGTAAGCACTGCTGCTGCTTGCTGTAGTACGTTGCTTCTTTGGAGCCATGGCTTTTCTTTGCTAGGACTGTATTACTGAGAAAATAATAAGTGAAATGTTATAAGCAAATTGGTGTGGATTGGTACCTGATTCACGCCCTTTTTATTTTTGAATCAGTCGTAGCGCTGCTGCGGTACATGTATTATCGCGCCAGCGCGGAGTATCGCTGAGGTGGTAATACACTTGTCGCGCCTACGCTGCATACCACAGAGGCGATAAGCTACTCGTCGCGCCCGCGCCATGATGGTTATATGTTGACGTTATAGCGAGACCCTCTGTATTGCGGGTGCGCTAAACTGGAGCAACGGTTAAAAAACCTTCTGTCATTCGCTGCAGCGTTGATTCTCTATCACTGGAGCGATGTGTTGGGGCTGCCGCGGTAACGTTACTTCGCTGCAGCGTTGAGGTTGATTTTTGCACAGTTACTGGAATTTGCGCTGGCGCGGTACTGAGTGTACCGCAGGGGCGGTGTTGACTCGTATTTCTCATCGCGGCTGCACTACATCCTGTCGCTGAGGCGACGTTGTGGGCGCTGCAGCGATACTTAACTATCGCCGCAGCAATGAGGTCTATTTTTGGTCGCTTACTAGAATTCCCACTGGCGCGGTAGAGCTTATACTGCGGGGGCGGTGGTGTCTCGATATTCCTGGCGCTACAGCGCTGAATTATATCGCGGGAGTGCTTGCCCTTTTTTTTTTAAGATGCTGAAAAAAATGATAATAATAATAATAATACTTTCCTTGGGTTGCCTCCCAAGTAGCGCTTGATTTAACGTCATCGGCTTAATGGGGCTTCCTATTTTATTATGGTGGGTCGAAGATGCTGATGGAAGTATTTGTGTAAGTGATCTTGCTGGCTTTCTTATTTTTCGGCTTCCATATTCTTGCAATTAAACCTTGGGAAGTATCTTTTGTTGCATTCTCCTTATGTCTCTCTGGAAAGACTTTAATCTTAGACCGATGAGATGGTTCTTCTTTTTCTTTCTCTTTGCTTGCTTCGTCGTGATGCTGCTTTTTCTTCTTCTCTCTTACCTTCCTATGCTTCAATGCTTTTTTTTGGATGTGAGGATCCAATATCTCCATATCTTTAATTTGCTTGACGCTTGGGTGCACCACATTAATGCAGAAATAGTCTTCATTTTCAGCTGGAAATTTGATCTCTTTGAAGGCCTTAAAAGTGATTGTGTCTTCTTGTACTCTCATGGTCAAATCCTATTTTTGCACATCAATGATTGTTTTTTCAGTGGCTAGGAAGGGTTTTCCGAGGATGATAGGGATCTCCTTGTCTTCTTCCATGTCCAGAACAATGAAATCGGCAAGGAAGATGAATTTATCGACTTTAACTAACACATCTTCAGTTAATCCCTTGGGATATGTGAGAGAACGATCTGCCAGCTGAAGTGTGATATTTGTTGGTTTGGCTTCTCTCAGTCCCAATTTTTTGTACACGGACAATGGCATAAGATTAATACTAGCTCCCAGATCACAAAGTACTTTCCCAAAATCATAATTTCCAATTGAGCATGGTATAGTGAAACTCTCAGGATCTTTGAGCTTTGGAGGTAGCTTCTTCAGGAGGATGGCGCTACACTCTTCCGTTAGAGCCACAGTCTCGAAGTCATCTATTCTTCTCTTCTTTGATAGGATTTCCTTTATGAATTTTACATAGCTCAGCATTTGCTCCAATGCATCTGCAAAAGGAAGATTAATATGTAATTTCTTAAAAATATCAAGAAATTTAGAAAACTGCTTATCTAGTTTCTTTTTTTGCAGCCTTTGAGGAAATAGAGGTGGTGGAGTGAATGACTGCGTAGGTTGCTTCAATGGGTTGCTACTGGTATCTTCTGCTGCATTTTCTCTTTTCTGTTCTTGTGTTTGAATACCAGTTTCTATGTTTTTCTGCGTTTCAGCACTTTTGTCTTGACTTCTTAGCTGCTGTAATCTCTGAGGGAATGGTATAGGTGGTCTATATAGTTGTACATTATCTTGCTGGACCACTGTTTCTTTTTCCTTCTCCTTCATCTCTGAAAGCTGTAGTTGAGGTGTGTTGTCATGTAAGATTTTACCACTTCTTAGTGAGATGACTTGACACTGCTCGACATTTCCTTTTGGATTGACTTCGGTGTTGCTTAGTAGAGTTCCTTGAGGACGATTGTTCATTGCTGTAGCAAGTTATCCTATTTGATTCTCCAAGGCTCTAAATGAAGCTGCTTGACTATGAAAGAGTGCATATATTTTCTTCATGTATTGTAAGAGCATGTCTTTAATGTCTGGTTTTTTCTCTTGCTGAATTTGCTGTTGAAAACCAGGAGGTGCTTTGGAATGCTGTCCCTGATTATTGTTGCTCCATGAGAAGTTGGGGTGATTTCTCCATCCAGGATTGTAAAAATTTGAATTGGGATTGTTGCGGTTGAAGTCCCCTATATATTGAGCAGTCTCTATGCATTGTCCATTAACATGATTTCCTCCACAAAAATCGCAAGTAATGGGTTGACTCTTGATGGCATTAACCCCCAAGTTGCTTAATTGTTTGGTCAAGAGATTGACTTAGGCGGATAATGTGGTCAAAGTGTCTACTTCGTGTAGTTCAGCGATCTTTCTTGTGGTTGACCTTTCAGTGGGCCATTGATAGGCATTGGATGCCATCTCATATAGTAGATCATATGCTTCATCAGTGGACTTGTTCATGAGTGCTCCTCCAGCTGCAGCATCTACTATTGTTCTGAATTGACTAGCTAATCCATTGTAGAATGTTTGTACAAGTAACCACTTTGGAACTCTATGATGAGGATATTTTCTTTGCATATCTTTGTATCTCTCCCATGCCTCATAAAGAGATTCTCCATCTAATTGTAGGAATGATGTGATGTCGTTCCTCATCTTGGCAGTTTTAACAGGTAGAAAAAATTTGGGGAGGAAGTTTTATGCAAGATCATCCCATGTAGCTATGGATTCAGATGGAAGTGATAGCAACCAACTCTTTGCTTTGTCTCTCAAGGAAAAAGAAAATAACCTTAGTTGGATTGCATCATCGGATACCCCATTGTACTTGAAAGTGTCACATATCTCTAAGAAGTTAATGATGTGCATGTTTGGATTGTCATTGGGCATTCCACTAAATTGTACCGAATCCTTGAGCATTTGAATTGTGCTTGGCTTGATTTCAAAGTTGTTAGCTTGAACAGTTGGTCTTTGAATGCTTGAATGGATTCCATTGACTAGGGGAACAGCATATTCCCTTAGTGGTCTTGCTTCATTATCGGGTGCAATTGGTACTTGGTCTTCCATGGTGTTAACTTGATTTTGCTCTCTTCTAATTCTTCTTAAAGTTCTTTCAATTTCTGGATCAAAAACAATCAAGTCTTCACTTTTCGATCTTCGCATGTACCTCGAAAGAAAGTAAGTAAAACTAAATTAAGAAAAATAATTAAAAAAAATCTAAAGTAAAAACTAGAAAGATTGGTATTAATATTGGCGAAAAAGTAGTTAATTATCTCCGGCAACGGTACAAAAAACTTGATGCGATATTTATATATCTAAAAATTAAGTGCAAGTATACACTATCGTATGCAAGTAATAAAGGGACTAAATAAGTCGAATGTCAAACCCATAGGGATAATTTCTTCTTTTTAACCAATTACTAAAATAATATCTTCCTAATAATTATTCAGATAAATAAAAATCTAAGAATGAATGTAGAAAATATAAAGGTAAAAACACAATGTAAAGAGATTTAAGTGATAGCAATATAGAGAAAACTTAGGATTAATACTATCCCTCAATATGCTTTCTAATGATTAACCTTCTAATATATAACTCTCTTAGTCTTTGTTATTGATCAAGACACTAATGTATTCACAAGCCTCTTTCAAGGTCATGCAAGTATATCTTAATTTACCAAATACCTATATTCCTATGGTATTTGTAATAAATTAAGATTCATTAAGATTAGGTCTTATTGATCATACATGCCAATTAGGTATATTCCTATCATAAATTGAAACTTGCATATGCAACATTGAATGTTACTCTACAATCATGCATCACCTAGGTCTAAATATTATGATTCCTCTTCCGAGTTTATCAATAATACTACCAACTCATTCACCATATATTGGCTAGATATATTGAAGCATTAAGATCAAGTAATTTAAATATCAAAGAACTAAGTTTATTAAATATTCAAACGATATGACAGTAAAGCACACATATTGAGTTCAAGTATTAACCCTAAAAAATAAGTTTAGCTCATGGCTACAAGAGAACAGCAGTAAAAATAATAATAAATCATGATACAATCAATAGCAAACCGATATAAATATCGAGTTGCTCTTAATTGCGCTGCCTAAGATTCTCTTGATGCCGAAGAACGCCTTGAATCTCTCTCTAAAGTTGCTTCAATTAAACTCTTATTGCACTCCAAGACTTGTGCTCTGTATTCTTGGTGTTCTTGAATTGCTCTAGGTTTGTCTTGGATTTCTCTTAGGTGCTGGGAACGAGTGGCTTTTTATAGGAATTGATATGAGCTTGAAAATCTCAACTCTCGTCGGACTAAGACTAGCGCTACCGCTAGGGTGCTATGCAGTTGTCGCTGGGGCGACGCGTTAAAAAGGCTTCACCGCTGGAGCGGTGGGTTTATAACGCTGGGGCTCTGTCTTGTCACTGGCGCGGTAAAGTTCTGGCGCTGGGGCGCCAAATGCGATTTCAACATGTTATTTTTCTTATTTCGATCACTGTTCTAGAGCTGGGGCTATAATCATGGTGGCGTTAGGGCGATGGACACATACTTTGAAAACTTTGTATTTTAGTCCCTGTTTTCGCTCTTTTTGCATTCTTTCTTTAAATTTCGTTCAAGTCTCTATAAATAACAATAAAGCACATAAATAACCATCTATTCTCATAAAACCATAAAATATCAAAATAAAAACATAAAAAAAATATATGACAATTTTGCTCTTATCAATGTGGTATGATGTGTCTATTGTTGTTTTGTATTATATAATTATTATATTAATAAAAAATAAAAAGTTAACAATTATCTGATAAGTAATAATTACTAATTAGTAACACATTATTTAAGAAATAAACTTTATATCATAATTATGTATATGTAGCAACTGCCCAGATTAAATTATTATAACAAAATTAATTTTTTACTAAATACCCATAACAATCAATTGTTGTAATTATTCTTAAATCTTAAGGAGAAACATTCTTGACCTTTCTTTAGTAACAAACACTTTGATTTAAACATAGAACTATTTTTCTTTGTTATTACTAAAATTTCTCTATTGATTACTCCACATTATTAGGTTTTCGTTTTAAATAAAAAAAATTTATGGAGAAAATATTGTAGAGTTTATTAGTATTAAGAACTTATATTAGCATTTAGTAAAAAATAATTTTTTATAATAATTTAATTTAGTGAAGCTATATTAGAAATTAAGGCAAGTTTATAATATAAAAAATAAAACTTTAGATTTTAATGGTGGGTTTATTAAAAAGTGGATTTGCTGAGTATTTTGGTAATTTTAAATAGTCCTACTTTTTTTTTTTATAGAAAAATATAGAAATAGAATAACCATTGGAAAAAAAAGGTAAGCAATTAATCACATATTTTTTAGAGATTACTTTTTTTTAATGATATGAATTAATTAAGATATTTAAAAATTATATATGGATTGATTGTGTAATTCAAATAAACTGACTTTTTTTAACATTTTAAATATAAAATGTATTGGACGACCTGAAAGTCTTCCACCAAATTTGTAGAGTCAATCTTTTCAATTCTTGGGGTCTCCTCATATTTGTTTTTGTTTCTTAATTTATTTCGTCTTTGGAATGCTTTAATTGTACTCCTTTTTTCTCTTATTAATAATTTCTCTCTCTAAGGGCGTTTTACTTAATAAAGCACAAAAGCGGGTGCTTCGGCCATGACGTGTCAAATTTTAAGCACGTGTCAAATTTTAATGCTTAAAACAAAATTAAATTTTGTTTATTAATTTTGTTTATTTAAAAATATCTAGAATCAAATTCTTTAATCCAAATTTTTTTAATTAAAATAATAATTATTTACATAAATTGTCGATGAATTAATTACTATTTTAATGTTCAACGAGTACACTCATATTGTGAGATTCTCTAAATTCATACTAATTTATCATATAAAATATTTTTATAAGTTCATGAACTATGCCTACCTACATATTATAGTTATTACAAGATGATGTGTTGAACCACACAAATTAAGGCCATACATATTTATATATTCTTGTATCACTTATATCCTAAAAGATAAGAGACATAAGTCTATACTGTCAACTCTCTATCTATTCAACCTTAAATTTATCTCCAAATTTTGTATATCGATAAATAACATTTAAAAAATATTTTTGGATATTGTTTCACCTTATGAAATCTATTTTTAAGGTGATGTTTTTGGCCAAAAGACTTTCTGAAATACAATCTTGAAGCATCAAGATATACAGTCTAATCATATAAAGTTAGCGAATCTCATATCTATGCACATTGAGTTCTATGAGCATCGGATCATATCTAATAACACCTAGAGTTCAGACCATAAAAGGTCTTAACATGTGTGAAATTCACATTTAGTGAATCACTTTCAAGTTCATGGTGGCGCTCAGGTTTAAGGATCACAAATATTACTTAACACTATTGGATGTCTTTATAAGTTTGTTTAATGTCTAATGCTTACTTAACACTCACATACCTATATAAGCTTCCTCTAAGCTCACGGTTTGCTAAGACTAACCATTTAGATAATTCAGAAACAGACATACACTGGTCTTTATGGTTTACTAATCGACTTGTGTTGGCAAACCTACATTATATATTATTTTTGAGAACATAGACATATCTTAGCATTATTTTTAACTTCTTACAACTATGTCACTATAATAAATATTTTCAGGTCTTTGTTTTAATTCAAATAAGGTTTTAAACTTTTAAAAATACTAACTCTTAGTTTTAATCTAAGCTACTTAAGATCTATAATATATGAAAAAGTGCAAGATTAATACCATATTATAATAGAATTATTCTAATGTTAAAAGTGTCATTAATTGTGTTAGTTTCGTTGGGAGATTCACGACCATTATAGATTTTTGGAATAACTTTATTTGTATTCAAATGTTCAATGTTGTGATCTTATAATAGAACTGTTTTTGGTTAATTATGTAGAGCATAGAGAAATTTATTGAATTATTAGCCTCAACTCTGGAAAAGTGTGGTGATGTTGTCAACATTGCTACTAAAAGTAAGCTTCGAATGGGTGGCAGCATCTAGTTTAAGTTAATATAATTACACTTTTTTTATCATAAAGTAGTGTTGGTATGTGACAAATTTTAAAATATATATATATATCTAAATCATTTTGAGTGTGTGTTATTGACTGATAATCACAATATTTGTTATCCTAATTATTTTTAACTTTATATTTTCTAGCATTATGATTACCTCATGATGCTGTTGTTTGTCCTATTTTGTTTATGTGAAAGATATTATTCGTGGCATTGTTTAGTTTTATTAAAATGCACTTATATTATTTTTGTGAGTATGAAAATATAAATTTCAGAATAATAATCTTTATAAGATTATGTTAAAATGGTCTATAGTGTTGTTTTAAAATGTGCTTGCAGTGATCAAGACAAATAACTATTGAAATAAGCTAACTTCTATTCTAAAGGCTTCTAATCTAGTTCTTTGGTCGGCCTTCAAAAAATTGTCTAATCCAAGAACTTCTTTTTCAAGAAGAATAAAAGATACACTCAGATTTTGCCAAAAGGTATGTTGTTTTTATTTTTACTGTTTAGTTGTTTACTATAATCACTTAAAGTTTGCTAAAGGAAAAGCTCTCTATATAAGCTTCATCTATCATCTTGTGTTGATCAAAACTCTTTTTATTTGCATCTATGCAATGATGCAACTACATCTGTTACAAAAGAATTGATAGAGAAGATCATTTTGCTACTTAGACACCATGTCCTTTATTATTCAAAGGAATTTCGTACCTTTTTAATCAGGTTGCAAGGGTCTTTTGTACACAATGTTAGCCATTTATTCAAGCTCAATGATCATAGTAGATGTGCTTATAGAATAATTATAGTTTTTTAATAATATTTTGAGATGCTTTGTATTATTTACGAAATTTAGTTTAAATGTTTTGACAATTGTAATTTTGTTTATTTAAATGAATAAATAATTTGATATTTATTTAAATGTGGTATTTATATATGGATTTGTAATTTATAAATAAATTTAAAATTCTGGTCCTAATAATTCAAATTTTAAATCATTAAAAAAATATTTTAAATTACATTAAAATTCTTTAATACCATGGTTTTAGAGATTTAATGATACCATAGTGTTAAAAATTTACTGATATCATAGTGTTAGCGATTCACTAACACCATATATACTATTAATAAATTTTTTACTCAAGTAACACTAACACTATAAAACTGTGTCAGTGAAACTATTCACCAACAATAACTTAGCATCAGTGACGCTCATTTTTGTAGTAGTGTATAGTATTTTCAAAGTCCTTAAAATTTTCATTTCTAGTTGATATATGAGTTCATGTACGTAGGAATCAAATCCCTCTCGGAGAAGTTAAACTGAGTTAAACAAGATACACCTGCAAGTTATCACGTGAACAGTATCTTGGCATGAACAATTTTACGTGAACAGTACCTTACTTTTGTCTTTTCATTTTACTCATTTCTTGCATGTCTATCACATACTCAACTTTCGTGTTGACTTCTTATTGATTTCCAATTCAAAGTCAAATTTATCATTCATTTTGAGTCATCAAATTCCAACAAACTCATTACCAAAATCACCACATTCTAGTTACTTTTTTTTAAGAAAAACTTAAGTAATTGTGATAGTACTTTTTTTATTCTATATTTTGAAAATATTTTATTATTAACTTAGTAATATTTTTCTCTTAAAAATTTTCAAGAAAAAAAATTTTAAGGGCAAAGGTCATACGTACCCCAATAGTATGGGCTAATAGATACTTTTACCTTAAAATAATTTTTAATACTCAAAATTGTCATAGTCCGTCACTTTTTGCCTTTTTTTGGATGAAAAATCAATTCTTATTAGTCATTTATCATTTTATCCTCATTATTAATGGAATTTAAAAAAAATGTAGGAATTGACACGTGTTACCATATAATTTGAATACGTGTCATTATATAATTGGTTAATTATAAATAATTAATAAAAAAAATTTGCATTATCGCCGAAAAATAGCAACCAACAAGTGGTCAACTGCTGTTTTTCGGTGAAGTTGGGATAGTAAGAAATTGTTTATTTTATATCATTAAACTCTATTTTTTTTATCTACACAATAATGTGATCATTTTTGACCAAAAATGCTAGAAAAGGTCAAAGTGAATAGTCATTTTTGACCAAAAAATGCCCACACTTTTGTGTAGATCATAAAAAATAAAAGTCTAATAATGTAAATATGATAATTTTTTATTGTCAGAGTGCCGTTGCTTTTTTTAATTTTTTTTAATTTAAAAGTCTTAAAAATTATTTAATAAAATTATAAACTAATTACATATTGACATGTATCCAAAGCAGCTAATTACATTGTGATACGTGTCTTTTTATAAAAGCTTATATTTTAAAATTAAATTAATAGATGAAATTATGTCACGTATTTAAAAAATAATAAATATGTATGATCGTATCACATGTTCAAAGTGTAATTTATTTTTATAATTAAATTACTCTTTTACCCTTCAAACGTTGGGATAGTAAGAAATTGTTTATTTTATATCATTAAACTCTATTTTTTTTATCTACACAATAATGTGATCATTTTTGACCAAAAATGCTAGAAAAGGTCAAAGTGAATAGTCATTTTTGACCAAAAAATGCCCACACTTTTGTGTAGATCATAAAAAATAAAAGTCTAATAATGTAAATATGATAATTTTTTATTGTCAGAGTGCCGTTGCTTTTTTTAATTTTTTTTAATTTAAAAGTCTTAAAAATTATTTAATAAAATTATAAACTAATTACATATTGACATGTATCCAAAGCAGCTAATTACATTGTGATACGTGTCTTTTTATAAAAGCTTATATTTTAAAATTAAATTAATAGATGAAATTATGTCACGTATTTAAAAAATAATAAATATGTATGATCGTATCACATGTTCAAAGTGTAATTTATTTTTATAATTAAATTACTCTTTTACCCTTCAAACGTTAAAACTAACGATAAAAATTACCGAATTAAAACAAAATTAAATATTAAAAATTATTTTAAAATAAAAGTGTCTATTAAACTATATTATTAAAATAAAAACATCATTTGCCCAAAATTTAAACATTCCATATCGCTTAGAGATGATTCAAAATTGAGTCTGACGCATTGGGAAACCAAAGTTTATCAAATTTGCTGTACTTGTGACCGTTTTTATACTCACTAGACTTTTGGATTTAGGTAATACTAAGGGAAAAAAGAAAGTTATTTTTTTTTCAATTAAATTTTAAATCATGGAGAAACATTCATGATCTTCTAAAAATAACACTATCAATGATGGTTATAATTTTTGTTTTGTTGTATTTAGTTTCTTCAAATGTGGATAAGGGTCGAGAAAAGCATTTGAATGGGATATTCATAAGAAGAAACAGCCATGAAATCTTTATGATATTACATTTACATGCAATATATGAAACATGAAAGTAAAACGAAGAGAGATCATATTTATAATTTACAAGTCACAATTTTACGAATATTTTCTCACAAATTTCATCTTGATGTTGGACTTGGCTATGAATGTGATCTTAGTTTCAAATTAAGCTAGATTTTTGTTTTGGTGTAGGGTGATAACATACGAGTAAGAGATCCACGTTTTTATATTCTTTATAATGTAAAAGTTTGGCCGGCCATATCAAACAATTAAAGTTGCGCAGCGGAAGCCTGGTGGGCCATAACCCACAGGTCCAGGATCGAAGCCTGGCTTTGATAAAGAATAGCTTCCAAATTTAAAATTTCTTTTATCAGTTAATTCAGATTAAAAAATAAAGTATTTCTGAATCTGAAGGTATATGATTAATTTTAACAGACCGTTTTGACTGCACACGTAATAAAGCTTCAGTAGTCAAATATGATTGTAATACCAGGCTGCCATTCATGCTTTTATCGTTGCATTCCAAACCATTTCTTTCAATTTTGTTTGTTTCTTTTTGGATATTTGATTTCTTTTTCATTGTATTAACAATTATAATTTATTTATTTTATTTACATTTGGTCAAGATCCATGTTAAAATAATTAAACTCTATCATTTTTACATAATTATTAATTATATTTTATAATTAATATGTTATATTTTATTTTTTTATTTATATCAACTTAAAATTTATAGAAGAGCTTATGATATAACTATTAATATATAATGCAATATAACAATTAGAGCCAATTTATAATCATTTTTCAAAGTCTTTTAATTTATTTTATGAGTTAGCTTTCGTTGTTTTCTTTTTTTGTTTGTTGAAATTTTATTTTTAGTTTTAAATCAATCATGAAAGTTCTATAGGTTCTAAGAATAGTAGTAAATTGAGTTTGAGACGGATATTCTAAACTCATATTTACATCTGCTTAAAAAATAAAATATCAAATCCTTCTTATTGCGGGTTTGGAGTACTATTACCAAACTCATAATTAGTCATCCGCAGGTTTTAAACGGGTTTTGAATTAATATAATAAAAAATTAAAATTATAACTTTCATTTAGTTGAAAATTTATAAAATATAGCAACTAAAATAATATTAATATTAATTATAATTCTAATTTTAT
This sequence comes from Ailanthus altissimus, assembly GCA_946807835.1. Taxonomy (NCBI): domain Eukaryota; kingdom Viridiplantae; phylum Streptophyta; class Magnoliopsida; order Sapindales; family Simaroubaceae; genus Ailanthus; species Ailanthus altissimus. The sequence continues at coordinate 11,273,957 of OX327706.1, read as the reverse complement.
TTATATTAAATGTTATAATTAGAATTATAATTTTAATTACATTAAATGTTATAATTTTAAAATCAATTTTGATTTTATTTACAATGTTATAATTTCAATTACGTTAAATATTTTAATTTTAATTCTAATTTTAATTTCAATTACGTTAAATACTATAATTTCAAATCTAATTTTGATTTTAATTACGTTAATATTATAATTATAATTTCGATATCAATTACGTTAAATATTATAATTTTTATTTCAATTTTGATTTCAATTATGTTAAAATATTATAATTATAATTATAATTTTGATTTCACATATGTTAAATGTTAAATTCTAAATCGAATTTCAATTTCAATTATATTAAATTTTATAATTTTAATTTTAATTATGTTAAATGTTATAATTATAATTATAATTTTGTTAACTGTTATAATTTTAATTTCAATTACGCTAAATATTATAATTTTTATTCTAATATTGAATTTAGTTATGTTAAATGTTATAATTTCAAATTTAATTTCGATTTCAATTATATTAAATATTATTGTTGACCAGAAGAAACGGTTCCTCGGGCCAACGAGCCTTAAATTTATTTGTGAATGGAAAAGAAACTTAGGCCTCATTCTGATAGGAGTGATCAGCGCGGGCTTGGGCTTCCTATTTTGTTGTGAGCTACGAAAAGCCTGCAAAAAATACTGACATAAGCTTGATGACAATTTCGCCTGGGTGGGTTCCGGCAGACACTCTCCGATGCTTAAGTCAGAAGGGGTCTTTTTCTTATTTTTTTGCTATCGGAATTCTGATACAAAAGAAGTAAAAATATGCTCAGAATGGGAGGAGGAAAACCTTTTTTCTCTATGTTATTTTTTTTGCTATTTTGGCATCATTCTTCTCAATATCTTCTTTTTTTCTTCTTATAGTGTTGGCATTTCGAGGGTCTTTTTGAGTTTTTTGCCTCTGTTGTACTTCTGACTTGTGTCAAATATCTTCTACTGCACATCTGACACACGCCAAATATCTTTCTGCTGTGCATCTGACACACGCCAAATATCATTCTTGGGATCTCTTGATCCTACTCCTGTTGCATGTTAGGTTCCCTTCTGATGTGTTAAGCATATTCCTTGGGTTTGTCTCTATTGGTGATTTTGGTTAAGTGCAAGACTAGATTCGAGTAGCTCGGGTCAGATTTCTGGCGGCGTCTCCTCCATCGGTTTGGTTGTGAGTTAGGATTTTTAAGAGTGGGCCTCTTGTTAATTGCGTTGATTGTACCTGATCGGCCCATTTAGTAGATAGTCAACCCTAACTTCTTTGTTAATTGTGCAGGCATCGGGACGAGCCAACCTGATTAGTATGTAAGCAGAGACCATGGTTGTATTCGGGTCGGCCTAGCCGAACAGGTATTTTAGATATCAATTAGATCTTTACGAGTTCGAGCTAGTTTTTCGTTGTTTGATTTGGTCAGGATTCAGACCTATTGGGCGTTACTTCAGGCCTGTCTTTGAATTAGACTCGTTCTTTAAGGAACAATGGGCCTTTGAGAAGGGTTGTTTTTTAAAGGTAACATTTGATTGGGCTTTCGGGGTTTAGCCTTTGTGGGCTTGGGGGACTTAGGCCCAAAAAGGGAGATTTTCTGAGGGAAACAAAGGTTCGCGAGATTCTAGCTTTGATTCCAAACTGGTCGGCCTAGATCTTCCCTCAGGTCATTATTTTCTTTTTCCTTTTGTTAGTTATCTCTTGTCTGAGCTGGTCTGAACTGCTCTTTAGGTGGTAGTGTTGTCACATGATCTGGGCTTTCTAAATTTGAGGATGTCAGAGCTAGTCGGCTCAGCGTTATGATGTCATGGCGATTTGAAGAGAAATTGCCACATAATGGCAGTTTCTTCCAGAACTTTCTTCAGCATTTAATGATAGGTCTTCTCCAGTGTCGTCCTTGATTCTTGTGAAAGGCTTCTAAACAAGAAACTTATTGTTAGCCATTGATCTTCTTCTAATCGTGCGACTGATAGTAGCTGAGACCCAAGAGTTATGTCCTTTCTAGTTTTTGAGTGACGTTTAACTGAGTAAAATATCCAGGGCCGTCCGATCTGTTGAATCTGACGACTTAGGTTATTATTTTCTGAAAGGACGCATATTTATTGCATCTGGGAATCTGAAGCATCTTTCTTCTAGTACCAAGTGTCTCTTCATTTTTCTCATCGATCTTATTCATTTATTTTAATTTTGAATGATCTGGATCACTTTACTACTTCTATAACTAGTCACTCTCTCCTTCATTTGTGATTTTTATCTTGTGTTCTTTTTCTTTGCTGTCACCTTATTGTGTCATCGTTGCTTTCCTCTTTTTATGTTGAAGACGTTTTCCTTGCTTGGCGATTCTCAGTCTTCGTCATTGTCGATCCCTTGGCTTTCTGCATTTCTTCTGGGTAAGTATGTCCCTTTTATTCTTTTTTTAGCTTATTCGCATTTGCTTTACTTGTGTTTGTTGCTACCTTACTTTTGTGGATAGCCAGATAGTTTCTTTAGGCTGTTTTGTTGGAATTTCGTCTGTGTTTTTTTGTTCTGGCTTTTCTCGTATTTTTTGGTCCTGATGATTACTGTTTACTTTCACCATTTTCTGGGTGTGGTTGGCTCATCGTTATTCTTGCCCTATAGCCAGTAGCTTCGTTTAGAAAGTACCATTATGAATTGATTACCTCTAGGGATAATTTGGGCTTTTCGATCGTGAACATGGCTGATGACGAGGGGGAGCAGTCCCCAGAGCTCCCGTTGGTTAGGAGGGGCAGGAGGGATATGGGGGAATAAGGGGGCGTCCACCTCAGCAGGTGATGCTCTTCTTTCATCGGAAGTAGTTCTAGGTAAGGCCAAGCCAGTCTCGAGTGCCAAAGAGGGGAAGAGCAATAATCCTGAGGACCCTGAGGCATGAAAGGGTGTGGAGGTGGTAGAGTTTGAGATGAACGCTAGATACCATGCCTTCTGCCTAAACGAGGATGATTTAGACCTTATCAAGTATTCGTATGACATTCTTAAGATAGTCACCCTTAGACTACCTACCGATGAGGATTACCCGAGCAATCCTACCAATGGTGAGGTGGCTATTCATGTTGAGTTTTTAAGGTTAGGTCTCAGGGGCTTCCCATGCCGTGGTACTTCACTAAAATGCTAGCCCACCTTGGGATAGCTCCATCTTAGCTACGTCCCAACTCTTAGAGGGTATTAGTGGGTTTATTCGTCTTATAGGTAAGGGCATGACCTTTTTTGTTAGGGTTTATGCTTACGTGTCATCCCTGTTTGTATGAATATTTATTTTATAATATTTATACAATTAATATTTTATTAAATCGCTAATAACCTTTATTAAATGGTAATAAAGTTTGTAACACTATAGACATTGTATGATTTGAAGGAGTTCAGATCTAGTTTAAAGTAATTTAGACCAAAGTTAAGAGTTAGCAATGCTAAGAGTTATAAATGCTAACTAAGAGTTAGTAGGTTATAAAAGTCAACAAGATCTAAAAAGTTAGAATCTTATCTATAATGCGACAAAGACTTGAGAATCTACTTATAATGACATAGTTGCAATAGTTGCTAAGAAATGTCATTATAAGTCTGTTCTTAAATATAGTGTTCCTGATCTATATTCACCAATGTAGATCGATCGGTGAATCACTATTATATAGATTAATGTATGTCTATATCTATATTATACAGATGATTATTCTTAACTAACCATGAGCTTGGTGGAAGTTTATATAGACATACAGATATTTAGTTAGGACTAAATACTAATCAGACTTACGAGGACTCCAATAGATATCCTATGAATCTGTCAAAAGAAGGTCATCTTGAGTAGTATTTGTGGTTCTTTGACCTGAGTGCCATGGTGAACTTGTGGGTGATACACCATACTTTAGTTCTACATATGTCAGAGACCTTTCATGGTCTAACCGCTATATATCGCTGGGTATGATCCGATGCTTATGGAGTTCGATGTGTGTAGATACAGAATTTGCCAGCTCATATAGGTGGGTTGTATATCCGATGCTTCAAGATTGTATCAGATAAAGTCTTATGGCCATAAGCAAAGAACCTGGGAAAAGAGTTTCCTACAGGTTTGAACAATATAGCAAAATGTTTATGTATATTGTTCATTAAGATATAAATTTGGAAATAAGTTCACAGATGAGATTATCGGGAACTAACGATTATGATCTATATCTCATCCATCCAGGATATAATGATAGAAGGATTATACAAATATGTAGTAACTTTAACATTATGCTCTAACGCGCTAATTTATAATATCCGTAACGTGTGCGTGGGGCATCGATCACAGACTTATAGAATAGTTCCATTTGATGAATCAGACGTGAACCTAGGAAGTCCTAATATGAAATATACTATTTGAGCACTTGGACAGCATACCATATTGAATAGTTCAATATAGTAAAATTCAGCAATTTACTAAGGTTAAGTTAACTAAAGTATATGGTTAAATAGTAAGACCCACTTTAAGTTAACTTGGTAACCTAGTAAGGACACAAATTTAATTTCACTTAATGATTATTTAATTATTAAATAAATAATTTAATTTAACTATGGTCTCTTAACCATATGGTTAAGTTATGTTAACCTTACTTAATAATTAAGTAAAGATTAAGCTAACCATAGTTAAGTTAGTTAATTATGGTTATAATATTTAAATGATTATTTAATCTAACTAGGATTGAGAGTTAACTATGGTTAAGTTAAATTAAATGTAAATTGAAATTAAGTGAAGTGAATTGAAATTAAATTCATTTGTATATATTAACAAAATGTAATTAAAATCATAAGTTGTTAATTTTTATTTTTGCTAAGAAATTGGTCAGCTATAACAAAGAGAAAAAAGAAAAATTATTTTTTTAATTTTGAATTCAATTGTTAAATTTATAATTTTCTTTTGAAAGGCATTAAAATCAATTAAACAAAATAGGTTTTTTGATTAATTGATTAAGTGTTAATCAAGGAACAATCAAGAGCATAAGTTTAATTTGTTAAACTTTTGCTGGATCAAATACTATCATTTTAGATAATCAATCCTACTATTGTTGATTACTAGAATTGATCAAAGATTGCATTTCGGTAGAATTCAACAATTTTGATTTAAAGGCTTCAAGGGTTATTTCTCAATTTCATTTTTATTAATTTGATTAATATGTAACAATTGTGTTTACTGCAAAATGTTATGCTTCTGCTATATATATATATATATATATATAAGATATGTATATTTTGTTGTTAAACACATATCCCACATGCAAACACCTTAAATAAACCCATATCCAACAATTGGTATCAGAGCAATTTCGTGTAATTTTGAGTGTTTTTTGTGTTGGTTAAATGTTAACTATGTTGTAAGACAAGTTCCGAGCTGTTTAGATGCACTTCAAGTGTTGAAAATGCAAAACTCATCAAAATAGTCCCTGGAAAGCCGCAGTGCTCATGTCCAGTGCTGCAGCGTTCTTATGAACACTGGGCATTGGGTGTATGGCATGTCAGTGATGGATGATCGCTGGGGTGCTAAAATTATGGCGCTTCAGCGCTGAGGCTTTTGAAGCTCTAGCGCCACAGTGCTAAAATGCCAACGCTGTGGCATTGACACTAAAAAAAATAGTAAATTATTTTTAATTTTTTGCATGTGGAGGTGTATGAGATGTAATAATAAGAGTTATTAGTTTACATGATAAACCAATAATATTATTTTTTTGTGTTGGTAACCACAATGAGAACCCTACTGGTGGGGGTTAGTTGTGTTTGCACAGGATTAAATAATTGATTGAGAATAACCTTCTCATGTGATGAGAGCCTGTATTTTAAAATCTCTCTTAATTAGATTAAATTTTATTGCATTATGTGTTAATATTTTAAATAGTCTATCTTGTCAATACGGTGTAAGATGGGTCACTATAGTTTTTCCCAATATTACTTTAGCGTGAGGGATTTGGTCGGTGTGACTTAGTCTAATGTCGATAAAATATGAGATGAGTCAAATATATGCGAACATGTTATCCAATATCGCTTTAGCGTGAGGATAAAGTGTATTTAGGATCAATTATAAGAGTTACATGAGTTGCAATTAACAAGAGTTGTCTACCTGTTGGGTTTACAAAGGTCAATATTGCTTTAGCATGAGGCTGGAGTAAAATACTAACAGGGTCCACTTCTCGCCGTATAGTTTAAAAAATTCTTAAGTTATCATTGTCCCGTTAGAGAGATTAAAGGGATTATGAAAAGTAGTGGGAGGATATTTTTTAAATTAAAGATTATATAATTATTATACCCATAATTTAAAATATTTTAATTAGCGATTTAATTAATTTATAATCCCCTGATATATTTTCTATTTTATTTTGTCTTGTGAAGATTAATATAGTTTCGAACAACCCTTTGATGCGCATTCTTGATGCCAATCAACTCAAGGGTGCTGAAAACTATTCAGAATGAATGACCAATCTTAGAATTGTTCTGAATTCTGAGAGGCTTGGATATATTGTTCATCAAAAGATGACCAGAGGTGTTTCTGATGATGCCACCTTAGAAGAAAGGGTGACATATCAGAAATGGTTAGATGAAGATTTAAAAATTAAATCTTACATTCTTGTCTCTATGTCTCATGAGCTGTAGAGAGAATATCTCCATATGGACAATGCTAGTAGCATTATGCTTTATCTGAAGGAGCTTTTTGGTGACAGACCTCAGCTTTTTAATGACAGACTTCAGGTTGTTACCAAAGTACTTTTTTAAGCTAGACTTTTTGAGGGCAGTCCAGTTAATCCTCATGTCCTTAAAATTATTAGATATATTAAGAGGCTTGAGACTATGGACATTTCTTTAAAGAATAATTTGGAAAATAGTTTGATTCTTCAGTCGCTTCTGGGGTTATTCACGCAGTTCATCATGAACTTTAATATGCAAAGATTGACCTCTACCTATGATGATCTTCATAATATGTTAAAGATAGCAGATGAAAAAAAATGCACAATGGGGGCTTTGTCCTCTTCGTTCAAGGTGCTTCATCTTCTACCCCGAAGACTTTTGGGAAGTCCAAAAGGAAGAAGAAATAGAAGATGAGGCAGATACCCCCGAATGATTCCTCAAAGGCGATCGATATCCAAACCTCTAGAGAAGAGCAAGGCAAAAGAAAAATGTTTATTTTGCAGCGAGGATGGGCACTGAAAATGTAACTGCCCAAAATATCTTGCAAGCTTAAAGAAGACTCCCTCAGGTATATGCTTTCCTATCAAAGACATTTTTTTAGCATTTGATGTAAATACAGGCTGGGTATTAGATACAACATGTCTTTCTCACATCAGTAATATGTTACATGGTCTAAGGGAAGAAGAAACAGAAGATAAGGTAGACATCCCGAATGGGTCCTCAAAGGCAACCGATATCCAAACCTCTAAAGAAGAGTAAGGCAAAAGAAAAATGTTTCTTTTGCAGCAAGGATGGGCATTGAAAATATAACTGCCTTAAATATCTTGCAAGCTTGAAGAAGAGTCATTTAGGTATATGTTTTCCTATCATTGACATTTCTTTAGCATTTGATGCTAGTACCGACTGGGTATTAGATACAACATGTCTTTATCATATCTATAATATATTACATTATCTAAGGAAAAAGAAATAGAAGATGAGGCAGACACCCCGAATGGGTCCTCAAAGGCGACCGATATCCAAACCTCTAGAGAAAAGTAAGGCAAAAGGAAAATGTTTCTTTTGCAGCAAGGATGGGCATTGAAAACGTAACTGCCCAAAATATCTTACAAGCTTGAAGAAGACTCCCTCAAGTATATGCTTTTCTATCATTGACATTTCTTTAGTATTTGATGCTAATACACGTTAGGTATAAGATACAACATGTCTTTCTCATATCTTTAATATATTACATAGTCTAAGGGAAGTTAAATTGCTTCAGCTAGAAGAGGTAAAGCTCGAGCTGAAAATAGCGATTTCTTGCAAGTTGAAGCTGTTGGACATTTAGATTTATTTCTCCCATGTAATAAATACGTTGTATTGTATAATTGTTATAATGCTTCCAGTATCATCAGATAGATTATATCTTTTCTTGTACTCGACAGTGAAGGGTATCATATGTATATTTAAAACTGTTCCTTATATTTATATGATATGCATGATATTTTATTAGCTGATTATCGGTTAATGAATGGGCATTATATATCAGATACAACAAGAAGTGTCATAAATATGCAAGTTAGTACAAGTAGAAATTCATAAACTTTAATTGAAATCAAATTATGACATATGAGATTAAGTCATATAGGTGTGAGATGCCTAATCCGTCTGGTTAAAGATAGTCAGATACCTGATCTGACCATACAGCTTTATCCAGTTTGTGAATAATTTATTCAAGGAAAGTTGACCAAATCTTCATTTGTAGGTGTTGGACATTGTGCCTCAAATTTATTGGAACTTATACATAGTGATGTATGCGGCCAATGAATTATACTGTAATGGGTGGATTTCGATACTTTGTACTTTTTATCGATGATTTATCACGATATGGATATATGTTTCTTTTGAAACATAAGTCAGAAACTTTTAAAAAGTTCAAAGAATTCTGACTTGAAGTAGAGAAACAAACTGGCATGAACATTAAGTATCTTCGATTAGATCGAGGTGGTGAGTACATTAGCAGTGAATTTTTGTATTATTTAAAAGAGAATGAGATTTCAACTTAATATAGTCCTCTAGGTACTCCACAACACAATGATGTCTCAGAGAGGAGGAATAAGACTTTATTGGATGTGGTCCGATCAATGATGAGCTTTATCAATCTTCTTGAACATTTGTGGGGTCATGCCTTAGAAACAGAGTTCCATTTAAAGCTGTTCCATCCATTTCATATCAGATATTGACTGAAAGAAAACCAAGTTTTAAATATTTTAATATTTGAGGCTGTCCTACTTATGTAAACATTGCACAACAGGATAAACTTACACCCAAGGGGCATAAGTATCGATTCATCAGGTATCTCAAGAATTCAATGGGATAACATCCTGAACAACAAAATATGTTTGTTGCCCGCAATGCCACTTTCTTGAGAAACAGTTTCTCATGGATTGTGGGGATTATAAAAAGATTGAACTTGATAAAGTCAATCAGAACTCATGTTTAATCGAGCAAAATACCTTTAACATACCTTACTCGTAGGTCAGAAAAGATGTTTAGGCTACCTGTTAAGTATGGTCAAATGCCTAAAGGTGCGCTTGGAGTTTTCTTAATTGAAGAAAATGATCATTTGACTTATAGAGAGACGATGTTTGACATCAACTCGAGAAAATGGAAAGATGAAAAGAAATCTAAAATTGACTCTATGCATTAGAATCAAGTTTGAGACTTGGTTCAGCTTCTCGAAAGAATAGTTCTTATCGGTTGTAAATAGATTTACAAATAGAAGCATGGGCTCTATGGAAAGGTTGAAACCTTTAAAGCCCAACTGGTTGCTAAAAGTTATACTCAGCGATCTGGGATCGATTATGAGGAAACCTTTGCACCAGTAGCGATGCTTAAGTCAATTCAAATATTATTGGCATTAACAGCATACTATAATTATGAGATATGGCAGATGGATGTAAGGACGGCGTCCCTGAATGGATATCTCGAAGAAGAGATATACATGGAACAGCCTGATGGTTTTACATCTAGCTTGACCTCTGGTCTAATATGCAAACTGAATAAGTCCATTTATGAACTTAAGCAGGTCTCTTGAAGTTGGAATCTTCGTTTTGATGAAGTAATTAGAATGTCTGGTTTCTTTAAAAATGAAGAGAAGGCTTGTGGGTACAGAAAAGTTAGTGGAAGCATAATAGTTTTCTTAGTTCTCTATGTGGACAACATACTTATCATTGGGAATGATATTGATATGTTGCAATCAGTCAAAAGTTATCTGAGTAAAAACTTCTCTATTAAGGATTTGGGAGATGTATCTTTTATATGAGGTATAAAACTCTATAGAGATAGAGTGAGGAAGCTAACCAGGTCATTCATAATAATCACTGTATTAATAGAGATGATTCACCTACAATAGTAATAAGGCTTATACTGAAGGCTAACCATATTGCCAAATGGCTCTTCTGTGCCTGTTTAGTTTTGTTTGGTTGCCTGCATGCCAATAATAATAATCATGCGACTTTAATGCTGAATAATTCATAGAGATTCGTACGATGCGCTCTACGATGATAGCCAATTTAATAAGCAAATGAGACTAATCAATCGTCAATAACGATTGCCACATAATAACTGGGTCGGTGCAGAATAAAAGTATTCCTTCGAGTTTGAGTTATCAGATAAGAGCTGGCTTAGCATGGAAACACGACAATAATTAGTAATAATTATAGTAATAACCGGGCCGATGTCGTGATGAAAATTATTCTACAAGGACTTCGAGAGTTATATTTAAAAATAACGCTTCGCTTGGATGAGAGATGACAGAGCAGTTGTTAACAACAGAGTGGGCCTGATGCGATATAGCTAGTCTGATATGATGATGTTGAACGGGCTGCGAGCAGCCACTTGGGAGATCGCTGAAAAATAAAGGTTGGCTCGGGTTAATTATGTTGATCGAGCAGCTTATGATAGTTGAAATGTTTATTGAGCAGCTTTGCAATATCTTTGGGAGACTGGCTCGGCATAATAACACTAAATAGCGTGTCATGGGTGCTGTAGAAAGGCCACAATGATACCGTGAAAAGGCCACAATCAAACCCCATTTAATGGGCGCTATGGTGTAACCCATTGTGACGTTGTGGAGATGACACAACCATTGTCCTGTCGAGCTGTCTTAATTGCCCTCCCGTCGAATCAGTAACATCAAACTGATCACCGGTGAAAAGGCAAAGTAAGTATCGAACCAGTGACGGTGAAGTCACGGTAAAGTACAGGCGATATGATGCATTGTCATAGCAATATGATGCAAATGAGAATGCTGTGATGATAATGACGATGCTATGATGAGATATATGATGTTTCAAGCGGTTTGGGGTGCACCTTTTCAAGGGGCATCGACCTGCTTCGATAGACCCAAGCAATATTTTTGAATTAATCATTGTAGGTCATTTGCCAAATAAACTCGAAGGGGATGTATGTGAACAATCAATTTCCCATTCCAGACCGTTGTTTCTCATAGGCATACTGTCACGCCCCAGACCCAAAAGATCCGACACACGACATCACTTGCATTCATTCACTGCATGTGCACTCATAAATAATATTACACAAAATTTTCAACTTTCATTCAACACAGAAATCCTTAGCAAGTTGCTAGTAAGTTCAACACTAAAATTAACCATAACCTAACATATAAATATAAACTTCTCTTGACAATATTTAAACATTCATTTCAATTTCTTTCAGAATTATAGCAATTGAATTATGACTGGGACAATTATTAAACCGGAGATACGCAGAGTTTTCTCAGAGATTAACACTCTACTACGTCACCAGTAGCAACTTTGTTACCGGGAGCCCAGAATATATCCATTGCAAATTCTTACTTAAAATCATCCAATAACCACACTTTATAAAACTTAAACCAAATCCAATCCACACACAATGAAATAATACATAAGTATTTATTCAATAGGGACAAACCAAATATCCTATCCTACGTGTCCCCAAATGAAACACACAACAACCTAGCAACTTAGGGAACCCAAGGAACAGCAGAAGCCTTGCCAAATCCGCTAAGCACACATGTACCTTATTTACCTGAAATCACCATAAACTATAATGAGTATAAAACTCAGTAAGCATACTAATTTTTCATATATCAAATACAAATACATATATGTACACAATGCATATGTATGATATGCTGTGATCAATCAAAATCATAATCTTATCAAATCACATATCATGTAAGCGCTTACACATTCTTTCAAAACACATAATAGGAATACCATCACTCAACAACTACTTAGTAGGACTTACATATCACATATCACATAATGAGCCAAATGTCACTCGTAGGTGACATACCGTATGAGAGGAATAGTACAAGTGAGGTCTTTAAATCACACATATATAACGCTTATGCCCGAAGGTAAAAGCCAAACCCTCACCCTGATCATCGGTGAGTCCTCTCACATGTACCTATACGCTACCACACGAATGTGATAACTCACTCTTCCTTTAGGTACCAATAGGATCCTCCCTACATACGGAACACATAACATATACCAATCCCAAAGGAAAGGCCACACATAAAGGCTCCACAAATCACATAAAATGCCTACTAAGTTAACAGTGAGTTCAAGTACCCTCAAAATACAAAATATTTCTCATTGACATATTACACTTCAAAAGCTTTCTTTATTAAACACATCTTATTTTGAAAGCTCACTTACAAAAACACATGTATGTCCATGCTCAATGTCAATGCTCACATTCAGAAACATATATTCACATTTCATATCAAAATATACTTTGACATAACATAAACATATTCTTAACCCCATTTACAAAATCATACAAAACAATTATTATGTTTATTGTGATTCCAGTAGTAAGTCTAGTATACTTACCTCTTAATACTTTCAGCTACAAGGCTTAAATCTCCTTAACCTATCAATGGAGATTAATCCTTTCATAAGCCTCACAATTCACACAAAATACTTTAAATAGCTTACAAAATTATATACAATGCATTTATCACATCAAATTGGTCTAAATATTTGGTTTCTCAAAATCTGTCATTCTGACCACTTACACTTAACAAAAATTTCTAATACATCAAATGATGTCCAATTACTCCGAAATCAGAATATATCATTCTTGACTCATATATACTTCTTATATATGAATATTATATCAAAATTCCTACAAAATCCATTCCATACACACCATCGAATCCAAACTACAAACCTGACAGGATCAAGATACTTACTGAACAGTATTCAATCTCCCAATTTTATAAAATCATATACTAACTCAAAAATTATAAAACTACCACATAATTACTCTTGACACATATCTCAGTCCATGATAAATATTTGGCCTCCAAATAACTGCCAAAAGTAGTTTAAAACTATTTTATTTCATAACTTTAAAAATCTGTTAATCAAATACTACAATGAGCTGATACACTTTAGAAATTCATAACACTTCAACCACATTGATCCAAATTCTCAATTCCGAGTATATCATATTAGACATATAAAATTATCATATTCCACAAATTCATAATTTTTAAAGATCATTCAGCAGGTCAAAAATTATTTTCCACTGTATCATACTGTTTACACAGGAAATTTCCAGAATTCCAGGGTCATTTTGGTAAATTCACTACAAATTCAATTTCCGAGATTTTCAGTCGATTCAAAGTCTCAGATGATCCTAAACATGTCTAATTTCATATACTTAAAATTCAAAACCAGAATCGAATCACAACAATTTATAAAATTCCTAGATCAAGAGGTTATCCAGCAGAAATTCCATAATTCATCATGATTTATCAAACTATCTTATAGATCATCATCAATTCTCACAACATCAAACGAAATACACATCAAATCCTTAATTATACATATTTTCAGAAATCAAAACTTAAAGAAATTAACTTAATTAACACCAATAAATTGATAATTAGTTGTGATATACCTCTAAAGATCCAAAATTCCAATTTCTTCTTCTTTTTCTTCTTCTTCTTCTCTTTCTCTCTCCTTTATTTCTCTCTTCTCTCTCTAAAAATGGGTAGCTCGACCAAAATGAGAGAATTAGGGTTTTTAAAAGTGTATTTTTATACTAAGTGGTTAATTTTTGGTATTTACGAATTCACCCCCAAAACTTTCAAAGTATAACAATTTGGTCCCTAAAATAATTCCAAAGTCTTGCAAATAAACCCAATACTAATAGTATATCCTTAACCTATAAAAACACTACTAATCACAATATATAAATCAAGGATCACCCACATACAAATAAAATACGTATATTTATATATATAAATATACATATTCTTACCGGTTATGGATACTGGTTACTACAATTCTCCCCTCCTTATAAGAATTTCGTCCTCGAAATTCATAACTTAAGCACATAGATGAGGATACTTAGATCTCATTTCTTCTTCTCATTCTCAATTTTCCTTTTCAACTGTATAGTTTATTCATAAAACATTTACAAAGCAATCTTCCTTGTATATAGGATTTGCTCATTGTGGTCCAAAATCCTAATAAATACTCATTCATATGTTAGATTATCTCTAAGTTGGCTCATAGCTGAGTATACGAGAGGAGTACGAAACATATATCCATAAAATAAACATATGACACACATTATGGACTTATAAAATTATACACACATATTTTTATTCTTTTTTCCCATTCGTTCAATATTTAATGGGTATCTATACACTTCACCTTTCATTCATTAAAGAATAACATAGATGTAGGATACCCATACTAATCTCTTACATAAAATTCTTAACTCCTTTAAAAATTTTAATCCCTTCAATATATACTCATACGTCATAATATCATTCACTACCTTGATATCATTCAAAAAAAAAAAATGTAGTATTTCTACGCAACTAAGTTGTCATTCAAATCAGAATATTGAAAGCATTATCTTAAACGATCAAAAATCAACTTTAATAAAAAGACCTTTAGTTCAACTGATTCTTAAACTATAGATCTTAACATTATATCTCTTACTTTAACTCTTAAAAAAAATAGTCCACCTTATTGGACATCATTTTCTCATTGAGATTGACATGTCTGCTTTTTCTAATATGCTCGATTTCAAATAGAAAAGATTCTACTAGCACAATTACTGCGATGGCAAATATGATTCTTTTAACTATTCCTTTAACGTCATCCACGTAAAAGGAAAGGACAAAATAATTATTGATTTTCTTTCATAAAACTCTATAAATAGCCTAAACCTCATAATCACTTTTCTAGCAATAAATAAAACCAACCTTCTTACCATCTTCATAATGAATCCCATTATCATAACTCCTCATGTTCCTTTTTTTCTCCACCACAATTTCCAGACCTAATCAAAACCAGAACACTCCATTCCCGTGCCAAAGAATTCATCAGACACTACGCCATCTTAGCAGTCCAAGAACACGGCCTCACAGTTCTTGGTGGCCCTTTGTTCAACTTAGAATACTCTTTCTTTCACCTGCACTCTTTTTTCCCATTTTCCCAATGGTTCAAACCTGTCCTTTACTTGTTATGGTACCTGTTGGATCTGTATACAATCGCCATGGAATTCCCATTACTTAGAACCCTCCAAAAATTAGAAAAATGTGATGAAGATCATCCAGCCCTAATTTTTCTCCAATGGTTTTACCCAAAGACATGGTGGATAACTAAATTTCAATACATGATTGCAAACAACACAAATGCTGCAGTCCCCAGACAACATCTTTGGTCAGTCTTACTTCTCCAACGGAAGGGTATGATTATTTCAGATCACGAGATTCATTATTACCCTACTGTTAAGGATTACTTCACATTTACCCTTTCACTAAAGGGATCAATTAAGCTCTGGCCTGAAGAAGTAATTCAGCAAAAGAGAGAACTTGAAAGAATTCTTGCTCAGGAAAATCAAATAATTCCTCCGTCTGTTTGGATCTCCCCAGAAGATGCTGCACCTTGGGAACAAGTTGAAGCTGACTTTACAGAAGACCTGAATTTTGCCAATATACTCAAATTCCAACAAAGACAAAAATATCATCTTTCACATCTCAGAAATACAGATTACTCTACTCATCATCACCATATCCCAAACATGACTTATTATGCCAGATACAGACAAGCAATGGATAACCTTCACCAATGGCCTCAGCTAACTGTCCCGACAGAACCTACCCAATCTCAGCCAGTTGTCCCGACAGAACCTACTCAATCTCAGCCAGTTGTCCCGACAGAACTTGACCAACACCAACCCAATCTTGACTTATCCCTCTTTCAAGACTCCCAACCTTATCCAACCGACACCCAAATCCAAGAGGAAGCCAGCACATCCCTCATCCAGACCAGCTCACCTGAAGAAGATCAAGATATGGTAGACCCACATTCCACTCCGCCAGAGCCCTCATTCAATGTATGGGAACAACAACTCCATAAGTTCCTCTCTCACGAATACGACACAGATGAAAGCGACCAAGGAGACTCATTTTGACCTACATTGCTGTTTCTATTTTCACAGAAACTAGATCCGTGTTGCTCTATCACATCAAAGAGAGACTGATTACTGCTTTATCTTTATGTCAAGTGTGCTTTATCTTTCTTCATATCTGCTTTTAATCTATCGGCCAAAATTAATGTTAAGACCACAAAATCTTTGTAATTAATAAAGTTAATTTGGCCTCATGTCCAAAGTCCAATTGTTAGCTCAAAAAGTCTTCAAGTCATTGATGTATTGTCGACCATTAGTGCCAAAATGGCTAAGTCTCTAAATCCATGAAATAGGCCTTTATTGACTTTTCTTAATTATCTTACCTAACTTATCACACTTCCGACACAATTTTTTTTTTTATCACACTTACATATCAACATATATTTATTCAAGATTTTGCGACCTATTGTCCCTTATAAAATGATAAAGTAAAACTCATTCTTTTTTTTTTGTTTTACCTCACAAGAATCGAGAAAAATATATACTTGAACATACTTACACATATGCTCCACAGCTATTATCAATTTGTTTCTCTATAAATACATTATTATTGCATCCTTATACAAACTCAAAAATATTCAAAGATTAGGGTGAGCATAACAATGGAGGAAACCTCAGCTCGTCGATTCACAAAAATTTGTGTCTTTTGTGGATCCAACCCTGGGAATACTGAAGAGTTTACAAAAGTTGCAGAAAATCTTGGTAAGGTATTAGCTGAGCAAAATATACATTTAGTATATGGAGGAGGTAACCGAGGGTTAATGGGGTCTGTGGCAAAAGCTGCATACAATAAAAGTAGTCGAGTTTTGGGTATCATTCCAAAACCTCTAGCTATTGAAAATATTGTAGGAAAAACAGTTGGGGATGAGTTACAAGTCTCATCTATGCACGAGCGAATGGCTCAAATGCTTAGGCATGCAGATGCTTTCATAGCTCTACCAGGAGGTTTCGGGACCTTGGAGGAAATTTTTCAAATTGTCTCATGGGCACAATTACAAATCCACCAAAAACCCATTGGTTTGTTAAATGTTAATGGCTTTTACGACGGGTTGATATCTTTTCTTGACTATGCAGCGGGAACACAATTCATCCCACTTCTAGCACGACGGATTCTTATTTCAGCTCCAACTGTTGATCAACTAATTGATCAATTACAGTCTTTTATTCCTCTGTCTAATCCAACATTGCATCAGTTAGATTGGTCCACTCATGACAGTCAGAAGAAGCGCAAAATAGACTTAAATCTCACTCCGTAGCCTCTACTGTATTTTTGTTGCTGCTATTGTTGTTGTTTTCCTTTTCAATAAAAGTTGTTTCAATTGATATCTTCAATACTCTACTTCTCTATATTTTGTCATTGAGAAAATTATCTCAATTTCCTATATGACATGCAAATTATCATTATAAGATATTCAACATCATTCTTGCTAAGCATATTAGTCATAACTTAAAAAAATCTAAATGGTAACATTAAGATCTACAAGGTACCATTATCCACAACAACAACAATCTTAGCAGCTCTTGGATAATGTGTCATCTTCACAAAATCATACAAAATTTAAGGAATATGTCAAACTTTTACACAACAAAACTACAAATACAATCCTAAGGATTTGGCATCTGCTCGGTTCCCTTGACTCGACACTTAAAAGTCTACAGAATCATATCTTAGCTCTGATACCAATAAAAGCTGTCACGCCCCAGACCCAAAAGATCCGACACACGACATCACTTGCATTCATTCACTGCATGTGCACTCATAAATAATATTACACAAAATTTTCAACTTTCATTCAACACAGAAATCCTTAGCAAGTTGCTAGTAAGTTCAACACTAAAATTAACCATAACCTAACATATAAATATAAACTTCTCTTGACAATATTTAAACATTCATTTCAATTTCTTTCAGAATTATAGCAATTGAATTATGACTGGGACAATTATTAAACCGGAGATACGCAGAGTTTTCTCAGAGATTAACACTCTACTACGTCACCAGTAGCAACTTTGTTACCGGGAGCCCAGAATATATCCATTGCAAATTCTTACTTAAAATCATCCAATAACCACACTTTATAAAACTTAAACCAAATCCAATCCACACACAATGAAATAATACATAAGTATTTATTCAATAGGGACAAACCAAATATCCTATCCTACGTGTCCCCAAATGAAACACACAACAACCTAGCAACTTAGGGAACCCAAGGAACAGCAGAAGCCTTGCCAAATCCGCTAAGCACACATGTACCTTATTTACCTGAAATCACCATAAACTATAATGAGTATAAAACTCAGTAAGCATACTAATTTTTCATATATCAAATACAAATACATATATGTACACAATGCATATGTATGATATGCTGTGATCAATCAAAATCATAATCTTATCAAATCACATATCATGTAAGCGCTTACACATTCTTTCAAAACACATAATAGGAATACCATCACTCAACAACTACTTAGTAGGACTTACATATCACATATCACATAATGAGCCAAATGTCACTCGTAGGTGACATACCGTATGAGAGGAATAGTACAAGTGAGGTCTTTAAATCACACATATATAACGCTTATGCCCGAAGGTAAAAGCCAAACCCTCACCCTGATCATCGGTGAGTCCTCTCACATGTACCTATACGCTACCACACGAATGTGATAACTCACTCTTCCTTTAGGTACCAATAGGATCCTCCCTACATACGGAACACATAACATATACCAATCCCAAAGGAAAGGCCACACATAAAGGCTCCACAAATCACATAAAATGCCTACTAAGTTAACAGTGAGTTCAAGTACCCTCAAAATACAAAATATTTCTCATTGACATATTACACTTCAAAAGCTTTCTTTATTAAACACATCTTATTTTGAAAGCTCACTTACAAAAACACATGTATGTCCATGCTCAATGTCAATGCTCACATTCAGAAACATATATTCACATTTCATATCAAAATATACTTTGACATAACATAAACATATTCTTAACCCCATTTACAAAATCATACAAAACAATTATTATGTTTATTGTGATTCCAGTAGTAAGTCTAGTATACTTACCTCTTAATACTTTCAGCTACAAGGCTTAAATCTCCTTAACCTATCAATGGAGATTAATCCTTTCATAAGCCTCACAATTCCCACAAAATACTTTAAATAGCTTACAAAATTATATACAATGCATTTATCACATCAAATTGGTCTAAATATTTGGTTTCTCAAAACCTGTCATTCTGACCACTTACACTTAACAAAAATTTCTAATACATCAAATGATGTCCAATTACTCCGAAATCAGAATATATCATTCTTGACTCATATATACTTCTTATATATGAATATTATATCAAAATTCCTACAAAATCCATTCCATACACACCATCGAATCCAAACTACAAACCTGACAGGATCAAGATACTTACTGAACAGTATTCAATCTCCCAATTTTATAAAATCATATACTAACTCAAATATTATAAAACTACCACATAATTACTCTTGACACATATCTCAGTCCATGATAAATATTTGGCCTCCAAATAACTGCCAAAAGTATTTTAAAACTATTTTATTTCATAACTTTAAAAATCTGTTAATCAAATACTACAATGAGCTGATACACTTTAGAAATTCATAACACTTCAACCACATTGATCCAAATTCTCAATTCCGAGTATATCATATTAGACATATAAAATTATCATATTCCACAAATTCATAATTTTTAAAGATCATTCAGCAGGTCAAAAATTATTTTCCACTGTATCATACTGTTTACACAGGAAATTTCCAGAATTCCAGGGTCATTTTGGTAAATTCACTACAAATTCAATTTCCGAGATTTTCAGTCGATTCAAAGTCTCAGATGATCCTAAACATGTCTAATTTCATATACTTAAAATTAAAAACCAGAATCGAATCACAACAATTTATAAAATTCCTAGATCAAGAGGTTATCCAGCAGAAATTCCATAATTCATCATGATTTATCAAACTATCTTATAGATCATCATCAATTCTCACAACATCAAACGAAATACACATCAAATCCTTAATTATACATATTTTCAGAAATCAAAACTTAAAGAAATTAACTTAATTAACACCAATAAATTGATAATTAGTTGTGATATACCTCTAAAGATCCAAAATTCCAATTTCTTCTTCTTTTTCTTCTTCTTCTTCTCTTTCTCTCTCCTTTATTTCTCTCTTCTCTCTCTAAAAATGGGTAGCTCGACCAAAATGAGAGAATTAGGGTTTTTAAAAGTGTATTTTTATACTAAGTGGTTAATTTTTGGTATTTACGAATTCACCCCCAAAACTTTCAAAGTATAACAATTTGGTCCCTAAAATAATTCCAAAGTCTTGCAAATAAACCCAATACTAATAGTATATCCTTAACCTATAAAAACACTACTAATCACAATATATAAATCAAGGATCACCCACATACAAATAAAATACGTATATTTATATATATAAATATACATATTCTTACCGGTTATGGATACTGGTTACTACACATACATGCCAGAATTAAAATATTTTTATTTAGGCACGATGTTTATACATAAGGAATAATAGCATAAAAAGTTCAGAGGTAATATTTTCTTAGCAGCTCGATGCTTCATAGTTTTTTTGACATCCATTTGTCCCTTCGAGCTTGTATGCCTCTCTGATACACCTGAGAACATTATACCATCCTTCCCAGGTCAGACTGAGAACTCCGTCTATAGGATTCTTTATCTTGAGCATTATCCTCCTTAGCACTAGGTCTCCTACCTCGAAATTTTGGGCCTTGACCCTTTTGTTATAGTACTTGGTTACCGTTTACTGGTAGGCTGTCGCTCAGATCTGAGCTTGGTTCCTAAGCTGCTCTACTGAGTCCAACCTCCCTTTTATCAGCTCATCGTTGATGGCTTCAGAAAAGTTCAGGACTCGGTGAGTTGGGGTCCCTATTTCTATGGGGATTACCACTTCACTCCTAAAAGTCAATGAGAATGGCGTCTCACCAGTGGCTGTCTTACTAGTCGTTCGGAGCGCCCACAGTACTTCTGGTAGCTCCTCTACCCTTGCTTTATTTCTTTTCATCAATTTTTTCTTGAGCAATTTTTTGATTAGTTTGTTGGAAGATTTGACCTGACCGTTGGTTTTAGGGTGTACGGGGGAAGCAAATGACAACTGTACTCCTAGCCGTTCGCAGAAATATTTGAAATTGTCACCGTCCGTCCTCCGGTATTTCAGCAGGGGGGTGGGGGTCCCTCTTTCCTCTACATCTAGCCTCTTCGTGTGGCTGTGTCTTCCCTTGAGGTGGTTCGGCCAAAGATCTATTAGCCTCCTTGCCTTTTTTTATTGACATGTACTTAGCGCTTTGTTGTACGCCACTATGTATCTCGCTATACCACTTTCTGCCAGGTAGTACCAGAATCTATTTAGTCTTAATCCCGTCTTGAGGATGTCCAGAGCAATGGGCTGCTCAAAAGCTCCTAACGCTATCACTTTCTTGTGCAACCTCTAGACGTAGTCCTTTAAACTCTCCCCTTGACCATGCTTGATCTGCTTCAACTGCTCCGGGCTTTTGGTTACCTCGCACGAGCCTAAAAAATGTTGGGTGAAATTTTTAGCTAGCTCATTATAGGTGCAACACTGCGCTACTTCAAACCTTTATACTAGACTAGAGTGGGCCCTTCCAAGTTTACGTGAAAGAGTCAACATATTTGATTCTGCCTTAATCCTGCGATGAATAGCAGGTCAGAGATCTAGTCAATGTAGTGGTTAGGGTCAGTGACTCATTTGTAGATGGGCAAGTTGGGGAGTCAAAAATCACTCGAAAGCTTCATATCTCCCAACTCGTCCGTTAGCGGTGACATTCTCTCCCTTTTCATCTTCTTTACAAGATGCTGATCCTTCTTCTACCTTTCTACCAAGAGGTATTCCAACTTTCCCTCTAAACTATGGATTTTACTTTCTAGGCTTGATTCACCTTATTGGTGCTATCACAGTTCTGCGGACGGCTCTCTTCCTGTTGCAGGCTCAAAATCCCAAAACTCTGCCTCTTCTCTCTTGTGATTGCCTGGCTTGGCCTGTTTATCTCAGCCAAATTATACAGAGTCTCCGATCCATCCCTTCGCTCGATTTATTCTCAAATCTCTTCCCCAGACTCTCTCCCACGATTTCTTGCTTTCATTTGCTTACTCCTAATTAGCTCAGTCATGAGTTGTCTCAGTTCTTCTCTCTCTTCCCTCAGAGTTATCAGTTCTGCCCATATTTTAAGAGGCATAGAGACTTTTATTTGAGGGAGGGGTCGATTTAGGTTTGAGCTTCACTCTCCGACAATGTGATTCCTACTGTCAGATGACCGTTCTACCATAGTCGGTTATTGCCTTCCCAGACAAAGCTTTTTATTTGATTCCTACAGATAGTGCCAAAATTATTGACCTGAAGAAATGATTCCTAGGGCCAACGAGCCTTAAATTTATTTTTGAATGAAAATACAACTTGGGCCTCGTCTTGATGGGAGTGATCAGCGTGGGCTTTTTATTTTGTTACGAGCTGTGAAAAGCTTACAAAAAATACAGACACAAACTTAATGACAGTTTCGTCGGGGTGGGTTCTAATGGAGACTCTCTTTGATACGAAAGAAGTAAAAATATGCTCAGAATGAGAGGAAGAAAACATTTTTTGTGTTAATTTTTTTGCTATTTGTGCATCATCTCTCTTAATATCTTTATTTTCTTCCTATAGTACTAGCATTTCAAGGGTCTTTTTGGGTTTTTTCCTTTGCTATACTGTTGAATTATGCCGAATATCCTTTACTGCGCATCTAACACGCGTCAAATATCTTTCTGCTGTACTTCTGATAAACGCTAAATATCCTTCTTTAGATCTTGCTCCTACTGTATGTTAGGTTCCCTTTTAACGTGTTAAGCATATTCCTTGGGTTTGTCTCTACAAGGCTAGATTCGAGTGACTCAGGTAAGATTTTTGATGGCATCTCCACTATCGGTTTGGTTGTGACTCTGAAATTTTAAGAGTGAGCCTCTTATTGATTGTGTTGATTGTACCTGATCAGCCAATCTGGTAGATAGTTAACCCTGACTTCTTCGTTAATTGTGCAGGCATCGGGACAATCTGACCTGATTAGTACGTAGGCGGGGAGCGTGGTTGTATTCGGGTCGGCCTAACCAAATAGGTATTTTTGATTATCAATTAGATCATTTTATATCCGAGTTGGTTCTTCACCATTTGGTTTGGTCAAGATTGAAACCTATTAGGTGCTACTCTGGTCCCGTTTTTGAATTGAACTCGTCCCTCAAGCAACGGTGGGCCTTTGAGGAGGATTGTTTTTTGAAGATAACATCTGACTGAGCTCTCGAGGTGCGGCCTTTGTCGAGTTTGGGGGCCTTAGGCTCAAAAAAGGGGATTTTCTGGGGGAAACAATTATAATTCTAAATCTAATTTTTAATGCAATTATATTAAATAATATAATTCCAATTCTAATCCAATTTCAATTATGTTATATGTCGTAATTCTAATTCTAATTTCTGTTTTAATTACGTTATCATAATTTTAAATTCAATTTTAATTTTAATTATGTTAAATGTCATAATTTCAAATCTAACTTTAATTTCAATTATATTAAATGTTATAATTATAATTTCAATTTTGATAGTTAAATGTTATAATTTCAAATCTAATTTCAATTATGTTAAATATTTTAATTCTAATTCCAATTCTAATTTTATTTACATTAAGTGTTATAATTCTAATTTTAATTGTGTTAAATGTTATAATTTCAAGTCTAATTTCAATTTCAATTACATTAAATGTTATCCTTCTAAATCTAATTTTATTTTCAATTTTAATTGCGTTAAATGTTAATTTTCAATTACAATTACAATTTTAATTATGTTAAATGTTATACTTCCAAATCTAATCTCAATTACATTGAATATTAAATATTCTAATTCCAATTTCAATTACGTTAAATGTTATAATTTTATTTTTAATTTCAATTACAATCATTAGTCCATTTGAATTAATTTTATTTTTTATTATTAAATTGTATGAGTGACGTCAAACCAACCCTAAACTTTTTGATGTGAGCTAAAAATAAATGTAAAAAAAATTAACTCATATTTTATTTTTCTCTAATTAGTGTATATCTATATTTAGATAGTTTAGATGGTTAGTTTTAGCAAACCATGAGCTTAATGAAAACTCGTATAGAGATAAAAGTATTCAATGAGGACTAGATACTGAACAGACTCACGAGGACTTCTAATAGACATATCATAAAGCCATTAATGGAAGGTCTTTCGAGTTGAGTAGTATTTGTGATCCTTTGACCTGAGTGCCACGGTGGGCTTGTGAGCGATCTACCATATTTTGGTTCCACACATATTAGAAACCTTTTATAGTTCGACCTCTAGGTATGGTTTGATGTTCATGGAGTCTGGTGTGCATAGATATAGGATTCGTCAGCTCATATGAGTGAGTTGTATATCCTGATACTCTGAGATTGTATTTCAGAAAATCTTGTGACCATAAGCATAAATCAAGAAAAATCTATATTCTGAAGGGATAAACAATATCATAAAAGTATTTGTGGATATTATTTATGAAAATATAAATCTAGAGATAAGTTCACGATTGAGTAAATAGAGATTTGATGGTGATGATCTATATCTTTGCTCTCCAGGATATAAATGACAAAATGATTATATGAATATGCTATAACCTCAGCTTGCATGGTCTAACGAGTTGCTTTGTAATATCCGTAAAGTATATATGGGGCATCATTCAAGGACATATAGAGTCATTCCATATGACAAATTGGGCATGGACCTATAGAGTCTCATAATATGAAGTGTACTCGTTGCACACTAGAGTAGCGGTCTGGATCAAGTAATTTGATCAAGTAAATTCTAGCAAAATAGAATAATTATTTTGGGATCCCTCAGGATGTGCATTTGTTAAGATTTAATTGTTAAGTACATCACTTAATTAGTTAATAAGAGTTGTTAATCAATAGAATGTTGACAAATGGTATAATTTGGTCCATGACTTGTTTTTACCTTCAATTTACTATTTAACCGTAGTAGTGAAAATATGTAAGGTAAAAACTAATTATTCAAAATTGTTTAGAATAATTAAAATTTATATTATTAGATAATATTAAAATTAGTTAATCATGACAATTGTATTTTTTTATATAAAAAGGGCTTAGATGTTGGTCATTTAATTACCTAATTAATTAAAGTAAATATATGTGTTTGGTAAAGATTAATTTAAGTAGCCATATTTTAGTGCTTAATAAATTTAATTGAATAGGAGACCAACAATAATGATGGTGGGGAGAGCACTTGATTTTGCTTAGCTATCATTTGGAAAAACATGAATTGAATGAAATGAATTCATTCTTGGAGGAGGATTTATTTGGCCAAGGTGAGAGAGGTAAGAGAGGGAAGAGAGAGTTTTTGGTCTTTGTTCTTTCAAGTGTTGAAAAATATAAAAATATTCTCATCATCTTTTTCTTTCATGGTGGCTCAAAATAAATAAAAGAAAATGAAGAAATAGATATTTATTTTAGACAAGAGTTGTTCAAAAATAATTATTCTATGAAAATTGTTTCCAATAATCATACAAGAGTTATATGTAAAAATATACCATCTTTATTTAGAAACAAATATTTGTATTCAAAGTGTTTGAATACATGTTGCTTGAAATTTTAAATGAAAGTTACTTTTCTAGTTCCATAATTTTACCAAACTATAATGGACTAAAATTATACAAGAATACACTTCAAGGTGAGCTCTTTACTTAAATTATTAGAGAATTTGAAGATTTTGTACAACTACCTTTATTAGATAAGTGTTCTTTACATTTTATTTTAGCAAAATTATTCATAATATATAAATCTTGTATAATAATTATACATGAGCATATATGTGATATATGTGTTTATATGTTATAAATAAGTGTATTTTGTGAACATGCTTTTGCTGTGTATAATAAATTTTAAAATTATATGTACACTCGTATATCACACACTTAATTTAACAAATGGTATCATGCTAAATTGAGTATGTGGTAATTCTTGTTGTTAAATGTGTTTAATATGGTGATGTTGTATATTTAAACAATTTGATGATGTTTAAATTTGAACATAGTGATGTTTGATGTTTAAATATGATGATGAATACATTGTGGTATTCTTGAATATGATAGTATTAGAATTGAAGCATAATGAATACACAATGTGGTATTTGACGTGTCTATTGCTAATTGGTAATATACAATTACCATATTAATAAGAAGTAGAAAGTTAACAACTCCTAAGAAGTGATTGTCATTGATTGGTTATACATTATTTGGAATATAAATTTTGTATATGTATATATAGCATTGCTTAAATTAAATTGTTGTAATTTTTTTTTTTTTACTAAATGCCCACAAGAGTCAATTTTTATTGATTATTCTTAAATTTTATGAAGAAATAATTGTAAAATTTATTTGACATTAAAAATAATTATATGAGTATTTATTAAAAACTAATAGTTTTAGAATAATTTAACTTAATATGATATATTAGTAATTAAGGCCAATTTATAAACTAAAATTTTAAATTTTAAATTTTAATAGAAGCAAATTTGAGATCACTCATTAGGTGAAACCAATCAAAAATTAAATCATATGATAAGCAATTTGATTCAATCAATCAAAATATAATGAGTGTTTATAAATTTAATTAAAAAAATACTCTTGATATTTTTTAAAGAACAAACACTTTTACTTAAATATATAAAAAACTATTTTTTTTTTATAATTACTAAAGTTTCTCGATTAGTTAGTCCATGTTATTATATTTTAGTTTTAAATAAGCACATTTTCATAGAGAAAATATTGTAGAATTTGTTTAGTATTAAGAATTTTTTATGAGCATTTAGTAAAAATTATTTTTTAATAATAATTTAATTTAGTGAGGTTATATTAGAAATTAAGACAAGTTTATAACATAAAAATTAAAGTTATAGATTTTAGTGGTGGGTTTATTGAAAAAGTAGATTTGTTGAGTATTTTGATGGATTCAATTAACCTCACTATTTTAGAAAATTATAATAACCATTGGATAGAAAGGTAAGCAATTAATCACTCATTTTTTAGATATTTTTTTTAATGATATGAATTAATTAAGATATTTAAAAATTATATAACGATTGATTGTGCAATTCAACTAAGCTGATTTTTTTTTTATATTTTAAATATAAAATGCATTACACAACCTGAAAATCTTCAACCAAATTTGTAAAGGCAATCTCTTCAATTCTTGGGGGTTTTCTCATTTTTGTTTTTGTTTCTTAATTTATTTCGCCTTTGGAATACTTTAATTGTACTCCTTTTTTCTCTAATTAATAATTTATCTCTCTAAAGGCTTTTTCAGATGATTTTCTTTTTAAGCAAATATTTTAAGTTTTATTTATTTAATTATTTAAGGTGAAATTAATGTAGTTCGATCTATTTACCAACTTATGAAGTTTGAAAAAGGAAAAAAATTGTTAATTCTCTCTGTACTTTCTCTTCGTAAATCTCGTATAAATAATTATATTTATACCTCTACATGTGATATGTACATAAAAGTTGCTCCAATTATTAATGAATTGATTTTATAAAATAAATATAAAATTATATATAATGACTTAAATAATTACATATTATTTAGCTAATAATATAATTTTTGTCAAACTCTTTTTGGTGCTTATATTTTGAAAAGACAACTATTTATTGCGAGAAAAAAATTAAATTGTAAGAAACCAAAAATCATTAACATTTTTTTTTTATATAGAGTTTGTTGTGGATTATCTTGATATACAAAATCTTAAACTTTCAAAGTATTTAATAAAATTTTAATGACTTTTAACATTTAAATAAAGAAATAAATATTATAAAAAATTTAAATGTTTTATTAAAAAAAAGATGTATAATTTTCAATAGTAAAAATTATATTGAATATGAAAATAAGTTTTAGATATGATAATTTCTTTTATTACTTTCAAAATTCATCTATAAAAAGATTCATACTCATAATGTATTGCTACCAATATAAATTCTTAATTTTCTATTTATTTAAATTTAATATTAATTAGAAATTATGAGCTCACGATTATTTAGAATTTGTGAGTTTTAGTATCTATTAATTACTATGTATTAAGTCATTGATATTATTATTAATATGATATATAAACTAAAGCCTACTAAAAGTACTAAATGATATAGTTGACTTAATGTTTTTTTTTTATCTAACTATATTTAAGTTTTCTTTTTGAAAGTATTTTGATTAGAAAAACAAGAAGTATTTAGGTTTTAAATACTAAAAATTATATTTTGTTATTTAAAAATATTTATTAAAATGTTAAAAACAAAAATATACTAAGAGATAAAAATACATTTATTAAAATATTAAAACGCCAAAAATACAAAAAGTCACCTGCACTAAAAACTAAATATCCGTGTCTTTTGAAGTATTTTATTCAATTTAAATTTAAAATATGAAACTACCTTTAAAAATAAAAATGCACATTGTTTTTGTTAGTATTTTATAATAAAAAAGTAATAGAATTAGGACGGGGCAAAATTTTCGTACTCTTATTGACTTGACTAGCACGTTCTAAAATTTTTGAGTCAGAATTGAAATTATAAAATTTAATATAATTAAAATTATAATGAGAATTAGAATTAAAATTATAAAATTTAATGAAATTGGAATTAAAATTATAAAATTTCATATTTCATGATAAAAGTAATATGTCTTGATCGGGTCAAGTCGGTTTCGAAAAATTCCTGAACTGATTCAGAAATTTCACGAAATGAGAAATTAAAAGAATTAAGACTTTTTTAAAATAAAGAGAATGCAAAACATAATATTATAAAATTTAGAATTGAAATTTGAATTATAAAATTTAATAGAATTGGAATTGTAATGGGAATTAGAATTGAAATTATAAAATTTAATAGAATTAGAATTATAAAATTTTACCTTTCATGATAAAAATAATACCATGTTCCATGTTAAGCATGAATTAATTTACTCAAAAAATATTCTAATATTATATTATTTGAGTCAATCGAGGCTTACTATAGAGTATTTGTAGAGAATGATGATTAAAAATCATATTTGAGTATAGTTTTGAATTGAGATCAATAAAGATAAAACACATGATTAAGAAAGCACGGGACAAATGAGAAAGGGATAGAAATAGGAAGTCGAAAGTAAAGAGAGACTTAGGATGCAACAAAAGAGAAATCCAGGGTTTGGAGTCGCAACCCTAAGCAAGCTAAGCCGCAACCTTGATCTTAGTAGTGGTTGGGCACCATGGCCCAGCCTAGGCTAGGCCAAGGCACCCGACCTGGACCGCGGGGGCGCCACGGCGCCAAAGTTCAAATTTTAAGGCTTTGTTTTTATTTCTAAGTTGGTTTAGGATTCTTTCATGCTTGGACTTCTAATCCAAGTCAATTTAAGATTTCTTGAAATGTCTTAGAGCCTATATAAACCCTTATTATGTCTTAAGGTTGAGTATGCATCAAAAAGAGTAAAAATATAGAACTTAAGGAGCACTTGAGTGTTTAGTGCATGAAATGATGCTATTATAGACCCTTGGAGAGCTCATTCTATTGCGTATTCTTGAATATCTCTTGAGTGATTCATTGTAATTAATGAATAATAAAAAAAGCTAGAATTCTTGATCTATCATGGACATAGCCAAGAATGAGCACTTTACTAATATATTCTTATATGGCATAGAGTTTTTAACAATGACTGATGTTAAAGTCTTGTTAAACTCAAGAGAATTAGGGAAAAGATCAAAGTCTACTAATACTATAACAGTCTTGACCGCAAGGGGAATGGTTGAGAATAGAGTTGGGAAAAACAATCATTCAAAATTAAAATTAAAAGGCAAATCCAAGAGGGAGTATTGTTGTAAGAAAGAATGAAACTTAATAAAGGATTGTCCAAAGAGAAATTTCATAAAGAATGAAAAGAAAAAGGAAGGTGATGCTATAATAGTTTATAGAGAGGACTATGATATTGTAAAAATCTTGGTAGCTTTAGATAAAAAGAATATTGGTGAGTGGAGACTTGATTCTAGATGTACTTTCATATATGTTCTGATAGATCTTTATTTATCAATTATTGATCTATTAATAGTGAAAAAATGTTAATGGATAATGATATAGCTTGTAAAGTCACTGGAGTTAATAGTATAAGATTAAGACTACATGACGAAAAAGTTAGGGAGTTATTAAGTGTAAGACATATTTCTGATCTCAAAAGGAAGTTAGTATCTCTGAGTATGCTAGATCAAATGGGATGTTCATTTAAAACTAAAAAATGAATATTGAAAGTGATTAAAGGGTCTATGGTTATAATGAAGGGTGAGAACCATAAAGGGTTATATGTATTGAATGAGAATGCTTTGTGAGGTTCAACATTTGTTATGTTGATATTGAGGTGATACGAACTAAGAAGTAGTATTGGAGATTAGCTCACCAAGGTGAAAGAGGTCTAAAAAAATTATATAAGGGTGTTATTGCCAAAAATAAGTTTAAGTCACTTGAATTTTGTGTCATTGTGTACTTGCAAAAGGTCATAGAGTCAAGTATAACATAGAAGAACACAACACCAAAGCCACCCTAGACAAAATACAATTAGATTTTTAGAAACCTAAGTCACTGTCTTTAGTTAAGTTAAGTTAAGTTAAGTCTATGCAAAGACTTAATTAGAATCATTTTTATATAATTGAGCATGTGATATGGAGAGAAAAGATATAAAAAGCATCTTAGTGATTTTGAATCATGGAGGAGATTTTGGAGATTGGTGATTACAAATCACATTTGAGTACATGTGATTTTAATTGAAGACCAATGAGGAGATGACACATGATCAAGAAAGTGTCGAATGGACAAGAAAATGATGAAAATAAAAAGTCAAAAGTAAGGAAAGACTCGAAACACGACAAATAAGAAATCTAGGGCTTAAGGCCGTGACCCTAAGCAAGCCAGGCCGTAGCCTCTGCCTTGACAATGGCTGGGCGCCACGACTTATTTCGTGGTGGCGCAGTGGAGGAGGCCCGTGGTGCCACATCATTGTAGTTTAACTTTTTTAGGGTTTGTTTCCATTTCTAAGCTAGTTAAGATTCATTTGCACGTAGACTTTTAATCAAAGTCAATTTATGATTTCTTAAGACATCTAAGAGACTATATAAACCCTTATTATATCTTAGTGTTGAGTATGCATTAAGAAGAATAAAAATAGAGAGTTTAGAAAATACTTGAGTGCTTAGTACATGAGAGAGTGCTATTATAGATAATTGGAGAGCTTGTTCTATTATATATTCGTTGCAAATCTCTTGAGAAATTTGTTGTAATTACTAAGTAATAAAAGAAGTTATGATCTTTGATTTATTATATTTGTAGACAGTTTGTCTAAACATGTAAATTTTTGTACTTTATGTATGTGATTGTGATTGATTTTTTTTTTCTATTTTAATTGTGTGATTTATTATAATTTGTGAATATTTGTGGGTGATTCTTTTGCAAAATTCCAACAGTCTCATTCCATGAAACAAAGTACTTTACTGTGTGAAATCCTTATATTCAGATCGGAGATGATCAGGGGAGAACAAAAGAGAAAACAGAAGAACCCATTCAGTTTAAAGTGATGATTATATGCTATATCTTCATTATAAAAGAAGGGAATTAGAAAAAGAAAAAAGAAAAAGAAAGATAGGAAAAGAAACTAAAGAAACAACTATTCAAACCTTTTTCACTATTTTCTAAATTTCGTCAAGAGCAAACCCCTTAAGATCACTCTTCTTTTCCTTTTCTTCTTCAAACTTTTTTTATTTTATTTTATTTCAAATTTCTCTTTTCCAACAATACCCAACCATCTTTCTTGTTTATATATAACAAACAAGCAAATTAGGTGACAACACGGAAGTAATTATCCCATGTGGCCCCAAGAAAAAGAAAAGAGTGATTCTATTGGTGGGATCCAAAACAATGACATTGGCATCAAATGGGAAAAAATTTGGCTTGAAATCTTGCTGTAATTTTCTTTTCATGATTCCAGAACATATAAGATAATTTTCTCTTTTACTGTGGATATATATATATTCATTTATATAAATAAGTGAACCCACCATAATGGCTCGTAGGCGTGCAAAATATTTTATTGGCATTGAGTTCTTGAGTAGTAATTTTTGGTTTTTGTTCAAAATTTTTCTCCGTAAGGTAATTCCCATTTGCCTTCTTTCCTTAACCAGCAAAATTAAAAGAATGGAATGAATGAATTGATATTCTTAGCATATTTCTTCCCTTATGTTTGTAGGTACATGATATTTTTTTTTATTTGTATTCACAATTATCCATATATTTAGGCTGTCTCGCATAAGAAAATAATGTCTGAACCATCCGGCGGAATCGAAGTGGAACTTATCCGGTGGCTTACCGGCGAAGGCCTGCCATCAGCACCCGAAGAAAGCTCAAGCAAAAACCAAGGCAAGTCATTAACTCTTCCTGCTTCATGATCTCTATTATTGCCATAAAACGTTGATATACAAAATAATTTGAGCTTCTGGCTAGCTGGAAACAGTAATTAGCCTCTTTAACCAGCAAATCTTGTTTTTAATTAGTCATTAAAATAAAAAATCTTTGACCCAGTAATGTAAAAAATTACATAATCACTGCATTGGAATTTACTAGCTTTTGTCTTTTAACAATTTTTTGTACAAAATGTTTATGATTTTTCAAATTTTTTTTTTCTTTTTAAGAAAATGTATTCAGTTGCGTTTGCACTTTGTTATTTATTAGACTGACTACAAGGAAGTTTTAAAATTTACTAGCCAACGAAAATCGTTTAGCAAAACTAATTAATTCGGCAAAGTTCTTAAGGCACATATTGGAGGAGGTTCTTGATACTTGATACTGAAGATCCAAGAAATAATAAGAATCCAACTGCTTGCATTGTAACGAAAAAGTTGAAGTGGTGTATGGTATCAGAATGACTTTGCTATTTTTGGCAGATGAAAAGGATAACGAATATATTCACAACCTGCTGCTGTACAGAGCTGTGGACAGTGGCGATTTGGAAGCTACAATAAGTTTCCTTGATCTTCACCCCGATGCGCTAACCGCAAGCCTCTCTCCGGACGGAGATACAGCTCTGCACATTGCGGTTCTGGCCGGACACGTAAAGGTTGTCGAAGAATTGGTGGAACTGATGGACGAAGAAGAGCTGGCGTTGAAGAACAAGAATGGTGCCACGGCTCTTAACTTTGCAGCCACCGGTGGAATCACAAAAATTGCCGAGTATTTGGTGAGGAAGAACCGGGAAATGATCAGCATTCCGAACCAGCATGGCAACATCCCAGTTGTCGTGGCGTCTCTTTATGGGCATAAAGAGATGGTTCGGTATCTTTATTCTGTGACTCCAATGGTGGAGCTGGATCCCGAGAGAAGCAAGAATGGAGCTATGCTTCTCACTACTTGTATTATGGATGATCTCTGTGGTAAGTGCTAACAAATTTCTTCATCTCTTTTGGGTTTAGTCCAACGATTTTGTTTTGTATTTTTTTTTTTGAAATTACTCAAAAGCTATCCTACGTACTCTTTCTGAACAAATTCTAAACTAATCGTAAGGGATTTGGTCACTCTACCGTGCTGTATATACTCTCAAATTGTTTGCAGTTTCTATATATAAGTGATTGTTCATACAGATATTGCTTTGGATCTGCTCCAACACTATAGACAATTGGCTTATGCCCAAGATAATGATGGAGATACAGCCCTTGGTATGTTGGCCCAGAAACCTTCTGCATTTCCAAGTGGAACTCAACTGGCACTTTGGCAGCAATGGGTATATTCATGTACGTCACTTTCTTTTATATTTCATAACCAAACTACTCTCTTTATTTATACATATATATTGGCCTTGTTCAGGGTTTCAACTTTAACATGTTGGCCCTCTCATAATTTAGAGTTTGACCCCCACAAAGTTTTAACCTTAACATTATTAGTCCCCTCACAATACCAACTCTAGCTCCATCACTGCTTATTGCTTAAGATGTATTTTCTAATGAAAGATTGTTCATTCATGTTGTTAGTTGACAATTTACAAAATAGGCCCACAGCATTATAGGTCTTTTTTTTTTGCCCCTATCCAAATTTTAAAACTAAAACTAGGTAAAACACAAAAATTAGGCCCAAAATTATATCTTAATGTCATACTAATCACATTAAATAGTAAGTTTGGCTCACAATCAAATGTAAATATAAAAGAAAGGGATTTGGATCCTCTATTAAGTTAAGTTTTTATCTAACCTTTTATTAGCATGTGATTGATGAAAAATAATGATTACTAAAAACAGATATAATAAAAGAATGGATCTTGACTACTCATAATTTTTTATTAATACGTGTCAAATTTTTTTAAAAAATTTAAGTCAATCTTAATTTAAGAGAGGATCTTAATTCAAAAGAAAGACTTAATACTCGTAATTAAAACACAAATCCTTTAATTAAAATGAGGGGTGAAATTACATAGAGAATAAAGATGGTTTTATAAGAATTATTTTTTAACTTTAATATTTTGGCTCCACATAATATATTTTTTTAATTGCATGTATTTTAAATCATACCCTTTTCATTCTGTTGTGACAAGTGTTCGAATCCCAAATTTTTTAATTTTATTCTAGAGATTTTACTAATTCAACTAACACACACTAAAAAAAAGTATGGGGTTAGTAGTCTCAAATAGAGTATACGTACTAAATGATCCCTTTCTTTAAGGTACTTATATTCATCATCATCGTGCCTACAACAACAATGGAGACATTGAGAGACCCCATAACGGCTCAGCTGAGTGTAGAAGTGTGATCACCCGAGGTATATTTTTGGACATTATTAGAGTTTCTTTCTATATTCTTCTTCTTCTTCTTTTTTGAAATATTAGAGCTTGAAACAAAAGATTATCAGAAAGTAAATCAGATGGGGTTTACCCTTAATAATTATGAAGCTATTTATTTGATTTGTGTTCAATATGTGACCTCAAAATTTATTTTTAATTAATTCGCACGCAGCATGGAATCATTTGCGGGACATGGTTCTGAAAATCCTCAAACTTTTTGGTAAGTAATATCGCAAATTTACTTTGGATTTAAAGTTAAAGCTGTTGGAGAATTTTACTGACATTAATCACGTAGAATTAATCAAGTTATCTATCATTTGTGTAATAAAAGAGGACTCTTGATCCCGACTAATAAAAGCCTAATGGTAAACATAGCTGATTAAATCACATGTTTAACAAACTTGTTACATTTGCTTTACTTACAGTTCAACGTATCATGGCCATCTACGAGTTAAAGTTGACCCATTATCAATCGCAAGAGCTCTTAAGTTGCATCTGTCGAGAAATCTCAACAATGGGAGAATCCCAATTTGAGAAAGTTGAGATTAAGAAAATAGTATTTAAAGCTGTTAAGTATGGAATTGTTGAGTTCATCACAGAGATTATGAAATATTACCCTAATATTATACGGTGCTACGATGATCATGATCGCCATATATTTTTATATGCAACCCTGCAACGCCAAGAAAATATTTTTAGCCTTATATACACAATGGGTGCAAAGAAGAACTCGATGATAACTTCTTGGGATAAAGATCGCAACAATATTTTGCATCAAGCTGCATTTTTAGCACCATCCTCTCAGCTTGATCGCGTCTCGGGAGCAGCTTTGCA
The DNA here is from genome assembly GCA_946807835.1 of Ailanthus altissimus. Lineage (NCBI taxonomy): Eukaryota > Viridiplantae > Streptophyta > Magnoliopsida > Sapindales > Simaroubaceae > Ailanthus > Ailanthus altissimus. The sequence goes on along the minus strand of OX327706.1, from coordinate 11,237,959 downwards.
AATGCAGAGAGAGCTGCAATGGTTTAAGGTACGTGATGAATTAAATTTCTGGATTATGTTAAATGTGTTTTCTTAGAGTACACGTCGAAAAAGACTTTTAATATAGTAAATTAGGTTGAGATTGATAGAAATTTTTGGTATTTGATATGTGCATTGAAAATAGGGTAGAAACATAAGATAATTGTCAGTTTTGATCAAAATCTTGCCATTTCTGAAACTCTCCAACCAGAAGAGTCTCTTGAAGATATCTTCATTGGATCACTTGTATCATTTCGAGGAGACAATTTTATGTACTCTATTGCATTGCATCTTTATTAATGAATTTGATGGAGGTGGCAGTGCCACATAATGCGCCATCATTAAACAATGATGTTAAGATGCCCGTCGTGGTTTTTATGGCACTTGGCCCTCTTGGCATTTTTGGTAAAGCGTTTGATCACTGAAGACAACAGTTTCTTTGTTGATGATTTTCGGCTACATGCTGATGACATGGCATTCTTGAAATTATGCTTTGATTTATCATTTTATTAATTTTATTAATAATTTTTTTAAATTAAAAATATATGTAAACTTTTTAGATTGTGTTACGTGCACTTAATGTATAAATATGACCTTATCCCTTAGAAATGTTATTTAAAAAAGAAAAAAGAACAAAGAACTTGGGATTCAACTATCATTACCTAAAAAGAAGACGTCAATCCTAAATTGGATGACCTACTTGGCTATAAAGTTTCCTAATTTTCCTTTGCTATTTTTATCACAGAAAGTGGAGAGTCTTGTACTACCCAAGTACAAGGAAATGTTAAATGAAGAGAAGAAAACACCTCGCGCTTTATTCAGTGAGAAGCATAGGGAACTAGTAGAAGAAGGCGAAAAATGGATGAAAACAACTGCAGAATCTAGCACAGTTGTGGCGGCTCTTGTTGCTACAATTATGTTTGCAGTAGCATTCTCTGTGCCCGGTGGCTACGATAAACAAACAGGCAGTCCTTTATATATACAACAAAATGCCTTCATGGTTTTTATTGTATCTGATTCAATGTCTCTATTCTCGTCTTGCACGTCCGTACTGACGTTCTTGGGAATCCTTACATCAAGATATAGAGAAGAAGATTTTCTCAAATATTTGCCGATGCAACTGATAATAGGCCTTTCTTCACTCTTCTTCTCCATTGCAACGATGATGGTAACTTTTGGGGTAGCGCTAGTAATTATTCTTCGGGAACGAATATCATGGGTTTATGTTCCCGTTGTTCTGCTTGCTAGTCTTCCTGTTACCCTTTTTGCTCTGCTGCAATTTCCTCTCCTTGTCGAGATTTTCTATTCAACATTTGGACCCGGCATCTTTCACAAGCCAAAGAAAAGGAGTTGGATTGGCACAGCGTAATTTAATGATTACACGTATTAGTTAATAAAGACAGTTTACGCTCCTTTCATTGCATTGTATTCTTTATTAAATTAATGCCACTTATGTATTGAATTTTTTTATGATGATTTGTTAAAAGATATATATGACAAACAAAAATTTAATGAAGGGTCTTATGATACATTGAGACTATTCAAATTTTTTCTTACTAGCTATTGCTTACTTTCATTATTTCTTATTTAAGTTGTGTTAAAAGGAAATGATTGGATACTGCATATTGGCTTTATTATTTCTACAAAATTCACTGTTGGAAATTTTGGGTTTTGATGCTGCTGGTCTTCAAAATTAACATGATACACTCATTTAAATCTGCACCGTATACTCGTTTAAATAAGTTAAATATCTCGACCGATTTTAATCCCACTAATCCCTGTGGCCTTAGATGCTAAACTCAATCCTTGTTAGCTCCAAGTAAGAGCTAAAACACTTACAAGAAAAGAGAGGAGAAAAGAAAAACAACACACATACAATATGTTTTTAAAAATGCTTTGTTTTATTATTACTCGAGAATTCAAATCTTCAAAAAATTGAGCGATGATGAGCCTTCTTGGGGCCTCACTTATCTATATTAAAATTAATTGTTAGTGTTAAAAATTGGTGATTCAACAATTTTGTATAGGTAAGAATTGAGATAAATATCAAGAGAGTTATTATGAAGTCAAGTACGTATTGAGTGTACAAGGGAGGAGCAAATTGAAAAGTAAGTTCATAGCGAGCACTGTGCACGCGGCAACGGGGTACTGTTCACGCGTGGATACTGTTTACGCAGTTACTATTTACACGGCAACTTTAGGATATTTCCTGTTTTGGCTCAATTAACTTTTTAAGTGGGATTAAGACTTTTACAAGTAAGGACTCTTATTCCAACTAGGTTTAGGGTTTTTAAGGTGTTTTATTTATTATATAAACCTTTCTAAACCTTAAGCATCTAAAGTTTCAAGATGTAACCATAAGAGAGAATAGAGGAGTTAGGTAGGCACTAAGTGCGTGGTGCACTAGGGTGTAACATTTGGGGAGTATTTTCTTTAGGTTCTTGAGTGAATAAAAGAAACACCATAGATCCTTTTAGCTTAGATGCTCGGGCTATTCTTGTGTTCATTGTAAACATCTCTTATGAGGAGATACTAAGAGGTTTTAGGGAGTCATAGTGATCAAGGGTAGATACTTAGAGGTTTCTATGGGAGATACTAAGGGGTCTTGTGGGATCATTGATGATGTGAGAAGATGCTTAGTGATCTATTTTAATAATAAGAAGTTGAATCATGGATCCTCCATGGACGTAGGTAATTTTGGGCCGAACTACATATATCTTGTGTCTTATTGATTGGTTTGTTTTCTTTATCTTTATTGGTGTATTAATCTTATATGTTCTTATTTATAGTATGAGTTATGATTTTTTGCTGCGCATAGAATAAAAGGGGTATCAAGGCTGTGGCTTAATTGATGCCATAGGAGTGTCAAATTTAAGTGTATGGCTTGATATCCGCAACAGTTAGGACTAGGGATTTATATAAGCAAATAACGATTTGACGTCTGATGAAATATGTTATGACGCCATGAGATATTTTGCAGGATGTTCCTCTTTTAAATGCTTCCTTACTTAGAGCCTAAGTCATAGATTGAACCTACAATTAAACCACATTCTGTTAGCTCTTCTTCAACATTCCACAAGCTTTTCTCTATATAGCCTATGGAATTAGAGGTTTTGGCACATTAATAAAGAAAATTTGAATATGGTTGTTGAAAGTAATAAATAAGTAATAAACTCAAAGTATATAATGCACCAATCAAACAATCAAGAAAACTAAAAAGAGAAAGTAGAAGTAAAACACATACAGAATTTATGTGGTTCGGCAACTTATCTATGTTCACAATAGATTAAGATTATACTCTTTCATTATTTGAATCACAAGGCACTCACAAAGTATGTCTTTTATAAAAAAAAAAACTCAAGAACTCATAAAGAATACAATTCTCTCTTGCAAACTAGGGGTTTCTCTCACTAAGAATCACAAAGAATGTCATAACCACAAAGATATGTTTATAAGTCAATAGATAGCCTTTATATAGGCTTTAGAACGACCTAAGTTAATGCTAAATATATGAGAGTCATATTAGGGAGTCCAGGTAGATTTAGGGGATACTACAAAATGGGAAACACTTTTCCCGCACCAATGCCTCTAGGAAGCTAGCGTCGTGGCGCTACCTCAATCACCCTCAGCACCGCGATGTTGTAGCCTCGGCCTACGAGCATTGCGGCACTGCATCTTGGCGCCACGGTGCCCAGGCCTGGGCAGTGACACTTTCTCATTTTGCCTCATTTCGTGTCCGTTTTGCTTCCTCGCTCACCCAACGCACTTGACTTGTTTCCCAAATAATATTACAATAATTTTTAATCAACTTTCTTACAATGTTGTTACAAAATTGATTAGTACTTAAAATTTAAAAAAAAAAGAGAAAAAAATTTGATATAAACTCGTTTTGGCTACTATACACCAACTCTTGCTTGGCACAGCTTAGTGAAGGCAAAAAGAAGATTAATCCAAGAGAGACCCTAATATTATATAGAGATTTAGAGAAAATAAAAAATATGAAGGAAAAATGTTGCATTACTTATATTTTTATTAATGAATTTTTGAGTATTTATAAAGTTTACGACAAACCAAAATAGGAAAATAAACCTAATAGCAATAAATCAAAATAGGAAAAAGATAAACTTAAAAAGAAAAATAGACCTAATAGGTAAGAAACCAAAAATGATCATTATTAAAATAAATTAATTTAAATTAAACTAATTTTTTTTATTTTCTTCCTTTCTCTCTAAATCTCTATATTAAGTGTGTCGTGCAGTTTAAACATACTACCAAAAAATATTTGAATTATAAAGTTTATTAATAGTATAATAACTTAATCTTTCTCACTACTATCAACATTATCCTATCATAAAGAAGTGACTCAATTAAGAAAGATATAAAATTGATAATGCTACATGACAATAAACGGCTTATACCCCTATACACCTACTTCTTGAAATCTCTAATCACATAAGAGAAGTAACATTACTCTAGCCTTGTATTCTAAGTATAGTGCCCTAACCCTTGGCTTTGAATTACTAATCTCTTATTTAGTTATTTTTGTTAGGTGATTGATCAAATTCAATTCCGACCTTATAAAATTTAGCTCATAACTTCAGATTTACGCATTTGCATTACAACATTATCTTTTAGACAAATTGTCTATTTTTTTTCCATTATAACATTCAATAATAGCTTGAAAAAGTTTTTATAGAGGGATGTAAGCTAATGAGAAGATATGCTAAAGATTTATTGACCACCTAACCCTTGAACTTGCCTTTGTAAGATTATCAGAATATACCTTTAAAATGTGATTCATTTTGTTCATACGATAATCGAGATACACATATTTATTTGGATAATTTTCAAAGCACTAATCTCTACCAAGAGTTGAATAAATAAGCACAAATGATTTTTAATATATATATATATATATATGTGTGTGTGTGTGTGTGTGTGGTGCCTTCAAAATGTATGCTTTATAGCTATTTCAGTAGTTTGAATTTATAGAACTTAAAATATTCAACGGGCTTATGATGTGTGAATTAATAGCTAAGTATAAGTGCACACTATAATATCAAGCAATATTGGAATGAAGTCCAAGTATCGTTCCCACAGAGACATATTTAATCTACTTCTTTCAATCAAAACCTAAAATTAATCCTACTCAACTTTTATTCGGACGAATCTAAAGATAAGTTTTATCTAATTAATCAAATTCTATCAAATTAATCCTAATTTTACTCAAAAAGCAAGCAAGGGTTTTAATTTACTAATCAAAAGGAATCTAAGGTTTCGACTAATCTCCTAATATTTTATTGAACTTATTAATCTCTTAATTAATCCCTTAATAACAAATTATAGGCTAGACTCTAATATCATTATAAGCCTCTGTCAATAGTAAAATAATTATATTATACCATAACAATTGCCTATATGTCTTATGTCTATGATAATCCGAATAGAATGCAATTCATTAAGAACAAGTTTAATCATGCCATACATGCCATTTAGGTATATGTCTATCTCACATTAAACTCATAGTTATCACCCTATGATCATGTATCAAACTATTATTGGGTAAATATATAAAGTCCTCTTTCGAGCTCATTAGGATTCCTCAATCAATCAATATATTGACAAGATATAATGAAAGCATTAAACACAAAATAGAATGAATCAATTTAATCTATTAAGTTCACAAACTAAGAGATTCAATAAAATTCAACTACATATTAGGTTCAAAAGCCTAACTCTAGATCAAAAGAGTTTAGTTAATAATGAATCTAAGAGTATCAATGTAAATAATTAAAGACATCATGAACAAGGATTATAATGATAAGAGAAGATAAGAAACTAAACAAGAACGTGCTTTGGATCTTCTATCTCTTGAGTGATGCACAAGTTTTAATTTTTAATCTCTAATTCTTTACTTTAAGCTCTTGCTTTTTTATGTGTTTTTATTTTCCCCAATTTACCTTTGATATTTTGTGCTTTTGGCTATGAAAAATGGTGCTTTTATAGGTCTTCGTAACCTTAAGAACGCGAGGGCTTGAATCCAAGTTGAAATAGAACTCCACGGATAGGGTTTCTTTTATCGCACAGGCGCCGCAGCGTTAGATGGTAGGCCATACAGTGCTTAAACCTAGAAAAGGTCAAGATATGAAGACTGGTTGGGCGCCACGACGCTAGGTTGTGAGCACTGCAGCACTTAGCTCTTTGACTTAGGCATCGCGTCGTTAGCCTAAATTCTCTGAAACTTTCTTTTTTCGTCCGTTTTTCGTTCGTTTTCTCCAATATCTTCACGTTATGGGTTGCTAACCTATGTGTGATCAAAAGCCTCAAATAAATAGCAAAATATTCATAATTTAAGATAAAAATATAAGTCTGAGAGGTATAAATATTAATACATATCAAAAGCCTGTCAGCCTATAATACATGCAATTAATGTCAAGCTTCATAAAATTATTAAGACAACCAAATTGTTGAACATGTTTAGATTGTAGAACAATTGAGTATTCAAGTAAGACCTAAATAAATTAACAATTGTTCCCCTTTGAATTTTGAGGTCAACCCTAATTTTAAAAAATAAAATTCTCATCCCTTTAAAGAAGTATAATAAAATTAGAGAATTGATAAGGGAATTATCATCCCTTAAATCATGGAATTGTTATTCCTTAAATTATAGAATTAATAACCCTTAAATCAAGGAATTAATAATAAACTTCCTTTTTAAAAAGATTTTACTATTAAGCCCTCCAACACTTATAAAATGAGGGCTCAACAATATAAAAGATGGGCTAGTTTCTCACTACTACACCCTCTACATGATGATTCTTCTGTCTCTTCTTCTATTATTTTTCTCGAAAATGGCCATGATTCCTTATACTAATATTATAAAATCATTATACAATAGTATATATGAGAAAGTCCATCAAGACCTGCGAAGTAGATGTAAGCTCAAATTGGACCGAACCACTATATATCTGGTGTTCTTGTGTCTTTTTAATTTTATTTTATTAGTCTCAACCAAATAATTCTCCAAAAAAATAACTTTAACTTAGTGATGTGAGAATTGTCCAAATTTCTTGATCAACAATATTATTTTGAGCTAAAGTGTGAATATTACAGACATTTTAGAAAACAATCTAAATACACAAGTATTATGGACTAAACTCTAAGTTGTAGAAAAATTAGGTATAAAATATGAATTATCAAAAACCTTAGGCTCAAATACCACAATTGATCCATATTTAAGTCTCATATTGATAATTAATTTGTACCTATTTAAAAGTTACCTTTTCCTTTTTCTTTTTCGGCAAATCCAAAGTTTATAAATTTGTTTTAAACGGGTCTTGACCATTAGGTAGCTCAATTGATATGGTATATTACTTTAGAAATTACTAATATAATGCCTTGATGACAAAATAAGACCATCACTTATTCTTGTAATTGTCCATTTAAGGAAAGAAAATTTTGCTTCATCATCTAAGTTTTTCATAATAATGGCTTTAAAATAAACTTTCAGAAATAGCTTTAAAATATAAATATAATTTTTTGGCTACCTTTTAATTGTCTATTTTTTATTATATAAATAAACTATAAATTGACATATTTGCTCTCATATGCATAATATAATGTTAAAGAAAATGTTTGAACTCAAATTTAACAAATACAAACTTAATTTGAGCTAATTCATTTATAAAAACACATTTTAATATTTAGAATTCAAAATAAGTAGATTTAAAGTTGTAAAACATATTCTTCAAGTAAGAAATGTTTCTTTTGTGTTACGTATTTTGTCATATATATTCAAAATGTTAGATGTGTTAAAAATTGTGGTTATTTTGAAATAAATGCATATGGAAATACAATTAGTGTATAATGATAAAGTTTAGAAGAGATACGAGGTTGAATAGGAGAAAAATGAAATGGCGTAAAAAATTTGAAAAAATAATTAGGAGTTGCATTACGGGGACTGTACTCACGATTGCTGGCTAAGATGCCACAATCACATTGAGATGTCATGTTGAGATGCGATTGTTCATGTCGAGATGTGATTGTTGGCATCTCAACCATCGCATCTCGGGCCTGAGATACATGCCAAGATGCCTACAATTGCATCTTGGCCCGTGTCATGTGTCTCAACACGACCATCTATGCGCTCATATGTCTCGTGTCTTGGGTATTGCGATTTCATGGAGTTTTTTCAAATTATGATTTTTAAATTTTTAGGATGGTTTTTTAATAATTTTTTTTTGTTTCATGTAACATAGAGTATATTGCAATTTTTATTTATTTCAAGAGAAAGTGAGAGAGTTCTAGTGATAGAAAAAAAAAGTTATATTTGAAAGTGTGCTACGTGTGAGGTGAGTGAGTACATTTTAAAATTTTAATTTATACATCAAATACATAAATATGTAGCAGAATATAAATTAATCATCTCATTACACTAATGAGATATTAAAATACTTACCCTTAAAGCATGTTTTGCGCAATTTTAATTTAAGACATGGTGCGATCCTTCGAATTAAAACAGTAGCTTCTTATTCTCATCAGAATATTAGAATACATGAAGCAACTCTAACTTCATTTCTCTCGGTACTTTACTATTTTTTTACATACATTTTTCATGTTTACAAATCACTTGCCATTTCTTGTATTTTACTTGTGAAATGATGCCTCTATTTACAGCAATTTGTGTCACATTTAACCAATTAAATTAAAAAACAAGGTTGCCATTTACATGAAGCAAGGCAAAGCATATTTCATGCTTCAAAAATGGGATTAGCGGCAAGGTATTGTGGTGGCCGAATGAGAGCACAATAAATGGCTGAAAAGCCTTCAAATTAACTTATAAAATGGACAGCACATATTTGCTTTATATAAGCCGAAATTCATTTGAAATGGCCAACAAATGCTGAAAGAAAGTATAACAAGAATAAAATAAATGAACAACTTGCCACCTATTAATTTGCTTAAAATTTGGCCAAATAATATATCTTGGAAATTAATATAATTTTGGTCAAAATTTTGGCTTTATCTAGAAATGAATTCTCTTGCCAAATTAAACATGCCACTAAATGATTGTGACGGAAATAGTTTTGGCTTTCAAATTCTTTGTAAGTAAAATATTATTTGCAATCTTTTATTAATTAAATATTAATATTTAATAATTAATAATATAATTTTGTAATATTTGTAAGTTATATGTTAAGCCAATAATAATCTTGTCACGTGTTATACTCTAATAAATTTATGGCATAATATGTGACATATAATAGAAAGGTAAAAAGTGATAAGTTCTACTTTCAGAGATCTCGAGCTTAACACTTAATTCCTATGATATCTTTGAGAGAGTTTGAAATATTTTTAATTTTTTGAGAACTTCTCAAATTGAACTATTCAATCAAGTGCGCTACGCCAGTGTACAACGAGCACACTTTATATAGTGAGACTCGTTAGATTCATACATGTTTTATCTTAAGGAACTCTTTCGTAAATCCATAAATGTTGCCCTACACAAATATTATAGAAATAACAAAATAACGTGTTAAACCATATAAGTTGCGGTTAATATATATTCGTATAATCTCTCTGTCATGTATATCTTAGAAGATCAGAGACATAGATCATCACCGTTAAGTCTCCATATGCTTAACATTAGAACTTATCTGCAGATTCATATTCTGATAAATAATATCCGCAAACACTTTTGTGATATTGTTTCTAACATAAGAAACATTTTTTCTGAGTGTATTGCTTATGAAAATAAGACTTTTTGGAACATAACCTTGGAGCATCTGGATATATTACTCACTCATATGAGCTGAAAGATCCCATATTTTACACATCGAACTCCATAACCATCAGACCATACCAGCAACACCCAACGGTTAGACCATGAAAGTTCTCTGACATGCGTGGAACCTAAATATAGTGAATCACTCATAAGCTCACTATGGTACTCGATCTAGGGAATATGAATACTACTCAATTCAAAAGGATCATTCATTGATGGCTTTATGGAATGTCTATTGAAGATCTTAATTAAGTCTGTTCAGTAACCAATCCTCACTGAATATCTGCATGTCTATACGGGCTTCCACTAAACTCATGGTCAGCTAAGAACAACCATCTGTACCATATATAATAGATATATATCGATTTATATTTAAATAAGGTTCCCACTTATAGACTCGCATCAGTGACAATAGATCAGGAACATAAGATTTGAAAACATACTTGCATAATGATATTTTCTAGCACCTATTACAATCATTTGCAACTATATCATTACTAATATACCCTCAAGTCTTTGTCCCGTTTCAGACAATGATCTAACTCCTTAGATCTGGCTGACTCTTATAACCTGCTAATTCTTAGCATTTATAACTCTCAGCGTTGCTAACTCTTAGCCCTGATCTGAACTCTTTTAGACTAGATCTGAACTCTTTCAGATCATACAATGTCCGAAATATTACAAGCATCTTACCATATATATTTAATATTAATAATTTTATTCAAAATATTTTTTGTATAAATATTAAATGATTAATATTTATACAATATTGAAATAGAACGTAAGCACTAGTTCCAACAACTCCCACTTACTCTAGTGTCATTCACGATAATATCTAATATTTGTTATCTCTATGTGTTTTTCAAACACATTAAGAGTTAAGGCTTTAGTTAATGGGTCCACTATATTATTCATGGAATATATCCTAAATGCTATTACATCTCTAATAGTCAAGAATTTTTTAATTATATGATATTCAGAGCATAATTAGAATTTTAGTGCTCCTAATTGATTCTAAGCTATGCAACTAACTCACATATTTACAGTACTTCTTTTGCAAGCTTCTCAAGCCACAACGTATTCTGCCTTCAAGGTAAAATCAATTGTGGATCTTTATATTGAACTCTCAAGTAAGTATGATTCTAATGAGAAGAAACATATAACCAAATATAGACTTTCTATCGTCCGGACCAGACTAAAATTCCAAGTCTGTATATCTTCTTATATATAAGTAACTTTCTTCAAGACTTAAAAACTTATCCTCTATACCTCTCAGGTATTTCAGATATGTTTTCACGGCCAATTAATGGTCGTGACCCGGACTAAACCAATACTAGTTCATAACACTTACAGCCATTCAGATTTGAGTTTCGTACATAACATAACATACATCAGGCTATCTCTAGTTGATGTATATTGCGTGTTAGACACTCTAACTAAAAAGATAATTATGCTCTCATTGTTCTTTCTAAACATATATGCTTTCTCTTCATTCTAGATGAAATTAAACTCTTTGATTTTCTTATTAAAACGAAGATTTCAGTACGTTACAATAGGCAACAAAATTTAAATTAACTTAAGCATAATTATTGGTGAAAAAGTTTTCTCATTACCGATCCCAGAACTGTGAGTATAACATTTTATCATTAGTCGAGATTAGAAGGTCTCTACCTTTATATTGAACCTACATTTTTGTTGTATAAACTCATTTATAGTAAATATGAACAATTCTTATCAGAAGTACAACTAAGTCCTAAACTTGATTGTCATGCATAGAGTCAATTTTAAATTTGATGGCATCTTACCATTTTCTCAAATTAATATCTAATGTTACCTTTCTGTAGGTCAAATGATCCTTTTCTTCAATTAAGAAAAGACCAAAAGAACCTTCAGGTATGAAGTATACCTAATAGGTAACCCTTTATATCTTTTCTGATCTAAAGGGAAAGTGTGTTAAATGTATTTTACTCTATTGAGCTTAGAATCCCATCATCGGTTTATAATTTATAGATTAACTTCACCAAATTCAATCTTTTTACAATCTCTAGGATCCATAAGAAACTATTTCTCTAGGAATGTGTCATTACGAGCAACGAACACCCTTCATTCCTCAGAATCATAAAATAGATATCCCATAAAATACTTGAGATACCCAATAAACCAATACTTATACCTCTTGGGTACAAGTTTATCCTGTTACATAACTATTATGCAATCAGAATAACCCAAAGCCTTAATGTACTTAAGACTCATTTCCATTTTAGTCTATATCTTATAAAAAATAAAAGGAACGACTTTTGATGAAACTTTATTCAATAAGTGAATGACAGATTCTAAAGCATAATCTTATAGATTTTCTAGAAGATCAGTAAAGCTTAACATCAATCGAATCGTATCTAATAAAGTCTAATTTTTCTTTGGTAATTTATGAATTTACTGATTATGTATAAATTGCATTGATCTAATCGAAGGCATTTAATATATATAAGAGTTTATTTTTCTATTTCTAATCGAAACTTTTGAACACTTCAAAGGTTTTTTACCTGTGTTTTTCAGAAACACATGTTCGTGTGGTGATAAATCATTATGCAGATAATGAAGTATTGAAATTCACCCATTGTGGTATGATTTATTAAACCAAATACATTACTTTGTACCAGTTCCAATGAATCAGTGGCTTGGTGTCCAATACCTACACAATGATTTGGTCATTTTTTCTTGAATCCAAAATTCATAAAATGGCCAAGGTTCCATAGTCAGATCAAGTATCTGACCATCCTTAACCAGACGGGATAATCGTCTAATGACTATATGACCTAATCTTATGCTACTATTCCTTATTATTTAAAGTTCAATGAACTACTATTTATTCTGTTCACTTAGACATTCAAGACATTTTCTATTGTATTTAACATATAATGGTCATTAATTACCTGACAATTAGTTAGTAAAACATTATCATTATCACATAAACAAAAAAAACTATTTCTAATATTTTTATGATAACCCTCTCTGTCTATCACATGGAGTGATATAATTTGCCTAATAATATTTGGTGCAAAATAGCAATTATATAACATAATGCTTCTATCTGAATAGAGAAGTGACCCATTGGTCTTAACAACTACCACGTGTAAGAAATCTTTATTTCTTACGCAAAATTGTACTTCTCATTTCATAATTTCGTAGCATTCCTCAAATCATACAACACTTTTACAGATATAAGAATGACAGGCGATATCTCATACCCCTGTACTTCTTAAGATCAAATACTAATGAAATGTCTATGATTGGCAAACAAATATTTGAAGGATCTATCTTTAGAAAGGTAAGATGTCTTAAATAGTAACATTTACTATGTCAAACTTCACTATAGTAGAAACATTTTTCACTGTGACTTTTCTTTATCTGTGGTTTGGATATAAATTTAAGACAGAGCATAATACTACTTACATATCTTATGTGCACATGCTTTGGCTGAGGATCATTAAACATAAAGGCCAGGATATATGATTTGACTCTCAAATCATTCTTAATTCATTTTTAATAAATTTCAATCTCTTCTGAAGAGACATTATCAAAAACACCTTTATGTTTTCTTTTGATCAATAATATATCTAAGTTTTTCTAAATCTAGAACTATTTTTAGATTCATGAGCAAGTCTAAATATTTTTTGGTTCCTTGTAGTTGGTGTGCTTAGATCAAGTATATTAATGGATTGCTCAAACTAATCTTATCTCTATAAGATACTTATGATATATTTTAGTGGAACATTTCTAATTGTTAGTTAATAATGTTTTAGATCATGGGTATAACTTTTATACATTTTTAATCTAAAAACATCCTCCCACTGTTTTACTTAATCCTAAAATCTCTCAAAGGAGAGAACGATAATTTACAATTCTTTTAAATTGTATAGCGGGAAGTAGATCCCATTGGCATTTTACTCCAACCTCACGCTGTAGCAATATTGGCCTTTCTAAACCTAACAGGTAGGCAACTCTTATTAATTGCATCTCATGTAACTCTTACCATTGATCTTAAATACAACTTATCCTCATACTATAGCAATATTGGTTAAGTGTATTCCAGATTAACTTGTCAATGATTAAATATATGTTACTGATACTACCCTCACATTGTAGTAGTATTGGGCAATACGCTTGTATATATTTGCCTCATTACATATTTAACCGGCATAGTCCAAATCACGCTGACCTAATGCCTCGCGTTATAAGAATATTAGAAAAAAATTGACATAGCCCGTCTAACACCGTATTGACAAAACGAACCATTGAATAACATTATCTCATAATGAAACATTTTCAATCTGATTAAGAAAGATTTTTTTTACACTTGTCCTCATCTTATGAGGATGTGATTCTTAATCACATATTTGTTTAGTTTAAGCATAACTAACCCTCATCAGTAAGACTCCTATTGTGATTTCAAGTACAAACAAATGACTTACAGTTTATATTGCAATAATTATAACAATTATAAATTGCATAAAATAAACAATAAATATTTTTAAACAATTTAAAAACAAACAATCAGAGTAATTAGGGGAATTATAGCTTTTTTTAGGTTCTCGTATTATGATATTGAAAGCCTAGCCTTCGGTGTTGCAGTTTCAACCTTTACAGCTGATGCGATATTTCTATATCATAAATTAAGTGCAAGTATACACTATCGTATGCAAGTAATAAAGAGACTAAATAAGTCGGATGTCGAACCCACAGGGATAATTTTTTCTTTTTAACCAATTACTAAAATTATATCTTCCTAATAATTATTCAAAAAAATAAAAATCTAAGAATGAATGTAAGAAATATAAAAGCAAAACATAATGCAAAGAAACTTAGGTGATAGCAATGTAGAGAAAACCTAGGATTAATATTATCCCTCAATATGCTTTTTAATGATTAATCTTCTAATATTTAATTCACTTAGTCTTTATTATTGATCAAGACACTAATGTATTCACAAGCCTCTTCCAAGGTCATGCAAGTATATCTTAGTTTACCAAATACCTATATTCCTATGGTACTTGTAATAAATTAAGATTCATTAAGATTAGGTCTTATTGATCATACATGCCAATTAGGTATATTCCTATCCTAAATTGAAACTTGCATATGCAACATTGAATGTTACTCTACAATCATGCATCAAATTACCTAGGTCTAAATATTATGATTCCTCTTCCAAGTTTATCAAAATATTACCAACTCATTCACCATATATTGGCTAGATATATTGAAGCATTAAACACAAGTAATTTAAATAATAAAAGACTAAGTTTATTAAATATTAAAAAGATATGGCAATTTAAGCGCACATGTTGAGTTCAAATATTAACCCTAGAAAATAAGTTAACTCATGGCTACAAGAGAACAGCAGTAAAAATAATTATAAATCATGATACAATTATTAGTAAACCGATATAGACGTCGAATTGCTCTTAATTGCGCTGCCTAGGAACTCTTGATGCCGAAGAACGTCTTGTATCTCTCTCTAAAGTTGCTTCAATTAAGCTCCTATTGCTCTCCAAGACTCGTGCTCTGTATTTTTGGTGCTCTTAGGTCGTCTTGGATTCCTCCTTGAAGGCTGGGAACGAGTGGCTTTTTATAGGGATTGATTTGAGCTTGAAAATCTCAATTCTCGTCGGATTAGGACTCGTGATACCGTTGGGGCGATATGCTTCTGTTGCTGGGGCGCTGCGTGAAAAAGCCTGCACCGCTGGAGCGGTGTGATGATAGCGTTGGGGCGCTGTCTCGTCGCTAGGGCGGTGACTGTCTGGCGCTGGGGCGCTAGACGCGACTTAAGCAGGTCGTTTTTCTTATTTCGATCACTATTCTAGCGCTGGGGCAACAATAGTTATGGCGCGGGGGCGCTGGACTCATATTTTGAAAACTTTGCATTTTAATCCCTGTTTTTGCTCCATTCTTTCTTTAAATTTCGTTCAAGTCCCTATAAATAACAATAATGCACATAAATAGCCATCTATTCTCATAAAATCATAAAATATTAATAATAAAAATATGAGAAAATATATGACAAATTTACCCTTATCAATAGCGTTGTGGTGCTACTAGGGTCCCACTCTGATGCCACGACGCTGGCTCACTACCCAACATTGCGGCACTGGACCAATGGAGCTGTGGCACTAGACATTCTATTTCTAGCACTGCAGGTCCAAGCCGCGAGTGCTGCAGCACTTGGATCTAGAAATTGTAGCAATGCGGCGATGGCCTATCGGCGTTGTGGCAACGTCTCTTTTAGTTGCATCCTAATTACGCGTTATTCAACATTTGAATAGCATAATCAGCTGCCTTAGGACATCTTAATTACATTACGGACACTTGAATTATACACAAATAACATACAATCATGTGCTCTTATCCAATTTGAAAGTACGCTGTACGTGGGGTGAGCGTGTACATTTTAAAATTTTAATTTACACATCACATGCATAAATAAGCAGTGGAATATAAATTAATCATCTCATTACACTAATGAGATATTAAAGAACTCACTCTTGAAGTGTGCTTTTTACTGTTCTAGTCTAAGACATGGTGGAGTCCTTCGAGTTAGAATAATAACTTCATATTCTCGTCAGAATATTAAAATACATGAAACAACTCTTGCTTCATTTCTCTCGACACTTTACTATTTTTTTCATACATTTTTCATGTTTACAAATTACTTTCCATTTCTTGCATTTCACTTGTGAAACGATGCCTCCATTTACAACAATTTGTGTCGCCCCTTTAACCAATTAAATTCAAAAACAAGGTGGCCATTTACATGAAGCAGGACAAAGTATATTTCATGCTTAAAAAAATGGATTAATGGCAAGGTGTTGTCGTGGCCGAATAAGAGCACAATAGGTGGCTGAAATGTCTTCAAATTAACTTACAAAATTGACAGCACGTGCTTGCTTTATACAAGCCAAAATTCATTTAAACAAAAAATGTTGAAAGAAAGCATAACAAGGATAAAATAAATGAACAACTTGCCACTTTTTAATTTGCTTAAAATTTGGCCGACTAGTATTTCTTGGAAATTAATACAATTTTGGCCAAAATTTTGGCTTTATCTAGAATTGAATTCTCTTGCCAAATTAAAACATGCCACCAAATGCTCGTTAATATTAAGCTTTTGACGAAACAGTTTTGGCTCTCAAATTCTTTATAAGTGAAATATCATTGACACTCCTTTATTAATTAAATATTAATATTTAATAATCAATAATATAATTGTGCAATATTTAAAAATTATATTTAAGACAATAATAATCCTATCATGTGTCATGCCATAATAAATTTATAACATAATATGTGACATATAATAGAAAGGTCAAAATGACATATTTCACTTACAGAGATTTCGGACTTAAAATTTAAACTTTATAATCTTTTCGAGAGACCCTAAAATATTTTTAAATTTTTAAGAACTTTCTAAATTGAAATATTCAATCCGGTGTGCTACCCTAATACACAACAAGTATAATTCATATAGTGAGACTTCCTAGATTCACACCCGTTTCGTCTTACGAAACTCTTTCGTAAATCTATAAACATTGCTCCACACACAAGTTATGAAAATAACAAAATAACATGTTGAACTATACAAGTTTAGGTTAATACATATTTATATAATCTCTCCGTCATTTATATCTTGGAAGAGTGGAGACATAGATCATCACCGTCAAGTCTTCATATGCTCAATACTAGAACTTATCTACATATTCGTATTTCGATAAATAATATCTGCAAACACTTTTGTGATATTGTTTCTTGCACAAGAAACATTTTTCCCGGGTGTATTGCTTATAGCCATAAGACTTTCTGGAACACAACTTTAAAGCATCTAGATATACTACTCACCCATATAAGTTGACGGATCTTATATCTACACACATCGAGCTCCATAGGCATCGGACCATACTCAGTGACACCCAGTGGTCAGACCGTAAAAGGTCTATGATATGTGTGGAACCTAAGTATGGTGGATCACTCACAAGCAAATCGTGGTGCACAGGTCTAAAGACCACAAATACTACTTAACTCGAAAGGATCATCTATTGATGGCTATATAAGATTTCTATTGGAGATCCTAATTGAGTCTGCTTAGTAACTAGTCCTCATTGAATAGCTGCATGTCTATACGAGCTTTCACTAAGCTCATAGTCAGTTAAGAACAACCATCTGTACCATATATATATAGACATACACTGTTCTATGTTTAAATAAGGTTTTCATTGACAGATCTGCATCAGTGAAAATAGATCAGGAATATAGGGTTTGAGAACATACTTGTATAATGACATTTTCTAGCACTTATTCCTTTGCAAATATGTCATTACTAGTATACCCTCAGGATTTTGTCTTATTTCCGACAAAGATCTAGCTCCTTAGATCTAGTTAACTCTTATAACCTACTAACTCTTAGCTTTTATAACTCTCAATATTGCTAACTCTTAGCCCTGGTCTAAAATTTTTTAGACCAGATTTGAACTCCTTTAAATCATACAATGTTTGAAATATTACAAGTATTTTACCATATATATTTAATATTAATAATTTTATTTAAAATATTTATTGTATAAATATTAAACGATTAACATTTACACAATATTAAAATGGCACGTAAGCACTAGTTCCAACAATATTGACTATAATAGCTTTAGGATTTCGCTCCAAAAGATATTAACTTTGAAGAACTTTTGAATAATGTGTGTTATACAATTAAAGTTGACAATGTGGAGTATAAGATGACTCTAAAAATTAAAATTATTGTAACGGGGTATAAGTTAAAACCTATTAAGATTAGAAATAATAGTCATGTTTGATTCTTTTTAAGGGGCTAACAAAAGATCATACTGTCATCTATATGTAATAATGGATGCTAGAGCTTCTATTTATGAAGAGGATGCACATTTTCCATTTAAAACCCACCACCTATGCATACTCATTTCATGTCGGCCAGTAATAGCAACCAAATAAGCCACATAACTCTAACAATACCAATAGTGGTTCCCTTAAACACAATGGATGACTATCATTATTCTTCCCCTACAACATTCAAAGAATACCCAGTTTATACACACTATAATAGTGATGACGTTGGAAATGTTGGTAATGTGGAAAGAGATTGTGATGTTGTTGGAAACATTGGTAATGTGGAAGGGGATTGTGATGGTGTTGAAAATGTTGGTAATGTAGAATGAAATTGTAATGTTATTGGAAATGTTGGTCATTTGGAAGAAATAATTTACCTGAAGATAAACGTTGTTATGTTTCAATGAGCACTTTAATGTTAAAGATAGAAGAGGAGATTATTATACCGCCAATTCTACCATTGAACTTAGTTTTATCCAATAAGGTCTCATGTAATGGGATTGGGGTTGTATATATGGGAAAGTTATTTGATAGTCAATATGAACTTCACCAAGCTATTAGTGTGCTAGCACTTAAGAGTAATGAAAACTTTAGAGTCTCAAAAGTCGACAAAAGAACATTTTAAGGGAAAATGTAATGATGGTAGATGCTAATAGAAATTACATGCAGTGTTGATGGATGCAATGAAGCATTTTATTATGCATAGAATTGATATAGATCACATATGCTAGTTAGACTAGTTGCGTGATGGTCACCAATAAGCAAAGTCTCAGATTATTGGCAAATTTATGAAAAAAAAATAAGTTTGCATCTATGAGTCGACTTTACAGACCAAATTGATTTAGACAAACATACGAGAGAAATTTGGTATAGAGATAACTTACCCACTATTTGGCAAGCTAAAGAGCATGCATTGAGGTTGATATGCAATACTCTAGAGGCTTTATATAAATTACTTCTTGTATACTGCTATATGTTAGAACAACAAAATTCAGATATAGTTACACATTTAGAAATTGATGATTACAGTTACTTTAAATATTTCTTTATGGCACTTGGACTGTACATTAGAAGGTTCCAATCTATCCATCCAGTTATTGTAGTTGACAGTAAATTTTTGAAAGATGCGTACCTGGGTATAATATTTATAGCTGTTTGTAAGAATGAAAACAATCAAATTTTCCCACTGGCATGGGTATTGCTGACTCAAAAAATAATGCTCCCTGGACATAGTTTATAGTGAAACTCCAAGGAGTCATTAGTGATCTTGAGAACTTTGTGTTTGTATCTGATCGGTACGTTAATATCAAAGGCCATTAAAGAGGTATTTCTTAATGTATATCATTGGGTATGCATCTATCACTTGAAAAGCAATTTGATCACAAGATACAAGATACTGTCAAAGAAAAAGAAATAAGGGGAATACATGGATTCCTATTTTTTTGTTGCTAAAGCATATCGCTTAGTTAGCTTTCAACAACAAATTAAGAAGATGCAAAAAATAAAACTTGAGGTAATAAGATACTTGGAAGAGAAGGTTGGTTTTTCGAATTGGGCTCGATCAGTGGAAGCATTTAGAAGATATGACATCATGACCACTAATATTGTAGAGTGTATTAATATTATTGCAAATGATGCATGTGGCCTCTTGGTGACTGCCTTAGTTGAGTGAATTCAGGAGTTAATGTAAAGATGGTTTATTGAGAGACATATGACTGTATAAAGTATGCCAAACTTTCTGACAAATTGGGGTTATTACAAGGTATGAAGGAATAATTGTGTGTCCACTTACATGACAATGCACCAAATAGATTAATCTCACATTGTCGTTAAGGATGGAAATATAAATGGAATAATAGACATTCCAGCGAAGCATACAATTGCCAAAAATTTGATTTTTGACAACTTCTATATGCCCATGCACTTGCAGTATGCAAATAGACAAGATTGCAGTCTCAAACATTTTATTTGCACTGTTACACAACTAAGTCTTTATTGCATGCATATAACAATCCAGTAAATTCGGTTGGCTAGCCGATAGATTGGATTATTTCAGAAGAGTTGAGGGCTACTGACATCCAGCCTTATATAGCATGCCATCAATCAGGAAGATGTCAAAAGAATCAAATTCTATCACAATGTAAGAAACCAACAAAGAATGTGTGCAGCCACTATAAACAACATGGACATAACCGGTATATATGTCGAAACCCAATTGCATTGTATAATAGTTGATATATCTTTTATCTTGTATTTCTTATTTTGTGTTTGTAAGCTTAATCTATTTTGTACTTTATTACTATTGTCCTAAAAATTGCATTTACCTCATTATATATGTGACTAGTTAAATTAATTAATGTTAATTCATGTCAATCTGGTTTTGTACTTTGTTATTATTGTTTGATTTAATACATTTACCATTTATTAAAATAAATAAAATGTATAGAATAAAAAAAAGATTAGTAATGTGATTTTATTTACTTTTTTTTGCACTAGTCTATAAATTGATTATCATCTTTGTCCTAAAAAATAACTCGTGCTCGGGGTCAAAAGCTAAGGAATGACACAACCTAAGAAAGTCTATAAATATACAAATATAAATCCTACAATCTCTACTATTGACTGCCTGTTGGGGCATTTCCTCATTTAACCTAATTATATGATAATTGGTGAAGTCAAGTGTAATGCGTCATTGCTCATAACATCTACAAGCATTTAGGTAGTGGGGGTAGTAGTATAGATAATGGTGCGACATGATTATCTATCACGCAATCAGTATATCTGTTAAGACTAAAATCGTAGATAATGATCTACCGATGCAAGATACCACTTCAATAGTAATCCAATGCTTTTGCTTATAGTTGATAAGAATATAAACCTACATGAAATTACATAGTCTCATAAATAATACTATGAATAATAAAAAATATTAACTCTTTTAACATATAATATTTTACCATGTCAACCTCAATCCACATCTGTTCAGTAAGTAAATCTTCTTTAACTCTTAAGTCATAAGATAACACTTCTTTGTTCCATGTAATGACAAAAATGTCTATTTTGTATTACTCGTAGAGGATCCAAAATGTCTCCTAAAATTTTAACAAAATAAGTATCAATTATATGTATATAAGAAACATTTTTTAATTTATTTAATCACCTACAAAGAAGTACGAATCCATACAAGTGGACAATTATGGTAATGCCTTAGTGTAGTAGTATTTTCTAAGCTGAACCACCTTCAGGTACTCATTAATGTGCTATGTTGGCCAACAAATAAAGTTATAAAGTAATTAATTTATTTGAACACATATAATTCAATTCAATTAAATGTGTAAATAATTTTCACTTACAAAGTCATCTAACCAGTTGTGTAATAAATACTAAAATAATGTCGAGTTAACTTCAAGGCCAGGTAAGATAACTACATCCTCATACTTGTCCAATCAAGCCTAAAACTCAGATTAGATGGCCAAATCTATCTGCTGCAGCAGATTCACGTCAACTTGAGGTTCTACTCAAAGCTGAATCTTTCTCTTTTTCATCTTTGTGGTATGGGATACGTGTATGGGGTACGCAAGAACCTTACAGGCCTATACTGTCTCCTATACATACTTACACATTTACATGGATTGAGTAAGATCTAAACACTTGTGAGACTATAAATTAGCTGTATGTCATACCTAGTAGCTGGGGTTTGAAAATTATATGCCGCATTTTCTCTAAATTAAAAGTTTGTCAGTATGTTTTCTCCAAATTAAAATTCAGTCAATACAAGTATATATAAATACAAGTCAAGTTGAAATTAAGTTACAGTAAACGATTTTAATTTTATTTTTCTTACACCATATTCTGACTTTTGTTAGGCTAGAAGGAGCATGATTGTCGAAAGCACAACATTATCCTTTGCATTTGATGCGTAAGATTAGTCTGGACCTAATCAACCCTGTTAAAAATATCTTCTCGGTCCTTCTCCATTCTCTGTATCAATATAGCTTCAGTATAATCAAATCTCTTAACCATTTTCTCTAGCAGTTACTCAATCTGATGTGCAATGTCATAGTGTGTAGATGCACTGTGTTCAAACTACAAAGAAAATAATCATAGTCAATAATTTTTGTAATTAAACTAATTCAGCTAATCGTGTAAAAATGGAATATACTGTTGCTCCAGGCACCGATGGGTCTGACACTAGTAGGTTTGCCCTTTCATACCCATCTTCTTCTATATCCATATCATCATCGCCAGAGTTAGTGAAACAAACAAAGCCCCTCTGGCTCTTACTCTTGCTCCATACAAAATCATTCACATTTAGTAAATCTTTGGTATAGCTCCTGGTCAGAATAACCAGATGTCTTACCATTCGCATAACCTTTTCCTTATTCTCCTGATATTTTGATACTAACTTACAATGTATTAAAAAAACCTACAAACTTAAACTTAAGTTACACGTATTATAAAATAAGATTTATATAATTATATGTGATTTAATTGAAAACATACCAAATCCTTCTTAATGTCCTTGAACAATAGAGTCTCTTTGGTCTTCCAATTCAAAATACAAAAAGAAGCAATCACTGAAGTGTATACTAAGAACCTGAACACAGATCGGAATGGCCTCGTAAATCTATACTTAAAATAATTTCAAAAGATAAGTTTACTATAAATAATTAATTAATATCAAAATGTTGAATACAAAAAAATTATTATATACTAAAAATGTGTGCGTAAATCCATACACATTATAACTCTTAACCCGACTTTTCATAAATCTGTTTTTCTTATTTGGTTTAACTTCTGGCATGCAGCATTCTTAAGAGAGGCATGAAGTACACTCCATACAATATTGCCCCATTAAAAATTTATTAAACTCATTAAGGTCATCCATTAAATATAAAATAAAATTTTGAATTCCAATACATTCGTCGCACTGAATCAAAATACGATGAACAAAATAGAATAAACTTAACTTGACTTCATTTTCATCATTTATTTGTGATAAGTTCAGCTTCATAGTTATTATATTTTTTTCATGTTTACTCTTAGATAGTTGTAGTATATGTTTTATTAAATTATCTCTTTACAAGTATTTGATATATATACTTTTTTATTTTATTCATTTAGTTATTTATGATTGTACTAACCTTAATTTTGATGATAACAAAAAAATATTATTTATTATACCATCTATGATTAGTTTATATTTCTTACAAATTATTTTAAAGAATTTGTCAGAGATTAAGTAACATTGAACTTTACAAAAACAAATTAGATATCAAGAAAAGCTGTGGAGTAGTTATATTTCAGTATCTTTAATTTACATTTGAGAGCTAAATTCTTAATATGTAAAATATAAAATATTTTCAACCTGTTTAAAACCTTAAAAAACAAATGTTTTACTAAAAAGTATGACAAATTTCATAAAACTAGAAAAAGCCAAAGTGATTGTGTGGTTTGGCAAAATTGACTTTGTAGTTTCAAACTATAGAACAAGCTTTGCAAATTGATCAAGTGGTTTGATAATTAGTTTAAACCGAATGTGCAATTTGAGAACCAATTCAAATAGAATATAATCGTTATGTCTAGAGCTCAAATTGGCTCCAACCAATTTTAAAACTGATTAAGTGATTCAATGAATCGGTTTAGAACTAGCCATATAATTTGAACCAATTGTCATATTTTTTAAAAAATAGACAAACTGGCCAAACCACTCTCTCAAACTGGCTGACCTAATTCTATACTTTTCTAAATTTTCTATATGGCTATTTTAACAATATTTTATATAATGTGGTTGGTTTTTACTTAGAAACGTTTCACCAAGTTTTAAAAACACTTAAACTTAATCATCTTCAATTGAAAATAAAATTGAGCTCTCAAATTATTAAATTTTATACACTCATCTTAGACGTTCATTTATTCATCAACTCAATTAGGAGTTTGATCATTTTATTCATACTTAGTTCTTTTACTGAGAGAAAATATTATAATAACTCAACTTGTGAGTAATTTTGAGAGTTGTACGACTTGATTGTGTTAGACATTTTATGTTATTTTATACTATTAAAGTATATGTAATAACATTTTATTAGATTAATAAAGTTTATTCATACATATAATTGAGCATATATTAATGAGCTCATATTTATAAAGTATGTGATCTATGTATTAGGCATATGATGCTAATACAGAGGGTATAGATCATAAGTTCTTTATAAATTAAATTATGTTCACAACTATTAATGAAAAATAGCATTTCATTATGTAAGGTTGTAGTTTTTTTCTGCTTCTTATAGTGAATGATTTATCTTGATCATCGAAGTAGAGACTTCGAGTAGAGAAATTAATGTATATAATACATTGAACAGGACTATTGTGAATTTTGATCTGGTTAACTAAATATCGTAGATCTTAATTCACAAAAACTTCAATAAGCTTGATTGATCTTAATCCTGAGCAGGTAATTAACTTACATTCATGCATTGTATCTTTTGAGTTATCACAGAGTGAGATCCAAATAAACGGTCAAAATCTTGATAGCTTGGAGATATAATTTCATGGGTCGTAAGAACATATATTTGCAAGATGAAATATAATAATTAATGTCCACCTAAACTGTTTGCAGTACTTGATCATTAGCATTTGTGGCCACAGTTTATTCAATAAATTATTTATTGAATAATAATATTTATCTGTAAATTTATTTATAAATATATATATATATTAAAAGTGATCCTTACAGCATTCAGTGACTTAGGGGCAAATAAGTAATTAAAGAGGCAAGATATTTTTTTTCATGGCTTAACTTTAATTATGGACATCAATTAGAGGGTCAATTAAGTAGTTATTATTGGTCTAAAGATCAAGCTTAATTTAATCAAATGGAATTTTAATTAAATGGGCTTTTACTTTATAACATAGGTTATTAAAGTACAGCCCTTGACTTTTAGTGGAATAGCCTGGAGTTAACTTAGAAGAATTAGTGTATTATGAGATAATAAAGATTATGCCTTTTAAGTAGAAGTTATGAAGCCTATGGGTCTTGCAGTCCCTCTACTAACTCAAATCCTAATCAAACTCTAATGTTTTAATCCTAATCAAATTCTAAATACCCAAGGGAGATCTCTATATATATGAGAGGTATGTAATAAGAAAAGTATACAATAAATAATAAAGACTATGCCTTTTAAGTAGAAGCTAGGAAGCCCATCGGTCTTACAGTTCCTCTACTAGCTCAAATTCTAATCAAACTCTAATTTTTTAATCCTAATCAAATTCTAAATACCCAAGGGAGATCCTTATATATATGAGAGGTATGTAATAAGAAAAGTATACCATAACCATACAGAAAAAAAATTCTTTTACGTATTCTTACATAGGAAAAGAATTTAGTTAATACCATTCTTTCAGATTTTGGTATTAGTGTGTTTAGAGATTAAGAAAGATCCACGTGCCCGCACCCGTTGAGTTTGAAGGTTGAGGATAGTAGAGAAGATTGCAGCCAGTCAATTCAAGACTTGCTATAGCAAAGAATTGAGGTAATCTTTTATCCCTATACATGTAATTATAAACAAGACGATCTAATTTTCGCTGCGTTTATTTTTATAAGTAGAAAATTTTTATTTACCATACCAACAACTGGTATCAGAGCCGCCTTGTATCATATTACATGTATAGTTTATTTTGTGTATTGTAGTAATTGTTTATTGTGGCACCAATTGCATATTTAGTCTATATTGTTATTTTTATTAATTATGTGATGAATGGTTATGCTCAATAATTCACGGTTAGATATTTATTTATATATTGTTTTTCTTAAAATTGTAACAAGAGGGGGTAATGAAATTGTATCACAATTTTCTCTCTTTGTTAGGTAATTTTTTGTGATTCTTTAGATTTTTCTTTATAAGCCAACTAAATTGCTTAAAAATTTTTTAATTTGTAATCTAAAGAATTTATTTTTATTACTTTGTTATAATTAAAAAAAAGGAAGAAGAAAAAAAAAGGTAAAAAAAAAAGAAGGGAAACATTAGGTGCGGTGCACAATGAGATGAGATGAATAGGGTTCATCTAAATATTCTCACATAAGCCCATCTTTGTTATAAATAATTCTAATTTTGGTCACGAAATTTGCATTCTGTACAAACAGACCATGAAAATTTTGTCAATTGTGCCAATAGGTCATAATAGAATTATTTTATTTCACTCAGCCCCCTCAGATGTTGGATAATTAAATTTTGACCAAATAACTTTTAGATATTTGTAAATAGATCCTAAATTTAATCCAATTTTATTTTTGGATTAGTTTTGGGTATTTGCAAATTTAAAGTTAGTCCAAATTTCTTTTAATCTTGGTTCAATTTTATAAAATTTTATTTGAGTTATTTTATTAAAATTATTGGGTCTAAAAATATTTTCATTTAAATTTTTTAAAAAGACCCAAAGAAATTTTAACTCTAAAATAAACCCAATTTAATTTTAAAATAAGTGGACCAAAGAAAATTAAGAGGTTAAAAATTCAAGCTCATAAAAGAAGACAAGCAAGAGAGGTAATATTATGAAAGAGCCCAAGTTGACTTCAAGGAAGACTTTGAAGAATTTAGGCTCAGTTTTAAATAAATTTCTTCTTAGGAAAAGCCATGAATTATGGATTATTTATTTATCTAGTTAATTGATTGAATGAATAACATGTCATATAGATTAAGGGTGCCACATTCACATGTCTATGCATAAAATATATCATATTGTATGACATTAATGTTCTAATGAGATTAGAATAAGATTGTTGTCATAATTTTAATATTATATTAATTTATTATTTGACGCGGCCTTATTAATTATTTTATAAAAATAAAATTAGATATTAATGAGTAGAACGTTATTTTATAAATTAATTAAAAATTCTAAGAATTAAAATATTAAATGAGAAAGGGTTTTAAGCATAAAACTCATGGCCTCCATTATTGGTCCTATAGTAAGGTAGATTAATGCATTGCCTCAAATCTTGTGAGCTCCCTACGGAGGGTATTAATTAGAATTGGTTACTAGATAGAACTTTTCTAAATGATAAAATCAAATATATGACTCATGCAAAACTGACTACTCTACGGTGGCTTTTTTAATTGAGAAATATAAATGATTGAAATAATGGTTGTACACTCAACTTAGATTGATTGATATCCTCCTTACGAAGTTCTTGTCAATTAAATCTAAGGGTTAAAGAATCAGTAGTTTATTATTATTTGATATGAAATATCTAAAAAATATAATAATAAATTAATATGATACTAGTATAATTTATGACGGATAGGACCACTCTACAAAGGCGTATTCTGAATGAAAATTAGATTATTGATGCATAATATAGTTAAAGAGTTCTATATAAATGCATTTCATGCATTCATGCAAAAGTTTCACATTCTATCAAATAATGTATGCTTGTGTATGAATTTATTTTTATAATTATGTCTTCATTCATCCTACTAGCATCTGTCCTAAACCAAAACAAGTTAATCAAGAATAATTATGTAGATTGGGAAAGGAACTTAGATATTGAACTCACAGTTGAAAAGCACAAATATGTCCTGACTGATAAATGCACTCAAATACCTAATGAAAATGCACACCAAGATGAAATAGATGCTTACAATAGTCATTTAACTAAAGACCTATCTTCATCTTTTGGTCTCAATCCTAGAAGAAAGAGTAGTGAGAAAAAGAAGAATAAGCCAAAGAAAACATCTAATTCAAGATTTGTACAAATTAATAAAAAGCTAGTAAGGCCCAACGAAAGTATTTTCAATGTGGCATTAAAGAGCAATGGAAAAGAAACTATCCTTTAGTTAAGTTTACAATAGCTAAAAGGACAGCTTCACATTCTGGTAAAATTCTTTTCATTGAGACATGTTTAGTGGTTGATTCTATTAACTCCTGGATAGTAGATTCTGGAGTCACTAATCATATTTGCAATTCATTGCAAGGGTTTCAGGAAACCAGACAATTCAATAAAGAGGAGATCAGTCTAAGGCCAGAAAATGGCGCAACTGTTGCAACCAAGGTAGTGGAAGTTGTTCAACTTTATTTTGATGATTTTAGGACTTTAGTATTAGATGATTATTTGTTAGTACCGAAACTCAAACATAATTTGATTTCAGTTAGTTATTTGAATAAATTTGGTTATTCTGTTATATTTGACTCAACTATGGTAATCAAAAGAAATAAGTTGTTTATATATTCTGGTATATTAGTTAACAATCTATACTGCATATATCCTAAAATCAACTCACTGCATGACACAGAATTAAATAATGAATCTAATCACCATAAGAGGGTTAAAGTGATTCCCACTAATCAAACGTATCTATGTCATCTACATCTTGGTCATAGTAGTTTATATAGGATCCAAAGTTTGGTAAAAAATGGCAATCTTGAAGAAAATATCTATATAATACAACCAGATAGTTTTATAGTTATAAGCCAAGAGCACATAGTTTGTAAACTGCACAAATCTATCTATGGGCTTAAACAAGCATCTAGATTATGGAACATCAGATTTGATCAGGCAATCAAATCATTTGGTTTTGATCAAAACCCTGATGAACCTTGTGTTTACAAGAAGATAGATAGGCAGTTTGTGATTTTTCTAGTCCTGTATGTAGATGATATACTACTTATTAGAAATGATGTAGGAGTATTATCATCAGTTAAAATTTGGTTATCTAACCAATTTAATATGAAAGACTTAGGTGAAGCTAGTTACATCTTTAGAATTAAGCTATTTCGAGATCGTAAAAATAGGATGTTAGCTTTATCTTAAGCTGCATTTATAGACAAAATTCTGGTTATGTTTGCTATGCATGAATCCAAAAAGGAATCACTTCCTTTTAGACATGGAATTGATCTATCCAAGAATCAATGTCTTAAAATTCCTAAAGAGATAGATCATATGAGAGGAATTCCTTATGCATCAGCAGTAGGAAGTCTCATATATGCAATGCTATGTACTAGACCAGATATTTATTATGCAGTCGATATCGTCAGCATATATCAATTTAATCTAGGACCAGAACACTAGATTGAAGTAAAGCATATATTCAAGTACCTTCAGAGAATGAAAGATTATATGCTCGTGTATTCCAGTGAGGATCTTATACCTATTGGGTATACAGATTCAGATTTTCAATCAGATAAAAATGCCCGAAGATTTACCTCAGGATATGTGTTTACTTTAAATGGTAGAGCTATTAGTTGGAAAAGTGTAAAGCAATCATGCATTGCAGACTCTAATATGGAAGCTGAATATGTAGCTGCGTCAGAAGTTGCAAAAGAGATTGTATGGCTCCTCAAGTTTCTTATAGAACTTGAAGTGGTACCTAGTGTTAAGATGCCCATTGTTATTTATTGTGATAATAACGGAGCTCTAGTACAATCCAAAGAACTGAGATACCACAAGAAAGGAAAACACATTGAGAGAAAATACCATTTGGTACGGGAGCTAGTGTCAAAGGGTGAAGTTATGGTATCCAAGATTGCATCAGTAAAAAATCTAACAGATCCATTCATCAAATTATTGCTAGTAAAGTGTTTTAAAACTCATATATATGATATGGGAGTTCAACAAATGCCCGACATATATATGAAACTCATATATATGATATGGGAGTTCAACAGATACCCAACATACTTTAGGGCAAGTATGAGATTTTTATATATTTTATGTTATTTTATGCCCTTAAAGTATGTGTAATAACATTTTATTAGATTAATAAAGTTTATTCATACATATAATTGAGCATACATTAATGAGCTCATATTTATAAAGTATGTGATTTATGTATTAAGTATACAATGCTAATACAGAGGATATAGATCACAAGTTTTTTATAAATTAAATTATGTTTACAACCATTAATGAAAAATGGCAGTTAATTATGTAAGGTTATAGTTTTTCTATTTCTTATAGTGGATGATTTATCTTGATCATCAAAGTAGAGACTTCGGGTAAAGAAACTAATATATATGATACATTGAACAGGACTACTGTGAATTTTGATCTGGTTAACTAAATGTCGTAAATTTTAATTCATAAAAGTTTTAATAAGCTTAATTGATCTTAATCCTGAGCAGGTAATAAACTTACATTCATGCATTGTATCTTTTGAGTTATCACAGAGTGAGATCTAAATAAACGGTCAAAACCTCAATAGCTTAGAGATATAATTTTATGGGTCGTAAGAACATATATTTACAAGATGGAATCTAATAATCAATGTCCACCTAAGTTGATTGCAATACTTGATCATTAGAATCTGTGGCCACAGTTTATTCAATAAATTATTTATTGAATAATAATATCTATTTGTAAATTTATTTACAAATATAGATATATTAAAAGTGATCCTTAGAGCATTCAGTGACTAAGGGGCAAATAAGTAATTAAAGAGACAATATATTTATTTTTCATGGCCTAGTTTTAATTATGGACATCAATTAGATGGTCAATTAAGTGGTTATTATTGGTCTAAAGACCAAGCCTAATTTAATTAAATGAGCATTTATTTTATAACATGGGTTACTAAAGTACAGCCCTTGGCTTTTAGTGGAATAGTCTGAGGTTAACTTAGAAGAATTGGTGTATTATGAGATAATAAGGACTAGGCCTTTTAAGTAGAAGCTAGGAAACCCATGGGTCTTGCAGTCCTTCTACTGGCTCAAATCCTAATCAAACTCTAATTTTCTAATCCTAATCAAATTTTAAATACCCAAGAGAGATCCATATATATATGAGAGGTATTTAATAAGAAAAGTATACCATAACCATACATAAAAAAAATTCTTTTATATATTCTTACATGGGAAAAGAATTTAGTTAATATCGTTCTCTTAGATTTGAGTATTAGTGTGTTTAGAGATTAAGAAAGATTCACGTACCCACACGCGTTGAGTTTGAAGGTTAAAGATAGTAGAGAAGATTGCAGCCAGTCAATTAAAGATCTGCCATAATAAGGAATTGAGGTAATCTTTTATTCCTATACATGTAATTATGAACAAGACGATCTGACTTTCATTGCATTTATTTTTATAAACAGAAAATTTTTATTTACCATACCAACAAATTAACACCTGATGCGATATTTCTATATCTTATAATTAAGCGCAAGTATACGCTATCGTAACAAGTAATAAATGGACTTATAAAGTCGGATGTCGAACCCACAGGGATAATTTTTATTTTCTACCAAGTACTAAAATTATATAGTTCTTATAATTATTCAGAAAAATCAAATCTTAATTTTGCAATAAATTTGAATAAAATAAAAGTGCAGAAAATAAATGATACAACTTAAATAAAATAAGAAAATAGCAATATAGAGAAAGCCTAGGGTTAATTACTATCCTTCAATATGGTTTCTAAAGATTAATTCTTTTAATATTTATATCTCTCAATTCTTATTATTGGTCAAGACACTAATGTATTCACAAGTCTCTTCCAAGGTCATGCAAGTATATCTTAATTTACCAAATACCTATATTCCTATGGTACTTTTAATAAATAAAGATTCATTAAGAATAAGTCTTATTGACCATACATGCCAATTAAGTATATTCCTATCCTAATTCGAAACTTGCATATGTAACATTGAATGTTACTCTACAATCATGCATCAAATTATCTAGGTCTAAATATAATGATGCCTCTTCCAAGTTTATCAAAGTATAACTAAAGCAATCACAATATTGATCAGATATAATGAAGCATTAAGAACAAATAATTTAAATAATGAAGAATTGAGTTCAAATAAATATTAAAAAGATCCAACAATTAAGCTCACATATTGAGTTCAAGTAAAAACCCTAGAAAATAAATTTAGCTCATGATAACAAGAGAATTATGGCTGAAAAATAAAATAAACATGATACAACCCAAAGCAAACCAATATATACGTCAATTCGCAGTTGGTTGATACGCCAAAGATACGTCAATAATCTCTTACTTCCTTGAAGTGCCCTTACTTCTTTCTCTAAAAATTGCTCTCATTCAATGTGTGTGGCTCAAAGAGCCCTAAGTTGTGTCTCCTTTACGTCTGGGGTCGAGTGACCTTTTATAGGGTTTGATTTGAACTTGAAAAATCAAATTCTAGTCGCACTAGGATTTGCGCTACCGCTGGCGCGCTATGAAGTTGTTGCTGGGGCGACGCGTGAAAAAGCTATCACCGTTGGAGCGGTGGGATCTTGGCGCGGGAGCGCTGGATCGTCGCTGGCGCGGTGACTCTTCAGTGCTGGAGCGCCAGACGCGACTTAAACAGGTCGTTTCTCTAATTTCGATCACTATTCCAGCGCTGGGGCGATGGACTTATATTTTAAAAACTTTACATTTTAGCCCCTGTTTTTGCTCCTTTTACATTCTTTTTTTAAATTTCGTTTAAGTCCCTACAATTAACAATAAAGCACATAAATAACCATCTATTCTTATAAAACAATGAAATATCAAAATAAAAGTATAAGAAAATATATGACAATTTTTTCCTTATCAACACCCTTAAATCAAACTTGTAAACTTGTCTTAATTTGAAGCATATTTAGTAAAACCCTTATCGTAATAAACATTAAGCGTGAATGTAAGTAATGTGAAAAGCTAAACCACGTAAAAATCTAATTTTATTCTCTACTAACCCTCTCCTTATTTATAATCATTGTTATATATTATTATTACTTTGTTAAAAAAGACTTTTTGTTTTGGATAATGTTGACAAGCCTTCAAAATAGAAAATGAAGATACATGCAAGGCCTGTCAATGCTATAACCATTGAACCATTCGATCGTAAAATTGAAGGCACTGATGTAGTTATGTAACCGAAAATATTGTTATAAAGTTAAAGTTGTTAGACATTGATGTACTCATTTAATCAAAAATATTAATATAAAATTAAAGGTTGTTATACTCATTAAGGTCCTATTTCATAATAATAATAAGAGAACTCTTTAATATTTGAGTCATAGCAATCAAATTAAAGTCAGCTCTTTGAATTATATAAAGCTGTTTAGTATGACTTTTCTTGTAGAGTTTTTAAAATAAACGTTTATGGTAGATTATATTTATGAGAGATGAGCTGTTACGCAAAAGTTTTTTTTTTCAATAGAATTTTAAAAAATAATTATAATTTTTTTTTAGCATAATTTACTATTAAAAATTATATAACTACTTTTAAAAAAACAAGTTTTAGAGGTATTAACATAAGAGAGATGACTTAAAATTTATAAAATAAAATGGGCATTTTTTACAATTTAACCTTTTAGAAAATCTTTATAATCTCTATTTAGAGAAGTTTAAAATTTGAGTTTTTTTAAAATTAAAATAAAATATTTTTTTTAATCTTAAAAAAACTCTTTTCTGTTTACAACTAAATTGATAATTAAAAAAAAAAGAAGAGAACTTTTTATAGTAAAAAACTCCTTTAACTAGTAAAAAGGTTATATTGAACGAGCTCTGAGACATGTATCTAGCTATAACAATTTACAATTAAAATAATTAGATCTTAATATGAATTTTATAGGTAAATTTAGAGGAAAAAATATATTTATATATTAATATACAAATATCATTTAGCTGCCATCTAAAATATATGTATATATTAATATACAAATATCATTTAGCTGTCATCTAATTATAAATGAACAAAATAAAGATGTTAAAAAATTAGTCTAGACGCTTTAAATTGATATTATTTAAATATCAACCTTAGTTATAGCATTGACATTATTTATTAAAGTATTTATGTGCCTTAATACCCCTATAACTAGCATTTAGAATTCTAAAATTAACTAAACGCTTTGTGAAAGACTTCATCTA
Source organism: Ailanthus altissimus (assembly GCA_946807835.1). Lineage (NCBI taxonomy): Eukaryota > Viridiplantae > Streptophyta > Magnoliopsida > Sapindales > Simaroubaceae > Ailanthus > Ailanthus altissimus. Next base: position 11,203,403 of record OX327706.1, on the reverse strand, counting down.
CAAGTAATTAAGAATATAAAAAATTACACATAATAGAGATAAAAAAAATAATCACCACAAGATACAAGTGTTAGGGTTGTGCCTATGTGTCATCCCAGTTTTGTATGAATATTTGATATCTATACAGATTAGATTTTGTTATATCACTAATTACCTTTTAATTATATGGTTTAATGCTTGTTACGCTATAGACTTTGTTTTATCCGAAGGAGTTCGGATATGGTCTAAAAGAGTTTAGACCGGTGCTAAAAGTTAGCAAATATTCTAAGAGTTGGAACATTATCTGTAACGGGACAAAAGCCTCAGAATATGCTAATAATGATATAGTTGCAAGAGTTGCAATAGGTTGCTAGGATGTGTCATTATGCAAGCATGTTCTCAAATACATAGTTACTGATCTAATTGTACTAACGTAGGCCTGTTAGTAGACCCTATTAATTTACATAGATTAGTGTATGTTTATATCTGTAGGGTACAGTTGGTTGTTTCTAGCTGACCAGGATCTTGGATATTGTATAGGCATACAGGTATTCAGTTAGGACTGAGTATTGAACAGACTCATGAGAACCCCAATGACATCCTATGTTGCCGCCAATGGAAGGTCTTCTCGAGTTGAGTAGTATACGTGGTCCTCTAACTTGAGCACCACAGTGGGCTTGTGAGTGATCCACTATGCTTTGGTTCCATGCATGTCAGAGACCTTTTATGGCCTGACTACTAGGTGTCGCTGGGTATGGTTCGATGCTCATGGAGTCCGGTACGTGTAGATATGGGATTCATCAGCTCTCATAAGGAGTGATATATCTAGATGCTTCAAGATAGTATCTTAGGAAAGTCTTATGGCTGTAAGCAATTAACCTGGAAAGATGTTTCCATCGGGTTAAACAATATGGCAAAGAGTTTGCTCTTATTGTACAATTGAGATACCATTATGGAGATAGGTTTATGGATGAGCATATGGGATTTGACGGTGTGGATCTATGTCCCCGTACATCCAAGATATATATGATGGAAGGACTATACGTATGCGTTGTAACCTCAACTTGTATGGTTCAACACGATGATTTGTAATATTCGTGATGTATGCGTGGGGCATGGCTCACGGACTTATGGAATAGTTTCATTTGACGAATCGGATGTGGACTTAGGGAGTCCTGCGATATGAAGTGTACTCGTTGTGTACTGAGGCAGTGTATTGAATTAAATTGTTTAATCTAATAATATCCAACGTTACCACAAAAATGCGTGCATATGCGTATTTAAGAGTTAAATACAATAATTAATTAATAATTGTTATTCATTAATTGTAAAATGACACATGACACATTGTAGACCCTTCGGTTGAGTTTACCTAAGTGTGAGATTTGGTGGAATCCGTTAAGGGGTATACTTGGTAACAATACATGAGAGGTAAAATGATCATTTCACACTTTAATTATTTAAATATTAAATAATCAAATATCTCTAATATTATATATTATTTTATAATATTTTATTTATAATAATATAATATATATAATGCATGATAGTTGTCATGCATTATATACAATATTATTTTTTTTTTTATTATTATTTTTTACTAGTATTTATTTTATTATTATATTGTGATAATATTTTTTTAATGAAAAGAGAGATATATGTGTAAAGAATTGAAACGGAAGTTGTGAGTGAAATTAAAAAACAAAAAGAATTGGAAAAGGTAAAGAAAAAAAAAGGTTATTTTTCTTTACCATTTTCGTTTTTGATCCTGGGGAAGAAAAAGCAATTGTTGCTTCCATTTTTCCTTCTTCATCAACGTGAGAAAGAAAGAGCAAAAGGTTGAATCGGCCATTTAGGATTAAGAATTAATCATACGTTGGACTTAGGAGCTGTTGTTTTAGATTATCAAGCTCGTCACGTTGTTCTAGAACTAACAATGAGCATATCTCTAAGCGGACTCTGAAAGAATACGTTTAAAACGTTACACGTACTAGTAATTTTTTAATTTTATTATTTATATATTAATTTGATTAATATAAGTTTAGTATGTTTATTGTTTTTTTAAAACTTTCGTTGCACTAAATATGTATTAGATACGTATTTTGTAATAAACACACAAGCACATGCATACACCCATACACAGTTGATCCGCTACAAAGTTTGGTATCAGAGCCGGTTTTGTGAAAATTAGATATTGTTTGAGTGGATGGAATAAAAAGACCCAGTGTCAATGGGGCGTTTCAAGTGTTGAAATGAGTATGCCAAAAAGGGTACACTGGGCACTGCCGCGCCATAGGGCTGGCACTGCAACGCTTGGGGTTCGACCACCTAGCGCCGCAACGCTGAAGACCTATCACGCCAATGCTAGGAGTTTTTCTCTCAGTGCTGGAGCATCGGTTGGCCCACGCTGGGGTACTGAAGGTTCTGGAATTCGCACTGTCAGGACTGGGGGTTTTGACCTTCCAACACTGAAGTGCTAATGTAAGGGTGCCACAACGTTGACGGTGTGACCTCCCAGCGCTGCTAGTCATCGCCGCGGTGCTGGAATTGTTCACCTGAACAGTAGCTAATGAAGTAATTGTTCACGTGCTACAATTTTTTTGAACAGTGTTTCAAAATTAATTTTGCATATGTAGGGTTTATGAGATGCAGTGATAAGAGTTATCGGTCTGTATTATAAACTGGGATCAATTTTCTGTATTAGGAGTCACAATGAGAACCCTACTGGTGGGGGTTAATTGTGTTGATATAGAAATATTTATTAATTGAGAATTACCTCTTCATGAGATAGAAATTTATTTAACAAGAAAATCTCTTAATCAGATTAAATTATATAATATTATAAGATAATATTATATTTTGATCCGTCTTGTCAATACGGTATTAGACGAGCTACGTCGACCTTTTTCTAATATTGCTACAGCGTGAGGGACTTGGTCGGATGGGTTTGGACTATACCAGTTAAACATGAGATGAGGAAAATATATACGAACGTATTGCCCAATATTACTATAGTGTGAGGATAGTATCAGTAACAAATATTTGCTAATTGATAAGTTAATCTGGAATACATTTATCCAATATTGCTACAGCGTGGGGATAAGGTGTATTTAGGATCAATAAGTAAAGGTTGCATAAGATGCAATTGGAAAATGTTGCCTACCTGTTGGGTTTACAAAAGTCAATATTGCTACAACGTGAGGCTAGAGTAAATTTCAATGGGGCCTACTTCTCGCTGTGTAGTTTAAAAGAGTTTAAACTATTGTATTCCCGTTTGAGAGATTATCAAAATTATGTAAAGTAGTGGGAGGCATTTTAAATTAAAAAATGTATAATTGTTATACTCATGATTTAAAACGTAATATTATCAATTTAACAAATTCCGTTGACATCTCCTATTTGTTTTGTTTATGCAAGATTTGATCTGATTGCCTCTACAAATCCCTTGGTGCATATACTGGATGCACACCAGCTCAAAGGCGCCGAGAATTATTCAAATTAGCTCATGAATCTCAGAATTGTTCTGGATTCTGAGAGTCTAGCATATGTAATAGATCAGAGGATGCCTTAAGGTGTTTCTGATGATGTCTCCCCTAAAGAAAAGGAGACATATCAAAAATAGTTGGATAACGATTTAAAAGTTAAATTGTAATTCCTCGCCTCGATGTCTACAGAGTTGCAACGGGAGTATGTTCGTATGGACAGTGCTAGTAGTATAATGCTGCACTTGAAGGAGCTCAGGTTGAGATGTATAGGGTCGCCAAGGCGCTCTTTCAGGCTAGACTGAACGAGGGCAGTCCTGTTAGTCCCCATGTACTCAAGATGATTGGGTACATTGAAAAATTGGAGACTATGGACATTTCTCTAAATAACAACTTAGGGAATAGTTTGATTCTCCAATCACTGCCAGGGTCATTTGCTTAGTTTTTCATGAATTTCAATATGCAAGCTTTGACCCCAAAATATGTTGAGCTTTATAATTTATTGAAGACAGCAGAGGAGGATATGCACAAAGAGGGCTCGGCCCTCTTGGTCCAGGGCGCCTCATTCCCCAAATGCCTCTAGGAAGTCCAAAGAGAAGAAGAAGAAGATAGTGAAGAAGCCACCCCGCATGGCTCCTTATAGGCAGCAGATATCCAAGCCTCGTGAGAAGAAAGCAAAAGAAAAAGTGTTTCTTTTGTGGCAAGGATGGGCACTGGAAGTGCAACTGCCCGAAGTACCTTGCCACTCTAAAGAAGACTCCCTCAGATATATGCTTGACTATTATTGATATTTCTTTAGCATTTGATGCTTATACTGGCTGGGTATTAAATACCGTATGCTCTTCTCACATCTGCAATATGTTGTAGGGAGGGAAGTTAGGATGTTGAAGCCAGGAGAAGTGATACTCAGAGGGGGGAAATGGAGAGTTCTTGCAGGTCTAAGCTGTTGGATATTTTGATTTGCTTCTCCCTTGTAATGGAACAATTATTTTGTATAATTGTTATTATATACCCAATATTATCAGACAGATTGTATCCCTTCCTGTACTTGGCAGTAAAGGTTATCATGTAAATATACGAAATTGTTCTTTGTATTTATATGGTATGCATGATGTTTTGTTAGCTAAGTGTCAGTTAGTGAATAGGTATTATATATTGAATACAATGAGAAATGTCATAAATGTTCAAGCTAGTTCTAGTAACAAACGTTCAAGATCAGAAACTTTAAATGAAACCGAAATGTGGCATATGAGATTAGGCCATATAGGTGTAAGACGCATATCCCGTCTGGTTAAGGATGGTCAGATATCTGATTTGACTATAGAGTCTTATCCAGTTTGTGAATCTTGTATTCAAGGGAAGATGACCAAATCTTTATTTACCGATGTTGGATATCGTGCCGCTAGTTTATTAGAACTGATACATAGTGATGTATGCAGTCTAATGAATCACACTGCAATGGGTGGGTTTCAATACTTTGTAACCTTTATCGATGATTAGTCACGATATGGTTACGTGTTTCTGTTGAAACACAAGTCAGAAACCTTTGAAAAGTTCAAAGAATTTTGACTTGAAGTAGAGAAACAAACTGGCATATACATTAAGTGTCTATGATCAGATTGAGGTGGTGAGTACATGGGCAGTGATTTTTCAGACTATTTAAAGGAGAATGGGATTCTCACTCAATGTAGTCCTCCAGGTACTCCACAACACAATGGTGTTTCGGAGAGGAGGAATCAGACTTTATTGGATATGGCTCAATCGATGATGAGCTTTACCGATCTTCTAAAATACCTGTGGGGTTACGTTATCGACACTGTTACTCATATCTTGAATAAAGTTCCATCTAAAACTATTCCTACCACTCCACATGAGATGATGAAGGGTAGAAAATCGAGTCTTAGTATCTTAAGAATTGGGGTTGTCTTACTTACGTAAGAGTTACGTAATAGGATAAACTTACACCCCTTGCAAGTACAGGTTCATTGGGTATCTCAAGAATTCAATGGAATACCAATTCTATGATTCAGATAAACGAAATGTGTTCATTACTCGGAATGCCACTTTTCTTGAGAAATAATTTCTTAAGAATTGTAGGGATTGTAGAAAGATTGTACTTGATGAAGTCAATCTTGAACCTGATCAGCTACAGATGGATCCTCAAGTTCAAGAGAGTAGTGTACCTTTAACACACCCTCCACGTAGGTCTGAAGGGATGTCCAGGCCACCTTTTAAGTATGGTTAGATTCCTGAAAGTGCACTTGGGGTTTTCTTGATAGAAGAAAGCGATCTTTTGACTTATAGGGAGGCGATGTTAAATATCAACTCGAGTAAATGGCAAGATACCATAGAATCCGAAATTGACTATATGTATCAGAATCAAGTCTGGGACTTGGTTCCACTTCTCGAAGAAATTGTTCCTATCAGTTGTAAATGGATTTACAAATGGAAGCGAGGGTCTGATGGAAAGATAGAGACCTTTAAGGCCCGACTAGTGGCAAAAGGTTATTCCTAGCGATCTGGGATCGGTTATGAGGAGACTTTTGCACCAGTTGCGATGCTAAAGTCAATCAGGATTTTATTGGCACTTGCTACATACTATGATTTTGAGATTTGGTAGATGGATGTAAAGACGGCATTCCTGAATGGATACCTAGAGGAAGAGATATTCATGGAACAGTCTGAAGGTTTTACATTCAGCCAAACTTCTGGTCTAGTATGCAGGCTGAAGAAGTCTATTTATGGACTTAAGCAAGCCTCCCAAAGCCAGAATCATCGTTTTGGTAAGATAATCAGAAAGTCTGGTTTCATTAAAAATGAAGAGGAAGCTTGTGTGTATAAAAAGGTCAGTGAGAGTATAATTTACTTGGGAGAAGTTTCCTATATATGACTTGGGAGAATTTTCCTATATACTAGGTATAAAGCTCTATAAAGATAGAGTTAGGAAGTTAATAGGACTCTTTCAGTCATCGTACATCGATAACGTCTTAGAAATGTACAGTTTTACTAACTGTAAGACAGTAAATGTACCTTTTAGACATAGTGTTCATCTTTGTAGGAGAATGTCTCCTCAAAAGGAAGATGAAAGAATTAGAATGTCTAACATACCATATGCATCAATTATTGGCAGTCTGATGTATGCTATGATGTGCACGATATCTGATATCAGTATGGTTGTAAGTGTTATAAGCCGGTATCAATCTGATCTAGGTGACAATCATTGGATGGCGGTCAAACATATCCTGAAATACCTTAAGGGTTCAAATAATAAGTTTCTTATTTATGGAGATAATGATATTCAAGTAAGAGGATACACGAATTCATACATTCAGTCTAATCTAGGATGATAGAAAGTCTATATCTGGATATGTGTTTACTCTCAATAGAGGCACAATGTGCTAAAAGAGTACCAAACAAGGGTCCACAGCTGACTCTACCACAAAGGAATAGTACATTGTAGCTTCTGAAGCTGCAAAGGAAGCTATTTGGATTCGCAAGTTTGTCGCTAAATTTGAAATAGTTTCGAGTTCATCAAATCCGATCCCATTATTTTGCGATAATAATGGGGCCATAGCACAAGCAAAGGAGTCAAGAGCACACCATAAGTCAAAGCATGTGGAGTGAAAATACCACATCATTAGAGAAATCTTGGCCAGGGGAGATGTAGTTATTTGTAGAATTGATTCTGCAAATAATGTAGCAAACCCACTTACCAAAGCCTTAACTCTAAAGGTGTTTGAGAAATACGTGGAATCTATGAGTATTAGATACCATTGTGATTGGCACTAAGGCAAGTGAGAGATTGTTAGGGTTGTGCCTACGTGCCATCCCAGTTTTGTATGAATATTTAATATCTATACAGATTAGATATTGTTATATCACTAATTACCTTTTTAATTATATGGTTTAATGCTTATTACGCTACAGACTTTATTTTATTTGAAGGAGTTCGGATACGATCTAAAAGAGTTTAGACCAGTGCTAAGAGTTAGCAAATATTCCAAGAGTTGGAACATTGTTTGTAACGGGATAAAGGCCTCAGAATATGCTAATAATGATATAGTTACAAGAGTAGTAATAGGTTGCTAGGATGTGTCATTATGCAAGCATGTTCTCAAATACATAGTTCCTGATCTATTTCTACTAAAGCAGGCATGTTAGTAGATCCTATTAATTTACATAGATTAGTGTATGTCTATATCTATAGGGTACAGTTTGTTGTTCCTAGTTGACCAGGATCTTGGAGATTGTATAGGCATATAGGTATTCAGTTAGGACTGAGTACTGAACAGACTCATGAGGACCCCAATAGACATCCTATGTTACCATTAATAGAAGGTCCTCTCGAGTTAAGTAGTATACGTGATCTTCTGACCTGAGCACCATGGTGGGCTTGTGAGTGATCCATCATGCTTTGATTCCACGCATGTCAAAGACCTTTCATGGTCTGACCGCTGGGTGTCGCTAGGTATGGTCTGATGCTCATGAAGTCCGGTGCGTGCAAATATGGGATTCATCAGCTCTCATAGGGAGTGATATATCTAGATGCTCCAAGATAGTATATCAAGAAAGTCTTATGGCCGTAAGCAATTAACCTAGAAAAGTGTTTCCATCAAGTTAAACAATATAGCAAAGAGTTTGCTCTTATTGTACAATTGAGATACCATTCTAGAGATAGGTTTATGGATGAGCATATGAGGATTTAACGGTGTAGATCTATGTCCCCGCATATCCAAGATATATATGATAGAAGGACTATACATATACATTGTAACCTTAACTTGTATGGTTCAACGCGATAATTTGTAATATTCATGACGTGTGCGTGGGGCATGGCTCACGGACTTATGAAATAGTTCTATTTGACGAATCGGCCGTGGACCTAGGAGTCCCGCGATATGGAGTGTACTCGTTGTGCACTGGGGCAGTGTACTGGATTAAATTGTTTAATCCAATAATATCTAACGTTACTACAGAAATACGTGTATATACATATTTAAAAGTTAAATACAATAATTAATCAATAATTATTATTAACTAATTGTAAAATGACACGTGACGCATTGTGGACCCTTCGATTGAGTTTACCTAAGTGCGAGATTTGGTGGAACCTGTTAAGGGATATACTTAGTGACTATGCAGAATGAGTAAAATGGTCATTTCACACTTTAATTATTTAAATATTAAATAATCAAATATTATTAAAATTATATATTATTTTATAATATTTTATTTATAATAATATAATATATATAATGTATGATAGTTGTCATGCATTATATATATAATATTATAATTTTCTTTTTATATTATTATTTTTTGCCACCTATGGCATTTATTTTATTATTATATTGTGATAATATATTTTTAAATGAAAAGAGAGATATATGTGTGAAGAATTAAAATAGAAATTATGAGTGAAATTAAAAAATAAAAGGAATTGGAAAAGGCAAAGAAAAAAAGGGTTATTTTCCTTTACCATTTTCGTTTTTGCTCTTAGGAAAGAAGAAGCAATTGTTGCTTTCATTTTTCCTTCTTCATCAATGTGAGAAAGAAAGAGCAAAACGTTGAACCGGTCATTTGGGATTAAGAGTTAATCCTACGTTGAACTCATGAGCTGTTGTTTTAAATTATCAAGTTCATCACGTTGTTCTAGAACTGACAACGAGCATATCTCCAAGTGGACTCCGAAAGAATACGTGTAAAACGTTACACGTACTAGTAATTTCTCAATTTTATCATTTATATATTAATTTGATTAATATAAGTTTAGTGTGTTTATTGTTTATTTTAAAAGTCCGATGCACTAAATATGTATTAGATAGGTATTTTGTAATAAACACACAAGCATATGCATATACCCGTATACAGTTGATCCCCTACAATAAGATATATGTAGTTTGCAACAAATACCTACATCTACGACAAATTAAAGATCCAACCTTTTTTTATTCGGTTTACAAAGAACTCTGGGTAATAAAAACCTATTAGATCATAAAAATCTCCATATCACTAGGATCTTATAATAAAAGATTAATCAAGAAATACACGAATAGCCAGAGCTCTTTCTCAAATGATCTATCATCACTTTCTAACTCACTCCGCACTCAAGTGATCTTATAGTAATATTTTCTCGCGCATTCAACACTTTGGTGCTTACTTAGCTCTCTATACTCTCTTATGTATACATCCTTGATAACTATTTATTCTAAAAGGTTATAAGGGTTTATATATGCTTTAAAACCTCCTTAGAAATCCTAGACCTAGTTGGAATAAGAGTCCACGTGTTTAGAGAGTCCAAAATGGATTCAAAATAATTAAGTCGTCCTAAAATAGGAAATAATTAAAATTGGGCTCCGCGGCATTGCGACAATCCTGCACTAGCGTTGCGACACTCATACTTGAAAAATGTCTCCACTTGTGCTTTCGCGCCCCTACTTGCTTCTGACTCTCCATTTCTGTCCCTTCCTTATACGTCCATCCCATACTCATCTTCATGTTAACTCCTTATTGGTCTTTAACTCAAAATCATGCACAAATATAATTTTAAATGACCAAAATTTTAACAATCCTTTCCTTGATTCAAAATATCTCTTCAGAAGATTTTCAGGATCCTTTCCCTCCTGAACCGACGCTCAATTACTCAAATATTGATTCAGTCAAGTCTTATGTCCAAACTTAACTCTTCTAAAGCTCGTGATTTTGATCTTTAAAGATAAGAATGTATCTTTTCTCAAGCAACTTTCGTATTACAATCTCTAATGTCAATTATACACCATCATAATACCTCTATGGCTAGATCTTATTCCTACCAACAATCTCCTTACCATACATACTCTTTTGACCTCTGCTTTTGGTGAGATAATCTATAATATTGTCCATGGTTTGCATCCTCTCAATAACTCATCTTGAGCCCTACAAAGTATTCTCATCAAGCAAATAGCCTCAATTATACTTCTTACCCATATATCCTATAAACATCACTTTAGTATTCCTTCTTTTTTCTTCAAATGAATATCCTGTTTGATCTAGTACTCCTAAGGATACTAAATTCATGAGATTAGGAATAAACTTATATTTAGTAATTCTCTCACTTTTTCACCTAGCAATATCAATCTTACACTACAAATCCCCATGACTACATAAGCCATATTCTATTCATTAGTACTTTACTACCTCTAATGGATCTATAATTGGCAAACAAAAGACCTTTCAATACTCGTATGAAAACTATACCCTATAATCAAGTATTCACTCACCAGGCATACATTCTTACAGAAGCTATTAAAGTTTTTTGTAATTTTCTAGTCATCCTCATAAACTATTACATCTTCACATTCTTTTTCTTTTATCTTTACCTTCTTTTTCTTTAATTTTAGTCTTTTTCTCTAGACAATCCCTTACCAAGTGCTTTTCTTTCTTGTGATTAAAATACTTTTTGGATCTACTCTTCAATCTTGATTGCTTTTTTTCTTTCATTTATATTCACAGTCTTTTCTCTTGCAGTCTATAACGCTACACTATTAGGCTTTGATCTTTTTTCCAATTCTTTTGTGTTTAATCTAAATGACTCTTCAATCTGACATAGATCTCGATGACACAAGCTTCTTTATTACTGGTTATAGCTTGAGTCTCTTCAAGGGTTGTGTCAAACCCTAAACTCACCAGTAAAGTCATTTCTATCACATCTTTCAGATAATTATCCTGCCCATTGAACTTCTTCATACATGTGAGTCACTATAGTTGAAATAACCTATGCTCTACATCTTAGCTCTATAATCTATGCTCTTTAATCTAGCTTTGCCACCTATACTCTACAATCTGGCGCTACAGCCTATGCTCTACAATCTTGTATGGATCTTAACCTTGACTCTGATACCATTTGTTAGAAAAATTAGTTTAGGCTTTCCAAACTGATACCACTTAGCTATCAACCTTAGCTATAGAACTGACACTATTTGTTGAGGTTTTTATGTACCGTAAACCTCCATTACTAATATTTAGCACTCAAAACTTACTTAAACACATTGTGGAATTCTTTACTCACAAATAGTTAAGAATATAAAAGATCACACACAATAGAGATAAAGAAAGAGCCACTATAAGACACAAGATATATATAGTTCAATAATAAACACTTATGTCCAAGGCGAATTAAAATTTCAACTTCTTTTATTCAGTTTACAAAGAACTCTAAGTCACAAAGACCTATCAAATCACAAAAATCTATCAGGTCACAAATATCTCCAGATTACTAAGATCTTATAATAAAAGATAATCAAGAAATACAATGAATAGCCAGAACTCTTTCTAAAAGGATCTATCATCACACTTTTGCGCACTCAATACTCTAGTGATCCCATGGTAGCATTTTCTCATGCATTCAACACTTTGATACCTACCTTGCTCTCTATTCTCTCTTATATTTACATCTTTAATACTTGTGTATTCTAAGGGGTTACAATATTTTATGTAAGCTTTAAAACCTCATTAGAAATAGTTAGAATAAAAGTCTATGTGTTTAGAGAGTTCAAAACTGACTCAAACTAATTAAGTCATCTTAAAATAGAAATAGGCAAAATTGAGCGCCGTAGCACTGAGGGTTTTAACTTTGGCATCACAGAGCTCACACTTGGAAAATATCTCTACTTATACTTTCACGTCCCTCCTCACATTTGACTCTCTGTTTTTGTCTCTTTCTTGTACGTCTAATGTGTACTCGTCTTCGTATCAACTTCTCATTGGTCTTTAACTCAAAATCTAACACAAATGTAATTTTAAATCACTAAAATTTTAACAAATAACTTATTAAATGGCAGAAATGATAATATATGTATATTTGCCCATAATAGAACACATGGCACAAATCTAAAGTTGATTTAATAATAAGTGGTCTGTGTTATAATAAATTTGTTTATTTTTTATAAAAAAATTTAAAATAAAAATAATATGTATTATAATATTATAAATTGTAAATGACACATATTATTATGTAATTAATTTTTTATTTTTTTAAAATAAATTAAATAAAAAAAAAGTGCAGCTGGTCCTTGCATGAAGAGAGGAAATGATAAGGTTTGAAATGTTCAAGGTGCTATTTGATATCTTTTTTAGATTTATAATTTTCATTTTGAAAAGAAAAGAAAATAAAGTACGTCAAGTAGGCTTTAATTTTGGATTGGTTTCGTTTCCAATAAAAATGAGACAAAGTCAATTTGTATTTTGTTGAAGAAAAGACAGAAATGTAATGCACTGCACTTTTAGTTTTACACATGGCCTACATGTTTTCTACTTTTATTTCTCCACTCTAATCTAAGATAGATTACACTTTTTTTCACTATTAAAACATGTAGAAATTATATTTATGAAAGTTGTTAATAAAAAAAATATATATTTTTCATTGAATTTAAAAGAGCTTTTCAATTTTGAGTGATGTAGAACTTCTTAACTTCTTAATAATATGATAAATTGCAAATATATTGTATGGCATTCTTCAAAACCTCCAAAATAATTAGAGGGATTTTAGAAAAAATTATAAACATATAAATAATTTGATGAATTTTGACCTAATCAAACTTAAAGAAAAGTGAAAATATATTATATTGTAAACTGTACAATTGGAGGAAATAAAAAACTCTCTCAAATAATTAAAATAACGTCGACTTAAACTTAGAGGCTTTGACTTACTCGAATTTAGTAATTTGATAATTAAAATGTTAGCTTTAACCATTGGGTCATATGGGTAATTGACACAAATTTATTTTATTATATTTTGTCTAATTAGATTCTATTTTAAAAAAACAGTTTAAGCTCTTAAATACGATGAAAGTTATTTTTTATTTTTAATTAATTTTTATCTTTTTATTACATCTCAAACTTAATTGTATTTTTTTAATTATTTATATTGGTCATTGTTATTTTATTTGATAACAATAATCTAAGTTTACTTATTTAATAAATTTGAATTATTTTATATCTTCATATAAATATTTTTTTATTAAAAAAGACATAAATCTTAGTTTTATTATTTTTTATTATCATCATTACCAAAAGATTGAGAATATAAGTCGCTCCAAAAAAAAATTATAGACTAAGAATTTCAATGAAAGTATTACATGGAAGGGTCTCGAAATATGTCTATCTGAAAATTAAAAAAAAAAAGAAATTAAATGTTAAAAATAATAATGATGATAAAATAAATGTAAAAGACCTTATCAGGTCATTTTCGTCTTTTTAGACTCCCAAAACGGCTAGTACTAAGTCAGCAAAAAGAAGCCTCAACGACAGCATACCTGAACGAATGTGCACATCAAATTCCGTGCGCGCACGGGGCGCACGTTAGCGCCAGTCCTCTCTTTGTCTCTCTCTTTTCCCCGCGAGACACCAAAGCACTCAATTTCCTCCATCTCTTGCGAACACCAATTTCAGCTCTTTTTTTTTTTTTTTGGAAATTTCAATTTTTGCCCTCGATCATCGCCACTAATTCCAGAATTGCCCTGCCTCATTGATGGCTCCAGCCACCACCTCCTCATCGGCGGAGGCTCGGCGGCTCATCGGCTCGCGGCGGAGGACGGAGGCGCCGCGGCGAATGCTGTCGCCATCCCCGCCGCCGAAGAAGCTTAAGTCGATGGCGGAGATACTGACGAAGGCGCGCTACGCGGTGGTAGAGCGAGGCGACTACAACAACGTCAGCTGCGCGCAATGCGGGTCCGGCGAGCGAGCTGACGAGCTGCTGCTGTGCGACAAATGTGACAAAGGCTTTCACATGAAATGCCTGAGACCGATCGTCGCTCGAATCCCGATTGGATCGTGGTTGTGCTCCAAGTGCTCTGGCCAGAGACGTGTAAGAAGTAGGGGAATTTTGTTTATTGTTTTGTTGCTTTTTGTTGTTTTTGTTTTTTTTTTTGGTTAAATTTTTCTAACGTGAAAATGTGGCAACATGTTTTGTGTGTTTGTTGGTTTTTCAGGTTTTTCTCAGAAGAAAATAATTGATTTTTTCAAAATTCAGAAGTGTAATGAGTTCAAAGAGAAATGCAGTTCTCCTCAAGGTGCAAGTTTGATTTATTATTTTTTGTTATTCTAATTGTGTATATATATATATATATATATATATATATATACAGTGTTTTGTTGTTCTAATGTTGTATTTTAAATTATGTTCTGAGAAGATTATATAATTAATTAAGCTTTTTAAGTACAAACTCTTTATACAAATTTTTTCTTTTATACAAACTGATGCAAGTACTATTGTATAATTGACACATGGCCCACATTAATTACTTTTAGTTATTTCATTGACTTTTGTGCCTTTTCATCCTTGCATTACCTTCAAATTGCATCAGTTTGTATATGGTAATCTGTATAGAGAATTTGTATCTATAGTTGCATACAGGTTTAATGTCCAAGTGGACTCAGAGTGACCAATGCAGTGGCAAGGTATTTGCTTATGTATAATGTACAAGTTGGGAGATTAATCAAAACCTTCATGATTGTAAGCATGCTCAAGGTAATCATAAGAAAGAATGATTCAGATACAAAGTCTAATTCCAAGGCAATGGAAAGTTGATTATTGAAGCCAATATTAACTGGGACAATGAAGAAATTAGCTTAATTCTATAATGACTTGATAAAATATCAAGAATATAGCAAGATTAAAAGAACTCATATATAAATATCTTTAAATTCATTACTTCAAATAATATTAGACTCTGCCTCAAAAGTGTTCAAGCCTTCTTATTTATACTAGCAAAGTAAGGTGATAGAAGTAAGAAGAGAAATAAAACTAAATCTTTAGATTGTAATAAACAAAACTAGAGTTAAAAGCTAAAGGTAAAATCCAACCTAAATTTCATTGTTTCAATTTATACTGCTTGGTCAAATACTTGCTTGGGATAATTCACCCAAGGTAGAGTAAGGACTAAGATCCCTCATTATCATCAACATTTGAATAGCCTCTACAAAAAGGAATGAAATGCTTATGTTAAATACAGTTGAGTATGTATATTGCTCTTAAGACTTTTTTTTTTTTTTTGGGTTGGGGAGTCTGGTAGGATGTTTGAGGATATGGAAGTGTGTATATATATATATATGTAAAACTTTTATTTATCAAAAAGAAAAAGTGAACTAAAAAGTTTTAAAGTCAACTTCATCCATGTAGTTGATCATACATGATCATGTACTTGATCTGCACCACTTATGTTCTTAAAAAGCTTGAAATGAAATTGTTAAGCTTGATGAATATGGAATTGCATGATGTACTTCACATACTGAAGGAGCAATTAATTCAGTTTAAAACATGACTAAAGTTGCAGGATAATGATTTAGAGAGAGCTTTGAGTGAGATGGATGGTACTCTATTTAATAAGCAGGACTATTGCACCAATGCATTTTTCATGAATAATCTAGAACATGCATGCATAATTTCAACATTATATTCATGCTTGATTAATGATGGGTTTGTTGCTTCATTTGTGATGTTCATGTGTATGTGTGAATTATATACTTCTTATAAAGTAAAGACTGTGATAATGATTGTGCTACGAATATTTTATGACACAAAAGTCATAAAATTCTCTCACTTAAGAATTTAAATCTCCTTCTTCTTCATTCACCAAAATTTGGAGGTAGCAGTTGCATGGTGCAGAAATATTCTTTTGCAACTATTTCTGTTCTGAGGGTTTTGTGGAAGTCTTGTTTTTGTTTAGAATCCTAGGGAAAATATGTATTCGTGTGTTTTAATTTGTGGACAGCTGTAAAGTTCCTCGTGTAATTATAAAAGATCTTGTTCCTTAATAAAATAAATACATAAATCGGTACAATTACTAGGCTTAATTTGATACTACTTTACTTGATTTTGCATCGTGACCTCTAATTGGTGGCTTTTCTATGTTTCTTCTGGCTTGATCTATAGATAATAGAAAGCGTCGAAGACGATCTACGCCATTGGTGGTGCAAAAGAAAAGGAGAAGACTACTCCCATTTATTCCATCAGAAGATCCCTTCCAGAGGCTGAGACAGATGGGCACCCTTGCTTCTGCCTTAACAGCATTGCAAATGGAATTCAGTGATACTCTGACTTATATGCCTGGAATGGCTCCTAGAACTGCCAATCAGGCAAAGTTTGAAAATGGTGGCATGCAGGTTTTTATGTGTGACTTCTCTTTCCATTTTCTTTACCCCCAAGAATTTGTAGTTCATTCATTATGCTTGTTAGTCATAATATATGTTTTTCTTTTTTATTAGGTTCTTTCCAAAGAAGATACAGAGACCTTGGAACACTGTAGAGCAATGTGTAAAAGAGGCGAATGCCCTCCCCTTGTAGTAGTTTATGATTCATGTGAAGGGTACTTTTACCTTTTAACTTTTTTTGTTGTGGAAGTATTTGTGTTTGATAATGGTAAATTGGGTAAAATTGTGCTGATTTTGTGATGCAGTTTTACCGTAGAAGCAGATGGCCAGATAAAGGACATGACATTTATTGCAGAATACATTGGCGATGTGGATTACATAAAAAATCGGGAGCATGATGATTGTGATAGTATGATGACCCTTCTTTTAGCAACTGATCCATCTAAAAGTCTTGTCATATGCCCTGATAAACGTGGAAACATTGCTCGCTTTATCAATGGCATAAACAATCATACTCTGTAAGATTGTGTAACTCATCTTGCGTTGTCTGTATTTCTGACTAATTCAAATATATAACATACTGGACTTATTCTGATCTACGTATCCTGTTCTCCACAAACTAGTTGTCTAGTGTAGCTCCAATGTAAACTTCTGTGTTTCTATATTAATTTGGATTGACACAAATTTAAGTCCATGGGTGTTAAAATATATCCAATTTTGTGCAGGGAAGGCAAGAGGAAGCAGAATTGTAAATGTGTGAGATACAGTGTAAATGGTGAATGCAGGGTCTTTTTGGTTGCTACTCGTGATATTGCTAAGGGGGAGAGGCTATACTATGATTATAATGGATATGAACATGAATATCCTACCCATCATTTTGTCTGAGAAATCATAATGATATCAGTCTAACAATCATACAGAACTGAGATGCAATTTTGGAACCAAATTAGATTACTTTCTTTCAGCATTCTTTTTTGCAGCTCACTTATTGTTGTTGCACAGTCAACTTATATTTAAATTTGTACCTATGGGCCATTTAATGTAATTTGTGATGTAGAGCAGGCCCATCTTTGGCCCTGAGAGAAATAGAGCAGGCAAGAAAAGTTTTTGTGGGAGTTTTGCATGTGAAGAATTTTAGATGTTCTAGATGTTTATTGAAGAAGCATCTTTTCTAAAAGCAGATTTAATGAAAACTTCGACTTTTATTTGATGACTATTCATCTCGGCGTTGATAGTGATTTACTTTCTCATTTTTATCTGATTTTCATCATTCCATTGTAACTTTTGTATCTAAGAAAAGTGACATTACACTTATGATGCTTACCTACCATGTCAGAGATATGAATAAATTGAGTGCAATCAGTTCCTCTTTGATGCTGCATTTTCTTGCAGTCAACAGCTATGGTGATGCAGTTTTACCCTTCATGTGATGCATTTCTCCAGAATGAGATTTGAGCACTTTGTTGCAAAGTTTCTCTGAGGTCAGATTTCTTCATCATGGTGCCAGACATTCACAAATCTTGCATGTACAAGGTGATACCTTAAGTCAACTTTGTTAGTTCATACCATATAATATATACAAGAAACTTTTAGGTACTTTTCTGCTAGTCTGGTATACTGTTTCTGGACTTTGCGAAGTTGGGAATACTTGAGTTTATTAGCAAAAGTATGTTCTCACTTGCAGTCATACTTCCAATGTATAATATATTATGCATTGGTTTTGCTCATTTATTGGCAGCCGTGACTATGTCAAGAATCATAAAAGTGTGCATCTTGTTCCTTTCAACAGTTTTTTCTCTTGCAATGTTAATACCTTTCTGAATCATATTGTACTTATTCATCCTATATCTCTGGGGATAACTTAATGGTTCGCGGTTTTATGAAGGATTCTGTGATATTATCTTCTTTGTGATTTGCTCACTTTAGCAAATCTCATCTAATATTTACGGTTTCAATGTTCTGTTATATTCTCTGTTTATTTCTGTTGTTATATTCTGACTATTTAGCTTCTATAAAAATCATCTGAAGAGGATATATTTCAGGCCTGTTAGGTATGGTTTTTTAAGTAGAGCTTCTTCAAGTAGAATTTATACTAATAGAGCTTTTAAGAAAAGTTACTAGTTGTTTGGTTGCCACTGATAGTTTTAAAGTAAAATTGTGTAATTACTTTATTAGACAAGTCTTTTTAAGTTATGTTGTAAAGTAAAATTTTCAAAACAAAATAAGAGTATTTTAAATAATTCAACACTTTAAAAAGCTCTATAACCTCTACTATCAGAAACTCAAAATTTGAGCTTCTTTCAGTAGAAGGAAAATAGTTTTTTATATATCAAAAGTTGTTACATAATTTGCAGTTAAATGCCTCAAAAATATTTGAGTAGAGCTTTTGATATTAAAAAAAGTTCTTTCAGCCTATAGAAAAGCCATATCAAACAGGTTGTTCATCTAAACTGGAAGCCTTTAGATGTTCTTGGTGTTTTGAAAGTGTGTAGACTGTCATTTTCTTGGCTTTATCATTGCCTTCTTTTACTAAGGGAATTGTGAAGCCACTGTATTCTTTTGTATTTTGTCCAGGGGCTGAAGAATGATCTCTCTCAGGCTTCAATTGATTTAAACACCTTATGTGAAGTGTAGGACGCATCGTTCCTCTGTCGCAGCAGTTGGAGTCTTGATGGATCTAAGACAGTTGGCATCATTCAATTCATGGATGCAAATTCTCAGGGATCAGATTCAGGTCTAGTATTTCATTGCTTCCTGCAATCGCTTATTTTGCTTCTCCATGCATTGCAACATAAATGCAGATGGGCAGAAATTACTTTCACGCTATGGAAATTAGGGTTAGTTATCCACTATTATGAGAGTTAATCCTGTCTGCCATTACATGTGTGAATATTCTACATTTTCCATATCCGTTAGTGTGAAAAAGATTAGTAAACAAGTCTGTATTGCATGTCTAGTTCACATGATGATGAACTTTTATGTCATATAAGGTTGCTGATGCCGAATTATTCATATTTTAGCATGTGTGTATCTAAATTGATGTTTTGAGTTAATCCTACAGATGTATTACATTTCCAAATCATTGTTATTGTATTATTTTAATTTAAAAAAGACATATCTGGACTTTTAAAATTTTTTAAAAAATAGATATGTAGACTTTTAAATTTTTAAAAATTTATTTACATTTCTATCAAAGTAATGAATTCTATTGAACTTAATAAAAAGACTGTTAAATCTAATAAAATTATGATTATGATTTTATCATGATTGAAAAAAAAAAATTGACTGGCGTTAACCAGTAGTTGCTTATTTCTGAAATTTATAAATATTTTTGATAAATGGTCATATTGATATTGTCGATAATTTTCCTTAAAAAATTATAACCTGAGGTGTCAAATGAGTAAGCAAGTTGGGTTAGAAAATTTTAAGCTCATATAGGCTTGCGGGATATGTGCTAACTTACAAAATTTAAATTAATTTAATAATGTGTATAAAAAAATTTTAAAATTTATTTAAATTTTTTTTATTAATATTATCATCATTGAAAAACAATAGCTTATCATTATAATTTAAAGGGATATTATCATAAATACTCTTGAGGTAATATTAAATTTTAATAATGTTCACTAACTTGCAAAATGTGTAACAATAGCTAACCGTCAGAAATTTTTGTCAAAATAATAAATTTTCAAATTGAATGAAATAACTCAATTCTTCTTTAAAATGGTGATATAACAAATATGCCTTTACACAACTTAAAAATCAACTTTTTCAGTGATAGAAATTTATTTTCTTATTTTATAAATATAAAAATATATTTATTATATGTATACAATCAAATTTCAAAAATTAATTTCCTATTCTTTATCAAATTTCTCTAAATTCTTATTAGAATTTCCCAGCATCAAGAACATGAACCAAAATCTTTTAATATCACAACATTAACAACAATCACTCTATCCAGAAAATACAAAACACTAAAAATAATATTAAAATTAAAAAATATCAAAAAGTTTATCAACACCACCACCAACAATAACAACAATAATGTCACTGAAAAATTTTGTATATCTCATTACAAAGAATAACTTTTCCATTCCATGCAAATGCTAAGTATCACCAACATAAAGAAAAAAATTAAGCCACTCTTATACTTTATGTTCCCCTTGAGTCGGGGTGAATTTCTGCCAACGGATTCAACATGAACCCATCACTACCTTGAAACCTTAACCTTCAATTATCTAGCTTATTGCGATCCTTATCTGTTCTATAATGCATGGCACCCAAAAATGAGGTGCCACTGGAAGTGAAAATTCTTAATGTTTGGAGCTCAAGAATTTTACACAAAGTAGCAAGCAACATGTGGTAGTTTTAGTCATCCTTCCACTTGATACGACCAAGTCATATGAGATCTCGCCCAATGCTAGCTCTAAGCCATGAGCATGTGTCTCCAAAGATTGCATCCCACTTTGTGAGCCCCCAATGAATCTTTGATCATAGGAGAAGAAAAATCATAGCAACAAGTGACAAGAAACATTCATCAAAACACCATATAACTTTATTCAACAACACATGCTACAACTCATATGAAAAGAAATTAAATTGGATTTTGTTTTCAAATATTATACACTAGAGGCCAATTATCATATAATTACTTCGAGTTGACAAAGGATTGAATAACAGAGCTAAAATAATCATCATCCACCGTAGACGTCATGATAATTTCTCAAATTTAAGGCATTGACGAATCAAATCCATCTATTTCAAAATCCAGCAGCTTCAACTGCTTTTTGAAAATTCCAATCGAGTCTCGCATACTGGATGGTGACTTTCTATAGAGAGAGATGGCAACTTCGACGGCTGTGGCGCAGGAAATGGCGACAGTGGAATTAGGGGTGGAGATACCTATCTACTGGATGGCGACTTGTTGGAAATCAAATTGGGATTGGAGGAGATGGCGATGGTGGCAGCAACAGCCAAGCGTGACCGCTGCTACAGCAACCAAGCATAGTTGTTGCAGCCAAACCCGACCAGGGGGTGCCAGTAGCCCACAGTAGCCATCTTTAAGTTTAAATTTTCAATTCACAAAATATGTTAGGTTTGAAGAATAAAAAAACAAAAGAAAATTGTTTAGGGTTATTAGAGTGGTTGTTTAAATATGAGAAAAAAAAAACTGTTTAGATACAAAGATAAGTATATTTGAACACGAGAATAAGGGGTGTATGGACATTGGATAATGAGTATTTTGACAACAAATAAAGAATGAAGTCAAACACATTGTTAAAATAATAATATTATAATCTTATTCATTAATTTTGATAGAATATTCTTTAATGATTGAGTATTACTATATATTGCACAAACTAGTAGATATTATTGAAATTAAGTCTTACCTTAAGAGTATTTATAATAGTATCCTTAATTTAAATAAAGCTCTTCTTTTTATTAATTTGAAAACTTAAGATACAAATATTCACGTGTTAGAGAAAAGAGAGAATTATAACATCATAGTTTTAATACATCCCAATTACATTGGCACTTGTTAAAATTGTTGAATGAAAAAACTAGTTT
Source organism: Ailanthus altissimus (assembly GCA_946807835.1). Classification (NCBI taxonomy): domain Eukaryota; kingdom Viridiplantae; phylum Streptophyta; class Magnoliopsida; order Sapindales; family Simaroubaceae; genus Ailanthus; species Ailanthus altissimus. The sequence goes on along the minus strand of OX327706.1, from coordinate 11,181,243 downwards.
TTTGGATTGATAAGTTTTAAATTTGTTTGATGGGAAAATGAGCATGGGCCTATTAGATTAGACTACACTGAAAGTGGATTCTAGCTCTAGCTACTTAGCCTTTGCATATAAAAAAGAGAAAAAAAAAAGTTCGTTATTGTATTATCGGTGGTGGTTCCGACAATGATCCTCAAATACTTAAGTCAATGATCTTTAAATAAGGCTTTTTTTTTTATAAAAAGTGTTTTGGTTCAAAATGATGGCATTATCCATTACAGTAGTCTCAGTGCCTTTTTTATAGTCATTTATTTATTTATGTAAACTTCAAATATGGTAGGCGAAGGATCAAGCTATTTTCCCCTTAATTTTTAACGTGCTCGTGGTGATTTGAAATCTCTAAAATTAGGGTCACTTACCTTGTGAGAGACCAACTCTAAAGATTGTAGTCACTTACCTTATAGGGGACATGCATTGACTTTCACACGATCCTCAGAATTATTACTTAAATGAGGAGAAGTTATAGTTCTAGGTTCATTTATTATTCGGGGTTTAAAGCCGTTCGAGGGTATATGATTATTGAGGCCCTGAGTGAGTTAATGAGCAATCATGTTGTTTTAGATGAGCTCAAGATCGCCACTCAGGGGATTTGATCTAGCTCGGGATTAGTTTGATTTATTCCCCGTGTAGCTTAAAGGCCCAGAGTGCAATTCATTTGGGTTAAATCCAAAGATAGGGTTTAAGCTTGACAACCTTAAGCTAATTTATGGGATGGGCCAAAGCCTATGGTCAGTTCAATTTTTAATGGAAACAAAAACTAACAATAATTTGCATTACTTAACTCTAATTAAAAAGAACAAAAAATTTAAAATTACTATAATAATTTAGTTCATTGATGGATCTTATGTTAATAGATCAAATTTATAATAAAATTTAATTATTTATTTAAATATATTTTAATTATCAAACTTAACGGGCTTAATTTAGGCTTAGTCTTTTTGTAACTACTATCTATTGGACTTGTAGGTCTTAAACATAGGGCCAACCCAACTTAACAATAAGTTTAGTCTAGTTAAGTTTGTACAAAAATTGGGCCAAGCCCGTTATAAGCCTGAGTGGTCCAACACATTTTAAACTTCTTATGTTAAAGAGTGATGCAATAATTTAGAATAGTAATGGAGCAGGTTTAATGTGTGTTTGATTGAGCTTCTTTATTAATTAAAAAAACTTTTTTAATTCTAAAAACTTTTTACAACAATAATTTGGTTCATTGATGGATCTTATGTTAACAGACCAAATTTGTAATAAAATTTAATTATTTATTTAAATATATTTTAATTATCGAACCTATTCAATTAATATATTTTTAACATTTTGTTAAAAGTCAAAATTTAATTATTTATTTAAATATATTTTAATTATCAAACCTATTCAATTAATATATTTTTAACGTTTTGTTAAAAGCCACATATCTCTTTATCTTTACTACCATCGTATCTTTATAATGGTCTACCAAATTTTCTTTTTTTTAGTCATGGGTACATAGTATTTTATTTTATTTTTAATTATTATAACAAACATAATAATTTATTTTATCGTTGATTATTATGTATTAATTTTACTTGAATTTTTATAAATTTGTATTTATTGATATTTAAAATTCCAATTATTTTGACCACAATTTCATAGTGATCACAAAACTAAATTTTTGCACCAATTGCTTTTTAGTATTATCTATAAAAAGACGTTAGTGAATTTTAAATATTAAATTATAAATTTTATTTTATATAAAAAAGATTAAATTGTTGAGAATTTGAATTTTATTAAGTGTCATTTTTAGTAATTTAATAATAGATAAAAACTTTTAACAATGTGTAACTAAACGATCTACTACTCCAAAAAATCTTTTTTAATTAACAACTAAACGATTAATGATTTTCTCTTAAAAGCTCGATCAAATAAACTCTTAGTCTCAACCTAAGAAATAAGCTTGAATAGTATTACGTCTCACATCGAATAGAAATTGAGTGGATCTTGAGTTATATATGTGCGGGTGCAGCATTACTTAATAGGCTAGTCTTTTGAGTTAATGGCAAATGCCCAACCTGTGACAAGTAGTATCAGAGTAGACTCGGATTCTCATTCGTATATAGGCCTCTAAAATTACCCCAATGAAGATTGCCACATATGATGTGGGTCTCTCGTGCCTCTGGGAGAATGGGCAATACAAGTCAAGTGAACCCTGAAAATCTTGTATCTTAAGCCCCAACAAAGATTCTCGCATGGGTAGTAGGTCTCCTAACCCTAAAGGGATGGACAATACAGGTCAAGTTAGTTCTTGAGTTTAGGTTAGACCATGACGAAGGCATTATGTGATTGGATAGGAGAGAATGTCATGTCCCACATCAAATAAAAATTTATTGGATCTTAAGTATCTATGGGCGAATAGGAAGCATTAGCTAACGGGCTAATTTTTATGGTTAATAATAAGTGTCCAACCCATAACAAGAGGTAGGGTCTAATTTAGTAAAAATGATACTATGATAGGTTTGAATTTAAATGAGAAGAGTCTCATTTAAAATGTATATTCAAACTTATATGCATTAACCTTATAAATTTATTTTTTATTTTTTTTTATAAAAAATATTAAAGTTTAGTATTTTGCTTATGATCAAATAAAATTATAATAACTAAAAATTAAAGCTATTATTCTCTCTCCTTCTTATTCTTTACCTTTTATTTCTCATTCTTCTATAATGTTCAAGCCTCTCACAATTTAGAAGTAATGAAGTATTTTTAGGTAAATATTTGATGTATTTATTCAAATAATTTTAATTATGCTTTGATAAAGATGAATGTCCTCTTCATTGCCTTATAATTTGTATATTACTTTTAGTTTTCATTAGCTACAATTTTAACATTATTAGTAATTGTTGACCAAAAAAATATTTTCTCAAGCCAACGATCTTTGAATTTATTTGTTTTCAGGAATCAATACCTTAGGCCTTGTCTGTTTGGGCAAAAATCGCAAGCTTGTTGGATCTTTTAGTTGTTATAAAACTTGAAAATACAATGAAAACTATCATTAAAACCTCCTCGATGGTGGTTCTGGTGAAGACTCTCCGATACTTAAGTCATGTGTTTACTTTTAGAGAGAGGTTGAGAGGAAAGGTAAAAATTTTGAGATCAAAGTAGTGATTTCAAGATTCAAGATGGATAATGTTTTGAGCCATTTTTCTCTCTTTATATAGCATCAGTTTTCTTATGATATTTTGGGTTTTTATGCTTATTGTTTTAGATAATCTTCTGATCTCTTGACGTGATTTGGGAGATATCTTATAAAATAACACTATTCTCCCTTTGAAATAATGTTAATTGCCTCTTTAAATAACTTACTTTGTTTAGGTTGCTTTGTATTTTCCTTTTAAGTCGTTGAGTGCTATTTGGTCTTTATAATACATGGACTTGGGCGACCCTTAGAAGCTCTTATATACATGCGCGTCGGCATATTTGTTGTGCCTGTCTTCTTATGGGTTGCTAACATACTGGTTGATTTGGAGCTTGCTTGGTCTGCTGGGTAGGTCATTGTGTACTGAATTGTGTGGTTATGGACAACCTAGATAAGACTTGAGCTTGTCAATCTTACCCTTGTCTAATTGGTCCAGAGTGGCCGAGCAGGTTCTGTGCCTTTATTCTTTTGATGATACTTGAATGGCCTGCCTTGTTATTAGTGGCCCCCAATACTTTTGGGCTCTTAGGTTGGCCCTTTATCAAGCCTTCTTGTGGGTTGATATATGGGCTTCTAAGAATTGAGCTTTTTGAGATTTTCAAGGAAGAACAATAATAATAATTAAATTTTAAAATTGATAAACTTAATAGGACTTAGATGAGAAAGGATTTTTATTTTTTATAGTTTTGAATCTAGGGCCAAAAAAAGAGTCGTAATAGAAAATTGGTAGGAGACTAGTCTAAAGCCTTGGTTTTACTAACCCATAACTTAAGTCGAGGGCGAACAGAGTTGTGTTGGGTCCATTTTTAATCATTTTTCAGCCTGTGTGTTACCTTGTCGTCCTGCTTATTATTAGTTTTTTTTTATATATTCCTAGTTTTTTCTTTCTTTTTTTTAAGAAGATATTCCTAGTTAAAACAAATACATTTTACATTTATGTTTAAGTTTTAATATGAGGGAATAAAACAAATAATTCAAAATTGATATGTATGTATCCATTGAGCTTTTAGTTAAACTTAGATATATTCACATTCATATATAAAAACAAAGCCTAGCATATTAAAGTCAATGAAAATTTAATCAAGTGATTTTTTCAAGGAATTTAAAATATTTAAGAACTTTTGTGCCATTTTCGAGGTGTAATTTGAGTGATCGTTAAGGTGAGTACACCCATAATTATTTGAATTCAAACAAGATTTAAAAATAAGGAATTTGATATTTTAATGAGTGAAAATTTTCACTTCCACCCAAAACTTAAAAAAAAAAACTTTTGTGCCTATTTCTTAATTTTTTTCATACTAAACTGATATTTTGAAATAAATTAAGGGTTTTTAAAAAAAAATTATTAAAGTACTATTAAAGAAAAACTTTTTTTGTGTAACGGAAGTTTGGTTAAAGGAATTTCTTTGCATATTTAAAATATTAAGGACTTCTATAATTATTTTCCTAAAATTGTCCAACTAAAATGACATTGTTTTTGCACGTTTTAAGGAAAAACCATCTTACATAAATCTCAAGCAACTTATCAATTCAACAAATAAGATATTATGGTGTGTTAAATATTGTTTCACTTGAATGCTTTTTATTTTGCAAGAATATGAATAAGCAAAATGCGTTTGGTAGGTTACTTTTTAAACCCAATTTTGTTTTAAAGTTAAGAGAACAATATTTTGATTTGATTTATTTCTTTTTTTTTTTTGCATTTGACATTGTCAATACATCAATTAAGATAGTGTATGGGGTGGTTGCCAAGTTTGCAAGCACCACCTTTTAAGGCGCGCCTCCCCAACTAGGTTAGGGGTTCGATTGTTTTGGTAGATATCAAGACTAGTTGAGTTTTTCTCTTTATCAGAGTTTTCTAATTTGAAAATGATGTGCTCAAAGTTGTACGTGTTATTCTTGATGATCTCAGTAGTGTAGTTTAGATGAAATGTGCATCAAAATTGTACATATTGCTCTTGAAAAATTTTGATAGCACTCAATCTGAATAAGATGTGCTCAAAACTGTATGTGTTACTCTCAATGATCTCGGTATTGCAGTTCGGGTGGAATATGCCTCAAAGTTGTACATTTTGCTCTCAAAATATTTCAATAGTATAGTTTGATTGTAATATCAATAGTATAATCTAAAGTAATATTACCGGCATAATTTTATGTAATCTGAAAAAAAAATATGTCAATCAAGATAATTATTTTTTTATATACATATGGTGGAATGGGTAAATTTCAACTTCAAATCTCTATTTTAATTATAAAAAAATGCATTGTAAACTTTTCTATCACTAGATAATTACCACAAGTGCAAGTAAAAAAAATATTAAGTTTAAAAAATGCTTTCTATTAACCTAAAATTAATCATGATGATAGCTTTAATTGTTAAGATTTTCCTAAAAAGTTACACGAGAAAGGAGGAACTAATGCTAAATCACTTAATGGCATGTCCTTGATGTTTTCAATGTGTTAATCAAGTACATGAAATATTATTGTTGGAATTTAGTTATTCAAAATTAAGGTTGAATTTTATTTTGAGTTAGAAACCAAAGACAAATCAAATACGAGGTAAAGTATGCGTGGAACAAATAAGAAATAGATGAAAACAAAAAGCCAGAAGTAAGTACTATTCTATTCATATGGTATTGTTCATGCGCCAAGGTATTGTTCACGCGATAACTTATGAATGTTTCCTGTTTTAGCTTAGTTCGACTTCTTCAAGTAGGATTTAGACTCTTACATATGTGGAATCATATTCTAATAAGAAATAAAGTTTTTAGGAGTGGTATAAAGCTTATATAAACTCTTATAATTCATTAGAATAGGTAATGCATCAACAAGAGATGGAATATAGGGCTGGGGCAGCTCTGGCGTTGAGCATAAATACGAAAAAGTGATATGGAGTGCTTGAGCACTGGGCAGAAGCATAAGATAATATTGTATAAATCCTTTAAGAGTTTCTCTATTATTGTATTTCATAAATTTCTCTTGTGAGGGTTCTTTGTATATAAAACAACTGAATAAAAGAAGTAAGAATCTGATCATCCACCATAGATGTAAGTGGTTATTGTCAAACCACATATATTCTTGTGCCTTGTGTGTGTGATTGTTATTTCTATTGTGTAGTTATTCCTGTTTTACTTGTTAATGAAATCTTCTATAAAGCACATATAATATTATTGTGCTAAAGATCGGGTTAAGAGGTATTAGAGCATGTATACCCAACGAATGGAATTAGCACTAATGCTAATTACTAAATAGAATTAGTGTTAAGGCTATTTTTTCATATCAAGCTAGTATCAGAGCTATGGCTAAGTTGATACCTAAGTGATATTGGATTGGAGAGCCTAGCATGATATCTCAATAAACTAGTATCGTAGTTATGGTTAAAGTCAATAATCAAGCACAGGTTATTCAACCATAAAGATTCACAAGTGTGAAAATAGAAGAATAAGAAAAAAAGATTAAGAGCCTCTTAGTGTAATGGCTTGATGGCAAAGGAAAGGGCTACAGAATAAAGATTGAAGAGCAATAAAAAAAGAAGGTAAAAAATGGTGAATGGACTAGGGTTAGTCTATAAATAAGACTTAGAGTTGCTGAATCCTTGAAAGCTTCTCGTAGAAGGAATTTGGAAGATATTTAAAGGGTTTATAGATGAGAAACACAGTTGAGACTATGTGCTTGATAGGAATGTTGTAGGGGTCTTAACATGGATTTTTTGAGGGGATGTATACTAAGAGCAGCATTAGAGATTATCTCATCATTGTGGCAAGGGTCAAAAGAGAATATATAATAAGGAAGGATTTAGCCATTGAGGTATTGTGATGGTGTCTAGGTAACGCTGGAGATTATAATATGATGGTTACCTGATGAGAGATACATTTGGAATTTTTAGAGACCGAAGTCACAAGCCTTAGAAGGGTTAAGTCTAGACATAAGACTTAAATGAAGTTAACACTAGGTTATAAAGCACTATAGTGGATTTTCCTTGGAAAATTTCTTGGAGAGATTTTAAATCAAATAGGGATTTGTTGGAATTTGGTAATTCAAAAGTAAGGTTGAGTTTGATTTTGAATTAGAAACCAAAGAGAAGTTGGACACAAGGTAAAGTATGTTGGAATTAACAAGAAAGGGACGAAAATAAAAAGCTGAAAGTAAGTACTGTCATACATAACTATTAATGCTAAGGTATTGTTTGTATAGTATTGTTCATGCTGTAACTTGCGGGTGTTTTTTATTTTGACTAAGTTTGACGTCTTCAAGTATGATTTGAACTCCTACATGCATAGACTCTTATTCTAATAAGAAATAAGGTTTCTAAAGGTAGTATAGAGCTATATAAATTATTGTAATTCATTAGAATAAGCAATGCATCAACAAAAGAGAGAATAGAATGCTGAGTCAACTCTAATGATGGGTATAAGCGTAGAAGAGTGTCATGCAGTGGCTGAGCACTGGGCATAAACATAAGATAGCAGTGGTAGATCTTTTAAGAGTTTTTCTATTGTTATACTCTTTAAATTTCTCTTGTAGGGGTTCTTTGTATATAAAAAAAATTGAATAAAAAAAGCAAAAATATAGTGATCCACTGTGGACATAGGTAATTATTGTCAAACTACGTATATTCTTATGTCTTGTGTTTGTGATTATTATATTTATTGTGTGGTTAAATTATTTGTTTTTTTATTGTGTGGTTAAATTATTTGTTTTTGTTTTACTTGTGAGTAAAATTTTCTGCAAAACGTATAAGATATTATAGTGCTAAATAGCGGGTCAAAAGGTATTAGGGACCACATATATCTAACGAATGAAATTAATATTAATATTAATTATTAAGTAAAATTATTGCTAAAACTAATTTTTCACAATAAATTGATATCAAAATTATAATTAAGTTAATACTTAAACGATGTCAAATTGAAAAATCTAACTCTGATACCCGAATTGAAAAATCTAACTCTCATACCTCAATTATACTCGAGGAATATTTTCTCTTAACCTAGAAATAATTCTAATGACAGATTTAATTGTTAAGGTTTTCCCAATGAAATTACACGAGAAGGGAAAAGCTAATGTTCAATCAAATTAATGGCATGACCTTGAGATTTTCAAAATGTTATATGATAAATAAAATATTAACATCAGGGAATGCTTTCTCTTTAATCTACAAATGATTATGATAAAGTTTTATTTATTAAGATATTTCTTTAATATTAATATTAAGTTTTTAATATTTTAAAATTTTCGGCTGATTAATATTCTCAATATTAATGATGAGACTAAAATATCATTATCTTAAAAAAAAAAATTTAAGTGGGAAGAGAAGCCTCCTAATTTGTGATTATAAATTAAAATGTTATTGAGGGTATGTTCAATAAACTTTCATTGTATGGTATTAAGTCGACTCTTTTAAAGTTTGTTATATATATGTTAATTTCTTTGTTACATATTCTAATTGGTATATTTTATATTTAATTTGTAAAAACAAATTAGGATATGAAATGAAAAATTGAGATGTATAGCAAAATAATAAATTCAGATAATGAAAAAAAAAAATTCACTAAATTAAATTCACAAGAATCATAAAATTTTAATTTTTTTTGAAGCAATTTATTATCATTGATAAGATCAAAATATTACAGGGACTACTGTTATGAAAATAAAAAATTATTAAGATAACACAAATATAAATTTATTAACATACGCTGGTGCTTAGAATTTTTCCTACAAAGGAAGACAATAATTATATAACTAGAGGAACCCTCCATAAATAGATTTTTTTACTCTTATTAAAAACAAAAAAATTCTACCTTCATAAGAGAGATTTTATAATTTTACAAAGAAAATATCTGTGGTTACATAAAAGAGAAAATATAACAAAACCCACATAAGAGGGAAGTTATAAAAGTAATCTTATACAAAATATAACATTATATTCAAACCACTCCTAATTTAACCAAAACCACCGAACAACAAACAAAACTGTTAAAACTGACAAACACCTATAAACAAGAACTTGCGATAGTTGGAAATAGAGGTAGCAGCCGAATTTACAAGAGGTAAGGGCATACAAACAGGTGGTGGCAACCGATTCTGATCTAGCGAGGATTGCAAGATCTCGGCCAAAGTTGGTTGGAATAATATTGGGGGCTCTATAGACTTGGCCAATTTTTTAAAGAGACATGCCGGTGTCCGTAATAGGCCGGCCAAGAGCACGGCAGCTTAGAGAAGGCCAAGAAATATAGCAGTGGTCGATGGTGCAACAACTTCAACAGCTTTCAACAAAACCCTCGTATTTTTTAAATACAAAATGTGTAGCGTTTATTTTCTTGGCCTTTTATTTTAGCTCATTCTTTTGTAGCAGTCAACTGCGAAATTTTTTTGTTTTTATATTTTCAGTGTGTATACACCATACGATAAGATCAATGTATAATAAAATGACTCATCTTATTTATGTGAACGTCTCGGTATAAAAAGGATAATATCCTGAGATATCATGACAATAATAACTCTTAAAAAAAAAAAAGACCAAAATTGGAGAATCTCTCTGCCAAAACTAGTACTCATAACAGCTGCAAAAATGTTTCAGCAGCAATTTATGCCCATTTTAGAAAACTGACTAGACAAGCCACTGCACCCAGCAGCTGCAGCAGCAGCAGCAGACCGGCCACCAAAATCACTTCTCTTAGGGTTCTTCACCATTGGAATAATAATATTATTGCCAATAGCTTCAGATTTTAACTGCTTATTACTAGTAACAAAGCCATTTGAGTTACCACTTCTTTCCTCCTCTCTTTTTCTGCCAAAACTTTCAATATTTGCAGATAGCCATTTGGATTGCATGTAAGTGCTTGTTCTCCAAGGTGGAACGTGGAGGCCACTCTCTTTAAGGGACTGTTTGGCAGCTGAGCAAAGGGGGCTGATTATTTTGTTGAGCTTCTCTTCTTTGCCAACAAAGATTGATGGGAGAGTGTCTGTGAGCTGCTTGTATGTTGCTGTTGGCCTTGCTAGCTCAAATTGAGACTTGAAATCTATGTCCACTATCAGCCTTGTTGGCTCATCTTCCACCACCATTATGTCAATGTATTCATAATCTCCTGTTATAAAAAAAAAAACATAATAAAGGAATCTTAAATTTTTAATAATGTCAAAACAAATTAATAAGATATATATAAAGAAATAATTTAAAAAACTACGTAGTTGCATTTGTGAGTAATATTGTTACATAATATTGTCTAAATAATTTATATTTTTATATAATTTATGATGTATTATAAAATTTTAATATTTATAAAAAAAATTCCCAAAATAATAAACTACATATTAAAGTTTGATATTTACATAACTTTTACATTACGATATCACCCACCTAATTAAATTTTTATGTAAGGGTCCATCAAATGGGAACAAACTACTATTTTATATTATTTAATATTGTCAAATACTATTTCAACAGTAATATATAGTGTCAAACAGTGTCATCGTCCAGATCAAATCTTTATATATATACTTTTAGGAGGATTAACAAAATGCCCTCAAAAAAGCATTTTCTTTTCACATGTTACAAAATAATGGAAATGATGTCTTGAAAGTGGTAGCAATTCTATTGCAAGGTTCTCAACAAATAGCCAGAACCAAGCCAAAAGAAAATGAAGTTTTTAAAAAGAACCAAACAAATTCGTAATTATCTGAATCAATTATATAAAATCTAAAAGAAAATAGAGAGAGAGAGAGAGAGAGAGAGAGAGAGAGAGAGGTACCAGCAGGACATCCCAAAGAAGTAGACCAAGAGGATTGGCAAAGAGAAGCATTAAAGCCATCCCCTTTGAGCTTTCTCACTAAGCACTTCTTCATCCGACCAGTAGTACTACTGCTTTTCTCACCTGTGTCTCTTCTGCTTCTCATCATATGCTTCTTCACACTCTCAAGAACCTCGTACTCAGCCTCACTTTCACTCCTCAGTATCTCCTAATAAAACCAAAGAAAATATTTTTAATAACCCCCAAAAGAGGGGGAAAAAAACAAACAAACAAACAAACATATATTTAGAAGAAGTAGAAGAAGAAGAATGAAAACCAAGGCTGAAGATGAACCTGTAAAGTTAGATAATAACTGGGCTGATGATGTTGATGATGTTGAAGAGAAAGCAAGCAGTTTGAGGAAGAAGAATAGATGGGTGTTACTGATGATGATGATGATTCTGATTCTATAAAATCATGTACCATTTGGACCAACTTCTCTTCGTCTAAGCTACTCATTTTATCTCGTATTAATTTGCTTCTCTCGAAATGAAAAACAAAGGACAGAAGTTGGTTTATTTATAATTGCTGAATTTTGAAGGTTTTATTTACTTTGTTTCCTTGTATATGCAGACTGCGAATGGCGGTGGGAATTACAGCTTTATTAATAATATGATGACAGATGAGGTCATAGTAATATAATATGTACTACTACTACTATAGTCAATAGCTAGCACATTGATATCAAAAACTGTACTATACACAAAAAGAAAAGATAAATTTAAAAATAATTTACAGATAAATGAAACTAAATGGTTTTTTTTTTTTTTGGAATATTTTGTAGAATATCCTTATCTTAATGAGGTTTATTGGGAAAAAAAAAAAAGAATGAGAAAATGACACTTAAAAAATGGTTTCATTCCGGAAGCTACTTCAACGATTCAATTTTTTTTTTATTTTTTTGGGGATCATGTAAAATGTAATTGGTACACTGTTAGATGGAGATGCTTCCACTGTATTTTGACGAGGATTGATCATTGTGTCTTAAAAAGGGATATTAACACTGTCACCCTTGAGGTTAGCACAAATTATATTTTAGTGATAATTTTAATTTTAATTACACGTTATTTTTTTATTTAATTAAAAATTGTAAATATTTTTATGATTTTATCAAATAAATTATTAAAATATTTTTAAAATTTATGATATTTTCATCTTTATAATTAAATAAAGAGATAATAGTATAATTAAAGTCAAAACTGCTGTTAAAGTGTAATTTGTGCCAACCTCAAGGGGTGACAGTGTTAGTATCCCGTATAAAGAAAATAATTTTGTCAGTTTTGAAGAATTTCTAGTGGACAATGACTGCTTTTCTTTTTTCTCTTTTTTTTAATATCGTGATGAGATTTTATTTTTTAGAGGAGTATCGTTTGGGATGATTATTATTTAAAAATTATAAAAAATAATTATTTAATAAATATTTGACATATTATTTAATATTAAAATTAAATTGAAGAATTTGTAAAAAAATATGTAAGTTGAAAATTTTAGTATAATTGATTTTTTTTATTATAAGTATTACATCTCAATCACAAATCACAAATCACAAATAATTAAAACATTACAATTTAAATATCAACTTTTTACCTCTTAATAATTAGAGAAAATAAAATTGTCAATTAAAAATGGTATAGCCATTGTTAAAATTCGAACATTGACCTAGGTCAGGAGGTGCACAATTTTTTTTATTAAAACAAGTAATTAGTATATCGATTGATTGTTAATACATGATTCATAATATATATATATATATAATTTAGTGTGTTACATAGTTTATTATATGATTAGCAATATTATCACATGTTATTATTTAATAAATTTATAATTTTTACATAATTTATAATGTGTTACAAAATATTATCATATATTTAAAAACTCACAATGTAATGAATTACGTAACCTATTAAATCACTTATTTATATATATATATATATTTATATAATTCGAAATTTATCTCGATGTTTAGTATCGTTCACTAATTAAATAAGTGTTCATTAATTTGGAATATTGGCATTTAGTTTAGTCAGGGCAAAAAAAAACACACACACATAAAAAAAACAAAAAAACAAAAAAGCTTATGCTGTAATTTGAAAATGGTTGGACCCAAGAAAGAAGAATTTGGTGATTGATTTATTTTTTCTTCAAAATAATAAAGAAATTCCAAGTCAAGCTTCAAAGTCTTGTAATAATGATCAAAGTTGTAACACATTCTGTCATCATTCAACCTCAGTCAAAAAATCAACATATATATGCTGAAGCTCAACAAACTTTCTTGAAAAACTGAAAATCATTAACTTGTTTTTTTATTTAATTTTTCTTATTTTGGGTTATTTGAAACTTTCTTTTATTTTACTAACTTCTAGTAGAATAATTGAATACTTCATAATTATAAGTTCCATAAAATGTTTTAATAGTATTTGAGGTCTCTAAACAATTAGAGACCTCAAGTAAAATTAAAAATTAAGTTTGTTATATTTATAATTTTTAAAAAAATTAATTAACATTCTACAAATAATAGATTTTCCTTTAAATTTATCTTTTACATAGATGTAAAATCTTAATTTAATTTGTGTATTTAAATAGTAAATAGATAAAATTTTATGTACATAAAATTTAGAGAACTTTTTTTTTTCAAATTGATGTTTCTTTATATTTTTTTGGTTAAACTCAAATACAATTTAAAGAATTACACTAATAGATGACTTGGTTACAAAAAAACTGTAGTAAAGTTTTCATTATGAAAATTTGGATTTTTAACTATTTAAGGAAGTCATTATTTCTAATAAGAAATATTTAATTTTTATCATATAATAAATTTTTATAAGATCATAATTAACGATAAGACCTTAATTATAGAGTAATAAAATTTTAACTTAATCAAAACGTAGCCTTAATTTTAGGTGATAAAAATTCTTGGCCTTAATTTTAAGTGCGCTCAAGACAATTGGCTAAGTTGTCTAAGGTTGAACAGCTATTGATAATGTGTGTATAGTAATTAATGTAATATATGATGTGTTTATTATTAATTATTATTATATAACTATTGTACTAATAAAAGATAAAAAGTTAACAATTACCTAAGGTGTGATAGTACTATTAAATAGGTAAAAAGTATTAATGTGATGTATAATGTATTTATTATTAATTGCTATTATATAATTAGTATACTAATAAAAGTCTAAAAAGTCAACAACTATCTAATGTGTAATAGTATTGTCAAATGGGCAGTATTGTTATACTCAAAATAAAAATATACACTTGGTAGAATTCGAACCTAAGTTTTTTTGTTATAAATGAAGTATCATAATTATTATGCTACAAATATTTTATTGATATTAAGTTTATTTATTTATTTATATATATAATACAACACCCTAAATAATAAATTAAATTTAAAAAGTTAAATAAAAAATAAATTAAAAAAAGAATCAGGCGACCATCGGTCATCTGTGATCACCACCACTGACCGCTGGTTACTAGTGGTTGATGGATCCAAAATTTACATCATCAAACTTCAAATTTATATATCTACAAAATAGTGTTGTTATTTTCATCAATGGATCACTGGAGGAGAGCCCAGATTGAGAACAAAGTAGCGACCATTATATCTTTGACGCCAAATGAAAATAAATGAAGGTGCATTGCCACCTTCATCTACTAGATCGCTGGCCAGCGACCACAATGGAGGTGATTGTGTACCTCCGCTCATTGCCTTTTAGTAGTGGAGATCTGGTATTTTGTTCTCAGTTTTGGAGCTCTTCTAATAGTTCATCGATAAAAACAACTGCACCATTATGTAGATCTCAAATTTTAGAGTCTAATGATGTAAATTTTGAGTCTATCTGCCACCGATCACCAACAGCTGATGGGGCAGTCATCGATGACCAGTGACCACCTAATTTTTTTTTTATTTTAATTTATTTTAAATTTAATTATTTAATTCATTATTCGTAGTGATGTATTATATGTATAAAAAATAAATAAATTTATTGTTAATTAAATTTTTTATAATATAATAATTAAGGTATTTAACTGAATTAAAGGTCTTGAATTTAAATTCGATTGCGTGTATATATTTTTATCACTTTATTTTTTAACTCATTAAAAATAAAATAAGTATAACAATTCTAATATAAAAACATAATAACATTTTTAATAACTTCAACCTATTAACTATTAAATAAGATGAAATTTGTCTTCAAATCGAAGTCTCTACAAACCCATTTGAATCTCAAAGAGTTTGCAAATACTTTTCGAAAAAAACTCAAAGCTGCCGTTATTCTTTACCCTCAATGTAAATAAATAAAGGCTTCACGACTTTCGAGTATGAAGCTTTAGAATGAAAGTGCGTAAGAGATTAGACATGAGCTTGGTGGGGATGCCGAAATCGGAAAACCTAGATATTGTGTGCAACTTGAGTGAGTGATCAATGTATCGAAAGATTGAAATAGAAAATTGCTAGAATCTAAAGATATGTTGAATCAAATCGATTAGATACCCTCCAAATTTTTTTGTATTATGATATCTTTTTGTGGGACTAATTGAATAGTGGAAACCACGTAGACATGCAAAAATATTCATGCATTTGGTGTAAGAATACGTCTTCTTTTTTCTTTTTCTTTTTTAAATAAGGAGTACAATGATTTTCTTTTGCCAAGAGTGGGGTGGGGGAGGTCTATACTATTTTCAAATTTTACATGTTATTTTGTAGTTTTATTTATTTATTTTTTTAAAAATCATTGATTTTGTTAGTTGTAATAAATTATCCATTAACAATAAAGGAGTTCTTTTATATTTTAACATTTTTGCAATTGTCATTTAAAAAATAATGCTACAATTTTTGCAATAGCATAACGCTACTAGTATATATATATATATATATATATATATATATATATATATATATATAAATGTGTGTGTGTGATTCTTTATATGAATCTCCGTACATGAAAATATACGTTGTATATCAATAAGATTAAATCGACAAATTAGATAATGATAAAAATAAATAACTGTAGTTGAAAATAGGTAACTTTTTTTGCATCGATTTATTTTAATAAATATTTTTTCTTATATATTAAAAAAAAATAGCACTATACTTACAAAGTTGAGATAAAAATATTATATTAAATTGATATGTATTAATTTTTTATTATTATATGTCAAATAATTATTAATTTTTAAATTTTTATTAATATGATAATTATATAAAATCAATCAACATCTTATGTGTTAGATTTATATCCTATTTATATAAATATAAAATTATTATATATATATGATTCTAATTCTGCAGATTTTTCCTCGAGAAAAAAAAAAAAGAACTATTACTCTCTCATTTGCTCTTTTATATACATCCAGTGATTCAATGAGGCCACATGCCAATCAAGGTAGATTCTGTCTGATCCAAGAAATTTATTAAAATAAAAATAATTAAACAAGAACATTTACAAGAACAGAGAACCTGATAGAGCTACAGCTCATGGTTTTCAATTTTCTTCTTTAAAAAATTCGACCCACCTAAAACAATTAACCTTGGGTGACGTCTCCAAGCCTTTCACTTCAAAATTTGCAATATAAATATATAAAATATTAACATTACTTTGAAAAAATATATATATATATATAAATAAGAATAAAGTTGAGAAAATTTTAGTTAAAAATAAGAAAAATATAATGCAAAAAAAAAAAATTGATTATCGTAGAGGAAAAACCAAAAACCAGCGGCCCATTTAAAAACAAGTGGCAGAAAACAGAGGGGGGAAAGTGGAGAATTTATAATCTGTTTGGTCATTTATAGTAAATGGAAAGAGATAATGATGTTATTGTCAGCACACATTGTGTTTGTAATGTAATATGCGGCCCCGCTCAGCAAATTTGTCATGAATAGTTAGTTCAAAACCACTATATCCATTTCTTTTTCTTGTATATTCTATTACTGCAGCTGGTTGGAAGCTTTTATCACTTTCTTTGTCTTGCATGCAATTATGAAATATTGCCAAAACAAAAACATAGATATATATCTCCTCCAACGTTTAGACAAAATACGAGCTGATATTGAAAATTATAAAACTAGATGTGGGCCAGAAAAAAACAGAGAGAGAGAAAGAGAGAATCGAATTAAATTAGTTGAATCAATTTATAAATTGATTTTTTTTTTTTAAAAAGAATAAAACAAAACTTTACGAACTAACAGAGTTAATAGAATTTAATAATGATATTTAAAAAATATATATAAAGACTTAGTAATTCAACAAAAATTGATCATTGCTATAATTTATTCTCTTTTAAAATTCCTTCTTCTTCTCTCTATCTCTAAAAGAAAATTTAGCCCTCACCGTCTCCTTCAAATTGTAGTTTTCAGTCTCTCTGATGGGTTTTGGTTTTTTTTTCATTATTATTATTTTTTCTACTATTAAATTTACTTTGTTTGAAACTTTTCTATCTAGATTTAGTTCTAAGATTGATTGTGATCTACTCTGCCTATAATCTCCTCTAGAACTTGCAGACTGCTACCTTTACTAACCGCCCTCGAGCAAGCAACCTTATTGTCGCTTGTGCATGCCTACACACGATCTGGTGAACCAACAACCCTCGGTGACTCGCGTGCTTCCTCATCCCTGATTGGAGCGAGCAACACCATTGCCACCTCCGAGCAAACAAATCACATCAACCCATATGACTTAGTACCCTCAGCAGTTCAACAGCTCCTTATTTACAGTTGTTTGATTTTTTATTTTTTAGTATTGTTTTGCATAAATGAGGATAGTAGTTGATCGAGTTGCTCTATAATTATTAATTGAGGGTTAAATTTTGTATGGCAGACAGTTTTTAAATTCTCTCTCTATTATGAAAGTGGAATTCTCTTTTTTTGATAAGGGTTGTAGTCCCTAAACTTAAGAGATAATTTCTTGATATGAAGTACAATTTGTTTATCTTCTTTATAATAGTATAAGTTTGGGTGTACGTTAGTACGTCAATTAATATAGTGTTTTAATAATTCTCTGAATTTAATATCAGTATTTTTTTAATATATTATTAATGATTTTATTAATAATATAATATCAACATTTAAAAAAAAAATCAACAAAATTTTAAAAGCTAAACTGATAATTTTTTTGCATCTAATATTTCAGTTCAAGCATTGGATAAAATTGCGAGCGGATTCTTTTTCAAATCAGTTTAATTTTTGTTAAAGAAAACCAAACAAACATTTTCCCACCCCTTTACGAAGCATCTTGAAAAATTCTGAAATTCCTTGAAGCCTCTTATAAAATTTGTGAAACTCGTAATCAAATGAGTTTGCTTCTAATTGTAGCTAGACAAATTTTTACTGGCGATAATAAAATTTACTTCAAAAATTACATAGTAGAAGATTGACGAAAGATGTAAAACAATCCTCATTCATATATATACTTATACCTAATAATATAAAATTATTGTCATTTTTTTAAAAAAAAATTATTAATTTAGTCACTGAAATTTAATTGAATTACTTAGTTAATCTCTATATTTTTAAACATAACTTAATTAGTTCCTATAATTGAAAAACAAATAACATCTAATAAATTTGATTAAATAAACGACCATTTTTTATGATTAGACACATTAATTTTCTTTACTATCTCAAAAACTATACTTTAAACGATATTTTTTTAACAACAAAAAATAATAAAAATACTTAAAATAATATAAAATTAAATAAATAATTCAACAAAACTTTTAAAAATTAAACTGACAATTTTCCTTTTTTTAATATTCTCTAAAATTCCTTACACAAAACAATTAAAAACTAACTTAAGTATCACATTGTGTGTATGTTTTGGAGGTACTCTAACCATTACTCTAGTAGAGCTTTAAAAACTTTGTGATATATATATATATTGTCAACTCTTGATGTACAAGTTTGTTACAATGAAAACAAACACTGCAAACTCCACTAAAGATGAGAAGAACTATGGTAGATGTAGTGACTATTTGTCAAACAAAAAAGATTGAGAATTCAACAAAGAAATTATGACATTGGTGTCCAAATACATAATAGTTGGCAACATAGAATATCAAGATTGCACTCACGAGCAAAAGTTTTGAAGATTTTAGGTCTTTGATAGAAATATGTCAAAATCAAAGTCTCATGTCTAACAAAAAATAGCAAGAATATTCATCAATTTGCTTGTGCCATCAATTATTATATATTTACATATTTTGTGGGATTGTGAGGGGCATCAATTTGATTCTACTACAATGCTCTCTTTGGTGGAGGTTGACTCAGCATGGGCCTATATGATTTGTAAGAAGATCATTTGCTTTTCGCAGAATGTTTGATTGATTTGGCTAAAGTGTTTTTCCTGGATTTCAAGAATGTGTGGACCATTTGATTTTTTGGATATGCATCTTAGATGATCTGATTAATTTCGTTTAATGTTTGATCATAAATGGAGTTTTAGAATTAAGATCATTTTCTCAATGAGTAGTCTAAATGATTGAAAGTTTCAAAGTTTTTGAATTTTATGAATTTACCTCTTTGCCTTTTAATACTTCTTAAATTTATTTGAAGAGCACCATCTTCTTATAAAACAGCTGAGAAAAAAAGTGTTTTATTTGGAGTGCTTTAATGACTAACAAAATGCTATGCTTTAAATGCTTGAATGCTCTATATTTTTTTAATGAATTATTAAGACCTAATAAATCTAGTATATTTATACTACAAATTCTCAAATTACACTTAAATTATGCATGAACAAATAAAATGTGATTAATCTGTGTCTAATTAGAGATAAAGGTGCAATTCATAATGTAACAATCAAGGAGAATGATTTAAGTGGGAATCATTCAATTAATAAGAAATCTTTCTCCATGCAAAATAATAACTAAACTAATCTAAATTTGAATAAAACAGTAATTTTAATTCACTTTTGCCTCATCAAACTTTACATGACCCCTTTATAAGATCTATAGGTCCACAGGTTGGGTTACTTGATCTATACATCCCAATTGGTTTAGATTTTAGCATGTATCCATATTTTATTAGAGTTAGGTTGTTTTGATGTCATGAGCTTCTTTTGAAAAGACAAAGTAGAGTGGGCTGTTGAGTTAATTTAATAATGGGCCTAACAGATGTCTCCTTACAAGTGAAGAATAAGTACTGACCCAAGTTTAAAACTCTTAAAAGGCACATTTCTTCACTTTTCAAATCAATGATGAACACTTGAAATTACACATTTAATAAGAGTTTTACATGATTGTTTTGTATTACTAGTGTATTTAATTTTCTTAACTTAAGTATGTTTACAATATTGTACTTAATTATCTTATAACTGTTTTGTGGCAGGTTCGGTAAAATAGGCATAACTTTCTACCTAAAGATCCAATTGAGGTGATTCTTAATCCTGTGCAGAGCTGACTCAATGGGCTAACATATTGTATTTCACAAAGTATTGGAAATTCGAGTGTTTAGAGGGTGAAAATTTTCCTAGAACAGAATTGATCTGCAGTACAGGCCCAGTTTAAACAGTTATCAGTATTTGGCCCATAACTATAGAAATACGTATCTAATGCGTATGAGATCACTCAATTTGGAAAGATAAGAGCCTTATCTACAACTTTTATGTTTTGAGTGACAGCTAATTCGGATTACATCAATTCCAAATTGGATAATCAAGTGGGTGCCCAAGTGATAATGAATGCAAATTATTTTGCCACCATTCTTGACTTTCATCAACCAAGTGGTTCCCTCCAAATTTGTCTCGATTTATCCATGTTTTTCTATAAATAGGTGGCTTGTTTATGCCTAAAGAATGTAATTAGAAAGTTAGAATTTAGTTCAAAATACTTTTCCTTTGTATCCATTTCCTTGTACTATTATTTCTCTTGTTTACTATTAAGTCATGTTATTTCTTCTTCCATTTCTTTTCTTTTCATTTAGTTTTATTATGTCCAAATAATTTTGTTTAAGCTAAGGTGAAAGGGTGAAGCTCTTGGCAAGGTAATAAGATATGTTTAATATTTATTCATGAATTTGATGCTTCATTTTTAAGTTATGTAAATTTATATATGATGTATTTATTTTGTTTGTAGAATTAATATCATTTCTTCTAAAGTGGTGATTCTTGATTTATTATTGACAAACTTAATACTTGGCACAATAAATTCTTGAAACCATTTACAAGATTTGGTTTATATAACCTTTCTTGTAAAGTGGGAGTCTTGATTTATTGTAGACAAATATACAGATTGGCATAATAAATACTTGAACCCATTTATAAGATTTGGTGTATAATAATTGAAAGAAATAAATACTAATCAATATATAAATGATAATGAACTTTAATTGCTATATTTTCCGGTTGGAACCTCCTTTGTGTGAGGATTCCAATTGAGTTATAAAAAAAATAAAAAGTTAAATATATTCTTACTTCTTATGCCAAGAGTGAATCCCCGTAACCTTAGCTTTTTATTTGAATTGGTTAATTGAAATAATATTTACAAACATCTTATACTGCATTAATTATCTTTAAAGTGTTTATAATTTGTAATTTTAATTCTACTTCCCTGTGGATCGACCCCGTTTTCATCGGGTTATTTATTACTTCGACAATCCTGCACTTGGGAATAACTTCTATATTCTGGACGTGTCAAGTTTTTGGCGCCGTTGCCGGGGAGGTAACGTTAATATTTTGTTTTGTTATTGTTTGTTTGTTTATTTTATTTTCATGGAAGGCTGAGCCTCCTATTTGTTATTTATTATTCGTTTTTTTTTGTTTTTTTTTTATTTTTTTTTCATGGAAGGCCGAGCCTCCTAACGTACTTTATTATTATTCTGTTTTTATTTTCGCGGAAGGCTGAGCCTCCTACTCTTTATTTTGTTTATTTATTATTTTTTACTTTTTATTTTAGTTTTTTTTTAATTTTCATGGAAGGCCGAGCCTCCTAACGTACTTTACTTTATTTATTATTCGCCTTTTATTTTCGCTTTTTATTTTAATGGAAGGCTAAGCCTCCTACTATTTATTTATTAACTTTTTATTATATAATCTAACATCACTAATCTAACTTCTAATTATTTATCTTTATTTTGCTTTTAGTTTTACATATTTTATTTACTTGTGTGTAATATTTTATTTTATTTACCTGTATTTAATATTTTATTTGTATTATTGTTATTGTATTTTGTTTTGTTTCTTTTTATGAGCGGTTGGTTTCGAGATCCTAATTCTCATCGTTTAGTAAAAGGTAATTTCAAAACTTCCTTTGATAATTTGTTAAATTCTCCTTCATCTTCTCATTCTTCACCAAGTAACACCATGAGCGAAAATCAAATTGAGGGACTCATAGACCCATGGGACAATCAGTCCCAACATAATGACCATAACCGACCTAGGACACTTAGAGACTATATGAACCCTACACGAACCGGTGCACCATCTTGCTTAATTTTTCCACCGGATGCAACGCATTTTAATTTTAAGCCAGGCATTATCCAACTTTTACCCACTTTTCATAGCTTAGATGCAGAGAACCCTTATCTACATCTAAGAGAATTTGAAGAAGTGTGTAACACGTATAATGATCAAAATTGTAGCATGAACACAATTCGACTTAAGCTTTTCCCTTTTTCTTTAAAAGATAAAGCTAAAACATGGCTACAAAACCTTAGGCCAGGATCCATTTCTTTATGGGACGAGATGCAACAACAATTCCTGAAAAAGTTTTTTCCCTCCCATAGAACAAATTCTTTCAAAAGACAAATCACCACTTTTGCCCAAAAACCAGGAGAGACCCTTTACCAATGTTGGGAAAGGTATAAAGAATTACTTAATACCTGTCCCCATCATGGTTTTGAAACATGGAGAGTAGTCTCAAATTTCTATGAGGGCTTAACACCCCAAGTTAGGCAAATGGTAGAAATGATGTGTAATGGAACATTTGAGGAAAAAGACCCAGAAGAGGCAATGAACTATCTTGACTTACTAGCAGAAAATGCTCAAAATTGGGACACTGCTGGTACCTGTGAGGCACCTAGCAAAAATCAAACCACTACATCTAGTGGGGGTATTTATCATCTTAAGGAAGACCATGACCTTCAAGCCAAATTAGCATCCCTTGCTAGAAAAGTCGAAACCTTAGAAATGAAAAAGAGTGGTCAAATAAAATCTGTTCAAGAAATTGTGTGTCACATTTGTGAAACCCATGATCACCCTACCAATGATTGCCCAACTTTGCCTGCATTTAGGGAATGTCTCCATGAACAAGCCAATGTTTTAAACACGTTCAAACGGTCAAACAATAACCCATATTCACAAAACTATAATCCTGGATGGCGAAATCACCCGAATTTTAGTTGGAGGAATGACACTCAAGCACAGGCTTCGCAACCACCTTTCCAACCACACCAAAACTTTCAGAATCATCACGGTTATGCACCATATGTCCCACCTCCTAGGAAAAATCTTGAAGAAACCTTGCATACATTCATTGAAAAACAAGAGTCTGTTAATTCTCAAAATGCTCAAACATTTGCTGATTTGAAAGATACTCTTGCTAAATTTGCATCTGCACTGAACATTCATGAGAAAGGAAAATTTCCTTCTCAACCACAGCCAAACCCCAAAGGACAACATAACTCAAATGCATGTAGTTCAGGAAGCCAACACATGGATCAAGTTAAAGCAGTTATCACTCTTCGGAGTGGTAAAATTGTTGAAAAAGAAATTCCTGAACCTCATGAGAGCGATGAATCAATCTCTAAGGGCAAGGAAAGTGTTGAACCTACACTTAATGAAGAAAACACCAAACCTTCACCTCCACCCCCATTTCCTCATGCATTACGTAATACTAAGAAGATGAATCACAATCCTGAAATTTTTGAAATCTTCAAACAGGTAAAAGTTAATATTCCTTTACTGGATGCTATTAAACAGGTTCCATCTTATGCAAAATTTTTGAAAGACTTATGCACAGTAAAAAGAAAACTGAATGTGAAAAAGAAAGCATTTTTAGCTGAACAAGTAAGTGCCATTCTTCAAAACAATAATTCTTTGAAATATAAAGACCCTGGTTGTCCTACAATTTCATGTATTATTGGAAGTCATAAAATTGAACAAGCCTTACTTGATCTTGGTGCTAGTGTGAATTTATTGCCGTATTCAGTTTATCAGCAGCTCAATCTCGAAGAGTTAAAATCAACATCTGTAACTCTTTTACTTGCTGATAGATCAATAAAAGTACCAAGAGGGACAGTGGAGGATGTCTTAGTTCAAGTTGATAAATTCATATATCCTGTGGATTTTATCATCTTGGACACAGAACCTGTCAAAGGATGTAATCCGATACCTGTTATTTTAGGTCGTCCATTTTTAGCAACTTCTAACGCTTTGATTAATTGCAGGAATGGAGTAATGAAGCTTTCATTTGGAAACATGACACTTAAACTCAATGTTTTTAATATGTGTAAGCAACCATATGAAGAGGAGGATGAAAGTGAAGAAGGTGACATGATTGAAACGATTGTGGAGGATCATATTCAAAAAGGAAGTTCTACCGATCCCTTAGAAATGTGTTTAATAAATTCATTTGAGTCAAATATACAATTAGATCCTGAAATCTCTGACATATGTTCTTTACTTGACTGTGCACAGGTGATTGAAAATAAAAGATGGAAACTAAAGTTTGAAGAATTGGGAGAAAATGAGGATAAAAAGAACGAAATTTCAAAGTTGGAGTTAAAACCTCTGCCTGAAGGACTGAAATATGCATTTCTTGGAGAGAAACAAACTTACCCGGTGGTAATCGCTTCTACACTCACAAGTGAACAAGAAGATAAGTTGATTGAATTATTGAAAATGCATAAAAATGCAATTGGGTGGACTTTAAAAGACATAAATGGTATTAATCCTTTGATTTGCACACATAGAATACACCTAGAGGATAATGCCAAAACTTCCCAACAACCTCAAAGGAGATTAAATCCACATATGAAAGAGGTAGTGAGAGCTGAAGTTCTCAAATTACTTGAAGAAGGAATTATCTATCCGATCTCAGATAGTAAGTGGGTAAGTCCTACTCAGGTAGTACCAAAAAAATCTGGAATCACAGTCATTGAAAATGAAAAAGGTGAGTTAATACCAACTCGAGTCTCATCTAGTTGGAGGATGTGCATAGATTATAGAAAATTGAACTTGGCCACTAGAAAAGACCATTTTCCTTTACCATTCCTTGATCAGATTATAGAAAGAGTAGCAGGACATCCCTACTATTGCTTTCTAGATGGTTACTCTGGCTATTATCAAATTCCTATAGCACTAGAAGACCAAGAAAAGACTACATTCACATGTCCTTTTGGAACCTTTGCTTTTAGAAGAATGCCATTTGGACTTTGTAATGCCCCAGCAACATTTCAGAGATGTATGTTAAGCATTTTTAGTGACATGATTGAGCATTATTTAGAAGTTTTCATGGATGATTTAACTGTGTTTGGAAATTCTTTTGATAATTGTCTTGAAAACTTAGAAAATGTCTTAAAAAGATGTGAAGAAAAGAGTCTTGTATTGAACTGGGAAAAATGTCACTACATGGTTACTTCTGGAATTGTTTTGGGACATATAGTATCTTCTAAAGGAATTGAAGTGGATAAGGCAAAAGTCGAACTTATTACACATTTGCCTCCACCAAAAACAGTCAGAGAAGTCCGATCCTTTTTAGGACATGCTGGATTCTATAGGAGGTTTATAAAAAACTTTAGTGCTATATCTAAACCTCTTTGTAACCTCTTAGCAAAAGATGTATCATTTAAGTGGACTCAAGAGTGTCAAAATTCATTTGAAAAATTAATTGGCCTCTTAACATCTGCTCCTATCATACAATCTCCTGACTGGTCTTTACCTTTTGAGCTCATGTGTGATGCTAGTGACTACGCTGTTGGTGCTGTATTAGGACAAAGAAAGGAAGGTAAATCCTATGTAATTTATTACGCGAGTAGAACTTTAAACAGTGCACAAATGAATTACACAACAACTGAAAAAGAACTACTTGCTGTAATATTTGCATTAGACAAATTTCGTTCTTACTTAATTGGTTCTTCAACTATTGTATTTACTGACCATGCTGCTGTAAGGTACTTAATGTCAAAACAGGATGCAAAACCAAGACTGATTCGATGGATTCTATTGCTTCAAGAATTTATTATCACTATCAAGGATAAGAAGGGAGCTGAAAATGTTGTTGCAGATCACTTATCAAGACTCACACCAGATTCATCAACAGAAATAACACCTATTAATGATTCTTTTCCCGATGAATTTTTATTTTCTACTGTTACAATGCCCTGGTATGCTAATATTGTTAATTTTCTTGTAACAGGAGAAATGCCACCTCAATGGAATGCACAAGACAAAAGAAAATTTTTAACGGAGGTGAGAAAGTTTTATTGGGATGATCCTTATCTCTTTAAATATTGTCGTGATCAAATATTTCGAAGATGCATACCCGACAATGAGGTAAATAAAGTTATTGAATTTTGTCATTCTGAAGCATGTGGGGGACATTTCTCATCAAAGAAAACAGCTGCAAAAATCTTATAGTGTGGATTTTATTGGCCCACTTTATTTAAAGATACACATGCATTTTGTATAACTTGTGAAAATTGTCAAAAGTTGGGATCAATTTCAAAACGAAACATGATGCCTTTGAACCCCATTCTTGTTATTGAAATCTTTGATTGTTGGGGGATAGATTTCATGGGACCATTTCCGTTATCATTTGGATTTACGTATATCTTAGTTGCAGTAGATTATGTCTCAAAATGGATTGAGGCTATTCCATGTCGACATAATGACCATAAAACAGTCATGAAATTTTTGAAAGAAAATATCTTAAGTCGATTTGGAATCCCTCGAGCCATTATAAGTGATGGGGGTAAGCATTTTTGTAATAGACCATTTGAAACATTAATGAAAAAATATGGTATTACTCATAAAGTTGCCACCCCTTATCATCCTCAGACAAGTGGACAAGTTGAATTAGCAAATAGGGAGATAAAACAAATTTTAGAAAAAACTGTAAACCCAAATCGCAAAGATTGGTCTTTAAGACTAAATGATGCACTGTGGGCTTATAGAACTGCTTTTAAAACTTCATTGGGTATGTCTCCCTATAGGATAGTTTATGGAAAACCTTGTCACTTACCTGTGGAACTTGAGCATAAAGCCTACTGGGCTATTAAAACTTTCAATGAAAATCTTGATTCTGCTGGACACATACGTAAATTACAAATAAATGAACTTGAAGAATTGAGAAATGATGCATATGAGAATTCAAAAATTCATAAAGCTAAAATTAAAGCCTTTCATGATAAAAAAATTCAGAGAAAAACATTTGACACTGGTCAGAAGGTTTTGCTTTATAATTCTCGACTTCACATATTCCCTGGAAAATTAAGATCAAGATGGAGTGGCCCTTTTCTTGTGAAACATGTGTACCCTTATGGAACAATTGACATTGAAAATCCTAGAAATGGGAATGTGTTTAAGGTAAATGGGCAAAGACTCAAGCCGTTTCTAGAAAACCAAGCTTTTCATGAAGAATTTACGTTCCTGTCGGATCCTTGTTACGAGACCAATTAATCTTTTTTTTATATATTTACATATTTATATATATTTATTCTTCTTCTAACATTTTTTTTTTTTTTACTTGCAGGTTAATTTAGTAGTTTTGTTAAAGTTTTGTTTTGCACCCCGGTTAAGCGGCGGATAACGGTACTCCGTGATATTTCAAATCGGTTTTGTCAGTTTCCCATAATTACTGATATCTTCTCTTCTTCCCCCTTTTCTTAAAAAAAAAAAAAATGGATGACATTCTAAAAAATTTGAAAAAGCGTTTTCCCTCATTGCCTCAAAATTCCTTGAAGAAAATTTACCAAGCAAGATGTGAAAGATTAAGGTTATTAATGATTATGAATATACCTGTTGATTTACGTTGGTTAATTGAAGCCAAAGTTAGATTGACAGGTGAATTTTCAGACTCATTAATTTCCTACATGCCTGGCTTAGGTAAAAGCTCTTTTTCAAAAAAACGAAGAGCAAAACGATTAAATGTTTGTTACAAGTGTGCACGCACGACTTGCAACACACGTTGCCGCACTTTAGGAATGGTGTCTGTAAATCGTGAAGATAAAATTAGGTTCATTAAGGATGGCCTGAGTAAGGAGTCTTTAGATAATATCTTATCGACTCTTGAGACGCATCCTAGTGGATATGTGCATATTGCAATTCATGAATTATGGGACATATTCCTAAAAGAACATGAGCGGTACAATCTCGGGAATCTGACTTTAAAAGACCCTGTTTGCCAATTTATAAGAAAATTGGATGGGAAGCCTATCCCCGACCCATAGAGGGCGTTTAAGCCGTTACTGGACGTAAAATCAGAGGAAGATGTGAGCCACAATCACAACTACTTGTATATATTTACTATAGCTGTTATTTTTAAATGTTTCATTTCAAACTCAAATGTCTTTTCAATAATCAACCACCTATAATCCTTTTTGAAAATTTTGCATTTTAAGCCGACAACCCATGTGACTTTTCCAGCTAACAAATTGAAAATTGGTAAAAGGTATTGAATCTTGTACTTCAAGCCAATAGCCATGTGATTTAACTTTGCAATACCTTTTGGCTCTATAAATATATTGCATTATTTCTGCATCTTTGTACAAACTCAAAATCATTCAAGAGAGAGGGTGAGTGTAATCATGGAAGGATCATCAACTCGTAAATTCACAAAAATTTGTGTCTTTTGTGGATCTAGCCCTGGAAAAACTAGTGAGTTTATAGAAGCAGCAGAAACCCTTGGTAAGATGTTAGCTGAACGCAATATTCATTTAGTATATGGGGGAGGTAGTCTTGGATTAATGGGACGTGTGGCAACCGCTGCACAAAATAATGGCAGTCGAGTTTTGGGTATCATACCAAAAGCTCTAGCTGTTGGAGACATTGTAGGAAAAACAATTGGGGATGAGTTACAGGTATCATCAATGCATGAACGAATTTCTTTTATGCTTCGTAATGCTGATGCCTTCATAGCTCTACCTGGAGGTTTCGGAACATTGGAGGAAATTTTTCAAATTGTCTCATGGGCACAATTGCAAATCCATAAAAAACCCATTGGTTTGTTAAACGTTGATGGTTTTTATAATGGGTTGTTATCTTTTCTTGACTATGCGGTGGAAAAATAATTCGTCTCATCTGCAGCACGACAGATCCTCATTTCTGCTTCAACTGTTGATCAGTTACTCGATGAACTACAAGCTTTTACACCTCTATCTGATCCAACAATGAGTCAGATAGATTGGTATACTGATAACAGTGAAAAGAAACGCAGGATAGATTTGACGCTTCGTCTGTAGCCTATCTATTTCTATGTATTTTTAAGTTTTTTTGTGTGGCTTGTTTTATTTTTTTTGTGTGGCTTGTTTTATTTTGTTGCAGGTTTAATTTTCAATAAAAGATGTTTCAGGTGATATCTTCTATATTTTACTCTTTCTATATTTTGACATTGAGGATAATGTCTCAATCTGGTTGGGGGGAGGATAGTTGATATATAATGTTAGTGTTAATTATTTTATTTTGTTGTTGTTATCACTTTGTTATGTAAAAAAAAAAATTATCATGAATGGCGTGAGTAAAATGTTCATTTATGTATTCTTGAGACGCATTCTAGTTCTAGAATGGCAGAGTAAAGAGTACATTATAAACTTTTGAAACACATTCTAATTGGTTTATTTTTAATGCATTTTATGTATAATTGTTTGTTGCTTAAGTTTTTGGTAACTCTTGCGTAAATAAATTTGCTTTATTATCGATGTATGATTTCAAAATTGTTTAGTTTAAATCACTTTCTCTATTTAGGTTACTAAAGAATAACTTCTGAAATTATTTCTTGAGAACAATACTAAGCCTTGTGGTAAGATGGATGATTCAATATATATAGCCAAGAGAATTTCCATGTTTAAGTATACATATTATTTTCTAAACTCACATATCTTTTGTGAGTGAGTGGAGAGGTTTGAGATAACAGTTTACGAACTTTCATTGATCCTTTGAAATGGTTAATTTTTATTTGGAATGACATTATTTGGGATGATGAATGATTTGGTTGCTTAGCTGAAGGATAAAAAAAAAAAAATTAGAAAAGTATTATGGTGATAAATTGCTCTTATGTTATAATGATTCCTTATGTCTTTCAAAAAAAAAAGAGTAAAAAGAAAAAATTAAAAAAAAAAAGAAAAAAAAAAAAGAAAAGAAGTCAATTCAGTTCAATAAAGTCTTCATTCAATTTTAGAAGACTAAAGTCATTAGGAAGCAATCTTATCACCGAATTCTATATTCGTAAGATTCGCATTAAATAATTAAAGTCTTGAAGCTGGCATTTGACAATAATGGTTTGACTCTAAATATTTGATTTTCCTATCTTTGGATCAATGTTAGTTTGTCTGTCTGTCCTTAAATGTAACTTTTTCTTGAGCGATTATCTGTTTTCCAACTCCATGAGTGAAATCCTAAGTCATTAAACAAAATATTCACCTGTAAGGATATGGAGTTGAGGCTTTTACTTGGAACATTTTTAAGGCTATATATGTTGTGGTTTGTGGTAAGAAGGCTTTGGCTTAATTCACACACACACAAAAATATTTTTGGAAGTTATGATTGAAATAACCTTTATAGCGATTATGATTTTAAAACTGACGTTTTGTTTGAAATACTTAGGTAGTGTTCAAATTTTATTTATGCTCGAATTGCTAGGGACTAGCAATAAGCCAGTTGGGGGGTGTGATGAACACTTGAAATTACACATTTAATAAGAGTTTTACATGATTGTTTTGTATTACTAGTGTATTTAATTTTCTTAACTTAAGTATGTTTACAATATTGTACTTAATTATCTTATAATTGTTTTGTGGCAGGTTCGGTAAAATAGGCATAACTTTCTACCTAAAGATCCAATTGAGGTGATTCTTAATCCTGTGCAGATCTGACTCAATGGGCTAACATATTATATTTCACAAAGCATTGGAAATTCGAGTGTTTAGAGGGTGAAAATTTTCCTAGAACAGAATTGATCTGCAGTACAGGCCCAGTTTAAACAGTTATCAGTATTTGGCCCATAACTATAGAAATACGTATCTAATGCGTATGAGATCACTTAATTTGGAAAGATAAGAGCCTTATCTACAACTTTTATGTTTTGAGTGACAGCTAATTCGGATTACATCAATTCCAAATTGGATAATCAAGTGGGTGCCCAAGTGATAATGAATGCAAATTATTTTGCCACCATTCTTGACTTTCATCAACCAAGTGGTTCCCTCCAAATTTGTCTCGATTTATCCATGTTTTTCTATAAATAGGTGACTTGTTTATGCCTAAAGAATGTAATTAGAAAGTTAGAATTTAGTTCAAAATACTTTTCCTTTGTATCCATTTCCTTGTACTATTATTTCTCTTGTTTACTATTAAGTCATGTTATTTCTTCTTCCATTTCTTTTCTTTTCATTTAGTTTTATTATGTCCAAATAATTTTGTTTAAGCTAAGGTGAAAGGGTGAAGCTCTTGGCAAGATAATAAGATATGTTTAATATTTATTCATGAATTTGATGCTTCATTTTTAAGTTATGTAAATTTATATATGATGTATTTATTTTGTTTGTAGAATTAATATCATTTCTTCTAAAGTGGTGATTCTTGATTTATTATTGACAAACTTAATACTTGGCACAATAAATTCTTGAAACCATTTACAAGATTTGGTTTATATAACCTTTCTTGTAAAGTGGGAGTCTTGATTTATTGTAGACAAATATAAAGATTGGCATAATAAATACTTGAACCCATTTATAAGATTTGGTGTATAATAATTGAAAGAAATAAATACTAATCAATATATAAATGATAATGAACTTTAATTGCTATATTTTCCGGTTGGAACCTCCTTTGTGTGAGGATTCCAATTGAGTTATAAAAAAAATAAAAAGTTAAATATATTCTTACTTCTTATGCCAAGAGTGAATCCCCGTAACCTTAGCTTTTTATTTGAATTGGTTAATTGAAATAATATTTACAAACATCTTATACTGCATTAATTATCTTTAAAGTGTTTATAATTTGTAATTTTAATTCTACTTCCCTGTGGATCGACCCCGTTCTCATCGGGTTATTTATTACTTCGACAATCCTGCACTTGGGAATAACTTCTATATTCTGGACGTGTCAATCAACATGTGACACGTGTCTTTATCCGCAAAAAGGGTATCTTTTTTCTTGTGCAATATTGTCCTAGCAGATGAAACTCTTTGTTTCCAATTGACATTCGATTTGACAAAGGTAGTTTAAGAGTCATTTTTCACAAACTAAGGCTGGAGATAGGGTATAGTCCCTCCGCAACAAGGGGCTAGTAGAGGAAGTACTTCACCTCTTCGTTCTTTTTCCATTAGGAAGGAAGGATCAATTCCTTCTTCTTTTTTGATAGCTAGAAGGGGACAGAGAAGAGAATCCCCTTCTATAGAAGTGTCAAGGGATCCTTTTAAGGATTATCATAGTAGAATATTTCATGATGAGTTTTGTCCCTGACATTGGAAAGAGAATTAGGAGATTATGAGAGAATCCATCATCCTCTACATTGACGGAGAGGTTGCAGTTGCAATTTTATCTCAATTGTTTACTAAAGCTGATTTAGACTTAATGCCAAATATGACCACGACAGATTGGGAGCAGAAAAGTTTTGCTTCCTCTATGATGGTGAGTGTTCGTATTTCATTGTTTATTTTTTTATTACTTTATCAAATAGCTGGTCTAATTGCACTTTCTCTCTTTTTTATTTATTTAGATTGTCTAGGATAATGTAATGGTGTTAGAAGCCTATAAGAGAGAACTAAAAACAGTATAACAAGAGTCCAATGAGTTAAAGTGGCATTTACACTTCGATCGTGAGGATAATCTCTTATTAAAGGGTCAGAATCTTATTTTCTATATTGACTTTAAAATGATGGATGAAGAGATCCAGAAGCTCTATGCTAAGCTAAAAGGTAGAGCCGCTATTGAAGAGCTTCAACAAACTGTGTCTAGGCTCACAATTGAGATAACTAAGCTTCGAAAAGCCAATAAAGGCTTATTGCGGGAGAGAAGCAGTTTACAGGTTTCTTAACTGCTTAAGAAGTAAAAGTGAGTTCCTAGAGGGGAAAAGTGCCAAAGTTAAAGGTTCCAACAACGCCTTGGGTTAAAAATCAATGAACTTTAGTATAGCTTTCAGTGGCAAATTGTGATGTTGAAGGCTTCTAAAGCTAGTGAAAGTAAGCTAGAGTGTACTACTAGAGACCTTAGGGCTACTTAAAAAAGTTCTTATGATCTCGTAGAGACTTTCAATGCACAATGGATGCAAAGAAATGAGGCTATAAAGAGCCACTTTAAGCACCAAATTGCTATTGTATCGACACGAAACTTTTGTAAGGATTTTAGATCTAGAAGGGAGCCTTCCACATATAGATAGCTTTTCAAAGACTTTGATGCTACCTGTGACTAGTATCAATGGTGATCTATGAGGCACTATGAAAACGAGCCTCATCAGATTAACTACGACTTTACTAGAAATAGTGCTTCTGAAATGAATCCAAACATCATGGATTTCTCTTAGGAGTCCTCAGATTTTGGAGCTGATCAATGATTCTTCCATCCTATTTTTATTTATATTTCTAGCCCCCTGTAATATTTGTGACAACCATTATACATATTTTTATAAAATTATTGAAAAAGTAATTTTTACAAATAACTTTCTCTATATGTGTATGATCTGATTGCATGTGTTAGTGTACTTAGGAATTTCTAAACATTACTAGTATACTTTGGAAACATGTATTGTAAAATTATTAGGAAGTATAAAAAAGTAAACTAAGTATTGTTTTTAATTTTTACTTCCCTTGTTTATTATTGCATGTTTTGAGATGTGATTTTGATAACTTCCTTATAGTAGGGAAGAAATCTTAATCTTTCCTTTGCTGTTGTCTTATAAGGTTTAGAGTTTTGCTGCAAGTCTTTCCAAGTTCTTCTCTTTTTATTTGTTTAACATCTTGTTGCAAGGTGTCAAATGTTTTCTATTTTCAGATTCATTTTATTCTTTATTATCTGGGAAGAAACGAATAATGTTACTTTTTACCTTGATCTCTTGGGTTTTTTTTTATCTTATTACTGGAAGGAAGGTACTAAGTATTTCAATCTTTTTAGCCCTAATATTGTTACTGGAAAGAAGGTAGTACTAAATACTCCAATCCTTCTAACCTTGATCTTGTTTTATCTTATGTATTTTTTTTATTTCTATAAAAATGAGCTTCTGAGGATACAACCATTTTCTAATTGGATTTATTTTATGTCATATGTCTTATCGTCTTTATGGAAAGGTGTTCTTACGATACAACTATTTCCATTGAAGTCATTTTTATTATTATCCAAGCTTTGATGACTTTAATCATGTTGTTTGGAATGAATGTATTAACAATTTCAATCATTTATAACTTTGATCTAATTTTTTTTCTTTTTGTTCTCCAAAATGAAGGTATTATTTACTCTAGTCCTTCCAAGTTTATCCTTTTCTATTCTTTAGAATGAAGATATTTCGTACTCTAGTCTTTTGAGGTTTTCTTTTCCTACTTCTTATAAGGAAAGTACTACGTACCCTGTTCTTTTTAAGGTGCAAAAAGAAGGTGTTACATACTTCAATCCCCCTAATTTTCCATTTTTTTAATCCTTAGAAGGAAGACACTCATACTTCAATCCTTTTGAGGCACGGGGGGAAAGTACTATGTGCTCAAATTCCCTCGACTTTTGTTTCTTGCTCCTCGAAAGAAAGGTAATATGTAT
The DNA here is from genome assembly GCA_946807835.1 of Ailanthus altissimus. Lineage (NCBI taxonomy): Eukaryota > Viridiplantae > Streptophyta > Magnoliopsida > Sapindales > Simaroubaceae > Ailanthus > Ailanthus altissimus. The sequence goes on along the minus strand of OX327706.1, from coordinate 11,146,348 downwards.
TTTAATCCTTCTGAGGCATCTAGTTTTATTATCTCATTACCATAATTGTTATATCATGAAAAAGAAATCCTATTGTAAATATTGAATCAAAATAGCATGTTCAAATAAGGATTCATTTATAGAATCTTTTCAACTTGGATATTCTTTATAGAGATGGAATGGGATCTCCTTTTATAGTTTGTAGCAGATATGCTCCTCGGTTTAGTTTTCTAATGACTTTAAAAGGCATTTCCCATGTCTTAGGCTTTTTTTTTATTTTGCGTTCTTTTCTTTATTGATATCAAGGGCTTCTATTAGTACTAGGTCTCCTTTGCTAAATTCTAGCATTCTGATTTTATGATAAATTTACTTCCTTATTCTCTTTTTCTGCCGCATGTTTGGCTATGATATCTTGAGCTTTATCAATAAGGCCTTTTGTCAAATAAAGGACTTTATTTTTCAATACAAGTTTAATAACTTTGTTCACCAAGTCGGAATGAAAGCTTTCATGGGGAGTACTAATTCTGTCTCGTAAAGTAGGGTATTTTGTGAGCTTCCCATGAACTAATTTTATGTTATTCTATATGCCTAAAGGACTCCGGAGAGTTCTTTTAGCCATTTTCCTTTCTTTCACTATATTTATTTTCTTAAGACTGTGAAAATTATTTTGTTTGTGATTTTTGCTTGCCCATTCCCTTGTGGATAACTCCTAGATCAATCATGTATTTGTGCATAAGATGGTTACTTTCTAGCTTATGAACTACTTTTTATTATTTAAGACCAGTACCTATAGTATCCCAAATCTTGTTATAATAATGGTCCATAGAAATTTCTTCCCTCTGATCTTATGCAGTTGTTATAGCCCTTGACTTTCACTCATTTAGTGAAGTAATCAGTTGCTAATATTATTAGGGTCTGTGCTAAAGTATTATTTCTATTTGTATGAATATTTATTTTATAATATTCGTACAATGTATACTTTATTAAATCACTAATACTCTTTATTAAATGGTACTAATTCTTGTAACACTATAGAATTATATGATCTGAAGATGTTCAGATTTGGTCAAAAGGAGTTTAGACCAGGGCTAAGAGTTAGTAACGCTGAGAGTTATAAGTGCTAAGAGTTAGCACTACTAAGAGTTAGCAGGTTATAAGAGTCAACGGAATCTAAAGAGTTAGAACCTTGTCTACAATAGGACAAAGACCTGAGAGTATACTAGTAATGACATAGTTGCAAGGAGTTGCAATAGGTGCTAGAAAATATCATTATGTGAATATGTTTTCAAACATAGTGTTCCTGATCTATGTTCACCAATGCGCGTCTATTAGTGAATCCCTATTATATAGATCATTGTATGTCTAAATCTGTATTGACTTAGCTTAGCATGAGCTTAATAGAAACTCGTATAGACATGCAGGTATTCAATCAGGACTGCATACTGAACAGACTCATGATGACCCTAATAGACATCTAATGAAACCATTAATAGTAAAACATCTCGAGTTGAATAATATTAGTGGTTCTTTGACCTGAGTGCTATGATGGACTTATGGGTGATCCACTATACTTTGGTTCCATGTATGTCAGAGACCTTTCATGGTCTGACCGCTACATGTCACTAGGTATGATCCAATGATCATGAAGTCCGGTATGTATAGATACGGAATTTGTCAGTTCATATGGGTGAGTTGTATATTCAATGCTCTAAGATTGTATCTTAGAAAGTGTTATGACCATAAGTAATAAATCAGAGAAAAGGGTTTCCCACATAGTTGAATAATATAGTAAAGTTGTTTGCATATATTGTTCATTAAGATATGAATTTAGAGATAAGTTTACAGATGAGTTTATAGGAATTTGGCGGTGATGATCTATATCCATGCACATCCATGTTATAATTGATGGAAGGATTATACGTATATGTTATAACTTCAACATATATGGTTTAACGCGCTAATTTGTAATATCCGTGACATGTGCATGAGGCATTGTTCACGGACTCATAAAATAGTTTCATTTGACGAACCGGGCGTGAACTTAGGGAGTCTCAATATGAAATATACTCATTGTGCATTTTGGCAGCGTACCATATTGAATAATTTAATACAATAAAATTCAACAATTTACTATAGTTATAGTGAGACCACTTTAGGTTAACTTAGTGACTAAGTAAAGGGTATAAGAGTAATTTTATTTTGTAGATTATTTAATTATTAAATAATCAAAGATATTTTATTCTAACCATGGTTAAAATTTAATTAAGGTTAGATGAAAGTTAAGATATTTATGTTTACTTAAGAGTTAAGTAAACTTAACTTTAGTTAAAAGTTAACTATAATTAGGTTAAATTTAAATAATTAATTAACCAAGTGTTAGGTTAACATAACTTGAGTTAATAGTTAACTTGGGTTAGGTTAAAGTCTAAGTTAAACCTAAATAAAATGCAAATGAAATTGAAATTAAGTCATTTGTATATAATGGTGAAATGAAATGAAATTTAATAAGTTTTAAGCTTAAACATTTTAAGTAGCTGACCATTTCAATTAAAGAAATTAAAATTTATTATTTTTTGTTTTAAGTGTTAGAACAACAAAGCAAATATAAAAGTCTATTAAATGTTATAACTTAAGTAATTTGTTTTTATAGTTCAAGTGTTGATCTAAGTTAAAACAAATTTTATTTAATTAAATTAATAATTAATTTAATTAGTTTAAGAGTTAAACTATTGCTGGATTACTTGTTGCTATTCTAAGCAATCAATCTCACCATTGTTGATTGCTAGAATTGACAACGTTTTTTATTTCATGTGGACTTAAAGCAATTTTAATCCACAGGCTTCGAAGGTTAAATTCTTATTTTGTAATTAAATTATTTAATCTTTATATTCTGTGTTTACTATAAATTTTTAGACTTTCGCTGTATATATATGTATGAGATATGTATATCTTCATGATGAACATATACACCATATGCATGCACCCTATATAAATCAACACTTTACAAATAGCACAAATCTTTTTTCCCTGCCGCTAGGGGTAACGGTCCTATAACCATTCCCTACTAGATAAAAGGGACATAAACTTGTGATTATATATAAGTTCTCAGTTACAAAGTGTATAGTGGAGCGTACTTCTACCACTTATCGCAGCTTTTCACGTATTTTAAAGCTTCGTTCTTTAAATAGGCCAGTAGTATTTTTACCTTAGCACATTGTGAGTAAGGGTTCGGCCACTAGAATGGTTCCTGTGAGTTCCTTCATGAACTTCCTCTAGGATTTTGTACCCTTCTTTTTTGAGTACACATCATAGATATACACTTTGAAATGCACGCATGTATAGAATTCTTTCAAATAGCACGTAATCCCCTTATTTTACTATTGAGTTTCCTAGCTTCTTTTCAATCACTTGGAAGCTTCTCATCCAATAAAAATTCAATCTATGGAGTCATCCAATTTATTGAAGTAATCTTTATAGTGATGTAGGTGGATTTTGATAATTTATACTCTTCATCGATGATTTATCACGATACAGGTATATGTTTTTTTTTTTACACACAAGTTAAAAACCTTTGAAAAGTTCAAAGAGTTTCAATTTGAAATAAAGAAACAAATTGACATATACATCAAGTGCCTTTGATCAAATCGAAACGTGAGTACATAAGCAGTGAGTTCTTGGATAATTTAATGAAGGATCAAATTCTCTCTCAATATAGTCTTCTAGGCATTCCACAACACAATGGTGTCTTGGAGAGAAGGAATTGAACTTTATTGGATATGGTTCGATCGATGATGAGCTTTATTAATCTTCTTAAATATATGTGGTGTTATGCCCTAGAAACTGCTGCTTATATATTAAACAGAGTTCTATCCAAAGTTGTTCCCTTAACTTCACATCAAATATTGACTGGAAGAAAAACGAGTCTTAAATAGTTTAAGATTTAAGGCTGTCCTACTTATGTAAATATTGCACAATAGGATAAACTTACACCTAAAGGGTACAAGTATTAGTTCACCGGGTATTCTAAGAATTCAATAGGATACCAATTCTATTATTCTGAGCAACAAAATGTGTTCGTTGCTCGTAATGTCACTTTTCTTAAGAAACAGTTTCTTATGAATCGTGGGGATTGTAAAAAGACTGAACTTGATAAAGTCAATCTGAACCAAGATGAACCATATATGGAAACTCAGGCTTAATCGAGTAGAATACCTTTATCACACTCTTCACGTAAGTCGGAAAGGATATCAAGGCCACTTATTTAGGTATGGTCATATGCCTAAAGTTGCCCTTAGAGTTTTCTTAATTGAAGAAAATAATCATTTGACTTATAGGGAAGCAATGTTGGACATCGATTCAAAAAAATGGCAAGATGCCATAAAATCAAATTGAATCTATACATCGGAATTAAGTCTGGGACTTAGTTCATCTTCTTGAAGGAATAGTTTCTATCAGTTGTAAATAGATTTACAAAGGAAAGTGTAAGCTCGAAGGAAAGGTAGAAACCCTTACAATCTCGACTGGTAGCTAAAGGTTATGCTCAGTGATATGGGATCGATTATAAGGAAACCTTTGCACCAGTAGTTATGCTTAATTCGATTCGATTATTATTGGCATTTGCTATATATTATAACTATGAGATATAGAAGATGGATGTAAAGACAACGTTTCTAAATGGATATCTTGAAAAAGAGATATACATGAAATAAACTAAAGATTTTGCATCTTGCTTGACCTCTTGTCTAATATACAAACTAAAGAAGACTATATATAGCCTTAAGTAGGTCTCCAAAAGCTGAAATCTTTATTTTGATAAAGTAATCAGAGGGTCTAGTTTTATAAAAATCGAAGAAGAAGCTTGTGTGTATGAAAAGGTCAGTGGGAGCATGATAGTTTTCTTTGTTCTCTATGTGGATAATATACTTATCATTATGAATGATATTGGTATATTGTAATCAGTCAAGAGTTATCTGAGTAAGAACTTCTCTATGAAGAATTTAGGAGAAGCTTCTTATATACTAGGTATAACGTTTTATTGAGATTGAGAGAGAAAGCTGATAGGACTCTCCCAATCATTGTATATTAATAGTGTCTTAGACAGGTATAGTTTCACTAGCTGTAAGACAATTAGTGTACCTTTTAGACATAGAATTCATTTTTCAAGGAGCATGTCTCCTTAGAGAGAAGATAAAAGAGTTAGAATATTTGAAATGCCATATGCATCAGCTATTGAAAGCTTGATACATGCTATGTTGTGCACGAGACCTGACATTAGCATGGCTGTAAGTGTTACTAACTAGTACCAGTCTGATCTAAGAGACAGCCATTGGATGACAGTCAAACATGTCTTTAAATACTTTAAGGGTACAAAATACAAGTTTCTCATTTATGAAGATAGTGACTTGCAGGTGAAATGATACACAGATTCAGACTTTCAGTTTGACATAGATAATAGAAAGTTTATATTTGAGTATGTGTTTATTCCAAGTGGTGCTGCAGTGAGTTGGAAGAGTACTAAATAAGGATTCACAACTGATTCTACTGCGGAGGTAGAATAATTCACCGTCTTTGAAGCAGCGCAAGAAGCGGTATGGATACATAAGTTTATTGCCAAGCTCGAAATAGTTCCAAGTTTAAAAGATTCTATTCCATTATTTTGTAACAATAATAGAGCCATTGCATAATTTGTAGAGTAGATTCTATAAATAATGTAGAGAATCCACTTACTAAAGTCTTAACTCTAAAGGTGTTTGAGAAATACGTAAAATCTATGGGTATTAAAAATAATAATGAATGACACTAAAGCAAGTGAGAGTTTGTTAGAGTTTGTGCTTATATGTCATTTCTATTCGTATGAATATTTATTTTGTAATATTTATACAATTTATATTTTACTAAATCGCTAATAACCTTTAAATGGTACTAATTCTTGTAACATTATAGACATTGTATGATCTGAAGATGTTTAGATCTGGTTTAAAGGAGTTTAGACCAAGCTAAGAGTTAGCAATGTTGAGACTTATAAGTGATAAGAGTTAGCAGATTATACGAATTAACAAAATCTAAAAAGTTAGAACATTGTCTATAATAGGACAAAGACCTTAGAGTATACTAGTAATGACATAGTTGTAAAGAATTGCAACAAGTGGTAGGAAATGTCATTATGTAAGTATATTCTCAAACACAGTATTTCTAATCTATGTTTACCAATGCAAGTCTATCGGTGAATCCTTATTATATAGATAAGTGTATATCTATATCTACATTGTACAAATGATTGTTCTTAACTAACCATGAGCTTAATGAAAACTCGTATAGACATGCCGGTTTTTAGTCAGGACTGAATACTGAACAGACTCATTAGGACCCTAATAGACATCCTATGAAGCAGTCAATGGCAGATCCTCTTGAGTTAAGTAGTATTTGTGGTCTTTTGACCTGAGTGCCATAGTGGGCTTGTGGGTGATCCACCATACTTTGGTTCCATGTATATCAGAGACTTTTTATGGTCTGACCACTACGTGTCGCTGAGTATAGTCTGATGCTTATAAAGTCTGGTGTACGTAGATACAGGATCTATCAGCTCACATAGGTGGGTTGTGTATCCGATGCTCCGAGATTGTATCTTACAAAGTCGTATGACCATAAGTAATAAACCCAGGAAAAGTATTTTTTACAGGGTTGAACAATATAGTAGAGTTGTTTGTGTATATTGTTTATTGAGATACGAATCTGGAGATAAGTTCACGGATGAGTTTATAGGAATTTGATGGTGATGATCTATATCCCCGCCCATCCAGGGTATAATTGATAGAAGGATTATATGTATATGTTATAACCTCAACATGTATGGTCTAACATGCTGATTTATAATATCCGTGACTTGTGCGTGAGGCATTATTCATGGACTCATAGAATAGTTTCATTTGACGAATCGGACGTGGACTTAGAGTTCTAATATGAAATGTACTCATTGTGCATTTGGGTAGCGTACTTAATTGAATAGTTCAATATAGTAAAATTCAGCAATTTACTATAGTTAAGTTAACTAAAGTATATGGTTATAGTGAGACCTATTTTAGGTTAACTTAGTGACCAAGTAAAAGGTATAAGAGTAATTCACTTTATTGATTATTTAATTATTAAATAATCAAAGATATTTTAATCTGACCATGGTTAAAAGTTAACTCGGGTTAGGTTAAAGTTAAGATATTTATGTTTACTTAAAAGTTAAGTAAACTTAACTATGGATAAAAGTTAACTATAGTTAAGTTAAATTTAGATATTTAACTAATCAAGGGTTAGGTTAACTTAACTTGAGTTAATAATTAACTTGGGTTAGGTTAAAGTCTAAATTAAACCTAAATAAAATGCAAATGAAATTGAAATTAAGTCATTTGTATATAATGGTAAAATGAAATTAAATTTGATAAGTTTTAAGTTTAAACATTTTAAGTGGCTTACCATTTCAATTGAAGAAATTGAATTTGTTTTTTGTATTTTAAGTGTTAGAACAACAAAGTAAATACAAAAGGCTATTAATTGTTATAACTTATGTAATTTGTTTTTATAGATCAAGTGTCGATCTACATTAAAACAAATTATATTTAATTAGATTAAGAGATAATTTAATTAGATTAAGAGATAATTTAATTAGTTTAAGAGTTAAGCTACTGCTGGATTACTTGCTGTTATTCTAGATAATCAATCCTACCTCTATTAATTGCTAGAATTGACAATGTTTTCATTTTAAGTGGACTTCAAGCAATTTCAATTCAAAAACTTTAAGGATTAAATTCTAAATTTGTAATTAAATTGTTTAATTTGTATATTCTATGTTCATTATAAATTTTTAGACTTCCCCTATGTATGTATATGTATGAGATATGTATATTTGCATGATGAACACATACACCACATGCATACACCCTATATAAAGCAACACTTTACAAATAGCACAAATCTTTTTTCCCTGTCGCTAGGGGTAACGGTCTTATAACCATTCCCTACTAAATGAAAGGGACACAAACTTGTGATTATATATAAGTTCTCACTTACAAAATGTATAGTGGAGCGTGCTTTTACCACTTCTCACAGCTTTTCACGTATTTTAAAGCTTCGTTCTTTAAATAGGCCAGTAGTATTTTTGCCTTAGCACATTGTGAGTAAGGACTCGGCCACTAAAATAGTTCCTGCGAGTTCCTTCATGAACTTCCTCTAGGATTTCGTACCCTTCTTTTTTGAGTACACATCATAGATATACACTTTGAAATGCACGCATGTATAGAATTCTTTCAAATAGCACGTAATCTTCTTGTTTTACTCTTGAGTTTCCTAGCTTCTTTTCGGTCACTTGGAAGCTTCCCATCCAATAAAACTTCAGTCTATGGAGTCATTCAATTTATAGAAGTAATCTTTATATTTTTAGATCCCTAATAAATTGTTGTTAACTCTTCCTCTATTATAATGTTTTCTCTGACTATGACCAGAACCATTTTATATAAGGGTTAGTCTTCCTCTACTACTTCCTTAGCTAATCTATCTACCTTTGTGTTGGGTATTTATCATAGAGTGTGTGATTATACGAGTGTATGCGTAATTTCAAAAATTACTATATGTGCAACGGAAGCATGTTACAAAATACACTCATTTTAACAAATTCAACATATATCACATATATGCATAAGTATAACAATTATACAATTATGAACATAATGAACAACATATATCACATATATGAACAAGTATAACAATTATACAAATATAAACATGATGAACAATATTGTATTATAACACATAATGTAAAATACTCACCTAATAAAGGTAGCTTTACAAATTCTTCAAGTTCTTCAATAATCCATGTGAAGAGCTCACCTTGAAGTATATGTTGAACAATTCTAGTCCATAACTTTTGGTGGGATTAAGGAGCTAGAATGGTAGCTTAGTGTTTAAAATTTTCAGCACTTGTATTCAAACTCTTTTGAATACAATTTTTGTTTCTTAAATGGAGATGGTAAATATTTTCTATACAACTCTTGTATTAATTAAAAATCTTTAACATACAACTTTTGTATATTAATCTTAGAAACAATTTCTACATGATAATTATTTTGAACAACTCTTTGCAAAATAATTATCCTTTTCTCCATTTACATATCATTCATTTTGGCCATCCATTAAAGAAGGAGATGAAGAGAAGTTTGTTTATTTTTCAACACTTGAAAGAATAAAACTCAAAGAACTCTCTCTTACCTCTCTTCCTTGCCATTGCCAAGTTCTTCTCCAAAAATTGAATGAATGAATGAATTCAATTGTTTTGCCAAAATTCATTTTGTTTATACAACACTTTGATTAAACAAAATGAAGTGCTCCACCAATTTTATTGTTGGTCTCCCATTTAGAATTAATTAAACCAAGCACTAAAATAATGGCCACCAAAATTAATCTTTACTTAACAATTATAATTACTTTAATTATAATGGGTAATTAAATGGCCAACATCTAGGCTCCTCATTGTATTAAAATATAATGCCATGATCTATATATATTATAATATTATCTAATAATATATGATTTAATTATTCAAAACAATTTTGAATAATTACTTTTTACCTTACTAATTTTTACTACCATAGTTAAATGGTAAAAAAGTAAAATCAAATCATGGAACAAATTTTGTCATTTGTCAATATTCTATTAATTAACAACCCTTGTTAATTAATTAAGTGATGTACTTAACAATTAAGTCTTGACAAATGTACAATCCGAGGGATCCCTAAACAATCATTCTCTTTTGCTAAAATTTATTGGATCGAACTATTCAATTCAATCCGCTACCCCAGTGCACAACGAGTATACTTCATATTGTGAGACTCTCTAGGTCCACACCTAATTTGTCATATAGAGCTCCTCCATACGTCCGTGAACAATGTCCCATACACACGTTACGGAAATTACAAATTAGCATATTAGACCATACAAGTTGAGGTTATTACATATTTGTATAGTCCTTCCATCATTTATATCCTTGAAGAGCAGAGATATAGATCATCACCGTCAAATCTCTATTTGCTCAACCACGAACTTATCTCCAGATTTATATTTCATAAAACAATATCCACAAACACTTTTGTGATATTGTTTATTCCTCCGAAATATCTTTTTCGAGGTTTATGCTTGCGGCCACAAGACTTTCTGAAATACAATCTCAGAGCATTAGGATATACAACCCACTCATATGAGCTGATGGATCCCATATCTACGCACACCAAACTCCATGAGCATCGGACCATACCCAGCGACACCCAGCGGTCAGACCATGAAAGGTTTCTGACATGTGTGGAACCAAAGCATGGTGGATCACTCACAAGCCCACCGTGGCGCTCAGGTCAAAGGACCACAAATACTACTCAACTCGGAAGACCCTCCATTGACGGCTTTATAAGATGTCTATTGGATGTCTTCGTGAGTCTGTTCAATATCCAATCCTTACTGAATACCTGCATCTCTATACGAGCTTCCTACTAAGCTCATGGTTTGCTAAGACTAACCATCTGGACCATCCAGATATAGACATATACTAATCTATATTAATAGGTTCCATCGATAGACCCGCATTGATGAAATTAGATCAGGAACATTATGTTTGAGAACATACTTGTATAATGACATTTCTTAGCACCATCTGCAACTCATTGCAGCTATATCATTACTAATATATTCTCAGGTCATTGTCCTATTTCAGATAAGGCTCTAACTCATTAGATTTTACTAACTCTTAGTACCACTAACTCTTAGTGTTTATAACTATTAGCGTTGCTAACTCTTAGCCCTGGTCTAAACTCTTTTAGACCAAATCTGAACTCTTTCAGATCATACAATGTCTAAAACGTTACAAGCATCTTACCATTTAATAAAAATAATATTAACGATTTTATTAGAAATAATAATTGTATAAATACAATCACTATGTATTTATACATTATGGGATGACACGTAAGCACAAATCCCAACACTTTGTGTATTGGATCATGGAATTCAACTGATAGTAACTTCTTCTAGTTTTTGAACAGCTTTTTTTACTTTTAACAAGTATCTTTTACTTCTTTCTTCCTTTACTAAATAGTTTCTATTCATTGGGAAGTAACATATGCGGAATTTGTATGAATATGTAATCTTTTGATCATGAGTTGATGAGCAACCTTTAGCCTTTCAATCAGTGCTTTGCTATTAAACGTTGCTGGCAAGAGCCTGTTCACATGTTCTAATATGAGTCCCTCTAGACTTTTGATTTTGATGCCCATATTTGCTCCTTTTTGGTTAAAGGACTTGTCTATAAGTATCTGTTAAGGTTCTATGCCTTTGCTGGTTTCGTTGATAGCATGTCATCTTTCATTTTTTATTGACATTCTAAGAAGAAGCATGTGAGCACTTGCCCCTTAATTATTTTCTTTGGCTATATTTGTGTATAGATAGATGAGTTTTAGTGTTATCATTGTTACTCTTCCCTACTGCATTTAGGGTAGTAAGTGTATACCACAATTGAATGTGTCTTAAAGTAGTGTTTGGACTTATTTTTTGGCTTTCACCATGACAAGGATGAGTTTCTCCACAGTGGTGTATCTTGTTTTGACATCTAGAAGTATCTTATAGGTGTAGAAGACTGGACGTTGTTGTCTGTCTTTTTTATGGAATAATGTAGTGCTAACTGTTACCTTGAAAACTATAAAATAAAGGAATAAAGTCTTATTAAGAATATGAGAGAAATGATGTAAAGCTTTCTCGAGTAGTTCTTTAATTTTTAGAGGGCTTTCTTCTACTCTAGCCCTTATATGTATCCATTTTTCACTTTTTTAGAATGGAAGAATAGTTTGCATCGATCAAAGATCTTTGAGATAAACCTGTTAAGAGCTGCGATCCTTTCTTTAAATATTTATACTTCCTCAAAAGTTTATAGAATCATCATATTTTTGAGTGTTTGGACTTTGGATGGATCTGTCTCGATTCTCCTTGTGTCTATCACATGTCCAATGAAGGTTTCAAATGAGCTTTTAAATGAGCATTTGGCCGAGTTTAGATGCATATGATATTTGTTTAATACATCATACACCTCTTATAAGTTTGTAATGCAATTTGATGCTTTCTTGCTATTGACTACTGTATCATCTATATATACTTCTATAGTTTTTCCAATTATCTCTCAAAGACTTTGGTGACTAGCTGTTGGAAAGTGACTCATGCATTCTTTAGGCCGAATGACATTACTCGATAACAAACTTAGTTACAAAGTTAATTTTGTCTTCATCTTTTAGATCTATCTTTATCTGCTAATAGTCATTGTACGCATTTAGAAATGATAGTCTTTCGTACCCAATAATTGCATCCACTATCTAATCAATTTTAAGAAGGGGAAAGGAAACATTCGGAGTAACTTTATTGAGGTTTGTGTAATCTACACAAACCTTCCACTTCTCACTCTTTTTGGGCACGACTATAATGTTTCTAGTCTGGGTAATGGACTTCTTTGATGAAGCTTACTTTTAGTAGCCTATTTATTTCATCACTAATGATGTCATGTCACAATTTGTATTCATCAACAAATGATGGTTTAGAATCATTATTCATGATTTTAGTAGCGACTGTAAATGCAAACACATCATCAATGACAGCTTCTTTATTTCTAGCCTCTTTTAAGGCTTAAACCATTTATAAGGGTTGCCACTCATGAGGCATTCATTATATTAGGATCATATGCTCTTTTTCATGACCATTTTCAATTATAACTTGGTCATCATTATATTAGGATTCTAATTTTATATTTTTCTTTTTCGTAGAACATAATCTTTGAACTAAGTGGTCTACCACACTTTCGACATTCAATAGATATTTTATTAGTCGTTATTTCAATAAGTTGTTCTTTAGGAACAACTACCCAGACTGGTACATTAGTAACTAGCACAATGACTTAGTTACTTTTGATACATCTCTAAATGCATCCAGTAACTAATTTATAATTTATTATAGATAAAATGTCTTTTTTTTTTATTTCATTTTCATTTTGTGTGGTACAAGGATCTAGATGAGACATATGAGTTATTTTTAACATAATTCTTGCTTATTTTCTAAAGGTATTTTTCTCTCTCCTAACAAAGGAAAATTTATCTCATCAAAATGACAAATTGCAAAATAGTTAGTAAATAGATTACTTGTTAAGAGTTCTAGATGCCTGATAATAATGGTGAGTTAAAAGTGACATAAATTCTTAAACGACGTTGAAGTGCCATCTTAGTACGTTAAGGAGGTGCAATTGAAGCTTGTATAGCACAACTAAATGTACATAGATTGGATATATCAAGTTGATGATCAAGTACTAGGCAATGGAAAATATTCATGATAAGCAAGTTGTCTTAGGCATATTAATGTTATAGTATACAAAAATATATAACTAAATACCGAAGTAGGTAATTGAGTACATAGTAACAAAGTTCTTGCAATCATTTTGAGTTTTTTATTAAAAAATTCTACCAACTCATTCTAGGTACAAATTAGATGTTTTACATCAATTTCTACTAACATGTAGTAGTCATTAAATATCTTAGAAGTGAGTTCACCAGCATTATCAAGACATAAGATCTTGATTGGGTAATCTAAAAATTGTACATATAATTTAATAATTTGAACCAAGTTATCTAGCAAAAGCAAGATTATAAGTAGATAATAAACAAATATGTGAGTACCAAGTAGATGCATTAATTAAGACAATGAAGTAGCAAAATGGACGATTTGAAGGGTGACTTGGTCTGCAAATATTTTCCTAAATTCGCTACAAAAATTATGGAGATTCAAAACTAATTTTAAAAGGAGATGGTCTAACCACTAATTTACCTAGTGAACAAGTAATACAAGTGCTCTCATTGGATAATAGAATCTTCATATTCTTTAATGAATGTCTCTAAGAATTTTTTATAATTCTTTACATTATTGTTGTTCAAGGATATCTGAGACAGTTATATCAAAGAATAAAAGTCTTTAGATCTTTTAACTTCCCATTAAAGGTTGTGTAGCTCTATAATGCTTCGATTGTCGTATAATATAAGCCAAATAAAAAAGTAGAAAGCATCTCCAATGTTTACTTTTAGTTAGAGACTTTAGAAGTAATATAGAGATATTCTATGTTATTCTTATTTATAGTCTCTCTACAAAAACTATCGACGAATATTTTTAAAGGTAAGTAAGGATTTTTGTGCTATTTGTTAACAAGATCATAATTCTTCTAGAACCTTCAATTAAGTCTATAGAGTCTGATATAGTATTTACCTATGCTTTAACTAATGTCAAATTTGAGAAATATCTTTTACTTTGAAAGATTGTATTGTAGCATTATCTACTAGATATTTATATATTTTTTTGTCTTTCTTGAGAGTATATGATTCGCCATTTAAAATCCATATCCTTCTAGAAGAGAAGAAAAATATTTATACTAGATATCAAGAAAATAACATATACTCACATTATAATACAAGCATGCAAAAAAAATTAGTAATTAAAACTTAATTGGTGTATATATTTTCATCATTAACTAATAATTATTCTTTAGATTGGTATGTCTAAAGAAGTTAGAGCCATTATGATGTATAATTTTTCATAGATCTATATTATCAAGATAATTGGTCTCGACACTTTTTCCTTTTCTTTCAAAAATGCTGAAAATTTTTTATGCATAAAAGACAAATGTCTTTATCTTACACTTTTTTTCCTTGCCTTCCTTCATTTTGATCCTATTTGAATTTGCTTTTATTATAATTATCATAAGGTCGATAATTATATTGACCATGACCTTGACCTCATCTTTGACCACGACCACAATCATGATCTCGTCAATTATTACGGCCACAATTATGTGAAATCATATTTACTTCACGATTTTGTGGGATAATATTTGTTTTAAGTATTATTGCAACACCTGTAGAATGAAATAGATGATTCTTTATTAAAAGTTTGTTATTCTTTTTAGCAATAATGAGACATAAAATCAAATCAAAATATTTCTTGTATTTATGCATTCGATATTATTGTTATAAAATTATATTTGAAATATGAAAAGTTGAAAATATTTTTTTTAGCAAGTCTTCATTCATTACATTTTTTTTTGACATATTGTTAATTTTGTAGCAGTTCTAAATAATGCAGAATTATATTCACTGCTTAATTTAAAATCCTACAAAAGCAAATGCATTTATTTATTATGAGCTTGTGGAAGTATTACCAACTTCAAGTAGCCAAATCTTTTATTCAAGTTATAGGACCATTAACACAAGTGCATATAAAAATAAATTTGATCAGATGAATGCTGGTGCCAAATATTATTTGCCCACAATAATTGTAGAAAAATATTCATAATCTATAATGAATTTAGAATTTAATCAAATTTTTAAAAAGATTAAAAAGCCCAACTTAATACTTATAACTAGAGGTGGACATAGTTTTATTCGGTTTGATTTTTTTTTTTTTGAAATCGAACCGAATCGGTCCAGTTCGATTTTTGAATAAGTAAAATCGGAACTGGTTTTTTTAAGTAGAAAAATCAAACCAGACCGAACCCTTTTTTTTTTCTGTTCAGTTCAATTCTTTATTTATTTATTTTAAATTATGGGTTTTTTTAAATTCATTTGTTCAAATAATTTAGTAGATCATTTTAATTCATTTTTTTTTAAATTTCATTATACGTTACATAAGCCACTAAACTTGTTCTTATATATTATATAAGTTTTTAAAAAGTTAAGTTGACTAAATTAATATATATTACACGCTACATTACACATTATATATTATATAATCAAAAATATTTTATTACACATTATATAAACCACTAAATTTGTTCTTATATATTATATAAGTCTTAAGAAAATTAAATTGACTAAATTATTATATATTATACGTTACATTCCACATTATATATTATATAATAAAAAAATTCATTACACATTATATAAGTCATTAAATTTATTTTTATTTATTATATAATTCTTTAAAAAAATTAAGTTGACTAAATTAATATATATTACACATTACATTACGCGTTATATATATATATATATCTATATATATTATATAATAAAAAAAATTTCATTACACATTACATAAACCATTAAATTTGTTTTTATATATTATTTAAGTCTTTAAAAATTTGGGGTATATTTTGAGTTTTTTCTATTTTTTATTTTAAATTCTAGGTTTTTTTAATTCATTTCTCTAAATAATTTAGTAAATAATTTTTTAATCTAATTTTTGGGTCTATTTCATATTAACATAATTATAATTTATTTAATTTGAGATAAATTTAAAATTTTTATTTATTAATAATATATTAATTTTTAAAAATATCCATAAAATAAAATTTTCTATTTAATAAAATTACAATTAGAATTTTTTTTATTAAGATAATAAATGAGTAAAACTATATGTGGTTAAATATATATTTGTATTTTCAAACTCCAATTATTTAGTGCTACGTGACAATGTAATTAAATTTTACAAAAAAAAATTAATTTTTTAGTTCAGTTATTATTTTTGAAAAAATAAACTAAACCTGATCAATATTTTTAAAATATAACTGAATTAATTTTTTGTAAAAAAATTAGACCTAATCAAACTAAATCGACCAATTCAAATTTTTGGTTACTAATTTTTTTTTTCACCCATGGAACGTTTCGCTTCACATGGCCCATTGGTGAGCAGAAAAATTCTGTATAGCCCAACCCAATAATTAAAGTAGTTGATGTCACTCGCTCAAACGGAGCTTTCAAATCTCTGTATTTGTTATTTTGGTTGCGCTAGGGTTTATCGATCATCCCCTTCTCTCAATTTGTAAGTTCTTTGTTTCTCTTCTAAGACTGTGAAAATGACGAAATTTAGAAAGCTTAATCGACCGACAGGTCACCGAATGTCAATGCTCAGGTTCTCGCTTCTATTTCCAACTTCTCATTGATGGTTCAATTTTCTCAAAATTTAGGGTATTTTTGCCCCTTTTTAAAAAAAATTTAATATTTAGAAATTAAATTATTTGGTGTAATTTTGTGTGTTCTCAGAACGATGGTCTCTCAGTTGGTGAAGCACGAGCGTATTGAAACCACCGTGGCCAAGGTACATTTGTTTTTTTTCATCTATGTTTTAGGGTTTTCCTAGGGTTTATTTTTATCTGTTACGTTAATCAATTATTTTTTAGTCGTTACTCAATTTTGTTTCAATAATCGGGTATTTAAGTAATATTTGCTCATTTTATTTGACGTTCTTAATATTTAGGAAGCGGCTGGCTTGTTTTTAATTGGCAAAGAAATTGAATATATTGCAATGTCATTTTTTTTAATGCCATTTAATTTCATTTTTGGAAATATATTGAGAGTATAAGAAGAAATTTATCCAGGAATGCTGAATAAGAGAACCTGTTTTAGGCTTTTTTTTCTTTTGGTATAATTTTTCCCAAATATGGGGGATTGATAGATATAAATAAGAAATCCTGAATTTTTATATTGCTTTTTTGCCTTCTTTTGATCATTTGCAGGCAAAAGAAATCAGGCGACTTGCGGATAACATGGTACAACTTGGGAAAGAGGTGCACGTAACACATTGGTTTTCTCTTTACATTAGAGCATCAAGGCACTTGTTGACCTTAAAGAACTTCTAATTGCAATAGGAGGCATTCTTTGTTGGTAATGCGATATATAGTGCACATGGTACTGTTACTTCATTTATATGATTGACCAATTCTTAAGAATTTAAAGGTGTATATCGAGGTTGTTGGCGTCTAATAGAAGAACTTGTAGGATTTGCTTAGTGGGGCATTATTCTAAATTTTAGTCATGTTATCACTTTTAAGCGGGTAAAATTATGTGTGTGAGCTGGGGAGGAATGTTACCGTTATTTCTATCCATAAGAAATAGGTCTAGCATAAGCATGCTTCAGAACTTAATATTTGGTAACTTTATGAAGAACATAAATAGAATTGGCTTGAGCTTGCCATTTTTGTGATTTATGTCACTATTATATGTGTTATTTACCTCTTCATTATTCTTGCCCCCTCCTTTACACAACATTCTTTAACCAATTAAAGCATCTTAAGTTACTTCTGGAATTGGGGAACCTGGAATACGTAAAGTCTGCTAAAGCTTACTTTATAAGTGGTTATATTATTGCCGAAAGTACACTAGTTTAATTCTTTTTCTATATCTATAACTAATAGCTGAAAAACCATCACAACTATTATTTTAAGGGAAATTTAAGCAATGGTTAACTATTTAAGCACGAAGTTACGCTTTCGGTTATTCAAAGCAAGCATCCAACTGTATTAGACATTAGAAGCCTAAGTGTGTGGTTTTGAGATGTGTACTTTAAATGTGTGAACTTCACTGAGGAAAGTGTAAACAGCGAGATTGCAGTTTTATAGGAACTTGATTTCTTGGAAGCTTTTCAAGCACAATGTGGGCATATCATCAAGGTGCATAAAATGGTTATTTTCTAGGCTCAGAGTGCATTTTAAATGAGTCAAGTGATTCCTTCTCTCTCTTGTTCCCTGATAAGTTGGGTTGTTTGTTGTTCAACGGGGATTTAATTTATATCTTTGTTAATAAAGAGAAGAAAGCCAGTTGAACTTTTAAGCAGATTATGATCAAACAATTTAGTAACCTATCTTTAAACCTAGCCTAGGTTTTGGTGATTTCTAAGCACTAAGTTTGAAAGCCTTGAAATTTACAAATCCTTGTTTGATAGAAATCTTACAAATGTATAATTTATAGTTTTATTCTTTTGGGCGTCTGTTGCCTATTAATATCCTATTGCCTTTCTATTATATCAGGGTTCCCTTTCTGCTGCGAGACGTGCTGCTGCATTTGTGCGAGGGGATGATGTAATTCACAAGCTATTTACAGAACTAGCTTATCGATACAAGTGATTTGCAAACCTGTTGTCTTTCAAGCTTTTATCTGTGTATTTTTTCCATTTTACTGATTTTTATTTATTTTTTGTGTACAGGGATAGAGCTGGTGGATACACAAGATTACTTAGGACTCGTATTCGAGTTGGTGATGCTGCATCGATGGCCTATATAGAGTGAGATATATTTATTTGGTAAATGCATTACTTAGAGACTTGACTGTCATGAACCACCACAATATTGCATTATTTACTGTCATGAACCACCACAATATATCCTTATTGCATTATTTACTGTCATGAACCACCATAATATTGCATTATTTACTGTCATGAACCACCAGAATATTGCATTATTTACTATTCATATTTGAATTTGTAGTGATATTGGCTGACAGTCGAGTTAATAATGTTGAAGAAAACCCTTCCAAAAATGGTGATTGTAATATGGTGCATCCATTCCTATTCAGGAAACATGCTCAGTGGAGGGTGGATTATTCCAAAGATGATCTTCATCTGGATGGAACAGTCTCATACCATAACACATACTATTTGGTTCAAATAAAAATGGCCTTTCTATCTTCCTGTTGGATAATCAAATACATTTGAAAAAACACCTGCTTTCTTTCTGTATCTCTATCTCTAATGCTGGCGTGCATCACTCAGCGAGCAAACAATTCTGCTCCAGTGAACATGTGATCATTTCTTGGAATTCAATGATTAATTGATTTTGAACTTTGAACAATCTTCTTTATGGTTGACCATGTCCTGAAGTCACACATTTACAATCTGAGCAGGTTTGTTGACAGAGAAAATGAGCTTAGACAGTCAAAACCTCCGGCTCCTCAACCACCACAGAGAGCTCCCTTAGATCCTTGGACAAGATCTCGGCTTACCAAGCAGTTTGCATCCCCGAAAGAGGAAAAAAGTTCTGAGCCTGAGATATGATAAGTAGTCATCATGTTCTTTATGTGTTTGGATATGATTGGTTTATAGCTTGGAATGTACAATCTCCTCTGACCAAACTGTTTCAAGCTTTCATCAAGTATTTCTGAACTAAATTTTGTTGTAGTAATCTCATTCTCGGCGTCTTTGCTTCTGTCTTGTGAGAATATTAATAAGAAGGCCCCAAAAGTATGACTTTTCAAGTCATTTTCTTTTTCTTCCCCTACCCCCTTCTTTTTGTGTATTTTATTTTAGCAGAGTAATGACAAGATAATTTATGCTTTAGGAATTGAGGGCACAATCAGTATGTATATATGTTATTTGTGCTAAATACAAAATGCAGTGATTGTCTACTCAAGCCGTCCACGTGTAGATTGGTCATTTGCTGATAGATCTAATATCTTCAATGCTGGTTGAGCCATATTTTTCTGGTCATTGAATGCATATCTTTCATGCATCCTTCATTTTGCGGCAATTTTAGTTGAAGAATGAGTTTGGAATCAGTTGTCAATTTCATGCCCCTGAATTGTTATGGTTTGATGCCATGAATTTGAATAACTGCTAGTGGAACCACTGCTTGTCCTTGTCAAACAGACCCAATGAATCTTCTAACTTATGTTGTGTTGAACAAAATAGTGTGTAAATAAAGTAAACTTTGTGCATACCAAGCATATAAAGTTGGAAATGGAAAGGGATAAGAGAAAAAAGAAAGGGGAGTTGGCTTAAATTTCAAGCGACACCGTCCAAGTTTTGCATTTTCTGACTAACTATTTTTCCAAACAGTGCTCCTTTCAATTCATTGTGTTTTAAAACATTCATGCTTTTAAACTTGCAAATTCCTCTTACTAAGGAAATCAAATGGAGTATTTCCCAAGCTCACTGAGAAAGCTACACCTGAAATACCTAATTTGACTAAAAAAAAGTGTTCATTGCTAATAATCCAAGTATCAAAGGAATTAGATCATCAGTTAGCTGAGTTAATCTTTTCATAGATATTTTCTCTTAAGTTAACTAATGGTCAAAGTATAACATCAAAATCAAAACGGGATTATATCATTTTCATTATTCATACCCAACTTATAATTTATACTTTTGGTCAAGGTTCATCATTTTTTTATAAATAATTTCTTTTTCCCTTTACAGAGCCTTATGAAAATGAAGGCCCTGGCAGCCTGAGTTGTGCAATCTAATCTGCGCTTACGTTGCTTCCAATACAATGTACATACATATTGTCACCCTCCACTTTGACCCCTTCCATATTCTAGTAAACCTAACTGTATATCTCTAACAGAAAACATTTATACTAAAATAAGATCATCTTTTAAACTTAGGACCATCACTTTATGTTAAAAAGAGTAACAAATATTTACAAATTTCATTATATTTATCTTACAATGTATATATAGAGAGTGGCTCATTGTCCCTATATGCATTTTTTTTTTCTTCAAAATCTAGAATTGCATAATCAATGTATTAGAATAGATAAATTATTTTTTTTTATGGGTATTGTTGTAATATATAGTTATTTGAAAATACATGTTAAATAAAGTCAAAAGTGCATGGGGATGGAGTAACTGGGAAATACGTAGCGATAGGTGCAAGGCTTCTATCAAACAAGACGAGTCCCACTTTATTTATTTATTGAATTTCTTTTTTTTTCCTCCAACAAAACCAAAACCCAAGTGTGTAGTTGTAATGTGGCCACGTGTACATCTCCTTGTTGGTTGAAGATCCTGTTCTAAACTCTAACTTGAAAGATAATACTCATTATTATAATGATTAGTTTCTAATTATAATTCTTACTTAACCCTTTAATAACATTCTATATTGGCACAATTTTCTTTTTCTCTTTTCTGTAAATAATCCCTTTACTTAGATGCAAAGATTTAGAGGAATGTTTATTGTGATTAATAGGTTTATTTATATGTTGGTGGCTTAATATGTTATTAACGGCCGATTAATCGGTTATTAGGTTAGTAATTTGACTAATTAGACTTTTTAATTATAATTTACTGGACTAGTGTATTAGTAATGGGAATGAATTTTTAGTTTGGTGAAATAGTTTCTGTCTTTCTGAAAGGACCATGGGACCTATTGCATTTTGAGTTTTGGTATTTGTTCATATTGCTTTTGGTGTAAGAAAATGAACAAAACTAATAATTTTATAACATAAACAAGTTATTTACTAGTCCCAAATTAGGAATTTTATTTGCAAGACCAATTTCTAAAATGGGAGTAATTATCTATTACATTGCCGAAGAAATGACTAGGAAATTATATTTACTGTTTTATTTTTTCTAGCTGGAATAGCAGTCAGCTTCCTTCTGGTGGGGAAATTAAATTTGTTAACAATCAATTAAGAAATAGAATTAGATTTTGCCTTTTGTTGTAAGTGGAGATGGGACATTTGATCACCTTTTGTTTCTAATGTTTTATCGATATACATCATCGACCAGCCCAATTGCTTTCGTTAACCTAATCTAGCAATTACTGTCAGAAATTATTCTCTAAGAGAAAAAGATATTCTGAAGAGGAAAAATGATAGATTATCAGAAATGTCTTTTTTATATTTTATGTCAATGTAAACCAATGCCCCGTCAAAAGAGAGGTTATAGTTCACCGAGAAGTGAAAAAAACAAACTAATGAAAGTCAGAATTGCCATAAATTAACCAAATGAACTTATATTTTGTGGTAGAAAAAAAAAACATATTTGTTCAAGGAAAATGGCTCATAATTGTGATGGATCGGTGTTTATCATTAATTAAAAAAATTAGTCTTTTAGGTTATATTGTTTATTCATTTATATATATTCAAAATTTATTTAATGTGAAACGTGACATTCTTTCTCACCTAATTATATAATGCTTTTGTCACAGTCTGACATAAATTTATAGACTAACTTGATCCGTATTGTCAATTTTTTAAAGTTATAAAGACTCCTTATCCACATGATAATCTCTATTGAAACTTAAGACATGAGATTTTTAAGGTTTACTTGGCTTATAATGCTCATTTATACTATTTTTGGGGGACTTACAACCCATGTGGTAATCTTTATTAGGGTGATAACTCAGGAGTTAACCTGACTCGTATTACCAATCATCGGGAGCCATGGGGACCCATTACTCATATGATAATCTTTATTAGAGTTTAAGACATAGAATTTTCGAGACTTACTTGACCTATAATGCCCATCCCTACTACTTTTGAGGAATTCACAACCTATGTAATAATCTTTATTTGAGTGATTTTAAAACTTACATGTGAATGATAATTCGAGTCTCCTTTGATATTATTTATTATAGGCCAGACACTTGTCATTAATTCAAAATATTAGTCTGATAAATAATGTTGCTTACTCACTATATATACTAAAGATTAACCTAATTTTTATTCGACGTGGAATATGACACAAGTTTAAGTATAAATATGATTTATCCCAAAATTATAAAAGGAGAAAAAAAAAAAAATAAACTACATGGCTTAGGAGTACATACTCTCATTGGAGTACAATGAAAACCCAATAATTAACTTTTTATTATGGAGTTGCACATGAAGTTGTGGCTTGTTGCTAGTGCATATAGAAAATGTTTCAAGATTGTTATAAAAAAACCCTTTTTACATATGCGACCTAATCAATTTTTATTGGATATGAAAGCACAAGAATACTTTTTGATATCATTATGTTTCACTTAAAAACATTTTCCAATCAAATTTGGACTTTTGGTAAAAGAATTTTTCAACCAAAAGATATGTAGTCTGAACATAAATTCTTATAATTTGAACTTTAACAAAAAAAAATGCAAAAAGAAAGGTAGTATAAGAAACTTATAAAATAAAGGTTGTTGGTGAGCAAAAACTAAAATCGAAAAATGAAAAATAATTCAATAAAATGAGAATTCAAATAGAAGTTACCTCTGTTGTCTATTTGACTCCTACTGTCTTACCATCTTGCCATCTTCTTCTTCCCTCCAATTTCTCTTCATCCAAACAAAGCTCCAATAGATCATTACTTCATAGGTGTGCTCTTTCATTAGTCTCTCTTTATTTCTTTGTAACTGCAATGAATGTTGCTTTTGTTTTGTTTTAGTTTGTTTTTTGCTTTTCGAATATGGATTGCTTGAGCTAATATTGTTTGTTTTCTTCATTGTAATAATTTTCTTTTGAGTAATGATCATTGCAGACATTTGGTTTCATGCAAATTTTCAGAAGACTCAGATTTTGCAGTAGGAAGTAAATTGATTCCTTTCAAGTTTATTGTAGTTCAACCACTTTCCCACCATTCTTTGATTATATATAATCTAGTTTTAGTTCCTTTGTCAAACTTCATATTATTTTTTATGCTTTGTTTATCTATTCTCTTGTGGGTTGTTTTCAGTTGCAATTGTTTGTCATTTGATTGAGCATTTGTTTCTCTTTATTAGATGCCTGAAACAGATTTTTTTCATAATCTAGAGAATGGTTCTAGTATAAAATCTATTAACATGTGAAGGCTTGATGTTGCATGATAATGTTTTTTTTTTTCATTGTCTAACAGATGGTACATTCATTCCTCTGTTGTTAGCAAATTAGCATGAGGGGAGCAATGGGAAATTCCACTGGTTCTGTTGAGGCTAGACATCGGTTATCCGCATCAATGTGAGTTGATCTTGTTAGATTCCTGTCCAGTTTACTTATAGATCACGTTAATATTAGCCATGTGCAAGGAGTTCCCTGATTGCTTCATAACCTTCTTTGTAACAGAAATCTTTACAAATTTAAGCCAAGTTATGATCTATCGATGATGCATTCTTCATTGAAGTTGTTTAGGAAATTATTTGCAGTAACAAGCAACAAAAAGTTGTTACTCACGTTTCTCCTTTTGGTCTGCTAGATTTATCTGTTCTTGGGAGAAATATTTTTCTTTAGTTAATATATCATGCAAGTAATTGCAAAGACCTTTAGCATTTGTTGGCCAAATTTTAGAAGATGCATGATTTTGGCTCTTCAATTTTTGTTCTTATATTGTCCGATCAACCTTTGTTACATTTCCATGAATTCTCTTTCAACTTCTTCATTGTCTCATTCATGTTGAAATTTGATTGAATCAGTGAAGACATATACAAAAAAAGATTAAGGAAAAGTAAAGTTAAAGGCGTCGAGAAACCTTTCCACATCCAAGATAGGGCATCATGCTGCAAGTTTCCTCTGTTGAAACTGAT
This sequence comes from Ailanthus altissimus, assembly GCA_946807835.1. Taxonomy (NCBI): domain Eukaryota; kingdom Viridiplantae; phylum Streptophyta; class Magnoliopsida; order Sapindales; family Simaroubaceae; genus Ailanthus; species Ailanthus altissimus. The sequence goes on along the minus strand of OX327706.1, from coordinate 11,121,295 downwards.
CCTAGTTATCATTATATGTGGCACTTTTGTGACACTTCTGTACTCTCCTGACGTTTATAACAACCACCATCTATCACATTCTAATTCTCGGTAAGCATGTTTTGCTGTTTTCTAACCTTAAGTGCAATCAACGTAGGTCAAAAATTTTGTTTATACATGTAAGAATGAAATCTATGCAAGCGAACAACATTGGTGAAAGAATTAGTTGTTGACTAATTAGTTGTTGACTAATTAGTTGTTTATTCAATGCAGGCCAAATTTTGTTAACAGGTGGATATGGGGAGGATCGGATCCTCGATATGTTTCAGATTTAGATATCAATTGGGATGATGTTATGAAAGTTATTGAGAATCTGAGTGAACAGATTGATTATCAAGGAATTGGCCTTCTGAACTTCAATAAGAGTGAAGTCAGTAATTGGAAGCATCTTATTCCTGATGCAACACACTTTGTGCTGCACTTGGATTATGCCCAAAAAAATGTGACTTGGGATTCCTTATTTCCGGAATGGATTGACGAAGAGGAAGAAGAAGATGTTCCTGTTTGCCCATCTCTTCCGAAGATAGAAGCCCCAAGAAAGCGACTTAATCTTATTGCTGTTAAACTTCCATGCAGAAGTGAAGGGAATTGGTCTAAAGATGTTGCAAGATTACATTTGCAGCTTGCAGCAGCTGATCTTGCAGCCTCAGCAAAAGGGTCTTATCCTGTTCATGTGCTTCTTATTACCAAGTGCTTTCCGATACCAAACCTGTTTCCTTGCAAGGAACTTGTGAAACGTGAAGGAGATGCATGGCTGCACAAACCAAACTTGAATGTTTTGAGAGAAAAGGTCCAGCTTCCAGTTGGTTCTTGTGAACTTGCTCTTCCACTCAGGGACACGGGTCAGTACTAATCCAGCTCTTGTTATAAACAAATTCATCTCATATATTATGACTTGATATCTAATTGGTTAAAAGACATTCAAAATGCATTTGTTTAATTTGGTTCTTTCATCATTAGTATTATATAGTCTGATCATATATCATGGAAATCCCTAATATGTAACTACTATGAAATTTTGCTCTTCTCATCATAAGTTATCCATAAAATCCAATATGTTTTCTTGGGGAACAGATCGGGTCTATACGGGGATTGAGCACCGAGAAGCATATGCAACTATTCTCCATTCTGCCCATGTCTATGTATGCGGAGCCATTGCTGCTGCACAGAGCATCCGCATGTCTGGCTCCACCCGAGACCTTGTAATACTTGTCGATGAGACAATCAGTGTGTACCACAGGAGTGGCCTTGAGGCAGCTGGATGGAAAGTTAGGACAATACAGAGGATCAGGAACCCGAAAGCTGAAAAAGATGCATACAATGAATGGAACTACAGCAAGTTTAGATTATGGCAGCTGACAGACTACGACAAGATCATTTTCATAGACGCAGACTTGCTCATCCTTAGGAACATTGACTTCTTATTCGGGATGCCTGAAATATCAGCCACAGGAAACAATGGCACAATGTTTAACTCTGGTGTTATGGTTATTGAGCCCTCAAATTGTACATTCCAGCTTTTGATGGACCACATTAACGAATTTGAGTCCTATAACGGTGGTGACCAAGGATACTTAAATGAAGTTTTTACATGGTGGCACCGTATTCCAAAACACATGAACTTCTTGAAGCATTTCTGGTTTGGTGATGAAGAAACGGTCAAGCAAAAGAAAACGCTACTATTTGGAGCCGATCCACCAATTCTTTACGTTCTTCACTATCTGGGATTAAAGCCTTGGTTGTGCTACCGCGACTATGATTGCAACTGGAATGTTGATATAATGCAAGAGTTTGCTAGTGATGCTGCTCATGCTAACTGGTGGAAAGTTCACGATGCTATGCCCCAGCAATTGCAGCAATTCTGTCTGTTGAGGTCTAAGCAAAAGGCACAATTAGAATGGGATAGAAGGCAAGCCGAAAAGGCAAATTACTCAGATGGACATTTCAAAATCCAAGTCGAGGATCGTCGTTTGAAGAAATGCATTGATAATCTATGCAACTGGAAGAGTATGTTACGGCACTGGGGTGAAACAAACTGGACAGATGATGAATTTTTCACTCCAACACCACCTGCAATCACCACTGCATCTCTCAGTGGCTTGTGAGTTTCAGTTTCTATTTTGCTCACCATGTATTCCTGCCTTCATTATGAAATCTGATTGACTTCATTTTTCCTTTTCCATTTTTTATCGATGCATAAAGTCTTAGACCCCTTTATGTACTTGGGGAATAGTAGACATCAATCACACATTGATTTGTTCACAACTTTGTGCTGGAATTTTTAGTTATCTTTTAAGAGCCAAAAGTTCATTTTTCTCTACACTACAAACTGTGTTATAGTTGCATTCTGCTCATTTAAACTAAAGTAAAAAATTATCTGATCCGAATTTTGGAGAATGTTAATATATTTGCAAACTTGGATTTAGACATATTAGTCTCAGCTTGGTAATATAAAAGATTGAACAAGCACCTTGAAGGAAGTAAAACTACAATGCAAAACAAGGCACTGATGTTTGCCAATTAGTTCCTGACTTCGTCAAAGGTTGAAACTAGGAATGGCACTGGAGGCATGTTAAAAAATAGGCTTTAATGACTCACCACTGATGATTTTCCTTCAGGCCAATAGCTTTTAGAATTAAATTGTTATTTAAGATGCTTCCGAAATGAATAACGCTTTCGGTTGATTCAATTTTGATCTCCATATATGCTCTTTTCCTGACTTTTGTTCGACAATCTTATCATATTTCGCCTTACAACTCTGACCCTCGATTCCTTCAATTGTACTGCTGAGAATTATCATTTACTTGTGTTTCTGCTGTAACAAATGACAAAGGCTATCTGGACTTGCCATTCTATATTATTATCCCGAGAGTTAAAAGCTGTTCTAATGGCAGTGACCTATTTCATACAAATAGCAATCATCCAAATCCCGTTTCACATTTTACAGTGTTACTTGATAATTACTCAAGAAAAATAAAAATCATTACAAGCACAACAACCTTAAACAATCAACTAGTATTAGCTGTCAGAGATTGAAAAAGGTGTCCAAGAAAACAAAACTTCATCTAAACAAAATTATCCTTACTTACGTAAGTGGGTCAATAAGGAATGATCTGATTGCTAGTCTTTTATCCTTGTAACGCAATTTATCAAACTTGCATGCTTCATCGACAATACTTCAACGCACGATACAGCTTGATGTCAGCATATGGACAGCTTGATGTCAGTATATGGAAAATACATGTGGATGTTGTCACAATTTTGATAAAAAATTTATAATCCCATCTTCATATATCTCAGCCACTATGTTTCCGAGCACAAATAGATATATCAAGAGATTAGAAAAGATCCAATAATCTTCTGATTCAGATAATGGACTTTCCACCATTGATTCACTTATTCAATCGATTCGGTTTACTATTCAGTTTCCCTTTGGATTTTATTTTCGAGAACTCATCAATACTTAGTTTAGTTTTAGATTCACGTAAAACTGAAAACTGAGCCGTAGCAAAAATAAAACAATAGATTAAAAAATTGCTATCAGTTCACCCAACAGAACTCAATCGGTTTCAATTTCAAATTCTGGACCGAATCAACTTGAAACCAACAATAACTTCTCTATTATAAGCAATAATTATGGAGATATAATACCATCTTTATTACTAACAATAAATATGGAGATATCTATAATTTTATGTTTATGTAATTGAAATACAAAATTTATCTCTTAACTATGGTGGCATCTAATATGTTTATTATTAATTGATATTATATAATTAATATAACAATAAAAAATAAAAAATTTACAACTATTTGATAATTGATGACACATTAATTCATTGTAGGATAATAAAATGAATTATGATATAATTTTTTGACATATTTTAAATAAATAAAAATAAAAATAAATTGACATAATTAATAAACGAATCGAATTTGTATTATTCATTTATTAATTATATCAAATATATATTTAAGTTATACGATTCACAAATTCGTTTAAATCACGTTATTATTATTAAATTGAACAAATTAATTCTCAATTCATTTAAAAACATATTCGTATTTATTCATTTAATATTCAAATTCAATAATAAAAAATAAATATATATAATTTAAAATTAAAACCCTAATTATAAATTCTTACTTTTACTTACTAAACTATTCTACACAAACACATATAGGTCTTCTTCTTCTTTAGATCCAGCCACCACCACTTATCAACATCACCACAATACAACCTACGGATCAAGACGTTCTTTGGCCATCATACAACAAAAGACCAACAGATTGTGGGATCATCGTCATACAACAGCTTCCATTCTTCATCGGCCATCAAATGACCACCATCAAGCTTTCTTCTTAGCAAGATTAGCCACCAACAGCCACCACCAACAACTTTCTTCTTAGACTACCAATTCCAAAAACAATACCAGTGGTAGCAGCAGTTCGTGGTGTTGATTTGTTCTTCTTCGACCACTGACAACAGTCGGATCTTCTCTGCCAAAACTACCACCATCGCCACCATAAATCAACAATAGTAACAGCAGCACTGACCAAAAATGATACCAGCAGCATCAGTTGAACTGTCGATCCATTCTTCTCTAGCCACCAACACAGTTGTCCATCTCCGCTAGAGCCGCCACCAGAATTTATAGATCAAGTGATCAATAGCGACAAACGATAGTTTTTCTTGGGCCACCAAATGATTTTTTTTTTTACATTATTTTAGTTTTATTTTAAGTCGATTAGTTTTATTTTAAGTGGATTGATGAATGATGAATTTTTTTTTTAATTATGTTGTATGAATTTTATTTTATTTGTGTTTTAGAATAAGTTTATTATTAAATGTATTAAATATTTAATTTTAATGTAATTTTAAATTTTATTTATTATGATTTAACCGATGAGTTGAATTTTTTATGTAAATAAGTTGAATGTAGTATTATTATTATTCATTTAAATAAATATAATTATAAATAAATTAAATTGTGTATATTTATATAAATAAATTAAATTTGATTCATATTTTTAAATATAGTAAATTGCATATAATACGAATCAAATTAGTGTTTGAATATCAAATTCTTTAATATAAATAAATTATATGTGAATATAATAAAATTTATTAATATTTTATATAGATATAATATAAATATAATTCGTTTATATAAATTGATACTTTATTAATTGGTAATACATTAATTAATATATAAATTATGTACCCTAACTATTTAAGTGTGACACTACTTGTGGAGACAGACATGGTCCAAAGATTATTACGCCTTAATCAAGAGCACGTGCTCGATTCTTCAAGTAGTGATCTACTTGAAAGCAAATAGTGTAATATCCCACGTCATTAGCAGAAAGATTATGTTGATGAAAGATTATGTTTAAAATCCAAGTTATCTCAAGGTATGTATGTTGGATGAAAGATTATGTATACCCAAGTTATCTCAAAGTTTGGATGAAAGATTATGTAACCCCAAGTTATCTTAGAAAACGATTATCTAAACCAATAAAATCTTAACTGGGATGAAGATGACCTTTCTGCATCATGTGATAACATGGGTCCAATCATCTTATTTTTTGAGATTGGACACATTCCCAGACAAGTTCATGTGAACTTGAACGTTCACATTAGAAAAATCAGACACCAATTACCTTTTGTTCTTTGTTTTACAATTCATTGAATCATGGCATGAAAAAGAGATTGCCCAAGTTGCTTTCTTCCCTCATCATATTTTCCATTATGGCAGTCTCAAATCCTGTAAGCTTTACACCTATCTCATGAAACTAAATAGTCTGGTGATAGCCTACAACTCATGCAAAATATGTGGCCTACCTATATCATATCATACTAAAGTTTATCGACTTAAAAGATACAATGAAGGGAATATGTGGCCTACCTACATCATACTAAAGTTTATTGACTTAAAGATACAATGAAGGGATTTAATTTCATACTTCAGCAATCATTTATACCAGAATATACAAATTCTGTATCAATCAAGACAATGTTGAAATCCATTCATCTCCTTGAATAAAATTCTGAACTGAATATGCATTAACATGATCCGCAGGAATCTGACTACTCCATTGAACTCTTTGAGAGGTATTAGACGCGGGTCCAGAATTCTCGAATTCCCCATAGTAAAGCGTTTTCAGAGCAAAATCACCTTTCCAAGGCATCCACCCGTTTGGATGTACAAGAGATTCTAAGTGACAATGAATAAAAACAGTTCTTGAATATTCTTTCCATGGCCTTCCCAAGTAATTCATATGCACGCTAGGCTTGCTATAATATAACTTCATGTACTCCCCAGTGCCATTGATCAGACAGTTCTGGAAAACAAAACCAGACCATTGAGCGGGGTCGGTTCTGCCATGAGCTGTGACGGCATTGTTCTCACCTTTTTCAGGATTTACTTGCCGGGGAGCAATTAGTATCTCACAATCCTGGAAGATTGAAGGCGAGTTCCCGAAAATGAAATCCACGTTGCCTTGAATGCGACACTTTCTGTAGAATTGCCGGAGGGAGTGAGCGTAGAGAGTGTCTTGATTGCCTACGAATTCACAGTTTTCAATAATGGATAGATCGCTATCCGATCTGAAGGCTACTGCTTGCTGAGCATCAGGACCTGCTGTGTTCTGGATTGTGAGACCACTTGCCATAAAACCATCGCCAAGAACTCCTGCAACGGGATCACAGAACACATCAAGACAATAGCAAAAACGAATATTTTGCTTCAATTTCCTTTTGTCCTTTGATATTTGACATATTTTACAATTTTACGTTGTTTCTGGTCAGTCTACTTGTAGTCATAAGTCAATTTCAATAATTGGAAAAAGTAATTTTTGTTTTTCTTTAGTCTTATCTTTGATGTAAATGAAAATCAGATTCTTAACTAATATTGAATTAAGGGGGCATCGAACTCCAAAGCTCGTGTATAGACATGCAAGATTTTACAGCTAAACCAACCATTATTGTTTATTTACTGGATCAGTTAAAATAAATATAAATAAAAAATTAACCTAACCATGTCGGTGAGGTCAACACGTCCAAGACCCACAACAAAAGTAGAAAGCAATGTAACAAGAATTTATTTACATACTTACCGAGTGTAGCAGATTCATAGGTGGTCATCCCTGGTTGTCCCACGTTCAAAGATCCCGTAATGACCGTTTTGCCCATGCCATCCCCTAAAAACACCACGTTCTTCTTCTCAAACGGTACCCTAACGATCTCCTCGTACACCCCTTCCTTTATACTTATCACGAACCTACGTGTCGCCACATTATCCGGCGCGGCATTGACGGCGTCCTGCACCCTCTTGTACTTGCAGCTCCCGTCCTTACACACCGTCACGTCTGCCGTTAACTTCGAAGGAAACCCACCGCTGAACCCCAGTTTGGCCCCACCAAACCAGTTCTTCTCCCAGAACCCGCCCCGCTCAGTCTCGGGCGCCCGCCACGCGTTAAAGTCATCGCCTAAGTTGTCAAACGACATCATCATGCTTAAAGCATTGCTCGTCAACCGTACTAAAGAGTCCAAAAACGCTATCGTTTCATCCACTAACTTGGTGCCGTTAACGAACGTTAAGCCGGACCAGCAACCGTACTCGTATGCTAAAGCCGCAGTGTACCAGGCACGCGCGTCTTTAATCTTACCTGGCAATGCGTCAGACGCGGCCTGCGATCTGTAACTCGAATAATCTAGTATCTTCAGGCATGTTTTGGCAGCATTTGAACGGTTGAGATTGCTAGAGGACGAATCTAAGATAGATTTCACCATAGATTGTGCGGTTTTGAGCTTTTCGGAGGAAACCCAGATGGCGGATTGGATCATTTTTACGGGCGTGGGATTTTGAGTAACATTATGAGACTGCGAGAGAGCGGATTGACAAGACTCTGGATAACGAGTGGCCCTGCAAGCGAGTTGTATTTGAGGAATATCTTGCGGGGATTGCAATGGGTTATGAGAAGATTTGTGGTGAGATGAAGAAGAAAGAGAGAAGAAGAGGGAGAGAGATATGACGGAGATGAGGAGAATGGAAGACATTGAGAGGAGAACAAAGGTGGATTTGGAGAATGAAGTGAGTTTTTCGCTGTGCGATTTGAACGACATTTTGGTTTGGGGGTGATATTTAATATTTAAATTTACAGAGAGCGAGTTAATGGTGAGCGAATTTCGGAATTAAATGGATAACTCAATGAATGGTGGTAGTTCTAATTCAGTATTGGTAGTGAAGTGAGTAACTCACTCATGTGAAAATGGTAAATGGTAGTGGCAATTGTCATCAAAGATAATAGATCAGATTCATAGAGAGAGAGAGAGAGAGAGAGAGATATCTGTTTTAGCTGGAGAATGAAGAATGACTTTGAAGTTAGTAAATGTATTTTAAAATATAACTCTCTGACGAAGACGACAACTGGGGGGAGCATATTACTCTAGCGTCGTTTAATATTTAATTATTTTTGTTCTTTTAAGAGGAAGAAGGTTCCAGGGTGAAGATGATATGATATGTAATATGTTGATCGTTTAAATAATAATAATTGTTTTTTTTTTTTTTATTAACAAAAGAAAGAAGGCTTAATTAAAGAAAAGTAAAGTCAAAGGTGTAGTGTTGACAAACCGTTCCACACCGCAGAATCCAAACGCAAATCTAAAGAAAGACAGGATCTAAATCTCACGCTGTTCGTTGTTACTAGAATTTCACCGACCTATTCTCGCCACTAATTCTGAAACTTGTCAATTAAAAATATAAATAATATAATCTCATCCAATCTGAAACCTTCCTAATGACATTTTAAAGACATTTTTTCACTTTGTCATTGCAAATAATGCAGTCTTTTTATTTTCACAAAAGGCTATATTTTTATTTTACCCTTAAAGTTTTAAAAATTAACGAATGTAACTTTATCCGTTAGTTTTACTTTAAAACAAACATGAAAAATAAAAATAAAAAGTCATTTTCATTTTTAAATGACATATAACACAATTTAGTAGGTTTTTATTTTTAATTAAAAATATTAATACCCTTGTTTTAATGATTCCGTAACAATAAAAAATTTGTAGGGCATTATTTCTCCACTCAAATTCCAATCTCCCCTATTTAAAAAAAGAAGTTAAAAATAATAATATAATTTATTAAAATAATAAATAATCCAGTGCATAAAATTGACAAAGTTATTAGTGTACCATGCCTTTGGTTGACAACAATGTTGCAATGACGGTCTTAGTTATTGCCTTTGGCACTCCAATGCTATATTAATAAAATAAAATAAAATAAATTCATTGCACATAATACAAAATTTGGGGTCTAATGACATTTTAATGCGAAGATAAAATCTACTTTACTAGTATAATTTATTTCAGATATATGTGCTAAATTTTATATATATCAAGTGATAAACTTTATATCAGTTGTGATGTGATAATTATTAATAATTTATATATAACAATTGTAATTATGTATTACATTTAATATAATATATTAACTACTCTTCTAAAAAAATATAATATATCAATTAAAATATTCTAATAATTCAAAATATAAAAGTATTGACTACTATATTGAGAATATATATATATATATATATATATAAAACAAAAGTTATTAATACATTGGTATAACAAAAGGCAAAAAAGAGGTTAAAGATAGTCAATAAGGTCTATATTAGTTAGGAGTAGTTATTTTTTTAATTTATAAAAATTGAATTTAACTTATTTTTAATTATTTAAATAGTATAAAAATTATTTTTGTTGATGGCGGAGTTTATTCTCAATTAATTTGGAGTAATTAGTTAAGAGATAAATTTATATCTTCGTAAAAATGATTGATTAATATATGGCCTGGTTGTCGCTATTCATCCTGACCTATCCTCGTGATATAGATTTGCTTGTTGTGCTCACAAGATCAATTATGCTTGTGCAGGTGGTGGTTTCTAGCAATGACCCTAAAAAAGTTAAGTCGAGATTTCTAATGAAAGATAGAGAAAAGGTAGATTTATAGTATAGATGTCCATAATTTATTTGTCCCTATATGTGAGTTATAGTCCCTTATTATATAGGATTTTCGAGAAATTGATTCATAATTGGTGCTATAGTAAATAGCACAAGCGCACATTATCGTATTAAGTAATATAAAATTTAAAATTTAGATATCGTTTCCACATGAACTATGCAATATAATTCTTTCAATCAATCACTAAAATAATATCTATTTAACTTTTATTCAGAAAAATCAAAATCTGAAATTTAATTAATTAACTTAATTCTATCAAATTAAACTAAATCTAAATAGCAAACAAATAAAGAAATAAATCCACAAAATGATAATAATTTAGGGTATAAATTCATCCCCTAGTATTTTATTGGATTCATTAACTATTTAGTTTATCCTTTAATATAAATTATTGGTTTAGACACTAATCTCATCAGAAGCATTTGTCGATAGTCAAATAACTATTACGCATTTTAGTAATCACTAATATGTTTATGGTAATCAAATTAGAATATAATTTATTAAGATCAAGTCTAAATTATACCATACATGTCACCTATGTATATGTTCATCCTAGATGGAACTTATAATTATTACCCTATAATCATGCATCAAATTTATCATAGGCTAAACACATAAATCTTTGTGTCAAGTTCATCATGGTTCCATCATTCAAAATATTGGCCAGATATAATAAAAGTAATAAACATAAGATAGAATGACTCAATTGTTTGTATTAAGTTCATAAACTAAAAATTAACAAAATTCAACTACATACTAAGTTTAAAAGTCTAACCCTACAAATACAAATTTAGGTCATGGTGAAATAAAAAGTTCTAGAGCTTATCAATAATAATATCATGAAAATCATAGAAGATTAGAAAGATAAAAAATTAAAGAGATAAAACTAATTTTTCTGTAATCTTCAATCTTCTAGTCTTCTTAATCCTCCAAAAATTGCTCTTTCTTTCTTCTCTTCTCTTTCCTCTTGATTCTTGAATTAGGCTTTTTGATCTTTAATTTATAAGTTTATGTCTTCAATTTAGGATAAAATATCAAATATAAGTCAAATTATGATTACTGTACACGAGTTACTGTTCACGCAGCACCGTAGCGCTCAATTCTGGGCGATGTACATATTAAGAATTAGATTATGCATCTTACAACTCGTCCAAGGCTATTGAGAAGAATCTTGTGGCCCTCAGGGTTAAGTATAAGATTTCAGATAGTGTTAAGATGAGGGTTCTTGACCTTAGAGAGTGAGCTAGTAAGCAAGTGGCCATACACCTTATCTTTTTCAAGGTAAGGTTGAGGTTGCCTATTCAACCCTACTTTTTAAAAATGTTCGACCATTTGAACATTGCTCATTGTTAGTTGAATCTGAACTTTTGAAGAATTCTGGTTGGGATCTTTGTTATGTGGGTAAGAGCTGGTCATTTGAGTCCATCCTCGATGCTTTAACATTTTTATTAGATCAAGGAAAATTCATACTAGAACAAGGAGTTTTATTACCTTAGCGTGTACAATGGCAGGGAAATGCTATTTTTAACTACATTGGTTGGTGGAAGGACCCTCTGGTTGCCCATTAACCTTGTTAGTCAATTATTTAATCCGCGAGGTTCTTGACTTTCCTCCGATCCTTACTAAGAATTCAAGATATTCTTTAAAAGCTTCTTCATGTTATCTCTTTCTTCTCGAGCCATATCTAGCTTTTTTAACAAATATTGCCTCTATTTTATTCGTCCTGCAATCTTTCTTGATGATCGACATCCTCTTCTCTTTAACTTTGCTCCTCCACATCGCGACTCTCAAAATTAAAGTTTTGCATCATACTCCAATCTAAATTTCAATCCCTCGTCATCTTCTCCTAGTTGGCCTTTTTGCTCAGGTTAAGATTAGTAGTCTCTGTGACTTTTTGCACTATTTTTCACAAATTGAGCCAACCTATTAAATGTGATTTTAGCTCTTGGTCAAACTTAGAGCCCTTCATTAAAAGATAAAATTATATCTATAATAGTTAATCAGTATATAGTTGAGTTGCCACTGTTCGTCCTAAGCTCTCTTAGTGATCTAGACTTGTTTGTTGCACTCACAAGATCGATTAAGCATGCGCTGATGGTTGTTACAATGAACCTTCGATACTTAAGTTAAAATTTCAAGCAAAATATAGAGAAAATGTGATTTTTAAATAGTATAGTTATCTAAAATTTATTTACTTGTCCTCACAAGCGAGTTACAGACCCTTAATATATAAGTTCCTCGTATGGTTAACCCATACACAGGTTCCTAATTGTTTGGGAGTTGTATATATAGTTTGGCATTATGGGATTATTAATCAATCGCCTTGTGCTCCGTTCCTCGAGGAAACATTGGTGGCATGCCTTACTTAATTTAGATTCTTCGGTGTCATAAAGTAGGTGGCATAAATTTTGCGCCTACGATGTTCTTTGAATAAGGATTGTTCTTGGAGTACTAACAGTCTTCAGACATTGAGAGGCAAGAGTACTTTTTATGGTCTAAGTTCTTGAGGATTTTTGGTACAATATTGAACTTAGCATTGACAAGGCGACCGAGGACTGGTAAAGTTATATCAAGAGCAATGTTTAGCACATTAGGATAAGGCTTCTCAATCATGGGTCAAGGTTTCCTTAGTTATGATCGATGAGGGATTAGTCTGATGTAGGATCGGTGGTGAGCATAAGTTGGCCTTAGGCTAGGCCCAACGACTTTGAACTTATTGGCTGAGCCTAAGGTTAACCTCAGGTTGAACCCGACTTCTTTGGGCTTTAGAGGTTCATTCCTAGAATCTTAAGAGCAATATTGTTTTAATTGAACTCTAAAATATATCATTTATTACTTAATAAAATCAAATTAAAAAATTTAACTTAACATTAAATTTTAAAAAAAAATTGAATGACTTCTACTATTTTTAAATATCCTTATAAATTTTGTATATTTTTCACACAACTCTTTTTTTTTATCTTTGATTAAAATATTATATTTGAGAGAACATATATATGAAAATATTAATTTCAGATATTTATTCTCAAAAATAAAAAAATACAAAAAATAAACATGTAATTTAAACATATAAATTTAGATATATCTGGACTTTTATTAAATTCAAACCTATTTATATTTCAACAAAGAAAACAAACGATATGTTAGTGCATTACATGGTCAGGTAAAATGACCATAGCATAAATTAAAGACAATCATATAGCTCTTTCAGTGAACAAAGTAGATGGATGAGAAGATGGAACTAAGTTATTAATGTGTGTTCTTTAATATCTAAGTAACGTTTTTTAATTAAAATTCACACTTGTTTTCTATAAAATTAAAGATACACATATCCTTGGTTTGGTTTTCCATCCATGTTATCTGAATTGATTTTTCAAAATTTTGACATTTTGGACCTAGACAAACTTTTTGTAGTATTATAGTATTGGAAATTGGTAATTCAATAATCTTGTATAGGTAAGAATTGAGATGAATACCAAAAGGAGAGTCATTATAAAGTCAAGTACGCATTGGATGTACAAAGGATAAGTAAAACAGAAAGTCAGAAGAACAGGTACTGTTCACGGCAGGCACTGTTCTCGTGTGGTACTGTTCACGTGGTAACTTATGTGATTTCTTGTTTTGCCTCACTTAACTTCTTTAAGTAAGATTAGGATTCTTACAAATAAAGACTCTTATTCTAACTAGGTTTAGGATTTCTAAGGGTATTTTATTCACTATATAAACCTTACTAAACACAAAAAAAAAAAAAATCAAGCATATAAAGTTTCAAGATATAACCATAAGAGAGAATAAAGGAGCCAATTAGACACTAAGTGCGAGGAGCTATCACTAGGGTAGAACCATTATGTGGGTGAAAATTTTTCTGTGTGAACAAAGAGACATTACAAATCCTTTTGACTTAAAGGTTTGGCCTATTTTTGTATTCCTTGTAGAAATCTCTTAAGAGGAGATACTAAGACGTCTTAGGGGATCATAGTGATCAATGGTAGATACTTAGATATCTCTATGGGAGATATTAAGAGGTCTTGTAAGATCATTGCTGATGTAAGAAGATACTTCGTGATAATATATATTAATAAAAGAAGCTGAATCATAGATCCTCCGTGAACGTAGGCATTTATAGGCTGAACCATGTATATCTTATGTCTTGTTGATTAGTTTATTTTTTTTATCTTTATTGATGTGTTGATCGTATGTATTTTTACTTATTTGTGAGTTATGACTTTCACATGCACATAAAAAAAAAATCAAAATTATGGCTTAATTGATATCATAAGAGTGTCAAATTGAAGAGCATGACTTAATACTGTAAGATGTAAAAATAAAATTTCTTGTACTACACTAAAGTTACTAAGAATTTAACTCAGCAAATGAATAAATCAAATTCTAAATGTGATGTTTAATGGGTCACACTATATTATATAAAAAAGGGGACTAAATCATAATATAATTTAATTAATTATAATGTATTAAATTTAGCTTAATATTATATTTGATGTAATTATAGTAATTATTAAATTATAAATATATGACAGTTTTTGTTGTAATATAAATGAAAATAAAGTAAAGTTAATGAAAGAGATAGAAACAAGAGAGAGATGGAGAGAGCATTAGAAAATGTGGTGCCTTTTAATTCATTAACATGGCTTCTTTATATAGGCTCACAACATTGACATTTACATGTATATTTGAATGTCACATAAATGCATGCATGAGGCCACCTAATTAAGGGTGGGCAAAAAAAATTAGAAAACGAAAAATTGAACTGAATTGACCGGTTCGATTCAGTTTGGGTTTTTGTTTTTAAAAATCGATTTGAGTTTTTTGGAAAAAAAATTGACCGGTCCGATTTGGTTTTTTCCACCCAAAAAAAATCAAAAAAACCGAAAAAATTGAACCGAACCGGACCGAAAAAAATTAGTTCGGTCCGGTTTAATTTTTTTCATTAAAAAAACCGATTTCGATTTTATTTTTAAAAAAAATTGAATCGGACCGAATTGAATCGTGTCCACCCCCACACCCAACTGGCGGGGATTTAATAGACTGACAATACTTTCCTTAAAATTCTAACACTTCATGCTAATTGTATTTCATTTTTACTATGTAAAAATCTAATGAAATAAATAATAAAATGGTGTTGAACGTGAAACTGTCTTGTTAAAAAGTTTTATTAGGATAAAATTTAGTTAAAGAGAAAAAAAAGTATAATACATATAGATCTAATGTTAGTTGTACAAGTTCTTCTTTTCACGGGTTATAATCCCTCTTATTTAAAGCTCCATCTCAAAATAAAATATGTCAATTTGAAAATTTGTTAAAACATTGCATAATAATATCATGTACTATCTTTTTAAATGTATATATAAATAATATTTTAATAAATAAATTTGTAAAATTATCAATGAAATATATACATATGACATTAATTTTTTTTTTATTTTGGAGTTCGTAAATGTATAAGAACTTTCAATTCATTAAATACGACTTCTTTATAAACTCACAACATTTACATTTACATGTATATTTGAATGCCACGTGCAGGCTTGGTGGTTATACGAATGCTATCTAAGTAATGGGGATTTAAAATACTGATAACACGCCTCTTTAAATTTTCAACACTTTATGGTAATCGTTCTTAGTGGGATAAAAGCTAAAGCAAAATAAATACAATTTTTGATGAATTATAAAGTGGTATTGGATGTACAACTAATTTGGTAAAAACCTTTACTAATAAGATTTAATGGGATAAAATTTGGTTAAAGAGAAAAACAGTACAATACATATAGGTCTAAAAATAGTTCTAAAAATTCTTTCTTGCATACATTATACTTCCTTTAATCCAAAACTCTCCCTCAAGATGACTTATGCCAATTTCATAATTTGCTAAAACGTCTATACTAATATTGCCATCTTTCCAAATGCGCATGTAGGTAAGACTTTGTTAAATAAGTCTGTAAATAAAAATTGTCAGTGAAACATATTTGTATGACATCAATTTTTTTAAAGTACATGAGTGTAGAAGAATTTTAAAAGATATGTTTAGTTTTGTCCTCTTAATAGATCATTATCTAACTTAAGTAATGCAAGTAACATTATCTTCATATATAATTATTAAAGTATTTGTAATAGAAAATAATTCACATGTTTTTTAATATAATGGATGATAACTAAAGCCATAAACACTCTTTACTTATTTCATATAATGCAAGAATTTCAACATGATTTAAGGAGATGGCAACAATAATTTGCTTCATGAATTTCAAATAAATAACTTACATTAGCATAATCAACAAAATTTAGATTTTTATTAGCTTCTTAGAATAATATAATCTCAAATTTATCATTTTACGAAGGTAACAAAAAATATGTTTAACAACTTTCTAGTATCTTATGGTTGCTTTAGAATTGAACTTTGCTAATAAATTTACTTAGAATATTATATTTGGTCTAGTGCATACTGCTAAATACAATAAAGCAATAATTGCACTCAGATAAGGTATTTTTAGACTAAGTACCTATTCGATTTTTTCTTTGGGATAAATTAGATACTTTTTAAGATCGAGAAATCGAACGATCTTTGAAGTGTTTAATGAAAAAGCTTTATCCATGTTGAAACATTTTAAAATTTTCTCAACATAATTCATTTGATGGATAAAGATTTCATTTAAAACTGTGCTCAATTTGCAACCCAAAATAGTATTTGATTTTGGGATAATGACATTTTTATCCCAAGAGTATGGGTTAATGCCCAATTTTATTATAATTGTTTCTAAATGGATAGTTTTGTCCCAGTCTATTAGTCAATTTCTAATAAATTTTACAGTGAAAGGATAACATCAAAATTCAACACAAATTTAAAATATATTAATAAAGTAAGACACGTGTCAATTTTTGATTGGCTAATAATAAAAGTAAAAAGCAAAAATGACACGTGGAACATTCTTATAGTATTCAATTTTAATATTAATTATTAATAATTTAATAAAAAATAAAAAAGAACTCTATCACCGTCATTGGCGATCAACGGCGGCAGGCCATTGAACTAGATGATAAAAATAATCAAATTTTACATTATTTGACTTTATTTTTCATGATCTACACAATGATAGAGTCATTTTTGACTAAAAAAAGGTCAGGAAGAAGTCACCACCCTACTATCTGATGGCTGCCGCCCTTTCTCCATATTTTTTTGTCATCTTTTGTCACAAATGACTCAAGCGTTGTGTAAATCATGAAAAATAAGTCCAGTGATAAAAACTTTGGTAATTTTTACAACTTTTATGGTCGTTAAAAAATAGCAGCCAGTCACCAGAGATGTCATTTGTTTATTTATAATTTATAAAATAAAATTTTAAACCTATCATGGCATTAACCGTGTTTATATTTTTTATTTTCTTAAAGGTTTTAATCTTATTTATGTATCATATGTTCTATTAAAATTGTGTCACGTAAACTTTAGTAGGGCAAGATTGTTATTGTACAAAGAAAATATCTTTTCTATCAAATTTAAAAAGCTAATTAATAGACTAGAACAAAACTATCCATTTTAAAATAATTGAGATAAAATTAGATATTAACCTATACTTCTAAGAAAAAAATGTCCTTAACCCTTTAATTTTTCCTAAATTTTTTCTCTCTTATATTCACTTTTTAAATACTTGGTAGTTTTTTTAAAGCTCTTCAAGAGTTCCAATTATATTCATGTCTTCAACATATACTGTTATGATGGTAAAGCCAAATTCTGACTTCTTGATAAGTACACAAAGATAGATGACATCATTAATATATTCCCCTTTCATCAAGTATTTATTGAGGCGATTATACCATATGCATCAGATTGCTTCAACCTATAAAAGAAGTTTTGTAACTTTGCAGAATATAAGCTTCGATGTAGTGATTGGAAAACTTAGGCATTCGAAGTCTTTTAGGAATTTTCAAATATATATATATATATATATATTAGTATCAAGTGACCTATATAAGTAGGTTATCACCACATCTATGAGATGTATGTCAAGTCTTTCTGATACAACCAAACTGATCAAGAATCAAAATCTAATAGCATCCATTATTGGAAAAGAAATCTTCTTATAATCAATATTAGGTCTTTGTAAGAAACCTTGGGCAACAAGACTAGCATTACATCTAACAATTTTATTTTTCTTATTACGTTTCCTTATAAAAATTTATTTGTACCTAATGGATTTGACACACTATAATGTTTGGACCAATGTCTAATATACTTCATGTTTACCTAAAAAAAATCAATTCCATTAGAATTGTTTCTTTTTATTTTGGCCAGTCATGCCTTAATCTGCATTTATCAACAAATAGTGTTTCAGAATTATCATTCATAATTTCAATAACTATTATAAATGAAACATATTATTAATGATTGTTTCTTTATTTCAAGTATTTTCTGAAGTTTGAACTACTTCTGATACTTAAGTTGCTTATAGGGCTCTTATTATAACAAAATTATTACGCTTTTCAATAGCATTTTCAATTATAGATATGCATCATTTATAATAAGATTATGTTTTTTGTTTTTTACAAAACAAAATCTTTTGAACCAAATGATCTACCATGCATTCAACGTGTAACAAATATTTTCTCAATTGCCTTTCAATAGGTAGTGCTTCAAGAATAATTACTTAGACTGGTACATTGGTAGCTGGCATATATAACTTTATTATTTTTAATGCATCTATAAATACATTATACAGCTGATTTGTAATTTGTTACAAATGAACTATTCTTCGTACTTCATTTCCATTTTGTGTGGTGTAAAGAATTAAATGGGATATATGGGTCACTTTCTATAATAATTCTTATCTATTTTTTAAAGGCATTTTTCTTACTCACAACAAAGAAAAATTCATCTCATCAAAATGATAATATGTAGAGCGTGTAGTAAGCAATCACCATTTAAAGGTTTTATATACTTAATAATAAATGCTGAGTCAAATCCCATATAAATTCTCAAACGACATTAAGATCCTATCTTAGTACACTAAGAGATGCAATTAGAACTTGTACAATATAACCAAAAGTACATGGATGAGATATATTAGGTTGATGACTAAGCATCAGTTGTAATTGAGAATATTTATAATAAGCAATTAACATTAGGAGTATTAATATTGCAGCATGCAAGATTGCATGACTTTATGTTAAAGTAGATAATTGACTACGTAGTAGTAAAGTTGTTGCAATCATTTGAAGTCTCTTAATGAACAATTCAGTCAACACATTTTGGATGTAAACATGTGACATTGTATGTTCTACATCAATTCCTACTAACATGCAGTAATAAGCAAATACCTTCAAAGAGAAGTCACTAGCATTATTAAGACGTAAGGTCTTGATTGGGTAATCTAATAACTAGACACATAATTTGATAATTCGAGCCAACAATCTTGTAAAAGCAAGATTATATATAGATAGCAAATAAATATGTGACCATCAAGTAGATGCATAAACTAGGACCATACAGTAGTGAAATGGTTTATTTGGCAGATGACTTGGTTCGTAACTATTTCTTTGAATTATCTGAAAAAATGATGGAGATTCAAAACTATATTTAGAATGAAATGGTCTAACCACTAATTTATCCTGTGAGCAAGTAGTACAAGTAAGGGTAGGCAAAAAAATCTAAAACCAAAAAAATCGAACTACTCCAAACTGGTCGGTTTAGTTTTGTTTTATAATATAAAAAAATCATTCAGTTCTTATCATTAAAACAATTGAATGATCTGGTTTAGTTTTGGTTTGGTTATACATATAACCAAAACCGAACCAAAAAATAAGTTTTTTTAATTATTAATATTTTAAAATGTAATTAGAAAATTTGAATGTATCTTTCTTTGAAAATTGGCTTTAGCCTAGATGAGAGGGTAATATACTATCTACCTTCAGGTCTTAAATTCGAATCTAGTTGGTTTTTTTTAATTATTAATATTTCATAATTAAATATATGAAATTGAAATGTAGGTCGATTTCAAAATTAGCTTTAGCTCAGTTGATAAAGTAAAAGTAATAACCTCTTTAAATCGCCAACTCAATCCAATTGGTTATGTCTTTTTTTAATTATTAATCTTAAAGTTTAAATATGTAAAATGAATTTTATTTTGAATTTTTTTTTATAAAAAATTTTAGTTCAATGAGCAAAGTGGTTAGTGCCTTCCTCAAGTTCTAGGTTCGACTTTAGGCATTGTGTTTCCTTTTAAAAAAAAAAATTATAAATAGCTTAAAGGTTTAAATATAATAAAATAAAATATATTTTGAATAAAGCCTTAACTTAGTAGGTAAAGTGGTTAGCGCCCTCCTCAAGTCTCGAGTTTAACTCCAGAGGTTAGGTCATTTTTTTAATTATTAATATTTTAAAGATTTAAATATAATAAATTATAATTTATTTTAAATTAAAAACTAACATTAGCTCAGTTGGCAAAGTGAAGTCAATGGTATTATGAAGTTGCAGGTTCAAGCCTCTATGTTGTGCTTTGAATTGTTTTTTTAAATTGAGCCAAAAACCAAACTAGTGGTTCAATCTGGTTTGGCTTCTCTATTGAAATCGATTTTCTTTGGTTTTTTATTGGGGGAGAATTGAAAAACTACAGTCTGGTTCGGTTTTGGTCAAAATCAGACCGAATCGGACTGTGCCCACTTTTAAGTGCAAGTGCTCTTATTGAATAATAGAATCTTTAGATTCTTTAACAGATATCCATAAGAATTTTTAATAATTCTTTACCTCATTGTTGATCTAGGGTAGTTGAGACAGTCATGCAAAGCATAAAAGTCTTTAGGTCTTTTAACTTCCCATTCAACATTATGTAACTCTAGAATGCTCTTATCGTCATATAATATAAGCCAAATAAAAAAGCAGAAAGCTTCTCTCATATTTGCTTCTAGACAAAGACTTTATAAATAATACAAAGATATTCTATATTATTCTGATTTGTAGTTTCTATATGAAAACTATTACGTTGAATAATTTTTAAAGCTGATAGGGATTTTATTAATCATATTGAATACAAGGTATCATAAATGTATAATTTGTATTATTTGTTAATATGATCTTACTTTTTCAGAACCTTCAATTAAGTCTATAGAGCTTGATATAGTATTCACCTTCACTTTAACTAATGTTAAATTTGAGAGATATTTTTTAGTTTGAAAGATTGTATGTGTCATACCACTATATACTCTTAAAAAAGACACACACACACACACACATATATGTGTGTGTCTTTTTTGAAAGCATATAACTTACGTTTAAATTTATATCCTTTTAGAAGAGAAGAAAAAATAATTATATTAGATATCAAGGTAGCAATATATATTCATATTATAATATAAACATGCAAGGAGAAGCAATAATGAAAACTTAATTGGTGTAGATATTTCTATTACCAACTAGTTATTATTTTTAGATTGGTATCTCCATAAAAGTTAGAGAAATTGAGATACATAATGTTTCCTAGATTTTCGCTATCAAAATAATTGGTCTCAACACTCTTTTTCTTTTCTTTTAAAGATGTCTCGTACAAATCAACCAAATGCTTGAGCATACGACAAACACGCTAAAAATGACTCTTTATTCTACATCAAGGACAAATGTCTTTATCTTACACTTCTTTTTTGTATTTTCTTTTATCGCATTCTCGCTTGAATTTGTTTTCACTATAAATATCATAAAATCGATAATTATGCTAACAAAAAAAGCTCAATTTCAACCTCGATCACGTCCACAACCACAACCATAACTCTGGCCATGCTAATGGTTACCATCATGACTATGTAAAGCCACATTTGTCTCACTATTCTATGAGACAATATTTTTGCTTCATATATTGATATAACACCAGTAGGATGAGATTAATGATTTTAAAATTGAGCAGACTCGGGTTCGGATCAACCCAGCCGAATTCGAGTGTCAATTCGAATCAAAAATTGGGATAAAGTCAAGTCCCGATTATATATTGTTAAAAAGAGATTCTTGTAAAGGTAGTAGTTGTGGGTAGAGATGATAAATAGGTCGAGCCATTAATATAGTATGTCGTGCATTGACACAACAAAGTCATACTTAGGCGACACGAGCCCAAGAAGCCGTGTCATGTTTGCAGCCTAGTGTGATGTGTTGACAAGAGCCCATGATGGGTCATGCCAAGCACGGCCCATCATGGGCTCGAATTAGGCCGATGGGCCCGTTTTGATTTAAAAATTAATTTTTTAATTTTTAATTTTGAGATATTTAATTATTTTTTTAAATAGTTATAATTACTTTTCTTATAATATTTTAATTACAATTATAAATGTTATAATAAGAATTAAAATTATTAATTATTAGTTAATTATATTAGATTAGAATTGTCTTATAATCATAATTAAAATTATTTTATTTAAAATTTAAAATTATTGAATAGAAGTACAAAAATAATATCAAATTTACGTCATTATACTTACAATATATCTCAACTAAATTGACACATATTAAATCGACTAAGCAACAAAAATAATTAAAAAATAAAAAAAAATTCATACCCGACCCATGCCAAATCATGCTTATAAATTATGTTGGGCCAACCTTCTAAATATCGTGTCCAACCAAAAGTTTTTAGATCACAACACAACTCACTTGCTATATCTAATTATGAAAAATAAGGGCAATAAAGTGTCACAGGCCGGGTGGTTGTCGTTGACCCAAAAGATTAGCCTGTTGGATAATATTGCATACCCACCCTTATATACTCAGGATCCACCCAATTTTTATTTGATGTAGGACGTGACATTCTCCCCCACTCAATCACGTGAGGCCCTTGTTATGGTGTGGCCCAAACTCAAAGACCAACTTGTCCGTATTACCCATCCCCTCAGGGTTAAGAGAACCACTATCCACGTAGCAATATCTATGAAAGCTCAAGACATATAATTTTTAAGGCTCATTTAATTTATATTGCTCATCTCCTAACAGTATAGGAGACCCACATCCCACTTGGTAATCTTTATTATGACAATTTTAAGAATTCAAATACGAATAAAAATTCAAATTTATTTTAATATCACTTATCACGAATCGAACACTTACTATTAAATAATATTATATATCTATTTTTTTATATTCAAAATTTATTCAATTCCTCCTCAATATAAAATGTAACAAAAGCAGGCAATTTGGCATTTACTGTCATTATAAAATAATCAGCATGTGGACAGTAGTGGATCGCGTGCATAACGACACTTACACACTACTCATTTTCTTCTCTGTTCACAGTGATTAGTCCTCTTCCATTAAGTGCTTTACTTTCTTTCTCTCTCTATCTTCCTGAATCTGAACTCTCCCATCTTGATTATAACCTTGTATTAATCTTCGTTTATCTATTTGTTTATCTTGCGCACGCGTCATGCTCCATCTTCTACCTCTGCTCTTTGTTATACACCCTCAAGTAGTGTTCAAAACACTTTTATCAATCAGCGACGTTGAGAACTGAGACGGAGAGATCGGAGCAGGGAGAAATCGAGAATGAAGGAGGCTTTTTTTTTTTGCCTTTTTCTTTTGTTATTATTACCGGTGCAAAATATATGCAATCAAATGCAATATCAATAAGAAAATTTATATCTATCGAGACAAAATTTTATATCTTAGATTTTTTAAATTAGGATATAACTTACCTGTTATATAATTATTAATTTTTTTAAGTTTTATTGATATAATAATTATATAATATAATTTGTTGATTTGAAAATTCAGTGAATTCTCGTGTCAACGCGTTAAATTTATTTGTTTGTTTAAAATATTTTATTAAAATAAAAAAAAATGTGACACAAAATGTATAATAATTCAATCAATTTGAATTTAAGTCTATTTTATCAAATTTTAGATTCAACCATATATACTATTTATCAAAACATTTACAACAAAGCATCATAATAATTATAAATAATAAAAAATAATATGTAATGTGTAGAAAAAAAATCTTCTATGTAAAGAGAAAAATTATGTGTAGAGAAAAATATATTCTCTCATCTCTTGAAAAAGTCTATTTTTATAGGTATTATAAATGGGTCTTCTTTAAATATATCATTAGTTATCTTCATAATTAAAGGGATAATAATTTTTGATTTAATAAATAATTATTTTTTAATAAATTTTTAATTTTAAGTATAATATTTTTTTATTAATTTAAAGGATGTATTTACTCTTAATTTAACTAAATTTCTAAAAAATGAGGAACCCAATTTTAGACTTAAGATTTAATGCGAAATCTAAGAAAACATAATTAATAGTAGATATAGTCAAATACAACATTAATTAATATATAAAATTTATATCCCAAATTTACAATTTTAGTAATATTAAAAATAATATTAATATTTCACAAAATCTATAATTTACAGGAGACCCGCCCCCTCCATAGGTAAGATTTTTAACTCAACATGTATTATTTAAAATAAAATTAATGCAATTTTGGCCCAAAGCCCTTATTCTCCAACTGTGGCTGAGAGCTTGGCCTGCCACAATTGGAGTATAAGGTATGTGTAGTAAAGTTTTTAAAAAATTTTAAATAGTTAATAAGTTATATAACATTAATATAATTTTAATAATATAAATTATATATTATAGATTATTATTATTATTATATAGTGGTTATAATATTTATATATAAAATTATTGTAAGAGTTATAATAAATTAAATTATTGTTATTAATATTAAAATTAATATATAGACTACTTATCACTATATAAAAGAGGTTAGCCTTTTTTTATTAATAATAAAAAGAGAGTGAGAGAGAAGAAAAAAAAAAGAAAAATATTATGCATATACTATATTAAATTTATATATTTTTTATATTATAATTTCTTAACAATTATGACAATAAAAATTTTGTATTATCTTTTAGTGATTATCGAAAAAGACAATTGTGAGTGAAAAATTAAATCTTAGAATCATATAAATTTGTCATTACCCACGTAAAATAAAAACTATTTAATTTTATAACAATATTATCTAACACGCTTTTTTATTTTCAAGGTTAGGTTTTATTTTTTTTAATCTTTATTTTATTTATATATATGTTGTTAATATTTTTTTTATATATAATAACATATAACATAGTGAGAGATAAATTCTTTGTTAGTTCTTTCTTAGGGTTCTTTGTGAACTCTGTTAACTCATTAATAAGAAGAGATCTGACCTGTCATAGACGTAGGTAATTTATCGAACCACATAAATGTTTTGTATATTTTTCTTTTAATATTTCCTACTCTTATTGCTTTCACTATTTGTTGCATTATTATACTTATATATAAAGTATTTCCACCAATAAACTAGTACCAGAGTAAGGTTTAGCAATCATGACCACACTTAAATATGAAGTAGAGAAATTCAATGGTGAGAATGACTTTAATATGTAAAAGTTTAAAGTGATGACATTACTGGTGAGCTAAAAGTTAAGCTCGACCCTGGAGGAGACTGCAGCTCCATCTAACGAAGAAGAGAAGTTAGAGTCATCTAAATCTGAAGCAGAGAGAAAAGACATTCAAGAAAGAGCTCATAGTATAATCGTTCTGTATTTGAGCGATGATATATTGAGGGAGGTTGCTAGTAAAAAGACAACTCTTTAGTCTTTGAAAAATGTTAGATAATATTTATATGATAAAATCATTGGCAAACCGATTATATATAAAGAAGAAACTGTATCAACTATCCATGTCAGATGGAACGCCGATCAAAGACCATATAAATGCTTTCAACAAGATTATAATCGATTTAGAGACTATCAATATAGAAATAAAGGATAAAGACAAGGCAATCATTTTGTTAAGTTTTCTTTCCTGTAGTTATTAGCACTTTATTGATATGCTACTCTACAACAGAGAGAGTTTAATCACAAAAGATGTGAAATCATCGTTAAACTCAAAGCAATTAGAAAACAAGATATAGACTAATGCAGTGGTATTAGCTGTAAGAGAAATGTCTACACATAAAGAATGAAAGTCAAAGAAAGACTCGAGATCAAAGTCTAGGGGTAATCCTAAGAAGTGTTATTGCTGCAATAAAGAGGGGCACTTCATAAATTATTATTCTAAGAAAGAAAGCCAATGACAAAAAGAAATAGGCAGTTCTACTTTAGCTTATAAGGATAGCTATAACAATACAGAAACTCTTGTAGCTTTTTACGATAAGAACTTTTATTAACGGGTTCTAAATTCTGGTTGTACATTCTACATGTGCCCAAATAAGTCATTATTTACTAATTTTCAGTCTATTAATAGTGGTAAAGTGTTAATAAAAAATGATATGACTTGTTAAGTGATGGGAATTGATAGTGTCAAACTTAGGTTACATGATGGGAGAGTGAGAAAGTTATTAGAAGTTAGGTGTTCCTAATCTTAAGAGGAACTTGATTTTGTTGGGTATGTTAAACCAGAATGTGTATTCTATTAGAATTGAAAAATGGATTCTTAAAGTATTAAAAGATTCCATGGTTGTGATAAAAGGTAATAGGCACAAAGGCGTATATATGGTGAAAGGAGAAACAGTGAGTGATTCTACATTATTCTCTGTTGATGATGAGAATATGCAAATCAAGTTATGGCATTTAAGGTTAACTCACCTAGGTGAAAGAAACCTAAAGGAGTTTTAAGATCAAAAGGCGTTTGATGAAGATAAGTTTCTATCATTAAAGTTTTGTGAACATTGTGTGCTCAGGAAAGCACATAGAGGTAAGGTTTAATACCAGAGAGCACAAAATAAAAGACATTATTAATTATATACACTCGAATCTTTAGAGGCTAATGTAGACAGTCAATCATGATGGGATAGGATATTTCCTCATAATCATTGATAATTATTCAAGAAAGTTGATGGTATACGTGTTGAAGAGCAAAATGTAAGCGTTTGAAATGTTCAAACCGACAAGAAGATTAAGAGGCTAAGGATTAATAATGGCCTCAAGTATTGCAACAAAGAGTTTAGTGGCTTTTGTGCTAAGCATGGGATC
This sequence comes from Ailanthus altissimus, assembly GCA_946807835.1. NCBI lineage: Eukaryota > Viridiplantae > Streptophyta > Magnoliopsida > Sapindales > Simaroubaceae > Ailanthus > Ailanthus altissimus. Next base: position 11,094,221 of record OX327706.1, on the reverse strand, counting down.
ACAAGGCACAAAATAGTGAGATTAACCGCAACAAAATAATTTGATAGAGATAATGAATAAGACCTTACTTAAAAGGGTTAGATGCATGTTGACCAATGCAAATGTATCTAAAATGTTTTAGGGTGAAGTTGTAATGAAAACAGCTTACTTAATAAATAGATATCTTTCTTCAACGATAGACTTCAAGACACCAAAAAAGAAATGATCAGGCAACCCTCCAAAATATAATCATTTCTGAATATTTGGTTGCCCAGCTTTCATACATGTGAAGCAAGGCAAGTTAGAACCCAGAGCATTGGAATGGATATTTATAAGGTATCCCGAAGATGGGTAAAGATACAAGGTGTGGTATAATAAGTTAATGTTGGGGATCAAATATACAGGGGTGTATGTATGTGCAACAGTATTTATTGTAAAAATATGTATCTCATACATATTTGACACAGTAGAACATTTAAAACATACAATAAACACATAAACATATATTAATCAAATTAATATATCAAAAATAAAGTTAAAAATTTACCAAAACGTGTAACATTTTACACGTATATTTAGGCAGTTCTAGTCACCAACTTGGTGGGCTTGACAAGTTAGAACAGCAGCTCGTTTAATCGAATAAGAGATTAACCCTTTAACCCCGGAATAGCCAGTTCTTTTTCTTTGGTCTTTCTCTCCAAAAATAAAAAATAAAAACAAAGGAAAAACAAATGCAACAATTGCATTTCAATTCCTTTTCCCATAAAACCCCACACATATATATCTAATATGATTATTATAATAATATTATAAATTAAAATAATAATATTTAGTCACTTAAAGAGAAAATAATAATAAAATAATATTTTATATATATAAATGCATGACAACTATCATGCATAAATATATATATTATATTATTAAAATATATAATATTATAAAATAATATATTTTAATATAGATATTATAATTCTTTAACAATTAAATAATTATACTGTAAAATAACTATTTTGCTCTTTATGAATAATTATCAAGTATACCCTTTAACGGGTCCTACCAAATTCTACACTTAGGTAAACTCAACCGAGTGTTCGCAATACGCCATGTGTCATTATACAATTAGTGAATAATAATTATTGACTAATTGTTGTATTTAATGCTTAAACACGGACACGTACACATTTTCGTGGTAGTGCTGGATATTACTGGATTAAACAATTCAATCCAATACTCTGCCCCAGTGCACAACGAGTACACTCCATATCGCTGGAATTCCTAGGTCCACGATTCTTCAAATGAAACTATTCTATAAGTTCGTGAGCAATGCCTCACGCACACGTCACGAATATTACAAATCAACGCATTGAACCATGCAAGTTGAGGTTACAACACATACGTATAGTCCTTCTATCATATATATCTTGAATGTGCGGAGACATAAATCAACGCTATCAAATCCCCATGTGCTCATCTATAAACCTATCTCCAGAACGATATCTCAATGAATAATATAAGCAAACTCTTTGCCATATTGTTTTACCCTGTGGAAACTCCTTTCTCGGGTTTACTATTTATAGCCATAAGACTTTCTTGAGATACTATCTTGGAGCATTTGGATATATCACTCCCTATGAGAGCTGATGGATCTCAATCTGCACACACCGGACTCCATGAGCATCAAACCATACCCAACGACACCCAGTGGTCAGACCATGAAAGGTCTATGACATGCGTGGAACCAAAGTATAGTGAATCACTAACAAGCCGACCGTAGTACTAAGGTCAGAGGACCACATATACTACTCAATCCGAGAGGACCTTCCATTGATGGCAACATATGATGTCTATTGGGGTCCTCATGAGTTTGTTCAGTACTCAGTCCTAACTGAATACTCGTATGCCTATACAATCTCCAAGATCCTGGTCAACTAGGAACGACCAACTATACCCTATATATATAGACATACACTAATCTATGTGAATTAATGGGATCTACCAATAGACCTGCGTCAGTAGAAATAAATCAGGAACAATATATTTAAGAACATACTTGCATAATGACGCATCCTAGCAACCCATTGCAACTCTTGCAACTATATCATTATAAGCATATTCTAAGGTCTTTGTCCTATTACAGACAATGTTTCAACTCTTGGAATATTTGCTAACTCTTAGCACTGGTCTAAACTCCTTTAGACCCTATCTGAACTTCTTCAGATAATACAGAGTCTGTAGCATAAGTATTAAACCATATTATTAAGAAATAATTAGTAATATAACAAAATATATTATGTATAGATATCAAATATTTATACAAAACTGGGATGGCACGTAGGCACAACCTCAATAGTTGAAACCATCGAAAAGTATCATAAGTAAAGATGTGACATTCAATGAGACGACAATGTTGAAAGTTCCCTAAGAAAAAGAGAAAGAAAAACTTGTGCCTAAAGAAGTTTTAGCACCAGAATCAGCTGAAGTTAAAATAAAGATTAAAAGTAGATCTGAGATGCCCCCAGATTAACACTTCAACAAGTTAAGCCTTAAAGTTGAACAAAAGACACTAGTTAGTTCCTTTAAGTCCACCTAAAGTCAGACTAGAACTTTGAAATGGAACTTGAAGAGTACCAACTAGTAGAGATAGGCTAAGAAGAATGATAAATCCACCAATTAGGTATACATAAGCAGATTTATTTGCTCATGCATTTACTCTTAAGTTTGATGAGTCTAAGACGTATAAAGAGGCTATGAAGAGTGAGAATAGTGAGAAGTGACAGCAGGTCATGGAGAAAGAGATAAGTTCCATTCTTAAGAATAATACCTAAGAATTGATAGAGAGATCTCAAAGTAAGAAACTAGCTGGGTGCAAGTGGGTGTACAAGGTTAAGAAAGAGATATCGAGAGTAGAGCCTACAAGGTTTAAAGTTATGCTAGTAGCACAAGATTTTACACAACGTGAGGGGATAAACTTTCATAAGAGGGGATAAACTTTCATGATTTTACACAACGTAAGGGGATAAACTTTTATGAGATATCCTCACCAATAGTCAAGCACACATCTATTAGAATTATGTTAGCCATGTTTGCAAACCTTGATTTACATTTAGAGCAGATGGATGTAAAAATAATTTTTCTATATGAAGAGCTTAAAGAGAAAATATACATGTCACAGTTTCAAGGGTTTGAAAAACCTAATATGAAGAAGTATGCTTATTTGTTGAAGAAGTCATTGTATGGATTGAAGCAATCTCTTAATCATTTGTATAAGAGAATTGATGATTTGATGATGATTTGTGGGGTTAATAAAAGTAAGTATAATGGTTGTGTATACTTTAAAAGCCTGAGTAATAAGTTAAGTATATATTAACTTCAATATGTGGATGATATGTTGATTACATATAGAGATATAAAATAAATACAAAAATTGAAGAAGTAGTTAAGTGGCGAGTTTGATATGAAGGATTTGGGAGCAGCAAAGAGAATTTTGGATTTGGATATTGTGAAGGAAAGAAGAGATGTTATCTTTTTGACATAGCAGAGATATGTACTCAAGATATATGAGATGTTTAGTATGTCCAATGCAAAGACTGTCTCCGATTCTTTGGCCATGGATTTCAGAATTTCAGCAATACAGTAGCCAAAATTCGAATAGGGTAAACTATAGATGAGTAAAGTACTATATGCTAGCGTTGTCGAGAGCATCCCGATGGTTTGCACGAGACTAGACATAACTCAAACAATGAGCGTTGTGAGTAGATATTGATAACTTGTTTTGGGGTGTAAGCATGTGATTATGTACAAGTTTAATAACCTAAATACATGTATCATATACATGCTTCACAGTGAAATTAAATATATAATCAACCTATACACAAGTAAATTGAATTATTAACAACTTAAGATTATAGAAATATACCTTTGATAAACTTCGGTGAAGATTTTAATTTCGGAGCTCACATTGAAGTAAATTCTTGTACAATACAGTTCACAACAATCTGGTGGGATTGTGAATCTAGTATGGCAGCTACCAAATTTTCAACAACAAGTATTTAACCCTTAAATACTTTTGTTTTATAAATTTTTGTTTCTTAAGAAAAGAAGAGATGAATTGAATTATTTCTCTTATGTTCTCCTTACAACCCTTTTCTTGGAATTAACCTTTAAAGAGAAAACTAAAACTCATTTCTTTGCAATTAATCCATAAACATGAATTGAATTTTATTAATTTTAGTGATTTTTTCACTTCACAAGTGCTCCACAAAAAATAAATCATTACGTGGCCAACTAATTAAAACAAGTTTTGTTGGCCACTTTCATTAGCCATAATTATGCACCATTAATCATTTTATGAATGGTGCTCCATAGAATTAATATATGTTTTACAAATTAGGTATATCTTCTATTTAACATTAAAATAACAAAACATTATATTATATTATTTATTTCAATTATTTAAAACTATTTTGAATAATTAATTTGACTTTATTTAATTTTACTAACAAGATTAATAAGTCAATTCACGATAAAAATAACTCATGTTAATATTGTGTGACTTATCAACATCCTATTGGTTAGCAACTCCTGTCAATAAATTAAGTGATGTACTTAACAATTAAGTCTTAATAAGTGCACAACTTGAGAAACACTGAAACAAATTTTCGGTTTGTTAGAATTCTAAGATGAAATTGTTCAATCCAATATGCTGCCCTAGTGCACAACGAGTACACTTCATATTGTGAGACTTCCTAGATCCACGCTCGATTTGTCATATAGAACTCCTCCATACATCAGTGAACGATGCCCCACACACACGTTACAGATATTACAAAGTAGTGCGTTAAACTATACAAGTTGAGATTATAACATATCCGTATAATCCTTTTATCATTTATATTCTGGAAGAGCGGAGACATAGATCAACACCATCAAATCTTCATATACTTGATGCGATATTTCTATATTTTAAAAGTAAGCGCAAGTATACGCTATCGTATGCAAGTAATAAAGAGACTAAATAAGTCGGATGTCGAACCCACAGGGATAATTTCTTTTTTTTAACCAATTACTAAAATGATATCTTCCTAATAATTATTCAGATAAATAAAAATCTAAGAATGAATGTAGAAAATATAAAAAATAAAAATACAATGCAAAGAGATTTAAGTGATAGCAATATAGAGAAAACCTAAGATTAATATTATCCCTCAATATGTTTTCTAATGATTAATCTTCTAATATTTAACTCCCTTAGTCTTTGTTATTGATCAAGACACTAATGTATTCACAAGCCTCTTCCAAGGTCATGCAAGTATACCTTAATTTACCAAATACCTATATTCCTATGGTACTTGTAATAAATTAAGATTCATTAAGATTAGGTCTTATTGATCATATATGCCAATTAGGTATATTCCTATTCTAAATTGAAACTTGCATATGCAACATTGAATGTTACTCTACAATCATGCATCAAATTACCTAGGTCTAAATATTATGATTTCTCTTCCGAGTTTATCAATAATATTACCAACTCATTCACCATATACTGGCCAGATATATTGAAGTATTAAGATAAAGTAATTTGAATATCAAAGAACTAAGTTTATTAAATATTCTAAAGATATGACAATTAAGCACACATATTGAGTTCAAGTATTAACCCTAGAAAATAAGTTTAGCTCATGGCTACAAGAGAACAACAGTAAAAATAATAATAAACCATGATACAATCAATAGCAAACCAATATAGACGTTGAATTGCTCTTAATTGCGCTGCCTAAGATCTCTTGATGCCGAAGAACGCCTTGAATCTCTCTCTAAAGTTGCTTTAATTAAACTTCTATTGCTTTCCAAGACTAGTGTTCTATATTTTTGGTGTTCTTGAATTGCTCTAGGTTGCTCTTGGATTCTCCTTAAAGGCTGAGAATGAGTGACTTTTTTTGGGATTGATATGAACTTGAAAATTTCAATTCTCGTCGAACTAGGACTCGCGCTACCACTGGGGCGCTATGCAGTTTTCGCTGGGGCGACACGTGAAAAAGGCTTCACTGCTGGAGCGGTGGGTTGATGGCGCTGGGGCGCTGTCTTGTCGCTGGAGCGGTAAAGGTTTGGCGCTGGGACGCCAGATGCGACTTCAACAAGTCGTATTTCTTATTTCGATCACTATTACAGCGCTGGGGCGATAATCCTCTTGGCTTTGGGGCGATGAACACATACTTTAAAAACTTTAAATTTCGTTCAAGTCTCTATAAATAACAATAATGCACATAAATAGCCATCTATTCTCATAAAATCATAAAATATCAATAATAAAAATATGAAAAAATATATGACAAATTTGCCCTTATCAATGCTCAACCATAAAATTATCTCCTGATTCGTATTTCAATAAATAATATTCACAAATACTTTTGTGATATTATTTATCCCTAAGGTAAAAATCTTTTTTCGAGTATTACTACTTTTAGCTATAAGACTTTTTGAAACACAATTTTGGTGTATCAGGATATACTACTCACGCGAATGAGCTAATGAATTCCATATCTATGCATACTGAACTCCAAGAATATCAAACTATACCCAGCAAGACCCAGCGGTCAGACCATGAAAGGTTTCTGACATGTGTGAAACCAAAGTATAATGGATTACTCACAAGCCCATTGTGGCGCTAAGGTCAAAGAATCGCGAATACTACTCAACTCGAGAAGATCATTCATTGACGGCTTTAGGGGATGTCTATTGGAGGTCCTTGTGAGTCTGTTTAGTATTCAATACTTACTAAATATCGGTATCTTTATACGAGCTTCCACTAAACTCATGGTCTAATAAGACTAACTATGTGAACAATCAAAATACAGACATACATTGTTCTATATATAATAAGGTCTTCACTGACAAACCCACATCAGTGAAGACAAATCAAGAATATAGTATTTGAGAGCATATTTGCATAATAAAATTTCCTAACACTATTTGTAACTCTTTGCAACTGCATCAATTTTAATATATATTTTCATGTTTTTGTCTTATTTCAGACAGGGCTCTAACTTAGATTTTGTTGACTCTTATTGTTGGGTGTGTTGTACAATCACTAGGGTGCTTGCATGTGGGTTGTGTTCATCATACAAACAATATACATATCTCATACATACACGTGCACAGCGGAAGATTAAATACAATGAACACAGAAAATACATATTTGATTAACTGAAATTCGAGATTGAGAAATATCACCAATGAAGCCTTTGGATTTATTTTGCTTGAAGTCCACCATGAAATGAATCTTTGATCAATTCTAGCAATCAACAAGTGGGTTTGATTGTCTAAAATAGCAGTTTATTAATCCAGCATCTTTGTTTAACTCTTAAACATAATTCAAAGTTAAACTCTTTAACTTAATTAAATTTGTTTTTCCTTTTATTCAACTCTTGAATAAATAAAACAAATTTTTTTTTTAGTTATTACATTTAGTAACCATTTATCTAATCTGTTTTGTTGTTCTAACACTTAAAACACAAAACAAACAATTTCAATTTCTCAAATTGAAATGGCTACCAAAATTGCAAAACCTAAAAACTAAATCAATTTCAAAAAACCCAATGATTTTCAATTTCATTTCACTTTATATATTAATGCATAAATTCCAAACTAATTTGAATTTCATTTGGCTTAACCTAACCTTAGTTAACATTTAATCATAGTTAGATTATTTTAACTTAACCTTTAAGTTAATAAATATTTAATTAAATTAACCATAGTTAACTAACTTAACCATGGTTAGGTTAACCTTTACTTAACCTTTAAGTAAGGTTAACTTAACTTAACCATTTGGTTAACTTTTAACCTTAGTTAAGTTAAATAATTTATTTAACAATTAAATAAATAAATATTTATTTTAATTATTTAACAATTAAATAATTATAAAGTGAAATTCTTTTATATCCTTACTAGGTTACCAAGTTAACCTAAAGTGGGTCCCACCATTTAACCATATACTTTAGTTAACGTAACCTTAGTAATTGCTGAATTATACTGTATTGAACAATTCAATACGGTAAACTGCCAAAGTGCTCAAAGAGTACATCTCATATTGGGACTATCTAGGTCCACACCCGATTTGTCAAATGAAACTATTCTATTAATCCGTAATCGATGCCCCACGCACACGTTACAAATATTACAAATCAGCGTGTCAGACCATACAAGTTGAGGTCATAACGTATATGTATAATCCTTCTATCATTTATATCCTGGATGTGCGGGGATATAGATCAGCACCGTCAAATCCCCATTTACTCATCCATAATCTTATCTCCAGATTTGTATCTCGATAAACAATATACGCAAACACTTTTGCTATATTGTTTAACCCTGTAGGAAACTCTTTCCCGGGTTTATGCTTATGGCCACAAGACTTTATGAAATACAATCTCAGAGCATCGGATATACAACTTACCTACGTAAGCTGACGGATCCCGTATTTACGCACACCGGACTCCATGAGCATCGGACCATACCCAGCGACACATAGCGGTCAGACCATGAAAGGTCTCTGACATATGTAGAACCAAAGCATGATGGATCACTCACAAGACACCGTGGCGATCAGGTTAAAGGACCACGAATACTACTCAACTCGAGAGGACCTTCCTTTGACGATTTCATAGGATATCTATTGGGGTCTTCATGAGTCTGTTCAGTATCCAGTCCTGACTGTATACCCGCATGCCTATACAAGCTCTAAGCTCATGGTCAGCTAGGAACAACTATCTGAACTAGTCAGATATAGACATACACTAATCTATATATTGTGAATTCACCAATAGACCCACATTGGTGATCATAGATCAAGAACATTATCTTTGAGACATACTTACATAATGATATTTCTTAACTCCTATAGCAACTCTTTGCAACTATATCATTACAAGTATACTCTCAAGTTTTTGTCCCATTATAGACAAGGTTCTAACTCTTTAGACCTCGCTGACTCTTATAAACTGATAACTATTAACAGTGCTAACTCTTAGCATTTATAACTCTCAGCTTTGATAACTATTAGTTCTGATCTAAACTCTTTTAGATCAGATCTGAACTCTTTCAGATCAGATCTGAACTCTTTCAGATCAAACAATGTCTGTAATGTTACAAGCATTATACCATTTTAATATGATATTAACAATCTTTATTCGAAATATTTATTGTATAAATATTAACAATTAATATTCATACAATATTGGAATGGCACGTGAGCACCGGCTCCAACACTTATAACTTGCTAATTCTTATCAGTGCTAACTCTTAATATTTATAACTCTCAGCGTTGCTAATTCTTAGCACTGATCCAAACTCTTTTAGTTCATATCTAAACTCCTTCAAATCATACAATGTCTAAAACATTACGAGCATCTTACTATATATTAAATATAATTAACAATTTAATAAAATGATAATAGTAGTATAAATATTCATATATAAAACGGATGGCATGTAAGCACAAATTCCAACAGATACATAGTAAAACTAAGGAAAGATCAGTGGCTTATAGTCAAGTGGATTTTAAGATATCTAAAAGGAACGTCAGAGCAAAGTTTCTGTACAAAAGGGTTGTAAATAAAGGTGAAACAGTAAAAAGATACATTGATTTAGATTATGCGGGTGATCTTGATAAGAGAAGATCATTGATTGGATACACATTCTTGGTATTTTGGTATAGTGTGTGCTGGAGGTTAATTTTATCGCAGGTGGTGGAACTATCAACTATGGAGGTAGAGTATATAGCTGTGGGTAACCTATAAAGAAGACTGTGTGATTAAAAGGTATCTGCACAAAGATATTGGCTATTGATGACATCAACACTAGTGTGTATTGTAATATTAAGAGTGCTATACACTTAAGCAAGTATCAAGTATTTCATGATATATCAAAATATATTAATGTGCGGCTCTATTTTATTAGAGAAATTGTTCAAAGTGGCGAGATTAGTCTAACGAATATTGTTCGTCTAAAAACCTTATCGCTCTGTTTACTAAGCCACAGTCCTCAGTTAAGTTCATCTTATGCAAGGACTTAACTGGAGTCACTATCGTGTGAAGGTGATGGTGATGTGGAGATAAAAGATCTTGGAAGTTTTGTAGATAATTTTAAATTAATGAGGGAATTTTTGAGAAGATGATTGAAAATCACCTCGAAAAAGGTTGGGATCGAGCTAAGTAAGTAAGAGACACATAGAGAAAGTGCAGAGGCGAGAAGACCTCAGAAGCGCGATGACAGGCTGAAGTGCTATGGCCCTTAGTGTGGAGTGTCACAATACATAAGACAGAGCTTGGAGCACCATAGTGCCTATCCCCATGTCCCATCGTCGTGGCATTAAAAATAAAGGCAGCCACTGCGACATTCAGAAGCCAGTGCCATGACGATAGTTTGACTAAACCCTATTTGGACTCTTAAGTTGTCTCAAACACCCTAACTTGATCCCACTCGGATTAGGGTTTACTGACGTTGTATGTAGACTATATAATGACTTATTCTGGCTTGAGAAAACATCAAAAATAAGAGAGACAATTGAGAGATTAATTGTTGTAACTCTCTTTATAGTGAGAGACAGATTCTTTGTGAGTTCTTTCTTAGGATTCTTTAACAACTTTTTTCATTCATTAAAAAGCAAGATTTGATCCACTGTAGATGCAGGTAATTTATCGAACCATGAAAAATTGTACTAATTTTCTAGGATGCATACTTGTAGTACATGTTTGTCACAATTAAATTTATGTTTCTCATACATAAATTAACACAATGAAATTAGAAATTTAATTTTCTAGTGCAAAAATAAATTTAAAATTTAAGTTTCATTACTATAATGAAATTAAAGATCGAGAATTACCTTTCAAGCCTTTAAAAATTACCGAAGTGGAGTCCAACACGAAGTGCACTCGTTAATAATTCTAGGATCCAACTGGGGTGGACTTGGATCGCTAAAATAACAACTTCAATTTTAGCAATGGTGTTTAACTCTTAAACATCAAGTGGTTAACTCTTTAACCATTGCTTAAACTATTTAAGCTTTTGATAATTAGTTAAAAGCTTTAACTAATCTTGTATTTATTTCATAACAATGAAATTATTTTGGTTAATACAACTCTTATACAAACTAAAATAATCTCTTCATTGTTCGTTAATGGTTGGCCATGGAAAAAAGAAAAAGAAGAAATAATCAACCATTGCCTTTCATTTGTTTCAACACTTGAAACATAAAAATAAAAACATTCTACTTAAGCACTTGATATGGCCGAACCACATCAATTAAAAAAGATGAAGAAATAGTTTTCAACCCTTGAAAACATTAGTAAAATCTCTCTTCACTTCTTTCTTCACTTGTCTGAATCTTCAACTAGAAAAATAAAAAATAATTCATCGTTTATTAGTTTTTCCTTCACATTGTCAACGACACAAAAACCCACAAATCATGTAAACCCATGCCTTTAACATATAATATAAACTATTTATATTATTATTTTATAACAATTAACACATGTGCCTTATTGACTTTTAATATATAAAAAATACAAAATTGTTTTTGCACTCTTCTTGATATATATGATAGGCCAAGTGTTGGAAAAATGAAAACATATTTTTCATTTTATTAATAATTTTCTCTTATTAGTCAAAGACACATGCCTTCACCATGCACGAATTTGTATTTTCCTTTTATTTGATGAATAACAAATAAATATGTGTCATTCATTAAAACAATGTTTGATTGACTTAATTAAAATTAAATAAAATAAAATTAATTTTTTGTTTATTTATTATAAATTGCATGTCCAACAAGAAATGATAATTTTGTAATTTTAAAATCAAATAATAAATGACCTACAATGTACTACGTGTCATCATCTCATTGATTAATAACTATTATTAATCAATTAATGTACTTAACTCTTAAATCTTGACACGTACACATCCTGAGGGAATCTGAAACAAATATCTCGATCTACTGAAATTTATTGAATTGAACTATTCAATCCAGTACACTACCCCAGTGCACAACAAGTACACTTTATATTGTGGGACTCCCTAGGTCCACGCCCGATTTGTCAAATAGAACTGTTCCATGAGTCCGTGATCGATGCCCTATGTACACATCACGAATATAACAAATCAGCGCGTTGGACTATACAAGCTGAGATTATAGCCTATTTGTATAATTTTTTTATCTTCTATATTTTGGATGAACAGAGATATAGATTACCATCGTCAAATCTCCACATGTCATCCGCGAACTTATTTTCGGATTTGTATTTCGTTAAACAATATATGCAAACACTTTTGCTATATTATTTAACCCTATAAAAACTCTTTTCCAGGGTTTCATACTTGTGGCCACAAGATTTTTTTAAAATACAATCTCAAAGCATTAGGATATACAATTCAACCATGTGAGTTAACGGATCTCATATCTACTTTTACCAAATTCCATAAGCATCAGACTATACCCAGCGACATGTAGCGATCAGACCATGAAAGGTCTCTAACATACGTGGAACCAAAGTATGATGGATCACTCACAAGTCTACTATGGCATTTAGGTAAAAGGACCACGAATACTATTCAACTCGAGAAAACCCTCCATTGACAGCTTCATAGGATGTTTATTGAAGATCCACGTAAGTCTATTCGGTACTCAGTCCTCACTGAATACCATATACACATATAAGCTTCCAATAAGCTCATAGTCAACTAAGAACAACCATTTGTACCATACAGATATAGCATATGCTTATCTATATATAAAAGGATTCACCGATAGACCTGCATTGGCAAAAATAGATCAAAAATATGGTGTTTGAGAATTTACTTGTATAATGATATTTCCTAGCACCTATTGTAACTCTTTGCAACTATGTCATTACTAGTATACCCTCAGGTCTTTATCCCGTTACAAATAATATTCTAACTCCTTAGATTTCGCTGACTCTTATAACCTATTAATTCTTAGTAGTGAAAACTCTTAGCATTTATAACTCTCAGCGTTACTAACTCTTAGCCGTATTGTAAACTCTTTTATACTAGATCTAAACTCCTTCAGATCATACAATGTCTATAATGTTACAAGCATTGTATCATTTATTATAGTATTAATGATTTATTATGAAATTTTTATTATATAAATATTAAACAATTAATATTCATACAATATTGGAATAACACGTAAGCACCAGTTTTAACAAACTCTCACTTGCTCTAGTGCCATTCGTACTGATATCTCATACCATATACTCTACGTGTTTCTTAAACACCCTATGAGTTAAGGCTTGAGTAGGTCCGCTATGTTATCTATGAAATATATCCTAAATACTATTACATCTCCAATAGCTAAGATCTTTCTAATTATGTGGTATTCAGAGTCCAAATAATCAGAATACTGGTGTGCCAAATGGCTTCTTAGCTTAAGCAATTGTCCCGTTATTATTGCATTATAGTGGGATAGAATCGACTGAGTTCAAAACTATTTCAAGCTCTGTAATTAGCTTAAATATCCATAAAACTAACTTTGTAGAATTAGTTGTGAACATTTAAACTGTGCATTTTCAACTAGCTTTAGTACTGATGAGAAAAAACGCATGACCAGATATAGATTTTTTGTCATCTAGACCAGACTAAAAGTCTAAGTCTATGTATTATAAGTAACTTTCTCCATAATTTAAAAATTTATCCTCTATACCTTTAAGGTATTTCAGATATATTTCATGACCATCTGATGGTCATGACCTGGATGGGAGCGATACTAGCTCGTAACACTTATAGTCATCCAAATTCAGGTCTCGCACCTAACATGGCATGCACCAAGTTACTCCTAGCTAATGCATGTGATAAGTTAGACACTATAACTCTTTCATCTTCTACTCGAGGACATTTTCTCTTAGAAAAATGAATACCATGTCTGAAAGGTACATTAACTATCTCACAGTCAATAAATTTTACCTTCAAAGACTTTAGTCTATATACGAAGATTGGGAGAGTCCTATCAGTCTCTTCACTCTATCTCTTAAAAGCTTTATACCTAGTATATAAGAAGCCTCTTCCAAATATTTTATAAAGAAGTTCTTATTTAGATAACTCTTAACTAATTGACTTGAAATAAACCAACATCATTTCTAACATTGAGTATTTCTTCCACACAGAGAACTAGAAAAATAATCATGCTCCCACTGCCTTTCTGAACACACACATTTTTTCTTCATTTTTAGTGAAATCAGAATTTCTAATTTCATTATCTAAAAAAAGAATCCAACTTTAGAAAAACTGCTTAAGTCCACAAAGAGACTTCCTCGATTTGCACACTAGATTAGAAGTTAGGCTGGATGCAAAACCTTTAAACTGTTCCATGCATATCTCTTACTCAAGATATACATAATATAATGCCATCTTTACATCCATCGGCCAGACCACAAAATCTTAATATGCTGCAATAGCCAACAAAAATTCAAATTGACTTTAGCATGGTTACTGATGAAAAGGTTCCTTATGATTAATCCTAAATCTCCGAATGTAACATTTTGCCACTAATTAGGCTTTAAAGGTTTGTACTTTCATATTAGACCCATACTTTTGTGCATAAACTCATTTACAATAAATATGAACAATTCCTAGAGGAAGCATAATCAAGTCCCAGACTTAATTGTCATGCGTATAGTCAATTCAAATTTTATGGCATCTTGTCATTTTTCTGAATTGATATTAAACATCGCCTCTTTATAAGTCAAATGATTATTTTCTTCAATTAAGAAAACACCAAAGGCACCTTTAGGTATCGAGCATACCTAAATAATGGCCTTGATATCCTTTCTGGCCTATGAGGAGAGTATGTCAAAGGTATTTCACTCATTTGAACTTTAGAATTCTACCGTTGGTTCATAACCTTTCTAATTAACTTCATTAAGTTTAATCCTTCTACAATCCCATGATCCATGAGAGAAACTTCTCTAGGAATGTGGCATTTCAAGCAACAAACATGTTTTGTTCCTTTGGATCATAGAATTGGTATCCCAAAGAATGCTTGGGATACCTTATGAACCAATACTTATATCCCTTGGGTGTAAGTTTATCTTGTTGTATAACTTTTATACAATCAAAATAACACAAAGCTTTAACATACTTAAGACTCAATTCTCTTTTAGTCTATATCTTATACATAATTGAAGGAACGGGTTTCAATGAAACTATGTTCAATAAGTGATTGACAATTTTATGGTTTGGAGTATTTGAAGGACTATATTGAACGAGAATTCGATTCTTTTTTAAATAATAGGTGAATATACTAATTATGTATAAATTGTTTTGATCTAATCGAAGGCATTCAATATATATAAAGGTTTATTTCTCTATTTTTTAGTCGAAATCTTTTGAACATTTTAAAAGTTATGACCTGTGTTTCCCAGAAACACATGTCTGTATGATGACAAATCACCATGCAGACAATGAAGTGTTGAAATGCACCCATAGCAGTACTATTTATTGGACTAAATACATCCTTATATACCAGTTCTAATAAATCAATGACTCGGTATCCAAGGCCTACACAAGGATTTGGTCATTTTTCCTTGAATTAAGAATTTACAAACTGGCCAAGGTTTTATAGTCAGATTAAATATCTGATCATTCTTAACCAGATGGGATAGTCAGCTCATGATTATATGACCTAATCGTATGTGCCACTATTTCTTATTATTCAAAGTTCACGAATTACTATTTATTATGTTCACTTAGACATTCAAGACGTTTCTTGTTGTATTTTAAGATATAATAGCCATTCATTAGTTGACACTCAGTTAACAAAACATTATCTTTATCATATAAATATAAAGAACTATTTCTAATATATTTATGATAACCCTCTCTGTCTACTACAGAGTGATATGATTGTCTGATTGTAATTGTGACATAATATCAATTATACAACATTATACTTCTGCCAGAATGAAGAAATGACTTAAAAGTCTTAACAACTACCACATCTAGGAAATCTCTATTTTCTACGCGAAGCTATACTTTTCTTTCATAGCTTCAAAGTATTCCTTAAATCATGCAATAACTTGCAGATATGAGAAGGACAAGTAATATCTCATACCCTTACACTCTTAGCATCATATGCTATTGAAATGTCAGTGTTTGGTAAATAGATATTTAAGGGGTCTATCTATTCTAAGCTAAGGTTCCTAGAACAGTAACATTTACCATTTAAAACCTTATCATAATGGAAACACTTTCCATTGTGACTATTCTCTATCAGTGGTTTGAATATATCAAATAATTTTTCAAATACTACTTGCACATCTCATGTACATATGCTCGTGCTGAGAAAAATTAGATCTCGAGGCTAGGATATATGATTTAAATAAATTTTTCTTAATCCATTTCTGATAAATTTTCACCTTTTTTAAAGAGATATTATTAAAAAGACCTCTTTATTATCATCTGATCAATAATATATCTAGAATTTTTTGAATCTAGAACTATTATCAAATTCTTAAGCAAGTTTAAATATTTTTCGTACCCTATAGTCGGTGTGTTTTGATCAAGCGTACTAACATATTACTTGTACTTATCTTATTTCTATAAGACAAGTATCTTATCTCTATAAGAAAAAATAAAAGATGTATAGCTGAACATTTCTAATCGTTAATGAATAATGCTTTAGATTATGGGTATAATATTTATACATTATTTAATCTACAGACGCCCTCCCACTGCTTTACACAATCCTCTAAATCTCTCAAAATTGAAAAACGACAGTTTAAACTCTTTAAACTGTACAGTAAGAAGTGAACCCCATTGACATTTTACTCCAGCCGTACACTATAGTAATCTTAGCCTTTGTAAACTCAAAAGGTAGAGAACTGTTGTCAATAGCATTTCATGCAACTTTTACTCTTGATTATAAATATACCTTATTCGCACACTGTAGCAATCTAGGGTAAGTATATTCCATATTAGTTTGTCAACGATCAAATATATGCTATCGATACTACCCGCACACTGTGGCAATCTAGGACAATACTTTCACATATATTTACCTCATCTCATGTTTAATTGGCATAGTTCAAATCACACCGACCAATCCCTCACACTGTAGTAATCTTGGAAAAAAATTGAGATGACCCGTCTAATACTGAATTAAAAAATGGACCAACGTAAAATATTGTTTCATAATACAATACAATTTAATCTGATTAAGAGAGATTTTTGAAAAAACAAAATTAAAATTTATATCTCAATCTCATGAGGACATGATTCTCAATCAAATATTTATTTCTGTGCAAGCACAACTAACCCCAACAGTAGGATTCCAATTGTGGTTAAGAGCACAAATAAATGGCCCAGTTTTATAATGCAATCTAATAAATACTAATACTGCATCTCAGAAACCCCACCTGCATGAATTAATTTTTTTTAAATAATTTGTTTTAAAAAAATTCTAGAATGAACTATGTCCGGCACTGTAGGGCCCGTCTACCGGCACTATAGTGCTGAGGTTAACAGCCTCTAGCGCTAAAGTACCGGCTCCAAGCGCTATGGCTCTAGCCTCTTGCCGTTGAGGTTAATTACTAATAAGCACATATTGATCATATATTTTCTCATATTTTTATTTTAATATTTTATGATTTTATGAGAGTAGATGGCTATTTATATGCTTTATTGTTATTTATAAGGACTTGAACGAAATTTAAAAATTTTCGCCCCAACACTTTCAAATTATTGTCCTAAAATGTAAAGTTTTAAAAATATGAGTGTCCATCGCCCCAGCGCCACAAGGATTTTCTCCCTAACGCTGGAACAGTGATCGAAATGAGAAAATAAAAAAGACGACCTGTTTAAGTCGCGACTAGCGCCACAATGCCAACATTCCACCGCTCCAGAGGTGAAGCTTATTACACGCAGTGCCCCAGCGACATCATCCAGCACTCCAATGGCAGTGCGAGTCCTAATCCTATGAGAATTGAGATTTTAAAGCTCATATCAATTCTTATAAAAAGTCACTTGTCTCGAGCCTTTAAGAATCATCCAAAACAACCTAAGACACATTCAAAAACACCAAGAATACAAAGCACAAGTCTTAGAGAGCAATTTGAGTTTAATTGAAGCAACCTTAGAGAGAGATTCAAGGCATTCTTAAGCATTAAGAGTATCTTAGGCAATGCAATTAAGAGCAATTCGACGTCTATATCGGTTTGCTATTAATTGTATTATAATTTATTATTATTTTTACTGCTATTCTCCTGTAGCTATGAACTAAATTTATTTTCTAGGGTTAATACTTGAACTCAATATGTGCGTTTAATTGCCATATCTTATGAATATTTAATAAACTTAGTCCTTTATTATTTAAATTACTTGTTCTTAATGCTTCAATATATCTGGCCAATATATGGTGAATGAATTGGTAATATTTTAATAAACTCGAAAGAGGAATCATTATATTTAGACCTAGGTAATTTGATGCATGATTATAGAGTAACATCCAATGTTACATATGCAAGTTTCAATTTAGGATAGGAATATACCTAATTGGCATGTATGATCAATAAGACTTAATCTTAATTAATATTAATTTATTACAAGTACCATAGGAATATAAATATTTGGTAAATTAAAGTATACTTGCATGACATTGGAAGAGGCTTGTGAATACATTAGTGTCTTGATCAATAATAAAGACTAAGTGAGTTAAATATTAGAAGATTAATTATTAGAAAGTATATTGAAGGATAGTATTGATTCTAAATTTTCTCTATATTGCTATCACCTAATTCTCTTTACATTGTGTTATTGTTTTATTATTTTCTATATTCATTGTTAGATTTTTTATTTTTCTGAATAATTATTAGAAAGACCTAATTTTAGTACTTGGTTAAAAATAGAAATTATCTTGGTGGGTTTGACATCCGACTTATAGTCCTTTTATTACTTGCATACGATAGTGTACACTTGCACTTAATTTTAAGATATAAAAATATCGCATCAATTACCCCAGCGCTGAGGCGTTGGGGCATGAAAAATCTAATGTTGCGGCGCACCTTATCCAGCGCTGCGGTTTTAGAGCCTAAAAAGCCCCAGCACCGTGGCCCTGGCTTCACTGCCGCGGTGTCCCAATGTTTTCCACCTTAGTATACCTATTTCAACACTTAAAATGCACCATTTAATATCAGACTTCACCAACAACACAAATTAACACTTCAATCACCCAATCAACACAACAATCACGCTTTGATACCAATTGAAAGTGTACTAATTTTCTAGGGTGTATGCTGTAGGGGATCTAATATACGTGGGTGTATGCATGTGCAATAGGGTTTATTGCATAAAATACGTATCATAAACATATTTAATGTTGCGAAAGAATTAAATCATACAATAAACACAGTAAATAATATATTAATCACATTAATATATAAGAAGGGTTGAGAAATCACCATAACACGTAACTTTATACACATGTATCTTCGGAGTCTGTATGGAGACCAACTCGTTGGCAGTTCTAGTCATCAACTCGGTGGGCTTGGTGAGCTAGAACAGCAGCCCTATATCCAACACTATGCTTAGCTCTTAAATCCTTAAAATAGCCGATAATGTGTATTCTTCATTTTCTATAAAAGGAAAGGAAATAAAAATTGTAGCAATTCACAATTGCTTCTCTCAGCACCTTAAAGAAAAATGAAACAAATTCATTTTTTTTTCTTCTTCTTCTCGGCACCAAGAGAGAATGAAATAATTTCATTCTTTCTTCCTTCTCCCGTCACATACACACACTCTCAATCACACACATATCATATTTTATATATATATATATATATATTAAAATAATAATATTATATTATATAAATAAAACAAATATAAAAAAATAATGGGCGACAACTATTACCAATTATATAATTTAATAATATTATATAATATAATAATATATTATAATGAGATATTTTGATTATCTAACAATTAAATAATTAATGTATGAAATGATCATTTTACCCCTTATGAATAGTTATTAAGTCTACCTCTAGTGAGTCTCATCAAATTTCACACTTGGGTAAACTCAACCGAGGGTTCACAATGCGCTACGTGTCATTATACAATTAGTAAATATTAATTATTGATAATTATTGTATTTAACGTTTAAATATAGACACGTACGTATTTTCATGATAGTGCTGAATTTTACTGGATTAAACAATTTTATCTAGTACGCTGGCCCAGTGCACAACGAGTACACTTCATATTGTGGGACTCCCTAGGTCCACACCGGATTCGTCAAATAGAACTATTCCATGAGTCTGTGAACATTGTCCCACGCACACGTTACATATATACAAATCAGCGCGTTAAACTATGTAAGTTGAGGTTACAACGCACATATATAGTCATTCTGTCATAATATCCTGAATGTACGAGGATATAGATTATCACCGTCAAATCCCCGTGTGCTTATCCATGTCATATCTATAAACTTGTATCTCACTGAACAATATGTGCAAACTCATTTATCATATTGTTACACCCTAGCGAAAATATTTTCCTGGGATTAATGTTTGTGGGCCACAAGACTTTCTGAGATACAGTCTCAAAGCATCTGGATATCTAACTCCTTATGTGAGCTAATGGATCCAATATTTGTACACACCAAACTCTATAAGCATCGGATTATACCCGGTGACACCTAGCGATTATACCATGAAAGGTCTGTGACATGCGTGGAACCAAAGTATGGTGGATCACTTACAAGTCGATCGTGGCACTCAAGTCAAAGGACCACGTATACTACTCAACTCGAGATGACCTTCTGTTGACGACTAACATAGGGTGTCTATCGGAGGCTCTCGTGAGTCTGTTTTATATCCAATCCTAACTGGATATCCATATACCAATACGAGCTCCAAGCTCACAGTTGGCTATGAACGACCATCTATACCTTATAGGTACGACATATGCTGATCTATATAAAGATATCCACCGACAGACCGGCATCGATAGAAATAGATCAAGGACAATATTTGATAACATACTTGCATAATTGACATTTCCTGGCACTTGATTGCAACTCTTGCAACTATGAAGTTACTAATATATTCCCAGGTCTATTTTCTATTACAGATAAGGTTCCAACTCTTGGATCTTCGCTGAGTATTATAACCAGCTAACAATTAGCTGTGCTAACACTTAGCATTTATATTTCTCAACGTGGCTAACTATGAGCCGTTATCTAAACTCCTTTAGATCTGATTTGAACTCCTTCAGATCATACAATATAATGTTACATTATATAGTACCATATTAATAGGTATTAGCGATTTAATGGGAATGTATACTTTTTATAAATACACAAGTATATGTACATTTAGGGATAGCACGTAAGCATTAATCCTAATATATGCATGTGGTACGTGTTTGTCACAATTAAATTTACACATCTCATATATAAATTAACGCAGCGGAATTGGAAATCTAATTTTCTAGTGTAATAAATACATTTAAAATTTAAGTTTCATTATCGTAATGAAATTAAGAATTGAGAATCACCTGTCAAGCATTTAGAAATTATCGGACTGGAGTCCACATGAAGCGCACTCGCCGATAATTCTAGGATCCAACTAAGGTAGGCTTGAATCGATAAAATAGTAACTCTAATTTCTAGCAATAATTTTTAACTCTTAAGCACCAAATGGTTAACTCTTGAACCATTGCTTAAACTATTTAAGCTTGGGATAATTAGTTAAACACTTTAACTAATCTTGTATTTATTTCATAACAATGAAATTATTTTGGTTAATACAACTCTTATACAAACCAAAACAATCTCTTCATTATTCATTAATGATTTTCTATGGAAAAGAGAAGAAGAAGAAGAAGAAACAATCAACCATTGTCTCTTACTTGTTTCAACACATGAAACATCAAAAAAAAAATTCTCCTTAAGCACTTGGTATGGCCGAACCATATCAATTAAGAAGATGAAGAAATAGTTTTCAACCCTTGAAAACATCACAAAATTTTCTCTTCACTTACCCGAATCTTCAACTGGAAAAATGAAAAATATTTCATCTTTTATCAATTTTTCTTTTTCATCATCAACAACACAAGGGCCCATAAAAAAAATAAAAAAAAAAACTCTTTTTGCACTCTTCTTGATACATATGACTGGCCAAGTGTTAGTAAAAGATAACATATTTTTTATTTTATTAACAATTCCCTCTTATTAGTCAAAAACACCATGCCCCCACCATCCATGCATTTGTATTTTCCTTGTTGAATAACAAATAAATATGTGTTATTCATTAAAATAATATTTGTTTGACTTAATTAAAATTAAATAAAACAAAAACAATTATTTATTTATTGAATATAAATTGCTCGTCCAACAAGCAAGGGTAATATTGTAATTTCTTAGTCAAATAATGAATGGCCTATAATGTACGACATATCATCATCGCATTAGTCAACAACTATTGTTAACCAACTAATGTATTTAACTCTTAAGTCTTAACATGTACACATCCTAAGGGAACCTGAAACAAATATCTCGATTCACTGAAATTTACTAGATTGAACTATTTAATCTGGTATGTTGTCCTAGTGCACAACAAGTACACTTTATATTGTGGGACTCCCTAGGTCGACGCCCGATTTGTCAAATAGAACTTTTTTATGAGTCCGTGATCGATGCCCCATGAACACGTCACGGATATAACAAATCAGTGCGTTGTACTATACTGTTAAGGTCGGTGCTTACGTGCCATCCCTGAATGTACATATACTTGTGTACTTATACAAGTGTGCATTCCCATTAAATCGCTAATATCCATTAATATGGTATTATGCAATGTAACGTTATAGACATTGTAGATTTGAAGAAGTTTAGATCAGATCTAAAGGAGTTTAGATAAGGGCCTACAGTTAGCCACGCTGAGAGATATAAATGCTAAATATTAGCACAACTAAATGTTAGTTGATTATAATACTTAGCAGATCCAAGAGTTGAAGCTTTTTCTGTAATAGGACATAAACATGAGAATATATCAGTAACTGCATAGTTGCAAGAGTTGCAATCGGGTACCAGAAAATACTAGTTGCGCAAGTATGTTCTCGAATAATTGTCCCTAATTTATTTATGCCGATGCGGGTTTGTCGGTGGATACCTTTATATATAGATCAGCATATGTCATACCTATAGGGTATAGATGGTCGTTTCTAGCCGACCGTGAGCTTGGAGATATGGGTATTCAGTTAGGATTGGATATGGGACTGACTCATGAGGGCCTTCGATGGACATCTTATATAAGCCATCAACGGAGGGTTTTCTCGAGTTGAGTAGTATACGTGATCCTTTGACCTGAGTGCCACGGTAGACTTGTAAGTTATCCACCATACTTTGGTTCCATATATGTCACAGATCTTTCATGGTGTGACTGCTGGGTATCGCTGGGTATGGTCCGAAACTTATGGAGTTCGGTGTATACATATATGGGATCCGTCAACTCGTATAAAGAGTTCGATATTCAGATGCTTCGAGATTGTATCTCGGAAAGTCTTATGGCCATAAACATTAATCCAGAGAAAAATATCTGTCAAGGTAGAACAATATGGCAAAGGAGTTTGCACATATTGTTCAGTGAGATACAAGTCTGGAGATAAGATTTGGATGAGTACTAGGAGATTTGACGGTGATAATCTATATTCTTGCATATCTAGGATATCATGACGAAAAGACTATACGTATGCGCTGTAACCTCAACTTGTATGGTTCAACGCGCTGATTTGTATATCCGTGACGTGTGCGTGAGGCATTGCTCATGAGCTCATTGAATAATTTCATTTGACAAATCAGGCGTAGGACCTAGGGAGTCCTGCTATATGAAGGGTACTCGTTGTGCATTGGGGCAGCGTGCCAGATTAAAATATTTAATCTAACAATATTCAGTAATACCACAGAAATACGTGCGTGTCTGTATTAAATAATTATTTAATTATTAAATAATTAAAATATATCTCTTATTATATTATATAATATATTTTTATATTATATTTTATTTTATTATATGATATTATATTATATATAGAATAATATTTTATTTGGGTACTTGGCACTCATTATGTATATTTTATTATTATTATATATATTTTATATTAATATTTTATTTTTTATATATATATAAAGAATGAGAGAGAGATAAGATTGAGTTTATGTATGTTTGGCCAAATTTGACCGAGAGAAGCAGAGAACAGAAATAGAGAAGAAGAAGAAAGAAAAGAAGAAGGAAAAAAAAAAGAGGGAAAAATGAAATTATTTCATTTTTCTTTATTCTTCCAATTGAAGTAATTGTAGATTGCTTCAAATTCTCCATTCCTTATCCTTTTGAAGAAAATGATAAAAACACACACCGGCCATTTTGAGGTTTAGAGTTAAACCCAATGCTGCGTATAAGGCTGTTGTTCTAGCTCACCAAGCCTACCGTGTTGATGACTAGAACTGTCTGTAAGTTGGTCTACATGTGGACTTCGAAAAAAATACGTGTATAACGGTACACATTGAGGTGAGCTCTCTATACTACTAATATATTAATGTGATTAATATATTTTATTTATTGTATTTATTGTAATTTACACGCTTCTGCCGCGTAGAATATGTATAAGATACGTATTTTAGGTAATAGACACAATTACACATACATACACCCGTATGTATACGATCCCCAACACATATAAGCTGAAGTTATAGTATATTCGTATAATCTTTCTGCCTCTTGTATTCTAGATGAACGGAGACATAGATTACCACCGTCAAATCTCCATGTGTTCATCCGTGAACTTATCTCTATATTCGTATTTCGTTAAACAATATACACAAACACTTTTGGTTATTTAACCCTACAGAAACTTTTTTTCAGGGTTTCATACTTGTGGCCATAAGATTTTTTTTGAAATACAATCTCGGAGTATTATGATATACAATTCACCCATGTGAGCTGACAGATCACATATCTACACATACCAGACCCTATTAGCATCTAACCATACCTAGCGACACGTAGCAGTCAGACTATGAAAGGTCTCTGACTTATGTAGAACCAAAGTATGATGGATCACTCACAAGTCCACCGTAGCAGTCAGGTTAAAGAACTACGAATACTACTCAACTCGAGAAGACCCTTCATTGATGACTTCATGGGATGTCTATTGGAGGTTCTCGTGAGTCTAATCAATATTCAGTCCTCACTAAATACCCATATGCATATATGAGCTTCTAGTAAACTCAGTCAATTAAGAATAATCATTTGTACCATACAAATATAACATACACTAATCTATATATAAAATGATTTATCAACAGACCTGCATCGACGAAAATAGATCAGGAATATAGTGTTTGAAAACATACCTGCATAATGACGTTTTCTAATACCTATTGCAACTATTTGTAACTATGTTATTACTAGTATACCCTCAGGTCTTTGTTCCGTTACAGATAAAGTTCTAACTCTTTAGATTTTGCTAACTCTTATAACCTGCTAACTCTTAGCATTTATAACTCTCAGCGTTGCTAACTCTTAACCTTGATCTAAACTCCTTTAGATTAGATCTAAACTCTTTCAGATCATACAATGTCTATAACGTTACAAACATTGTATCATTTATTATAATATTAACGATTTATTATGAAGTGTTTATTATATAACTATTAAACAATTAATATTCATACAATATTAAAATGGTACGTAATTACCAGTAACAACAACATGTACATTGATTGTGTGTTTTTTTCTATCATTTCCTACTTTTATTGCTTTCATTGTTTGTTGCATTATTATATTTGTGTATGAAGCGTTTTTGCCAATATTTAAATTACATAATTTACATATAGTAATTAGTAATAATTATCATTATTACATCGTAGTTATAATATTTTAAATTTAGATTAAATGTGTGAGAGTTACAATATTTATATGTTATTATTATTTTGTAGTTTTGTATAATAAATTATTATAAGAGTTATAATCTATTAAATTATTCTTATTAAATATTAAAATTAATGCATAGATTACTTATCACTATATAAAAGATGTTAGTCTTTTTTTATTAGCAGTTAGAGTGTATAAGAATAAAGAATATGAAAAAAAAATAAGAAGTGTATTATGTATATAGTATTTTAAATTATTTATTTTTTATATTATGTTTTAGTAACTATAACAATAGAGATTTTGTATTATCTTTCAATTATCTTACTCATTGAAAAGAGCGAGTGTGAGTATGAAGTTGAATCTTGTAAAACTCTTTCGATTCATTATTATCTACACAATAAGAAAACTATTTAACTTTTTAACAGTACTTTTTAATATGTTTCTATTATATTTAAGGTCAATTTTTTCTCATTCTTTATTTATATCTTATTTTATATTTGTTTATTGATAATTATTATCTTATAAATATTTAACAATATATATTTAAATACTTTCTAAAATAAATTTATCCAATATTTTAATTTTTAACCTACTCACATTAAGTCGGATTTATAAGGGTTGTTGATAGTAAAACCAACCCAATTCAAATATTTATTGGATTGTAGCATAACTAATATGATGGAAGTAGTAAAAGAAAAATACTAAACCTAACTCAAATGAACTTTATTAGATTGGTTTAGAATGAATTGATGGGATGAATCAAATCTTTGCCGACCCATAATTAAATAAAGAAACCTGGGATTGCTATTCTTTTATCCATGTGAGGCAAATGACCTAACTTTTTGTATGTACTAAATTATGCAACAACGCTTTGATATCCACTACAGCAATTGATGTGAGCATATGGAAAATAAAATGTGGATGTGGTCAGTGACTCAGTGGTCACAGTGTAATAGAATCCGAATATTATTATTATTCATGTGAATATCTGCCATCCACAAACCGCAATGTTTGTGAACACTAGCTAATGCCTAATGCCTAATGCCTAATTTGAAGTGAAGATAGCCAACACTCTTGTCATCTTGTGCCATACAATATATACACTACAGATAGTGGAGTTTCCAATATATATTTCACTCACTCGGTGGGACGCGGTTACATAATATATTATTGATTATAGAGAAAAAGATTTTTGGCTCCAAATGTTTTAGGAAAAAAGACATACCATTTTAATAATTTAAAATTTTCTTCAACAAATTTATTAGGAGATGGTTTTTATTTATTTTAACCAAAAAAAATATTTAAATTTTAAAGGTTAAAAAAAAAGGGAAAATGCAAATCCCTTTTACTGCTAAAATAAATCAAAAGTATTACGTGACAAAGGTGTCAAGAAATTTTTTTAAATGGTAAAAAATATTTGAACCTCGTGTTATAGTGATAGTGATAGTTTACTTATTTTATTTTTTATAATTTTTTATTAAATTTAATGAAATTATCTATTTTTAAAATTTTTTCTTGCCAATTGGTATTATTGACAACTTTTAATTTCATCCAATTTTTTTTAAAAAAATAGATAATTTCATAAAATTTAACAAAAAAAATATAAAAAAAATATTAAAATAAGTAATTTTAAAAATAAGATAAATAAATTGCCACTTTCACTATAATATGAGAATTTAAATATCTCTTTTTCTTTTTTTAAATCATTAGAATTTATTATATCTATTATCTAAAACATTAGAGATCCAAACATCATTTTTCCTAAATTATATGCCAAAATCTCTTGCATGCCATCAAATAATAATTTTAATTTTTTCTAATCACTTCTCATTAACACAAAACATGAGAAATTAGAATATAGTCGGAAACAAATCACTAAACCAGAAACTCTGTCGTTTCTCTACTTCGTTTTTTTTTCATATAAATCATTTAAAAGAAATTTTAAATTATAAAAAAAATTGAAAATTATTAATTTATTTCTCAAAATTTTATTAAATTGCTAAATTAATCTCTATACTTTTTAATTAGCTCTATTAATTTTTACTATTGATAAAATAATAATTAAAATATACTTTTTGAGAGTCGTAAAATAAATTGATATGTCTAATTACCATAAATGATCTCAAAAAGTATACTTTAACCACTATTTTTTAATAACAATTACTAATTAAAATATTAAAAACTATAGAGATGATTGTGTAATTCAACTAAATTTTAGAGATTAAATATTTTTTTTTAATGACTAGTCAACTCTTAAAAGAAAGAAATAGATTATTTTTAAAAAAAAATTAAAGGAGAAAAAATGATATATATATATATAATAAACTTAAGAAAGTAACAATTATTTTCTCATGACATAATAGAATAACCGTTTGTTTTTCTTTTTTTAAATTTATTTTTAAGTGCTGGACAAAACAACAGAAGAAGTTAACAGCAATGAAGATAGCCATAACAGAGACGATATACAAATTAAGGGTGCTTAATTATGCACATGTTCTTGAACGAGTTGTATAAGTCATGATGAGGTGGAATTAAATTTTAAATTTTATTTAGATTCTTATTGATGAATTATTATTTTGCATGAAAAATAATTAAACACATAATTAATAAAAAATTAAAATGCTTAATTAATAAATATTTAATTAAATAAATAATTTGATGATGATTAAATTCAAGTATTCATAATTTAATAAGAATTAAGATTTACACAATATAAATAAATATGTAACCTAGTTCATAATTCATCAGATACATGTTTACATATCCAATTTATTTTTATTATTTAATATATCAATTTATTATTGATCATTAATATTCAAACATCTAAAATATCTTCCTAATTAGTAAAACACTCCATATACAAATTATTATTATTATTTTAAATAATTACTAATTTAAGTGTGGAAGCATATTTTTTTTATGAAAAAATAGTGCTCTCTAAGTAAATTTAAGGAATATTCAAAGGCCATGAGAATAATTGTAGAGTTCAAACTCTAGAGCTTTCCATAGGTTTTGTGATTTTATCTAACACATAATCTTTAAAAAAAAGTAAATATATATGATTGATTGAGAAAACGATAAAAAAAGAAATAGAGTTTAATTAGAGAAGAGAGTTGTGAGAAATTTTGGTGTAGAAAAAGTTTGGGTTTTTCTTAGGTTTATTTGAGAGGACGATTATCAATTAATTTGAGAGGAAACGTGTGAACAATTTTTGTGGAGAGAAAGTTTAATTGTTAAGTGTTTAGATTTTTGTTAGGTTTATACAGTATTTAAAAAAAAAAACAATAATAGTAAATGATTGTTCAAAAGACTTTTTAAGGTTTACACAACCTCACCCTGAACTGAAATTTGCATGAAACTCAGAAAGAAAGTCATAGAAGTAAAAATCGGGTACATGAAGTCCAAAGAAAAACCATTATCTAACCTAATAAGGTTGGTTTGGAATAAGATTTTAAAAAGTTTAAAGTTAATTTAAGTGTTTAATAAAATAATTGTAAAATTATTTTTGATAAAATCACCTCTTTTTACAATATATTTAAAAAAATAAAGAAATGGTTATTTTTCAAAATCTCATTTTGAGGATCAGTTTTATTTTTAAATATGATTTCAATTTTATCATCTTATAATAAAAAAAATTAAATTTATCCAAAAATTCAAAATTATAAAATTAATTAATTTAATTTCTTAAAATTAAAATCATTTATAAATATTATACTAGTAATGGACATGGAGCACAAGAAATGAATATTTTGAGAAACAATATTATTGCAAATTTGATGAAACACCAAACATGATATTGCATCTGTTTTTTTTTTTAAAGAATTTGTGGGTGAGAAATTTTTAATTATATAATGTTGGTTTTATTTGATGTTTATAATAATTATTATTTTTAATATTATAATGCTTAATAATTAGAGGCTACAAAATTACATATATTCTAAATGTATGCAAAATTATAAAATAATAATCATATATTCTATGTTTATTTTAATTGTATTAATCCTACAACATTACAACAATAAAATTTATCAAACCCATATAAACTGTTTTTAGATCTTCCACTATTTTAAAAAATATAATTTATTAAACACTAAACTACTTCTCCTCCCTTCGTAACTAATTATTTTTCCAATGGAAATCCTGATCATGTGATAAAATGGGTCCGGTCATCTTTTGTTTCAACAGATAACCCGACAAGTCCATGTGAACTTGAACATCACTCCACAGTAGAAAAGTAATGCACCGATTACTTTTTGGTCTTACAATTTATTGCGTCGCGGCAAAGGGGAAGAGAATGCCCGTTTGCTTTCTTCGCCCCATCATCATGAAGCCAGAATAGTCTAACGATTGTGACAAATGCCTTTAAATTATATGCTACAAAGTCTTAAGAAAAATAGACAACCTTTGCCCGCAAGTCAAGCAAAATATATGTGGCCTAGATCATACTACGCTAATGTTCTATTGACATAAAGATGCAATCAAGGAATTTTGGTCTCCAATCACTTATGATTCATTCAAGAGGATGTGGAAACCCATTCATCTCCTTGAATAAAATTCTGCACCGAATATGCATTAACATGATCTGCAGGAATTTGGCTACTCCATGGAACTCTCTGAGAGGTATTAGAACCCGGTCCGGAATTCTCAAATTCCCCATAATAAAGCGTTTTCAGAGCAAAATCGCCGCTCCAAGGCATCCACCCTTTTGGATGCACAAGAGCTTCTAAGTTACAATGAATAAAAACAGTTCTTGAATACTCTTTCCATGGCCTTCCCAAGTAATTCCGATGCACACTAGACTTGCTATAATATAATTTCATGTACTCCTCGGTGCCATTGATCAGACAGTTTTGGAAAACAAAACCAGACCATTGAGCGGGGTCCGTTCTGCCATGAGCAGTGATGGCATTATTCTCACCTTTCTCGGGCTTTACTTGCCGGGGAGCAACTAAGATCTCGCAATCCTGGAAGATTGAAGGCGAGTTACCGAAAATGAAATCCACGTTGCCCTGAATGCGACACTTTCTGTAGAATTGCCGGAGGGAGTGAGCGTAGAGAGTGTCTTGATTCCCTAAGAATTCACAGTTCTCGATAATGGATAGATCACTATCCGATCTGAAAGCTACTGCTTGGTGAGCATCAGGACCTGCTGTGTTCTGGATTGTGAGACCACTTGCCATAAATCCATCACCAAGAACTCCTGCAACAGGATAGGACCACACAACACATCAATACAAATAACAAAATGACCATTGCAATTTTGTAACAAACATTTTCCCATTAATTCATTCCTTCCTTAAATTATTTGACACCATCTACATTGTCTAGTGGCAGTAACATGACATGCCCCATTCCAATCATTTGCAAATTATACTCATTTTTGTTTTTTTTATTTTACATAAACGTCATTCGGACTCCTTACCATCCTGATTTAAACTGGATTCGAACGAAAAATTTCTTTGAAAAAAAAAATGAAAAGAAAAAAATGAACCAAATGAAACTTACCAACGGTAGGGGATTCAAAGGTGCTCATCCCGGGTTGTCCCACGTTCAAAGATCCTGTAATGACCGTTTTGCCCATCCCGTCGCCTAAAAACACCACGTTCTTCTTCTCAATCGGAACCCTAACGGTCTCCTCGTACACCCCTTCCTTTATACTTATCACGAACCTCCGTGTCTGCACATTATCCGGCGCGGCGTTAACGGCGTCCTGTACCGTCTTGTACTTGCAGCTCGCGTCCTTACAGACCGTCACGTCCGCCGTTAACTTCGATGGAAACCCACCACTGAAGCCCAATTGGGGCCCGCCCGACCCACCCTTCTCCCAGAACCCTCCCCGCTCCGTCTCGGGAGCCCGCCACGAGTTAAAATCATTACCAAAGTTATCGAACGACATCATCATGCTCAAAGCATTACTGGTCAGCCCGATCAAAGAATCCAAAAACGCCATCGTTTCGTCCACCAACTTGGTATTGTTAACGTACTTTAAAGCCGACCAGCAATCATATTGGTACGTCAAGGCCGCACTGTACCAGGCACGTGCATCCTTAGTCTTGCCACGTGGCAAGGCGTCAGACGCGGCCTGCGATCTGTAAGTCGAGTAATTCAGCAAGTTAATACACGTTTTGGCAGCGTTTGAACGGTTGAGATTGCTCGAGGAGGAATCTAAGATAGATTTCACCATAGATTGTGCGGTTTTGAGCTTTTCGGAGGAAACCCAGATCGCGGATTGGATCATTTGTACGGGCGTTGGGTTTTGAGGGACATTATGGGACTGCGAGAGAGCGGATTGGCAAGATTCCGGATAACGAGTGGCCTTGCAAGCGAGCTGAATTTGCGGGATATCTTGTGGGGATTGCAGTGGCTTGCGAGGAGGAGGAGGATGAGGTAACAAGTGTTTGTGATGAGATGAAGAAGAAAGAGAGAAGAAGTGAGAAAGAGATAAGACGGAGATGAGGAATAGAGAAGACATGGAGAGGAGAATGAAGGTGGATTTGAAGAATGAAGTGAATTTCTTGTTGTTTGATTTGAATGACATTTCGGTTTGTGGGGGGGTATTTGATATTTATAGAGAGAGAGCATCGGCGATGGATTTTCGGAATTTAGTGAGTTGCTTGTATTTAGAATCAGACGGATAGACGAGATTATTAGTTAATGGTTGGTCGTCACGATTTCACGAGAGCGCGAAAGAGGAAAGTGAAACAAAGTGAGAGAGTGAGTGATAGAGTCACGGGTTAGTTTTGGGTTTTGGTAGCGTAGTGGGTATTTTAGGTGAATTGGTAAAGCGTGAGTGGCCATTTTTGTCAAAATTAGATCAGATTCAGAGCGAAAGAGCGCGTGGAGACTGGATAGAGAGATATCTATTTGGAGGTATTTGAATGGCGTTTTCAAACAATATTAATGAAGAGTGAGTGAGTTGTGTGTAGATGACTGAACGGAACGCTTTACTTGCTTCCAAAAAGTACTGGAAGAAGAAGACAACTGGGGAGCATATCATCGTGGTGTCGGTTAAAAAGTACCTGAAATTCCAGAGGAAAAAGTTTCACGGGTGAAAGGTGATTTCACAATAAA
Source organism: Ailanthus altissimus (assembly GCA_946807835.1). Lineage (NCBI taxonomy): Eukaryota > Viridiplantae > Streptophyta > Magnoliopsida > Sapindales > Simaroubaceae > Ailanthus > Ailanthus altissimus. The sequence goes on along the minus strand of OX327706.1, from coordinate 11,061,225 downwards.
CAAAATTGGAATAGGTGTTAACACGGAGAGAATTATCTTTTTTCTTTTTTACTTTTGAGGGGAAAAAGGTTTCACGGGTGAATATGATTCAATAATGTAATAATAGTAAATAAATTTTGAATATTTTATGAAATAATATGAACATGTATTTCTCTAAATATTTATTTTTCTTTTAAATGTAAATTTTATTCATTACAGCGCAAGTTATATAAACATTCAACTTACAATACATAGATCAAAATTTACCAATGATATTAAACATTATACAATCGGGAGATTCATGCAATCTTACTAATCGTATAGGGCTTGAAAATTTATCTAAGGATTTCTTCTATGAAAATTGTGCACAATAAAAATATCCAAGGATCTTGAAAGCACGAACAAACGAACTCTTTTTATAGTGCAGCTTTTTTCTTCGCACTTTTATCGTATGCCCTGTACTCATTCAATGACTTGACTTTAATTTCTTTTTAAAATTATTTTTAATCATTTATTTATTAATTTAAATTTATTCACAAAAAACTTTTAAGATTTTTTCATTTTGCATTATCGTCAATTTCACATAATAATAACTTCAATTTAATTTTTATATAAAACAAATTTAATTGAGGACAATAATTTAATTAATATATTAGTAAAATTTTTAAATGATGTAATTTTTGTTATACTAATTTTTTCACTTTGAATAAATTTTCTAATGAGATAAAGTCTTACATTAATATGTTTTAATCTCTCGTGAAATACTTGATGCATGTTTAAGTGTATGATATTTTAGCTAGCACAATACACACTAATGTCAATGTTTTCAATAGTTATCATCTCTACGTAGATACCTTTTAATCACAGTCTCTTTTATAGTTTTACCAACAACTATGTACTTCGTTTTCATGGTTGATAGTGCCACAATGTGCTGTAAAATTAATATCTAATATATATTATACCTATATACAGTTAATACATAACTAGTCAACAGCCTTCTCTTGTCGAGGTCACTTGTATAATCTGAGTAGATGTATCTTCTTACCATTTTACCTTCATTCTCAACTCTTTTGTACATCAAACCTTACTCTGACGTTCCCTTGATATATCTCAAAATTTAATTGATTGCAAGCTAGTGATCTTTTTTCGAATTTATCATGTATCTACTCACAACACTAACTACTCGTACTATGTCCAATGCTGTGCAAATCATTGCATATATAATGCTCTTCACAACGCTAGTATATGGTACTTTACTCATTTGCAATTTATCCTCTTTAAATTCTGGTGACTATATTGCTGCAAGTTTGAAATGTATGGTCAAAAGAGTGGAGACAACTTTTGCATTGAACATACCAAAAATTTCAAGTATCTTGAGTATATATCTCTATTATGACAAAAAGATAACATTTTTCATTCCCTCTCAATATCCATATTCAAGATTCTCTTTACAACTCTCAAACCTTTATCTCAAGCTTGCCACTCAACTACTTTTTCTTTTTGTATTTCTTCCATATCTCTTACATGCAATTAGCATATCATTCACATACATAAAGTAAACACTTACTCAACCCACTACTCAAGTTATTAAAGTACACACGACCGTTATACTTCCTAATATTGAATGCATAAGTCATCATGAAGTCATCGAATTTCTAATATCATTGTCTAAAAGATTGCTTTAATCCATATAATGATTTTTTTTAACAAACAGACATATTCCTTTATGTCGGGTTCTTCAAACTCTTATGGCTGTGACATGTATATTTTCTCTTATAACTCTCTATGTAAAAAAGTTTCTTCTTTATATACAAACGGTTGGTTAACAACTTAGTCATATAAAGATCATCTAACCTTTTTCAAAGACTAATAACTGTCTTCTCACTAGCAACATCCTTCAAAACTTCATTGCTGAAGGACAGAACAATTATATTATGAGAATTTCTTGAATTGTTTTACTCTCTGCTTCAGATTTAGATGACCCTAACTTCTTCTTTTCAGTAGATAGAACTATAGTCTCCTCTAAGGTCGACCCTAATCCTTGGCTCTCCAGCAACACCATCACTTTAACCTTCCACAGATTAAATTCATTCTCACCATTGAATTTCTCTACTTTATACTTAGGTGCTGTCATGATTTGCTAAACTTAACTCTGATACCAATTTATTAAGGCAAAAGCACTTACACACACAAGTATAATAATGCAATAAACAAATAAAAGAGAATTGAGAAAGGAATTAGAAAAAAAAAATTACATATAACAATTTACGTGGTTTGACAATTACCTATATCCACGGCGGATCAAGATCTCTCTTCTTATTATTAAATCAAAAAGCACTTATAAAGTATAATTTTATAAGGATCACAAAGCTCACAAAAATCTCTCTCTCTCTATAAAGGATTACAACAATTGTTCTCTCAATTGTGTTATGTTGTTGTTGTGATATGTTCTCAAGAAAAAAAATAAGGCTCTTATATATCTATATACATTTTAAGTTAACCTTAATCTCAGTTAGAACAAAAATAGAATGTTCTAGACAACTTAAGAATCTTTAAATGATGATAACTCTCTATGAAAATATTGATTAAAAATCATCGGGATATGATTTAGAGAGCAAGTCAAGTGTGTAGGGTGTGCACGAATCAAAGACAGATACGAAAGGAGGCAGCAAACAAAGAAATGTGCACTAAACGCCAGCTCTGTGGCAACCAGGCGTGGGCGCCGCGGCACCCAATCCAGTAACTGGGAGTCACGGTGCCAAATGATGAGCACTGCAACACTCAGACGAGCTCGTCAGTGCCGCGGCACTGGAGATGGGAACTGTATCCCAAAATAAGGAAACTTTCTTATTTCGTCTCCCACTTGCTCTAAGACTCCCTAATACGACTCCTACACATATAAGGTAAACCTAGGACATCCCAAAGCCTATATAAAAGCTATTAATTGGCTTGTAAACATAATCTTAGTGATCAAGTGAGAGATCTTTGTGATCATCAATAATTTTTGTAGTTTTTTGTGAGAGAAAATCTCTAGAGTGAGAGAGAGTTTTCTTTATGATATTTCTTGCAAAAGGCATACTTTGTGAGTACCTTATGATTTATAATAAGAGAAAAGTGTGATCTTGATCCGCCGTGGATGTAGATAAGTTGCTGAACCACGTAATTCTTTGTGTGTTTTTCTTCTACCCCTTCTCTCTTTATTTTATAATTTACTTGTTCTACATATATTGCTTGGGTGATTTTGCTTGTTTGTGTGCTTCTGCTTTAACAAACTGGTATAAGAGCTTTTTAGTTTTAAGCAGACATGGCAACACCCAAGTATGAGGTAGAGAAATTCAACGGTACGAATGACTTCAATCTGTGGAAGATGAAGGTTAAGGCGTTGTTGGTAAGCCAAAGTCTTGGTTGGGCATTATAGGAGACTGCAACTCTATCTAATGATAAAGAGAAGATGCTAGAGTCATCTAAAGATGAAGCAGAAAGAAAGGACATTCAAGAAAGAGCTCATAGCACAATCATTCTGTCATTGAGCGATGAAATATTAAAGGAAGTAGCAGGTGAGACGACGGCAATAGGTCTTTGGAAGAAGCTTGACTCTCTTTATATGAGAAAATCGTTGGCCAATAAATTATATACAAAGAAGAAGCTGTATCAACTGTCCATGTCAGAGGGGACGCCGACGAAAGATTATATAGATGCCTTCAATAAGATCATCCTTGATCTTAAATCTATCAACATCAAGATAGAAGATGAAGATAGAGCAATTATCAGTTGAGTTCACTCCTTAAGAGCTATGAGAATTTTGTTGATACACTACTCTACGACAGAGAGAGTTTAACGATGAGTGATGTGAAATCATCATTAAACTCAAAGTTATTAGGGAAGCAAATTGAGGGCAATGCAGAAAGCTAATCTATAAGAGGAAGGCCCTCATATAGAGATGAGAGGAAAAAAGGCTCAAGGTCGAAGTCTATGACTCCTAGGAAGTGTTATTGCTGCAAGAAAGAGTGGCACTTCATAAAAGACTGTCCTGAGAAGATAGCACAAGACAAGAAGAAAGCGAATGCTGTACTTGCCTATAATGATAGCTATGACAGCGCAAAAACACTCGTCGCTACTGATGGTAAAAACTCTTAATGGGTTCTTGATTCTGGTTTCACTTTTCACATGTGCCCACACAAGTCTTGGTTTACAAATTTTCAGCCCATTAGTAGTGGTAAGATCTTAATGAGTAATGATGTTGCATATCAGATGATGGGAATTGGTAGTGTTAAGTTTAGACTGCATGATTGACGAGTAAGAGAGTTGATAGATGTTAGATATATTCCTGACTTGAAGAGAAACTTGATCTCACTAAGGACTCTAGACCAGAATGGGTGTTCCATTAGGATCGACAGAGGGATTTTAAGAGTTTTGAAAGGTTTCATGGTGGTGATGAGAGGAGAAAAGCGCAAAGGGGTTTATGGGCTTACGGGTGAAGTCATAAGTGATTCTGCATTATTTTCTGTAGATGATAAGAGTATGCAAACCAAGCTGTGGCATCTTAGACTAGCACACCTAGGCGAGAGAAACCTAAAGGAGTTATTCAATCAAAAGATGTTTGGAGAAGATAAGTTCCAACCCTTAGAGTTTTGTGAGTATTGTGTACTTGGAAAAGCACATAGGGTAAGGTTTAGTACCAACGAGCACAAGACTAAGGGGACTCTTGACTACATACACTGGAATCTTTGGGGACTAGCTCAGACAGCTACTCGTGGTGGTGCCAGGTATTTTCTCAGCTTGATTGATGACTATTCAAGGAAGCTGTGGGTCTATGTGTTGAAGAGTAAGGATCAAATCTTTGAAGTATTCAAGACTTTGAAGGTTTTTGTTGAGAATTAGATTGGCAAAAGGGTAAAGAGGCTAAGGACTGACAACGACCTCAAATTTTGCAACAGAGAGTTTGATGGATTTTGTGCCAAGAATGGGATTACAAGGCATAGAATAGTAAGATCAACACCATAACAGAATGGTGTAGCTGAGAGGATGAACATGACCCTACTTGAAAGGGTTAGATGCATGTTTACCAATGCGAAGATGTCCAAGACATTCTGAGGAGAAGTTGTAATGACTGCAGCTTACTTGATCAATAGAAGCCTCTCCTCAGTAATTGACTTCAAGACGCCAGAAGAGAAATAGTCTGGCAATCCTCCGAAGTATAACCACCTCAGAATATTTGGTTGCTCTGCCTTTGTACATGTTAAGGAGGGGAAGTTGGAACCTAAAACTATCAAAGGGGTATTCATAGAATATCCCGAATTAGTAAAAGGATACAAGGTATGGTGTAAAGACTTGACACCATCAAGAAGTATCATAAGCCATGACGTGACGTTCAATGAGATGACGATGTTGAAAACCTCCCAAGAAGATGAGAAAGAAGAACCTGTGCTCAAGGAAGACTCAGTACCCGAGTCAATAGAAGTTGAAGTGGAGACTGAAAGTAGATCTGATTTGCCCCCAGATCAACACTTCAACGAGGAAATCCTTAAAGATGAATCAAGAACACCGGCGAGTTCCCCCAAGTCCACCCAAAGAAAGACTAGGACTCCTGAGATGGAACTTGAAGAGTACCAGTTAGCCAGAGATAGGCTAAGGAGAACGATTAACCCACTAGTCAAATATACACAAGCAAACTTGGTTGCTTATACTTTTAATTCTGCTTACACTCTTGAGTATAATGAGCCTATGACATATGGTGAGGCTATGAAGAGTGAAAATAAGAAAGAATAGCAACATGCCATGGAAGAAGAAATTAGTTCTTTTAGGAAGAACAATACCTGGAAGTTGGTAGAGAGACCTCAAAAGAAGCTAGTCGGGTGCAAGTTGGTATATAAGGTAAAGGAGGGGATATTGGGGATTGAGCCTACAAGATTCAAGGGTAGGTTAGTACCACAAGATTTTACTTAAAGAGAGAGGGTCAATTTTTATGAGATATTATCTCTAGTTGTCAAGCACACATCTATTAGAATTTTGTTAGCCATATGTGCAAACCTTCATTTACATCTAGAGCAGATGGATGTAAAGATAACTTTTCTACATGGAGAGCTTGAAGAAACGATATACATGGCACAGCCACAAGGGTTCGAGGAGCCCTAAAAAGAAGATCATGCTTGTTTGCTAAATAAGTCATTATACGGGTTAAAGTAATCACCTAGATAGTGGTATATGAGATTTGATGAGTTTATGATGGCTTGTGGCTTTAGTAGAAGCAAGTATGACAGATGCGTGTACTTCAAAAACATAAGTTGTGGGATAATGTATTTGCTTCTATACGTCGATGATATATTGATTGCATGCAAGAATATGGAAGAAATACAGAAGCTCAAGAAGTAGTTAAATGACGAGTTTGAAATGAAGGATTTGGGAGCAGCAAAGAGAATTTTGGGTATGGACATTGTGAGGGAAAGAAGAAATGTTATCTTCTTGTCCCAACAGCGATATATAGTCAAAATTCTGGAAACGTTTGGTATGTCCAACGCAGAAGCTGTCTCTACTCATTTGGCCATGCATTTCAAACTTTCAGCAGCACAGTCGCTAACATCTGAAGAAGAGAAACTGCAGATGAGCAAAGTACCGTATACAAGCACTGTAGGGAGTATCATGTATGCAATGGTTTGCACAAAACCAGATATAACACAGGCTGTGAGTGTGGTGAGTAGATACATGGCAAATTCGGGTAAAGACCACTGGTTTGCAGTAAAGTGGATTCTAAAATATCTCAAGGGGACGTCAAATTACACGTTGATATATAAGAGGGATGAGGACAACAATGAAATGATAAGAGGGTACGTAGACTCAGATTATGTAGGTGATCTAGACAGAAGAAGATCATTGACGGGCTACGTATTCACAGTGTTTGGGTGTAGTGAGTGTTGGAGATCAGTTCTACAATATGTGATTGCATTCTCTACCACAGAGGCGGAGTATATAGTTGTTGGTGAAGCTATAAAGGAGGCCGTGTGGTTAAAAGGCATATGTGGGGAGATATTGGCTAGTGAAAATGTAAACACCGGTGTATATTGTGACAGCCAGAGTGCCATACACCTAAGCAAGCATCAAGTATTCTACGAGAGGTCAAAACACATTGATGTGAGGCTCCATTACATTCGAGAGATTATCCAAAGTGGTGAAGTTAGTCTAACAAAGATAGCATCATCTAAAAACCCTGCTGATATGTTGACTAAGCCACTGCCTTTGGTTAAATTCGCCCTATGCAAGGACTTAACCAGAGTCACTACTTTGTGATGGTGACCAAAGAAGCAGAAATGAGAGATCGAGTTGCTTTGTGAATGGTTTTGAATCAAGGAGGGAATTTGTGAGAATATTGATTGAAAATCATCGGGATATGATTTGGAGGCAAGCCAAGTATGTAGGGTGCGCACGGATCTAAGATAAACATGAAAGGAGGCGGAAAACAAAGAAGGACGCACTAGGCGCCAGCGCCGCAGTGACCAGGCGTGGGCGCCGTGGCACCCAACCAGTAACTGAGGGCCGCGGTGCTAGGCGACGAGCGTCGCAGCGCTCAGACGAGCGCGCCAGCGCTGCGGCGGTGAGAGCCCAGTGCCGCAGCGCTGGAGACGGGAACAATATCCCGAAAATAAAGAAACTTCCTTATTTCGTCTCCCACTTATTTCAGGACTCCCTAATATGACTCTCACACATATAGGGTAAACCTAAGACATCCCAAAGCCTATATAAATACTATTAATTAGCTTGTAAACACAATCTTAGTAATTAAGTAAGAGATCTTTGTGATCATCAACAATCTTTATGGTTCTTTGTGAGAGAAAATCCCTAGAGTGTGAGAGAGAGTTTTCTTTGTGATCATCAACAATCTTTGTGGTTCTTTGTGAGAGAAAATCCCTAGAGTGTGAGAGAGAGTTTTCTTTGTGATCTTTATTGTAAAAGGCATATTTTGTGAGTGCCTTGTGATTTATAATAAGAGAAGAGTGTGATCTTTATTCGCCGTGGACGTAGGCAAGTTGCCAAATCATGTAATTCTTTTGTGTGTTCTTTTTCTTACCCTTCTCTCTTTATTCTATAATTTACTTGTTCTGCATATATTGCTTAGGTGATTTTGCTTATTTGTGTGCTTCCGCTTCAACACTTCCATTTTCGTTGTGGCGATAGTTTCTAGTTACTATAACGTTGCGACTGCAGCTTCTAATATCGCAGCGCCAGCAATTAGGCACTATAGTGCTGCGACCTAGAGCTCATGTGCTGCAGTGTTACACATTGAGCGCTCTGGCGCTATACATTGAGCACCACAATAGCACGAGTTTTGGATTTGCTATTGTAACGATGGTCTTTCCAACGCCGCAATGACAACCTATTTCTTCGTGCTCTCAAATTTCTTCTTACCTTCTCACTTTCATCACATATACTATATATTATTAACTTGACTCTAATCCTTTTTTAAAATAATTTTTAATCGCCTTCTCATAAATATACATCAATTTTTTTATTGTTATCTTCCCTATCATTTTCGATCTCTCCGATTGATACTAGACTGAATGATATGTAACAAAAATTATTATTCATATCATGATATGTAAAAAAATATCGTCCGAAAGTCAAAAGTTATCGATTTTTGCAAATAAAAATAATTTTCCTAAAAGACAATTTTAAGTCTTCACCTACTCAGATAATTTTTTATAATTGAAAATTAGCATTCGTATAACGTGAGTAGGTAGGGGTGGTTAAATGAGATTGAATCAATCGGGCTAAAATATGAATTAATGTAACACATTCAAACTAGTCAGTTCAGCTCATATTTTTGTTTTCTTAAAAAATATTTATTTTCGTTGAAATTTTAGAAATTAATTAGTTCAATTTGACTTTTTTCTTTTTTAACGCAGTTCAGTTTGATTTTTAATTTATTATCAAATGAAACTCAATAAAGTAAAATAAAAATTGAAAAGCAAATTCATCCAATTCAGGTCTGTTCACTTTAATAATCGATTCGATCAGTTCAAATGTTTTTAAATGGATAAGTTTTTTATTATTTTGAAAATTGACATGTTTCCCATATCTAGATATATGTGTTTTGAAAATCAATAGAGTTTTTACACTCAACTGATGCATTACTCATCAGTAACTATTATTTATTATGTAATATTGATTTTTTTTACATTTTATTAAAATAATAATTATATAATATTAATAAAAATAGAAACATCCCTTTAATAAAAGTAGAGACATTAAATATAAATTTTATATTTCAACTATATAAATATAATATAACATTGTGACTCATATTGACAATTGTTCATATAAAATGAAGTAATGAACCATGACCTTAACATATGTTTTTAGAAAGAATATAATCTTCCTGAATTTAATAATTATCATTCCATATATGCTATATATATGAAAAATTATTACTTTAGTTTTTATATTTTTGTTGAATTATTTATTAGGTTTTTAATATTTTAAAATTATTAATTACGTTCCCTCAAAAACGAAAATGGTCATGTTCAAGAATAAAAATAGTAACAAAAAATATATTTTAAGGATAAAAATGGTAGCAAAAATGTCTTTAAAGAATGTAATTGATAATTTTTAAAATATTAGAGATTAAGTGAATAATTCAACAAAAATACAAAGATTAAACTGTTAATTTTTTATATATATATACATATATATATATATATATATATATAATTTTGGAATGTGTAGTTGTGATATCTCCTATTATAAATGCAAATTTATGTTATAAATTTATGGAAACTGCCAATTGTTTTTCTTTTTACATTTATTATTTATTATCAAATTTTTTCATTACTTATTTAGAGAAGTCAAAAATACTTGTAGAACAAGTAGAGTGGTAGAATTTCCTATGAGGTTGGGGTCACGTGGAGACCCACCCTAAATAAAGAGTAATTTAAGTTGTATTTTAGATTGTTTTTTAGGGATAGAGCAGGTTTAGATACCGTATCTAAACTTGAATTAAATTTGAGTTGAATTTGAGAATAAATTAATTTCTTCAAACCCATTCTAAATACTTGATTTAAAAATAAAATTAAAAAAAATTAGTGTGTGAAAATTATTTATTTATACAAATCAAAATTAACTACATGCCAAATCTAGAAGTATAAAATTTATTTATATTATATTTTTAAAATTTTTTATTTTTATTTTTATTTTTATTTTTATTCATATTTTTTAATTATATTTAATATTAAACACTTGGTTTCAAATTGGAGTGACTCGTTTATTGAAAAAGAAAAAGAAGATGAAGAGAAATAAACAAAAGAGATAAATAATTTATTACTATTATTAATTTCTTAGTCATCACTCATCTAATTTAAAATTTAATTTACTTTATGTTATAGGTTTGTAAGAAATTTTAATAAAAACTTGATATTTAAATTACTAATGAAGTATGATGATTTAGATGTCAAAGTTCAAAAAAAGTATTAATTTTGTGAATTTTGAATTTTAATTCATGTTACTAATTTTTAAAATTGGTAGTTAAAGACCATTTACAAAATTAATTGATATAAATAAAAGAGTATTTAAAAAATATAAAAAAAATATGCCGCACTTATAAAAATCTCTTACCCCAAATCCCAATTATTTTTATCAAATATAAAATGGATATGAAAATTCTCACATCATTTGAATATATGGGTAGACATTATAGTCTCCACCCTAACCTACTCCATTACCACTCCTAAGAACGATGGTATATGGGAGCCACTTTGTTTGGCCCAAAAATTGGGTCCAATAATATCTTTTTTTAATAACATATTGGGACGTAGATAAATTTTCAAACCTATTTATTTTTTTAGATGAGATCATGGATTGGACCTTGTCCCCAAATAATACTTGCTTTTGTTGTAAAGCGGTTTATTGGTAAGGCAGTGGGGATGGGCATTTTGGTAAATTCTACCTTTTTTTTTTCACTTATAAATATGTATACAACCTCTTTTATAACTCATTCACTTCTAATACTTTTATAATACTTTTCAGATGTTTCTTTCTACTTAAGTTATCTTTTTTTTATTATTATTATTTATAATATATTATCAACATGATTTCTAGGTAAGTTTAGTTCTTAACTACTTTATTTTATCAACAAGTTTCATTTATATTCAACTATTATTTGTATTGTATTTATGTTATTATATAATATAATCTTTATGAGTATGCACTGTGATTGTCATTTATTTAGATCTTCCACATTAAAAAATAAAAATAATGCAATGCATAAGTTATCTTATATTTATATTATGTTTATTCTTTTAAATTTGAATATTCTATATAGAATTGAAGTTTACATAACAAATCAATAAGTTGGAACCTGAAGTTTTAATAATTAATCTTATTAATTTAGAATCTGAAGTTTTATATCATAATTTTTGAATTTATTTATTTAATTACTTATTCATATAGAGGGTTACGCCTTATAATTGTTATATGGAAGGCTGTGCCTCCTCATTATTACCATCTTATAAAATGCTATGTCACCTCATTATCATCAATTTATGAAAAATTATGCCTCTTTATTATTATTATTATCAATTTATAAAAGGTCATGTCTCCTTATTATTATCAATGGAAGGCTATGCCTCATCAATACTGCTAATATATGAAAGGCATTGCCTCTTAATTATGATTATTTTAGTTGAGCATGAGGGCTCAGCTTATTTGGCTGAACTCCTTCAAGACTCACATCCCCAACTAGGTTCGAACCCCCCCTCTCAGGTGGTGCGGAAAAATAAAATATGTTGTAATCCCCTTCAAAAAAAAATTTATGATTATTTTATATATATAGAGGGCTATGCCTCTTAAATATTACTTTTGATATTTATGTTTTGTATTATGAATTTATGAATAATATTTATATTTCATCATAATAATTTTAATTCCATTCTTTATATTTAAAGCCCTTGAAAATTTCTTTTATAAATTTACAAATTTTTGTACTTGATGCCTTGAAAAATTACTTATCATGAATACTAAATGCTAAAATACACCTCAAAATCAATGATTTGGAAAAAAATGATTGAAAAAAGAAAATGACGTATCCCTGTAGGATAAGTCAAGAACCATGACTTTTCTCTGTTACCACCTACGTCAAAGATTGAAAGCTCAATATTTGAAGGTCTCCAGTTCCTTTAGAAAAATCTAAAAAACAAGATATGATGCAAGAGCAAAACATGAGTGGAAGTATTATGAAAATACTTGTTATTAATATAGGGCATTATAAGGCATCTACTAAGGCAAATGGATAAAATATAGAGATAAGTGTGATTGATGACTTAAGATTTTGAAGATCTTACTTATATAAATATTTCTAATCTTTTTGGGGATAAAGAATGGAACATTAATTATTCAAACTTTAATTAATATTTTTATGTTATGTCTTTTTGTATGAAATGTGACTTTTATCATCCTGATATTTACCATAAACTTTATGTAAGAAATAATTTTTAAATATGAATTATCTACTTTGAAAAAGTTAGGATGCTTATTTGGCTAATAATGCAGTTACATACACTATCTTTTGAGATAAAAAGTATTAAAAAGTGATATATCAGGTCCTATATACCTAATTGAAGGCTCTGAAAGAGCATTAATCTTGTTAGCAAGTGAAATAAAGTTTATATTGAAAAGTGATATCAAGTCTTGTATCCCTAATTGAAGGCTCTGGAAGAGTATTAATCTTATTAGTAAGTGAAATAAAGTTATATAAGTAAAGCTTAATACGTAAGTAGATCTAGAAGAAATCTACTTAATTTTAAAGATATTCGTTGAAATGGATATTAAATTGAGACTTTGAATAAAAATACAACATCTCAAATAAGAAATGCATACTTGAAGTTGAAGAGCTTTCGACCTTATTATCTAGTATGTATTATTCAATTTGAAAGCTACACATAGAATTCCATTAAAGAACTTGAAGATTATGTTGTCTAATGAGAGTTTTTGTACCACTTGCTCACAAGCCAAACTTACAGTTAAACTATCCCTTCTAAGATTGGTCTAGAATCTCCATAATTTTATAAAGGATTTAAGAAGATATTTATGGATCAAATTCATTCACCAAGTAGATTTTTTTTCACTATTTTATGATTTTAATTGATGCATCTACATGGTGGTCACATGTTTATTTACTGTCTACACGAAATGTTGCATTCGCTAGATTACTAGCATAAATTATTAAATTAAAGGGACAATTTTCATAATACCTTATTAAGACCACATATTTAAATAATGCTGGTGAGTTTACATTTAAAATATTTGATGACTATTGTACATCAATAGGAATAAATATAGAACATCCTATGTCACACGTTTACATACAAAATAGATGCACACCTAATTACCAATTTCTGTATGGGGTCATGCCATTTTGCATGTTGCAGCATTAATTCATTTTAGGCCTACTGCATATCAACAATATTTCCTATTACAACTTATACTTGGTCACCAACCTCCATTTGCATATCTTTGATTGTGTTGTGTATATACTTATAGCACCCCCACAATGCATTAAGATGGAAGCTCAACATAGTTTGGGAATTTATGTTGGTTTTAACACATTATCAATTATAAGGTATCTTAAACCCCTGAGGGGTGATCTATTATTGTACAATTTACGGATTTCCATTTTGATGAGACAATATTCCTATCATTAAGGAAAAGAAAATTGCCTCCTAAAGTTAGGCATGAACTTTTTTGAAAAACGATCACTATGTCTCATTTGAATTCTCATACAAATCAACGTGAAAATGAGGTGCGAAGAATTGTTCATCTTCAAAGAATTATAAATGAATTACCTGACGTATTTACAGATGCATCAAATGTAACCAAATCATATATACCAACTGTCAATACATCAGCTGGGGTGATTGTTCCCATAGAACAATCAAATCACAAAGCAGTAAATAAAACTTCTGTTGCATGTTAGAAGTGTGGTAAACCATTTGGTTCAAAAGGTATTATTTCATGGAAGAAGAAAGTGAAAAATTAGAATCCTGTTGAAAATGATGCTCGAACCAATAAATCCACATTCTTAAAGCACTAATATTATATTATTTAATAGTCCATGAGGAGGCATAAGTCCCTGAAGAGACAAAAGTTTCAGAAGAGACATTAGCTTAGAAGAGATACAAAGAATTTGAAAAGAAAGAAAAAAGTACAAATTATGCTTACACAAAAGAAATATTGAAACGTGATGAAATAATTATCAATGATGTATTTTCATTTGCAGTAGCTACTAATTTTATGATTGATGATTTTAAGCCATAAATTATTGATAAATACAAAACAAAAGACATAACTGGCTTTAATGAAAAAAGCAATTGAAACAGAATTACTTCTTTAGCCAAGCAAGAAATATATAGATCTGTAGTTTGGACACCTAAAGATGTTAAATTTATAGATATAAATGAATTTTCGTATGAAAATATAATAAAAACGATGAAGTCACTAAATATAAAAATAAACTCATTGATTAAGGTTTCTTGTAAAAACTTGGGGGTTAATTGTAATGAAACTTATTCCCTCGTAATAGGCATAATTATATGTGAGTTTTAATAAGTTTAGCAGTCTCAGAAAAGGTTGATATATGTCTTATGGATGTAATAACAACTTACTTGTATGAGTCAATTGACGCAGATATTCATATAAAAATTCCTTAAGGATTCAAAAATACCTAAAGCATATAATCATAATTCATATTCAATCAAGTTACAAATATTTTTTGTTATGATCAAAAGAATATGGGCATATGTGATACAACCATGTAAATAATATTCAATAAGAAAAGACTCAATATGCCTATGTATATTTATAAAGAAATCAAATTCTAAGTTTACCATTGTGGGTATACATATAAATGACATGAATTTGATTAGGACTCCTGAAGAGCTCCTAAAGATTGTAGAATACTTAAAAGAGAATTTAAAATGAAAAACTTAGGGAAGATTAATTGTCTCGACTTGTAAATTGAGCATAAATTAAATGGAATCTTTATCTATTGATTTATCAATACTAAAAAGATTCTAAAAGAATTTAATATGCATAAAGTCCATCAATTAAGTACACTCATAATTATTCGGTCTCTTGATTCTAAAAAAGATCTATGTCATCTAAGAACGATGATAAGAAAATATTTGGTTCAGAAGTACTAAATCTTAATGCAATTGGTGCTTTATTATATCCAGCCTAATGGACCAGACTATACATAACTTTTGCAATAAGGCTATTGATGTTGAGAATTTATTTAATCCCCAAAAAGCTCCATAGCATATGGGATATATTTACAATAATCTTATGGTGACCCACATAGTATTATTTTGTTACCACTTCCTCTAATCGCTCTAAGATTCTAGCACTATATGAAGTTAGCAGAAAATGCATATGGCTGTGATTTATCATTAATCACATCTATAGTACATGCAGCTACTTTCTGCAACAAATATTCCAGCTTATATGAAGGCAATGTTTCTATAAACAATATCCGCAAACACTTTTGCAGTATTGTTTATTCCATGGGAAACACTTTCTTAGATTTTATACTTATGACCATAAGACTTTTTAAAATATAATTTTAGAGCATTAGGATATATAACTCACCTATATAAGATGATGGATCCTATATCTACATACATCGAACTTCATGAACATTGAACTATACCCAGCGACACCCAGCAGTCAAACCATAAGAAGTCTTTGATATGTGTGAAACCTAAGTATGGTGGATCACATACAAGTTCACCATGGTGTTAAGGTCAAAAGACCACGAATACTACTTAACTTGAGAAGACTCTCCATTGACAACTTTATATGACATCTATTGGAGGTTCTCATTGAGTTTATTAAGTACCTAGTTTTCATTGAATACCTGTATGCCTATATGAACTTTCACTAAGCTCATGGTTTGCTAGGACTAACCATCTGGACTATCCAGATAAAGATATACACTAATCTATTTATGATAAAGTTTTCACTGACAGACCCACATAAGTGAAGATAGATCAAGAATATAAAGTTTGAGAACATACTTGTACAATGGCATTTCTTAACACTATTTGTAACTCATTGCAACTATATTATTGTTAATATATTCTCAGGGCTTTGTCTCATTTCAGATAATGCTCTAACTTTTTAGATTTTGCTGACTCTTATAACATGCCAACTCTTAGTAGTGCTAATTCTTAGCATTTATAACTCTTAGTACTAATCTAAATTCTTTTAGACCAGATCTGAACTTCTTAAAATCATACAATGTCTGAAACGTTATAAACATCATGTATGTTATTTAATATTAAAGAATTTATTCAAAATATTTATTGTATAAATATTAAATAATTAATATTTATTATATAATATTGAAATGACACGTAAACACCATCTTCAACAAAATAGTCATTGGCAAGTTATAAATTTACTATTTGACCTAAACCCTAAGTTCTTAGGTATTCCATTAAACTTGGTGCTAATCAAGTAGTCATGTTTGGGTATAATCTGATGAGAAAGGACTATGCGCCCATCTTTATGTTGCATGGCAGGGCACGTGGCCTTGCCGCTAGGACGAGCGAGGTAGCACCTTGCATGCATCCCGTGTGATGCGAGGCGTGAGGCCTTGATGTCCAGTTTCTTCTCCAATGATTTTTGTTAGATTTTATTCATTTTCTACCATTTTTCGACCGTTTTCAATCAAATCAAAATCTACTTATTTTTATTAATTTCAAAGTGCATTTTGAAAAAAAATAACTTGTGGGAGAGAGATGTAAAAATACGCTAGGGGTAACATAGTCATAATATGAACTTTGTAGTTATTAAAGATTGTATTTTAATTTTATAGTTATAAAATATTATTACTTTAAATTAGAGATTATTTTATGATATTTACCATAGATATTTGATGTCATGTTAGCATTTATAAAAAAAAAAAATTGGGGTCATGCTACATTGGATTAGATTTAAGATAAGTAGAAAACATATGATGTAATCTCAATAATTTTTTTTAAAAAAAGAATTAGATATGATTTATGGATATTTGATATATTAAAAAAATAATAAAAATAAAAAGAATTTTTAAATCATGCTATAATCGCTCTTAAGTTTATATATGTTAAGTAATTATTAAATAGTATAATAATATAAATTACAATTTATCCATTATACTTAATAATTATTTGACACATCATTATTTAAGATCTAATTTGGGATATAAACTTAGGATGTAGTATTACTAAAAAAATCTAAAAAAAAAAAAATTTGATGCCAAACGTCATCTAATGTACTAAAAGTTGAAGAATCACAAACATTTAGAAATAATTTGTTGTTAAAAAAATATAAATATAAACATTAAAACCAAAAACAATTGTGAATCTTTTAAATTAATTTTAACAAATCACAAAACAAAATGTTTTTTTTTATATCTTTCCTAATTGTTTTAATAAAAAAATGAATAAATTTACTCCCCAATGTTTTTTATGAAATGTTGATAAATTGATTATATTTAGTGATTCAATTTTTGACCTATTAATTTGAATGAAATTACTGAAAAAAATAAAAAATAAAAAAGTTAGAAGAAATTTTTCAAAAAGTTAATTCATATTATCACATAATCTAAAGATCATATATTTATCTAATTCTTTCTCTTTTTTGAAATCATTTAACTATTTTGTTTAATTAAAGGTTTGCAATCATTTATACGAATTACATCATCCCCCAAGTCATATAGATCCCTATTCAAAACTTTAAATTGAAATAAATAAAGAAAGAAAAAGGGAAAAACGTGGTAAGTGGGGCCTAAAAGTGATGAAGTAAGAGAGCAGGAGCCAAAATCTAGTACAGATTTTTATTAGACCTAAACGAAAGAACGAACAACAAAGAAGAACATCGCATAAAGTCTCCTCTTTAAGACTTTCAGTAGCTCGCTCTCTTCAGTCATCGCTCAAACGATGCCAAAGCTTTTATTATTATTAGCTTTGATCTTCACTCTCTGATTCCACGTAAGTCTTCTCTCTCTCTCTCTCTCTCTCCTCTTCGATCTTGTAAACCAATTTACTTGTCTTTACTTGATAAACTCTTAATTAGGGTTCGTTTTTTTTTTTTTGAATTGGAACTACTTAATTGATGTTCTTGAATGTGGAAGTTAGGGTTTCTTAGGGTTAAAGAATACAGTCTTTGTCCAATTCGACTGTCCGTCTGGGAGACAAAGTAGTTTCGCAATTTGCTGAATATTTGTGTGGTTAGGGGAAAGAGTTGTATTACGAGCGATGTATTTCGTGCTATTAGTGACTGAGTTAAGTAATTTCTGTTGGCAAGATAAATTTGTCCAAATTTAGAGATTTTTATTCTCGTGTAAATGTTTTTTTTTAAAAAAAATTATTTTAAAGATTAAAATTAGTTATAGGAAATATAAATATGGTTAATTTATTTTTAGGATTAATTTTTTTTTTTTTTTTGTTGTAATGTCAATTTGCTATTGTAGTAGCTAGCTAGATACTTGTGTGTTTCATTGCTTGATGGCTGTTATTAAAAATTATTGCTGGTCAATACAGCTTTTTGTAGTGAATACATCTGACAATATAAGAATAATCTAATGTGTTGTATTTGGTTTGCTCATACATATGTTTTGGTTTTAAATTTGATTCTTGTCTCCTTTTGTTTATTATTGTCGGTTAATATTTAAATGGTGCACATATACTGCAATGGCACATTTTGGACATATCATTGAGCTGCATCCTTACTAGGTTTGGTCATGGATAAGTATGCTATATCTCTTTGCTCGAGTCATTAGTCTCTCATCGATATGCGGAAGTGAATAGCTTAGACACCAGGAGACTAGGGTGTTGTAGTCTAGATAGTAGTCCCATGTGTGCTTTAGCTCTCTCTGTCTCAATAAAGAGTACATTTATCAGGGTGCTAATATGAAATATAATTTTTCTGCAGTATTTTAACAAGGTCAATGCATGGAGGGATTCCCAAGTGCATTTTAAAGTGACTGATGCAATTACTTTAACAATGGCATTCTATCCTTCCACAAGAGCAATATTGGATATTAGCACAAAGTATTGGATATATATATATATCATATTTTAGAGTGTGGGGACAATTCAAAAAGGTTTTGAATAGCACCATAAGATCTGCACCATAGTTGAAGACAAGAGAATCCGTCAACCAGCAGATGGCCTTTTTGTGAAATTTGGGTTTCTCGATTTAAATCTGTTTCATGATGAAGTGAAGAGTGAGCCTGAAGAAGGAGCATGTTTTCTCCATTGAACATGAAATCTACAGGCTGTATTTTGTTCTTAGGATAACCACTGATCATATGCTAGTTTTGTACATACAGTTACAATGAATGTTGAGAGAGATGATTGAGCATGTTAGAAAAATTAGAAAGAGTATTCATGCATTATTGAATGTATGAAAGTTCTTAATGGAATGAGTTTTGGGTATAAGGTTACTAAATATGAGAATGTTCTCCTTGGATATTGAGGGAGTACAATTGAGGGAAAATGATTCTGTACATAGGACAACTGATGTTTGATGAAGCTTTGATCTGTGTATTGTTGTGTAACTTTCCCTTGACAATATTATGGCATAGGCTATTGACTACTGAAATCCATGTCATTGCAATAAGCAACTTTCTTTTTGTCGCAAGCATAAGTTTTGAACTTCTAGAGATCCAATAATGGTTGTATCTGGATTGAGTCGTCGTTTGTGGTATTTGACTTGTCAATTTCTACTTTTCATTACTTGTAATGTTTTAAAAATTTTATTTTACCTTAATGTGGAGGAATTATGTTGGAGGTCTTTGCTGTCTGGCATGACTGTAAATTTTGGGATATTTTTTATCTGTACTGGATTGTATTTGAAGAAGCATTTTCATATGTGCCAGTTTATTTATTTATTTGATCTTTTTAGCACAATATTCCCAGGTGACTGCTGGTTCACATGGAATGCTTGTTTATATGGATATGTGATGTTTCTTGTCAAAAAATGCCTGGGTCAGTAGATTTATTATTTTTTACGAGTACCTTTGTTTTCTTCTCCTTTTCCCTCACTTTATCTCCTTGTGTAGGTATAAATTTTCACTTTCCATTTTCCACTAATTGCTTGTACAGCCTCCATCACTAACCCCCCTCCCAACAAAGAAGAAACTAAAGGGAAAGAAAAAAATGGTGGTCTTTTGCTAGTTTTATATTAAATTGCAGGCCTTCTTCTCTTCTTTTAATATGTTATATCTATACTATATTATACAGTGATATTGCTGTTGCCTTAGTTATAATGGTTGCTATAAGCTTATGCAACCTATATCAATCTGCAAGAGTAGAATATTACCAAAATGCGTGTTTAGGAAACCAGTCATATTACCTTTGCCTTCCCATTAAGTTTATGAAGCCATCTGGTTGTTGGGTTATTGCATGTATTCGAAAGGACTTCCTTTGGTGCAAGATAGGTTTGGAAATTGTGGCATGACCCGTAAAAGAGGGAAAAAAAATGTATGAGCTTTACCTATATCTTCAAAAGTGTTTTAGCTGTAATGTGGTAACTGAAAGTTTTGCACCATTAAACGGCTGCAGAGTTAACAGACAGAGAAAGTAAAGAAGTGAAGGTTGGTTTTTGTAATCTAGCTTTATTGATATATTTCTTTTTTACTTCCTCCAGATTGTGCTGCTTTAAATTAAGCGAAGCCAGGCCTGCTGTTAACAAATGAGCGGAAGTAGAAGAAAACACAGTTCTAAATGGGATTTGAAAGAAGAGTCCCAACTTTCACATGAAAAGGTACGAGAGAGTGCTTGGCCCGGGAAACCAGGCGTATCGTATCATGAGAAAGAATCACGGCCTAGAAGGTTCTCCCCAAAAGTTGCTGTCTATAATGATGGCCACAAGTGGTCTGGGAGGGATGCTGATGATATCCGGAACTCTAAGCATGATTTGCAATTTTCATCTAGGGAGCCTTTGGTCGGAAGTAGAGGTTCACGTAAGGATGATAGCATCAATGATTATCGAGAAAAAACTACATGGGAGGGAGATGGGAGTTATGGCATGAGAATTTCCCCAGGTCTTGATGACTGGAGACAACAAATTCATCACCGCTCACCAAAAAGTGACTGGAACAGGCATCACAGGTTTTTTTTTAAACATCCTTTGACAACACTAATCATCTGTAGTAGATATCCCATTTCTTAACTTGATTTCCTTGTGTTATTGGCCTGGTGTCATCATGTATATTCTATAATAGGTAATATGTTTACCGCTGTCCCAGATATTGTTCATGAATATAAAATAATAAATATTTGCTTTCGCTCAATGCTTTTCCTCCTCCTAAATTATTTGTAAGTTAAACTATTCATTTGAAATTAAGTTCAAATAGCTTGTTCATGATGTTTTGGTTTGTTATAGCGTTATATGTCTTGGGTCCTTGACTGCATTGAATGTTATCCTACAGGGGTTTTAAAATGAAAAATGCAATATAAAGAATTCGGTGTGAGTTAGTAAATGCTTGTCACTCCATGTGATTAGTTGACACAAACAAGTTCCTTTATTTGTGTGTCCTTGACAATATCTGCAGAAGTAGGAGCAGAAGCAGGAGTTGTAGCCGCAGCCGCAGCCATAGCTGGAATCGGAGCAGAAGTCCAGTTCGTGGCTTTAGGCGAGAATCAGATATCTATGATAGAAATAAGGGAAGATCAGGAATATCAGCTCAATTATGTAAAGATTTCACTGCTGGAAGATGCAGGAGAGGCAGTCATTGTCAGTTTTCTCATCATAGTAATCAAAGTTATGAGGACAGTTGGGAAAGTAGACATAGGGAAACTGGAGCTCCAAAATATTCCACTCCCCATGAATCTAGGGAGTATCCTATGAGGAGTGGAAGAAATAGAGAAGGGTCTTTGGAGCGAAGAGGTGAAAATGAATCCCGTAAGAACAGTGATATTCCCTGCAAATTTTTTGCTGCTGGAAATTGTCGCAATGGGAAATATTGCAGATTTTCTCATAGTAGTCAGGCTCTTGCAAGTCCCAACAGAAGGTCACGGGAAGACAGCTCATTGAGGGGCCACAATCCAAACGACACAGAGAAATTGTGGACTGCTCCAAAATGGAGTGATGCAAATACTTATTCAGATGCTGCAAAGTTGAGTGAGGAAAAAAATGAAAGGATGAGTGCCAACAGGTCATTGCAGGATGATAGGTTGGTGCAGAACCACAATTCAGATAATGTGGAGAAATTGTGGGATGGTTCCACTTGGAGTGGTACAGATACATTTGCAGATGCTACAAAGTTGGATGAGAATCAAAATGATAGGATTGGAGTACCTGGTACAAGGTTCGCTGCTTGGTCTACAGATGATAGATTGCCCCATAGTTTCGATGAGAATACAGCACGTGCTAACCAGACAGCAGTTAGCCATGGAGGTGAGAGCAACAAGATGGAATCCCTTCAGTGTAAGATGAAAAATGCCGGAGGATGTCTGGGCACTTCTGAGTCAGGAGGTACAGAGAAATGGCTTGGTGATATGGAGATGTCTCCTGATTGGAATTATACAGTGAAATCTTCCAACCGATCCATGAGTGAGGATCATGGTCATGTACCTCAGAGTTTGCAATCTCTACCCATTAGTGATACCTCTCTGCTTTGTGAACAGGCAATTACTCGAGAAGCTTCAGCTCTGTTGCATAATGCAGTTACAACTAGGCAATCATTAATAACGGATAAATCATACTTAAAGCAGGACATTAATCAGAGGCATAGTGCTGGTGTTGGATTGCCTTGTGGTGATAACAATGCTATTGGCAAAAGTGCTATTTTGCCCATTGATCTAAATTTTTCTGCCAACATCTTGCCAACACAAAACTTTGACCAGAATGGTTCGAGTTCAAATTCTTTGCCCTTCTCAAGCTTAAATTCCATTGGACTAAGTCAAGGTGCAATCATTTCTGAACCTTCTAGAGGAAATATAAACAATCCCCATAATCACACAGTTATTCAAGTGGAAAAAACAATCACTAAACCAGGCAATGGGGATGGGAGTGAGCCACAATTTAGTTCTGGAATTCAGCCAACTCAAAACATGGTAAGCAGTGAACAGCTCAACCAACTGACCAATCTTTCGGCCTCTCTGGTACAGTTTCTTGGTAATGGGCAGCAGCTTCCACAACTATATGCTGCTCTTAATACCCATAATGGGATGCAGGTAGCTTCATCTGCCAACTCCGAAGGACCTATTGTACCTGATTCTGCAGTGACAAGTCAGCTGACTGAATATGATCCTTTGTGTGATAGCATTGAGCCTAAGAAACTTGATGTTGCCAATCCCCAAGGGTCTTCATTAAATCTTGCTGGACAGAAAAGCAATGCAGATGGAAAACCAAATGGTGGTTCAGAAAAAAATAATGACAAGAGCCAACTACCAAATCAGCTGGGATCAGATGCAAATTGCAAGGGTAGTGAGATTAGCAATGGAGTGGTAGCTGAGGAAGATAAGAAAGCCCAAGTAGAGACTAAGATTCCACAAGAAAATGGCAATGTACACAAAACAGATGGAGATGACGAGGATGACAAGGCTGAGGAGAGCAAGAAAAGCAGGGATGCTAAGGGTATTCGTGCATTTAAATTTGCACTTGCAGAGTTTGTTAAGGAGCTTCTAAAACCCGTATGGAAAGAAGGTCAAATTAACAAAGATGCTTACAAAAATATAGTGAAGAAAGTAGTAGATAAGGTTATTGGTACAATGCAGGGGGCTACTAACATTCCACAAACACAGGAAAAGATTGATCAGTATTTGTCATTTTCAAAACCAAAGCTTAGCAAACTTGTTCAGGTGAGATCAGTTTACTTGATCAATTTTGAAGCAAATGGGCATTCGGACAACTACTTTTTTCCTTTTTGGTTATTTGTTTTCCACTGTTCTGACTTTCTTGCTCATGTTTATGTGAAAGCTTTACCCTTGATTATTTATTAAAATACTTACAAATTATTGGACTTCATTTAATTCCGAGCAATTTTTAACAATATTTCATTTTATTTTATAAATAACACAATTGTTGTTTGTAATTTTTTTTAAAGAAAATCATTATTTTGTGACCAAAATATTTGCATATGTCTCTGCCTTTTTCATTATAAGTAAATTTTGCTCTCTGATTCGTAATTTCATTCCTATTGCAGGCTTATGTGGAAAAATTTCGGAAGGGCTGAATGGAGCATGTATTTTTTATGGATGCTTTGTTTCATAATTTTTCCTGTGTCTTTAAACAAGCTCTCATGGTTTTATTGAGCATTTCTGTTTCTGCAGCTTGTGAAAATGTTATTTGTTGTCCCCTTTATGTATTTTAGTTTTTCAAAACAGGGTTTGCCTCCTTTTAACTAATAACATGTAGATAAGACGGTTTTCTGTAGTTTCTTATTTGATCATGGCACATCTTTAAAATTGTGGGCTCTCTCTCTCTCTCTCCCCCTTTTTAATTTTTTTTATCATTCTTATATCAGAAATGCTAACATTGTGATATCTCTTTCAGCATCCTTCCTATGTAAACAACTCTACATCATATGTAAAATATTCTCCATAAGTACCCGTAATGGCTAAAATGTTGGAACTCTGTCTTGTCAGCATGCAACTTTTACACTTGCATTTGTTACTCTTTCCCTCTTGGAATTGTTTACTCCAGATATACAGGCTGCGACATTTTCTACTGCTTGTCTGCTCCCAACATTGCCTGTTGTGACAATGACTTGGGACAGAGTCTTGTTATAGTACAGGTTTCTGCCTTCTGTCATCAACCTCTGAATTCAGGTTCTTGGAGTACAAAAATCTTGTACTTTGTTGTGCATCTCAACTGGGGACTTTTATCTGTATAGTTTCCTTATGAAAGGAAGGAATAGTGTAGCATGCAGGTGCTGAATTTTCTTTTTTCCTTTTTTCCCCTGCATTGTTGGAGAATGCAGTCAATGCATTTCAGCACACATTGCTTGATCTTCTGCCGTTAGTTCTGGTAGGTAAAGTTTTACCCTGTTTTTGCCGTGTTCGAGTTATATGAGTGTTCAGTCTATATGGATTAGTATTCACCCTCTTACCCAACTCAAGGCCTCAGCTGTCTTCCTAACTCCTATTTACATTCTCATTTGTATTTGTGGATAGAGTGCTATGACTTTAGGGCAATGTGTTTTGAGAACTATGAGCATACTGATAAACATGATAAGTTGGTTGCCTTCTTTTATAATTTATTGGTTGAAAATTTAATTACCCACAATTTTCTTTTTTGGTTCAAGAAAGGTGCATCTTACTACATATATCCTCTTGTCTACAAGTGTCATATGACCTATCCTAGATGGTTTGGTTTACAAGAATGAGGTCAGTGGTATTGTTTTAGTAGATTGATACCTTGTATGGTGGTTTGAATGTCCCTTAAATTAGGGGCTAGGGCTAAAACCTATTTAATTTTTAATTAACCTGTTTACTTACTTGGCAGGTGCATCTTTTGATCAACATCATTTTTCTCTCTTTTAAATTTTTTTTTTTCTACTTTTTAGTTGGGATGGTTTATAAGTTTGATAAGTATGTTATAAGATTAAATACAGCCAAATATGGATTGCGTTTAATAATATCATACATAACCAATTCAGTCTGCCTTAACACTTCTAATTTTGAAATAAAAAAAGGTATTGCATTTTATGTTGAATTGGCACCATAGTCCACGAGTACAATATATTTGAGAATTGAAATTGTTTTCATTTTTAACATGTTATCTTTTTTCAGCAAATAGACATCAGGCTATCAAATGCTAATTCAATTAGTCTTCCTTTTTTATCACGCCCCGGTTGATTTTGATTGGACCCAAATCAAAATGTCATGTTTGCCATGTATGGAAATCAGTAGTCAAGTTTCCCTGCGCAACCTTTATTACCTTCGTTTATTTGGCAGCTCTACTTGTCAAAAATTTAACGTGGAATCTTTATCTTCCCATTATTCTCTTTTTCTAATAAAACTTGGTCTCAGGGTCGTAATGTAACGGGGGAAAACCACCATTACCCCTATGATATTAGGTAATGTTCATTTACCTTCTTCTAGATAATATTTATTTACCTTCTTATAGTTTTAAAAAGAATTAAAATTTTTTTACCGTTAAGAATATTATGTTATTTTTTAACTGTTTAAATGAATTTATAATTTTATTTATAATAATATATGGTTTGATAATTTTACTCTTAAAAAATTAAAAATAAAAGAAAACACAATAACTTTGAAAAAAATTGAACTCTTAACTTAAAAAATAATGCTATTCATATTAACTACTTAGTCAAACTTAAGTTTAATTAATATTTTATGAAAATTAATATATATACCATATAAATAATTTAGATGAATTGTTAATTATAAATTAAATAAATTTTGATATTAAAAAATTGTAAATAATAATAAGTATAAAATATTTTAATAAATAATAAATTCAATTAAGTATTTACAACAAAAGATTTAAAAATTTATTATAAATTATTAAAATTAATTAACAAATATTAAATGATAATTAATGGCTACATATGGAAAATAATTTTTGACTTTTGTTGGAATTTTTTTATATAATTAACATAGTTATCAATGCCATTTTATTTTTTTTCAACTAATTTAAGAATAATTAAAAAATAAGAAGATGTTTATAATGAGTTTAAAAAAAAACACATTTTTATAGGCTTATTTGAATTAAACATTATTTAAAATAATTTTAGTCTTATAATTATTTATGATTTTGAGTACCAAAACTTATTTAATTTATTATTAATAATTCATCTAATTTTTGTTATAGGATATATATTTTAGTTTTCATAAATGTTAACTAAATTTAAATTTGCCTAAATAGTTAAAATGGATGGTAATATCTTAGAGATCAAAGGTTCAAATCCCCTCAAAGTCTTTATTTTTTTTTGTTTTTAATTTTTTATGGACAAAATTGTTAAGTCATATATTATTATGGGATAAAATTATAAAATCATGTAAAAATTGTAAAAATAACAGAAAAATCTTAACAACAGAGAGATTTTGATTATTTTTAAAACCACAGAGAGTAAGTGGATATTAGTTGATACTGTTGCGGATATCATACCATGCACTTTAGTTTGACACCCTTATGTCATCAACTAAGCCACAGTCTTGATATTCCTTTTATTCTATGCGCAACAAAAAATTATAACTCACACCATAAGTAAGAACACATAAGATTAACACACTAATAAAGATAAAAAAACAAACCAATCAATAAGATACAAGATATACGTGGTTTGGCTTAAAATTATCTACGTCCAGGGAGGATCCATGATCCAGCTTCTTATTATTAAAATAGATCACTAAGTATCTTCTTACATCATCAATGATCCTATAAGACCCCTTAGTATATTCCATAGAGACCTCTAAGTATCTACCCTTGATCACTATGACTCCCTAAGACCTCTTAGTATCTCCTCATAAGAGATTTTTACAAGGAACACAAGAATAGCCCGAGCATCTAAGCCAAAAAGATCTATGGTGTTTCTTTTATTCACTTAAGAACCTAAAGAAAACACTCTCCAAAGGTTACACCCTAGTGCACCACGCACTTAGTGCCTACCTAACTCATCTATTCTCTCTTACGGTTACATCTTGAAACTTTAGATGCTTAATCTGAACCTTATATTTAGAAGAGTTTATATAGTGAATAAAATACCTTTAAAAACCCTAAACTTAGTTGGAATAAGAGTTCTTATTTATAAAAGTCATAATCCTACTTAAAGAAGTCAATTGAACTAAAATAGTAAATTGAACTAAAATAGTCAATTGAACTAAAATAAAAAATATCCTAAAGTTGCAGCGTAAATAGTAACCGCGTAAACAGTAACTATTGAACAGTACCGTCATGAACAGTACTCTCGTAAACAGTACGCGGTCCCGTGCAACAGTGCTCACCATGAACAGTAATCATCTTTTGCTTCCGTTTTACTCTTCTTTATACACCAATGTGTACTTGACTTCATAATGACTCTACTCTTAATATTTATCTCAATTCTTACTAATACAATATTATTAAATCACTAATTTTTAATAAATATTATAAGAGGATAATAATCACTTTTCCTATTGTAATGTTAAGTTTTAGCCGATACAAGTAACATCATATATATATATATATATATATATAAATTTAATATAGATTATTTCGTATAAGTGATATGACATGCAAATATTAGTTGAAGAATAAAATATGAAAGTTAATAAAATAAATTATGTGGATTAATATTTGTATATGATATTAATTTGTATAAAATAGTTTAGATAAAGTTTATACATACAATATTATTGAATTGACGTTCAACATGAAAGTTGTAGTAAAGTTAAATGCATGATATAACCAAAATTCACGAATCACGGTTGCTGTTCATTTTATCCCGGAAGGCATATGAGATGTCGAGGCGTGAGCTGTGAGCAGCCAATAACTGCCAATCGGGACTATCAATTCATCGATTATTAAAAATTCGGTGCCCATTTATATCATCTGAAAAATAAGGTTGAACTGGTGGTGTGTGTGTGTATTTTTTTATTCATTAATTATTTATATTATTTGTAGAGGGGGATTGATACAGCACAAGTCTTTTACTATTAAATCAAAATTGCAAGTGTAAATTGGTGTCGCTCACCTCAATGACTTAAAAATTGGAAGATTTATTGGATAGTTTGCTAGGTTAATGTATTGTTGTTGTCATTATTTTTAGTTTATTTTTGTACTGGAAGATAATAGATGTACACTTACACTAGTTATCAGCCGTCCAACATTTGTTATTAATTCAAAAAAATCATTCTATTAAGTAATGCTTATTACATATCTTTATAAATTTAGAATTCACTTATTTCTTTGTCTCTCGGAATTGCGCATAGGCATAGCTTGTGTTAAATTTACATAAATCAAATCAATATCAGTAGACAAAAAGTCTTAGGGTTAATTTCACTCCAACCCATTTTATATTCACAAATTTCAAATTACCTCTAAATTTTCTGTAAGTTTATACATCGACATCTAAATGGTTGCTCTATGTCTCAGCCGTTAAGAGTGGATAGTGGACCACTAAGTTAAAAATAAATTAAGGCCGTTAATGTGATGTTACATTCATATAGAAAGGAAGAAATACCCTAAAATGTATAAGAAACATAATAGTATTATGATTTTGAGTTATTCATAGAGTAATTATTTTCTTAATTTTTCCAATTTATTTGTGAAATATAACTTATCAAACAAGTCTTACAAACAATTACTAAAAATTAATTCTAATAATTAATAGACTACCATCAAAGCAATCAAGCTAGCTCAAAATTTGACAATATCAAACTAAAATAAAGCTCTCAATTTAACAAATCAAATTCAAAACGAAGCTAAGAAAAGAGAGGGAGAGAAGTATGGTGTTGGCCATCTAGAACTATCACTTGGTTGCACAAAGCCACGTATGAACTACATCTTAGAACAAATGTGGAAGCGAAAGATAGAGATAGAGAGTAAAGACATGAAGGCTATATTTGTATTTGATTTTGTTGCCCTTAGATTCCATCAAAGACATCACGAAGGAGGGCAAGTTACAGTCTAACCCAAGAACTCCTCGATAGCCCAATCATCCTTAGGGGAACACAACCTTTAATCTCAATTTTGAGTATGGCAAGTCGAGAACCCTCACGGTCAAAACAAATTGATTCGGGGTCGCCCCAACCAAGGAGAGCATTTTTGATTTTATATATATATATATATATAATAGGCTATTTAGAGCAATATTATGATGAGCAGCCTACCACCAGGATTCGAGAACTATAGATCTATAATGCCTGAAAAATTCAAGGAGAAGCAACATTATGCTTGTGTTCCCTAACTATGTGGGCACGTAGCGTAACCAATATCATCACACCCTAAATTTTTTTTCCCCCGCTTTACTTAAAACATGGAAGATAACTGATTTGAAAAAAAGAGAAAAAAGTCTATAAAAGGAGTTTTTGAGAGATCTGAAAGAAAAAAGGAAATGAAAAAAAAAACAAGTGAGAATTTTTTAGAAAGCCTTTTCTTTTAGACATCTTTTTTTTACAAGAAAAAAAAAAACCTACTAACTTAAGCACGAGAGGTTTTTGCTGAAATTGCCATCAGCCTAATTCTCATAAAAATCTGCGAGTACAGGAGAATTTCGATAAGTATACGAGTAATCTTGGAAAGAAGTTAAGTGTGAGAACCCTTGTATACTGAAATACAACTATCGACCAAAGTCCCTTCGACTAAGCCAAGAACTAGAGCCAATAATTTGGCAGAGTCTGTGAAAATGGTATAAGAATTCATGGTGACCATAAGCAAGAAGTTAGCTCAAGATAAGGGCGTGGAACGCTCCCAAGATGAAAACTGAAGCATTAAGAGAAGCTTAGATCCAAGATCAGTAGAGGAACATGAGGAGTGGAAAGAAGACCCGAAAAATGAAGAGGAATAAGAAGAAGGCTCTAGGTGGAGGAGGAATTTAGAAAGAGAATTGCATGAGAATAGAAATGAATTAAAGGAGGCAAGAAGGGATAGAGAAATATTGAGAAAGTTGTTAGAAGAGTTTTTTGAGACTTAGCACAGAGTGAAGAGAAGTTAGGCAGAAAAGAAAGTAGTAAATTCGCTACCTAACCCATCTTGTATTGAGAATGCAGCGGAGTTGAGTCGTAAATATACTTAGATGGAGAAACAAAAATGGCCACAAGAAGAGGTGTCTCGAGAGTAGCCAATATTACAACTAAGCAATAGCATGTCTTATAGTAGTGCAAAGGAGATATCACTGACTCGGTCGCAAGTAGGAGATCTAGACTGGGCAGGGGCATAGGGCCGAAAGGCTTATGAGGAAGATTTAGATGAGAATGACACTCGTCACATCCTTAGAGCAAGTTAAAGCGATCCGGAGGAGAACAAGGTCAGGGATACAGCTTCGAAGTTTGTCATGGAAGAAAAAGTGAGGAGCTTGAAGCAAAGATTGTTGAAGATGACAGAGGAAAGGCGATAACATAAGGTCTAACGAGTTGACCCTTAGAATAGGAACAAAAATCCCTGCTAATGGATGAGCTTAGAGAACTGGAGCTCTCGATAATATTCATGATGCCTGCTCTTCCAACACACAATAGGACAATTGATCTTAACCACTATGTGGATTTGGTCAACTGACCCCCTCACAATTACAGGGCACTAAGATAAGTATGTGTCGGCTATTCTCTACGCCTTTAGAGGGACAAGCTCAAATCTCGTTTGAGGGGTTGAGGCAATGAAGCATTACTTCGTATGATCTGCTGATAAGTCGATTCATTCAATGTTTCAAAGGAGTTTGCGAATCAACAAAGATTCCTAACAACTAAGAAAGATCAGACAGGGACGCGGGGAGAGCTTGAGGGATTTTATGAAGAGGCCCCATGAGAAAGTGGTGCAACTTAAAGCCTTCGACCTTTTCATTGCCTTGGAAACTCTAGAGGAAAGATTATAATTGAATAGGTTTTCATATTATCTCACTTGAACCATATTCTGAGTTATATAATTGCTTATAAACAAACTCTCAATTATGTGAGAATGAAAGAGGAGAAGGATGCAATGAGATTGGGAATTATAGAAACTCAAGGTAGAATGAGAGAGTGAGTTTGAGAGATTCTCAAATAGGAGAGATTAGAAGGGAATAATAGAGAGCACTCTATCATGATTTACAAAGTATAATAAAGGAAACATGCTTCGAAAGGGGTAAAGTGATGGGTCGAGAAAGTTGTTTTTTAGTGTTGCCCAAATTCAAGGTGAGGACTTTTATATTTTATTTAAGGTCCTTTTAAATATTATTTTTGAAGCTATTAAGAATAAAAGGATGCTTAACAACTTGGATGTAATTAAAACTTTTAATTCTCGGTGAAATAAGAATAAAAGATATGAGTTGCATCAAGATCATAAACATATAATGATAGATTGCATTAGTATATGTAAGTTGATCAGTTAATGAGAAATAGTTATCTCAAAGAATCCAAGGCTGATTTAGAACCTATAGACTCCTTGAAGTCAATAATCAAGAAAGAGAGACATCTCCACTAAGATAATTACTGGAGGACCAAAGTTGACTAAAGACTTTAATAGGTAAAAGAAAAACTATTCTCGATACTATATGGTAAGGTATCGAGTAATGTGTAATATGTCCCCCTCTGAAAAACTCAAAATTTAGGTATACTAATTATGTTTACCGAGGAGGATGCTAAAAAGTTGTAATATCTTTATAAAAATGTCTTGATGTTAATGGTCAATGTTCAAATGGATGGACTTATGTCAATAAGGTATTCGTCGACCCCAGAGCTTGATGGAAATTATCTTTAAAAAGGCATTGTATGAACTCGGGATAAATGATTTGAATGTTAAGAAAACTTAGACTCTTTTATATGGTTTTAGAGATAGTTGTGTGATGCCTTTAGAAGGTAGTAAGGTAGTGACGTACCCTTATCATTGGGTATAAAGCCATACATAAAGACCATGATGGTAAACTTCATTGTTGTTGAGCAACCATTTTTATATAAGATCCTCTTGATACGACCATTTATGAGGAATTTTAATGGAGTAATGTTAATACATTTCTTAAAATTGAATTTTCCAATAGGCAAATTTTTTTGGGAATCTTAAAAGATAAAAAAATATTGAGAAATTATGTGACTTCACCCAAAATGACCTTTTGCACAACTTCCGTGGACTCGAGAGGGGAAATAAAATTAAAGCTATAAGAACAGTTGGGGGATTTAATAGAAGTATAAGTAAAGGAAGAATCCCTCAAGAAGTTAGTTAAGATTGAAACCAAGCTAAACTCGAGAATTAAGGAAGAACTAAGTTCTTTATTAAACGAATTCTCATATATATTTCTTGGACTCATAAAGATATGTCGAGGTCTGACTTATTCTTGATTTTTTTATTGGACATTAACTTAATATTCTATCTAGTAGAATAGAAAGACTTTTAATTAGGAGAATATTAATTAGTAGAATATACCAACCAGTAGAATAGAAAAGAAAGACTTTTAATTAGGAGAGGAATAAGGCCATGGTAGCAGAGGTTGAGAAATTATTGTTTGTAAGCTTCATTTTATCGAGTGGTTGAGAAATATGGTGATAATGAAGAAGGCTAATAAAAAGTGGCAATGTGTATAGATTTCACAATCTTAAACAAAACATGTTTAAGGATATTTTTCCATTACCTAAGATCAATCAGTTAGTGGACTCGATTGCTGGACATGGGTTTCTTAGTTTCATGGAGGCATTCTTAATATACAACTAGATAAAGATGTTTTAGTAGATAGAGAGAATACGTCCTTTGTTGCACACTAAAAGACTTACGACTGTCGTGCTCTTTGGCTTAAAGAATGTGGGGCTAATATATTAGCGAATAAATAATATATTGCTTAAGCCTATGATTAGGAAAATAATAGAGGTATATGTCAATGATATGATAATAAAGTCTAAAGATTCCAAGGACCATGTAAAAGACATCAGGCCCATCAATAACTACAAGACATTTAAGTTTATTTAGGTTGAGGGAGATTCAATTGTGCAAACATTGGCAAAAAGTAAGGTTGGATAAGAAGTGTAAACCCTAGTTTAAGAGAAGACAGATAATTTGTATAGGGATTAGGATCTCTAGAGAGACTTTGCCTTTCTTTTTCTTCTTATTTTTATTACTTTTTTTATTTCCCTCCTATTTATGAAATGAGAGTGGGGACCTCACCCTCAAAATCTCTTATTAGTTATCCTTTCGAAATCAGCCTCAACCTTAATTATTTATACTTTGTTCCCTTTAGGTAAACTAAGCTCCATCATAAATTTGGCTAAATCTAGGTCCTTATTAGTGATTGTTTTTTCAAAATCACAAATTAAATTATCTCTATAATTAATATTATCGAGGATCTAGTATACGTGGGTGTATACATGTGTAATAATATTTATTGCATAAAATACGTATCTCATATATATTTAACGCTGCAGAATAATTAAATCATACAATAAACACAATAAATAATATATTAATCATATTAATATATTTAAAGGGATGAGAAATCATCAAAACGTATAACATTATATAAGTGTATCCTAAGAGTCTGCCTAAGGACCAACTCGTTGGCAGTTCTAGTCACCAATTAGGTGAGCTTGGCAAGTTAGAACAACAGCTCCAAATTTAGCGTAGAATTGACCCTTAACCATTAACCCTTTAAAATAACCGGTTGTATATATATATATTTTTTCTCTAAAAAAAAAAGAAATGTAAATTGAAGCAATTCATAATTACTTCTCTCGGCACCAAAATGAAAAATTGAAACAACTTCATTTCTTCCACTTCTTCGGTCTCTCACTCGGCACCTAAAAGAAAATGAAAACAATTTTTATTTTCTCTCTTCCATTTTCTTCTCTCGGTTCACACAAAGAGGAAAAATGAAACAATCCTCCCACGTCACACACACTTTACACACATAAATATCTTAATTGTATTACAATAATTATATAATAAATTTTAATATCAAACAATACCACCTTTTAAATAAAATAATATTATTATATAAAATAATAAATATAATATAAAATAATGATTAACAACTATATGGCACTATAATATAGTAATGTTAAATAATAAAATAATATATTGTAATATATAATAATGAGATATTTTGATTATGTAACAATTAAATAATCAATATGTGAAATGATCATTTTGCTCTTTATAAATAGTTACTAAGTTTATTTCTAGTGGGTCTCACTATACTCGCACTTGGGTAAATTCAAACGAGGGACCACAATGTGCCACGTGTCATTATACAATTAGTAAATAATAATTATTGATTAATTATTATATTCAACACTTAAATACAGACACACACGCATTCCTGTGATAATGCTGGATATTATTGGATTAAATAATTTAATTCGGTACGCTGGCCCAATGCACAACGAGTACACTCTATATCGCGGGACTCCCTAGGTTCACATCTGATTCGTCAAATAAAACTATTCCATGAGTTCGTGAACATTGCCCCACGCACACATCACGAAAATAAAAATCAGTGCGTCGTCCATCCAAGTTAAGGTCACAACGCATACGTATAATCCTTCTGTCATGATATCTTGGATATGCAGGGATATAGATTATCACCGTCAAATTCTTATGTGCTCATCTATGTCATATACTCAGACTTGTATTTTACTGAACAATATGTGCAAACTCCTTTGCCATATTGTTACACCTTGGCGGAAACTATTTTCGTGATTAATGCTTGTGGCCACAGGACTTTCAGAGATATAATCTCGAAGCATCTGAATATCTAACTCTCTATGTGAGCTGACGGATCCTATATTTATACACACCGGACTCTATAAGCATCGGACTATACCCACCGACACCTAGTGGTCACACCATGAAATGTCTGTGACATGCGTGGAACCAAAGTATGGTGGATTACTTACAAGCCCACTATGATACTCAAGTCAAAGGATCACGTATACTACTCAACTCAAGAGGACCCTCCGTTGACGGCTTACATAGGGTGTCTATCGGAGGTCTTCATGAGTTTATCCAATATCTAGTCCTAATTGGATATCTATATGTCAATACGAGCTCCAAGCTCATGGTTAGCTAGGAACAACCATCTATACCCTATAGGTACGACATATGTTGATCTATTTAAAGATATCCACCAACAGACTCGCATCGGTAGAAATAGATTAGGGATAATATTCGAGAACATACTTGCGCAATTGATATTTTCTGGCATCTGATTGCAACTCTTGCAACTATATAGTTACTAGTATATTCTTAGGTATATGTCGCATTATAAACAAGGATCTTCACTGAGTATTATAACCAGCTAACAATTAGTTGTACTAACATTTAGTTTTTATATCTCTCAGCGTGACTAATTATGGGCCCTTATCTAGACTCTTTTAGATCAGATCAGAGCTCTTTTAGATCATACAATGTCCGTAATATTACATTGCATAGTACCATGCATTAGCGATTTAATAGGAATGCACATTTATATAAATAATAAGTATATGTATATTCAGGGATGGCATGTAAGCACCAACCCTAACAAATATCACCTATAGTAAAACCGAAATCTTAGGCTGAGATGTCCTAAAAGTCATCTCAAATACTTTCTTCAGATTCAAACATCTTATCCCTAAGAAAATTTACGACACCTAAGGGATGAGATCTAGATAACCTATAACCCTAACAGGGGAAACTTAATTAACCAAACGAGATGAATACATGATGCGATATTTCTATATCTTATAATTAAGTGTAAGCATACACTATCGTATGCAAGTAATAAAGAGACTAAATAAGTCGGATGTCGAACCCACATGGATAATTTCTTCTTTTTAACCAATTACTAAAATTATGTCTTCCTAATAATTATTCAGATAAATAAAAATTTAAGAATGAATATAGAAAATATAAAGGAAAAAACACAATGCAAGAGAATTATGTGATAGCAATATAGAGAAAACCTAGGATTAATACTATTCCTCAATATGCTTTCTAATAATCAATCTTCTAATATTTAACTCCCTTAGTCTTTATTATTGATCAAGACACTAATGTATTCATAAGCCTTTTCCAAGGTCATGCAAGTATACCTTAATTTACCAAATACCTATATTCCTATGGTACTTGTAATAAATTAAGATTAGGTCTTATTGATCATACATGCCAATTAGGTATATTCGTATCCTAAATTGAAACTTGCATATGCAATATTGAATGTTACTCTACAATCATGCATCAAATTA
This sequence comes from Ailanthus altissimus, assembly GCA_946807835.1. Classification (NCBI taxonomy): domain Eukaryota; kingdom Viridiplantae; phylum Streptophyta; class Magnoliopsida; order Sapindales; family Simaroubaceae; genus Ailanthus; species Ailanthus altissimus. Next base: position 11,024,428 of record OX327706.1, on the reverse strand, counting down.
CCTAGGTCTAAATATTATGATTCCTCTTCCGAGTTTATCAACAATATTACCAACTCATTCATCATATATTGGCCAGATATATTGAAGCATTAAGATCAAGTAATTTGAATATCAAAGAATTAAGCTATTAAATATTCAAAAGATATGGCAATTAAGCACACATATTGAGTTCAAGTATTAACCCTAGAAAATAAGTTTAGCTCATGGCTACAAGAGAACAGCAATAAAAATAATAATAAACCATAATACAATCAATAGCAAACCGATATAGACGTTGAATTGCTCTAATTGCGCTGCCTAAGATATTCTTGATGCCGAAGAACGCCTTAAATCTATCTCTAAAGTTGCTTCAATTAAACTCCTATTGCTCTCCAAGACTCGTGCTCTGTATTCTTGGTGTTCTTGAATTGCTCTAGGTTGCTCTTGGATTGTCTTGACTTTTTATAGGGATTGATATGAGCTTGAAAATCTCAATTCTCGTTGGATTAGGAATCGCGCTACCGCTGGGGCGCTATACATTTATTGCTGGGGCGACGCGTGAAAAAGGCTTCACCGCTGGAGCGGTAGATTGATGGCGCTGGGGCGCTATCCCGTCGCTGGCGTGGTAATTGTCTGGAGTTGGGGCGCCAGATGCGACTTCAACAGGTCATATTTCTTATTTTGATCACTATTCTAGTGCTGGGGCGGTAATCCTAGTGGCGCTGGGGCGGTGGACACATTATTTTGAAAACCTTGCCTTTTAGCCATCTATTCTTATAAAACCATAAAATATCAATAATAAAAATATGAGAAAATATATGACAAATTTGCCCTTATCAAATTCCCCCAAACTTAAACACTTGCTTGTCCTCAAGCAATAAAATAAAATTAAGAGAGAAACAAAGGGTTATACTTAACTCATTTAACAAAACAAAATATAATAATACTAGTAAGATGATCAAAATCATTGTCTCAAAGGCTGACGAAATAGTACAAATCCTTAAGGTAGATAAATAGCTATTAACAATTCTAAATTATCTTTATTTTGTCCCTCATTCTTCCTCATAAACAATCATCATGTGTGTGTGTGTAAAAGCAGCAAGCAATAGCTAAAACCATACTTTAATTTACTTTATACTTTAGTTCGTATAGAAAAGATGATGTCTCGACATTTAATTTGTATAATGACACTTCTATAAGCTTGTCTTTACTACCACTCTCCACTAATGTAGAAAATCACATGTTTAGGGATCTATTTAGGACTTTACTTAGCTTGTAACGTAAGGCTAAGGTCAAGGTGGGATAAAAGGATAAATTTATGAAGTTCAATTCACACCATGAACACTTAGATTTTACTTAGAAACCTCTTGATCTTCTTTTCCTTGTATTATCTCTTCCCCCAAACTTATTGTGTTTCCTATCCTTCTTTTCAACCTTTATTTTTTTTCAAAGAATTTCTTCTTTTTCTTAAGATTGGGGTATTTTATTTACTCTTTTTGTTTTCTTGAATACCCTCAAACTTAGATTGACAAATACCACCCAAACTTATTTTTTCTCATATTACCATAACCTTTTCCTTTGAAGAGTATTTCTAAGAAAATGCAAGGTTTATGGTGTTATGGGTAAATTTCTGAATAAATAAACTTTAAGTCTTGGGCTTGTAATGTGGTTAAACTAAAAAATATTAGGCTCAAAATAGGGTACTATGGATAAATATACAATAAAAGGTAGGCTAGAAAGGCTCAATCGGTCCAAAGATGGACTAATGTCATTTCCCTATTCATGTGTTTCCTAAGATTTCGCTTCGAGTAGTAATTAAAGATAAGTTCTAGAGTATCGATCTTCGAGACTGTGGTGTACTCCCTAAAGCATAAGTATCTCTAAGTAATAGTTATAACTATTCATGCTTTTAAAGTGCTAAAAAAGAATGGTGATTATAAATAAAGTTGAACTTGTTCCTAAACTTGGATAATCAAAATTGTCTCAAGTATCTATCATTCCCTATGGATTTGTAAAAAATAAATTCAGCCATGTATTTTTTTATTATTATCATAGACCAATGATCATCTTAATAAAGCCTAATAAAAACTAATTAACTAAAAAAAAAACTAAGCCACTAAATAAAAATTAACCCATAAGAATGACCATTCAAATCATGCAGTAAAATGAACACAAGAAAGTGTTTCCCACCCCCAAACTTAATTTAGACATTGTCCTCAATGTCGAAAAATAAAGAAGTGAAAGTAAGAGACTTTCCTGTTCAAATTTCGCTGCCGCGTTGACTCTCCGTCACTGGGGCGACATTCTGGCGCTGACGCGATAATTGTCCGTCGCTGCAACGCTAAAGGTTGGTTTTTGCACAGTTACTGAAATTTGCTCTGGTGCGGTAATGAGTGTACCGCGGGGGTGGTGATGACTCGAATTTCCTATTGCAGCCGCGCTGGAACCTGTCGCTGCAGCGCTGTATTTCTTGGGTTTTTGTTTTTTAAAGATGCTGAAAAAAAAAGAAAAAAAAATGAAAATGATAATAATAATAATAATACTTTCCTTGGGTTGCCTCCCAAGTAGCACTTGATTTAATGTTGTCGGCTTGACGGGGCTTCCTATTCTTTTATGGTGGGTCGAAGATGCTGATGGAAGCATTTGTGTAAGTGATCTTGTTGGCTTTCTTCTTTTTCGGCTTCCATATTTTTGCAATTAAACCTCGGGCAGTATCTTTTGCTGCATTCCCCTTATGTCTCTCCGGAAAGACTTTAATCTTAGACCGGGGAGATGGTTCTTCCTTTTCTTTCTTTTTGCTTGCTTCGTTGTGATGCTGCTTTTTCTTCTTCTCTCTTGCCTTCCTATGCTTCAATGCTCTTTTTCGAATGTGAGGATCTAATGTCTCCATATCTTTACTTTGCTTGACGTTTGGATGCACCATATTAATGCAGAAATAGTCTTCATTTTCAGCTGGTAATTTGATCTCCTTGAAGACCTTAAAAGTGACTATATCCTCTTGTACTCTCATGGTCAATTCCCCTTTTTGCACATCAATGATTGTTCTTCCAGTGGCTAAGAAGGGTCTTCCAAGGATGATAGGGATCTCCTTGTCTTCTTCCATGTCCAGAACAATGAAATCGAACGGGAAGATGAATTTATCGACTTTAACTAACACATCTTCAATTAATCCCTTGAGATAGGTGAGAGAACGATCTGCCAGCTGAAGTGTGATATTTATTGGTTTAGCTTTTCTCAATCCTAATTTTTTGTACACGGATAATGGCATAAGATTGATGCTAGCTCCCAAATCATAGAGTGCTTTCCCAAAATCATAATTTCCAATTGAGCATGGTATGGTGAAACTCCCAAGATTTTTGAGCTTTGGAGGTAGCTTCTTTAGGAGGATGGTGCTACACTCTTCTGTTAGAGCCACAGTCTCGAAGTTATTTATTCTTCTCTTCTTTGATAGGATTTCCTTCATGAATTTTACATAGCTCGGCATTTGCTTCAATGCATCTGCAAAAGGAAGATTAATATGTAATTTCATAAAAATATTAAGAAATTTAGAAAACTGCTTATCTAGTTTCTTCTTTTGCAGCCTCTGAGGAAATGGAGGTGGTGGAGTGAATGACTACGTGGGTTGCTTCTGTGGGTTGCTACTGGTATCTTCTGCTGCATTTTCTCTTTTCTGTTCTCGTACTTGACTACCAGTTTCTATGCTTTTCTACGTTTCAGAACTTTTCTCTTGACTTCTTAGCTGCTGTAATCTCTGAGGAAATGGTATAGGAGGTCTATATGGTTGTACATTATCTTGTTGGACCACTGTTTCTTTTTCCTTCTCTATCATCTCTGAAAGCTGTGGTTGAGGTGTGTTGTCATGTAGGATTTTACCACTTTTTAGGGAGATGGCTTGACACTGCTCTACATTTCCTTTTGGATTGACTTTGGTGTTGCTTGGTAGAGTTCCTTGAGGTCGATTATTCATTGCTGTAGCAAGTTGCCCTACTTGATTCTCCAAGGCTCTAAATGAAGCTGCTTGACTTTGAAAGAGTGCATCTATTTTTTTCATAAACTGTAAGAGCATGTCTTCAATGTCTGATTTTTTCTCTTGCTAAATTTACTGTTGAAAGCCAGGAGAAGCTTTGGAATGCTGTCCCTGATTATTGTTACTCTATGAGAAGTTGGGGTGATTTTTCCATCCAGGATTGTAAAAATTTGAATTGGGATTGTTGCGGTTGAAGTCCCCTACATATTGAGCAGTCTCCATGCATTGTCCATTAGCATGATTTCCTCCACAGAAATCGCAAGTGATGGGTTGACTCTTGATGGCATTAACCCTCAAGTTACTTAATTGTTTGGTCAAGAGATTGACGTAGGCGGATTATGTGGTCAAAGTGTCTACTTCATAAAGTCTAGTGATCTTTCTTGTGGTTGACCTTTCAGTGGGCCATTGATAGGCATTGGACGCCATCTCATCTAGTAGATCATATACTTCATCAGTAGACTTGTTCATGAGTGCTCTTCCAACTGCAGCATCTACTATCGTTCTGAATTGACCGGCTAATCCATTGTAAAATGTTTGTACAAGCAACCACTACGAAACTCTATGATGAGGACATTTTCTTTGCATATCTTTGTATCTCTCTCATGTCTCATAAAGAGATTCTCCATCTAGTTGTAGGAATGTTGTAATGTCGTTCCTCATCTTGCCAGTTTTAACAGGTGGAAAAATTTGGCAAGGAACTTTTGTGCAAGATTATCCCATGTAGCTATGGATCCAAATGGAAGTGATAGCAGCCAGCTCTTTGCTTTATCTCTCAAGGAAAAAGGAAACAATCTTAGTTGGATTGTGTCATCGGATACCCTATTGTACTTGAAAGTGTCACATATCTCCAAGAAGTTGATGATGTGCATGTCTGGATCGTCATTGGGCATTCCACTAAATTGTACCAAATCCTTGAGCATTTGAATCGTGCTTGGCTTGATCTCAAAGTTGTTAGCTTAAACAGTTGGTCTTTGAATGCTTGAATTGATTCCATTGACTAGGGGAACAGCATACTCCCTTAGTGGTCTTGCTGCATTGTCGGGTGCAATTGGTAATTGATCTTCCATGGTGTTAACTTGATCTTGCTCTATTCTAATTTTTCTTAAAGTTCTTTCAATTTCTAGATCAAAAGCAATTAAGTCTTCACTTTTCGATCTTCGCATGTACCTCGAAAGAAAGTAAGTAAAACTAAATTAAGAAAAATAATTAAAAAAAATATGAAGTAAAAACTAGAAAGATTGGTATTAATATTGGAGAAAAAGTAGTTAATTATCCCCGGCAACGGCGCCAAAAACTTGATGCGATATTTCTATATCTTATAATTAAGTGCAAGTATACACTATCGTATGCAATTAATAAAGAGACTAAATAAGTCGGATGTCGAACCCACATGGATAATTTCATTTAAGTCTCTATAAATAACAATAAAGCACATAAATAGCCATCTATTCTCATAAAACCATAAAATATCAATAATAAAAATATGAGAAAATATATGATAAATTTGCCCTTATCAATACATAAAAAAAAATTAATCAACTGAAGAACGTGTACCCAAAAACACAGAGAGCGAAATACTCAAACACATACCATAGCCACAATAATGAGATTAAAATAAGAAGGTTTAGAAAAAAGAGAAAGGTTTTACTTGTAAATGTAGGAAAACTTTAAGCTTAAATTTTTTAAGTCGATTTCACACAGATGAAACCAAAAATTCTATAGAATAGATGCTTTTTTTTTTAACTAAAAAACTAAAAAACTATCTCTATAAAGTTTCTAACAATAATAAAAGTTGCAAAGAAGTTGGTTGCCTTAATATATATAGCCTCTGCCCAATAAGATCTTGGTTGTTTAGAAGATCTAAGGGTTGAAAACAACTCACATTAGATATGTCTTTTTGTTTATAAGACATCTCGTTTTCAGTAGAGATCTTCCCCAAAACATTGAGCTTACCTCATGTCAGTTCAATCTTCTTATTCATTATACGCTTCCTTTTTTGTTCGTCCGAGTCCAACTTCAACTTGAAAGAAAAGAATTCATTGGAAAATCATTAAAAGGATTGGATAGAGAGAGCAATGCCACCTGGCTGACAAACATGTAACAGTTGATAGTTAAAAGCACACATTAGAGCAATGTGTGCTTTTGAAGTGTCACCTTCACTAAATGCTGACACCATTTCAAAAATTCAATTTTGCGATTGGCAAACCTTCTCTTTTCAGAGTGCATAACATTTCAAAATAATTCTAGAGGCTAGCTTACATGTTGTAAGGGCTCTTGGATATCTTAATAGTCTAACCATCATCGAAAGAGGGCAATTCATCGTCTAACCCAAGAACTCCTCAATAGTCAATCATGATTGGAGGCAGAAGGTCTTTTATCCTAGTTTCGAGTAAAGCAAGCTAAGAACCTTCACAATAAAGAAGATCTTTTAAAGAGAACATTCTTGGTAAGATGTAATAGGCTCTATAGAGCAACATTATGCTAAGAAGCATATCACTAGGGCTCAAAAATCGTAAACACACAATGTTTAAAGAATTCAAAGAAAAGTAGTATTATATCCACATTCCCCAAAGATACGAACACATAACGTAACTAATGTCACCATACCTTGATTTTTTAACCCTACTTTAGTAAAGATGGGGAAGACAACTAACTTGCCCAAAATAAAACTATAAAAAGGTTTTAAGAAGTTGTGGGTAGGGTAAAAGAGAACTTCAAATGAGGAAAGAAGAAAAAAGCAAAAAAAAAAAAAAAAACAAAAGGAAAGTGGGAAATTTTTTTATAAAGCCTTTTCTTTTAGACACATTTTCTTTTTACAAAGACACCTACTAACTTAAGCACCAAAGGATTTTTATTAAAATCATCACCAATGCAGTTGTCATAAAATTTTGTGACTGTATAAGACCTTAGTATGTATAGGAGGCGTCTTGGAAAGAAGTTAAGCATGAGAATCGCCGTATCTTGAAAATACAACTATTGACTAGAGTCTATCCCAATAAATGAGAATTAGGGCAAATATACTTTATTAATTTTATTCTTGAAATTGTAATTATAACCCAAATTCAATTCATTTTAATAGGTGGGAGTAACAACACGAGTAATATTATATGATTTTACCCCTATAAAATCTTTGAAGAATAAATAGCATTTATTTATATTTTAGCCTTTTAGAATAAATATTTAAGATTTTAGTCTTTGTTATTTTTTAACTTTAACATTTTAACCCTTTATAAATTTCATTACTCTACTTCTACCCCTAGTATTACTTATTAACACATATTATAAAATTATCATATAAAATAAAAAGAGAATAATAATTATTTATATTAAAGACATAGTGGGTTTTTTAAATTTAATTCTTTTACTTTAAAATTATGACTTAAATTTTTATCTATTAATCTTATAAATTTTAATGGTATAGAGTTAAAAATATTAAAATGGCTATTAGACTTTAAATATACACTATTATATTGTATGACAATCAATAGACATAAATTTAAATCATAATTTTAAATAAAAAGTTTAAATTAAGAAAATTCAACCTAAATATATATGTAAAGTAATTCATTAGTCAATATCACATCATTTAAAATATCAAAGTTGTCTTTATATATTTTGTGGGTATATGTCAAGACGTAACACAATTTAAAAAACGTAACATGATTAAAAGATGTAACTTAATTCAATAGTTACACTCCAATGATGCAATCTTTAAAAAGAAGGATTGGTTTGAGTCGACAAGATAAAAAATTGGATGTGTTGACTCGAAAAATTAACTTTTTCGGCCAATGAATTTTAATTTTATATTTTAGAAAATGAAATTTTACCTCCACTAATGAGCTATGTTGAGATGGACCTAACTCTATAGTCCCGGTGCTCTTATAATAAAAACAAGATAAAGTTAGGTCTCATCGATGATTGTTCTAATAAGGCCCTTTCGATGCTTAAGTCAATACTTGTAGTATGTTGATTGAAGGGAAATGGGGTTAAAAAGTGGAAGTGTGAAATTTTTTATTATCTTTGATTGTTATAGCTTTACTATTTTATAATTGATTCTCACTGTTACATCCAAGAAATGTGGATGAAAAACGTAGCCTTTTTCTTTGTCATGGTTGATGGTGATCTCAGATTTCATTGCATTAAAATTGATTATGAGATTCTCAAGTTTTTCTTATTAAGTGATGATTGACAAGGATCCTTTGAACCATGGGATCTTACCTTTAATGCATATCTCTAAGCTCCTTGAGGTCTACTATTCTTAGAAAGTCATAGTTAACCTTCTTGAGTTAGCACGTAGATACCGAGAAGGTTCCCGTTCACTTTTTAGGCACAATTAAGTGGGCCTTTGGCTCTTAGTCCTTTTGGGGTAGGCTTGGTCCAATCTTGGGCCTTAACTCATCCTCGTGGTTTAATTATAGGTGTCAAGGCCTTTGTCTTACCTTGAGGAACGAGCAGATAGGTTAAGGAATAAGCAAATGGGCCATTAGTCCTCAGCCCACCTGGGGTGGATTTGGGTTAGACCTGCTCCTTAGATTTAGGCCAACTTTCCTAAGGGGGAACAAGGGTATCTAAATTTTTAGTTTTGACTTGTTAAAATTAAAAACTCTATTTCTTTGCCCAATTTTTTTACATATTTAATCACCTTTAAACAAGAATTGCTTGGGTATTTGTATTGTGGCCCCTTGTTGTTCAACTCTTAAAGCCTTTGTTTGATTGGCTTTACCCCGAAGAGGTTCAATTCACAAGAGAGAATCTTTCCATTAAATGTAAGTGTCTCATCGGGAATTGTGTACCTATTATCCCTCATTTTCCTTGCCTTTAAAATGTTTGAAACAAAAAACTATTAGAGATGTGTCCTAAACCCAAGCTTATAGTTTGAATTATATGGTCATTGGCTTTCTAACTATCATGTCAATTAATTGAAAGGATATTTTTAAGCGCGTTTCGTTCTGGTCCATTCGTTCAAATTAACAATTGAGATTTCTTCTTAGCTTGGATTATAAATATGCCGTTTAGGATTTTTTTTCAACATTTGTGCTTGCTTAAACTCTATTTCACTGAAAGATATAGATTAAGGCTTTTGGATTCTTGTTGCTCTATTAATTCGCATATTGTTTTGGTGATTTCTTTTAGTCACGGTGAGTTATTCTTCTCCTTTTGTATTTTATTAGTTTGTTTTATGTTTCTTGCATTGTTGAAATCCCTATAGTAGATTATAAGGTTTATGGAATTTCATGGTTATTGGGTTGATTGTTTTGGAACAAATTTGTAATCGTGTTTTGAATTTGGTTTGGACTGTATGCCTTTTCTCTTTTTACCCATAGAGTAAATTGCCTATTTTCTTAATGACTTATTATAGAGAGAGCCATTTAGACTTTAGGTCATTAATGAGTAAAGCAAGGTAGGAAATTAAAGAGACTCATTTTATTAAAAGGAGTTGTAAAGTTAGGGAAATCCAAGATCTTATGAGTGAGGCCTCTTCTTTAAGGGGTGTGGAAATTTCCAAGGCTGCTCTCACTACTAGGGGACCTAATGAGACAAAAAATGAGACTGTGTTAAGGGATAAGATAGTCTTGAACTAGAAAATGTAGGAGAGGAAGGGAAAGGATCACTTGATAATTCTTTTCCTGAACGCGAGGAGCTCGAGTACGAGTTAAAACTTAGATACTAAAGGTCCCCATGATTGAAGAAGATTTAAGGCATCTAAAGCTTTGATATAATATTTTTACCTCAATAACCCTATGTTTTCCTCATCTTGATGACTTCCCAAGCCCCTTAAATAAGGTAAAGTAGATTTGCATATCGAGTATTTTTAGCTCAGGCTTAGACTTCCTACATAATCCTATTTTGTGAGGATGTTAGCTTGCCTAGGGATCGCTCATTCCTAATTATGTCTAAATTCTTGGTGAGAGTTATCAGGCTTTTTATCTTATGAGTGAGGGCAGGACAATTCGAGCCCTCTTTTCAGGAGCTGCGATATTTGTACTAATTTATACATAATGAAGTTAAGAATAAATGTTTATACTATTTTACAAGCCAAAGGGCTTCTGCTATTTCCAAAATATACCCTCCACTTGGAAAAGGGTAGAAGGAGTTTTGGTTTTTTGGTGGTGGGGAATGGGGTCAGGAAGTTCTCTAATCCCAAGAGGGATCTTGGTTCGTCTCAACTTGGTTTTCCTTAAATATAGGTCATTCCTTTTTATTGTTCCCTTGAGCTCTTTCATGTCGTTTCTTTTATTTATGTTATAATACTTTCCTTATTTCTCTTATAGGTACTTAGGCTATTAGGCCAAAAATCTCAAAAACACAAAGGACTTAAGTTGACGTGACCCTAGTCCACTCTGACAACTATAGGGGTTACCGACTAAGGGGAGTTTAAGAGATATAAATCTCATCTCAGAGCTATCTCGTTCTATTCCAAGGAGAAGAAGTAAGCTTGTTAGGTCTTGTACTTATTTGGCATAGGTGTTTTATTCTAAATCACGTCCCCTCTTCTCTTTAATTTTTTTCACATAAATGTAAGGCTGAGGGGTGATCTTAAAAGAAAGAGGGCTCATCAGGAATGTGCGAGTTCAAAGTTGAGAGCGAGGCTTAAAGGTTTGGATGCTCAGAGGGTATTTGAACTTTCATTCGGCTCAGACGCTTTACTTGGGTTGGGAGCTTCATTTGGCTTAAGAGCTCCTCTAGGTTCGATAAGGTAGGGGTCATGGAAACTTAAGAGGAGACACGCCTCTTGGAAGGATGTCTCAGGATTATTCAAGAGTTACAGCCCCGAGGCCAATCGCTAAGGCCAAGACAAGCAAAGAGGAGAACAACCCCCTTGGATACCTGTGTAGCCTCCCCTTATAGCTTTTCCTCAAGCTCGAGGGCCTCCCCTAGACTTTCCCTAAATATTTAGGGCTTTAAGTGTTGGTGTTGTGTGCCTGTGCGTTGTTCTACGAGTGAATGTGTACATTTTAAACAATTTAAATATTGCATATCTCACATGCAACACAGCAAAAATATAATACACAATACTATCTCATTACATTAATGAGATTAAGAGACTCACTATTGAAGCATACTTTTAAACAAATCTAGTTGGGGATGTGGTGGGTTTCCTTAAGTTAGACTAATACCCTTGCTTTCAGAATATTCAAAGCAACTTTTTACTTCAAATATATTATTGTCTCTCAGATTTAAGGTTAACTCTCAAGCTTTCAAAAGAAACTAAAGCAATTCACTCTTAAAATTCTCTCTCGCTTGGATAACAATTTATATAGGCAACAATTACCTTTGTTTTAGCCAATTGAAGAAGACTTGATTGCCATCTGGAATAGCATAACAAGGCAAGTAAAATGTCTAGCAACTGCTTAATTAATATGCTGAATAATGAGCTACTTTCGTGGCCATTTTAGGGAAGCAATTGGTGGCTTGATTTCACAAATCATTGCCAGTAGTTGCTTGATCAAAGATTGAATCAAATTCAATTTCATTGAAACAATTGCCTTTGAACAATTCCATGTTATGGTTTGCTTTTCATTTGTTTTAAATTGGTGGCAAGATATGTTAAATATGCTACAACGTAATTGATAAGGATTGAATCAAATCCAATCTTATTCTATTGCCACTTAATTCAGTCAATTACTATGAAACAAGATTCCATTGCATTTGATATATCTAATCATAAATCAACACATGACAATGTGTTGATTAATCAAATAAACTAATTCATTTGATAATATATATATATGTATGGTTGAATAGAAAATTAATAAAATAACAATTATTTTATTCTTTGATAGTTTTATATATCATTGTCTAATTTAATACTTATACAAATTATTGTCACAATTTGAGACATACATTAGGTAGATTAAAATGTCAAGTTTCACTTAGCTATTTCTCGATAGATCTTAAAATAAATAAATGGGTGAATAATTTAATTTAAATAAAATAATAATTATTTTATTTAAATGGTAGTTATATCTATCCATGCTCAATTTAGTACACATACAAATTATTGGCACAATTTGAAGCATACACTAGGTAGATTAAAATGTCAAGTCTCACTTAGCATAATTTTAAGTTTAACACTTAAATATTAACTACTTTCTGAGAGATCATGAAATAAATATATGGGCAAATAATTTAATTTAAATAAAATAATAATTATTTTATTTAAATGATAGCTATATCTACTCATGCTTAATTTAGTACCCATACAAATCATTAGCACAATTTGAGACATACACTAAATAGATAAAAGTGTCAAGTCTCACTTGGCACAATTTTAACTTTAACACTTAAACCTTAACTACTCCTCGATAGACCCTAAAATAAATAAATATTTTCTAAAACCTTTTCGGATCGAACAATTCGATCTAGTGCGTTACCCACGTGCTCAATGAGTATACTTTATATAGTGAAACTCCTAGGTTCACACTTATTTTGTCTCATAGAATATTTCCATGAGTTCATAACCGATGCCCTCTACACACACGTTATGGATAATACAAAATGACGAGTTAAACCATAAGAGTTAAGGTTAATCCATATTCGCACAATCCTTCCGTTATATATATTCTGGAAGAGCGGAGACATAAATCAACGTCGTCAAGTCCCCTAAAGCTTAACTATAAAGTTATCTCATTGATTCGTATTCTGATAAACAATATTCATAAACTTTTTTTGCAATATTATTCATACTACGAGAAACTCTTTTCCAAGTTTATTGTTTATGGTCATAAGACTTTTTGAAATACAATCTTAGAGCATGTGGATATTTAACTCACCCACATGAGTTGATAGATCCCATATCAATACTCACCGAACTCCATGAGCATCGAACCATCTACAGTAACACCCAGCGGTCAGACCATGAAAGGTCTCTGACATGTGTAGAACCTAAGTATAGTGGATTACTCACAACCCTATCGCAGTGTTCAAGTCTAAGGATCACGAATACTACTCAACTCGAGAAGACTCTCCATTAACCAATTTGTGGGATATCTATTGAAGGTTTTCATTAAGTCTTGTTTAGTATCCATTTCTTAATGAATACATCTATATCTATATGAGCTTCAACTAAGCTCATGGTTTGTTAAAATTAACCATCTAAACAATTCAGATATAGATATACACTAATCTATATTAATCAATTCTACTCGATAGACCTTGCATCTGTGAAACTAGATCAAAAACTTATAAATCGAGAATAAACTTACACAATGATATTTTCTAACAACGCTTGTAATTTTTTTGCAACTATGTCATTGTTAGTATATTTGCAGATCTTTATTTTATTTCAGATAAGGTTTTAATTCTTTAGACCTAATCTAAACTTCTTCATATCAATATAATGTCTGAAATGTTATAAGTATTTTACCTTATTTTGTACCCAGCTTTTATATTTTTCTCCAAATCATAAATATTTGACTATTTAATTGTGTTTTTTTGATCATAAATAGATTTACGATGGAAAATATGATGTATAGGAAGAAACGGAAGGCAAATTGGACTTAAAACGAAGAAGTTACGCTTAAAATACAAAAGGGGTACCAGGGTTGGGCGCCGCAGTGCCCAGCGACTGAACGCCGCGGTACCCAGGTCAGTAGCTGAGCGCCGCGGCGCCCGTGCAACATATAAGAACCCTCCTCAACTCTCATATTTCAACTTTAATTCAAATCCCTCTGCCTTTAGGGTTTCTCATATCAATAAAAATACTTTTTTGAGGTCAAATACACAAATTTTGGAGAGGTAAAAATGGAGAGAAAGAATTCACAACATAAAATCAAAGATTAAAGCCAACAAATCAAGATTTAAGATCAAGATTCAAGCTTTAAGTCAAGATTGAGAGAGAAGCAATCCAAGACATCTTCTTGATTAGTTTTTCTTCTCTTTTCTTATTATTATGTTCTTGTTCTTGCTGTTCTTCATAGGTTGGTTTGATACTTTTGATTTTGTGATGAACTAAACTTGTTATTCTAGAGTTAACTATGTGAACCTAGTATGTAGTTGAATTTCATTGATTCTTAGTTTATGAACTTAATTATTATAATTGATTCACTATATCTTGTGTTTATTACTTTTATTATATCTGGCCAATATTATGAATGATTATGGAACTATGATGAACTCGACAGAGGGATTCATGTGTTTAGCCTAAGATAGTTTGATGCATGATCATAGAGTAACAACTATGATTTCCATCTAGGATAGACATATACTTAGGTGGCATGTTTGGTATAATTTATACTTGATTATAATGAGTTACATTATAATTTGATTACCATAGATATATAGGTGATTGTTAGAATGTGTAATATAGTCACTTGACCATCGATATAGGCTTGTGATGAGATTAGTGTCTAAACCAATCAATTAGTATTAAGGGATTAACTAAGTGGTTAATGAGTCTAATAAAATATTAGGGGACGAGTCAAAACCCTAGATTATCTTTATTTGTGAATTGTATCCTTTGTTTTTGTTTAGTTTAATTGATAGAATTAGATTAGTTAATTAATTTTCAAATTGTGATTTTCTGAATAAAATTTAAGTAGGTTCAATTTTAGTACTTGATTTATAGAATTAGATCGCATAGTCCATGTGGGATCGATATCTGGACTTAAAATCCTATATTACTTGATACGATAATGTGTACTTGCGCTTAGCTAATATAGCACCTAATCACTTATAAAAATAATTAGCTATTCAATGAAATATTTATTTATTGCATAAATATGAAATTATAATATTCATACAAAATTGATATGGCACTTGAGCACAAATCCCAATATCAAGTTTCCAATCTCTTTCTCAAGGTAAAGTGCATCAACTAGTGTTTAAGACACCTACTAGTGTTTAAGACACCTCTAGCTATTACGCCTGTAGATTGATAGATGTAATTATACATATTATTTAAACATTCGTAGGCTTAGCATTTGTTCATTTTTAGACAAATATTTAACTTTTTATGTACTTTATTGTTATTTTATAAGTTTGAGTTTATCAGAGTAAACCAGGATGAAAATCTAAAAAAAAGGCAAAATAGTTATAAAAAAGGATAAAAAATCGCAATGTCGTAGCTCTAGAATTGAAACTGTAGCATAGAAAAGGAAGAGAAAGAGAGCATTAGGCAAAAAGTGAGCACTGTGGCCCCATGAGTCAACGTTGCAACACAGAAATAACATAAAAGGCCCAAAGTTAGAATGTGAGCACCATAGTGCTCTAGATTAGCGCCATGACAGTGAAAGCAAAATCGAGCCAGCTCTGGAAAGCCAAAGCCATGATGCTGACACTGGGTGTTGAGTTTGGAAATGTGAGTTAGACTTATATTCGAAGTTTTTCCCAAATTGAAAAACGAAAGCCTATAAATTAATAAAAGAAAAAAAAGTCTATTTCAAAGATGAAAGAAGAGAGATCAATAATGAGGGCAGATTTTGGATAGTTTAGAGAGGAAAAATATTAAAAAGATTCAAGAAGAAGAGGAGATTAAAGATTAAACGGCTAAAGTGACAATTTATTTCTTCTCTTTTAATCTTTTCTTAATTTTATAATATATTCATGATATTGAACCTGATATATTGTGGATCTCTTAATTTCATCATGAACTAAACTTCTTTTCTTAGATTTCAGTTGGATCTCTCTATATGTAAGTTGAATTATATTTACCTCTTGATTTATATTATTCAATAATTAAATTATTTTTGCTATCTTGTGTTTAATAATTTTTAGATACTTAATCACCATCTAAATTGATTAGTTAACCTTTATAAAATTAAAAAAGAAAATTTAAGTTTTGCCGTAGATAAAATAATATATGATAATTTATTATTATGATTAAGAAAAGAATATACTTACATATCATATAAAACCATTAAAGAGAAGTTAGGCTTAATGAATCCCTTTTTAATTTAATTTACATAGAAATAATATAAATTAATAAAAATAAATATTTTTACTTGACCATCGAACGAGGATTGTAGGTAATTTTGGAGTTCTGGTTGGTAATTCTAGTTAAATAATTGATTCAAAGAAGGAAATTAATAATTTAGACAAAATATAAAGTGAAAACTAAAACCCTAAGTGAATATTTATCGATGAATTTATAAATTCTATTGTTTCGACTCTTGTTATCTTTTATTTTTTCTAAATTTTTATTCTTACTTTTATTAATTCTGCACCTTTTAATTGGTCATTTAATAAATTAAAAACTAACATAAATTAGTACTTAATAAATTATAATAATAAGTCCTCATAAAAATAATACTTTTTTATTATTATATTATTTATTTATAATACATGCACTTAGTGTTTTCAAATCACACAAACACAGATTTCATTTCTAGTAATCATTCTTGAGTACTTGATTTCTTTGCTTTAGCAAGGGAAGTGGTAAATAGATGCTGCTTGGGGCCAACGGATGGTGGATTGGGATCTAATTACTGCAGTTCATCTTGCTGTCCGTAGTGTGATGGACGTAAGTTCCGTTGATCCTCATACCACTATTTTTCGTTGTTTGGAATTCTAATTCCTTTTTCTCATCCTCCCCCTACCTTTCTTTAGGCTGCTTACACCGTCGTTCATTGTCCAACAGACGTTGTTGGGAGGCTGCTGAATGTTCAGCAGCTTGAGGAGAATTTGGATAAGGCAAAGTAGGAGGCCCACCAGGTTTAGGATGGGGCCAAGGACTTGGAGGCTCGGGTCGAGTGTCGAAACAAAAAGAGTTGATGTGGAAAGCAAGGTTATTGAGTTGGAGAGGTAAAAATCTCTATTGGAACAAGAGACCTCGGCATCTGTAGCAGCCATTAGCCCGTTAGGCCCAACTCCTCTTCATGGTTTAATCGTAGGCGTCGAGATCCTTGTCTTTTACCCCAAGGTACGAGTAGGTAGGCCATCAGTCCCCAATCCATCTAGGGTGAATCTAGGTTGGACCTGCTCCTTACTTTGGGCCAGCTTTCCCATGGGGAACAAGACTTTTTCACATAAAAACAAAGTGAATCAATGTTTCCTTTTACGGTTTTACCTTCATTATTCAATCAGCTTCCGAAACCAAAAACCTTTGTCTACGAAACTTACAATATTCACATGCAAAATAGGATTCTTGGGGCATGGGCCCCTAGCGTGCTTAAAACGTCGCCGTCTTTGTCCTCGATATTATGCATGTCTAAGAATATTGATTACATATGCAATGCAAGCTTATACTATTTTTGTTGCACTCCCATGCATATTTATTGCATCGTATCTCTTTTGTAGGCTCTATAAATTGGACGTTACAATTGTTTCTATTTTCTACGGAGCTACGAAGCTAGCACATGGTTTTGGTTATGGGATTACATTCATTGATTGATTCATTTAATTTTGTACTTGCTCTTTCTTTTTTTCTTAAAAAAGAAATCAATATATATACAAAATAATGTGTTATCCTTGCTAGTTAATTATGTAGTTCAAATTTATGATTAGGATTTTATGTCGAGTAGTTGGTTGCATTTTGATTTTGATAGATTCCATGACATTTAAAATGGATTGGTTGGTAAACCATTATCTAGCATTTTAGGAATTAGAAGCTAACTAAATACTCTTCGTTGTAATCTGTTTTTTCTAAGACAGCTTCGTTGTAATTAATCTTTAAAGGATAGTCTTGTTAATTTGACTTCTCGTAGTCGATACAAGAGATTAAGAAGATTAAATATCTTTTGCACCAATTTTAGAGGGCAATTTATTTTATTTGTATTTATGTATAAAGTAAGAGTGAGATGAGGTGTATAAAAACAAAGGGAAAAAAAATAGATTGAAACCAAAAAAAATGTTTATGGAAAAAGACATCTAATCTTAATATTTTAAAAAATAAATATACAAATCTCAATAATTTTAAAATTTTATTGACACTTTTATCAGATAACGATTTTTGTTTATTATAACATAAAAAAAAGATACTTAAACCTCTAAAGTTAAAAAAAAAAAGGACATGCAAACCTATTTTTATCATTAAAATAATGAAAATTATTATCTAACAAGAAAATCATGTTTTACCATTAAAATAACGAAACTGTTAAGGTATACATGTTTATTTTCTAAAATGTTGAGGATTCAGATGTTATTCTTTCAAATGTTTAATAGGTAATATGAATACAATGATAAAGGGTACAAACCGATTTTAAATTTATAAAATAGGGATATAAAATTAAAATAAAAATAGTATTTAATGTTTAACTCATTGATTAGTGGAATATATCATTAAGTTCATGATAATGTAAAAATTAATAAATATGTAGTGTATGGTAATTATTGGCTGGTGTAACATTATTTGACACAAAATTTGTCTTCAATTTTTATAAATTTAAATTATTATTATTATATAGAAAAAACATAAATTATTATATGAGAACATTTTAACCGAAAGTTGAGTAGCAAAGCAAACTAATTAACCAAAACCTTGAGAGTTCTAATGCATATGCTAATTTCCCGCTTGAAAGTAGCACCATATTACTTTAGGGTAGATATCACTTGCTTTACATACGTATAATGTAAATTATTAAACACAGTTGCACTCTAATTGCCACAAACTTCCTCATAAGCTTTCTTAAAATTGTCAAAATTTATCAAAAACATTCTTTAATACATATTTTGGGAATCCCCTTTTCAGGAATAGAGGTGCTGCTTCGAAAATAAAATGAATAAATAAATAATGGGAATGCATTTGCTCTTTACTTTAGTTTTTAGCTTCTCGTTGTCTTTTTTTTTTCTTGTTCTTTTTAATCTGATATTAATTTCTGGGTGGTTGTAAATTTGCATTAAAAAGCAATATTCCTTTATTTTTACTTAATGGCAAAACATAGAGTGAGAGAGAGAGAGAGAGAGTATGACCAAGTTTCCATTTTTGTATATCTTTTAATAAATGATGATTAAATAATTAAGCAAACATCACTTTTAGGTCCAATTGTTTTTATTTTTAACGACAATAATTATAATGTTGTAAAAAAAATTAATTTTTTATATTAACAAATTTTGAATTTATTTATTAGTGAGAATTAATATTTGAGTCTCGTCTTGGTTGGACTTATTTGGGAAAGTCTGGGTCTTCTATTTCTCATTGGCTACGACAAAACCTGCAAAATACAAGCAAAATTATCGTGATGGTTTCGCCAGTGTAAATTTTAGAAAAGATTCTCCGATACTTAAGTCAAAAAGGGTCTTTATAGTGAGAGATTGGTAAAAGAGTTTTGGCTAAAAATACTGAAGAATAAAGGAAGAAGACCCATTTTCTCTCTGTGTTTAGTTCTTTCATCTTTTGGGCATAATCCTTTGCTTTTGTGTCTCTATCTATTTTTTATAATATTGATCTTTAAAAGACTTTTTGGATATCCTCCTCCTGCTATGTTTCTGTCACATGCCAAATATCCTTCTGCTGATTTTCTTCTGACATGCTTATGCTGCACACCACGTACCTTTCTGATATACGTTAAGCATTTTCTTAGCATATTATTTATACCTATCTTCGTCGGTGGATTTCGTTAAATGTGATGCTAAGTTCGATTTGCTTGGGTCAGTTTTTTGGTAGTCTCTCAATGTTTGGATTGACCATGGTTCGAGGTCTTCTCAAGCTAGTCTTCTAGTGACATCATTGGCTGTATCTGTTTGGCAGATAGTTGATCTGGTGTCTGTTTTGGCCCGATTTCTTCATTGATCACACAAACGCTGAGATGAGCCGATCTGGTTGATATGTAAAGTGCACTTTTATCTGTATCCCAGCCTGTCATGTCGAGCAAGTGTTTCAAATTGCCAATCAGGTTATTTGAATCCGAGCAGGTTCTCTATTGTCTAGCCCTGCCCGATGTCACATACTGATTTCTCGAACTTGCACGGCCTTAGACACTCTTCAAGCGCTAAGCAGCCTACAAGACCCAATTAACCAAAGAAAGAGATGAAGAAGAAGCACACCAAGTGTTTGAGAGAATGCTCTCGTATTTTATTATTAAAGAGAGAATTACAAAACTATAGAATTACAATGCTTGAGTATTTTTACAATTTGGAGGATGTTTTCTCAAATGAAAGCTCCACTTATTTATAGCTAAAGCTATTTACAATGGACGGCTAGGATTTACTCTAATCCAATGGTCCACATCTAAAGTGGAGAATATTCAAATGAATATTTCAAAGATGCTACCTACCACAAGGAATATGCCTCTTCTAGAATAATTCCCCATCTACCACTCACCTACCATACACATATGGCATTAACCCAAATCAATTGGGCCTTCTAGAAGCTTTAGCCTATTTAACACACAATGGGCTAAATACCCTCTTGGTGGTCTTATCATGCGCCAAATGTTTGAGTAATTGCTTGAGAATATTTAGGGCGTGACACCGAGCTTGGCCCGATGGCTATTACCATGGGCTTATCTTCGAAGTAGGCTATCCTGCAAGGAGTGATAAGCTCTAAAGAGGGCTATCCCACAAGAAAATATCTCGCTGGACCCTCAGTAGTTGACTTTTTTTTGGCCTGGAGTTCTTAGGCCCAAAGGTGATTTTCTAGGGGAATAGGGGTCCGCTAATTTCTAGTTTTGATTGATTTAAAACTGAAAACTCTATTCTATCCTGAGCAATTCAGGTAGTCCTTCTAATCTCTGTTTGCTCTCTTCACTTCTTTTTTCAGTCGGTTTCTCCTCTGTTCGAAGTAGTCCGAACTGGTTTTTGGACGGTGTTATGCTGTTCATAAGTGTTCGGCTATCTTTTGAGTTTAAGGATGTTAGAACTGGTCGGCTCAGTGGAATGATGTTATGGCTACTTAGCAGGTTACTGTCACGTAATGGCAATTTCTCCCAAATTTTCTTCAAGTAATAATGATGAGTCTTCTCAAGTGTCATCCTTGATCCGTGTTACCAATCACTAATCTATTTTTGATCGCGTGGCTAAGAGTAGCAAAGACCCAAGAGAAGTATTTTTTCTACCTTCTGAGTGGTGTTTAATTGGTTGAGATGATCTTGGTCGTTGATCTACTGGATCTGATGGTCTGAGTCACTGTTCTTCGAAGAGACGCGCATTTAATTGCATCTAAAAACTCGAGGCGTCACGCTTCCTTATCCCAATAGGTGTCTCTTCGGTCTCTTGTTGATCCTGTTTGTCCATTTGATTTGGACTACCTTGATTGCTCAACTGTTGTCTATAAATAGTTTAGCTTCTTTTTTATTTACCTCTTTATTCTGTATTTTTCTTTATTGCTCCTACACAGTCCCTCTGGTGTGAAGGCTTCTTCTCTGTCTGGTGGTTCGTGGCTGCTGCTTGTGGATTCTTTTAATTTTTACACATCCTTCTGGTGAGTTCTTCTTCTTTTATCTTCTTTTTTCTCTGTAGTGTTATTTTCTTTGGTATTTTTATGTCCGTAGTGTGGGTTTCTGTTGCTTGATCTTGCTTCTATTTTCTTGGTAGCTTTGTAGATTTTAGGCCATTTTTTGAATTTCTGATACTGTTTTCTTGCTTTAGTTACTTCTGTATCTTATTTGATGTTTATTTCTTGCTTTTCCTTGTTTGCTATTTTTTGGGTGTAGTTGATTATTTTTTTCCTTGCCCTGTAGTGGCAGTAGCATTTAGGAAATATTTATGTGTTTTGATAGTGTTTAGAGACAACTTAGGTTTTCTAGCCGTAAATATGGCGAAGAAGGAGGAGAATGAGGAAATGCCCCCAGAGGTCTCACTGGTCAGGAGGAGTGGTAGAGCCAGAAGCAATGGAGAGGCGTCCACCTTAGCAGATGACGTGCCCTATTCTTCAGGAGTGATAATTACTGAAACCAATCCGATCTTTAGCATTAGGAAGAGAGAGAGTAATGACCTAGAAAACCCTGAGGAAGCTAGTGGTGTAGAAGTTGTAGGGTTTGAGCTGAACAGCAGATACCATATGTCTTGCTTGAATGAGGTGGACCTGAGTCACATTAGGCATTCCTACAATATCCCGGAGTCAGTCACCCTTTGGTTGCCTACCGAGGAGGATTACCCGAGTAGCCCTATCAATGGTGAGGTCATCATCCACGTGGAGTTCTTGAGGCTGGGCCTCAGGCTTCCTATGTAGCACTACTTCGATAAGATGCTAGCTCACTTGAGAGTAGCCCATTCTCAATTAGGTCTCAATTCTTGGAGAGTCTTAACTGGTCTGTATGTTTTGGGACAAGAGTAGGGTAGTCCCCTCCTCATTTTCAGGAGTTATTCTATCTGTACTATTTATGGAGCAATGCCCAAAGTCAAAGGTGTTTCTATTATCTCTCATTCTATGGCCTCAAAAACCCAGTCCCCGGTCGTCCCACCTTTGTGAAAGACTAGAAGGGGGAGTAGTTTTTTACTGGGGGAGAGTGAGTCATCCCTACAAACTTTTCTTTGGATACAGGTCCTTATTTTTTTTTGCACTTCATTCTTTTTGTTGCCCTGTACTATTCTACTGACACGTATGATTTTCTTGCAGTGACCTGGGCTCTTAACGTCAAAGTATCCCAATAAAGACTTGATCGGATAGCTGTTGCACTCCAGCACATTTGCTTTATTCAAGAGCTGTTGTCATCGGCCAGCCTCGTAGAATTAGGCTTTGTACCTTTCGTACCGCTTTAGCCCCGTGTTCAAAGTAAGTTTTCTTATTTTCCTTTGCCTTTGACCAGTCTTCTTTTATTTCTTCTGAAGCTCATATTGCATGCACTGTGCAAGGATGTTTGAATATGATGGTGGTGAAAGGAGAAAATGGAGCTGGACTAAAGGCTCATTTACTTCAAGCAGTTAGGGTTCCTTAAACCCAACCAATGTTATGGGAATTCTATTCAACTCTGGCTCGGGAGAAAGTCGAGCGAGTGAGCTATCCTGCGAGAGGAGGTCATTCAGCAATGCTATTAGTAGGCGGGCCTTGAAGAACGAACTGTAGTAGGTCTAACTGTCCGGGATGGGGGACAGGTTCAGAGTAGCTCTCCAGGGAGAGGGCGAGCTTCTATCGAGACTCCCCCTTGAGCACAAGACCTTATTACTCCCCAAGCTCAAGGCAGGGTGGCAGGGTTTACTAGCTTGGCCCTCAACATAAATAACTTCAACTGGCTGAGTTATAGGGGCGCTTAGCTCCAAAAGGCGGAAGAGGCCATCAGTCAGTGAAGGTTCTCCCCTTCTCGTGTCCCCTTCAGTACTCGTCCCATAAGCAATGGGGGACCTGGGCTTCTTGTTCCCCGTGATGTGGGAGATGGAGAGGTATTTAACCTTAACCTAGGTGGGTCAGGTATCTTCTCTAGACCCCATCACGGGGTTTAATACTGCTATCGGGTCTGTTCTGAATGTACGTATTTTGTTTCTTGTTCTATTATATTTTGTTCTGTTCACTTATTTTCTTGTTCATCCATTCTGACTTTTTTTTTATTTCGTGCAGTTCATCTATCTTCTCTCTTAGTTTTAGGCCGAGATATTTGACACGGAAGCTCGAGCCCAAAAGGCTGAGGATGATCTTGCTTAGTTCAGAGCTAGGACCTAGAGGGCAAAGAGAATTGCCTAACAATAATAGAGAATAACAGATGAGGCAGGCTCCAAGTTAAAAGAGATGATGACCATTCGTGCCAAGGCAAAAAGCAAGTTGTCAGAGCTTGAGTACCAAAAAAGACTGGTCGAGCAAAAGATGACCAACTCTCTGGCCGTGGTGAAGAGCTATATTGTTGAGCTGACACGCTAAAATAAAGAACTTGACACACAGCTCGTGGTGGCTTTATGAAGAGGGAGCTGATCGAGCAGAATAGGAATTCTTTGGTAGCTCAACTTGAGTAGTAGAAAAATTACTGGTCTATTGGTCATGATGAAGGCTTCTGCCAAGGAGCGATGGAGGGGTTCTTAAGGTCGATCGCCCTTTTCGAGGAGGATTACCCAGAAATTGACCTCTAGTGGTTGTAGAGCCTAGCCACTGGAGGCTCATACCATGAAAAAGAGACCTTTGGAGCTCGAGATGTCGAAAAAAAAACAATGCCTTCTAGTATTGGTGCTGACGTTGATGATGCAGATCCTGCCAATGTAACTATTGCTATTGGTGGTGTTATAGTTGTAGGCACTAGTGAGGCCACTCCTCCTGCTGATTAGGGTCAAACTACTTCTGTTGCTGCCGTTCAGCCTATTGGGCCAGCTGAAGCTCCCGCCCATCGTTTTGCCCTAGCCAATCCTCCGATTAATTCTAACCCCGAGGCAGTTTCTATTTTGGATTTGAAGGTGTTCGACGCGGCTCCAGTAACATGATCTATCGCCTTTTCTTCCACCTACTCATCCTTTTCCTCCACTTTCTCATTTTTTCTTTTTGTAACACTTGGAATTCTTGTAATATTTGAAAATTGTGTAATATCTTTCGCCAATGAATGCAAGTATTTTTTATTCTTTCAGTTCTTGTGCTGATCTGTTCTTATAACTATTTGCAGTGAATCATTATAATATAACTAGACTACTTATAATATTGAACTTGCAATCAGATATGTTAGTATAACTGAACAGCTCATAATAACTAACTTGCAATAACGAGCATTTTAGTACAGTTGAGTTGTTCATGATAATAAAACTTGTAATAAGAAAAGCTACCGTATTGCCAAACAACTTTTGTTGTAAACGAACAGTTTCTCCATGGTCATAAAGCATCAAGCTTAGTCATTCGAGTGCCAATGATAACCATACGAGCTCGATTCTTCCATAATAAATTAAAATAAAGACTTGCTCGGCATGCCTTATGGTAATAACCGGATTGGCGAACAGATGTGACTAACACAGTTATTAATAGCAAGTATCACATAATAGCTAGATCGGCACTGGGACAAAGATATACATCTGAGTCTAGGAGTTTATAAGATGACAGTTGGCTCGGCATAGAAGGATGACTAGTTAATGGAAGTCAAGATAATAACTGGCTCGCCGTTGTGACAAAAATTATCCTGCAAAGACTTGGGAGTCATAAAAAATAATGTCTTACTTGGCAGAGACGCGACTGAGCAGTTGTTAACAACAGAGCAGGTAAGGTGTAATAGCTGGCCTAGCATGATGATGCTGATCGAGCAACTTGCAGTAGTTTATAAATCGTTGAAACACGATAGCTTGGCTCAGACTAATAATGCTGATTGAGCAACTTTCAGCTATTTTGGGAAACTGTGGAAATGCCATAGTCCTCACTCGCCAAGCCATCTTAATTATCCGTGCAAGCATCGAACCAGTAGTAGTGATATGTATCATAGGCATCAAACTACATATGGTGAAATGCTCCGTGGGCATTGAACCAATCAAGGTGAAATACCCCATGGGCGTCGAACCAGTGATGGTGAAAACCACTATCACAGTGAAATGTCTTGTGGGCATCAAACCGGTGATGGTGAAAGCCACTATCACGGGCAATGCCCTGTGGACGTCGAACCGATCACGATGAAATATCCCGTGGGTGTCGAACTAGTGATGGTGAAAGCCATTATCACGGGAAAATGCCCAGTGGGCGTCGAACCAATCAGAGTGAAATGCCCTATGGGCATCAAACCAGTCAAGGTGAAATCCACAATTACGGTGAAATGCCTCATTGGCGTCAAACCGGTGATGGTGAAAGCCACTATCATGGGGAATGCCCCGTAGGCGTTCAACCGATCACGATAATTCTGATGACACAACAATATAATGACAAATATAACAACATGATGTGGTGATGATGTGGTGATGATGTCATGATGACGATGACGATATGATGAGATGACATGATATAAAGATAAATGATCTGGAGAAATTCGTCTGGACTAGCAGATAAGGGTAAAACAATGACTCACCGATCCAAAAAACTTCATCAGGACCTGTAGGTTATAAAGGTGTACCTTTAGAGGATGTCGGTTTGCTTAGGTTGACCTGGGTGACTCTTCCGAGATAATCCTCGTATGGCCTTTGTCAAATGGCCCGAGGGCAACGTTTGTGAGTACTCTATCCCATACTCCGAACAATCATTTTCTGCGAAGATACATGCAAGAACATAAACGGTTTTATTAAAATAATATTCGTACATGGTGAATTATCGTTACAAAAAGAGAAAAATAGAGAATTATTTCTTCAGTAGTTCGGCATTCCATGGTTTTCTCACAACCTGTTCTTCTGCCCCTTCGAGCTCATAGGCTCCTCTGATGCGTCTAAGGACTACATGGGGTTGGGATTCAACCTAGTGGGTTAATCAGCAGATGTGAGGAGCTGTCTATCGGCTCATAATTCTCCCAGGTACCCATTCCTCATCAGTGTGTCTACTTGTTTCCTCAACTCTGAGCATTCCCTCGTGGTATGTCCCGATCCCCTATGTATGTTGCACTAGTTTTTTTGGATCTGTTGACTACTCTATTCCCCTCCCTTTGAATTTTTTTTTTCAGCAGACCTCTATTCTGAATTGCTTCGTAAATATCTTCAAGTGGTACGGCTAGGGAAGAAAATTCTTAACACGATCTACTTTTCTTTCTCCGATCAGGCGTTCATCATGGTTCTTTAGGCTTCGAGGCTGCCCAAAAGGGTTGCTTGGACGAAACCTTTTTGGCCCGTGATCTCTCAAATTTCTGGGACCATTAACACGAGCTACCTTTCTCTCTCTGATCAGGTGTTCATCATAGTCCTTTAGGCTTTGAAGCTGCCCAGGAGAGTTGCTCGAATGAAACCTGTTTGGCCCGTGATCTCTCCAATTTTTGGGACCATTATTTTAGCCCACTATTCCTCAAATTGTTTAATGCATTACGCCGGGTTGTGAAATTTTTTCTCTACCGAGGTCGGTATTTATTGTTCAACCTTCGATATTTCTGAGGAGAGGGTGAGGGTCTTTTCCTTCTCTTGTATCTGTTATCTTCTATAGGCCTGATATGCCCTCTAGGAGGTTCGACAAGGGATTTCTTGGCCTTTTCCCATTCTTCTATTGACATATACTTCGGCGCCTTATTATAAGCTATCGCATAGTTTGCAACGCTACTTTCTACCAGGTAATACTAGAATCTTTTTAGCCTTAGCCCTATCTTAAAGACGTTCAAGGTGACATGTTGGTCAAAAACTCTTAAGGCTATTACCTCATTTTGAAACCTCTGGATGAAATTTCTAAGGCTCTCACCTCGGCCCTGCCTAACCTGCTTTAGTTACCCTGGGTCCTTAGCTGCCTCGCACGAACCTCGAAAGTATTATACAATCGTTTCAGTCAGCTTATGGTAGATGGTGACATTGTGCTGCTTTAAACCTCTATATCAGAGTAGAACAGGTCCCTTCAAGTTCATGAGGAAGAGTCTGCATATTTGGTCCTACCTTAGCCCTGTAATTGATAGTAGGTCGGTAATCTGATCGACGTAATGGTTAAGGTCAGTGACTCCCCTGTAAGTGGGCAGGTTTGGGAGCTCCGCATCTCTTAGCTTATCTGTTAGTGGCGAACTCTTTTCCTTTTCTGTTTACTTCATAGGAGGTTGATATTTCTTCTCATTTTCTACCAAAAAGCTCTCCAACTTTCCCTCCAAATTATATACCTTGTCTTCTAAACCCGGCTTGCCCTGTTGGTGTTGTCGTTGTTCAGTAGATGGCTTTTTCTTGGTTGCCTACTCAAGATCTCCATCCTACGTCACCTCTCTCTTGGGGGGTGTCTGACTTGGCCTTGTTGCTCTGGCTAAGTCGTGCAAAGTCCTCGACTTATTTTTTTTGATTTGTTTGCTCCTGAACCTCCACCTGGGATTCCCTCTTGTCGCCATTCCCTACTTTCTTTCTTTTAGTTCTAATCAACTCGACCATGAGTTGTCTCAGTTCTTCTTTTTCTTCTCTTAGGTTCCTCAGCTCTACCTGAATCTCGGGTGGCAATGAGCTTTCTATCTGATGAAGAGGCCTTTTTTTACAGCCTTTATTCCTATTTAGGCTCGGGCCTCGCTCTCTGTTAATGAGGTTTTCACTGGTAGATGACTGTTTTTCCATAGCCATCTGTCATCTCCTTGGATAAAGCTTTTTGTTCTAATTCCCATAAACGGCGTCAAAAACTGTTGACTGAAAAAAATGGTTCTTCAGGCCAACGAGCTTTAAATTTATTTGTTAGCGAGAATCAGCACTTGAGCCTCGTTCTGGTTCGGTTTGCTTGTGAAAGCCTAGGTCTTCTCTTTCTCATTGGCTACAGCAAAACCTACAAAACACAAGCGAAACTATTGTGATGGTCTCATCGGGGTAGGTTCCGGTGGAGACTCTCCGATGCTTAAGTCAAAAAATGTCTTTACGGTGGGAGACTGGTAAAAGTTTTTTAGCTAAGAATGCTGAAGAATAAATGAAGAAGACAATTTTTCTCTTTATGTTTAGTTCTTTCATCTTTTGGGCATCATCATTTACTTCTGTGTCTCTCTCACTTTTTTATAGTACTGATCTTCAGAGGACTTTCTGGGTATCCTCCTCTTGTTGTGCTTCTATCACACGTCAAATATCATTTTGCTGATCTTCTTCTAACTCTGGTTCTGCTGTACTACTGTCACACGCTAAATATCATTTTGTTGACATTCTTTTGATATGTTTCTACAACACGCTAGATACCTTTCTGACATACTTTAAGCATATTCTCGGCATATTCTTGGCATATTCCTTATAGCTATCTTTTTCGGTGGATTTGGTTAAGTAGTGAGGCTAAGTCCGATCTGCTCGGGTCAGTTTTCTAGTAGTCTCTCTCTATTTGGATTGGTCATGGTTTAAGGTCTTCTCAAAGAGTTAGTCTTCTGGTGACATTACTAGCTGTACCTGTTCAGCAGACAGTTGATTTGGTGTCTGTTTTGGCCCAATTTATTTGTTGATCACGCAAGCATTGAGATGAGCCGATTTGGTTGGTGTGTAAAGGGCATGTTTGGCCGTATCCCAACCTGTCCCACCGAACATGTGTTTCAGACTGTCCACCAGGTCCTTTGAATTTGAGTAAGTTCTCTACTGTCTAACCCTATTAGGCTTGACTCGATGGCTATTAACATGGGCTTGTCTTTGGAGTGGGCTGTTCTGCAAGAAGTGGTGGGCTGTAAAAAGGGCTATCCCACAAAAAAAAAATGGCTAAACCATCGAGAACTGACTTTTTTTGAGCCTAAAGGCCTTAAGCTCAAAAGTAATTTTTTGAAAGGAACATATACAAAGGATAAAGTTTTACGATTCTTGTGCATCTTTCTAGGGTATTAACATTGTCACCCTCCGAGATTTACATAATTTACATTTTAATTATAGTTTTGGTCTTAATTATATTGTCACTCTGTCTAATTAATTTGAAAGATAAAATTACCTTCATATTTATAATTTTTTAGCCACTTAAATGATTAAAATATTCTTTAAAAAATAAGATACTTTCGTCCTTCAAATTAGATAGAGGTTGTGATAGTTTTATTAAAATTAAAGTTGTTATTAAAATATAATGTGTAAAACACAGGGGATGACAGTGTTAATATCCCGCTTCTTCCGAATGCTTGAAGACATCTATAAATACTTTAGCATGCCAAATAAAATGAGCTTTCCAGGATCAATTTTAGGAACCAACAAGTACTATTTTCACTTTTTCTTATCTTTCCATATTAGGGGCAAGTGAAATTAATTAACATCTCCCTCTCTCAAAAGCAAGTCGGTGGTGGTGATGGATGCTGAGGACAAAAGTGAATGTGGCTGCCTTGACTTTCATAAACCCTAGCTAAGAATAATCTATTTTTGCTTTTGCTTTTGGACGGTGATGATATGAAATTGAAAATGGTATTGTCCTATCCGATCATTCAAAGCCTTCTCGGCAACATGTTTTTCCTAATTTACTTACTATTTTCATAAAGCAAGTTTCTTTGTGATAACAACCTTATATCACATTTTTGCTCTATGCTTTGCCTCTCTCCCCCTTTTCCATTGGCTGCTTCTTTTTCTTTTTTTAAAGAAAAATGAATGGAAAATTCCTTTTAATTTTGAGACTTGGATTACTGCTCTAATGTATATTTTATAGAAATAAATGATTATTGGAGATCTTTCAACTTAACTTACTGACTTAAATTGAAATATAAATTCTTATTCATTTAATAGTCGAAATGGAATGTCAAAAAGTAACCTTTAATATTATCAAGTTGTCAAGCCTCTCCATCATTTTATTTATGAGATTAAAGTTAAAAAAACAAAATTGTCACTATTTGAAGTAAAAAGAAAAAAATAAATTAATACATCCCCTCAAGAAGAAAAAATTAAAAGGAAAAAGAAAAATGCATATAATATAATCCTTGAAATCCTTTTCCATTTATAGGAAATCCCAAAACATAACTAATTTGTCAATTAATTAGAACTAGACTTTCGTGTTTCCTTCTTGTTACTTTTTAATTTGAAGAAGTGAAAACTTATTTGTGCAAAATCAATGATAGATGATTAGTTTCTCCAATTCCATCCTTCTACTCTATTCGCTTTTAGGAGAGGGAAAAACTCGTTACATACATGCCTTTAACACTTAATATCAATTCCCTTTATATTATAGCTTTTAACTGAATATTGTTGTTCTCGAGGAAAAATCAGTTTTAACATTAATCTTTTAATAAAATTAATCTTATTGCTAATATTTTTTTAATAGAATTTTTTTGGCGTGCCTCTAAAAGCTTTTTTTGTATGTGCAGAAGACATAATTCACAAATAATTAAAAACATACAATATTAACACATCAATAAAGATAAAAAAATAAATCGTAAGACACAAGATATATGCGATTCGGCTAAAATGCCTACATTTATGAGGAATCTATCATCTAGCTTCTTTTATTTATTAAATCACTAAGTATCGCCTTCTATTACCATGATTATATAAGACCTCTTAGTATCTCTTATAGTAAGCTTTTAAGTATCTCTCTTATTAAAGTGGAAGCACACAATCAAATAAAATAACCTAAGCAATATGTGCAGAACAAGTAATTAAGGAAAGAGAGAAATGGTAGAAGAAGAACACACAAAGAATTACGTGGTTCGATAACTTACCTACGTCCATGGCAGATCGAGATCATATTCTTTCTTATTATGAATCACAAGGCACTTACAAAGTATGCATTTTACAAGAAATATTATAAAGAAAACTCTCTCTTACACTTTAGAGATTTTCTCTCACAAAGAACAACTAAAATTGTTTAATGATCACTCAGATCTATTGGGTTATCACACAGATGTATTTACAAGCTAATTGACAGCCTTTATATAGGTTTTAGGACGTCTTAGGTTTAAACGCGTGGGAGTCGTATTAGGGAGTCTTGAAGCAAGTGGGAGACGAAATAAATTTTTTTCCTTATTTCGGGATACTGTTCACGCTTTTAGTACCGCGGCGCTGAACGCCTATCGCCGCGGCGCTGGTGGATCTCTCATGGGCGCCGCGACACTCACGCTCTGGACTGGGCGCCGCGACGCTAGTGTCTGGTGCTCCCTTCTTCATTTTTTTGCATCCTTTTACGTCCATCTTCGATACTTGCGCACCCTACGCATTTGGCTTACTTTTCAAATCATATCCCGATGATTTTCAATCAATATTCTCACAAATCCCCTCCTTAATTCAAAATCATCCACAAAGCAACTCGATCTCTCATTTCTGCATCTTCGGTCACCCTCACAAAGTAGTGACACCGATTAAGTCCTTGCATAGGATGAACTTAACCGAGGGTAGTGGCTTAGTTAACATATCAACAGGATTTTTAGACGACGCTATCTTTGTTAGACTAACTTCACCACTTTGGACAATCTCTCAAATGTAATGGAGCCTTACATTAATGTTTTTCGACCTCTCATGGAACACTTGATGCTTGCTAGGTGTATGGCACTCTGGCTATCACAATATACACCGGTGTTCACATCTTCACTAGCTAATACCTCCGCGCATATGTCTTTTAACCACATGGCCTCCTTAATAGCTTCACCAACAGCTATGTACTCCGCCTCTATGGTAGATAGTGTAACTACATATTGTAGAATTGATCTCCAACACACACTATACCCAAACGCTATGAATCCATCGACGATCTTCTCTTGTCTAGATCACCTGTATAATCTGAGTCTACGTACCCTCTTACCATTTCACTGTTGTCCTTATCTTTCTTATACATCAACTCGTGATTTAACGTTCCCTTGAGATATCTCAGAATCCACTTCACTGCAAGCCAGTGATCCTTTCCCGGATTTGCCATTTCTGATCTTGTGCAAACCATTACATACATGATGCTCCTCCATAGCGCTTGCATACGGTACTTTACTTATCTGCAGTTTCTTCTCTTCAAATGTCGGCGACTGTACTACTGAAAGTCTGAAATGCATGGCCAAAAGAGTAGAGATAGCCTTTGCGTTTGACATACCAAACTTCTCTAGAATTTTGAGTTTATATCGCTATTAGGACAAAAAGATAACATCTCTTCTTTCCCTCACAATATCCATACCTAAGATTCTCTTCGCTACTCTCAAATTCTTCATCTTAAACTCGCCACTCAACAGCTTCTTGAGCTTCTGTATTTCTTCTATGTTCTTACATGCAATCAACATATCATTGACGTATAGAAGCAAATACATCATACACAACTTATGCTCTTGAAGTACACGCATCCATCATACTTGCTCTTACTAAAGCTATAAGCCATCATAAACTCATCAAATCTTCTATACCACTGTTTAGGTGATTACTTTAACCCGTATAATGACTTCTTTAGCAAACAAGCATAATCTTCTTTTCTGAGCTCCTCGAACCCTTGCGGTGTGCCATGTATATCGTCTCTTCAAGCTCTTTATATAGAAAAATTGTCTTTACATCCATTTGCTCTAGATGTAAATCAAAGTTTGCGCACATGGCTAACAAGATCTTAATAGACGTGTGCTTGATGACTGGAGAGAATATCCCATAAAAATTAATTCCCTCTCTTTGAGTAAAACCTTGTACTACTAACCTAGCCTTGAATCTTGTAGGCTTTATCCTCGGTATCCCCTCCTTTACCTTATACACCCATTTGCACCCGACTAGTTTCTTTTGAGGTCACTCCACCAACTTTCAGGTATTATTTTTCTTAAGAGAACTAATCTCTTCTTCCATGGCCTGCTGTCATTCTTTCTTGTTTTCACTCTTCATAGCCTCACCATATGTCCTAGGCTCATCATACTCAAGAGTGTAAGTAGAATTAAAAGCATGAGCAACTAGATCTGCTTGTGCGTACCTAAATGGTGGGTTAATCGTTCTCCTTAGCCTGTCTCTGGCTAGATGATACTCTTCAAATTCTATCTCAAGAGTCCTAGTCTTTCTTTGGGTGAAGTTGGAGGAACTCGCCGGTGTTCTTGGTTCATCTTCAAGGATCTCCTCGTTGAAATGTTGATTTGGGGGCATATCAGATCTACTTTCAGGCTCTACTTCAACTTCTATTGACTCGGGTGCTGAGTCTTTCTTGGGCACAGGTTCTTTTTTCTCATTATTTTGGGAGATTTTCAGTATCGTCGTCTCATCGAACGTCACGCCATGGCTTATAATAATTCTTGGTGGTGTCAAGTTTTTACACCACACCTTTTATCCTTTCACTTTTTCAGGATATCCTATGAATATCCCTTTGATAGCTCTAGGTTTCAACTTCCCCTCATTGACATGTACAAAGGCAGGGCAACCAAATATACTTCGAAGGATTGCCATACCATTTCTCTTCAAGAATCTTGAAGTCAACTGCTGAGGAGGGACTTCTATTAATCAAATAAGCTGTCGTCACTATAGCTTCTCCTCAAAATGCCTTGGACATCTTTGCATTGGTAAGCATGCATCTAGCCCTTTCAAGTAGGGTCCTATTCATCCTCTCAGCTACGCTATTCTGCTGTGGTGTTGATCTTACCGTTCCATGCCTTACAATCCCATACTTGGCACAAAACCCATCAAACTCTCTATTACAAAATTTGAGGCCGTTATCAGTTCTCAACTTCTTCACTCTTTTTCTAGTTTGGTTCTCAACAAGAGCCTTCCAAGTCTTGAATACTTTAAACTCTAGATCCTTACTCTTCAACACATAGACTCACATCTTTCTTGAATAGTCATCAATTAAATTGAGAAAATACCTGGCGCTACCGCGAGTAGCTGTCTAAGCTGGTCCCCAAAGATCCGAGTGTATGTAGTCAAGAGTCCCTTTAGTCTTGTGCTCGCCAGTACTAAACCTCACCCTATGTGCTTTCCCAAGCACATAATGCTCACAAAACGCCAAGGGCTAGAACTTATCCTCACCAAACGCCTTTTGACTAAATAACTCATTCAGGTTTCTCTCGCTTAGGTGTGCCAGTCTAAGATGCCATAACTTGGTTTTCATACTCTCATCATTTACAGAGAATAATGCAGAACCACTTACAACTTCATCCTTAAGCACATAAACGCCTTTACGCTTCTCACCTCTCATCACCACCATGGAACCCTTCAAAACTCTTAAGCTCCATTCGTCGATCCTGATGGAACACCCATTCTAGTCTAGAGTCTCTAGTGAGATCAAGTTTCTCTTCAAGTCAGGAATATACCTAACATCTGTCAACTCTCTCACTCGCCCATCATGCAACCTAAGCTTAACACTACCGATTCCCAACATCTGACATGCAACTTCATTACCCATTAAGACCTTACCACCACTAATAGGCTAGAAATTTGTAAACTAAGACTTGTACGGGCACATGTAAAAAGTATAACCAGAATTAAGAACCCATTGTTCAGTATTCTTACCATCAGTAGCGATGAGTGTCTCTGCGCTGTCATAGCTATCATCATAGGCAAGCGTAGCATCTGCTTTCTTCTTGTCTTATGCTCTCTTCTCAGGATAGTCCTTTATGAAATGCCCTTCTTTCTTACAGCAATAGCACTTTTTAAGAGTCCTAGACTTCGATCTTGAGCCATTTTTCCTTCCATCTCTATATGAGAGCATTTCTCTTACAGATAAACTTTTTGCATTGCCCTCGATCTGCTTCTTTAATAACTTTGAGTTTAATGATGATTTTACATCGCTCATCATCAAACTCTCTTTGCCGTAGAGTAGCATATCAACAAAGCTCTTATAACTTTTGAGAAGTGAACTCAGCAGGATAATTGCTTTATCTTTATCTTCTATCTTGATGTTGATAGACTCAAGATCAAGGATGATCTTATTGAAGGTGTCTTTATGATCTTTCATCAGCATCCCATCTGACATGGACAACTAATACAACTTCTTCTTTATATGCAATCTGTTAGCCAACGATTTTCGCATATAAAGAGAGTCAAGCTTCTTCCAAAGACCTATTACCGTCGTCTCACTTGCTACTTCCCTTAGTACTTCATCGCTCAATGACAGAACGATTATGCTATAAGCTCTTTCTTGAATGTCCCTTCTTTCTGCTTCTGCTTTAGATGGCTTCGACGTCTTCTCTTCATCACTAGATGGAGCTGCAGTCTCCTCTGATGCCGAGCCTCACATTTGGCTTACCATAAATGCCTTAACCTTCATCTTTCATAGATTGAAATCATTCGCACCGTTGAATTTCTCTACCTCATACTTGGGTGTGGCCACGTCTATGTAGAACCAAACTCTGATACCAGTTTGTTAAAGCCGGAGCACATAAACAAGCAAACTCACCCAAGCAATATGTGCAGAATAAGTAATTAAGGAAAGAAAGAAAGGGTAAAAGAAGAACACACAAAGAATTACGTGGTTCGGCAACTTGCCTACATCTACGGGGAATCAAGATCACACTTGTTCTTATTATGAATCATAAGGCACTCATAAAGTATGCTTTTTACAAGAAAGATCACAAAGAAAACTCTCTCTTGCACTCTAAGAATTTTCTCTCACAAATAACCACTAAGATTGTTTAATGATCACTTAAATCTATTAGGTTATCACACATATGTGTTTATAAGCTAATTGATAGTCTTTATATAGGCTTTATGACGTTCTAAGTTTACTCCTAAACATGTGGGAGTTGTATTAGAGAATCCTGAAATAAATTGGAGACAAAATAAAGAGGTTTCCTTATTTTGGGATACTGTTCACGCGTCCAGCACCGTGGCGCTGATGGATCTCGCATTGGTGCCGCAGTGCTCGTCGTCTGGCACCACGATGCTCATGCTCTGGACTGAGCGCCGCGGGGCTGGCACCTGGTCTCCATGGCACTAGCGCCTAATGCGCCCTTCTTCATTTTTTTGCCTCCTTTCGCGTCCGTCTTCGATCCTTACACACCCTACGCACTTAGCTTACTTTCTAAATTATATCTCGATAATTTTCAATCAATATTCTCACATCTCTAAATCACTATAATCTTTAGAAGACCTCTCAATATCTCTCACCCCATAAGTGATTTTACCCAAGGAATACAATAATAGCCTGAGTCTTTCTCAAAAGTATATATAATGCTCTTTTTGTTTATTTAAGAACAAAGGTACCCTTAAAGGTTACACTCTTGTACATCTCGCACTTAGTGCCTACCTAACTCCTCTATTCTCTCTTATGTTTACATCTTGATATTTTATATGCTTGGTTATCTCTAAGGGTTTATAAAGATTTATAGTGTTTATAAAGTCTCTAGAAATCCTAAACCTAGTTGACATAAGAGTCTTTACTTGTAAGAGTTCAAATCCCGCTTAAAGAAGTCAATTGAGATAAAACAGGAAATACCCATAAGTTACTGTGTAAACAGTACTTGCATGGATAATATCAATATGAATAGTGCTGTGTAACAGTACTCGTCACATGAACAGTGCTCACCGCATGAACAATACCCATTTTTTTAATTTTTTATTTTGCTCCCTCCTCGCATAACTTTCTTGTACCAAATTTCTTGTTGACTCTATATTTGATATCCATCTCAATTCATACCCTACGTGTGATTGTTGAATCACCAATTCTAACAATTGTAATTTTGAGAATTACATAAAAAAAAAAAAGGTTAATGTTTAGCTTTTGAAAATTCATTTATTATACTTGGATAGTTCTTATTATATATTTCTTTCTCAAAAACAATTATAATCAACTAGCTTAAACAAGGTGGTAAGCAAGTAATCCAGAGAAATATATATTTTATGCCTATTTTCTCCCATTAGTGAGTGCTTATATAGTGTCAATATTTAGATATTTCGCTTCCATATTTCAATTTTTTTAAACAAATCCATGGAATTTTATTATTATTATTATTACAATTTTGAACGAGGCTGGTTAATTTATGAATTTTAGCACACTCAGTGTTATGGTATTTCAGTAAATCCAATTGCCCATCTGCCAAGCTCCTTATTACTGTAATTACACATCATTTATGAATATCCTAGCATTTTGTTCCCCTAGTTTGATTTATAGGAAAAACAAAAGAAGGGTTTATGACTTTTAAGACCCTTATTTGAAAGACCCCAATAAATTAAAAAAAAAAATTAAAACATTCATTCGTTTGTTTAAATGAATTTAAAAGTAATTTTGTATATTTAATTATATAAAATATGTGACACAATTGTAATAGAATACGTGGTATAAATTAATTTATCTAACTTCAATTTAACAATGAAAAAAATAAAATAATATTTTTATTTAAATCGCATTTAATAAATACTCTTTTATTCTCCTTTAATTCTCATTATCTCCTAAAATTAGAAAATTGAAGAATCTGAAAAATGAATTTAAAATCCTTTTAGTTTCGCCCTCCACCACCTTCATCCCCTCTTCTCCCTCTATTCAATTTTCTAATAATTTGATGAAGAATGGGGCCATTGCAATCCAAGCAGTAGTCGTAATCCCCTGTGTTGTAGGAGAAGTGGCCATTGGCATGGGTGGATTTGGTTTGGGCCCAGATTCGACTGAATCAGTGCTGGGTCGAGCAAGAAAAGAGCGATGAATGAGGCTTTGAAGAGGAAAGCTGCCTTTTGCAAGGATTGGGTGGCCAAGTTTGGGCTGAGTTTTCTTGGTGTTAGGTTTGTTGAGGGGCATGTATATGATGAGTTGGCTAATCAGTATCATGAGGATGAGGATGAGGATGAGGATGGGTATAATGATGGATATGGTGATGGTGACGATGATGATGATAATGATGATGATGATGGTGGCGGGTATGACAAGGCAAATCTTGAAAGAGAATTACATTTGTGGCAATTATGGCAAAATGTCTTTCTTAGAGCAATCAAGGCAAATCTTGAAAGAGAATTACTTTGAACGTTAGAATGGTAGACGTTCAAATAAATCAAGGAAAATGAATTGAGATTCTAGGAAAATGAATAGGATCCACCAAGGAGCTTTGGAGGATTTGAGATTCTAAGATGGTGTTTGGTAAATGAGAAAATAAAGAAAAATAAACAATGGTGGTTCCTCTTTTTGTTTCTTGAATTTTTATGTTTTTTTTGTTTTTGCTTTAATCTTGGTGGATTGGTGGTGAGTGGCAAGCCTTCTCATTTGGCATGCTCTTACTTTAAGCTCTAACCTCGACAATGATGTTTATTCTTGAATTTTTTTTTTGTTCTTTTTGTAGTTAGGATTATAGCATAATAGTTATTGCATAACTTCAAAATTAATTTCATTAAAATCTTTTATTCAATCAGGGGAAAAATAGTGATTACATATGTTTTAATGAAACGTTTGTTAAAATAACCGGTATGCACTAATGAACGGAGTTTTTTTTAAAATTTTATAAAATTATGGGATCTTTCAGTCAATTTTACTAAACTATTCGGTCCATAAGTTATACACACTACAAAAAAAGCTTTATTTGTGTCAAGCTTTACGACGGCTATTTTAGCCATCACAAATGACCCTAAAATACTCACCATTTAGCTAAAGCATCAAAAACAAAAACAATTCTTCAACCCTATATCATCTTCTCCCTTCTCACATTCTCGGCCTCCACTTTGAAATCACAACCACACCTTCTCTTAAATCACAACTAACCTTTATTCTCCATTTTGCATATCTCTTAGGTGAGTCAGCCTTTCTGTTTGAAACCAAAAATCGATCTCTCATTTCAATCATTAACTCTCTATTTGAAGCTCAAGCTCACATTTCTTACGTAATTTATTTTACTTTGCATGAAATTTATTGCTTTTCATTTAATCTTTTTTTTAAATTTATTTGTGTTGGGCTTGATTTTTGGTTGGGATTAGGGTTTGATCTAGAAATAATTTTTTTAATCTGGAAAAATTGATTAAATTTATTTGTGTTATGCTTGATAGAAAAAAATTTCTTTGGTTTGAAAAATTAGTTATTCAATCATATTAATTACCATTGGATTTGTCTTTTTTTTGTTCTTGCTACGATACGATGATTCTAGGCTTCTGTCTATTATTAGATTCTAGGCTTCTGTCTATTATTAGATTCTAGGCAAAGAAATAAAAAATGGTGGTTCATGTAGAATCACAGTGAGTGACAGAAGGATCAGAAAGAGCAAAAAGAGTTTTAAAGAATGAAGGTGGATTTTCAGGCAACATCAATTTAGATTTGTGTTTGCAATTCAAATTTTAAACATTAAGTGAAAATGTTCGAGCAAAAAGAAAATAGTAGCTAATGGGTTTGTGTTTGTACTTTACCAATATAGAATAGAATAAAGTTGAAGGCATATCTTGATGTGTACATTCAAATATGTAAACTTAACAGTAAAGCCACTGCAGAAAGCATTCATTTTGGCTTTAAAATAATTGTATTCTATGAAGGGTAATTAAGCAACCATAAAAAAATAAATTAATACTAAAAAAAATGAAAGAGTAAGGTAAAGTTATGTCCACGAAGAAATATTTGATATAATGTAATCTCTGTTGGATGCCATGCCTTTCTCTAGGTGGTGTGCTTAGTGGACACAAGCTATATGCTAATATAATTACTTTGGTTTATTAATTAAATAGATGCTGTTGTGTGGTGGATTTTTGTCTTTGATGATTATGTCTCATATTGAAACAACATACCATTACCTTGCATGTTGATATTACACTGTGAGATTGCCACCTATTTATCAAGGTTCGACTAAGAAACCACATAAATATGCATTCAACAAATTTACAGTTACTACCAAGTTAAACTCTTTAAATAAAGTATTTTTATGTTTACTTAATCAATAATTTTCCTTATTAGGATTAGAACTGTATTGACTATTGATGTTATTTACCCAGTTCTTAACCTGCAAGATGGTATATATCATTAGTTTATGTTTTTTCACAAGTTCTACACTTATGAAAAATCTTGCTAGATGATTGACCATGAGGTTCTTGCTCACTAGAGCTTTCTGTATCAGTTTGAAATGCTATATATGTTTTAGGAATTTGTAGGATTGTGAGAAAATAGAGAGATTTGATTTTTCAACATAGAGTGTCATAATTTATACCTAAGGTGATTCATATCATTATCTATCTCATTGATATTGCATATCAAAATTTCTTACGGGCTCTCAACACAATTTGTTTTAACATGCTCTAATGGTTCTTCACATCCTTTCAGCACAAATAATGTTTGGTAATATTTTATGTTTTGCATATTTCTCATGGAATTAATTTTGATACTCCGGATTTTGTCGACTAATAAATCATCATTAATATTGGTTTGATGAAGTTTATCATGGTACTGTACTTCATTGCTCATTGTTTTTATCTATAGGGTGCCATGCCAAAGAAGTTAGAACTATTCAAAAGAAATTGCCTATTTCTTATGCCCTATACAAATCTAAATTTCTTTCCTCTTTTTTTCTTTGATAAGAAATGTAATACTTTTATTACTTAAAAAACAAATGAGCGCAAAAAGCGAGATGAACTAGAGGACCACCGCAAGATTTACAAAAGATGTATTAGATAAAAGATTTATAGTGATTACATTATAAACTTTCACATTGTGATTACATAGTTACACTTAATTGCTGTAAATGTATATCTCGCCTTTTTCTTTTGTTTATTAATATAATGCTTTATAGCATGATGCATTTGATTCTTTTTTTCTTCGTAGAATGCGTGATACTCTTGTGCTAACCATAAGAATGTTCCAAAGCATGAAGCATTTTATTAATATCTCGGCTTTTTCTGTTGATTTGAATTGGGCATTTTCTAATTTGACATTGGGTCAGGATTCATTAATGTTAGAATTTGGAAGCTAATAAATTAGCATGAAGCAAGGTTTGTATGTAGTTTGAATTTGAATCCAGCCACAAATAACTTCATTTCACTGAAGGAAAAGCATCTCTTATAGTTTCTCCCATTATTATTAAATCACGCAAATTCAATAGTAAGTGAATTGCAAGTGAATGAAAATCTGATATAATAATTAAATTTAATATGTATTGTGTTGAGAAATATTTAATACATTTTCCATTGACTATGATCAGTTAAGTAATACCATCAGTTGGAATGTAGCTTTTCCATCAGTGAAGTGAAGTTTGATTACTTTTCAATGCTGCAAAAATTAATCTCCCAGCCTTAGATCATCTTCAAAACTTACTAATTTCTCCAAAACTTACTAATTTCTCCTTTCTCTTTTCAGAGAAATCTCATTTGACAACCAATTTCTTGGCGATGTCGTGTTGTAAGTTCTAGGCTTTTGACGTTTATAATAAATAATTAAAACTGGAATGAAAATAAATTTCATTCTGCTGCTACTTTCTGTTACTTGCAGGTTCTTAGAACAGGACAGATAGATTTGTCTCAATTTGGGGTTGACTTAAGTAAATGTGAGTATCATGCAATTTTAAAAATAAATTTCTTTGTTATTTTTTTGGGTTCCATTTTAGTTGCGGATATACAGTTGACGATTTATGTAAATTTTGATAATGAAGATCATGGTAGTTTTGGCTCAATGGAATTCAATATGTTAGAAATTGCTATTAAACCATCAATATTTAGTTATGATTAGTGTGGTGAAGTATACACGCTGGAACTGGATCTGTTAATTTCTTTGTATTTCACTTATTTTTCTGTTTGAATGCATCTGATACATGAAAAATTGCATGTTCTATTTTGTTGTCCATAAAAATAGAAGGGTTGTGAATATAGTATAAATTGTTAACAGTGTTTAGATTGATTTGTATAAATATTAATAATGTATATTGTTTTCAGTACTGCTGACATCTTTCCCCAACTTAAGCTTCAATTTTAGTGGTATTGCATCCTTAATTTTAAACCCTCAAGACTATCTTATA
This sequence comes from Ailanthus altissimus, assembly GCA_946807835.1. Lineage (NCBI taxonomy): Eukaryota > Viridiplantae > Streptophyta > Magnoliopsida > Sapindales > Simaroubaceae > Ailanthus > Ailanthus altissimus. The sequence continues at coordinate 10,982,374 of OX327706.1, read as the reverse complement.
TAGCAAAATTCTATTGCAAGTTTCTAAACACTTTAAATATAAATGGAGGATATAAAATGCCCACATATATAAATATATTAGCTGTATATGGAAAATTCAATTTGTTTTATTTTACAAGTCCTAGCTTTTGAATCAATATAAATAGCTATACTTATAATAATAGAATAATGATCATTCAAGTTTGTATGGGTGATGTATGCTAGTCGATGCTATAAATAGCTATACTTAAGCCTAAATGAATAATTAGTCCCAAAAAGGCCCAAAATTATTAACTTATCCCATAAATTCCTAATTAAGCCTAAATGAATAACATTCAAATTTTGATGAAGGTAATATAATCTTCTCAAAGGTTAATTATTTTAGTTTTTGTGATGCCACCCTGATGTTTTTATATGGGACTCATGGCATGCTATATTTGTTCGATCTATTTTACATTTGTAAGTGATATTTATTAGAAATTCTCTGCAGTTTTATGCTTGCTCATAATCTATTAAATTTAATGGTTAGTAATTAAACTGGTATGACTTTTAGATAAAGAACTATAAGTTAAAGTTAATGATGGTAGAGGCTATGTAAGTAAGGGGATTGTTTTAATTTATTAATATGCTTAATATGTTTTAATATATTTTCATTGGTATGCTTAATATGTTTTAATTTATTTTAAAATAATATGCATTTAATTTTTGCATGTATGTAACCTTAGACTCGTTCAAAAAATATATAATAAATATGTTTTTCTCATTGTTATCTTCTTATGATGGTGAGAGCTGTATGTCATACGACTCTTACCATCTTTAAAAGATAACAATGAGAAATAAATTCACTTTGGTGAATTTCAATCATTTATTATACAAAAATAATCAAATAGGTGATGAACCTTTTATTTTACCAGGGCAAGTAGAGCAAGTTTGTTATGTGAAAGACCCTTTAAATGTAGATTAACATGTTGTTCTTAAAATGACAGTTATAGATTTATTTGACATGTATACAAAAGATTCTTCTTATAGGCCATCAATAGTACCTCAGGTTGAACTATATGCTGAACAACAATTAGATGAAAGCTTGTATGTGCGAGATGAGGATATTGGTTGGGTTAGGCAAGGAGTTGATGGGACAATAGTAGATGCAAATGTTATTGATGATGATGATAATGATGATAACGATGAAAATGATGTCATAGAAAATGTTAAATGATCTTTCTTTACAGATTTATTTTGAGTAAGTTGTAATAGATTGCATTTGAGGGTTAAGACTAATTATGTCCTCCTCTGTCTAGGTGTCATTATATGTTTTTTGATAATGAATATTTTTCTTATATATTTTAGTAATTACATTATTCTTTTTTTTAATAATAAAATTCACTACTCATAATACATCTAAAAAAAAAATTACTTGATGTATTCAATCACTTTGGGAGTTTGTTCTTGAGTCAATCATTTATTATTATCTGTTAAATTCTTTTTTATATTTGTGAAATGCCTAGATTGTTAGTTGAGATTCATTCATACTTGTAAAGATCTATTGACATCTAAGAAGTTAATTTTTGGCTCGTCCAAGGCCTTATCAGTGGAATTTCCATGGCGCTAATTTTTGGCCTCCTCTAAGGCCTTATCAGTGGAATTTCCATCGCGCTAATGTGAGAGGTGAATTCAGGCCATTTTTAGATGTTAAACCACATAAAAATATAAAAATTGCAGTAGTTAATCTCAGTGTTTCGCTTCAAATTATTGCAATTGATTTAGTTTTATTACTTAAAAACTTGCATTTTTTTAATCTATTATATGGTCAGTTTTGCAATTAATAAATTGTATTGTTCTATTTCACCTCTCTTGAATCTCTTAAACTTATCTTTAGTGCAGAATATTTAATTTTTAAAACTGCAATAATCTAATATGATAGAATTGTAGGACTTACATGATGGGGTTAACCAAAGCTTTAATGAATTAATTAATGTAACATTACACCACTATGAATCAAATGGAATATTAAAAAGAGAAAAAAAAACAAGAGAAAATGAATGGCTAAACTATCATATTTTCAAAAAACATAAAATCTTTTTGATAAGCTGGTTAGCGAACTTTGACTAATAAGATATAAATTAATAGTATTGGTAGATATAGATGACATTACTCAACTTATCGTGTGTGACTTCAAAGAAAGTCAATATTAAATTTTAGTTGCAAACCAAATTACAAAAAGAAATTCAATGCTAACTTTCTTTAAAATGGGCACTTTATAAGATGAACTTTGTCCATCAAATTAAAATACTACAATCAAATCTAATATCTCCATCTCTAAGTTGCTTGAAACCTACTGAGTAGTATGTCAAATTCACCGACCCATACTCATTTACTGTTCTTTCTATATATAACTTAGTGAATTGTAGTCTACTAATGTTTTGAGTTGAAATTAATTAAGAATAACGTCACCCACACAAATTTTTGAATTACAGTAAAGATCTTTCTCTTATAGATAAATGAACAAGAACTATGTAATCTTATTGCTAATAAATTGATTCCAAAATGACATATTTAAATTATAAGAAAGCCCGTGAAAATTACAATTGCAGAATTTACACCTTTTAAATTTATATTTGGTTGAGTGTGTAAATAAATCCCGAATATAATCTAAGTATGATATAAGACTAAAAAGAAGAATTGGTAAGATTCATTTCGCATATTAATAAAGGAATAAAGTAATAAAAATGTAGAAAACAAAATGGAGATTCTCTACAATAATGTTATAGACCAATTCAAAAAGATGTAGTGCAACTTGATAATACCATTATTTTGGGTACAAAATGTCATAGGTTTAAATCCTATCATCCTTATCAATTATTATTTTTTCTTAGAAATATTAACAAGAAATCTAAGGACCTTCTGCTAGATTTGGACTCTATCTATTATATAATCATATCAAAACAAACTAATGCTGACTTGGTCCTTATATTGTGGCCTTGAGAAGTCGTATAAGGCGAAAAATCTTATGTTTGATTTTGTAATAGCAATGGGTGAAGATTTTGTGAAATGGCAGAGAGAGAGAGAGAGAGAGAGAGAGAGAGAAATAATGTGGAAAAGAGAATTTATTCAGTTGTGTTGCTCTTACAAAATACTATAACATATTTATACAACATTTACATAACAATAACATAGACAAGAAATAACTGTAACAAATACAAAATTAATAATGACGGCTACTAAAATTAATAATGTTAATTTGGTTGTTGCAGTATTCTTATTAACCTCTCTTAAGTTAAAGAGATAACTTCTCGTGAACTCCCAATTTATCTTAAACTCAAAACAAACTATTCTTACGCCTTTTACTAAAGAATACCGCATGCTTGCCACTTTTTGTGGCATACTTCAATTTTTGGAAGAGTTGCACAAACTCCCAACTTATCTTGAATTTTTATCTTTGTCATCCTTCCCTCAAGGACATGATTATTTTTTGAACTTCCAACTTGTTTTGAATTGTAAAATTTAAAAGTCTTTAAAATTTTTTATGGTTCTTTAAAGAGATAGTGCAACAAATACAAACTATTTTCTTTAAATCTTTGTCAACAAATTTTTTAATTATTTTTTATGTTTATAGAAACCAAATAAAAAACAAGAAAAATATTTCTATCATCTTTATTTTCTTTTTAATATCTTTAATAGATATATATTTTTTTTTATAGACTATATCTTTAATGAATTGTCCTTTTAGACAAACACAGAAATGTAACTTTTTAAAAGAAGTATTTTTTTTCTTAAGACTATATCTTTGATCAAAATTTTCATTTCCTTTCTTCTTCTTTTTTTAAGTCCATACACTTAATTCTGCAACACCACATGCCCATGAATGACTCTTTTTTTTTTTTAAATACGCTTTAAAAATGAGAAAATTTTCTTCCCCATTTCAAATTTTCTAATGCCTCCAAAATTGACTGCAGAAGTCACCGACTCACCAAACAAAGAGAGAAACATTAACAAAATAATATCTCTTAAGACTCTACATACATTCACCACCGAAAGTTACATGTCTTGATCCATCTTTTTTTTTTATTATTATTGGACTTCTATTTCTCCTTTCCTTGCAACACCACCGAAAGTTACGTCTTTTCTTCATTTCACCTTTTTGTTTTTAATTTTTTACCCAAAGGACTTTTAATCCTTTCTCCTTCCTTGGCTTTCAACTTTAACTTTACTTCTACTGTAGGCGTTCTAACAGAGAGCTTCTCAATCGACATGCGATTTACGCCGGACCGGAATTGAGACGCAGATCAGTAGCAGCAGAGACAAAATCTTTCCCATATTTCTTCTAAAAAAGTAAAATAACGACGGCTATTAAAATTAACTAGGGCAGTTTGTTGTTGCATTATCCTTATCAATGGGAACAATAATCTTATCACCCACTATAATTATTTCATAATTATAATAATAAAATAATAATAATTATAATAATAATAAAATAAACGAAGCTTCTCATTGGAAATCGTCAAATAGCGATAGTACCTATGCTTCATTGGGAATATTAAGATTTCTCTTTTTTTAGAAAAATTAGTCCACTAGTGATTGAAAATTGACAAAAGAAAAGAAATTAAAAATAGACCCGCTGTGTGATATAATTAATAATATAATATCAATAAGATGATTTGTTAAAATTAGCTAAAAAAGAAAGGTAATATGTATTATTTCAGAATATGAAAGACAAGAATGTTGAATCTTTTAAACCGGCCAACAAACTTATAGAAATGTATGTTTGTTTTTAAAAAGGGCATAGAAATGTATTTTTAACCTTATGAGAATTATTGGGAAGAATACTCCTCAAATCAGAATAGGGTGTTTGGTTTTTATATACATTTATATAATTTTTTTTTTTAAAAAAAAGATAACCTTGTATAAAATTTTACAAAATCCTGTAGTATATGGTTTGTGATCAGAGCTTGTCTAATGAAAACATCAAATCTGCGGAGTGTTCACTCAAATGAAGGCAAGCATGAACACTTAAATTAAGTGATGGCTTCAAATCCTCCTAATATACACACATGATCAATCTTTATGTTAAAACGGAAGCACACAAATAAGTAAAATCACCTAAATAATATATGGAGAACAAGTAAATTATGAAATAAAGAGAGAAGGGGTAGAAGAAGAACACATAAAGAATCTTTAAGTGATGGCTTCAAATTCTCCTAATATACGCACATGATCAATCTTTATGTTAAAGCGGAAGCACATAAATAGGTAAAATTACTCAAATAATATATGGAGAACAAGTAAATTATGAAATAAAGAGAGAAGGGGTAGAAGAAGAACACACAAAGAATTATGTGGTTCGGTAACTTACCTGCGTTCACGGCGGATTAAAATCATACTCTTTTCTTATCATGAATTATAAGGCACTCACAAAGTATGCATTTTATAAGAAAGATCACAAAGAAAACTCTCTCTCTCTCACTCTAAAAATTTTTTCTCACAAAGAACCATAAAGATTGTTGATGATCACTAAAATTTCTCAACCTATCACAAAGATTATTCTTTGATCACAAAGATTGTTGATGATCACTAAGATTGTTGATGATCACTAAAATTTCTCAACCTATCACAAAGATTATTCTTTGATCACAAAGATTGTTGATGATCACTAAAATTTCTCAACCTATCACAAAGATTATTCATTGATTATAAAGATTGTGTTTACAAGCCAATTGATAGCCTTTATATAGGTTTTGAGACGTCTTAGATTTACCTTATATATGTGGGAGTCGTATTAAGAAGTCCTAAAATAAGTGGGAGACGAAATAATTTTTTTTCTTATTTCGGGTACTATTCCCGTTTCCAGCGCCGCGGCGCTGGCGCCTCCGTTTGAGCGCTGCGACGCTAGCGCCCCCATTCGAGCGTCTAGCACCGCGGAGCTCAATTGTTGGATTGGACACTGCGGCACCTATGTCTAGTGCACTCTTTTCTATTTTTTTTACCTTCTTTTACGTCTGTTTTCGATCCGTGTGCATTTTACGCAGTTGACTAGCTCTCCAAATATACGCACACGATCAACCTTCACGTGGCTACAAATTTGATGACATGTTCATGACATTTCGCTCAATAATTAATACCTCGTTTTGGAAAATAAGAGCATTTTGAAAGTGATGGCTACAAATCCTCCAAATGTACATAAATGATCAAGCTTCACGTGGCTACAAATTTGATGAAATGATCATGACATTTCGTCCAATAATACCTCGAAAAGTTGAACTAATTAACTTCTTGAAAAGATAAGATAAGCCAAGTCGACTTCTGGACCCTACTCTTTCAAGTGATTTTCACGTGCATGGCAAATGTTATACCACAAATTTCATGCCCAGATAGTAGGGCCAATTGTTGAAGAGTTCACGCAGAACAAATACCAAAGAGGTTTTATAGACAAAAATTGACGTCTTCGCAAGAAATAAGATTATCCACCCACGTGACGTTCTCATCTTCAATCTGTTTTATTTTTTTGGGCCATTTAGACAAGCTAACTTTGAGGAATTAGATATGTTTTATTGAATGTGTTTCTGGCCTAAGACATGACACATTTCTTTGTCCTAGTCTTTATATTGTCCTTTTTGTTGATTTTTGGCCACTGTGGTCCTATCTGTCTTCGAAACATACTTCTTTTTTATTGCAGCGCCAAGTTTTTAACAGATTATAGATTCAAAAGTAATAGATCATTTTATAGTGTTCATGTTAGTCAGTTAAAAATTTTAAATTTGAAGCTATACAGTATTATATATTTGAATCAATTTGTCATTATTAGCTAAAAAATGGATTTCGGATGCGATGTTTGAAACATATCAAGATGAGTTGGGCACTATTTTTAAGATATTTCTACATTCTATAAGAGTTTTATTTTGGTGCAAATAGGTTGAATGACAGTATAACTTTTAGGTTTTAATAACAAGAATGAAAGTTACAAGAATGTATACTTAAATGTAGCTTTCTTGAACAACAAATAATTAATTTTGAAATTAGAGTGTTGGTTAAGACAGAAATATCAAAAAATTTAATATCAAGAAGTGATTAAATTTCATCTAAGAGAGGCCACTAATTTATAATGTAAAAGTTGTTGTTTGTACAACTACCAAATATTTTTCCAAAGGCCACAAAGTTAGTTGCTCATGGTAGCTATTCAGAAGGGACAAATCTAGCCATTGGAGCATGTTCACTACCTCGGGTTGGTGCTGTAGCCTGGACTGGCCACACTACAGTGCCGGCCCATCATTTGTCTACACCACAATTTGAATTGACTCAGGCCATGGCATCGATGTCGGTTCTTATTCCCTTCTTTGGCCTTTTGTTATGTATTTTACTTGTCTTTATTTGGTTTATTTGAAAATGCCTTTTAAAATTTTAATAATCCCTCACATTTTTTAAAATAGACAAATGAATTAACTCTAAATTTTAAAATTAGAATTTAATGTATATGAGCCTATGCTTTTCTAAGCTATGAATTAGTCATTGAAGTTTCTATGAACCTTCATTATTTAAGTGTAAAAAAAAGAGTTAAATCTTCACATTAAACTCTCTATTAACTTGTTTATTTAGCAATGTGGCACTTTTTATAGCCCTGTGTTATCTTGATTTTATAAGTGTTCTATAGATGCATGCCTAGCTCTTATAGGAACCAACTTAATTCCACACTTAAATAGGTGAATCTCCATCAAATGTTCTACAGTAAAACACATCACTATGCAATAATGGGCTATAGAGTTCATTAAAATATTAAGCTTATCCTTTCTCATTGCAAAAAGTACTACTTAGGGAGGAGTCATAATTTACTTAGCCAGTAGTACAATAAGACAATAAGTGATTTGTTATTATCTCTATTGACTTAATTCATGGGATCTCCAATCACATCAGTAGAGTTACCATTACTCTTACTTTATGTTATAGGTAGAAGTCTTATTCCCTCGACATTTGTTACACTAACCTCCTATTTAGTGATTTAGTAAGAGAATTGATTAAATTCAACTCTCACCTTACAAAATCTAGGTTCACTACCCTAGATTCTAGCAGCTACTTAATTATATTGTGTCTAAGACGTATATATTTACTTTTTTCATTATATATTTTTTAACGCCAACTATTACAACTTAGCAATCACAAGTATTGAAATTGATGTAGAAAGGTGAATTAACTTCTAAGGCAATTAACTTTGACTCCATAGTAGATTATGCTATGTATGTTCATTTAGTGGATTTTCAATACACAACACCTCTTCCTAAGGTAAACATAAATTCACTAATGAATTTGATTTCATTGGATTTAGAGATCCAATTTGTATTATAATATCCTTCTAGTCCAGGTGGTTATCTACTCTATGTAAGCTCGTAATTGTTTTATGCCTCTCAAATATTTAGCAAGTCTGTCAAGGCACTCCAATGATTTTTACTTAAATTCTGAGTATATTTACTTAGTCTGCCTACTGCATATGCTATATAAGGCCTAATATTATTTATTAAGTACATAAGAATTTTGATAATTTGAGCATATTGGATCTGATTAACACTATGTTCATTATTCTTTAATAGTTTAGTACTAGTATCATAAATTGTTGTTACTAGTTTACACATAAGTGCCTAAACTTCCTTAGAAATTATTTTTGCATGGTATTCTTAGGACAATGTGAGACTATTTCAAGTTTTCACAATCTTGATTCCAAGTATTACATTTACTTCTCTCAAATCCTTCATATTAGACTTTGTAAAGAGAATTTTTTTTTTGTCTCAGTTATCACTTTATAATAGGGTTGAAAATTAACATATAATCCACATAAAGACACATAATGACAGAATTTTTAGTATCAATTGATTTAAAATAGAGCATTTATCTAAGTCAATAATCATAAAATCATTTGATAATAAAATATGATCAAATTTATTATACCATTGTTTAGGTGCTTGTTTCGGACCATATAAGGATTACACAAATATGCATTCTTTATGCTTTGCTTTTAGAACTATAGAACCTTCTAGTTGTGTCATGTAAATTTTCTCATATATATTTTCATTTAGAAAGGTAATTTTAACATCCATTTGATGAATATATAAATCATGAATTGCAGCTAGTGCAACCAAGACTCTAATGGATGCTATTCTTGTTACAAAAGCATAAGTATCAAAGTAATTTAAGTCTTTCTCTTGTGTGAACCCTTTAGCAACTAATCTTATCTTCTATTTTTCTATTGATCCTTCAGCCTTTAACTTCTTTTTAAAGATCCATTTACAACTAATAGGTTTAGTTCCTGGAGGTAAGTCAAAAAAATTTCATACATAGTTACTCCTAATTGAGTCTATTTCATTGTTGACAGTCTCTTTCCATAAAAAGAATATCATAAGATGTCATAACTTCTTCAAATATTTGACCGTTTTTTTTTATAAGAAAGACACAAATAATTTTTAAAGTTAATAGCCTTCTTCATTCTTTTACTTCTCATTAGTTCATTTTCAAAACTTTCTGGTGGACTATTTTGAATTTATACTTGAGGTAGTGACTTTTCATTTTGGGTTTTCTTAAGAAAAATTGTTTCAAAGAACTATACATGCTTGGATTCAATGATAATGACAAGACCTACCCCGAAACCCTCTACTGTAAATGCTAGCGGCCCTGTCGGGCACTCCAACAGAAGTTCCTTAGAATCTAACTATTTATGTTGAGAAATTTCGCGAGGCGTGCATCTTTTTAATTCTTGCTATTACGGAGAAAATCCTAAAATATACGAGAAAATAACTTATTGCTTTTTTTTTTAAAAAAAAGGGACAGAGTTTCCCCTATTTTTCTTAAAATCCAATACAAACCTAAAAGGAAAATCACACTTCTATTTCAAATAGCTTCTCAACTTCCAAATAGAACCTTCAGTCCTTTTCAAAATCAAATCTAAACTCAACTCAACAATTTCATTTAAATTACAAAATTAACATACTAATAAAAAATAAAACTATCACCATAATATCAAAACCTCTTCTTGTTTCTTCAAACATATTTACAAAATACACAAGTTAATGACTACTATGCAAAAATTAAAAGGTGCCACTTAGCACATTTACATTTACAAAATGATCGTCAGACTAAGCCCACTAATCGGTTGTAGGAGAATCAGCAACTTGCACACCGAGGCTTGCGCCTAGAAGAGGTTTAAAAAATATAAAACATCAAACGGGTGAGTTAAAGGAGCTCAGTAAGTACATTTAAGATTTCTAGTAAAATAAGATAAAATGAAATTCTGCATAAATAGTAAATTCTGAAAAATGCATAAAACATGCTTCAAAAATTATTATAAAATAGTTTCTAACGCCATATGCTGATAAAATCTTGCTGAGCGGGTTTTATTTATATCTCTGTAAACAATATCCAGAATCTGTAAAACATAATAACTAACATGTACATATATAATTACGTAATATGCATTCAGTAGCTCAAAAACTATTAAAACCCTTGCTTGACTATTTTCTTTATAAACTACACCAATGGTAACTCAAAAGCTCTATACTCACGTAGTGACTAAACTAGAACCACACAATGTGAGTAGGTCATAGGACATCTAAACTAGCAATACTCACTGTGACATCTGAAGACATCTCACTAGTTATGCCACGAAATCCTACATCGCCTACATATAGTAAGACAATACCTTATACACATAGAGCGACTCATATGACTCGACAACTCGATTTTCTAGAGTTAATAACTCACCCCCAATACTTGGCCATACGTAGGGGATATACCGGTCGGGTCTTAAACCATCACCACACTGAAATCTGAGGGTACCAGTGGCCTTTGAAACTAATTTAGTAATTTTAAAACTGTTTCTTAAACTGAATATATAAATGCATATTTATAACTATATACCAAAGCTATAAATTATGTTTATACATTAAAAGCACATAAAACATACCATTTCAATATGCAGAAACATATTAAACGAAAGATAAACCAAAATATATCATTTCGTGGTACCACCGCATCTACATACAATTGGGCCATCATTGCCTCTTTGGCTATGCGAAAGTCTTACCACGAAATTCATTATTATCCTCTCTTATTTCCACTTAGGGATTGGAAAGGGTTGTAAAAGTCCTGCAGATTTCTGATGTTCGGCCTTTACCTGTTGGCAAGTCAGACATCTGGAGACAAATTCGGCTATATCTTTTTTTATGCCTTTCCCTTTGTAATGTTTTTTCAAGGTACAATACATTTTTGTGCTCCTCGGATGCATAGCATATGCAAAAGAATAAGCTTCTTCTATAATCTTTCTTCTTAACTCATTAACATCCGGTATATATAATCTCTGACCCAAGGTTACTACATCATCCCTTGTCACTAAAAACTCATTTCGTTGCCCATACTCGATTTTACCCTCAATTTAACTGCCTGTGCATCTTGAGTCTGTAATTCTCTGATCCGATCAACTAATATCGGACGGACCTGAATTGTGGCTAATAGTGCTCCTGAATCTGACAAGTCCAATCTAACAACCAAAGACCTTAATTCTATTAGCATTGATAGATATGCGACCTTTAGGTGAGCTACTGAGCTGACAGGCTTCCTGCTGAGAGCAACTGTTACTACATTAACTTTTCCCGGATAGTACTAAAGTGTGCATTTATAATTCTTGAAAAGCTCCAGCCATTTTATCTGCCTCATATTCGGCTCTTTCTGAGTGAACACATACTGCAGGCTCTTATGGTCTATAAAATTTTTTGTAGGGAACTTCATACAAATAATGCCTCCAAATTCTTAGAGCAAAAACTATCACTACCAATTCTAGGTCATGTGTAAGATAATTATGCTCATACTTCTTCAATTATCGAGAAACATAAGCTATTACTTTCTCTTTTTGCATCAATACACAACTTAGACCCTGCTTGAAAGCATAACAAAATATGGTAAATCCATCATTCCCTGTCGGAAGTGTAAGCGCTAGGGCTGAGGTCAATCTTCTCTTCAACTCATCAAAACTCTCATGACACACCTCTGACCATACAAACTTCTATTCTTTTTGGGTTAGCTTAGTCAAAGGAGCAGCTATCTTTGGAAATCCCTTTATGAACTTCCTATAGTATCTAGTCAAACCCAAGAAACTACAAATCTCCGTCACATTTGTGGGTTATCTCCAATTCAATATGGCTTCAATCTTCTGGGGATCTATGGTTACCCCTTCTGTAGAGACTACATGACCCAAAAATATAATTCTATCTAACCAGAACTGACATTTACTGAGTTTGGTGTATAACCGATGCTCCTTTAGAGTTTGCAAAACAATCCTCAGATGTTCTGCATGCTTTTCCTCACTGCTTGAATAAATTAGTATATCATCAATAAATATTATCACAAATTGTTCTAATTAGGACCAAAAAATTATATTCATAAGATCCATAAAAATAGTTAGGGCATTAGTCAGCCCAAAAGGCATGACCAAGAATTCATAATGCCCGTATCAAGTTCTAAAGGCAGTCTTGGAAACATCCTCCTCTAAAATTTTCAATTGATGATAGCCTGACCTTATATCTATCTTCGAAAATACTCTGGCCTCCTACAGCTGATCAAATAGATCATTAATTCACGGAAGTGGATATTGATTACGCACTGTGACTTTATTCAGTTCTCTATAATCAATGCACAATATCACACTTCCATCTTTCTTCTTTACAAATAAAACCGATGCCCCCCAATGAGTGTACTCGGCTTGATGAAATCCTTATTCACCAACTCATCTGTCTGGACCTTAAATTTTTTCAATTCTAAAAGAGCCATTCTATAAGGAATTTTAGAAATTGGTTTCATTCCAGGGTTAATTCTATTGGAAACTCTACTTCCCTATCTGGAGGTAACCTTGGAAGATCATATGGGAACACATCTGAAAATTCTCTAAACATTGAAATATCCTACAATTTCATTCCACCATCCCTTACTTTTATTGGACAGACTAGATATCCTTGACACGACTTCTGGAGCATTTCCTTGCCCTTATTACGGACAGCATACTAGCGGAAAGTATTTTTCGTGCTCCACAGAAAATGACTTCAGCTCCCCTTGGGCTACATAATCTAAATTCTTTTTAGAAGTAATCTACTGTGGCCCGATATTTAGACAACCAATCCATCCTTAAAATCACATCAAATTCATTGATGGCCAACAAGATTAAGTCCACCGAAAATTCTTGGCCCTCTATATAAATTTTACTACCTTACATACCTTTTCTGCTACAATAAACTCTCTAGTAGGAAGAGACACCGCCATACTACAATTTAATAACTGTGGCGCTAAACTAGCATCTACAGTAAACCCCTTAGAAATAAAGAGTAGGTAGCTCCGGGATCTATCAGTACATAAATATCTTGATAAAAAACTAACATCGTACCTATGACAACTTCTAAGGCCACATCCACTTCTTACTGGGTTATTACAAATACCCTAGCCTGAGTATGAGGTTTAACCTAGTAGGGAAGTTGATCGAGGTGGATCATCTAGAGGCCACATCCACTTCTTACTGGGTTATTACAAATACCCTAGCCTGAGTATGAGGTTTACCTTGTTGCCCTCTAGATGATCCACCTCGATCAGCTTCCCTACTAGGCTTGCCTGTCCTTGACCATCACTGGTTTATCTCGGAGCTGGTGGTCTATCTTTTGGCTTACTACTAGCTCCAATGTTAAGAAAATCTCTCATATAATGGCCCTCCTGACCACACTTCTAGCAACCTCTAGTTTCCTTCCTATAATCCCCAAGATGAGCCTTGCCGCATTTGTTACACACTAAAAAATCCTTCTAACTCTCTTTAGTGCTTCGGGATCCGGCTGATGGTTGTTTGAAAGTTTGGCTTGATTGAACTCCTTGGCTTAATTTTTGACTGCTGGACCATGTAGATCTCTTATTCGTTCTTGTAAATTTACTAGGTTTACCCCGAGAACCACTTGACCAGCCTCTTTTTTAGCCCTGCTGCTTTGGTTTAAGAATGGCTGCCATGCTTCTTTCAACTTGAGTTGCAGTTTACACCAATGCTCCATATTTAGTGTGAGCTGTCGATACCACGTAAGCCCTGATCTGAGGATTAAGGCCCACTGCAAACCGATTAGCCTTTTACTCCTCATTATCTAGGTCCACCCCGAGAACCACTAGACCAGCCTCTTTTTTGGCCATGTTGTTTCGATTTAAGAATGGCTGTCTGCTTCTTTCAACTCGAGTTACAGCTTTCACCAATGCTTCGTACTGAGTGTGAGCTGCCAATACCACATAAGTCCTGATCCAAAGATTGAGGCTCACTGTAAACTGATTAGCCTTTTGCTCATCATTATCAATTTTGAACGAAATGGCACGGATGAGCTCTGAAAACTTCTTTTCATACTCTGTTACAGAGAAAGAACCTTGTTCTAGCTTGAAGAACTTTTCTATCTTCGCGTCTTTATAACTTTTAGGGTAGAACTTATCCAAAAATTCCCTTCTGAAAAGTGCCCAAGACACTACATCTGAATTTCTCCTCTGTAAGGCCCTTTACTAGTCTTTCGCCATTTTCTTCATTAGAAATGAAGAGTATGCAACCATCTGTTCTTGAGAACACCCTATAACCTAAAACATTTATTCATTATTCTCTAACAAGGATACGGCTCTCTCAGGATCTCTTGTACCATCATACAGCTTAGAGCCTAATTTCTTCACGCACTTAATAGACACTCATGCCTCTTTCGGCTGCTGAATTGCTGCTGCTAGTATTTGCACCATCTTAGCTACATTTATGATTCCACCATCTGGCTTGGTAGGTTGAGATAACTGAGGAAGGGTCTGAGGTGGGGGAACATTAACTGACTTATTCACCTGATCCTCTTCAGAAGCAAGAGCCTCTGCAGCTACTCTCTTAGTACGTGGGCCCCAATGACGATTCATATTTTTTGAGAATTTAATAATGCAAATGGTTAACAAATGCATGAAATTCAATTTAACAAAATTAAAAAATGCATGCACTTTCGAAAAATCTCATTCTAAAAATAAACCTTATGTAACTAAGAACATAAAAAATCGTGCTCTGATACCACTCTGACAGGACCCCCCCCTCTACTATAGATCCCTGCAGCCTTGTCGGGCACCCTAATGAAAGTTTCTCAAAATCTAACTATCAAAGCTGAGAAATTTCACGAGGCGAGCATTTTTTTAATTCTTGCTATTACGGAGAAAATCCTAAAATATACGAGAAAATAACTTATTGCTTTTTTTTTAAAAAAAAGGGACAGAGTTTCCCCTGTTTTTCTTAAAATCCAATACAAAACCTAAAATAAAAATCACACTTCTATTTCAAATAGCTTCTCAACTTCTAAATAGAACCTTCAGTCCTTTTCAAAATCAAATCTAAACTCAACTCAACAATTTCATTTAAATTACAAAATTAACATACTAGTAAAAAATAAAACTATCACCATAATATCAAAATCTCTTCTTGTTTCTTCAAACATATTTATAAAATACACAAGTCAATGACTATTATGCAAAAATTAAAAGGTGCCACTTAGCACATTTACATTTACAAAATGATCGTCAGACTAAGCCCACTAATCGGTTGTAGGAGAATCAGCAACTTGCACACCGAGGCTTGCGCCTAGAAGAGGTTTAAAAAATATAAAACATCAAACGGGTGAGTTAAAGGAGCTCAGTGAGTACATTTAAGATTTCTAGTAAAATAAGATAAAATGAAATTCTGCATAAATAGTAAATTTTGAAAAATGCATAAAACATGCTTCAAAATTTATTATAAAATTATAAAATAATTTCTAACGTCATATGCTAATAAAATCTTGCTGAGCGGGTTTTATTTATATCTCTGTAAACAATATCTAGAATCTGTAAAATATAATAACTAACATGTACATATATAATTACATAATATGCATTCAGTAGCTCAAAAACTATTAAAACCCTCGCTCGGCTATTTTCTTTCTAAACTATACTAATGGTAACCTTAAAACTCTATGCTCACATAGCGACTAAACCAGCACCGCACAATATGAGTAGGGCATAAGGCATCTAAACTAGCAACACCCACTGTGACATCTCAAGACATCTTATTGGTTATGCAGTGAAATCCTACATCGCCTACATATAGTGAGACAATACCCTGTATACATAGAGCGACTCATATAACTCGACAACTCGACTTCCCGGAGTTAGTGAATCGCCCCTCAATACTTGACCATGTATACGGGATATACCAGCTAGGTCTTAAACCATCACCACATTAAAATGTGAGGATACAAGTGGCCTTTAAAACTAATTTAGTAATTTTAAAACTGTTTCTTAAACCGAACATATAAATGCATATTTATAACTGTATATCAAATCGTAAATCATCTTTATGCATTAAAAGCACATAAAACATACAATTTTAATATGTGGAAACATATTAAGCAAAAGATAAACCAAGATATATTTTCACTCACTAACCGCTCCAAACTCAATTCTTCTCTAGAAAGCTTACTTTCCTTTATTGCTCTCAGTTTTCTTCTCCTATACGCCATAAATGACATTTAGAACCTTTACAAATGCTAAAATTTCACTTAAACTCATAAGCGCCCTAATCGGCTTACAAGGCCCGAATGGATTCCACTTTCTGATTTTCATTTACGAAGTCATTTAATCTTGTTTAACCTTGTTTAATTCACCATCCAAAGCTGTAAAAATTGCTTAACACCTTATAAATTTGGATGGACATAATTGCCCTTCACCTTACCAAAATGGACAATTATGTCACAGTTTCTTCATTTTTGATTTTTCATTAACCATATACATCGAATTGATACAAGGAATCAATTACACACAACAATTGAACCAAAACACAACTCAAACCCTAAAATCCCTAAAGTGGCCAAAATTTACCCTACTCACCCAACACATCTCTTTTCTCAGTTTCTTATTCCAATGACATCCAAATCAAGCCAATTTAATTCTAATGCTCTAATAACATTCGATTGAAGTTTCTACCATAAAATTACACCAAATCTTTATTCTTACCTTACTAATTCATTTAGTTTGATGAGTCTCTTAAACTTCACACTTGAATTCAACTCAACCTAAATCAATAATTCATACAAAAAATATTAATTGAGAAATCTTGAAAAATTCACACATCTCCATTACAAAAAAAAACATATATACTTTTCTTACCTCTTTTTCTTGGATTTTCACTGGTAGAAGCTTCAATTGATCATAAGAACTTGTATTTGGCTTTATCTTAACTTGATCAAAGATGAAAACTCATAAAAAAACATTGAATTTTACTATAGCAAGAACTCCTTCTCATGGCTGAAATTTCTCTCTTGTGCTCCAACATATTATGCTTTTTACTTAGCAAAATTCTAGACACTTCATCCTTATATAGTGCTCTTCTAAAAGTCCAAATTTTCCCTCAACTAATTCCAAAATTTTAAATTGTCATTAGTTCAAAACGGAAGTATTTAATTTGTTATTTTCTAACTATTTAGTTAGAATAGTCAAAGGAACCAACTAGGCTTCCATCTTGGCAATCTACCAACTTGTCTCTAATTGGTCTATTTTCTAATATATGGATTGTGTTTCTTAACAAAAGCTTATTCCATGCATAACCCTTAAATGGAAATTCATGTATTAAATTAAAATTTCCTTTTTCAAGCCAATAGAAAAAATTTTCAAAAATATTTCATAACCGTCTGACACTCCGATCGAGTGTGAAATTACCAATTTAGGTCTAATACCTCTCACATGCACCATAAAAAAAATATAAATTTATTCGTGCCCCAGAACTTACTAATATATAGTTCATCATGTTCTTTAGAGTTCTATTTTTTCTTTTGGTAACCCTATTTAATTTAGGTGAATATGTCGGTATAATTTCATGTATGATACGATTATCCTCATAATGGGATTAAACATATTAGATACATATTCTCCACTTATATTAGTTTTTAATCTTTTGATTTTTTTTTTCCAATTTGATTTTCAACATCTTGTTTGAAGATACAATTTTTTCATATGATTCATCTTTATTTCTTAGTAAATATAGAACCTTTTACCTCCTCCAATGATGGTATCTTTTTAAATCACCAATGTCACTATAAATTAAATCGAACAACTCAATTTCTCTTAAAAATATTGGTTTACAATTTTTCTTTGTAGACTTATCTTCTATGCACATATCATATTTATTAACCTTTTCCATGTTCATATTAGAAAGTAATATAATATTCTTTATTTTTTTTAAATAATCAAACCTACAATGCCATACACTAATAAAGTCAACATTATAAGTAGAAGAATTACTATCTTTATTAATAATTGTGTCAAGTACATTATGATTGAACAAATCACTGGAACAATATCGTTTTCCAACAAAGACCCTATATTTGGTAATAACAAGTTTGTCTCCTTCAAATGAGACTTTTACACTAGCTTTGCCAAGCATGTAAAAATGAGATTGTATATAATATTAAGAATAAGGAGAACATTGTTTAATGCAAGTATCTTTCCAAAAATTAATTTGAGAATAATTTTTCATTTTTTCACCACAGACACATAATGGGAATCACCTAGATAACTTATTCTTTTCCATCACTCACATGAACATAGTTATAGAAAGTATATCTGTCACTATATATGTGCCTTATAGCTCTAAAATCTATGGCTCATTCTTTATTGCCAATTACAACTATGTTCGCTTGGAAAATCACAAAAGCGGCAATGCTTTCATCTCCCTCGACCAAATTGGCCTTAGAGGTTTCTTATTTCCTGTATGATCTCTTTTCGTGTACTTGCATTCGTTACCAAAATGACCAATTTTATCACAAATATAGCAATTGCCTTTTGTTGAAGATATAAGAAATCAAGACAATTAATTCCGTACTATATTTATAATTACCATTTATATATTTGAATTAATATGTTATATTTTGTTTCTTTATTTAAGTTAACCTTCAGCCTATATAAAGGCTGCTTATGTAGCAGTTTTAATATAATGTAATATAGTAAAAATGTAGTCTTCAGAGTTTTTCAGTTTCTCTCCATTTTTTTTGCTGCTTTTATCTTTTCTAACATGGTATTAGAGCTCGTTATAATTCTTTCTTAGGGTCTCTCTTTTTAGTTTATGTTCATTTATCAATTTATCATAATTTTGTAGGATAAGTATTTGAGTTACTATTCATCATCCTTCCCAGATGTCTTAGAACTCATTTGTCATCTAAACCCCACCAAAATCACATTAATTGGACTCCATAAATAGCCTCACGTGTCAAAGTCCTCGTTGTCATTTTCAATCAAACACCAATCCCAACTATTTTTCGACGAGTGATCCACTACCATTTGACTCATCATCTAATCTACCAATCTACGGTGTTGGTTTTTTCCATTTGACCTCCTATATTTTGTAGGGACCTTTTGCAAATTTTTAAAGTTCTATGACAGTTTACAATTTACTTAAGTTTTAGGTCATTTTGTAATTTCTTATTTTTAGGGGTTTTTCTTTAATTTTTATAATTTTAAATAAATTGGCAGGTAAATCTCTCAACACACTTGTACTCGTATCGGTTGATTTCTTGTGTCTCTATCAATGCATTTGCACACGCAATGGTTGAATTTTTCAACATGTTTGTCTCTATCTATCAATATTATTACTGGCTACAATATTGCCACTTGCTAACAACATTGCCACTCTCTGATAATGGTCATTACTCTCGGACAATGGATGCATCTCTCTAATAATGGTTGCCTCATCTCTTCGATAATGCTTGCCTCCTCCAACAACCATTGTATCTCAACGCTCACCATTAATTTCCTTTTCAAACTCAAGCTTCTAAAATTTATGTTTGAGAGGGAATGTTGAATATATAAGAAATCAAGACAATCAATTCCTACTATATTTATTATCACATATATTTTGAATTAATATGTTATACTTTATTTCTTTATTTAGGTTAACCTTTAGCCATGTAAAGGCTCCTTTTGTAGCAGTTTTAATATAATATAATATAGTAAAAATATAGTCTTTAGAGTTTTTCAGTCTCTTTGTATTTTTCCATTGCCTTTATTTTTTCTATCATTTTTCTTATTGAATAAGGGCTTTTTTTTCTTGAAGTATTAGTTATTTGTGGTTTGGATTACTTCTTCTTTAGAGTAACATTTTTTTTCAACTTAGTTAGCCTTAAAAACAATTTCCTTGGCCTTCTCAATTTTCTCTTTTTGCTGATTTTTTTCTTAATTCTAATATAGATGATTGCATCATCCAATTTCACATACTTTTCTTTTGTGCTTGTTGCTTTTTTTATAATCTTTCCAAGAGTTTAGTAATTTTTCAATTAAGCAACCAGCCACAATGGTTCTAGGAGATTGATATCATCATTTTTTAAATCATTGATTAGCAAATAAAATCATGTATTTGAGAAGTAACATCATCATCTTCAGACATTTTAACATGGTGTTATGACATACCTTATTTGCCTTAGTCTATTTTTGTAATAACGTGGTGTAGTTGTTTATATAAGGTTTTAGAGGTTGTTGTATGAAAAATTCTACCAAGTTCATAACATTTAATGTATTGTACACTCAATCTTGTCATCGTTTGAAGTGTTTCCCATTAAATAGTGGAATCGTGGTTGCCTTCAATAATAATTTTGTGATAGCTACCAAAGAAGCATCTGATGTTGTATCCATAGAAATAATCTTAAGATTGTTAGAAAATGGATTCTTGATGCAATGTTTGAATTATGTTCATGGTATTATAAGAACTGTCCTTAAGATTATTTTTGCCCCTATAATATAGCCCTTAGGATTTTATGACAAGAATAAAAGTTGTAAGAATTCACACTCAAATGTAACGTTTTTGAACAATAAATAATTACTTTTGAATTTTGAGTGTTGGTTAAGATAGAACAATAAATAATAAATAATTCAATATCAAGAAGTGATTAAATTTCATCTGTGAGAGGCCATTAATTTATAGTGTAGGGTTGTCGTTCGTACAATCACTAAACCTTTTCCTAAAAGGCATAAAGTTAGTTGCTCATTGTGGCTGTTTAGAAGGCACACATCCAACCAATGGCACCACAGTGCCTGGCTATTGCCAATGATGGTACCACGGCCTGAATTGACTCAAACTGTGGTGCCGGCGCTAGTTCTTACTCTTTTTTTGGCCTTTTATTATATCTTTTACTTGTCTTCATTTTGAAACACCCTTTAAATTTTACACATTCATAATTTATTTTGTAAACATTTTTGCTATTATTATATCTTATCTTCTTATCCACATGATTGGTTATAACGATAAATAATGACAAAATAATTAGAAATAGCTGTTTAATTTTCCCTTTTATTAATTTCTCTAAAATGAGAAATTAGTTTAGGAGAGTAAAGTGTACCACCTTTTTACTTAATTAGTAGATGTTTAGGTTTTAAGATAGTGTTTGTTTGTTTTTTTACTGAACTTTGAATATAGCTGAATAGAGCATAATGTTGAATTAAATTGAATGACTTAATTTGAATAACACAATCTCTTTCCTTCTTTTTTGGTTAATATTTGGATATCAAAATTTAAATGTTTATTTTTTCAATGAAAAAAAAATAAATTTAATATTTTTATATTTTAACCCTTATAATTGCATATGGGGTCGGTTACATAACTCACAAGATCATATATATATATATATGTAAAATTATATTTAATTATACAAATTAATATTAAAATAATGTTAATCTGAATTTTATTATATTTTGTGATGTGTGTGTATATACATGACTAGGTTTCGTTAACTTGAATTTTAACTTAAAATGAAAACTTAAATTTTTATTTATTGATTTCAGTAATCTAATTGTATAGATTCAAAGTCAAAAGAAACAATTCATATTGTCAACTCTATACCATTGGATTACATTATATCAATTAATAGAAATTTAAGTCACACGTTCAAGTAAAATATTTGTGCTAAGAGACCTCACCTTATCTATCTATCTATATATACATACATTAATTGTAAGATTCATAAATATAATAAATTGTGTATATTATGATGGGTATTTGATTAAAGAAATGAGTTTATATGGATAAAAATGTAATATATTAAAAAGGTAAGGATATTTTAAAAAAATTAATTATATCATTTAGAATTTTTACATTCAGTCAAAATGTTAAAAGGTTTTTTTTCAATTAAGTCAAATTTGACTTAAAATTCTAATTAAGTTAGAAAAAAATAACCTCAAATGATTGAATAAACTAAATAAAAATATATTCAGCATTAAGTCAAATAATAAATAAATAGTCACTAAGGGCTATTTGTATTTTTAGCTTAATATTAAAAATGACTTAATTTAACTTAGTCAGTCTTTTAAATTGTTAAATTTTCTAATTTAATTAGAATTTTAAGTCAATATTGGTGTAGTAGAAAAGTCAAAATTTTGTTTTGTTTAATGTAGAAAATAGAAATGATATTATTAAATATTTCTCAAAAATATCCTCATCGAATTTATGTATTATATTCCTTTCCATATAAAACTTGTCTCTTTTATTTTCTATCAAATAACAATCATATAAAATACGTGCTTACTATGTTAATTAATTTTATAACTAATTTATTTTTTTAATGTACTTACAACCTTTAAAAAATTATAGGTCAGAAACAATTGCAATAAAATTCAAATTACTATTGTTTTATTATAATTTAAGTAATTAAATATTAGTTTAGCTATATATATTTAGAATTCAAATTATTAATTGCACATTTAGAATTCATAAGGGCATAAATGTAAAAGTAGTATTAATTTTCAGTTATTTTTTATTTTAATAAATAAATTATTTAACATTTAGATTCAAACATTAAGCAGAAAAAAAAAATAAATAAACAGGCAATTCAAATTCAGTCATTCAGCTCAATTCCAACTCAACTCAATTTAGAATTTAATAAAAATAAATAAATAAATAAACACTACCCAAGTCTCCTATGTATATGAAAGTAAATTTCTTCAATTTGTGGGAATTGTCTCTTCCTTTTCTACGTGTGTTTTGATTCAGTTATGTCTCATAATTTTTTAAACCTTCAAAAAAAAGGTTGGATGTCCAAATTTAAAAATTGTGTTAATTTCAACTACGCATTATATAATAAATCTAATTATTTTGTTAATGTTAAACTTAGTAGTCATCAATATGCAATCAATAGTTTAGTTGTATTTTTTTTAATTACTTATGATGTTCTTAAATTTTTTGAATTATCTTAATTAGTCTCTACCATCCAAAAATTATCGTTAATTGGGCACATTTTCTATTCTTTTACTATTTTAAGCTCAGTTGAAATAATTTGATATATATTATTATAATAACTCTTAAAGATGATTAAAAATTAAAATTAAATAATAATTACGAATTTTAAATTAAATAACTATTAAATAGTAATTGAAAATGATAATATTAATACAACTTTATATTAATATTAAGGGATAACGACAATTATATCCCACAAATTTGACCTAATAGATAAGCTTGTCTTGTTAGAACTAAATATCTATTTTTACCCCAATCAGTTAATTTTTGTTGTTAGTTTGGACAAAAATAGTAATTTTAATATATAATTATTAGTTTAACCCATTGTTTGCACTCTAACTTAAACTATAATGACTTAAACTGTAGATACGTAGTACAATCTCACACATTTATTGTCTTTGAACACGTAGTGCAATCTCAATGATTCATTTAATTTAATGTAATTAAAAAATAAAATTTTAATAAAATGACGTGGTATAATATAATAAGTAAAAAATTATATGTCACATATGTCATCATGTAATTAATATTTTATTTTTTAATAAATATTTTTAAAATACACTAAATTAAATTTATGAACGAAGTCTCCGGCTAACGATGATCGCCAGCCTTCGATGAATAACTTTATCAAAATTTATGTTATTGGACTATTTTTCTTGATTACATAATTGTGAAGTCACTTTCAACTAAAAAAGACTAAAGGTAGCCAAATACATTGGGAGGGCAACGGTGGCTACTGCTCTCTATTGGTGGTGATCGTTAAAAGGTAGGGTAATGATGTGCACCGCTATCACTATTGAACAGATCGACAAATAATCTGTCCAAAGATGGCGGTGATACATATCGCGCGCCCAACTGTTTCAAGGTGAATGATGGGGGCCGCAGCTTTCTCATTATATTTTCCTTATTTTTGGCATCTCTACAGTGGTCCATCAACGAAAATATTCTATCACCATGTATTCACGAAATTTTGAATTTGATAACATCGATTTTGAGTCGAATCACTACTAGTCACTAGCGGCCACGGGTGACCAATGGCAATGTGTAAGAGTATGTGAGTTTAAATCTCCCTTGACAAATTAGGGCTTGACACGTATCTGTTAGATCAATTTCATAGAGTATAATTGTCTTTAAACTTCATATTAAATTAGTATAATAAGTTAATTATTAAAAAATAAAAAATATATTTAATTTTCAATCCCCCAACCTTTATTTCAACACTTTTCCCTCTCAAATTTTATTTTTATTTTTATCATTTTCTTACCCCCCCTCCCTAAAATTATTTTTTTAATTTAGTAATCAAATAAATAAATTTAATTATTAATATTATAAGTTTTATAAATTTAAATTTTCATTCCCTCCACCCCACTCCACTTTTTCTTTCCAAACTTTTCTTTTCATTTTCCCTCTTCTTACCCCACTCCCTCCAAAATTATTTTTAATTTAATAATAAAATAAACAAATTTAGTTATTTATTTTATATTAATGCTATAAGATTTACATTAAAAAATAGAATAATATTAAATTTAAAATTTTCATTCCCCTCACCCCACCTCACAACTTTTCTCTCCCAAAATTTCATTTTTATTTTCCCTCTTCTTACCTTCCTCCCTCTAAAAATTATTTTTTAATTTAATAAAATAAATAAATTTAATTATTAATATTAAATTAATATTATAAGTTTTACATTAAAATACAAAAATATTATATATAAATTTTCATTCCCCCACCCACCTTACCTTACCACTTTTTCCTCCCAATTTTTAATTTGTTTCTCTTCTAATCCCCTCCCCTCAAAATTACTTTTTAATTTAATAATAAAATTAATAAATTTAGTAAAAATAAACTATTTCTTCAAAAAAAAAAAAATCATAATCCGATTATTTTAGGGTGAGGGTTGTTAGCTTGAGGAGCAAGGGGGGTGTGGTAGGGTCTGAGCATGGGGGGAGGAGGGATAGGGATGACAACGGTTGAGCATAGTGGGATGAGGAGGTGGGATGAGGGTATGCTAGATGTGGGTGCGTGGCCATTGAGCATGGTGAGGAGGGTGGTTGAGCATGGGGCTACTGGGTGTGGGTATGAGTGGGGGATGAAGGGTTAGCTAAGCATTTAATTTTTTTTAAATTTTTTGAAAATAAAATTTATAATATTAGAAAAAGAAATATTTACCCTCTAAATGTTCTTATTTAACTATGATTTTTAGATAGCAGAGATTAACTGAAGTAATTCAAAAAATCAAGGTCGTTATAAAAAATTTAAGAAAAACACAAGAATTAAAATTATCAATTTCTATTTTAAAAATAAATGAGATGTTTTTCAAATAGGCACCTATTTAATATAAAAAGACATAATAACCTCTATTAGAAGATACGTACCTTAGACATATTATTGGTGAACTGATACATCTATTTATGGTGTTGTTTCAATTCAAAATGTGACAGTTTATTAAGAATCATTGATCATGTTCGAATTTTGATCCAATGGCTATATGTATAAAGAGATGTATAAGAAAGAAATCATGTTTAGGATAGCACATAAAAATAAAATTTAAGAAAAGAATAAAAATCCTTTCTACATCTCTTTCTTCCCCTCCCAATTATCAAAATGAATTTGTAATAAGTTTTTTAAAAGACATTATTTTCATTATTTCATAAAATATTCAATTAAAAAATCTCCAATCTTTTGTTTAATTACAAATCAAACAAAAGACTAACTCTAGACAAATTTGCAACATTCTAATGTATTCAAGTTTGCTTTTATTGACGCACAACACAAATAAACAAAATAATTTTTTTTATTGAATCTTGAAGACGCATTTATTTAACCTATGTTCATCATTCAATTGATAGGTACAACTAATATCATGCACAAAGGTGACATCTCTAAACGTGCCTTAAAACACACATCTATACAATTTCTACTATTATTATTCTTTGTATCTACTTAATTATATAAATATATATTAAAAAAATACCAACACAAGATTCCAAAGCAACTGATTAAGAATGATAAATAATGAACAATGAAATCAAACAGAAAACTTAGAAATAGGAATTAAAGCTCCAAAAACAAAACTTCAAGAATCAAGATCACAATCACACACAATACTCAATAATGATTTATAGTGATTCAATTCTTTGATGAACTTGCATCGACTTTTGAGGCTGCCAAAACGTAACAGTTTCACTAAATAATCAAAATCAATCCAAAGAATACAAAGGTCATGAACCCAAAATTGAAGAACAATATAATGCAAGCTTTCTCTATCTATAGTACAACAACAAGACTTTCTCTCTCTAAAATTAGTTAAAAGAGTGAATCAATCAATACTCATAATCTTAGCAGCCCTTTTATAGTTGAATTAGCATCAGTCTAATGTGATGAATGGCTCAAAATTGATCCAAGGGAGAGAGCTATTGTCACAAGAATACTGTTATATAACTGAAATTAAAAAATTTAGTTAACAAAACGACATTGTTTATGAACATCTGAGATATTTCAAAAATTTCACTAGTTAAAATAATGTTGTTCCAGCCTTAATCAAATACTATGAATGTTTTCTGAAATGCCTCAACTTTTCTAGAATTACTTTTGATCGACAAAACTTTCACATTTTCACTTTTAGACAACAAGTAATTCAGTTCTTCAATTTTATGTGAATCCTTTTGTGGCACTTTAGCTCGATACATTGATCAGATCACCTCTTGTCAATGTGAAGCAAGTCCAAGCACAATTTAAACTTACTCACTCACAAGTAACACGTTTTATTCCAAGGTCTGTTGGATTTTCTTTTGTAGTAATTTGCTTATCACCACAACTCTTTTAGCTATTACTTATCTGATGAAGTGATTTTTATTTTAATATGCTTTCTTCAATAATGAAACACTGAATTTCTGTATAAAAGAAGAGTACTTCGATTGTTTTTATATATTGTTATTGGAATCTTTAAAATCTTTGAGCAATCCCTAAACTAGTTGCAACAATATATTCTACTTGTGTATTGGACAAAGTTACAACTTGTTGGAGTTGTGATTTTTAGTTGATATAGTTTCCACATAATGTGAAATAGTATTTAATAATGGATCTTCCATATAACGAATCTTTGTCCTCTGCAGAATCTAAATCCACATAACAATGAGTTCTATTGATTCTCTAATATGTCTAAATAAAATTCCATAATCTAGAGTTCCTGACAAGTATCTTAAATCCATTTAATTCGAAGCCATTATTCATTACTTGAAATTTCCATGTATCTACTCAAGATTATGATAGAATGAACTAAATCAGGTCTTGTACAATTCATGCCATATATAATGGATCCAATAGCACTAGAGTAAGGAATGTTTTCTATCTGAGATTTCTTTTCTTAATAGTAGGACATTGTTGTGCTAAAAGTTTAAAATGAGCTACTTATAGGATGCTGACTGATTTGTAGTGTTGTACAACAAACTTTGTTTTTATCAGTTTCTTTAAATAACTTTGTTGACTTAAGATTATTCTTTTAGGTTACCTCTGTTTGATGATATCAATCCCGAGCATTTTCTTGGCTTCTCCTAAATCCTTCATTTAAACTTAAATTTCAATGAATTTTTTATTTTTTTTGTGTTTGATGTATGCTTTGACTGGTAAGTAACATGTCATCTGCATATAGCAGCAAATAAATGAGATTCTTCTCCTTAAGATCCTTGAAATAGAAATAAATGTTATAATTGCTTCTATTGAAACTGATTGTGATTATAAAAAAAAAAGCAAATCTTTTGTAACACTGCCTTAGAGTCTATTTGAGTTTATATAAAGACCTTTTTAGCAAGCAAACAATATCTTCATCTATTTTTTGTTCAAAACCTCAAGCTATCTTATATAGCTGGTTTCTTCTATGCAAAAAGGTTGTCTCACCATCAAGTTGTTGTAATTCTCAATCAAATTGCGCAACTAAAAAAAGTGCTACTCTTATAATGGTGTATTTAACTACAGGTGAGAAGAGCTCTTGGTAGCCAATGCCTTCTCTTTGTGAGAATCCCAACTAGCCTTGCTTAGAACCTTGGTGGTCCATTTAGTGAATTTTCTTCTTTTAGCTTGGAAATTCATTTGAAATCTACCAAATTTTGTTTTTTTTGTTCTTGGTACTGTGATCCATATCTCATTTACCTTTAATATTGCCATCTTATCATACATTGCTTCTAGCCATTGTTTCTTATGATTGCTATTGATTGCTTCAGTATAAAACTATGATGTTTTCTCTATGAAGTTATGAGTAGTCATTAGAGCAAAGGTTGTTAAGTCATATGAGGCATATTTGTTGAGAAGCTTTATCTATCTCTTGGATTTATTTCTTATGAGTTGATATTTTTAAGTTAAGATTTAGTTTCTAGTTCAACTTCATTGTTTGTGTCATTAGAAGTTTGTGTTGTTTGTTCATTAGCTAAATTTATGGAGGGTTTCTTATTAGTGTTGTCTTAGCATTTAGTGAAGTGGCAAGGTCTTTATCATCATCACTTGTACTTGTTAGTTATTTCATCACACATATATGTTAAGTTTAATTAAAAATGATATCTCTACTGATGATAACTTTTATGCCATTTGACTCCTTTATCCAAAGTCTATATCCTTTTGTTTCATCTGGATATCCTAGTGTGAAGATATTGATTGCAAATCATCAGAATTTAATTTGGAGATCAAGCCAAGTGCGTAGGGTGTGCACAGATCGAAGAAGGACGCGAAAGGAGGTAAAAAACAAAGAAAAGCGTACCAGGCGCCAGCGTCGCGGCGATTAGGCATGAGCGCCGCGGCGCCCAGTCTAGAACCTGAGTGCCTCGGTGCCAGGAGGCTAGCACCGCAGCGCTCAGCAGAAGCGTACCAGCGCCGCGGCGCTGGAGACGGGAACAGTATCTTGAAATAAGAAAACTTCCTTATTTCGTCTCCCACTTGTTTCAAGACTCCCTAATACGACTCCCACATGTATAGGGTAAACTTAGGTCATCCCAAAGTCTATATAAAGGCTATCAATTAGCTTGTAAACACATCTTTGTGATCAAATATAGATCTTTGTTATCAACTAGAAATCTTGACAATCTTTGTGATAAACAAGAGATCTTTGTGAGAGAAAATCCCTAGAGTAAGAGAAAAAGTTTTTTTTGTGATCTTTCTTGTAAAAGGCATACTTTGTGAGTGCCTTGTGATTCATAATAAGAGAAAAGTGTGATCTTGATCCGCCGTGGACGTAGGTAAGTTGCCGAACCACGTAATTCTTTGTGTGTTCTTCTTCTACCCATTTCTCTATTTATTTCTTAGTAACTTGTTATGCATTTTTATATTGCTTGGGTGAATTTTTTGCTTGTTTATGTGCTTTCGCTTCAATAAACTGGTATCAGAGCTTGGTTCTAAGCAGACATAGCCACACCTAAGTACGGGGTAGAGAAATTCAATGGTACGAATGACTTCAATCTGTGAAAAATGAAGGTTAAGGTGTTGTTGGTGACCCAAAGGCTTGGTTCGACATTAGAGGAGACTGTAGCTCCATCTCGTGATGAAGAGAAGACGCCAGAATCATCTAGAGCTGAGGCAGAAAGAAAGGACATTCAAGAAAGAGCTCATAGCATAATCGTTGTCATTGAGCGATGAAGTACTAAGGGAAGTAGCAGGTGAGATGACGGTAATAGGTCTTTGAAAGAAGATTGACTCTCTTTATATGAGAAAATCGTTGGCCAATAGATTACATATAAAGAAAAAGCTGTATCAGCTATCCATGTCAGAGGGGACGCCGATAAAAGATCATATAGATGCCTTCAATAAGATCATCCTTGATCTTGAGTCTATCAACATCAAGATAGAAGATGAAGATAGAGCAATTATCCTACTGAGTTCACTCCCCAAGAGCTATGAGAGTTTTATTGATACGTTACTCTACGGCAGAGAGAGTTTAACGATGAGAGATGTGAAATCATCATTAAACTCAAAGTTATTAGGAAAGCAGACCGAGGGCAATGCATAAAGTTTATCTATAAGAGAAAGGCCCTCATATAGAGATGAGAAGAAAAAAAGGCTCAAGGTCGAAGTCTAGGACTTCTAGGAAGTGTTATTGCTGCAAGAAAGAGGGGCACTTCATAAAAGATTGTCCTGAGAAGAAAGCACAAGATAAGAAGAAAGCAGATGTTGCATTTGTCTATGATGATAGCTATGACAGCACAGAGACACTCGTCGCTACTGATGGTATGAACTCTGAACAATGGGTGTTAGATTCTGGCTGTACTTTTCACATGTGCCCGCACAAGTCTTGGTTTACAAATTTTCAGCCTATTAGTGGTGGTAAGTTGTTAATGGGTAATGACATTGCATGTCAGATGATGAGAATTGGTAGTGTTAAGCTTAGGTTGCATGATGGGCGAGTAAGAGAGTTGACAGATGTTAGGTATGTTCCTGACTTGAAGAGAAACTTGATCTCCTGGAGACTTTAGACCAGAATGGATGTTCCATCAGGATCGACGGAGGGATTTTAAGAGTTTTGAAAGGTTCCATGGTGGTGATGAGAGGAGAGAAGCGCAAAGGTGTTTATGTGCTTAAGGGTAAAGTCGTGAGTGGGTCTACATTATTCTCTGTAGATGATGAGAGTATGCAAACCAAGTTGTGGCATCTTAGACTGGCATATCTAGGCGAGAGAAACCTAAAGGAGTTATATAGTCAAAAGGCATTTGGTGAGGATAAGTTCCAGCCCTTAGCGTTTTGTGAGCATTGTGTGCTTGGGAAAGCACATAGAGTGAGGTTCAGTATCAGAGAGTACAAGACTAAGGGACTCTTGACTATATATACTCGGATCTTCAGGGACCAGCTCAGATAGCTACCCGTGGTGGTGCCAGGTATTTTCTCAGCTTGTTTGATGACTATTCGAGGAAGCTGTAGGTCTATGTGTTGAAGAGTAAGGATCAAGTATTCGATATGTTCAAGACTTGGAAGGCTCTTGTTGAGAATCAGACTGGAAAAAGAGTGAGGAGGTTGAGAACTGACAACGGTATTGAATTTTACAACAGAGAGTTTAATGGGTTTTGTGCCAAGCATGGGATTGAAAGGCATAAAACGGTAAGATCAACACCGCAGCAGAATGGGGTAGCTGAGAGGATGAACAGGACCCTACTTGAAAGGGTTAGATTCATGCTTACCAATGTGAAAATGTCCAAGACATTCTGGGGAGAAGCTGTAGTGACTGCAACTTACTTGATTAATAGAAGTCCCTCCTCAACAATTGACTTCAAGATGCCAGAAAAGAAATGGTCTGGCAATCCTTTGAAGTATGACCACCTCAGAATATTTAGTTGCCCTGCCTTTGTACATGTTAAGGAGGGGAAGTTAGAACCTAGAGCTATCAAAGGGGTATTCATAGGATATCCCGAAGGAGTGAAATGATACAAGGTGTGGTGTAAAGACTTAACACCACTAAGGAGTATCATAAGCCGTGATGTGACATTCGATGAGATGACGATGTTGAAAACCTCCCAAGAAGATGAGAAAGAAGAACCTGTGACCAAGGAAGACTCAGCACCCGAGTCAATAAAAGTTGAAGTAGAGCCTGAAAATGGATCTGATATGCCCCTAGATCAACACTTCAACGAGGAGATCCTTGAAGATGAACCAAGAACACCGGCGAGTTCCTTCAAGTCCACCCAAAAGAAGACTAGAACTCTTGAGTTAGAACTTGAAGAGTACTAGCTTACTAGAGATAGGCTAAGGAGAATGATCAACCCACCAGTCAGGTATGCACAAGCAGACTTAGTTGCTCATGCTTTTAATTCTACTTACACTCTTGAGTATGATGAGCCTAAGACATATGGTGAGGCTATTAAGAGTGAAAAAAAGAATGGCAGCAGGCCATGGAAGAATAAATTTGTTCTCTCATAAAGAACAATACCTAAAAGTTGGTGGAGAGACCTCAAAAGAAGCTAGTCGGGTGCAAGTGGGTGTATAGGGTGAAGGAAGGGATACCGGGGATTGAGCCTATAAGATTCAAGGCTAGGTTAGTAGCATAAGGTTTTACTCAGAGAGAAGGAGTCGATTTTCATGAGATATTCTCTCCAGTTGTCAAGTACACATCTATTAGGATCTTGTTAGCCATGTGTGCAAACTTTGATTTACATCTAGAGTAGATGGATGTAAAGATAGCTTTTCTACATGGAGAGCTTGAAGAAACGATATACATGGCACAGCCGCAAGATTTTGAGGAGCCCAAAAAAGAAGATCATGCTTGTTTGCTAAAGAAGTCATTGTACGGGTTAAAGCAATCACCTAAACAGTGGTCTAAGAGATTTGATGAGTTTATGATGGCTTGTGGTTTTAGTAGGAGCAAGTATGACAGATGCGTGTACTTCAAGAGCATAAGTTGTGGGATAATGTATTTGCTTCTATATGTCAATGATATGTTGATCGTATGCAAGAATATGGAAGAAATATAAAAGCTCAAGAAGCAGTTGAGTGGCGAGTTTGAAATGAAGGATTTAGGAGCAGCAAAGAGAATTTTGGGTATTGACATTATGAGAGAAAGAAGAGATGTTATCTTCTTGTCCCAACAGTGATATATAGTCAAAATTTTGGAGAATTTTGGTATGTCAAACGCGAAGGCTGTCTCTACTCCTTTGGCCATGCATTTCTGACTTTCAGCAGTATAGTCGCCGACATCCGATGAGGAGAAACTGCAGATGAGCAAAGTACCGTATGCAAGCATTATGGGGAGCATCATGTATGCAATGGTTTGCACAAGACCAGACATAGCACAGACTGTGAGTGTGGTGAGTAGATACATGGCGAATCCGGGAAAAGATCACTGGCTTGTAGTAAAGTGGATTCTGAGATATCTCAAGGGAATGTCGAATCATGAGTTAGTGTGTAAGAGGGATGTGGACAGCAATGAAATGGTAAGAGGGTACGTAAACTCAAATTATGCAGGTGATCTTAATAAGAGAAGATCGTTGACGGGCTACGTATTCATAGTGTTTGGGTGTAGTATGTGTTGTAGATCAGTTTTACAACATGTGGTTCTACTATCTACCACAGAGGCAGAGTATATAGCTGTTGGAGAAGCTATCAAGGAGGCCGTGTGGTTAAAAGGCATATGCGCAGAGGTATTGGCTAGTGAAGATGTGAACACCAGTGTGTATTGTGATAGCCAGAGTGCCATACACCTAAGCAAGCATCAAGTGTTCCACGAGAGGTCGAAACACATTGATGTGAGGCTCCATTACATTCGCGAATTTGTCCAAAGTGGTGAAGTTAGTCTAACAAAGATAGCGTCATCTAAAAACCCTACTGATATATTGACTAAGCCACTATCCTTGGTTAAGTTCGTCCTATGTAAGGACTTAACCGGAGTCATTACTTTGTGAGGGTGACTGAAGATGCGAAAATGAGAGATTGAGTTGCTTTGTGGATGGTTTTGAATCAAGGAGGGGATTTGTGAAGATATTGATTGAAAATCATCGAAATATGATTTGGAGATTAAGCCAAGTGCGTAGGGTGCGCACGGATAAAAAAAGGACGCGAAATAAGGCAAAAAACGAAGAAGGGCGCACCAGGTGCCAGCGCTGCGGCGACCAGGCGTGAGCGCCGAGGCACCCAGTTCAGAACCTGAGCGCCGCAGCGCCAAGAGACCAGCGCCACAATGCTCACCTGAAGTGCGCCAGCGCTGCAGCGATGAGAGCCCAGCGCTGCGGCGCTTGAGACGGGAACAGTATTCCGAAATAAAGAAACTTCCTTATTTCGTCTCCCACTTATTTCAGGACTCCCTAATACGACTCTCACACGTATAGGGTAAGCCTAGGTCATCCCAAAGCCTATTAAAGGCTATCAATTGACTTGTAAACACATCTTTGTGATCAAATATAGATCTTTGTGATCAAGTAGAATTTTTGTGATAAACAAGAGATCTTTGTGGTTCTTTGTGAGACAAAATCCCTAGAGTGAGAGAGAGAGTTTTCTTTGTGATCTTTCTTGTAAAAGGCATACTTTGTGAGTGCCTTGTGATTCATAATAAGAGAAGAGTGTGATCTTGATCCGCCGTGGACGTAGGCAAGTTGCCGAACCACGTAATTCTTTGTGTGTTCTTCTTCTACCCCTTTCTCTATTTATTTCTTAGTAACTTATTCTGCATTATTATATTGCTTGGGTGAATTTTTTGTTTGTTTGTGTGCTTCCGCTTCAACACCTAAAAATACACATTTATAAGACCTAGGTTCTAATTTACAAATGTAGCACGGCCAAAAATTCTAATATAATTATAGATGAGGGGGCTTTGCCAATCTAGAGTTTTTCAGGTGTCTTAAAGTTTAATGTACTTAAAAGACTTCTATTAATTAGATAGCATGTTATTTTAGCAGCTTCCTACAAAAATATTTTGATAAACCTAAACTAATGAGCATGCATCATATCTTGTCTAATAATGTTCTTTCACTAACTTTATTTTACGGAAGAACTTATTAGTCCTATATCTTGTAATTCCATGGTCATTACAAAATGTATCAAAAGCTTTATTGCAAAATTTAATGCCATTGTTAGTTCTAAGTGTTTTAAGTTGCTTTTTGTGTTGATTTTCAAAAAGTATTTTTGTTGTTGATTTTACTTAAACACAAGTCCATGCTATCATAAATAACTAATATAAAATGAGTAGAATATCATCCCATGAGAAATTTTTATTAAGTACTAAAACTGTGTTATTCTATTCTTATCCAAATAATCTAAATATTTAAATCAAATAAAACCTAAATAAAAGAAACAAACAAAATAAAGTAAAACACAGTAGAGAAAATATATATTAATACACCAATTGTAAAGAGCCTAGGACTATAATTATCTCTCAATAATTCACTTGAATTTAAATTATTTCTCTTAAGTTAATTCATTAATATAGATTGTTAACCAAGAAACCTAATATATTCATAAGCCTCTTCTGATGGTCGAGTGAAAATAGTTTGCCTAATAAATTACCTATATGTTTATGGTAATCAGATTAAAACAAAACTTAACATTTGAGTATATTCTTATCTCACATAAAACTCAAAGCTATTATGTAATAATAATACATCAATCTATTTAAGGCTAATACCTAAATTTCTTTTCTAAGTTCATTAGTGTTCCCACAATAATCTAATTAGTGATCAAGTAATTAAAAATCATTAAACACAAAATAAATTGAACAATTCGATATTAAATTTATAACTAAGAGAAAATAAATTGATTTAAGTTGTATATTGAGTTCAAATTATAATCTTAGATAAAGAATTTAACTCATGGTGAAATAAAGAGTTCTAGAACTTATTAAGAAAACTGTAGAAACTAGAAAGATATAAAGTTGAAGAGGTAAAACTACTTTGCAATAATCTTTGATCTTCAAGGCTTCTTGATGCTCCAAAATTGCTTTAACTTTCTAAAAGGTTATCTCTCTTGTGCTCTTTCTTCTCCTCCTCTATTAATTGTTGAAATAGACTTTTTGTTCTTCTATTTATAGACTTATATTTTTAAATTAGAGATAAACATCAAATATAAGTCAGATTAGAATTTCCATAATTAACACCTAGCGTCGGTACTATTTAAAAAGTACTATTTATAAGTTACTATTCACACATTATTGTTTGCGAAGGATTATTCATGCATCGAGGTCTTGGATTTCCAATGCTTTGACACTTACATTTTACCCATCTTGGCGCTGTGATGTTAATCACTGTATCAAATATACTGTAGCATATTAATGTTCAAATTTGATAGTTTTACATGTTTTCCTTTAGTTTTCATCCTTATTTGCTCTATCAACTTCAAACTTACAAAATGAAAATAAAGCACACAAAAACCTTAAAATTCATACTTAAAATAAACAAATGCTAAGTCTTTGGAAGCTTAAAAAATATGTATAAAATATGCCCATCAATTTTCCATTGTTTAAACTATATGAGTGCTGTGCCTAAGGTGAATGTGTGCATTTGAATTTATTTTTAATTTTACATGTCTCACATGAAAAATATACACAATGGAATATAATACACATCTCATTACATTAATGAGATAAAAAAAAGCTCACCCTTAAAGCATGCTTTGAACAATTCTAGTCTAAAATGTGGTAGGATTCCTTGAGCTAGAAAGGTAGCTTACTTTCTTAATAGGAATTGTTGCTTCCTTTTTTAGCAAGAAGCAAATTTTGCTTCCTTTATGACTCGGATAATACTAACTATTAGTATGTATTTTTCACTTACTTTACTTGCCCTTAACACTTGCTATATTTCTTGCTTTGTTTCACTTGCATTTTGTTAATACATTATGCCTCTATTTATATAGCTTTTACTGCCACCCTCTTGGCCAATAAAATTCATTTGTGTGGCCTAATGTGTTAAGCATGAAAAGGCAACAAATTGCCCACCATATGCTTGCTTGGTGGCATAAAGCTTATTATTTGGCCGAATAAGAGTGAGATTGGTAGCCAAAATTCTTGTTTAATTGCCATATTTAATGCCACCACATACTTTTAAATTCAAGCATGACAAAGCATTTAAAGAATAAATGGTGGCATAGTGATTGTCTATTTTAATGACCTAGCACAAGTGCACGCTTTTTGTATCAAGTAATATAGGACTAAGTCCAGATTATCGATCCCACAGAGACTATTGTTTCTATTTTCTTCAATTGAATACTAAAATTACTCCACTTTACCTTTATCCAGACTAGCTTCAAGGATGGAGTTTAACTAACTAAATTATTGCTATTGAACTGAACCTAATTAAAGTATTGCAATTACTTAGAGATAGAATTCACTTAATTGATAAGTAATCTAGGGTATCGATGCATCCCCTAGTAGTTCACTGAACCCTTTAACCCCTTAGTTATTTCCCTTTTTGTTAATTGATTGCTAGACACTGATTTCATCATAAGCTTCTATCGACAGTCGAATGATAATATCACACCCTAACAATTACCTATATGTCTATGGTAATCCGAATAAGATGCAACTCATTAAGATTAAGTCTAATCAAACCATACATGCCACCTAGGTATATGTCTATCTTAGATGGAACTTATAGATGTTACCCTATGATCATATATCAATCTACCATAGGCTAAACACATGATTCCTTTCGTCAAAGTTATCATGGTTCCTAAACAATCAAAATAGTGATCAAGTATAATGAAAGCATTAAGCATGGATAGATTGAATCAATTAAGGGACAAAAGTTCATAACTAAGAGATTAAAAGAATCAATTACATACTAGGTTCAATAACGTCTAACCCTAAATCAAGAGAAATTAGCTCATGTTCAAAACAAGAATATCAAAGCAAAATTTTGAAAATATAATGAATGAAATCATCTCTTAAAAGTAAGGAATAAAACAAAATAAGTGATCCCCTGAGTTCTTCTTCTTCCTCTTGTCTTGATTGCTCAAGAGTTGATTCCCTAATCTTAAATCTTCAATAACTTCACCTTGATTTCTTGGCTTGAATGTGTGTTTGTTGTTTGTGTTATTCTCCTTGCTAAGTCTCTCTATTTTTGCCTCAAAAGAGTATTTTTGTTGCTATGAGAAACCCTAGGCACGAGGAGCTTCGAATCCCCCAAAGAAATGAGGAGTATTTAAATCTCCCGCATGGGCGCTGCGGCGCTGGACATGAGTACAGGTATCTGCAAATCTTCGACGAGCGCCGCAGCACTGGGTGCTGAGCGCCGCAGTACTGGGTGCTGAGCGCTGCGGCACTCACACGCTGTTCTGGGCTCCGGGGCCCAGCCCTGGGCGCTTGCTACTGTTGCGCTACTTTTGTAATTTGAGCGCAACTTCTTCGTTTGACGTCCAATTGGCCTCCCGTTTGTTCCTATGCATCAAATGTTCCATCATGCATCTGTTTATGATCAGAAAACACAATTAAATAGTCAAATACTTATAATTTGGAGCAAAATACGAAAGTTAAGTACAAATCCTACTAGCGCTTTTATGCCCCTATCACATAGTGAATGAGGAAGCCAAATGGTATTGAGATTGGTGGATAAAATCTTATTCAATTTCCAAATTTATTGCTACCACATGCTTTCAAATTCAAGCATGACAAAGTATTTAAAGAATAAATTGTGGCATGGTGAATAAGGTGGCTGAATGGTGTCTTTGGCTTGTCATGTATTATGTCATTACAAGATATTTCCATGCCTTGGTATGACATGTCTCTTAGAGGTTTTAATTTAGTTTTTTCAATAGTCAATCCTCACTGAATACCTGTATGCCTATACGAACTTTCACTGAGCTCAATGTCTGTTAAGACTAACCATCTGGACTATCTGGATATAGTCATACACTGATCTATATATGGTAAAGTCTTTACCGATAAGCCAACACCAGCGAAGATAGATCAGAAACATAAAATATGAGAACATACAAGCACAATAACATTTTCTAGCACTATTTACAATTCTATACAACTATGTCATTGTTAATATATTTTCAAGTCTTTGTCCCATTTCAAACAAGGTTCTAACTCTTTAGATTTTACTGACTCTTATAACCTACTAACTTTTAGCAATGCTAACTTTTAACGTTTATAACTCTCGGTGTTGCTAACTCTTAAAACTGATCTAAACTCTTTTAGACCAGATTTAAACTCATTCAAATCATACACTGTCTAAAATGTTACAAGCATCTTACCATATATTATTTAATATTAACGCTTTTATTCAAAATATTTATTGTATAAATATTTAACAATTAATATTCAAACAATATTGGAATGGCACATAATCTCAATTTCCAATAACTTCCACTTACTTTAGTGCCATTAAAGATGTTATCTCACATCTATCAACTTCAGGTGTTTCTCAAACACCCTAAGAGTTGAAGCCTGAAAGGGTCCGTTAAGTTATCCATGGATTATATCTTAGATTCTATTACATCTTTAATAGCCAATGACTTTTTAATTATGTGTTATTTAGAGTTCACATGATCAGAATTCTAATGCGCCTTATAGCTTCTTGGCTTGAGTATTTGCCCTGTTATTGTTGCATATAGTTGGATAGAATCCATTGAGCTTGAATTATTCTAACTCTACAACTGACTTGTATATCTATAGAATTAGTTGTGGATATTTATATTACACTTAACTAACTACGGTATCGATGAGAATAAATATATAACCAGATGTAGACTTTCTATCATTCAGGCCTGATTGGAAATCCAAGTTTATATATCTTCTCTTTTATAAGTAACTTTCTCCATGATTCAAAAACTTATTCTCTATACCTCTCAGGTATTTTAGATATATTTCACAACTAATTAATAGTCGTTACCCAGATCAAATCGATACCGGCTCATAACACTTACAGCCATTAGATCCGAGGCACATACATAATATAGTGTACATCAAACTACCTCTAGTTGATGTACATAGTATGTTAGACACTCTAACACTTTCATCTTCTTATCGAGGACACTTCCTTTTAGTAAGATGAATGCCATGTCTAAAAGGTACATTAACTGTCTCACAGTTACTAAAGTTGTACCTTTCTAAAACTTAGTCTATCTACGATGATTGGGATATACCTATAAGCCTCCTAGCTCTATCTTTATAACACTTTATAGCTAGTATATAGAAAGTCTATCCCAAATCTTTTATAAAAAAGTTCTTACTCAAATAACTCTTAACTGACTGAATTACAATATACCAATGTCATTTTCAACATTGAGTATGTATAACACATAGAGAACTAGAAAGACAATTATGCTCCTACTATCCTTTCTAAAACACATGCTTATTTTTCATTCTTGATGAAACCAGACTCTCTGATTTCCTTGTTAAAATGAAGATTTCAGCTTTTGAAAAAACTACTTAAGTTCTCGTGGACTTCTTTAGCTTATACATCAGATTAAAAGTCAGGCTGAATGCAAAACCTTCAGACTGTTCTATATATATCTCTTAGTCATGATATACATTCTGGCATGCCATCTTTACATCTATCTGCCAGACCTCAAAATCTTAATATGTTGTAATAGCCAATAAAATTCAAATTGATTTAAGCATGATTAGTGGTGAAAAAGGTTTTCTGATAACCAATCTCAGATTTTTAAGTGTAAACTTTTATCACCAATTGGGCTTTGAAGGTCTCTACCTTCATATTAGGCTTACACTTATATTTCGTAAACTCATTTATAATAAATAAGAACAATTTCTATGGGAAATACAACCAAGCCTTAGACTTGATTGTCATGCATAGAGTCAATTTTAAATTTTATGGTATCATACAATTTTTCTAGAATCGATGTCCAACATCGTTTCTGTGTAAGTCAAAGAATCTTTTTGGTTTACTAAAAAAATACTAAGAGCACCTTCAAGTATCAAGCATACATAATAGGTAACTCTTGACATCCTTTCTAACCTACGGGGAAAGTGTGTTAAAGGTATTTTACTCAATTGACCTTAAAGTTTTATGTCGACTTATATATTTCCTATTTACTTTATCAAGTTCAATTTTTCTATAATCCTCACGATCTATGAGGAATTCTTTCTCTAGAAAGGTGGCATAACAAGAGTCGAACATATTTCATTCCTCTTAATCATAGAACTGGTATTCCATTGAATTCTTGGGATACAAAATGAACCGATACTTGTACCTTTAGGGTACAAGTTTATCCTGTTGCGTAATGTTTATGCAAGGAGAACAACCTAAATCTTAACATACTTAACACTCAGTTTCCTTCCAGTCTCTATCTCATAAAGATTAGAATAAATGACTTTTAATGGAACTTTGTTCAATAAGTGAACAATAGTTTCTATAGCACAATCTTATAGATATTTTAGAAGATTAGTGAAGCTTAACATCAATTGAACCATATCTAATAAAGTTTGATTCCTTCTCTCCAAAACACAATCTTATAGATATTTTAGAAGATTAGTGAAGCTTATTCTCTTTTAAATAATCTTTGAATTTACTACACGTGTATAAACCGCCTTGATTTGATCGAAAGTTTGTATATACATAAGGGTTTGTTTCTCTACACCTAGTTAGAAATATTTGATCACTTCAAAGATTTTTGGCCTATTTTTTCAAGAAACACATGTCTGTATAATGACAATCATGATAAAGGCAATGAAGTATGAAATCCACCCAATGGCAGTATGATTCATTTGACCATATACATCATTATATACCAGTTTCAATAAATCAGTGGGTTGGTATCTAATACCTACATAAATATTTGGTCATTTTCCCTCGAATGCAAGATTCATAAACTAGTCAAGGTTTTATAGTCAGATCAAGTATCTGACCATCATTAACTAAACAGAATAGTTATTTCACGTCTATATAACCAAATATTATGTCTCACAATTCTTTATTATTCAAAGTTTTTAAACTACTATTTATTTTGTTCACCTAGACATTTCTTATTGTATTTAAGATATAATGGCCATTGATTAACTGACACTTAGTTAGCAAAATATTATATTTATCATACGTACATGAGGAACTACTAATGTATTCATGATAATCATCTTTAACTAACACAAGGAGTAATATGATTTGCTTAATAATGTTTGGCACAAAATAGCAATTTTACAACGTTATGGTTGTGCTAGAATGGAGAAGTGACTTAAGAGTTATAACATCTACCGCGTCTAGAAAAATTATATTTCCTACGCAAAGCTGTACTTCTTCTTTATAGCGTCCTAGCATTTCTCAAATCATGCATCTCCTTACAGATATGAGAATGACAGGCAGTATCTCATACCTTTGCATACTTAGCATCATATGCTATTGAAACATCTATGATTGGTAAACAAATATTTAATGGGTTTATCTTTTTTAAAGTAAGGTATTTTGAACAGTAACAATTGCTATATGAAGCTTCTCCATAATGTAAACACTTTGCATTGTTACTATACTTAATCTATTGTTTGGATATATCAAATAATTTTTGCGACGGAGCACTGTACCACTTGCACATCTCATGTGCACATGCACTTACTGAAGATCATTAGACATCAAGGCCAGGATATGTAATTTGACTCTCAAATAATTCTAAATCCATTTCGAATAAATTTCAACCCATTTTGAATAGACATCATAATTAACACCTCTTTATTATTTTTCGAATGGTACGTAAGCACCGTTTCCAATAACAACTTGGTAAATGTTTCATGTTTATGCCTTAATAAGTATAGCTATACCTTTCTAGAGCAACTATTCATAATTGAAAGAAAAAACCTATTGCTTCTATAAGTCTCTGTACTAGTTAGACCTTAGAGATCTGCATAGACATATTCTAACAAATCTTTAGCATTGAAATTTTCAAGTTTGAATTTGAGTCTATATTGTTGTCCTATTATGCAAGGTTCATAGAATCTCAAGTTTGTAAATTTTTTTAGCTCTAATTAATCCTTAATTTCTCAAATGTAATAAATCGAATTCTTCAATGTGTCCCAATGTCCTATGCCAAAGCTTAATTTGATTATAGCCTATGTAAGCAACAGTGGTAGCTGAACCAGTCACCATTATGCCTTGTAAGATGTAAAGTCTCTTCTGTTTGATGCTTTTCATCATGACTATGAAGCATTTAGAGATCTTCAATTGACCATGTTCAATTTTGCAGACATATCCTGATTAATCAAACATTCTAAGAGAGATTAACTAATCATATATGGTTTAGCATATATCTTACATGGTTGAGCATCCTTATCATTCTTTCATGCATCATCCTTATCATTCTTTCATGCATCTTGATAACAATGGTTCGCATACCAACCATGTTACATGACTTATTATTCCCCATTAACACCTTGCCACCTTTAATCCTTTTATAGGTGTCAAACCAATCCTAACTGGGACTCGTATGTTAAGTGTATTTTGAATCCAACGCTTATTCATCTGAATTATTT
Source organism: Ailanthus altissimus (assembly GCA_946807835.1). Taxonomy (NCBI): domain Eukaryota; kingdom Viridiplantae; phylum Streptophyta; class Magnoliopsida; order Sapindales; family Simaroubaceae; genus Ailanthus; species Ailanthus altissimus. The sequence goes on along the minus strand of OX327706.1, from coordinate 10,939,227 downwards.
TTAGTAGATGTAGTGAATGCATATAAGCTTCCATAACCATCCATAGATCTTAATTTGTCTTTGTTAAATTCCCTTTTGTTAGCTCTTTCTCTTACATACAAATTGTTTTCATTGCCAGCCTTTCTCAAATAATAATTCTTGTTCTTTTGTTCTAAGAGTGAATAACTAATCATTCAGTGTTAAAGAATCTCTGCCATATTGTCTTCACTTATTTTTATATTGCAGGCAAAGATTTTGATAGGTATATTCATATTTATTATTTTAACCTCATAGATTTAGTATTTATTTATTTTAATATAAATATTTAGCTTTGTATGTGTTAAATTAATATTTTATACGTTTGAAGTCATTGGAGCATATTAGGATGAAAATTCAAAGAAAAAGAGGCAAAATAGTCAAAATGGGATAAAAAAGTCTTAGTGTTGCAATGCCAAAAGCTAGCACTGTGGCACGAAGGAGAACAGTAGCTGAGTACTAGGACACCCACAAGCCATGGCCATGGAATTAGAACGTCAAGAAGTCTACCCTATAAGTTAGTAGCTGAGTTCTACAATGCTAGGATGCATAGTTACAGTGTTGGAACATTTGGAAATGGCTAAGAAAATAGAAGTTGAGTAATGTAATGCTCAAAGCCAGCTTTGAGTGGTACTACAATTATTGAGCTAGCACCGCTGCGTTGGAAAGAAAATATGGAAAACCTAATATGACTTGGAGGCAAATATTACCTTAACATAAAGACAAAAACCTATAAATATGAGACTATTAAACCAATATCAAGAGATATTAAAGAGAGCACAAAAGAAAGCAAATTATTAAGAGTTTAGAGTAATCATTGAAGAACCAATAGAAGAATATGGAGGCAAGGGAGAGATTAAATATTTTAAGGCACCATTCTCTTTTCTTCTTTCTTTTTATTTATCTTGGTTTATTTATTCTCTATGATGTTGATTATATTGTGCTTTGAAACTTTTATTTTTACCATGAACTAAATTTTATTCTAGTATTACAATTTGAGTTCGATATGTAACTTGGATATCATCTTTGTATATTTTTACGAAATCAATATAGAATTGTTTAGTTTATTCAATGTTTGATACTTTCTAATTACTTAGATTAATAATTAGATTGATTTAGGAACTATAATAAACTTAGAAGAAGGATTTATGTGTTTAACCTTGAATAAACTGATATATGATCGTAGTATAATAGGTTTGAGTTTCATATGAGATAGGAATATACTCATATGTCATATATGATTTTAAAGAACTATTCTTAATTAATCTTGCTTTAAACTAATTACCATAGGAATATTAGGGTTCTTAATCTACAATTCACATTAATGAAATAAATTAGGAGACGTTATTAGAATCAAGTGAAATATCAAGAGATAGTTGTAATCCTAAATCTATCCAATACTGGTGATTTATTAATTTATATCTTCAGTTATCTTTGTATTTTTCTCTTCAATTAGGTTTTAGATTAGTTTATTCTAAATCATAATTGCTTGGATAAGAGTACGAAGATATATTTTAATACTTAGCAAATTAATAGTAATTCTCTGTTGGAACAATACTTTACTCTCATTATATTACTTATTTGCAATAGTGTGCACTTATATTTTAAACTAACACAAACAAGTTTTCAGAGTCGTCACTGGAAATTTATTTATTTATTTTGGTTAATATTAATATTAATTATCATATTCTTCATTCATACTTTTTCTTCAACTATTTATGCGATGTTCACAAAGTTTTAGCTTAGTTACTTTTGATCTAGATATCGAAAGAAATTTAAAGAGAATTCTTCAAGAATGAAATCAACCCTTACATCAACTAGACATCATGGCTGATCAAATTCAAAATCTAATTGAAGAGTAGTGATCTTTGAGAGATTATAGAGTTTCGCTTATTGATGGCATTCGTCCTAGTATTTGAAGACCTACAATCAATGCCAAAATCTTCGAAATCAAGCTAAGCATGATTAAGATGTTGAAGGATTCAGTGCAATTTAGTAGAGTACCTAATGATGATCTAAACAAGCATAACGTAAATGTTTTAGAAATTTGTGATATATTCGAGTACAACGAAGATGGAAAATGACATTACGTCTTTTATGCAGTACAATTCAGAGTTCTTATATAAAGATTGGAAAAGATTCAAAGAGTTATTGAGAAAGCATCCATACCATGGGTTTCCAAAGTAGTTGCTAGTGCAAACTTTCTATAATGAATTAGTAAGACACTTGAGGATAATTACCGATGTTGGGACAAAAGGTGCTTTGATGAATAAATCTACTGATGAAGCTTATGACCTATTAAAGAAGATGACCTATAATATTTACCAATTGTCATCTGAGAGAGTAACTCTAAGAAATTTTTTAGATGTTTATAATGTGGAGGTGCTTACTTTGTTAGCTGCATAAGTCAACTTACTGTTAAAGAAATTCAATGCTATTAATGTAAATGTTGTAAAAAGCTAACTTAATAGTTGTGATTTCTGTGGAGACAACCATACAAATTGCTAGTACCTTGAAATAGCTCAGTATATGGCAAATTTTAATAGGCAACAAAATAACCCAACTTAAATTTCTACAATCTGAGGTCGATGAACCATCCAAATTTCTCATAGAGCAATAATCAAGGATAACCATCTAACCCATGAATCCTCCAAGATTTCCTTTTTCCCAACTATAACATCAACTTTAGGAGGGATGTTTATATAATACATGAAATAGAAAGATACACTTCTACAGAGTTAATCAAGTCTCATTCAAAGCCAAGAAACTTCATTACAGACTTTGGAGACTCAAGGGGGCCAAATGGTCATGATAAGCACATTGTATATATGATGTTATACCCCTTTTAATTTGATAATTGCTCATTTTGAATATGAATATATGGCTTCTTATCTGTATTAATGTCATTTTGCAAGTTTCAAGTTAATAGAGCTATTTGCAATGAAAAATCAAAGAAAACAAAGCAAAAACACTAAATATGCTACAATGCTTGTGAACAGGTTTTACTACAGTACTTTGCGCCCATGTGCCAAATTACCTAGGTTTTAGGGCCTAGTCACCAAAAGGTGGCACCAAGCGCCAAATTAGGTTATCTTTGGCAGAAAACTTGGCGTCTAGGCACCAAAAAATAGCACCCAGCCACTAGCACCTAATTCTATTTTTTACTTTGTGCCCTAATTTTGAAGCCCATTTTTTAAGCTTATAAAATGAAGATTGAAAGTCTTATTTATAAAAGAGGATGAGAGAACGAATTGGAGAGAGAAACAAAGGATTTTAGTGAGAAAAACACATTGGAGCTTGAATTTGGACAAGATTATTGAAAATTGAAGGCTTCCCAAGATTTTTTTAACTAGTTCCTTCTTTCTCTCTACTTCATTTACATTTATTTCAAGTTTGTAATTTTTATTTGTGTTATTTTGAACATGAGTACTTTTATGAACATTTGGATGGATGTAATTGAATATTTCACTGTGGATAGCTATATTATATGTTCTAGGAATTGATGGAGCTCTTTTGAAAGCTATATTTTATGTTCTAGGAATTGATGGAGCTCTATTGAAAACTATGTTTTGATGTTGTTATATGATTAATTACTATTTTGTGTTCATTTATTTATGTGTTTTATGTGCATAATGCTTCTAATGTAATTGGTAAATTGATTAGATGTTTAAACGCTTGGATTATGCACTTGAAAAGGTTTAATCCATCTATTTGTATTAAAAGGAATAACTTTGAGTTTGTTGAGTTGGGAGACTAATAAACTTAGGATAGTTAATGCATGTATGTATAATGGGTCAGATAGGGATATCAATTTAGTTGTATATGCATAGGGTCTCATTTGATACCCGAGAGAGGAAATGAGATTAATCATACACCCTTGACTAATGAATGCATAAAATTAGTTGTTAATCACTAATGATAAAGAGCATAGGAAGATTAATCATACCGGCCGGTTCGGTTCGGATTATTTTTTATTTAGAAAAAAAATCGATCGATTTTAAATTTAAAAAACTAAAAAACTGGTTTGTATTCGATTCGGTTTAGGTGAAAACTGAAACCGAACAGAAAAATTGGTTTTTAAAATATTAATATTTAATAATTAAAGTATAAAATAAAAAAATTTGCGTTTTAATATCAAAATTGGCTATTGCTCAACTAGTAGGGCGTGTTTATGTCTTTTGAGTGTCCATAGTTTGAATCCAAAGCTGTTTTTTTTAAAATTATTAATGTTTTCAAAGTTGTATAAAATAACGTTAAATGCATTGTGGTTCAAAATTCATCTCTAGCTCAATTGGTAAAGTAAATGCATTGTTTATTGCACTTAAGTTAAAAAGTCGCCTTGGGTCAAGTGGTAAGGCAACTAATTTAATTATTGGTAGGCATTGGTTTGATTCCCGCATGTGTTGTTGTAAATTTTTTTTAATTGTTGATATTTGAAGGTGGTAATATAAAATATTTGATTGCATTTAAGATAAAAGCCATTGTGGCTAAGTTGGTGAAGGATGCTTAGCGGTTAGTTGGTGGGTGTAAGTTTAATTCCTATTTTTGGTCATTCTTTATTTTTTTTAAATTAACACTAGAAACCAAAAAAAAAAAGGGAACCGAACTAAACTGTAAAAAACTGGTTTGGTCCGATTCGATTTTATCCTTAAAAAAATTAAATTCGATTTTATTTCTTCAAATAACCAAACTGGACCAGTTCGGTCCAGTTTCAGCCATAACTGAACCGATTTAAACCGTGCCTAGCCTTAATAAGAACAATAGAGTGAAGTCAAGTCCCTAGAACCAATTGCCATAAAAGTCTCATATCTTTAATTTATCGAATTATTTAGTTTAAACATTTTGTTTTAATTACGTAATTCAATTTAACCCTTAGATTAGCTTAGATAAAGTTAGGTTGCCAACATTGTAGTACTTAGCATTAATTTAGTATATCAATTCTCATGGGACGATACTCACTCATCATTATATTACTTTATCACGACCAGTGCGCTTGTGGTTTTATTCACGTATGTATAATTTCGCGAATAGGCCACATCCATGAATAGCCGTCCATAATGATCTTTGTTAAGCAATACAGAAGTCAATTCGAATGGAGATAAAGAACATTGCAAAGCAATCAGCTTGAGGAGTGGAAAACAACTACCAAATGCTATAGAAAAATCCTAACCAAATTATAACCTTTTTAAAGATAATAGGCATATTAAAGAAGAGAAAGATCAAGAAAACAAAGAAGAAGTAGTACTGGAAAGCAACTAGAGTCCATATAATCCACCACCACCATTTCCCAAATGTCTTAAAATGTAGAAACTTGATAAGCAGTTTTTAAGGTTTTAAAAGTATTCAAAAAGTTACATATCAACATATCTTTTGTTGATGCCTTAGAGCAGATGCTAAGGTATGTCAAGTTTATAAGGACATATTGTTAAAGAAAAGAAGACTGGGAGATTTTGAGATAATAACTTTGACAGAAAAGTTCAGCGCCATCTTACAAAAACCATTGCCTTCAAAGCTTAAAGATGCATGGAGCTTCACTATTCTATGCACTATTAGAAACTAATTCTTTGAGAAAGCTCTATCTGACCTAGGAGCCAGTATAAATTTAATGTTGTTGTCAATATACAAGAAGCTAGGTTTGGGGAAAATAAAGCCAACTAATGTCACTTTACAACCAGCATATCAATCAGTTACTTATTTGAGGAGTGTAATTGAAGATATGTTAGTAAAAGTTAACAAGTTCATATTTCCTACAAATGTTATTGTACTTGATCCATTCTTAGCCACAAGAGGAATATTAATTAATGTGCATAAATGAGATCTTACAATGAGGGTTCAAGACTAAGAAGTAAGATTCAATGTGTTTAAAATTATGAAATTTTCAAGTGAAGTTGAAGAACATTTTAGTATTGATGTAGTAGATACTAAGATCCAGGAAATGTTTTTAAAAAATTCCATTAATGATCACTAAAGAATGTTGTAATTAATGGAACTAATGTAGAGAATCATGATGCATAAGAATATCTAAACTTGTTGTATTCTTTACCTCAATTTAACATAACCAAAGCAAAGTTTGAAGCATTAAAGCGGCCAACAAACACTAAGCCTTATACTAAGCCTTCAATTGAAGAACCACAATTACTGAAACTCAAGTCTCTACTAAGCCCTATACGTTATGCTTTCTTAGGTAGTTCTTCAACTCTCTTTGTGATCATATTTGCTACCATTGATAATGCACAAGGAGAAAAACTACTTAGAGTACTAAGAAGTTACAAGAAAGCATTGAGATGTGCTATTACTGTCATCAGAGGTATTAGCCCTTTATTTTGCATGTACAAATTCTTGTTAAAGGATGACCATAAAGTCTTGATAGAGTAGCAATGTAGGATTAATCTTATTATAAATGAGGTAGTGAAAAGGGAGATTATCAAATTCTAGACACATGGATTGTGTATTCAATCTCGGATAATTTATGGGTTGGTCTTGTATAATGTATGGCAAAGGAAGAATGTGTAACAGTAGTAGCCAATGGGAACAACGAGCTAATTCCTACAAGAACATTAAAAAGATGGTGAGTATGTATGGATTATAGAAAACTCAACAAAGCCACTTATAAGGACAACTTTATAGTGCCATTCATTAATCAAATGCTTGACGGAGTTGTTGGAAATAATTACTATTACTTTTTGGATGATATTCTAGCTACAATCACATTGTCATAGCCTAGAAGATCAAGAGAAAACAATATTCATATGTCCATATTGAACCTTTGTTTTTTGAAGGATGCCATTTAGACTTTGTAATGCACTAGCTACCTTCCAGAGATGTATGATGGTAATTGTTTCTAATATAATTAAGTAGTTCCTTGAAGTCTTTATGGATGACTTCTCAGTCTTTGAGGATTCATTTGATTTATGTATGAAAACTATGGCATTTGTGCTAAAAAGATGTGAAAAGACTAATTTAGTGCTGAATTGGAAAAAAAAATCAGTTTATGATCAAAGAAAGGATTATTATTAGTCATCGCATCTTAGCCAAATGGATTGAAGTCGATCATGCAAGATTGAGACAATTATGTGCTATTCAAATTGATGATGATTTCATAAAGGTTTTCAAAGTGTTGAAGAAGAAGATTATCTCAGCCTCAATTATTAATGCTCTAGTTTGGGATATCCAATTCAAATTGATGTGTGATGATAGTGATGTCGCAATAGGAGCAGTTCTAGGCTAACATAAAGACAAAAGTCTTATACATATCTATTATGCTAATAAGACCTTAAATGATGTGCAGTTAAATTACACGACTACATAGAAAAATCTGTTAGCAGTTGTCTTTGCCTTTGATAAGTTTTTCTCTTATCTCATTGAGGTCAGAGTAATTGTATTTACTAACCACTCTGCCATTAAGTACCTAATTATAAGAAATGGTACAAAATAAATATTGATGAGGTGGATTCTTTTGCTGAAAAAGTTTGAACTAGAGATTCGATATTAAAAAAAGGGTATAAAAAGCCAAGTTATAGATCATCTCTCATGCTTAGAAGGAAAAAACAAGGTAAAGATAAAATGGTTATAAATGAGTCCTTCCCAGACAAGCAACGCTTTGCATTTAACTACCAAAGTACACTATGGTATGCCAATTATGTCAACTACTTGATAAGTAAAATTCTACCTCATATTCTGAGTTCTTAGCAAAAGAAATAGTTCTTAAAAGATGTAAAGTACTACTATTAGGACAAGCCGTTTTTATTCAAGCAATGTGTTGATCATATCATTAGAAGATGTGTTCCAAAGGAATAAATGGAAAACATATCCAGACATTGTCATTCTGTTGAATACTGTGGTCTCTTTAAAGGAGAAAAGACAGCAATTAAGGTACTATAATTTAGTTTTTATTGGCCTTCTCTATTCAAAAATGTGCATTTCTTTATTTTAAAATGTGACAGATGCCAGCGAGTATGGAATATTTTTAAAAGACATAAGATGCCTCTACAAAATATTTTGAAAGTTGAGATCTTTGACGTTTGAGGTATAGACTTCATGGGACCATTCATTTTGTCTCATAACAACTGATATATTCTGGTAGTAGTAGATTATGTATCCAAGTAGGTGGAAGCTATTGCCTCACCAACAAACAATGCAAAAGTTATTCTAAAGTTCTTAAGAAAGAATATTTTCACTCTATTTGGCACCCTGAAAGCCATTATTAGTGATGAGGGTTCGTATTTCTATGACAAGCACTTGTTAGCCCTTCTTATGAAATATAAGGTTACTCATAAGATCTCTATAACATACCAATCACAAACTAGTGAGCAATTAAAAGTTTCAAATATAAAAGTAAAGTTAATCCAAGATGAGATAGTAAAACTGAGCAAAAAGGATTGGGCAACACATTAAGATGATTCACTTTTGGCCTATTATAATGCTTACAAAACCCCTATTGAAATGTCTACATTTTGATTAATCTTTGGTAAGGCATGTCATCTTTCTGTAGAGTTAGAGCACAAAGGCTATTAAGCTATTAGAGCATTGAATTTTGACTTACAAGCAAACATGAAAACAAATGCTACAACTCAACGAGATGGATGAGTTTCATCTTCAAGCATACGAGAATGCTAAATTGTACAAAGAGAAGCCAAAAGATGGCATGGCAAGAAAATTATACAACACACATTTGAACCAAGACAACAGGCGCTACTATTTAATTCCCGAGTCAAACTATTTCCAAGAAAGTTGAAGTAAAGGTGAATGAGTCCATTTTGAATCACCAAGGGGTATCCTTATGGCACCATCGAAGTAAAAGATAAGTCATCCAAAAGAACATTAAAAAAAGGCCAATAATTAAAACAATATTAAAAAGACATTAAGCCGACAACATTAAGTCAAGCACTTATTGGGAGTTAACCCAAGCAATTTTTGGTACTTTTGTTCAAGCTTTTTTAAAAAAAAAATAGGAAGCCAATGTCTTGCACTCACTCATGCCCAAAAAAAGAGCTTCAGACAATAGCTCAGTGTAATGGCACCTTCAATCTAGCACCATAGCTCTTAAGCCTAGAAACTTAGCCCTCAAAGCACAAGTCTCAGTGTTGCACTAATTAAAGTTAAATATTTGCCCTGAGCCAGTATCTCAGCATTACGGCCCACCAAAACCCAGAATTAGGCTTTAGGGTAAAATCTAAGTGTCGTGGTTCCAAACCCAAACCCCGCAATGCTGAGAAGAAAATTAGTTTAAAATAAGCCCTCAACGTATTTCCCCCTCCCCAAAGTTAAAATATAAACCTTAGCCATCTCTCAAAGTCTCTCACACCAATTACCATATTCTATCCACCCAATTTCAAATCCTACCTAAATTAGGCCAATTAAGCATTAAAACCATTAAATTAATCACTTTTTGGCTCAAATCAACAATAAAACAGGGGGAAAATACATTTAACATTCGAATTTGTGCTTGGGAACACATTTTGGAGATTAAGCATTAGATTGCTCAATCATAATATAACATCTATGAGTTTTATATGAAATAGGAATATACTCATATAACATATATGATTTAAAGAACTGTTCTTAATGAATCTTTAATCTAATTACCATAAGAATATAGCTAATTATTTAGGCAAGGTATATTCACTTAACCTTTGAAAGAGCCTAAGTAAAGATATTAGGGTTTTTAATTAACAATTCATATTGATAAAATAAATTAAGAGAAGTTAGTGAATTCAAGTAAATTATTAAAGAATAGTCGTAATACTAGGTTTATCTAATATTGGTGATTTATTAATTGCTATCTTTAATTATCTTTACATTATTTTCTTTTCAATCAAGTTTTGAGTTAGTTTATCCAAAATCATAATTGTTTGGATAAGAGTAAGAAGATACAATTTTAATACTTAACAAATAATAATAATAATTTCTCGTGAAAAAGATATTTTACTCTCATATATTATTTATTTGTGATAGCGTTCGTTTGCGCTCTAAACTAGCACAGTCATAACTCAGCAAGATGATGACTTGATTTTGATCAATTATAGTCTCTCTAGTGTTGGCAAGATCAATACGGATTTTCATCAATTTATTAAGGTTCTCTTTAAGATTCTTGGAGGGATCCAATTTGAATCCAAAATATCTTTCTTTCAATGAGATCTTACTGGTCAAAAACTTAGGGATGTAAAGAGATTTGAGTTGTAAGAGATTTGAGTTTATTCTAACAATTAACTAAAGTTTCTTCATTCACTTGTTGTAATACATTATATAACAATTACAGAATAATGGTGCTGAATACCATCTCAAAATCTCTATTGCCATTAAACTTATCCACCTTATATGTGGTAGCATTAATCTTGATCATAGTAATCTTTTGCTCGGGGAATCTTCAGTTTGATACCATTGTTAAAAAACTACGAACACAAAATCCTAAGCACCCAATTAAGATTGATGAATAGTGAACAATAAAATCAAACAACAAACCCAAAAATAGAAATTAAAATGCCAAAAATAAAACTTTAAGAATCAAGATCACAATCACACAAAATACTCAATGATTTATAATGGTTCGGTTTTCTTAATAAATTTACATTCTTGAGTTTGCCATATTTCAAGAATTCTACTAAATCATTGAAATCAATCCAATGAATACAAAGACCGTGAACTTAGAATAAAAGAACCACAGAATTCAAGCTTTCTCTCTCTATAATACGAAAACAAGACTTTCTCTCTCTACAATTAGTAAAAATAGTGAATTAATCAACCCTTATGATCTTATCAATGCCTCGATCTAATATGATGAAGGGATCATGAAGACAGATCAGAGGGAGAGAGTTTTCTCGAGGGAACACTGTTCATTGCTTGAAATTCAGAAATTCAGTTAACAAAACGATGTCATTTTTACACTTTTAAGATATTTAAAAAATGCCACTAGTTAAAACGGTGTCATTTATAGCTTTAATCAAATACCGTGACTGTTTTCTGTAGAATATCTTCACTTTGTCAAAATTGGTTTTGATCCACAAAACTTTCACAATATGCTACTATATTATATAAAGTTCCTATCATCAAACCTTCAGATTCCCCACATCTAACAGAGTATATAAATAAAATAAGAAGACAAAGATTAATGGACAAATCCTGGTCTGTAAATATTTCAAAACTAATTTTATTCGGTAAAATATTTTGACCCTTGCATTTTATATAGAATATGCTTTGCCTTACAATCTTGGCCTACATTGTGGAAGAGAGGGTCACATGCCTTCTTGTGCTGTGTACAAGACAAAAAACTATTATTGGAACTGGCAAAGTTTGATTCTTAAAATGGATTTGGCCACTGTCCCTTGCAATCACATTGGGAAATATGCATTTTTTTCTTCTCATGTCTATCTTTTACATAACAGGTGATTTATAAGAACAAAATGAAAAAAGAATCCTCTATAAAATTTCAGAATTAGGATTGTTCCGACTTGAGTTGATTTAATTTTTAAGAATTTTTTATATTTATTATAATATCATGTATATGTGCTCAAAATTATTTTTTATAAACTATTAATTATATTTTTTTATTCTTTCAAAAGCATTTATATGTTTTGTTTACTAAAATGAAAGCTCAAATTAGGTCTGGTCGAAAATTTGAGCTGTTTTCATTGTTCAGCTTCTTATATTTATTTATTTAAAATTAATTACATTTTAAAAAAATAAAAACAAAAACAAAAACTTAAAAACTATTGAGTAAATAAAATTATTTATCAAATAATATCACACATCTCAACTTCATATTTTAATTTTTGAGAAAGTTTTTATTTATTAGAGGTAATATAACTATTTAGTTATGTTATTAATTGTGCACTTTTATTTATTATTACTACCAACTTGTATAGTATGTTTTTAATACACATATGAAAAAACTTTATTAGTTTATTATTAATACCTTCAATATATTCTAAATTTTCTCCTAATTTTACTATTTTGATAAAGTAGCGGTAGGAATATGAACACATAGTCGAATGCTTAGAATCGTACAAACTAACCAATGAAGTAGATAATACAACTAGTTAATCAAGAACAACAAGCTAATCATAAGAGCTAAATAATGTAGAAGAGAAATGCATAAATATAGCAAATCAAGACACAAAATATGTGGTTCAACAATTTGTTTACGTCCACAGTGCATCAAGGATCCGAGCCTTTCCTGTTAATGTTTGATTACAAGAGAATCAATCTTAGAAGATTAAGGAATGATACAAATTAAATGTGGAGCTTTAAGGTTTATTGTATAGTATTTCTCAAGTGTATTTTCTAGTCCTACAAACCCTAGGCATAATGGGGGTATATATAAAAAAGGGGCAAGGCTGCGGCGTTGGAAAAAATTGACCTAGCATCGCAGCGCCATTACTTCACTGCTGCAGTGCTGGTTTGGTATCATGGGCGCCCCAACGCCAGCTCCTGGGGAAATTTCCCTTGTTCTTCATACTATTCGCCGTTGTTCCATTAGTTTTCGACCCCTTTCGAGCTTGTTTTTTGCTCCAACTTGAATTTGACTTGTTTCAAAATTTGTCCCGAACATTACAATCACAATACCTGTATAATATAAGTTCATATAACCCTTCACCATTTCATCACTTGTGCCAACTCTTCTAAACAGCAAATTATAATGTGACGCCCTCTTTAGATACATAAGCATCCATTTCAAAACCATTCAATGCTCTTTTTCAGGATTAACCATGTATCTACTTATAACACTCATCACTTATGCTATATCCGGCCTTGTGCAAACTATAACATACATGATAGAACCTATAGCACTAGCATACGGTACCTTAAGCATTTGTAGTTTATCTTCTTAAGTTTGTGGTAATGGAAATGCCGATGTTTAAAATGCATTGACAATGAAGTCGACATAACTTTGGCATCCCTCATTCTAAACCTGTCAAGAACATTAAGTATATACTGCTATTGGGACAAGAAAATAACAACACTACCCCTCAGTATATCCATACCCAAAATTCTTTTAGCTGACCCTCAAATCTTTTATTTCAAACTCACAACCCAATTGATGTTTCAGCTTATGTATCTCTTCTATATCATTACATGCAATTAACATATCATCAACATATAGAAGGAGATACATACGCTTACTATTTTTCAATGCTTTGAAGTATACATAACTGTCATACTTGCTCATTGTGAAGCCACAATGCAACATTAAATCATCAAATCTACTATATTATTGTCTTGAAGATTACTTCAGCCCATATAATGATTTCTTTAGCAAACAAACATGATCTTCTTTGCTCGGTTCTTTAAAACCTTTCGGTTGTTCCATGTATATTTCTTTTTTAAGCTTACCATAAAGGAAAATTATCTTTACATCTATTTGTTCAAGATGTAAATTCAGATTTACACACATGGATAATAAATATAAATGGATGAGTGTTTTACAATAAGAGAAAAGATTTCATAGAAATCAACCCCTTCTTTTTATATGAAGCCCTGTGTAACAAGGTTAGCCTTAAACTTTGTAAGCTTAACTACCAGAACCCCCTCTTTAACCTTGTAAATGCATTTGCATCCAACTAGCCTCTTATTCTTTGGTTTCACCACCAATTTTTAGGTTTTAATTTTTTATATGAGAAGTGATCTCCTCTTCCCTAACTTGCTGCCATTTAACACGATTTACACTCTCTATGGCTTTATCATATGATTTGGTTCACCATATTCCATAGTATAAGTAGGGTTAAATATATAGGCTATTAAATCTGTATGTGTATACTTGCTGGGCAGTCGAACAACTCTCTTTTGCCAATCTCTAGCCAGCTGGTACTCTTCAAGTTCAACTATAAGAGTGGTAGATTGCAGTGGTACTATTTCAAAGGAAATTTCAAGTAATTGTTCTTCATGTGCTTCATCATTTATAGGCTAACCTGTATGTGTATCAGGTCTTAAACAATGTTCTACTTCATGATATTCAATTTCAGATTTAGAAACTAAACTTGGTACATCTTCATGCTTCTTCAAAACTAAATTTGGATTGGTTTTCAACAATGTAAATTCATTTTACGTCACATTCCTACCAATGATACTTTTGTGTGGCTTAAGATTAGTATACCACACATTTTATCCCTTAACAACTTTTCAATATCCAATGGAGATCCCCTTCAAGGCTTTTGGTTCTAGTTTGTCTTGCTTGATGTGCACAAATCTAGGGCATCCAAATACCCTTAGGTGATCATATTTTGGAATGCTTCCAGACCATTTCTGTTTTGGTGTCATAAAGTCAATAGTTGAGGAAGGACTTTAGTTGATCAAATAAACCGTTGTTACTATGGCCTCCTGACAGGACCCGACCCGAGACCCTCTACTATAGATCCCAGCGGCCCTGCTGGGCACCCCGACGGAAGTTCCTCTGACCTAATGGGTAAGTTGAGAAATTTCGCGAGACGAACCTCTTTTTAATTCTTGCTACTACTGAGAAGATCTTGTAATATACATGAAAATGACAATCTTAATTTTTTTTTTAAAAACGGACAGAGTTTCCTCTATTTTTCGAAAAAATCTATATCCAACCTGCAAAAAAAATCCACTTTTATTTCCAATACATCTCAATACTACCAATTCTGACCTCCGGTCCTTTCCAAATCAAGTCCAACACAACTCAATTATTCATTTGAATCACAAAATAGGTATAATCATAAAAAGTAAAAATGATCATCATAAAATTTAAATCTCTTCTTCTTGGTTCAAAACATATATACAAATATACATGCCTAAAACTATTATGCATAAAGTAAAGAGTGTTATTTAGCACATTTACATGTACAAAAAATGATCTTCGAATTCGGCCCACTACTCGGCAATAAGAGAATCAGCAGCTTGCATACCGAGACCTGTACCTGGGAAAGGGGTTCAGAAAACATAAAACACAAAATGGGTGAGCTAAAGGAGCTCAGTGAGTGCAAATAAAATTTCAATAAAATAACATCATGTATAGATAGCAAATTCTAAAGTTCATGCAAAAATCATGCTTCTAAAACTGATGTAAAACTGTAAAACGGTTTCTAACATCACATGCTATTGAAATCTTGCCGAGCGGGTTTTATCTACATATTTGGAAAACTATATTCTGAATCTGTATAACATAATAACTGCTGATGTGCATATAAATGCATAAATGCTATCGGTAAATCGAAACTAGTAAAATCCTCGCTCAGCCATTTTCTTTCTAAACTATACCAATGGTAACCCTAAAGCTCTATACCCACGCAGTGACTCAACTAGAACCACACACGTGAGTAGGTCACTGGGCACCTCAACTAGCAGCATCCACAGTGACATCTCAAGACATCTCACTGGCTATGCAGCGAAATCCTACATCGCATGCATATAGTGAGACAATACCCCGTACACATATAGCGACTCACATGACTCGACTTCCCGACTTTCCGGAGTTAGTGACACACCCCCAAGACTTGCCCATGTGCATAGGATATACCGGCTGGGTCTAATACAATCATCACCACTATAATCTGAGGGTACCAATGGCCTTAAAAATGAATGCAGCAATTTTTAAGCTGTTTCTCAATTTGACCATGTAAAGGCATGTCTATGAATATATATCAAGATCATAAATCATGGTTATGCATCGAAAGCTCATAAAACATGCATATTCATTATGCAAAAACATAATAAACGAAAAGTAAAAGAAATGGCAGATTTTCACTCACTACCGCTCCACGCTCAATTTCGCTCCCAATTTCTGCTCCCGTTATCGCTCTCTGTTATCTTCACCTACGCACCATAAATGACATTTAGAACCAAATCGAATGCTAGAATCTCATTTAACTATTAAATGCCCTAATCGGCATACAAAGCCCGAATGCAAACTACTTCTCGATTTTTATTTACGGAGCCATTTAATCTAACCTATCTCATCATCCGGTGCCTTGAAAATTATTGAACGCCTTATAATCTTGGTTGGACATAATTGCCCTTCACCTTTCCAAAATGGACAATTATGTCCCATTATCTTCATTTTTTATTTTTCCATCAATATATACATTCAATTTACAATATGCACCATTTACACACAATAATTATTTCAAAACACCACTCAATCCTTAACTTCCCTAAAGTGGCAGAATTTCACCTTAGGTTCCAACACCTTCATTTTCTCAATTTCTTGTTCCAATTACAACAAAATCAAGCCAATTTCATTCTAAAGCCCTAATTATAACCAATTGAAATCTCTACAACAAAATCACCAAAAACCCTAATTCTTACCTTGCCAATTTCTTCAAATTGATGACTCCTTCATGCTCCACACTAGAATTCAACTCAATCTAAGCCAAGAATACCCATAAGAATGTCAATTGGAGCATTCTTGAAAGTTCACTTATCAAACTCATAAAGCAATGCTTTTCTTACCTCTTTTTCTTGAATTTCCACTAATTGAGGCTTCAATTGAGGTTAGGGATTCATATGTAGCCTTATTTTAGCTTGATTAAGCATGAAAAATCATGAAAAAAAACTTGAATAGTCACTGTAGCAGCACCCCCCTTTGAAGCTCGAATTTCTCTCTTGTTTTGTCTAAGTGTTAGTTTTGATCTCTCTTCAAATTTCTACACACTTCTAACATATATATAGTGCTCTCTCAATTGACCATTTTGCCCTTCAACTTACTCAAAACTTCTAATTTGCCATTAGTTCAAATGAAAAGATTTAATTGGTTTCTTTATAACTATCTAGTTAGAATAGTCAAAAGAACTAACTAGAGTTTCCAACTTGGCAATCTATGAGATTGTTTTTAATTGGTCCATTTCTTAATATATGAATTGTATTTCTCAACAAAGGCTTGTTACATACATCACCCTTAAATGGAAATTCATGTAGTAAATTAGGATTTCCTTTTCTAAGCCAATGGAGAAAAATTTCAAAAATATTCCAGGGTCGTCCGGCGCACCGATCGAGTGTGAAATTATCAAATTAAGTCTAATATCTCTCATGTACACTATAAAGGGAATATTTATAATAGGGTTAAAATTGAGTAACCCTACGGTGTCTTATTTGCTCTATACCGAAATCTAGGCGCCAATACTACTAATAGGGATTGGATATTACAATTTGCTTCTATTTACTCAAAAACTCTTACTGTAACAAAAAAGACTTGCACCGGTTATTCCACAGAAAGAGGAACGGAATCAGTACCAATAGTGGAAGTTGGTTTCCATCGAGTTCCACCTCTCATTTCAAGCCTTTAAACAGTCCTTTAGGCAAGTGCAAGCTAGGAAGTCAAATAGGCACGCAGGAGGGACGGCAAGGCAAGTCTTTAATTCAAATAAGTGCTTTCTTTCCCAAACCAGCCTATCACATCTTTCCCACTTATATATCCTACTCCCTGAAAGTTTTAAAGGTTAGAGTGCTTAGATAAATCTATCTAGTTGAAATCATAAGCTAGCTCAAGTGGTACCAGAGGTGCTCCCCAGTGGTCTTAGAACCCCATATGGTCCTGGGTTCGAGTCTCAGAAAGGCGAAAGAAAGGAGGGGGGACTCCGATATCCTTTGAGTGGCCCCCCCGAGTAGGGGTGGACCCCACCCTGTTAGTAGAGGGGTGGGGGCCCACACCTCCCCTCAAAATGCCTTAGATAATCCACATTCATTAATATGTACCTTACTCTTTTAAGTAAGGTTTGGTTCATCTTTTCTATAAGTTCATTCTCTCTACTCAACACATATAACCTGTGTTTATGCTCACCTTTCACTATAACCAATGAACTCTTAATTACTTTTAGTGTACCATTCTCAGCATTAATTGTGCAATTGGATTGATCAAGCATGTCTAAAGAAATTAAATTTCTTTTA
Source organism: Ailanthus altissimus (assembly GCA_946807835.1). Lineage (NCBI taxonomy): Eukaryota > Viridiplantae > Streptophyta > Magnoliopsida > Sapindales > Simaroubaceae > Ailanthus > Ailanthus altissimus. The sequence goes on along the minus strand of OX327706.1, from coordinate 10,921,374 downwards.
AGATCAAGTACATAACTCACATCTAACAACTTTCTCTCTCACTCTCATCATGTAATCTCAACATAATATTACCTATCCAATAACTTAACAAGCCATATTATTGCCCATTAATACTTTACAACAACTAATAGACTGATAGCTAGTGAACAAGGCTTTATTAGGACACATATATAAAGTGTATCCAGAGTCTAGAATCCACTCATCATTGTTCTACCCATTCGAAGCAACTAATGTTTCTACAACTTCATAGACTGTAGCTGCATCTACTTTGGGTCTCTTTCCTTGATACTTGACATTCCTTTTTGGATAATCCCTTCTGAAATAGCATTTTTTCTTGCAGAAGTAACACTTATAAAATTTGCCCCTCGATTTTGATCTTGATGAATTTCTCGCTTTAGTTTCTTTACTCTCAACTCTTCATCTCGCAATAAGTACAGCTACAGAATTTTATTATTGTTGTTCTGACGTCTTGACTAACTCCTTTGAGTTTAGGGCTACTCTAACATCATTCATTGTCAATGACTCCTTTCTATATATAAGAATGTCAACAAAATATTCATAACTTTTAGGAAGTGAACTCAATAACAAAATTATCTTGTCTTAGTCACTTATTTTGACATCAATCACAATATTATTGAAAGAATCAACGTGTTCAATGAGTGAACCACCCTACACTAAAGATAACTGGAAGACATTTTTCTTGAGATACAATTAGTTTACAAGAGACTTAGTCATATACAAGTCATCAAGTCTTTTCACAAACCTAAAGTAGATTTTTCCTTACCCGCTTTCCTCAAAACTTCATCACCCAAACTCAAAATAATTTCATCCCGTGCCTTTCTATTAGTGGTTTTAGGATCTATGTTAAACTTAAATATTGTAGGCTTATCACTAGTACTAGACGGTTCCTTAAGGGTTGATTCTAGTCCTTGACTCTTTAACAAAGTCAATATCTTAAGCTTCCATAAATTGAAATCATTTTTCCATGCAAATTTCTCTACTTCATACTTATGTCGTGCCATATTTAATCAAACAAACAATAGCAAATACAAGATCTGATATAAGTTTGTAGAAGTATAAACACACGGCGAAATATGTAAGATCGTGCCAAGAACAACAAACTAATCACAAGAGTTAAATAATGCAGTAGAGAAAATACAGAAAGATAGCATATCAAGATACAAAATACATGGTTTAACAATTTACTTACGTCCATAGTAGATCAAGGATCGGAGCCTTTCTTATTGATGTTTAACTATAAGAGAATCAATCTTTAAAGATTAAGGAATGATACAAATTCAATTTGGAGCTCTAAGGTTTGTATATTTCTCAAGTGTATTCTGAGTTTTACAAACCCTAGGCATAATGAGGGTATATATAGAAAGTGGACAAGGCTGCAACGTTCACTGACTAACACCGCCGCTCCAGCACTTAGGGAAATATCCTCTATTCTTCCTCTGCTGTCTGCCACTATTCCATTGGCTTCTGACCCCTTCCAATCTTATTTTAAGCTCCAACTTAAAGCAACTTGTTTTCGAATTTATTTCGAACATTACAATCACAATACATATAATTTTGGATCACAAATTCTAAAGTAGCAATATAAATTATACCTAAAGTAAATTACTTGATTGGGATATAAAATATAGAACTAAAAGCTGATATGCACAGCTTTTTGTTGTAAAATAATGTGAGTAATCATGTATGTTAATCAAAATGATTAAAAATGAATGTAAACAACTAAACTAAAAGATGACAAAAGAGAGATTTATATTCCAAAAAAAGTAGTAATAAGGTTTCCTGGGCATGCAGGTCAGTCAATTGGAATAGAGAACTTAAAATTAGAGGCTAAGGCAAACTCAATAGCTTGCTCAAACGGTAAAACTTATACACCTTTTGGTTTAAGTCGAAGGTGTAAATTTTGGTAATGGTTAAAGCAGTTTTAATTGGCAGTTTAGTTCCTTTAGTTATTGAGAGGCAGCTATAATTAATTATACTTGTAATTAGTTGATATTAAAATTGTAATGAAGCAATTTTAGTTGATTATACTTGTAATTAGTTGATATTAGAATTGTAATATAGTAATTATTTGTAATTTGTAATTGAAATGTAATACTTGATAATTTAAAATGTAATACTTGTGATAAAAAAATTTAAAAAATTAGAGGCTAAGATGTGTAGGAATTTTGTCCTACTAGAAGCCGTGTGTTAGATATTTTTAAATGTGTTAATAATCTTGGTTGTTTTCGATAGACCTCAATTTGATATAAAAATGGCATAACTTATTTGTAATCTATGGTAAAATGTCTGCCTTTTTATTTATGTGATAAATATTTTATGTTATGATAAAAAATTCTTTCATTTTGTATACAATTATTTACAAAGGGTTAGAATTTATGATATCATATTTTTTATATAATATCTTACATAACTTTTTTAAGTTAGATTAATACATATTTAATGGTGTCGATTAAATTTCTAATATACATTAACTGTTGTTCATTAATTATATATATTTGATTACATTTGATCCATTAAATATGCAATAATAACAGTTTAAAAATTTATATAAAATCTTGTATAAAAAATATAATACCATAGACTCTGTCCTATTTATAAAAAACTTAATTCATCTTCATAATAAATATTAAAATGAAGAAATATTGAAATTCAAAAATTGCATAAAAGCAAATTATACGGTTCAGCATTGGAACAAACCCTCATGGGTAGAAATATTAGCTTATATGTAATAAAGTGATAATTATAAACAGGAATAATTTTATTTTTCAGAAAATTGATTGAACTCCTGTTGAGACCAATTATATTACACAATCTAGTTTTATTTTATGGCAATATAGTAAAGAAAGAGAAAAGTGTTTCAAATATAATAGTGAACAGTGTCATATAAATGAACAATGTCACATTGAACAGTACCATGAACAGTGTCCCTTCACCAAAATCCCACATTGGAAAGATTTCATTTCTTTCTCATTCCCTCACTCTATAAATATAGGTGAGTGCTTTCATTTATGTACAAGTAAGAAATAAGTACAAATATTAATATATTTGTAAAAGTGTTTATTTATATACTTTACATTCTAGTTCAAAAATTTTGCTTCTTCATCCTATTATTCACAACACGTTATCAGCACGATTCGTGGTAGTCACAACACGATTCGCGATAACTACAAGTAAGAATTACTTACTTTCTTTCATTTAAATTTTAAATATTATGTGAGATAACCGGTCGGCCGGCTCTGCCACATTGGTTATAAATCACACCCTTCATTAAATTATGCAATTTATTTTTTATTATTTATGTAAATTACATTCTCTTAAATATAAAATATTATATGGGATAACCGATTGGTCGACTCTGCCGCCTTGGTTGTAAATCACACCCTCTCTTAAATTATGTAATTTATTTCATATTATTTACTTCTTGCACAATTTGAGAGGGTATGCCCTCTAAAATAATTGTAATAATTTACTTTAAGTCTTTACTACTTTAGAACTGTTAAATAATGAATTTCATATAAAAGACTGAATATATTCCAGATAGTCAATAAAGTAAATTGGGGGTCCCCTTTGCTATTTTGGCTCATTCTGGTCATAATTCAAGTTTTGAAATAAGAAAATCTTGTACTAATTCTATGCTTTATATTATTGTTATTACTTAATTGAATGGAAGGCTATGCCTCTTAATTGTTATTGCTTCATATATGTCAAGTTTTTTAATTATTATTATTCTGTTTAAGGAAGGGAATGCCTCCTGAACTTTACTTTTGATATTTATATTTTACAATGTGATATATAGAAGGTCATGCATCCTAAATATTTTTTTTGATATTCTGCATAAGGTCAATATTCTATGTACTAATTTTAATTTTATTCTTCCATATCTAAAGGCTCTCTGAATAAAATGTCTTTGACAAACTTGCAAATCCCTATACTTGACGTCTCTTGGAAAAACTACCTATTATGGGTGTTGGATGCTAAAATGCACCTCCAAGCCAGTGGTTTAGAAAAGACCATTGAAAAAGAAAATGGTATGTCCCTGCAGGACAAGGCGAAAGCAATGATTTTCTTTGTCACCATATATATAAGAGCTTAAAAGCTCAATATTTGACCATAGAGGACCCGCAGATCCTCTGGGAAAATTTAAAAGAAAGATTTAACCATCAAAAGAATGTGTTCCTCCCAAAGGCAAAATATGAATGGATGAACCTGCAATTGCAAGATTAGAGAACTGTTGCTGAATACAATTCTGCCTTATTTAGAATTACCTCACAGATGAAATTATGTGGAGAAAAAGTGACAGAGCATGATATGTTGAAAAAAATATTTTCAATCTTTCATGCTTCTAATGTGGTTCTACAGCAGCAGTACTGTGAACAACGGTATACAAAATATTCAGATTTAATCTCATGTCTTCTGGTTGCTGAATAGAATAATGAACTGTTATTGAAAAATCATGAATCACGTCCAACAGGTTCTCAATCATTCCCTGAAGTGAATGTAATTTTTCATAATAATGCTAGACATTGTCGTGGAAGAGGAAACGTGCGTGGTTATTACCCTCGAGGTGGTTATAAATACCAAATCAGGATAGAAGCACCAAAACAGAGAAAATGATATGGAAACCAAATGCCATAAGTATCATGAAAATATATGTTATCGATGTGGTAAAAAGGGGCATTGGTCACGAACATGTCGTGCACTAAGAAATCAAATTGAGCCTCATAAGACATTTGTCAAAGGAAAATGGAAGAATATAGAGACAAATCTTATTGATGAATCAGATCCTGCAGATCATACTCATCTAAAAGTCTCTGATTTATTTGAAAATTAAAAAGTGGACATTAATTATTTAAAGCTCTATATTTGTACTTTTATTTTATGTCAGTATATTGTATCTCTTCTTGTTTTTAATATTTATTGTGTTAGTTTCTCTTCATGTTTTTTTTTCGTAATTTTTATTTTCTAATGTTAAATATTTTATTAAAGGATATGGCTTCCAAAAATGAACTGTCCACTCTAGATAGAAAAGATAGGGATGTCTGTTTGGCTGACAGTGCAACTACATACACTATCTTAAAAGATAAAAAATATTTCTCACAACTAACAATGATTGAAGGGAAAGTTAATACTATAGCAGGTCCTGCAGATCTGATTGAAGGCTCTGAAAAAGTAACATTCTTGTTAGAAAATGGAACAAAATTGTATATAAATAAGGCTTTATATGCTGGTAGATCCAGAAGAAATCTATGGAGCTTTAAAGATATCCGTCGAAATAGATATCACATTGAGACCTTAAATGAAAATAATGTAGAATATCTCTGCATTACTTCTAATGTCTCAAACAAGAAATGTATACTTGAAAAGCTTAATGCTTCATCATCAGGTTTGTATTATACAGTTATAAATTCAACTGAAAGCTACGCAGTAATAAACCAGAAGTTCAGTGATCCAAAAACTTTTACACTATGGCATGATCGTCTTGGTCATCCAGGATCAATAATGATGCGTAGGATAGTTGAAAATTATCATGGACATCCGTTAAAGAACCTGAAGATTTTATTACTTAATGAAAATATTTGTACTGCTTGCTCACAAGGCAAACTCATAATCAGACCATCCCCTTCTAAAATTAGTCTAGAATCTCTATCATTCTTACAAAGGGTCCAATGAGATATATATGGACCAATTCATCCACCAAGTGGACCTTTTCGATATTTTATAGTTTTAATTGATGCATCTGTACGGCGGTCACATGTGTGTTTATTATCTACACAAAATGTTACATTTGTAAAATTAATGGCACAGATTATTAAATTAAGGGCACAATTTCCAGAATACCCTATTAAGACAATACGTTTAGACAATGCTGGTGAGTTTACATCCAAAACATTTAATAACTACTGTACATCAGTGGGAATTAAAGTAGAACATCCTGTACCACATGTTCATACACAAAATAAATTGACAAAATCCTTAATTAAACGACTTCAGGTAATTGCACGTACTTTATTGATGCGTGCACAATTACCAACTTCTGCATGAGGACATGCTATATTGCATGCTATTGCATTAATTCATTTTAGACCCACTACTTATCTTCAATATTCTCCATTACAACTTATACTTGGTCATCAACCTAATATATCCCATTTGCGTACATTTGGTTATGCTGTATATGTACCTATAACACTTCCTCAACATACTAAGATGGGACCTCAACGTCACTTGGGGATTTATATTAGTTTTAACTCACCATCAATTATAAGATATCTTGAACTCCTGACAAGTGATCTATTTACCAAACGATTTGTGGATTGCCATTTTGATGAGACAGTATTCCATCATTAGGGGAAAGAAATTTGTCTCCTGAAGTAAGGCATGAACTTTCTTGGAAAATGACCACTATGTCTCATTTAGACAATTGCACAACTCAATGTGAAAATGAGGGGCAAAGAATTATTCATCTTTAAAGAATAGAAAATGAATTACCACACGCATTTACAGATGCATCAAAAGTAACCAAATCATATATACTAGCTGCTAATACACTAGCTCGAGTGATTGTTCCTGTAGAACAATCTAATCAAATAGTAGCAAATGAATCATCCGCAACACGCTAGAAGCATGGTAGACCAATTGGTTCAAAGGATACTGTTCAGCGAAAAAGAAAAATAAAAACATAGAATCCTATTAAAAATGATACTTGAGCAAATGAATTCACATTCTCTAAAACAACAGAAGGATTAATAGTCCTTGAAGAGACAAAAGTCCCTGAAGTGACACATATCCCTGAAGAGACAAAAGTTTTAGAATAAATATAAGTCCTAGAAGAGACACAAGAGTTTCAAAATGAAGAAAATAGTATAAATTATACTTATACAGGAGAAATGTGGCAACGAGATAAAATAATCGTTGACAATGTGTTCTCATTTATAGTAGCTACTAAAATTATGAACATTAATTTTGAGCTACAATCTGTTGATGAATGTAGAGAAAGGCATAATTGGTTTCAATGGAAAGAAGTAATACAAACATAATTGACTTCACTAACTAAACGGGAAGTATTTGGACCTATAACCCAGACACCTAAAGATGTCAAACCCGGATGACTTAAATGGGTTTATGTACGAAAATGTAATGAAAACAATGAAGTCATCAGATACAAAGCAAGACTTGTTGCTTAAGGTTTCTCGCAGAGTCCTGGTATTAATTATGATGAAACTTATTCCCCCATAATGGACACAATTACATTTGGTTTTTTGATAAGTTTGGCAGTCTCAGAAAATCTTGGTATGCATCTTATAGATGTAGTAACGGCATATCTATATGGATCACTTGACATAGATATTTATATGAAAATCGCTGAAGGATTTAAAATGCCTGAAGCATGTAATCAAAATTTGTACTCAATCAAGCTATAGAAATCTTTGTATGGATTAAAATAATCTGGGCGCATGTGGTATTACTGTTTAAGTGAAAATTTGATAAAAGAAGGTTATATTAACAACCCAATATATCCATGTGTATTCATAAAGAAGTCAAACACTGGATTTGCTATTGTCATTGTATATGTGAATGACATGAATTTGATCGAGACTCCTGAAGAGCTCTTGAAAACTGCAAAATACTTAAAGAAGGAATTTGAAATGAAAGACCTAGAAAGACCAAATATTGTCTCAGCTTGCAAATCGAGTATAAACCAAATAGAATCTTTATCCATCAATCTATCTATATTGAAAAGATTTTGAAAATATTTAACATGGATAAAGCTCATTCATTAAGTACCCTATGGTTGTTTGGTCTCTTGATCCTAAAAAGGGTCCATTCCGTCCCAAAGAAGATGATAAGAAAATACTTGGTCCAGAAGTACCATATCTAAATACAATTGGTGCTTTATTGTATTTAGCCCAATATACTAGACCGAACATAGCTTTTGCAATAAATTTATTGGTAAGATTTAGCTCTGCACCAACTCGACGTCATTGGAATGGTGTCAAACATATATTTTGTTATCTATGTGGAACAATAAATTTAGGACTATTTTATTCTAATGAACTAACAGAAAATTCAGGTCTAGTTGGATATGCAGATGCTGGGTACTTATCTGATCTCCATAAGGCTTGCTCACAAACAAGTTATATTTTTACCTACAACAATACAACAATCTCATGGCGATCCAAAAAGTAAACTTTTATTGCCACTTCATCAAATCACTCTGAGATTATTGCACTCCACGAAGCAAGTAGGGAATGCATATGGCTACGATCCATCATTCATCACATTCAGAGTACATGTAGCCTACCTTCTGCAATAGATATTCCAACAATAATATATGAAGATAATGCAGCCTGTATTGCTCAAGTTAGAGGCGGATATATCAAAAGAGATAAAACCAAACATATTTTTCCAAAGTTTTTCTACAGCCATGAACTGCAACAAAACAAGAAGATTGATGTGAAACAAATACGTTTTACTGACAACTTTGCAAATTTGTTTACTAAATCTCTACCAACTTCAACTTTTGAGAAATTGGTTTACAAGATTGGCATGTGTCGACTCAACAAGTTGGCAAACTGATTGAATGTTACTTTGAAGAGGAGCATTTCATCAGGGGGAGCATATTCTTTCAGAAGAAGAAAAGTGTTAGTTACAAACGTGTACTGCACTCTTTTTTCCTTCGACCAGGTTTTATCCTACAGGGTTTTACTGGCAAAGTTTTTAATAAGGCAGTATTAAACACGTTAGACACCGTTGTACAAAATAGAGTTGTATTTTCTTGGCAATGTAAAATACAATTAAAAATGGTATAGCCTAAAGGGAAAATTGGGATTATGGTGGAGTCCAAGGGGTAGTGTTATAAATATAATAGTGAACAGTACTGTATAAGTGAACAGTGTCGTATAAATAAGCAGTACAAATATAGGTGAGTGCTTTCATTTATATATAAGTGAGAAACAAGTACAAATATTAATATATTTGCAAAAGTGTTTATTTATACACTTTACATTCTAGTTCAAATTTTTTGTTTCTTCATCTTATTATTCACAACAAAAAGAAGATAGTGTCAAAATTTCAAATTATTATTAATAGTGACAAGTTAGTACGCATAATGTTAGTGACAGAATAACAACGACAAATTAATGAAAGAGAAAAGTAAGATATTTAATTAATAATTTTTAAAATATTATAAATAATTTAACAAAAATATAAAGATTAAAATAATAATTTTTCTTGATATTAAAGAGATTTTCATCTAACTAATGTTAGTGTATTACAATAATTTGTCATTGATCTCTTGATTTCTTTTTATTTTCTTTTTTTTTAGTGGCAATGATTTCTTGATTGAGACCACTTATAATTACTGTTGAACAATTAAAGCACACCCTTTTTTAATATAACAATTACTTGTACATAAATACAAGAAAAATGCATAGAAGGACACTTGGTACAAATACATACCTGAATTTAATTATTACTCTTACAAATACTCACTTTGCCACACACACACTTAAAACTCACTCAAGACTTATACTAATTAGCTAAGATTTTACTTATTTGTATGACTTACACATTTTGCTTGATGCAAAAACACTAATGGGAAGGGGTATTTATAATACAAGCTTTTTAACACAATCCATAAAATAAAATATTCTCAAAATTATATTGTCGACAAAGTTTTGCAACTTCCATCTACAAACTAATTTCTTCCAACCACCAACTTCTATTCATCCTTTTCTTTTCCTGGAGATGTAATTGAGTTGGTGTTGACTTTTTTAACACTCCCCTTCAACATTAACTTCCATTCTTTTGACCATGTTGAGTTGGTTTCTAAAATTTTTAAACTTATCAGCACCTAAGCTTTTATAAACAAATCAACCACTTGATCTTTCGTCGTATCATACAACAACTCAATTTTTTCTTGTAGAACTTTCTCCCGAATAAAGTGATAATGCACCTCTACATGCTTTGTTCTTGTATGAAAACTGATTTTTTTTCCAAAGTAGATTATTGACTAATTATCATAGTATAATAACATTTATAATCCTTGGTTGATGTAAATCTTCCATCAATTCCATCATCTATATACTTTCTTGTGTTGCTATTGCTACTACTCTATACTCAGTTTCAGTGGTTGATAGCGATACAGTCGATTGCCTTTTACTACACCAAGAGACTGTCCCTGAACTAATGTTGAAAAAATACCCAATGGTCGAGCATCGCTTGTCATGGTCTACAGCATAATCAACATTACAATAGCATATTATTTTATAGTCTTTGTTATTATTGTAAAACAAACTATAGTTAATTGTGCCTCTCATATATCTTAGTATTCGTCGAACTACTTCTAAGTAAGGTTTCCTATGATTTTGCATGTATTGACTTACTACTCTAACTGCATAAGCAATGTCAGGTCAAGTCAATGTCAAATAAATCAGACTTTCTACCAGTTACTAATACATAGTTTCATCTTCTAGGTCATTTCTTTTATGATCGCACAACTTGGAATTAGTTTCCATTGGCGCTAAGATGGGCATACACTCTAGCATCCCAAACTTTTACAAAAAATCTTTGGCATATTTTTGTTATCCTAAAAAAATTTATTCTTGTGATCGATTGACTTCGACCTGAGAAAATACTTAAGCTGTCTAAGCTTTTTCATCTGGAAGCAAAATTTTAAATTCTCTCTTGTTTGAAGAATCTCTTCTTCATCATCTCTAGTGATGATTAGATCATCTATATATACCAACATAATTGCCAGCTTCTTTCTATTAACTTTGACAAATAGGATAGGCTACAGAATAACCACCATGTATTAAAAATTCTATAATTTTACCATACTATGCCATTGGAGCATGTTTTAATCCATAAAATGCCTTTCTCAACTTACATACATTGTGAGGATGTACTTTACTTTTAAATCCCATTGGTTGATCATGTAGATCTCATTATCCAACTCTTAATATAAAAAGACAATCTTCACATCCATTTGCCACTATCACGCCTCAGACCCAAAAGATCTGACACATGACATAACTTACACTCATTCAATAATGTGCACTTATAATTAATACTACATAAAATTTTAAACTTAAATTCAACAAAGGAATCCTTAGCAAGTTGCTAATAAGTTTAACACAAAGTTCCACCCATGACCATACTTCGTGAAATATAAACCAAATACAATCACACCTAATAAAATAATACATAAGTACTTATTTAATAGGGACAAAACAAATATCTTAAATCACGTGTCCATAAATAAAACACTCAGTAATCTAGCAACTTAGGAAACCCAAGGGACAGTAGAAGCCTTGCCAAATCCACTAAGCACACATGTACCTTATTTACCTGAAATCACCATAAACTATAATGAGTATAAAACTCAGTAAGCATACTAGTTTTTCATATATCAAAATACAAATACATATATACACACAATGCATATGTATGATATGTCGTGATAAATCAAAATCACAATCTTATCAAATTACATGTCAGGTAAGCGTTTACACATTCTTTCAAAATATATAATAGGAATACCATTACTCAACTACTACTAAGTAGGACTTTCATATCACATAATGAGCCAAATGTCATCCGTTGATGACATACCGTATTAGAGGAATAGCATAAGTAATGTTTAAATTATATATATATATATATATATAATACTTATGCCTGAAGGTAAGAGTCAAACCCTTACCTTGATCATCGGTGAGTCGTCTTACATGCACCAATACGCCACTACACGAATGTGATGACTTACTTTTCCTTTAGGTACCAATAAGATCCTCCCTACATATGAAACATATAACATATACCAATCCAGAAGGAAAGGCCACACATAAAGGCTTCACAAATCACATAAGGTGCCTACTAAGTAAATAGTGAGTACAAGCATCCTTAAAACACAAAACGTATCTAATGGACATTTTCCACTTCAAAAACTTTCTTTGTTAAACACATTTCATTTTGAAAGATCACTTTCATAAACACATATATGTCCATGCTCAATGTCAATGCTCATATTCATAAACATATATCTTTCATATTTCATATCAAATATACTTTGGCATAACATAAATATATTTCTAAGTACATTTACAAAATTATACATAAACAATTACTATATTTATTTTGATTTCAGTAAAAGTCTAGTATACTTATCTCTTAACACTATTGAGTACAAGGCTTAATTCTCCTTAACCTATCAATGGAGATTAATCCTTTCATAAGCCTCACCATTCACACAAAATACTTTAAATAGCTTACAAAATTACACATATTGCACTTATCTCATTGAATTGGTCTAATGACTTGGTTTCTCAAAACTTGTCATTCTGACCACTTACACTTAATAAAATTTTCTTATACATCAAATGATGTCTAATTACTCCAAAATCAGAATATATCCTTCTTGATTCATACATCCTTATTATATATGAATATTATATCATAATTCTTACACAATCCATTTCATAAACACTATCAAATCCAAACTATTATCCTAATAGGATCAAGATATTTACTGAATAGTATTCAATCTCCCAATTTTATAAATTCATATACTAACTTAAAAATTATAAAACTATCACAGAATTACTCTTGACACATATCTCAATTCATGATAAATGTGTCACTTCAAAATCCATGCCAAAAGTATTTTAAAACTATTTTATTTCATAGCTTTAAAAATCTATTAATCAAATACTACAATGAGCTGATACACTTTAGAAAATCATAACAATTTAACCACATTGATCTAAATCCTTAATTTTTAATATATCATATCAAACATATAAATTTATCATATTATAAAAATTCGTAATTTTTGAAGACCATTCAGCAGATCAAAATTTGTTTGTCACTGTAGTATATTGTTAACAAAGGAAATTTCTAGAATTGCAGGGTTATTTTTATAAATTCACTAAAAATTCAATTTATGGAATTTTCAATCGATTCAAGTCTCAAATAATTTTAGACATGTCTAATTTCATATTCTCAAAATATAAAACTGGAATCGAAGTACCACAATTTATAAAATTCTCAGATTAAGAGACTATCAAGTAGAAATTCTGTAACTCATCATGAGACTAAGAAATCAAAACATCAAATCTCCAATTTTTAATTTTTCAGAAATCAAAACTTAAAGGAATTAACTTAATTAACACCAAGAGACTAAGAAAGGGTTATAATATACCTCTTAAAGCTTAAATTCCAAATTTCTTCTTCTTTCTCTTCTCTTTCTCTCCCCTCCCATTCTCTCTTTTCTTATTCTAAAAGAGGTGGCTCAACCAAAATGAGTGAATTAGGGTTACAAATGTGTATTTTTATACTAAGAGGCTAATTTTTAGTATTAACGAATTAGCCCTCAAAACTTTTAAAGTATTACAATTTGGTCCCTAAAATAAATTTAAAGTCTTGCAAATAAATCTAATACTAATAGTAGGTCCTTAATCTATACAAACACTACTAATAACAATACATAAATCAAGTATCACCCACATACAAATAAAATATGTATATATATATATATAAATATTTATTCTTACCGGTTGTGGATAAGTAGTTACTACAGCCACAACATCTAATTTTTGATAGCTACAAGTACAAGTAGACTCGTACTATAGTAATCTTGGCTACTAGACTAAACATTTCATCATAGTCTAGTCCATATTGTTGAAAACATTCTTAAACTACTAGCCGAACTTTGTATCTCTCTACTGATCCGTTAGGGCATCTTTTGATCTTATACACTCATTTACAGGATATAGGTTTTATATCCTTTGGCTTTGGCACTATATCGTAAGTTTGATTTTGCTCAAGTGCTATGATTTCTTCTTTCATAGTCTTAACCCACTAGAAACACTATGATACTTCTTCAAATGTCTTTTGTTATTTAATATTCTCTTCTTTTGTTATTGTAACATTAACATATTTTGGATTAGGCTTTCATATCCTTGTTGACATTTAAGGATAAGATTGAGGGGTTGCAAGTTTCACTCATTTATATCTAGCCTCCATTATTGGTTGTTGATAGATGTCAGTTTGTCAAAGACTTTAAGTAGTCTCTTGCTTGGTATTGTTATCACAACTTCTATTATCAAGTTCTTTTTAGCTCGGTTAGATTTCAGCAATTTGCTCATCTATCTTTTGTTATAGTTATTCTCATATTTTCTTGTGAATCTAGAAGTTATTCTTTTTATGGCGACAACCATAAAGATACTTCATCAAACACCACACTTTTCAATGTGTAGCATCGCCTACTAGTAAGGTTATAATATTTTCATCATTTGGGCTCGTTATTATATCCAATAAAGATACACCTGAAATACATGGCATATACAACCAAATACTAAAAAATAACTCACTGTAGGTTTCATATCCTATAATTTCTCAAAGAGTGATATGAATCATAATCTTGATTGAGGAAGCCTATTAATCACTTGGGCTATAGTTTTCATTTCCTTGACCCAAAATCTCTCTGATACATTTCTTGCATGCAATATGCTTTTACAAATCTCTGCGAGATGTCAATTCTTCTTTTCTACAACACCATTTTATTATTGCATGTTGGCACATATAAATTGATTGTGTATCTTGCATTCTCAAAGATACTGAGAGAACTCATCAAAGGTATATTCTCCTTCATTATCTGTACGAAGACAATGAATCTTCCTTCAACTTCTCCTTCAACCATTCCTCTAAATTCTTTAAAATTTAAAAAAGTATATGAATTTTATTCATAAAGAAACCAACACACCTTGAGAAGTCATCAATAAATGTCACCATATACCACATGCCACTAATTAATGGTTGTTTGATAGATCTAAACACATCAGAGTGAACCAAATCCAATGGTTCCTTAACTCTAAATTTGACTCCTCATATGTTAGTTGATGTACCTTACCAAACTAACATCCTGCATATACTGTATCTACTCTCACATCAAGTTACGAAAGACCCTTAAGCATTGCCTTATTTGTTATTGTTTTTAACTTATGATAACTTACATATACTAATCATGCATGTCATAAATCTACCATCTCATTCTTCAAAGTCTTGTCTACATAAGTTGACTCTGCTGATATTAATAAACCAACTTCAGCCGTCATCTTTTTACTGTTAGTGTTTCCGAGATCTTCAAATCTTGATAAACCTTAACATCTTATGGACCAAACAAGACATAGTGGTAAAAGGATGTTAACTGTGATACTAACAACAGATTCTTTTTCTTGTCAGGGACATAATATACATCTTGAAGTGTTACATTGTTAGGACTGTAACAGGGTGCAAAGGTAGTATTATTGATGTAGGCTATGGGTAATCGTAAGTTGTAGGTTGTCACCACCACACAACTATTTTTATATTTAGTCATACTTGTATCTTTTCTTCATCTCCAGTCATGTGATTTGAACACCCTATGTAATATCCAATCTCTATTAGTAGTATTGGCGCATAGATTTTGGTATAGAGTAATAAAGACACCGTAGGGTTACTTGATTTTAACCCTATTAGAAATATTTCTTTTATGGTGCGTGTGAGAGATATTAGACCTAATTTGATATTTTCACACTCGATCGGAGCGTTGGACAACCCTAGAATATTTTTTGGAATTTTTCTCTATTGGCTTGGAAAAGAAAATTCTAATTTACTACATGAATTTTCATTTAAAGGTTATGTATGGAACAATCCTTTGTTGAGAAACATAATCCATATATTAGAGAATGGTCTAATTAGAGGAAATCTCATGGATTGCCAAGTTGGAAATTCTAGGTAGTTCTTTGGACTATTCTGACTAGATAGTTACAAATGAACCAATTACATACTTAGTTTCCAACTAATGGAAAATTAGTAATTTAGAGTAAGTTAAGGGGCAAAATGGTTAATTGATGGATAACTATATATATGTTGGAAGTGTGTAGATTTTTTCAAGACAACAAAAAATAAACATTTAGAGCAAAAGAGAGCAAAATTCGGGCAAGGGTTGGAGGTGCTACTACAGTGAAATTTTAGTTTTTTTTTTCATGATATTTCATGCTTAATCAAGCCAAAATAAGGTTACATACCAATCCCTAAGCTCAATTGAAGCCTCCATTAGTGAAAACTCAAGAAAGAGAGGTAAGAAAAGCATTGTTTTATGAGATTGGTAAGTAAAAGTTTAAAGATTGCTTAAATTGATGTTCTTGTATGTATTCTTGGTTTAGATTAAGTTGAATTCTAGCGTGGAGCTTGAAGGAGTCATCAATTTGAAGAAACTAGCAAGGTAAGAATTAGGGTTTTGGGTGCTTTGAATGTAGAGACTTCAATTGGTTGTAATTAGGGCATTAGAATGAAATTGGCTTGATTTTGATGTAACTGGAACAAGAAATTGAGAAAAGAAATGTGTTGGAACATAGGGTGAAATTCTGCCACTTTAAGGAAGTTAGGGATTGTGTGGTATGTTGATTGAGTTGTTGTGTGTAAATGGTACCTTATGTATGTTGAATGTATATGGTTGATGGAAAAACCAAAAATGAAAAAAAGGAGACATAATTGTCCATTTTGGAAAGGTGAAGGGCAATTATGTCCAACCAAGTTATAAGGCATTTAATAATTTTCAGGGTGCTGGGTGGTGAGTTAGATTAGATTAAATGACTCCATAAATAAAAACTGAAAAGTAATATGCATCCGGGCTTTGTATGTCGATTATGGCATTTAGTAGTTAAATGAGATTCTAGCATTCGATTTGGTTCTAAATGTCATTTATGGTGTGTAGGTGAAGAAAATCGAGAGTGGTAACGGAGCAGAAATCCAGAGCGAAATTGAGCGCAGAGCGATTGTGAGTGAAAATTTATCTTTTTTGTTATCTTTCGTTTATTATGTTTCTGCATAATAAAAATGTATGTTTTATGAGCTTTCAATGCATAAACATGATTTATGATCTTGATATATATCCCTAGATATGCATTTAAATGTTCAGTTTAAGAAACAGTTTTAAAATTTCTGCATTCGTTTTAACGGCCATTGGTACTCTAAGATTATAGTGGTGGTGATTATATTAGACCCGGCCGGTATATCCCGTGCACATGGGCAGGTCATGGGGGTGTGTCACTAACTCCAGGAAGTCAGGATGTTGAGTCATGTGAGTCGCTCTATGTGTACAGGGTATTGTCTCGCTATATGTATACGATGTAGGATTCTACTGCATAGCCAGTGAGATGTCTTGAGATGTCACTGTAGGTGCTGCTAGTTGAGGTGCCACGTGACCTACTCACATGTGCGGTGCTAGTTGAGTCGCTGCATGAGTATAGAGCTTTAGGGTTACCATTGGTATAGTTTAGAAAGAAAATAGCCGAGTGAGGACTTTACTAGTTTTTGATTTACCGATAGCGTTTATGCATTTATATGCACACGACAGTTATTATGTTATATAGATTTTGGATATTGTTTTCCAAAGATGTAGATAAAACTCGCTCGGCAAGATTTCATCAGCATAAGACATTAGAAACCGTTTTATAGTTTTACATCAGTTTTAGAAGTATGATTTATGCATGTACTTTAGGATTTACTATCTATGCATAGTATTATTTTATTTGAAATCTTAATTGCACTCACTGAGCTCCTTTAGCTCATTCGTTTTGTGTTTTATATTTTCTAAACCCTCTTCCCAGGTGCAGGTCTCAGTACGCAAGCTGCTGATTCTTCTATTGCCGAGTAGTGGGCTAAATCTGAAGATCATTTTTGTATATGTAAATGTGCTAAATAGCACCCTTTGCTTTTTGCATAGTAATTGTTGGCATGTATATTTGTATGTATGTTTTGAACCAACAAGAAGAGATTTCAATATTATGATGATCGTTTTTACTTTTTATGAGTATGCTCATTTTGTGATTTAAATGAAACTATTGAGTCATGTTGGATTTGGATTTGAAAAAGACCGGAGGTCCGAATTGGTAGTATTGAGAAGTATTTGAAATAGAAGTAAAATTTCTTTGCAGGTTTTATATGAATTTTTTGAAAAACAGGGGAAATTCTGCCCGTTTTTTTTTAAAAAATTATGTCGTTTTCATGTATATTAAAAGATTTTCTCAGTAATAGTAAAAACTAAAAAGGGGTTCGCCTCGTGGAATTTCTCATCTTGCCCAGTTATATTCTGAGAAACCTTTGTCAGGGTGCTCGGCAAGGCCACTGGGATCTACTGTAGAGGGTCTCGGGTCGGGTCCTGTCACTCTAAGTCAACGATCCAATCATTTTCATAATCAATTCGTCCAGAAATTATTACTGAGCGATAGGCCTTCCTCCTCTATAGTAATAGGCGCTTTAACATCATACGCGTCTTCACTTTTTATTTGTAAGTTTGAGGTAGCAGCATTACCCTCAGCAGACTTTTTCAGACCAATAATCCTTTACCATATGGCTTAGTTTTTCACAGTTATAACATTTCCCTTCAAACTTATTCTTAAACTAATTATTATTGTCGCGAGTTCTTTATGCTTTCTCTGTTTGTGAGCTACCTTCTTGTTGATGACTCTTTAGCTCATTATCATCTCCTTTAGATACTTTACTAGTATGTCGATTGAATTGACATTTCCTTTTGTCAATATAGAGTGCTTGTTCATCACCTTTTAATGAGACCCCATCCATTTTCTTGGCAACTACTTTTTGATTAGTAAGCAAAATTTCAAACTCAATGAGAGATAGTTGGGTTGGCTAGCCTTATACAACAATAAAAAAACTTCTATACACAGGCTTCTAACTATAGATGATAATTATTTTCATCCTAGATTCAGTAATAGCTGTAGTAGGATCTAATTTAGATATTTCACAGCATAAGGACATTACCTTTGTGATGTATTGGTTGATCGTCATATTGTATTGTGAAATTGATAATAGCTCATTCCTAAGAAGTTGTACTCGTGTGTTATTTTTCTTTGAGAAGAGTGCTGCAAAAGTGTCTCATACTTCATTTGGTGTCTTAGCCTTCTTTTATGTGCTCTAACGTTTCTTCTTTTATTATAGTCTTAATAGTGAACTTAGCCTTACCAACTTTTACCTTCCACTTCTTTAAAGTGGCTTCGTTTATTAGTTTCTTCACTTTATTACCTTCAATGACCTCCCAAATATCTTTGCCTTGTAGGCAAGACTCTATCAGTGTTGCCTATGTATTGTAATATTGGTTGTTAAGTTTATTAATTCTAGCAAAACTTTAATAATGCTAAACAAGATTAACTTAAACTTCAAGTTTGTAGAGTTCTAAGCTCGTTACAACTCAAGTGAAGCTCCACCAAAGTTGATTCTCGAATGTCATATTGTTAGTCTTAACAGTGCTTACACAAGCACTGCTATAACAGTTTTTAACAGACCTGCTCTACTCTTGTCAGAATAATGGTACTATATAAGTAAATAGTACTTGTATGAACAATGTCGTATAAATAGTACTTAGACTACTATTCTATAGTGCTAACAACTTAGCTCTCATACCACTTGTTGAACAATTAAAGCACTCCCTTTGTTAATATAACAATCACTTGTACATAAATACAAATAAAATACACACGAGGATATTTGGTATAAACATACACATGAACTTAATTATCACTCTTACAAACACTTATTTTATTCATACATGTTGTATGGAAGTGGAGTTGGTTGAGTAATAATATCCTCAAATTATGGTAACCGTGATAATAAAGAAATGTGGCTAAATACATAAATGAGAAGACACAAGATTTAGATGGTTTGACATTCAGCTTACCTCTACGAGTAAAGACAGAAAGCAAAATTTCACTATAACAAATATGAGTATACAATTGTTGAAGAATAATCTCATAACCCAAAACCCTAATACACCCAATATCATATAATAGAACACTTGACTAATAAAATTGTATATTCATACAATTTCTCTCAACATCTCAAATGCTCTCAACTTAGATACAACTCACAATTGCTTGTATCTCTCATATTCGTCTATCTCACAATATGCATCTCTCGTGCATAATTTACATTTTGCTCTCCTTGGTTTTTCACCCTTTGCTTGCTTGCAATTTGCTCTATGGAATGGCCTCCAATTTATAGGAAACCATAGCACACAAAACTTGACTTAGACATATGTGAAACCAATCAAAAAATTATTAATTATTAGCTTACCATTCAAAGTTTGGTGCCTACCATTCTAAATCAAATTATCACATTAATTTATCAAATATTTGGTTATCTAACTTTGAATACTGTTTAAAGCTAAACTTGTACACCAAATTGTAAAATCTAAAGGCCAATTTTTTAATATTCAAGTTATATCTCAACAATCTCCTCATTGACTTGAATAATCAAAACCTTAAGCAATTGTTCTTTAATGTCTTGATCATCAATTTTCTTTCTCAAGTTTCAAAGACATTGATGGGGAAGTAAGCTAAAGTGGACGAAGCCCTTAACCCCAACATTGGTTGATTGGTCATCTTAACTTGAAGTGGGTTCAAAAGATCAACCGTATAGAATTTTTACTAGAGTTTGTATGTATTATAATACATATATTACAAAACAAAATAGGAGATTGAAAAACATTGTGGATGGATATTAAGAAACACCAAAATATATGCAATAGATTAGTAATGGAGATTCTCTAAAAAAGTTAAGATAATACTTAATAACTATTACCACTTTGGTCATCAATCTGCAGAATTGTTGCTAATGTCAATCTCTTAATAACATCTTCACCAAGAGTTCATCCTACTCAAATATCAATCAACTTCTACGATAGTTTAAACTGTATCGCAGCATTTATTTCACAACTTCAATATCCTTTACTAGGATTATGTATACATCTGCTCAATATACCAATAGCTTGTGAAATATCAAGCCTTGTACACACTATTAAGCTACTAAATGCATTATAGTATGGAACATACAACATGTACCCTCTTTCTTTTTCATTAGTTTGAGACAATGATGTAGAAAGCTTCAAATGAGAAGCAAGTGGCATATCTCTAGGTTTTGACAACACGATCATGCTTAATTATTGTAGCACCTTCTTCAAATTTTGTCCTTGAAATACACTAGCCTTGCTTTTACCTCTATCTCTATAAGTTTCCATACTAAGAATCCTTTTGGATTTCCCAAATCCTTCATTTCAAATTTTTTATTAAGTTAAGTTAAGTCTTCAACTTATCAAACTCATATTTTCTCTTAGATGCACATAACATTTCATCAACATAAATGAGCAAATATATGAAGGTTTCATCTTATAGCTTGTGAAAATACATAATATGGTCAAGTGTATTCCTTGTATACCTTTGACTCTTCATAAATCAAATAAATCGTTTGTACCACTGCCTTAGAAATTACTTCAGGCAATATCGGGCTGATTTATATAGATTTCCTCCTTCTATTCACCATATATAAACATGGTCTTCATATCAATTTGAACTAGTTCAATATCAAATTGTGCAACCATGGCTAGCAACACTCGATTAAAAATTGCTTCACAATTGGAGAATATCAATGCATATCTTTTGAACGTATCCCTTAACTACTAACCTAGCCTTGTATAAAACTTCAATTTTATTAAGAAATCCATCTTTCATTGCATATACCCATTTGCACCCAATTGCCCATTTTACCTTGAGAAGTATAGCTAGCTCCCAAGTCTTGTTCTTCTTAAAAGACTTTAATTCTTCATTTATACTTCCATTGTTTGCTAATCAAGCAACATATTACTTCTGTGTAAGTTGAAGGAATGTCTTCATCTATAATTAGAAGTGCATAGATTACTATATCAACAAATTGAGCAGGTTTATAAACTTTTCATGTAGCCTTCAAAATACAATTGAATCATGTTGCTGTAGAGGTTCTTATGTAAGAACTTCTTATTCATCTTCATAATTATCATTGTACATCTACATGACACTAACTGGATCAATCGAAACTCTTTCTAGCTCTATTTGCTATAGAGTACTACTGGACATGTCTTTCTTTTAAAGATCTCCAGAATTCTATAAGAGTTTTGCCTTCAGTGGTAATTGATGGCACGCATAGACTACTGTCTCAGCCTATAATTCCTTGTCCAATCTAGCATTTGACAACATACACCAAACATTCTCCAGCACAGTCCGATTCATGCGTTCTGTCACCCTATTCTTTCATGGTTCACTACATGCTTATTAACTAGTTTTCATTTTTTTTATCATTCATATCTTCTCACTTTTCATTAAGAGAAATATCTAACTCTTATTGTACATTAAGTACCTCACATTGCCATATACCAAAGTTATTGGCACTATCAAATATCTCAACTTTAAATTTGCATTTGTCACTATATGCCTCAATGACGAAGACTTAGTTGATGTTCTCACCATTTTCCAATACATGTGAATAGTATTTTTGTTTACGTCAATAGTACCACACATAGTGTAAGTCAACAATAATTATTACTCAACCTAATTGAACAACACAAAATTAACAATACCTATGTGTCTGTTCATATAAATTGTACACTAGGGAAGTTCTCAAGAAAGACTAGAAGAATCACAACGGTCCTAATTAAAAACTAGAATCCTTAGGCAATTTAGCCATTTTTGACAGAATTTTTCTAAACATCCACCATCCATACTACTACATTAAGCCCCGATACTACAAGAACATGATACCGTAAATGTAAACAATACCCATATGAACAATACTCCATCTGTTGTTCTACAACCCAAACAACCTGCTATGATAAATGTTGGATCTAAAATCTGCATGACCACAGCTCTAATACCAATTATTAGGCGGAAGTGGAGTTCGTTGAATAATAATATCCTTAAATTATGACGACATTGATAGTAGAGAAATATGGCTAAATATATAAAGAAAAGATACAAGATTTACATGATTAGGCATTTTTGTCACGCCCCAGACCCAACAGATCTGACACACGACATCACTTACATTCATTCAATAATACTTAAACATTCATTTTAATTTCTTTCAGAATTATAGCAATTGAATTATGACTGGGACAATTACTAAACCGGAGATACGCAGAGTTTTCTCAGAGATTAACACTCTACTACGTCACCAGTAGCAACTTTGTTACCGGAAGCCCAGAATATAATCATTGCAAATTCTTACTTAAAATTAATCCATTACTACACTTGGTGAAACTTAAACTAAATCCAACCACACACAATAAAATAATACATAAGTATTTATTCAACAGGGACAAATCAAATATTTTATCCCACGTGTCCCCAAATGAAACACTTAGCAACCTAACAACTTAGGGAACCCAAGGAACAGCAGAAGCCTTGCCAAATCCGCTAAGCACACATGTACCTTATTTACCTGAAATCACCATAAACTATAATGATTATAAAACTCAGTAAGCATACTAGTTTTTCATATATCAAATACAAATACATATATGTACACAATGCATATGTATGATATGTTGTTATCAATCAAAATCATAATCTTATCAAATCACATATCATGTAAGCGCTTACACATTCTTTCAAAACACATAATAGGAATACCATCACTCAACTACTACTTAGTAGGACTTACATATCACATATCACATAATGAGCCAAATGTTACTCGTAGGTGACATACCGTATGAGAGGAATAGTACAAGTGAGGTCTTGAAATTACACACATATAATGTTTATGCCCGAAGGTAAAAGACAAACCCTCACCCTGATCATCGGTGAGTCCTCTCACATGCACCAATACGCCACCACACGAATGTGATGACTCACACTTCCTTTAGGTACCAATAGGATCCTCCCTACATACGGAACACATAACATATACCAATCCCGAAGGAAAGGCCACACATAAAGGCTCCACAAATCACATAAAATGCCTACTAAGTTAACAGTGAGTTCAAGTACCCTCAAAACACAAAATATTTCTCATGGACATATTACACTTCAAAAGCTTTCTTTGTTAGACATATCTTATTTTGAAAGCTCACTTTCAAAAAACACATGTATGTCCATGCTCAATGTCAATGCTCACATTCATAAACATATATTTACATTTCATATCAAAACATACTTTGACATAACATAAACATATTCTTAACCATATTTACAAAATCATTCATAACACTTACTATGTTTATTGTGATTCCAGTAAAAAGTCTAGTATACTTACCTCTTAACACTTTCAGCTACAAGACTTAAATCTCCTTAACCTATCAATGGAGATTAATCCTTTCATAAGCCTCACAATTCACAAAAAATACTTTAAATAGCTTACAAAATTATACACAATGCATTTATCACATCAAATTGGTCTAAATACTTGGTTTCTCAAAACCTGTCATTTTGACCACTTACACTTAACAAAATTTTCTAATACATCAAATGATGTCCAATTACTCCGAAATCAGAATATATCATTCTTGACTCATATATACTTCTTATATATGAATATTATATCAAAATTCCTACACAATCCATTCCATACACACCATCGAATCCAAACTATAAACCTGACAGGATCAAGATACTTACTAAACAGTATTCAATCTCCCAATTTTATAAAATCATATACTAACTCAAAAATTATAAAACTACCACATAATTACTCTTAACACATATCTCAGTCCATGATAAATATTTCTCTTCCAAATCACTGCCAAAAATATTTTAAAACTATTTTATTCCATAGCTTTAAAAATCTGTTAATCAAATACTGTAATGAGCGGATATACTTTAGAAAATCATAACATTTCAACCACATTGATCTAAATTCTCAATTCCGAGTATATAATATTAGACATATAAACTTATCATATTCCATAAATCCGTAATTTTTGAAGATCATTCAGTAGGACAAACATTGTTCGTCACTGTATTATACTGTTCACATAGGAAATTTTCAGAATTTCAGGTCATTTTGGTAAATTCACAACAAATTCAATTTCTGGAATTTTGAATCGATTCAAAGTCTCAGATGATCCTAAACATGTCTAATTTCATATACTCAAAACTCAAAACCATAATCGAATCAAAACAATTTATAAAATTCTTGGATCAAGAGACTATCAAGCAGAAATTCTACAATCCATCATGATTTATCAAACTATCTTATAGATCATCATCAATTCTCAAAATATCATACGAAATACACATCAAATCCTCAATTATACATATTTTCAGAAATCAAAACTTAAATAAATTAACATAATTAACACCAATAAATTGAGAAATAATTGTGATATACCTCTTAAAATCCAAAATTCCAATTTCTTCTTCTTTTTCTTCTCCTTCTTCTCTTTCTCTCCCCTCTTTTCTCTCTTCTCTCTCTCTAAAAGAGGTAGCTCGACCAAAATGAGAGAATTAGGGTTTTAAAAGTGTATTTTTATACTAAGTGGCTAATTTTTAGTATTTATAAATTTACCCCCAAAACTTTTAAAGTATTACAATTTGGTCCCTAAAATAAATCTAAAGTCTTGCAATTAAACCCAATGCTAATAGTATCACCTTAACCTATACAAACACTACTAATAACAATATATAAATCAAGTATCACCCATATACAAATAAAATACGTATATTTATATATATAAATACTTATTCTTACCAGTTGTAGATACTGGTTACTACAATTTTAGCCTACCTTTACGGGCAAAGAAAGAGAGCAAAATTTTACTCTAACAAATAAGAGTATACAAATGTTTGAGAATAATCCTTACAACCCAAAACTCTAATAAACCCAATATAACTTAATTGAATACTTGACTAATATACAATTTCTCTTAACATCTCAAATGCTCTCAACTTAAATGCAACTCATACTTGCTTGCATCTCTCATATTGGTGTATCTCACAATATGCATATCTGATTTAGATGCATCTCTCTTGCATATCCTACATTTTGCTCTCCTTACTTTCTCATCTTTTGTTTGCTTGCACTTTGCTTCATGGAATGGCTTCTAATTTATAGGAAACCATAGCACACAAAACTTGACTTAGGCATATGTGAAACTAACCAAAAATTCATTAATAGTTGCCTTACCATTAAAAATTTAGTGCCTACCATTCTAAATAAAATTATCACATTAATTTGTCAAATATTCAAGTGTCTAACTTTGAATACAATTCAAAGCCAAACTTGCACACCAAATTATTAAATATTGAGGCCAATTTTTTAATATTCAAGTCATATCAACAATACACACACTTGAAACTCACTCAAAACTCACACTAACTAGCTAAGACTTGTGTGTATTACTTACACAATTTACTTGATGCAAAAACACCAACGGAAAGGAATATTTATAGTATAGGTCTTGTAACACAAAACACAAAATAAACTATTCTCAATATTATATTATCCACAAATTTCTACAACTTCCATCTACAATCTAATTTTCTTTAATTACCAACTTCCATCCATCTTTTTCCTTTGATGGAGATTTAATGTAATTGAGTTGGTGTTGACTTCTTTAACAATTACAGCTATTATTTTTTAAATTTGTGGTGCGTAATACAAAAATTACCATACAGAATGTTAATGGCATATGCATGAATCCATCTGAAACGAAAATAGTAAGGGCATTAGCCTAACAGTGTTTATCTATCCACATCGTCGTCAATTCATGCTTTGATTTGGTGCACATAGCATGACTCCTGTCTATACACAAGGCATTTACTATTTATCCTTGATAAAAGTTTTATGATGTAGCACGGCATTCATATTATGGCTGTCATTAACTATTGAATTAAAGGAGGTAGAATATCTTTTCTTTTTTATATAAATATTACGGTCCATAAATTTTATCCAACTATTCATATATTTCAGGTATTGATAACCTAATTTTTATTATAATAGAATTAAAGATATAAAAAGGTATTTGCAATTAATTTTAATTTAGAGAAGATATATGTCGAAGATATTTATAAAAGTGCTATTATATGGCAAGTTTATATATGATCAATTTAATATATATTTGATGCGACATATATTATGATGTTTATTGTTAAAGTGTAATACAACTATTACAGTAATAATATAGTAATAATAAAGTAAATAAATATAAATAACTTTTTAAATGATATTCTAATATTTTTATCTTAAACAATGTGTCAAATAATTGAATATTGAAATGGTGTAATTAATGATTTTAAAGTTGTGTCATTTTACCACTTAATAATTATTTGACATATTAATTTAAAATAATCTTTTTTTATAAATATTAATGTACAACACTCCTTAATTAATGTAAGTGTAATTAAAATAAAAAATTACTAACTACTATAGTAATATAGTGATTAGTACATGTTGACCTTAAAATTTGGTAACTTAAAAGTCAACAAGTTCAAATTTTTTTTATAGAGAAGCTTGACTTTGACATCTAGGATAAGATAGGATTAAATTAATTTAGATCACTCTTCCCCATGAATTTTTTGTCTGATGGGAATTTACAATAAAAGAGAGAGACTATACTTGATAGAGTTTAGGGTAGGATGAAATTAAATTGATTTGGATCATTCTTTCCTATAAGTTTTTTGTCTAATGGCAATCCTATATCCAAAGAGAAAATGAGACTACGTTGTATATTTTTTCGGCATAGGCATTTGGATGCTTAATTTAGCAACTATCCAAAATAGTAGAGCAAGAATATAAAGTTAATGATAACAAATAAATTAATGTTTATATATATATATATATATATATAATTTTTGTATACTCTTGTGGCATTTGAGGATGATTACCTTAAAAACGTAGGCCATTAGAGAATATTATGGAGCTTTTGATGGTATCAAGATCTCAAGGTGTATGTCATATGTATCACAATAGTTATAATTCTATATGTGAATGTCCATCGTTTTTCTATTGTAGAATTTTTCTCTTATTTTTAGGGTATGAATGCAAGTTTAAAATGTAACATTTGGAATCCTACAAGAGTTTTTTCAAAATTGAACTAGATCTTTTTCTACTTTAGTAGGACTTTCATTGTAATTTTAGGGATTTCCCTTAAATTTAGTGATATTTCTTTGATAAGCTTGACCTTATATATAACTCTTTACGACTCTCATAAGTTAAGTCCTTTTAGAAACTTTCTTTGATCTTTCGGAGGAAGGAGGTTGTATTTTGACCTGTCTTCTCCTCGACAAAGACAAAGATTGTTCTCCTTATTTAGAGTCTAATCGAACAGGATAGTCGATTTACAATCAATGTTCTAACTAACTCTACGAGTTATGAGTATGACCAAACAGGGTAGCCAAGTTATGACTAAAATTTTGACTAGCTCAATGGGCTGTGAGTCTAAATGAACAGGATAAGAAAGTTGTAACAAATGTTCTAATCAGCTTGATGAAAGTGTAGGTCTCATCTTTAGAGTTTAATTAAACATGATAGTTGAGTTATAACCAATGTTCTGACCAACTCGAATGGTGTGTATTGTCTTTTTTTTTTTGGAGTCTAATCGAATAGTATAATAGAATTACGAAACAAATTTTAAACAACTCAAAAAGTGTGTCTATGACTCAAGGGCATTTTTGAGGTGATATTATCTTTTGACCTTTTATATACCTAAGACTTTTTAGACCGTGTGGGCTAAAGTCTTTTGAATTTGATGGATTTGAGTTTTTGAACCTTGTAAACTGAAATTCAAGAAAAATACTATACAACAATATTTATTTAAAAATATAGGGTTTAAATTTATTTATTTACAGAGAGTAAATTTGTCCAACTATAAAATTGAGACACATTACGTAAATATAATGTTATTTTTACAAATGAGTTCCAGGGTATAAAAGGTATCTACACAAGGGGGTCTTTGGAAGAAGCAAATTTGAATTAATAGAAGAGACAATAGAAGGTAGGAACAACAAAGGATAGAGACAAGCAAATTTGAATTAATAGAAGAGACAATAGAAGGTAGGAACAACAAAGGATAGAGAGACAATAAAAGGTAGGAACAACAAAGGATAGAGACAGCAAATTTGAATTAATAGAAGAGACAATAGAAGGTAGGAACAACAAAGGATAGAGACTGCTAAAGCCAACACATTTTCAATCTGAGAAAATGACCATTATAAGATTAAAAGCGTCCACTCAAATATTTTTCAGATGGAGCCCCAAAAGTCAAAAGATTAGTGAACTCAAAAGATTCAACTTTTCTTCTCCGTTCGCCATTGATGGAGCAGAGACATGAAAATGGGGTTATCGTTTTTGACTATTCCAAATTGAAAAAACAAGCCAACTTGCCAACTGAGTTCATTTGGCCAAACGGAGAATTGGTTCAGGCTCAAGAAGAGCTCAGCGAGCCCTTGATAGACTTACAGGGATTCATTAAAGGAGATGAAAACGCAACTTCGGAAGCCGCCAAGCTCATTCGAAAAGCCTGTACCCACCATGGCTTTTTCCAAATAACAAACCACGGCGTCGATGCAAGTCTCATTAAAGCAGCCACCGAAGAAATTGACGCCATTTTCAAGCTCCCTCTTGAGAAGAAGCTCAGCTTTCAGAAAAAGCCCGGCTCTGTCGGGGGATATTCAGCTGCCCATGCTGAACGTTTTTCCTCAAAGTTGCCATGGAAGGAGACATTTTCTTTCCCTTATCATGAGAATCATTCTGAGCCCATTGTTGTTGACTTCTTCAAATCTGCTTTAGGACAAGATTTTGAACACACAGGGTATGCTAATTAAAACCTGCAGCACTTACTGTCGAATCATTAGCAGTGATAACTGTTACATTAACAGTGTTTAACTTTTTGTTTTTAAAATTATCTTTTACTACTTATTTCTTATATTATCTTATCAATTAAATCAACTAATATTGATTTTTTTTTTGTTTGTATGTCATACATTTATTTCTTTCAAAACTGTAATTAAGTAATTAGACACTCACAGTTGGTGTTGCTCGAGTTCTTTTTAATTATTTCCGGTAAGATGCCTAAACAGTGGTTTTTGATTTCTAGGTTTGTTTTCCAAAAATACTGCGAAGAAATGAAGAAATTATCCGGAGTGATTTTTGAGCTATTGGCAGTCAGCTTGGGAGTTCATCGAGTGCACTATAAGAAATTTTTTGAAGATAGTGTCTCAATCTTGAGATGCAATTATTACCCTCCTTGCAATAATCCAAGCCTCACTCTTGGCACTGGCCCTCATTGCGATCCAACCTCGTTAACTATTCTTCATCAAGACGATGTTGGAGGCCTTGAAGTATTTGCAAATAATAAGTGGCAAACAGTCCGACCTCGTCCAAATGCCTTTGTCATTAATATTGGTGATACTTTCATGGTAATTTTTAATATTTTTCTCCTTTTAAGTTTATAATTTAATTTTTTTTCTCTTTCATTCCACCGTTCTTTAGAAAATCTTATATGAGATTATGCTCACCTCACCCTGTATAATCATTTAAGTCACAATCTCATGTCATTGCACATAAGCTATAAAAAGATGTCATCGTTAAATGTTCTTGAGAAAATATTTTTAGTATCTGTCATGTTTTTATTTTAAGAAAAAGTGTGTAATTTTTTTATAGCAAGAAAATTTGTTAATTGTTTAAAACATCTTCTCACAGTATTGGATTTTTTTCTTACTCTTTTTTTGGGATTGAATCAAATATTTTCTGTACGTCTGGTTACTTGTGAAGATTTATCGACATAAATGCCATGAAAGAGACTCTTAGAGAACGTGTAGGTCACTGCATTAATAAAATCTTATTGTGAAGATTAAGACATCAAAAAGCTTTTCTTTTTTTTTTCTTTCCTTTTTTTTAATAAAAATTTTGAATAGAGACATCAAAAGGCTTTTCGAAATGACATAAAACAGTACTAATAATCCAACTCAAAAGTGCTGGAATTGGACTATAACTCTTTCAAATTTCTAACCAACTATTTTTTCTTGGAAACACTTTGAGATTCGTGCAACTGTGATCGAATGGAACACTGTATTTAGTTAAGAAGTTTAGAGTTTTTGCTCTGAAATCAGAATAGGTAAGAGCTGCGTAGGAATTAATATTGTCTAAAATTCCTACTAAGACAAACCAAGATTTCGTGTGCGCATGTGCATGTCTTTGTTCTATAGCGTTGGTTAGGACTTATGATATAGATAGGTATATTTATTTTGTACTTATTTTATTGCAGTTTTTCACTTATTCTGAAATTTTAAAATACAAATTTAAATTATATAATTAAAAAAATTGTTTTTTTATTTATACATAAATTATATATATATAGTTTAAATCTTTATTTTAGTACATGCGAACGTAAAAGTTTAAAATTTTTCATTGATATCAATATTTTAGACTTATTTAGCTTGTACACTGCAAATTTGGGTTAAAATATTTTACATAAAATTTATTAGACTTGTATAATACGCTATTATAGTACCTAAACCGTACGTTATAGCCAAACTTATTAGATTCTGTTCTGAAATATTAAATGACTTGAAACCTTATGGCTATACTTGATTGTATAGGTATATTAGATATTTATGTACATAAATGTTAGCATCAATTGAAATTATCATAACACATCGGATTTATTATATGTGATGTCTTTTTGTTTGTTTGATACGTAGGCATTATCTAATGGGAAATACAAGAGCTGCCTGCATAGAGCAGTGGTGAACGATGAGAGAGAGAGAAGGTCATTGGCTTTCTTCGTGAACCCAAAAGAAGACAAAGTGGTGAGACCCCCACAAGATATTATTTGCAGAGAAGGGCCAAGGATATACCCAGATTTCACATGGTCAGATTTGTTCGGCTTCACTCAAAAATACTACAGAGCTGATGATGCTACACTCCAAAGCTTCGTCCAGTGGTTTTTGTCTTCCAAAAACGTCTAAGTTCCAATTGCTTTTGGAAGTTTCTGATCATGCATGTAAAATATAATTATCAAGTGGGGTGTGTCTATTATTAATAATTTGTTAATTAGATTAGGGTTTGATGGGAAACATCTGGCTATAATTAGGGGTGGGCGAAGTCGGTTGGCTTTTACATATTTACTAGCTAGCATTTTCTCGGTGGAAAGGTATGCATTTCACCATCTTCTCATATGTGCTTATTTGTGTGGTCATGCACAAACACTTGGGCTTTGGTACACATTGATCTTGAATGTCATAATGAGAAAATTAATACCATGTAATATTCATCCCAATGATTCATATTTAAATACTTTCTTCTCTATGTTAGTATTTTCATGTGCGATTCCAGTACTAATATCAAATTAGTATTTTGAACCATCCCTTAAAATTTAAGGTTTTGATTCGAAATAATCAAATATGGGGGATGTTTAGTTAATTTAACCCAAGATTCACTTTTTTTTTAAAAAAAACAATTTTATCTCATGACTCTCACACACTCAAAATTCATTCCCAATAACAAAA
Organism: Ailanthus altissimus; assembly: GCA_946807835.1. Lineage (NCBI taxonomy): Eukaryota > Viridiplantae > Streptophyta > Magnoliopsida > Sapindales > Simaroubaceae > Ailanthus > Ailanthus altissimus. Next base: position 10,889,038 of record OX327706.1, on the reverse strand, counting down.
AAATCAAAATAATTTTATTAAAAAAAACAAGACAAAAAAGTAATAAAACACTCAATGAACACACTAATATCGAAACTAAGGTACAGTAAAAAAAATTAAACTAAGTTCTTGAGTGGAAGAAAAGCGAAGATTGCACTTTGTGCGGAACCGACAACATGCTCGATAGCATGTTGTTGAGCACGCCTAATTAATATTTCGTCCAAGAAAATGTTGACCACAATTTGCTCGATACAATAAGTGTAATATTGAGCTTTCCTGATAGGTGTCCTCATTATGATTATTTCAGATTAAAACCTCCAAAACTATACTTACAATTGTTGAGTGGCATGTTCGTAATACGACTGCCATGCAGGTCCATGAAACCAACCAACCCCCTCAACCCCAAAATAAATAAATAAATAAAAGCGATTCCAAATTAAAACTCTCAAACCCTAAAGTTTATACTGACAATTGTTGAGTGGCATGTTTACAATACGAGTGCATGTAGGTACAGACTTTCATGTTTATATTTATAAGGTGGAAAGTTTATACATAGCTTTAGGTCTTTGTTCATCAAACCATACCACAAGATTTCATTTCAATACCAACATGGCACTAATTTGAGGCCCCTTTGCACATCAAACTTGAACGACAACTCAACTTGTATGTTCAGTGCACCATAATATTGGCATTTCACGGTTCAGATTAAATTTTTTGTTGTTGCATTTCTTGAGTTTGGATACAAAACAAACCCAATCATTGATCTCGGTTAGTCATGTCCTTGTCGTTTCAAGAAATTATAAACAACCTTTCATGTTTGTGGAATTTTGTGCTCAAAACAAGCCAATACAAAATGTTTTCCTATTTAGACAAGAATGAGGATATGTATATACATATAATTATTACGGCAGGCGCCAGTTCCAAGGGTCTAGCCCCAACATTACAAAAATTGTGGGAGCTACCAGCGTAATTTTTATAGTTCTTATCAAATAAGAAGAAAATATACAATTTTTTGTTATATAACGACAGAAAAATATTCAACTACAAGTATCACATTTGATAAACATACCCATGAATCATTAATAATTTGACTACCATATCATTAGAGTGTCGGTCATCAATATTCAAAATTACAATTCAGCTTTTAAACATAAGGATTGCAAATTTAGGTTTAAGGTCACAAAGTCTTTAACATTTCAAACTATAAATCTAACGAGCTTGTATAAAAAACTATTCTCTAGTGCAAATGTTTGCATATTTAAAATGTAAATTTAAGTCAATTAATTATAGTTAAAAAATAATATAAGTTTTAGTTAAATAATATTAAATAACTAAAATTATATAAAAATATTTACATTTAAATTTCTTTTATCTATATTGATAATTATCTTTGTTCAACCTTATATCTCAATCTTTATAATTTTTGATTTGCTACAAAACAAATACTGTTGATTAGATAAAAGAATAAATTGAAAATTGGACTAATCAAGACATCTTTGCCACAAAACAATTAAAGATTGCAGCACAAGGGTTGTCGTTACATTCTTAATACAGACACATAAACAGTAGTGATATAATGGGACCCCAAAAGCTAGGAGACAAAGACAAAATATTTTCAAGGATCCTTGATAAGGAAATATTTGGAAAGAAGTCCACATCCATTTTAAGAAGGTTGCTACATAGAGTTCCAACATGCCCTTGTGCTCTCCCTCGTGCATTTCGGGCTTTTTCCATTTTCTTCACATGATTCCACAAACTCTTTTCTTAAAATGAAATGATTTTTTTATCATAGTTTCTTCATTATTATATGCAATGCATGTGTGTACACATGTGCCTGTCTACGTGTATGATTAAATTTGTCTAACTTACTATAATCTTATCATTAGGAGCATGCATTATGGAATATCAAGTATGGATTAACAAATTGTCAATAGTTAATACTGTAGATAGTATATATAATCACAATTTTTTGTTATTTTTCTGAACCATATGTTTAGTAAGATATTTATTTTTTGAAGAAGTTATCACTTTTATCAGTGTTTTTATTTTAATTTACTTATTAGTCCGTAATTTTTAAAAAAAAATCAATTACCTCCTTTTAAAGGTAATTGGACATTTATCCATGACAATTCAAAGGATCAAAAGAAGATCAACCCAGAAACGGAAGATAGGAATAAATCCGGAAATGACAACATGATCAAGGAAATCAATCAAGAAAAGGAAAATAATAATTCATGCTGCTGGCAGCAAAGGTAACATTATCATGTCCATTTTGTACAGCTACATATTAGGCAACTTGAATCATTTTACCGTTGCTACTTAATCAACCTTTGTATATATATCCTTGTATTTCTCGTCTGTAAGCAGAAATACAATATACACTTTCAAAAATTTTCATGAGAGCACGTCATGAATCCGGTGCAAGCTCTTCTTTTATTATTATACAAGTTTGGTCTAACAAAGACTAAACTCAAGTAATTTTCTTGTATGGCGGTTCCAAGTCCTTTGTCTTGTGAGAAGCCTTTGTTTAATACATCACATAATTGATGCCATAAAGCCATTCGAAGAAATTCAAAACAATGACAATAAATCCTGTATTTCCACTATGGAATACTAATGATGGATTGCTGTCATCTTAGCTTTTTGGTCTTGTGATCATAGAGCATCCTCACCACCATCTTAGGGCTTGAGACACGAAGTCAAATTTGGAGCTCAGTTGAAGATGGATTACTTTCCGTAAGCAAAGAAAAGGAACTTCACCTCATGGTTCGATTGCACACTTTGAAGAAAAATAATATGTTACTAAAAGAGTACACAAAAATTTAACATTTGTGTGACTCTCTAGTAGCCACAAACAAGCTCCTTGGCGACTTGCACAAAGTTTTCAGCTTTGCTCAGGGGCTTGGACAAAAATACCTAGATTTTCGCTTAGCCATGTTGACTAAACCTCCATATCTTACCATGAAACAATTTCTCATGACTTTAGAAAATCATGAACAGAATATGATCAATTTAGAAGAAGACACCCAAAATTTGGTTTGTCAAGCACAATCCTTTCAAGCCAAAGGGGAAGGGGTAAAGGTCTGGTGGATCTCAAAGTCATCTCTATGCCCCAATAGCCAGAGGAAATTTCGGAAACTAATACAAGAAAAAATTAAGCAACCAAGCATTAAAATTCACAAACAATCAACAAACTAAGAAGATGATACAGAAAAAGAAAAATGTCAAATCTACAAAAGAAAAAGTCATATTGCTCTTGATTATTAGAACAGTATGTGTTCGTAAAACTAACACATGCATGCGAATACTAATTGCAAGTGTATGAGTTGTGAGTAAGTAATGAAGTGATGAGTATAAGTATCGTTTCCACGAGGATTGATCTTTCAAATTTACACTAAATACTATAGGTTTTCAAAACTCGATTTTATCTAGACAACTTGATTTAACTACAGTAACTAAGGAAAAATAAACTAACAACCTAAATTAAATTATTAACAAAGCAACAATTAAAAATGATAATCTTGCGAAATGGTGAATTTATGATATATAGGATCCTAGGATCTTGATTTCACTCAATTCTTCCTATGCCCTTCCTGTTTAGCAATTCATTCAATTTATTAATCAAGGGATTATTTCTCCGGGATGTCAAATGAGATACTATGCATACATATTCAAGTTGATATCCCTATCTAACTTGACTACCTATACATGCATTATACAACCCTTAAATTGATTACCCAATGATTAATCTCATTATCTCTCTAGAGTGTCAAATGAGATCCTAAGTATAATGTCACACCTCAAGTATTCTCACACATTTCCTCGAACACTTGGTGTGCATCACATGCAATTCTCGGTGATTACCTAAGTGTTATTAGCCTCCTGACTCAATAACAATCTGAGGTTATATTTTTCAAATTCGATAAATAGGTCAATCTCTTATGAGCAATAGTCCGCAAATCAACAACAACCAATTTATTTTCCAATTAATTGGAAGCATTAAGCATAGAGAAACATAAATGAATAAAATAATAAATCATTAAATCATCCAAACATAGTATCTATAAAGCTACATCAAATATTGATAACTACAAATTTAAAACAAAAGAGAAAGAGTAAAAGGAAAAGAGAAAATCAAATTTGGTGATGTCTCCAAGGTTTCAATCCTTCAAATGTCTTCAATGATCTTCAAAAAGCCTTAAAGACATTCTTTCTCTTCTTCAAATTTAAGTTCAAGCCTTTCTGTCTTGTGTTTTTCCTGCCTCCCTTTTATCATATCAAAAGTGGTCCAAGGTTCTAATTTATAAGCTTCAGATTAGGGTGAAATGTCAAATTTGGGCTATGGTAGGACCGAGGTGCCACTGTTCACTGTTCACTGTTCATTTTACTATTTATGGTTGCTGTTAGCTTTGAGCATTTTGGTCCGTTTCTTTTTTTTTTTTATTTACAATTTTGTGCATTTTTCTCTTTTTTTTTTAATCTTAAATAGCTCCATTAACTTGAAACCTACAAAATGACATTAATGCAAATAAAAAGCTATATATTTTTATTCAAATTCAGCAATTACTAAGTTTAAGAGTTCAAAACAATGTATATAAAATACACTCATAAAACTCCTCCAAAATTAATAACTTGCACATCCTCGAGCAAGAAGACAAGATTAAGAGCTAAAATAAAAACAAATACCGAGATGACACTAAACAACGAATTGATAAATGACTAGTAAATTATCTCAAAATTGTCTCATGACTACAAATCTCAAGAAAATTCTAAATATCATAATAGTTTAACATATTAATATAATACTTGTTTAACCCCACAAGTGACCTACTTGGTACGTGTGTGTATAGCTAATATCATTAATTACATGCACTCGGATTAGTTTATATACACAAGTCAATGAATTGGTTTCCTTAAGTTTTATTTAATTAATGTTCCGTAGGCTTATTTTTTGTATTACTCTCCATTAATGTAGCCATACACACAATTAAGGATCAAATAGATCTTTATCCAGTTTCTAATGCATATAGGGTGAGGGTAGGATAAAATGGAAATATTCGGCTCAACTCACACTATAAATACACGTTCCTTTATAGATTAATCAAACCAAACCATTTATTTTTCCATCGATTTCCCCAAAACTTATTTCTTCGATTCCCTTGCTACTTTGTTGTTCAATTTTTTTCTTTTTCTAAGTTAGGGCAATAGAAAACTCAATCTATATAATATTTTATATTTTTTGGATTTTTTCAATATATATGAGTTATTATACCCCTTAAGTTAAGCTTTTATTCATATTAGAATAACTGAAATCCATAACCAAACCCACAATCCTTTTTTAATTCACTCCTTCATTTTTAAATGTTCACATATCTCTCTAAAATGAGTGTTATGCCTATGGCGTGATAGGTACTATGAAGGATAATTAAATTTATGGCTAAGATATTGATGTGATTAGTAAAGAAAAATGGTTATTAGGCTTAACGAGGATAACTAGAGGTGAAAAATATACAATTTTTTGATTAAAAGGCTTAATCGGTCCAAAGATGACCAAACATCATTTCCTAAATTATGTGTACCCTCGGATTTTACCTCAAGTAATACTCAAACAAGTTCTAGCATATTTTTAAGACCCTAAGTATTCTTGTTATGCATAAACATCCTCTATGTAAGTATAATAACTAGATGATCCTAACTATGTGCTCAACAGTTCAAGTGATCACAAAATAAGGTTGAACTTGTCTTAGATTATACAAGTAAATAATCATAACATTTATTATTTTCAGAAGAAAGTAGCAATTGAGATAATGTTTCTATTTCATATCATAGACTACTAATCATTTAACCAATTCAAGACTTACAACAGAAATAAATAAAAAAAGGTTTAGCATGTAAAACAAAACAACTAAAAACAGCAGTTATAAAGAGTATGTATGATAAAAAAAATGTAAATAAACACCAATAAGTGTTTCCTCCCCCAACCTTAAATTTGACATTGTCCTCAATGGTAAGAATAAAAGAGATAAGCATAGGAAACTCCCCTAGTAGATGAAGGCTTAGCGCGGTTATGTTCATAATTTGAGGCCAAATTGTTGATGATTTGTTGCCTGAAGACATCAAGGGATGCCTCTTAAAACGTGATACTCGTATTCCCATTTTTTATCCTTGATGTTTGATGTTGATTAAGGTGGAAATTTTAGGTAATTTGGTGTTTGGAGTGTTTGGGTTTGAGTGAGGAAAGTGAGAAAATGTTTAGAGGTGGTTAAAAGGAAGTAAGGAGTGTTTTGGAAGGAGGAATCAAGTGGCACCACAGCCTAGAATGAATAGGGTTGTGACGTCACAACCTAAAATTTTAGGTGTCAAATTTTCAAGTGTTAGGGCTATAGCCCCAACTTGTTGCTAAGGCTTGAAATTGTTTTAGTTTTGAGCTACTTTGGGCTATACCTTATTGGCTTTAATTCCACTCCTTTTGTTCATGCTTTTTGTGGTGCCGACTTGCTGTTTTAACCCACTACAAGAAAGAAAGAACATTAAAAATAAATATTGAAATTAAAAATTCGCTTGGGTTACCTCGTAAGAAACGCTTGATTTAATATTCTTATTAGGACTGCTTCTAAGGTTATGGTGGGTAAAATTGCATGTTGGAGGCCTTTTGCCCAAGGAATACTCCTCCTACATCATGCTTCAATATTCACTCAATAGTCTTGCTGATTCCTTTCCTTGATTTTCTCATCTTGAGCTTATTTAACAAGAATCAAAATCTTGCTCAGAAGTGTAAACCTTGTTGATTTTCCATATAATGACCTCTTCTTATGCACTTTCAAAATAACCACACTAACCCAAACATAACAAAATTTAAAAGAAGCTAAATGCCTAAATTAAGATCAAGTTACTTAAACATAATATTAGCATAAATTCAAAATCTACAATCCCCGGCAACAACGTTAAAAACTTGTTCGTGAAACTAACACATGCGAATATTAACTACAAGTGTACAGGTTGTGAGCAAGTAATAAAGTGATGAGGATAAGTATCATTGCCACATAGATTGATCTATCAAATTTATATGTATATAGGTTTTCACAACTCGATTTTATTTAGCCAACTTGATTTAATTATAGTAACTAAGAAAAATTAAACTAACCACCTAAATTAAGTCATTAACAAAGCAACAATTAAAAATGATAATCTTGCTGATGCGATATTTCTATATCATAAAATTAAGTGCAAGTATACACTATCCTATGCAAGTAATAAAGGGACTAAATAAGTCAGATGTCGAACCCACAAGGATAATTTCTTCTTTTAAACCAATTACTAAAATTATGTCTTCCTAATAATTATTTAGATAAATAAAAATCTAAGAATGAATGTAGAAAATATAAAAGTAAAAATACAATGCAAAGAGAATAGGGTGATGGCAACGTAGAGAAAACCTAGGATTAATATTATCCTTCAATATGCTTTTTAATGATTAATCTTCTAATATTTAACTCACTTAGTCTTTATTATTGATCAAAACACTAATGTATTCACAAGCTTCTTCCAAGGTCCTGCAAGTATACCTTAGTTTACCAAATACCTATATTCCTATGGTACTTGTAACAAACTAAGATTCATTAAGATTAGATCTTATTTATCATACATGCCAATTAGGTATATTCCTATCCTAAATTGAAACTTGCATATGCAACATTGAATGTTACTCTACAATCATGCATCAAATTACCTAGGTCTAAATATAATGATTCCTCTTCCGAGTTTATCAAAATATTACCAACTCATTCACCATATATTGGCCAGATATATTGAAGCATTAAACACAAGTAATTTAAATAATAAAGGACTAAGTTTATTAAATATTAAAAAGATATGGCAATTAAGCGCACATATTGAGTTCAAATATTAACCCTAGAAAATAAGTTTAGCTCATGGCTACAAGAGAACAGCAATAAAAATAAAAATAAAACATGATACAATCAATAGCAAACCGATATAGACGTCGAATTGCTCTTAATTGCACTGCCTAAGATCTCTTGATGCCAAAGAATACCTTGAATCTCTCTCTAAAGTTGCCTCAATTAAATTCCTATTGCTCTCCAAGACTCGTGCTCTGTATTCTTGGTGCTCTTGGGTCGTCTTAGATTGATTCTTAAAGGCTGGGAATGAGTGGCTTTTTATAGGGATTGATATGAGCTTGAAAATCTCAATTCTCGTCGGACTAGAACTCGCGCTACCACTGGGGCTCTATGCAGTTATCGTTGGGGCGACGCGTGAAAAAGGCTTCACCGCTGGAGCGGTGGGTTGATGGCGCTGAGGCGCTGTCACGTCGCTGGAGCGGTGACTGTCTGGCGCTGGGGCGCCAGATACGACTTCAACAGGTCGTATTTCTTATTTCGATCACTATTATAGAGCTGGGGCGATAATCCTCTTGGCGATGGGGCGATGAACACATACTTTGAAAACTTTGCATTTTAGTCCCTATTTTCGTTCAAGTCCCTATAAATAACAATAATGCACATAAATAGCCATCTATTCTCATAAAATCATAAAATATCAATAATAAAAACATGAGAAAATATATAACAATTTTGCCCTTATCACTTGCGGAATGGTGAATTGATGATATATAGGATCCTAGGGTCTTAATTTCACTCAATTCTTCTTATATTATTTCTATTTAGCAATTTCATTCAATTAATTTATTCAAGGGATTAAGATTAATCTCATTACCTCTTATGAGTTTCAAATGAGATACTATGCATACATTTTCAAGTTGATATCCTTATCTAACTTGTCTATCTATACATGTATTGTGCAGCCCATAAATTGATTCCTTAAAGATTAATTTTATTACCTATCCCGAGCATCAAATGAGATCCTTGGCATAATGTTACACCCCAAGTATTCTCATACATTTCTTTGAACACTTAGTGTGCACCACATGTAATCATTGAGCAATCCTTAGTGATTACCCAAGGATTAATCTCCAAACTCAATAATAATCTAAGGCTATATTTTTCAAATTCGATAAATAGGTCAGTCTCTCATGAGCATTAATCTATAAATCAATAATAATCAATTTATTTGCCAATCAATTGGAAGCATTAAGTATAAAGAAATATAAATGAATAAAAAAATCAGTAAATCATCCAAACATAGTATCCATAAAAGCTACATCAACCCCTAGAATTTAATGTTTAGGCAGACATCAATCCAACCATCACAAAAATAATCAAGAAATCCATGGATACAAACACATTTAAATAATATTCATAACTACAAATTTAAAACAAAAGAGAAAGAGTAAAAGGAAATGAGAAAACCAAATTTGAGGATGATTCCAAGGTTTCAATCCGTTAAATGTCTTCAATGATCCTTAAAAGGCCTTGGAGACATTCTTTCTCTTTTTCAAATTTGAGTTCAAGCCTTTTCTCTTATGTTTTTCATGCCTCTCCTTGATCATATGAGAAGTGATTTAAAGGTTTTAATTAATAGCTTCAGAATAGGAAAAAATGTTAAATATGATTTAGGGCTGCAACCCCAACTTACTACCCAAATTAGGGTTACAGCATGGAACAGTGGCATCGCGGTGCAATGCTCATGCACTATTTATTGTTATTTTTCAATTTGAGCATTTTAGTCCACTTTCGACAATTTTGTGATTTTTTTTGGATTTTTATTCCAAATAGCTCTGTTAACTTGAAACTATTAGGATTTGTGCTTACGTGCCATCCCTTTATATATGAATATTTGTTTAATATTTATACTAGTATTATTATTTCATTAAATCGCTAATTATATTTATATATGGTAAGATGCTTGTAATGTTTCAAACATTGTACGATATAAAAGAGTTCAGATTTGATCTAAATGGATTTATATAAGTGTTAAGAATTAGTAATGCTGAGAATTATAAATGCTAAGAGTTGACACTGATAAGAGTTATCAGGTTATAAGAGTCAACGATATTTAAAGAGTTGGAGCCTTATCTGAAATAAGACAAAGACCTAAGAATATATTAGTAATGACATAGTTGTAAAGAGTTGCAAATAGTACTAGAAAATGTCATTATGCAAATACGTTGTCAAATATTATATTCTTGATCTATCTTCGCTGATGCTGGTATGTCAATGAATACCTTGATAAATATATAGATTGGTGTATGTCTATTGTGCATGGTCCAGATGGTTAGTCTTAGCAAACTATTAGTTTAGTAGAAGTTCGTATAGAGATACAGGTATTCAGTAAGGACTGAATATTGAACAGACTCGCAAAGATCTCAAATAGACATCCTATAAAGCTGTCAATGAAAAGTCTTTCGAGTTGAGTAGTATTCGTGGTCCTTTGACCTAAGTGCCACGATAGGCTTGTGAGTGATCCATCATACTTTAGTTTCACACATGTCAGAAACCTTTCATGGTCTGACCGTTGGGTGTCGCTAAGTATGGTCTGATGCTCATGGAGTTCAGTGTGCATAGATATGGGATCCATCAGCTCATTAGGTGAGTACTGTATCCTAATGCTCTATAGATTGTATTTTAAAAAGTCTTATGGCCATAAGTAGTAATTCCAGAGAAAAGAGTTTAACCCTAGGGATAAATAATATTACAAAAGTATTTGAGAATATTATTTATTGAAATACAATTTTCTAGAGATAAGTTTTTGGTTGGGTATATGGAGATTTGATGGTGTTGATCTATATCTCTGCCCTACCTGGATATAAATGATGGAGGAATTATATGAATATGTTATAACCTTGACTTATATGGTCTAACGCGCCGCTTTGTAATATCTGCAACGTGTGTGTGGGGCATCGTTCACAGACGTATGAAGGAGTTCCATATGATAATTCGGGCGTGGACCTAGAGAGTCTCACAATATGAAGTGTACTCATTGTGCACTGGGGCAGCATAATGGATTGAACAGTTCCATCCTAAAAATTCTAACAAACCAAAAATAAGTTTCGGGGTTCCTCGGGTTGTGCACTTGTTTAGACTTTAATGTTAAGTATATAATTTAATTAGTTGACAAGAGTTATTAACTAATTAGATGTTAACAAGTGACACAATTTATTACATGAGTTGTTTTACCATGAATTCACCTATTAACCATGTTAGTAAAATCAAATAAGGTAAATATTAATTATTCAAATAGTTTTTGAATAATTAAATAAATGTTATTTAAATAAATAAAATATGCTTTTATTTATTTGATATTTTATTCCTAAATGGAAGACATACCTAATTTGAGAAACATAAATTAAATTAAGTGCAGTACCATTTTGTGATTAATGGTTAATTTTATTAGACCATTAAAATGGCCACCAAAAATTGTTTTGGTAGTTGGCCACTTAATCTAATTTTGGTGGAGCACTTGTGAAGTGTTGAGAGCACTAAAATGGTTGAGATTCATTTGTGTTAACAAGTGTGTGAATGAATTTTCGTGCAAGAATTGAGAGGAAAAAGAAGAGTTGGTTTTGAGAGAGTTTTTCATTGAACAATTACTTGTGAGAAAAAACAAAGGAGAAAGAAAAATAAATCCTTCTTGTTTTTCTTTCAAGTAATCAAACCTTATTGCTGGAGATTATACTGCTGCTATTCTAGCTTTATAATTCCACCAGATTGTTGTGAACTAGAATTGAACAAAAGTACACTTCAAGGTGAGCTCAAAGTTAGAGCAAAGAAATCCGGATTTGAAATCTTCATCGGAGGTCTTTAAAGGTATGTTTTTTGTATTCTTAAGTTGTTAAGAATTGAGGAACATGTGTATATGTTGATTACATGATAAATTCTGCTGCCAAATTCGTGTATATGATACATGTGTTTAGTTTTTCTATATATATACAATCACATGCATACACTCTAAAATACGTCAATAGAAACCTACAAAGTGGCATTGATACACATAAAAAGCCACATATTCTTATTCAAATTGAGAAATTACTGAGTTTAAGAGTTTAAAACAATAAATATAAAATGCACTCATCAGTATGATAGAGAACCACAAATCGAAGAATTTCCTTAAGCACTCATTGCAATTAATTTTGATGGAGAACACAATACCAACTTTTATGCAAACTCAGGTGCCACAACTATTGTGGCTTTTCTAAGCACAATATAAATGCAAGTATATATATATCACAACAAGCAATATAATGTAAAAGTAGATGTCGAACCCACAGGGAATTAATATATATTTTCTATTAAGTACTAAAATTGTATCTTCTTATATCCAGAAAATCAATATTTCAATTAAAATTAAAACTAAAGTTATAAACACTATTAAACTAAAGGTTATCAATGTATTCCTAAATCAATCAATAACTGGCCAGGAATATTGAAATCAATAAGAGCTCACATATTGAGTTCAAGCTATAACCATAGAAAAGAACATTAGTTCATAACTATAAGAGTATGAAGGCTAGAAAGAATTAAAAATATTATATAACAAAAAAGCAAGCCACAATTAATGCCTCATATTTTGAATTGAGTTGGTTGATCTCCAAAAGAATTCCTTACTTCTCTTGTTACATATGAAAATCTTTCTCCAAATTGCTCTAAATTATGCTTTAATTGCTTTAGAATCCTAAAGTTGTGAATGTCTCAAAGGCTGGGATGAGAGACATTTTTATAGGCAAGTTTTGGAGTTATTTAGAATTTGATTAGGAATCACATTAATGCTGGAGAATTGACTCGAAAGGTTCCATTGCTTGTAGTGATGACTTAACGTTGGGGTGTTGAGCCTTGAAACATAGTGCTATGGAATTAGTCATATTGTTACAACAATGTCTTGTTATCAATGAGCATTCAAGGTTTTGGAATTACCTTGCAATGTTCTCCATGTATTACTGGAGTGCTCTTAAGCTTTATAAATGTTAGAGCCTTCTAACCTTTATCATCGTAATAAGTTCATCCAAAACTTTTCATTCTTTGCAGTTAAAGTCCATTCTTTGCAGTTAAAGTCTTAATTGACTCTAATTTCTACATTTCTACTCTAAATTATTCACTTTTCATTTTTTAATGCTAAATCCTTATAAAATCAATATTAAACACATAAATAGCCTTTTATTCACTTGGAAACAAATAATTCCTAAGTAAAGTGATGATAAAAATATATATCAATTTCACTCCTATCAACAACTCATATGATAAACCATCCTAGTAAGATTGGAAAACTTAAACCCTGCCACGAAAGTCATTCAATCTAAGCAGATGATGGTGGGAATTTGAGTATAACGCATATTAGAAATGCTAAAATTAATAATGGATATCAAAAATTAAATTTAAATAATGTCCTTTTGGTTCTTGATTTAAAGAAAAATCTTATTTTCATTAGTTAACATACCTCTAATAGTGCTTGCTCTATTGAATTTACATCTAACAATTTTCTTGTTAAGGACAAGTAGGGTCAAGTCTTGGCCAAAGGATGTAAAAAAGAAGGTTTGTATGCTTTGGAGGAAGAACATCTGCAAATCTTAAGTGCTGTTAAAACTAGTAAAGCCTTGTATTTTATTTGGTATCAAAGATTGAGACATCCCCAACTAAAATCTATGACTTCTTTTCATAATAAACATCTTATTAATGTTAGTAGCTGGTCAAATAAAGATGATGTTTGTCAAAGTTGTCAAATAAGAAAAGAAACTAAACTCTCATTAACTTTTAATAATAAATTTTTTTATTTTCCATTAAACAAAATTCATTATGATTTGTAGGGTTTGACAACCATTGTTTCTATTCAAATATTTATGTATCATGTTAATTTTATTGATGATAGCACATGTTACACTTAGTTATTTCTATTGAAAAGAAATTAGATTGCTTTAATTGTTTAACAAAATTTCAAAAAAAAGTTAAAAATCAATTCTATAAAAGAATAAAAAAATTTCAAAGTCATGGTGATGGAGAGTTTAACTCCAATAAATTTAAAAATCATCTTAAACAAAGTAGAATAATACATCAAATTTTATGCCTAGGAATACGTGAACAAAATGGTGTTGCAGAGAGAAAAAATTGACATATTCTGAAAATTACATTAACACTTTTGTTTTATGCAAACATGCCCATATGTTACTAGGTTGAAGTGATTCTTACAACTGTTTATATAATAAATTGACTCCTGTCATCTATGTTAAAATTAGATTAACTATTTTATAAATTGTTTAATTTTCATCCTAACTATTTATGTAGCTGTGGTTATAGGTGCTATCCATACTTGAAATAGCATGGGAAAAAATGTTTTTAGAAAACTTATCCATATGTGTTTTTAGAATATAGTCTTATGTAAAAGGGCTATTGTTATCTTCCTCCTTCATTAAAACTTGACTATATTTCACATCATTTAATATTTGATGAAAATATTTTTCCTTACAGATGTAACACATTCTTTAAGTACATGTGTTCAAGATCATTACGAATAGATCACCTTTTTGGAGTTGGAGTCATTGTAAAAAAAGACAAAAGGAAAGGAATAAATCACTCAAAAAATTAGTCAATAATGCAATTGTTCCCTAGGCTATTATAATGACATATTCGATCAAAATCAAGAATTTGACTTAATTTCAAAGTCCTCAAACCCAATCAAACTCTAATAGGAAAATATGGTCAGTACCCCTCATTCTCATGAAATTTAACTAAATACAAACTCTCTTAATTAGGAATCTCCAAGAAGTACATGTAAAGAGGAAGAAAATGAAGAGAATGACTCAAATTCTACTCAGCTATACTTTTAGATGAATGTGAAAAATCCTAAAGGTATTGATATTTTTGTGGAAGTCTAAATTCTTATTGGTTGTGAACATCCATACCAACAACAAGACACTGTGGAGGCTTTTTCATCCCATCATATGATCATAAGGAACATATAGTACTGTAAATAGAAAAAGGGTAAGCTGTGGCTAAGTAGACATAATATGAAAATATTATATAATTTATATGTACTGTAAATAATAGTTTCTTATTATTAACTTAATAATAAATAATACTATATGAGTACACGTATAAATCTATAATATAAAATAATCATGAAACTATGTACTAAGTAATCAATAAACCTGTACTGGAAACATAAGCTATTATAAAATTTGTGCGAAAACTGAAAATTATAACATAATATTGGGAATCTGAAAATCTAAAAGTGTAAAATTTCATGAAATCTATGCTAAAATTGATTATACAAAATATAATACTAAGAATAAATATATGCTACATATATATTGAAAACTACACTAAACTTGTCATCAAGGAAAAGTTGGTCTAACTTGGCGAAGTAACTTACGCTTAGGTAAAGTGGGGATCTGAGTTAGTTAACCCAGCAAAATGCTGCATCACTGAGGTAGAACAAACGAAAATAGTCTAACACATGTGCAGAGCAACCTAAACTACTACTATATAACATCATTGAAGCATAATTATTTGAAAATAATTATAAGCTATACTATAACAATTCTAAAATTATTTCTAAATATACTAATTAGCATAAGGGTCTACCAATTATTGGTACTCCTCCTATATTCTATGATGTAAAAATATGTTATTTGTACTGATATGTATCATAAATATTGAAGCATATTCATTTTAATATAGTAAAAGCTTTACCCACTAAATCACTGGGTACCAATATAATTACCCAAACTCATTTTTTGAAATTTCCTTTTTCTATTCTCTCTCAGCCTCTCTTTCTTTTCCCTTCTCACTTTATTTGTTTTTTCCTTGTCTCTTAGTTTTTTGTAGTAAAAAAATGAAGACAAGTTCCTTTATATAGTGCTGCCCATGAGACCAAATCAAAAGGCCTACACCACTTTCTCCAAGTGTCCATCACATAACCATTCACCATTTTCTCTTTAATTTCCAATTAAAGGAAGCATGCGTACTACAATGATGAAGTGTTTATCCCGCAATATAGACAAGAAATATTCTTTTACAATGCACCCAGATAAGTTTTTATACTCATAAAAGTCAGTGATTGTCCACATCAACAAAGCCCTCAAATTAAAAGTTTCTTTTTTACATTTATCATACAACTCCGCACCATTTTCCTACAATGTTTTCAAATCTTCAATCAATGGAGACAAGTACACATCTAAAATCTTCCCAAGTTGTTTAGGTCCATAAATTAATAAAGATAAAATAATATGTTTTGTTTTCATAGATAGCCAAAGACGAAGATTGTATATTATCTTTAGTATTGGAAAAAAACTATAAGTTGTGTTAAGTGTGGTGTATAGATTAACCCCATCACCAGATAAAGCCAATAAAAAACTTTTAGGCTGTTGTGCAAATTTAGGCCAGTTTTTATCAATAAACTTTCATCCTGGTGAGTTTTCTAGATGTCGAAGTTTACCATATTTTATTCTCCCATTTGCATGCCAAGTCATAGCTTTAAAAAATTCATGTGACTAGAAAAACGTTTAAACATAGGAATAGGGGGAAATACCACAAAACCTTTGCAAGAATCCTTTATCTTGTTTCTTTAGATCCATTTCCTTTTTTCTTCCACCTAGATTCTCTGGCAACTAGAACATTCAATGAGCTTCTCATGCTCCTTCTTGCAAAGAATACGGTCATTAGGATAAGCATGCCATATTTTATAATCTAACCCCAAGACTTTCATTGTCTTCTTTGTTTTATACATCGACTTTGGAATATTATTACCTTCCGATTTTAGAAAGAACTTTTAAAATAGTCAAAAATCCTTTATCAAACTATTTATAGTATCCTTTCACATTATAAACTTTCATCAAATTAGACAATTTAGAATGCCTTGAACCAATATACAAAGGTTTTGCTACATCTTTAAGCATATCTCTAAAGAATGTAGGATTTTTATCACATTGTTTATAGGCATCATTCATCATATCAACTATGTTATTATAGTCTTTATATTTAAATTGTTGGCTACTATAGTAGTCTTAGATGAATGTCTAAACCCTTGGAGTTGGTGCTCACGTACCATTCAAATTATTATATGAATATTTATTTATTTAATATTTATGTAATAAATATTTCAAATAAATTATTAATTATTAATTATATGGTAATAAGCTTGTAAAATGTTGTAGACATTGTAGATATAAAGAAGTTTAGATTTGATCTAAAAAAGTTTAGGTAAGTGTTAAGAGTTAGCATTCTAAGGAGTTAGAACTGTGTCTAAAATAGGGACAAAGACCTGAGAATACATTAGTAATGATATAGTTCCTGATTTATGGTTACCGATGATGCGATAATTCTATATCTTATAATTGAGTGCAAGTAAACACTATCGTATGCAAGTAATAAAAGGACAAAAAAATTGGATGTCAAACCCACAGTGATAATGTCTTCTTTTTTACCAAGTAATAAAATTATATCTTCCTAGTATTTATTCAGAAAAATAAAAATCTAAGAATGAATTTAGAAAATATAAAAGTAATGATACAATGTAAAGAGATTTGGAAGATAGCAATATAGAAAAAACCTAAGGTTAATACTATCCCTCGATATGCTTTCTAATGATTAATCCTCTAATATTTAACTCTCTTACTTCTTTTTATTGATCAAGATATTAATGTATTTACAAGCCTCTCCCAAGGTCATGCAAGTATACATTAATTTACTAAATACCTATATTCTATGGTACTTGTAATAAAATAAGATTCGTTAAGATTAATTCTTATTGATCATACATGCCAATTAGGTATCAAATTACCAAGGTCTAAATATAATGATTCCTCTTCTGAGTTTATAAAAAATACTTCTAATTTATTCACTATATATTGGCCATATATATTGAAGCATTAAGAACAAGTAAATTGAATAACAAAGAACTAAGTTTATTAAATATTAAAAAGATATGGCAATTAAGTGCACATATTGAGTTCAAGTATTAACCTTAGAAAGAAAATTTAGTTCATAGCTACAATATGTCAAAAATAATAAGAAATTGTGATAGAATCAACATCAAACTGATACAGATGTCAAATTGCTCTTGATTATGCTGCCTAAGAAACTCTTGATACCGAAGAACGCCTTGAATCTCTCTTTATGGTTTCTTCAATTAAACTTTAATTACTCTCTAAGACTTATGTTGTGTGTTCTTGATGTTCTTGGATGCTCCCTAAAGGCTAGGAACGAGTGGCCTTTTATAAAAATTGATATGAGCTTGAAATCTCTAATTCTTGTTAGGTTAGGAATTGCGATGTTGCTGGGGCACTCTGTGTAAAAGGTTGTATCACTGAAACGGTGAAGGTCTAGTGCTGGCTTGTCATTGGGACGATGGCAAGCTAGCGCCGAGGCAATGAACTGTGACTTAAACAAGTTATTTTTTCTATTTTCTTATTTTGATTACTATTCTAACGTTGGGGCAAAAATCCTTGTGGCACTGGGGTGATGGGTGCATATTTTGAAAAGTTTGCAATAAGTTTAGGGCAATGAGTGCATACTTTAAATTTTATTCAAGTCCCTATAAATAACAATAATGCACATAAATAGCCATTTATGCTCATAAAGTGATAAAATATCAAGATAAAAACATGAAAAAATAAATAACAAATATGCCCTTATCAGATTCCCCCAAACTTAAACACTTGCTTGTCCTCAAGCAATAAACTAAAAATCAAGAGAGAAACAAAGGGTTATAATTAACTCGAATAACAAACAAAACAAAATATGCTGGGTTAGTAAGATGATCAAAATTATTGTCTTAAAAAGCTGTTTAAATGGCACAAATCCTTAAGGTAGATAAATAACTATTAACAATTATAATTATCTCTATTTAGTTCCTCATTCTTCCTCAAAGATAATCACCATGTGTGTTTGTGTAAGCAGCAAGCAATAGCGAAAACCATAATTTGATTTACTTTAAACCTTAGTTTGTACATGAAAGATGATGTCTCAGCATTTACTTTGTATAATGACACTTCTATAAGCTTGTCTTTACTACTACTCTCCATTAATATAGAAAATCACATGTCTATGGATCTATTAAGGACTTTACTTAGCTTGTAACATATGGCTAGGATCAAGGTGGGATAAAAAGATAAATATATTGAAGTTTAAATCTCACTATGAACATTTAGACTTTACCTAAAAACCTCTTGATCTGTCTTTTCTTTGTATTATCTTTTCCCCCAAACTTATTGTATTTTCCATCTTTCTTTTCAATCTTTATTTTTCAAAGAATTTCTTCTTTTTCTTAAGTTATTGTTTTTCTCTTTTTGCTTATACTCCCAAACTTAGATTGATAAATATCTCCCAAACGTATTTTTCTCATATTACCACAACCTTTTTCTTTCAAGAGTATTTCTAAGTAAATGCAAGATTTATGATGTTTTGGGTAAATTTTTGGATAAATAAACTTTATGTCCTAGGCTTGTAATATGGTTAAATAGAAAAATGTGTCATTAGGCTCAAAATAAGGTACTAGGGATAAATATAAAATTAAAGCAGGCTAGAAAGGCTCAGTCGGTCCAAAGATGGCCCAATGTCATTTCTCTGTTCATGTGTTTCCTAGCATTTTACCTTAAGTAGTAACTAAAGACAAGTTCTAGAGTGTCGGTCTTCAAGACTACTTATCTAGTTTTTTCTTTTGCAACCTCTAAGGAAATAGAGGTGGTGGAGTGAATGCCTACGTGGCTTGCTTTTGTGGGTTACTACTGGTATCTTTTGTTGCGTTTTCACTTTTCTATTCTTATACTTGAATACTAGTTTCTATGTTTTTTTGTGTTTTAACACTTATCTCTTGACTTTTTAGTTGTTGTAATCTCTAAGGAAATGGTATAAGTGGTCTATATGGTTGTATTTCATTTTGTTGTGCTACCTTTTCCTTCTCATTCGTCTCTAAAAACTGTGGTTGAGGTGTGTTGTCATGTAAAATCTTACCACTTCTTATGGAGATGGCTTGACACTACTTTACATTTACTCTTGAATTGACTTTCATATTGCTTGGTAGGGTTCCTTGAGGGCGACTATTCATTCTGCAATGAGTTGTCCTACTTAATTCTCCAAGGCTCTCAATGAAGCTGCTTGACTTTAAAGAAGTGCATTTATTTTCTTCATGTATTGTAAGCATATGTCTTCTATGTCTGGTTTTTTCTCTTACTGGGTTTGTAGTTGGGAGCTAAGAAGTGCTTTGGAATGCTTCTTTTGATTATTATTGCTCTATGAGAAGTTAAGGCGATTCCTCTATCTAGGGTTATAGGAATTTGAGTTGGGATTGTTGCGATTAAAGTCCCCTACATATTGACCAGTCTTCATGCAATTTCTATTAGCATGATTGCCTCTACAGAAATTACAAGCAGTGGGTTGACTCTTGACAGCATTAACTCCCAAGTTGCTTAATTGTTTGGTCAAAAAGTTGACTTGGAAAAATAATGTGGTCAATGTGTCTACTTAATGTAATCCAGTGATTTTTCTTATTATTATTCTTTCGGTAGGCCATTGATAGGCATTGGATGCCATTTCATCTAGTAGATCATAAGCTTTATTGGTGGATTTGTTCATGAGTGCTCCTCTAACTGCAGCATCTACTATTGTTCTGAATTGATCAAATAATCCATTGTAAAATGTTTGTACAGGCAACCACTTCAAAACTCCATGATAAGGGAATTTTCTTTGTATATCTTTGTATCTTTCCCATGCTTCATAAAGAGATTCACCATCTAGTTGTAGGAATGATGTGATGTAGTTCCTCATCTTGGCAGTTTTGGCAGGTAGAAAGAATTTGGCGAGGAATGTTTGTACAAGATCATCCCATATAGCTATAGATCTTGATGAAAGTGATAGTAGCCAACTCTTTGCTTTGTCTCTCAAAGAAAAGGGAAACAATCGTAGATGGATTGCATCATCAAATACCCCATTGTACTTGAATGTGTCACATATCTCCAAGAAGTTGATTAATGTACATATTTGAATCGTCATTGGGTAGTCCATTAAATTGCACCGAATCCTTTAGCATTTGGATTGTGCTTAGCTTGAACATTTGGTCTTTGAATGCTTGAATGGATTCCATTGACTAGGGGAACGACATATTCCCTTAGTGGTCGTGCTTCATTGTTGGGTGTAATCGGTACTTAATCTTCTATGATGTTGACTTAATTTTGCTCTCTTATAATTCTTCTTAAAGTTCTTTTAATTTTCGGATCAAATGTAATCAAGTCTTCACTTTTTGATCTTTGCATGTACCTCGAAAGAAAAAAAGTAAGACCAAATTAAGAAAAGAAAATCTAAAGTAACAACTAAAAAGATTGGTATTAATATTGGCAAAAAAGTAAATAATTATCCCTGGCAATGGCACCAAAATTTTGATGTGATAATTCTATATCTTATAATTGAGTGCAAGTATACACTATCGTATACAAGTAATAAAGGGACAAAAAAGAGTCAGATGTCAAACCTACAGGGATAATATCTTCTTTTTTAACCAATTACTAAAATTATGTCTTTCTAGTAATTATTCAGAAAAATAAAATCTAAGAATGAATTTAGAAAATACAAAAAACAATAACACAATATAAAGAGATTTGGATGAAAGCAATATAGAGAAAACTTAGGGTTAATACTATCCCTTAATATATTTTCTAGCGATTAATCCTCTAATATTTAACTCCCTTAGTCTTTGTTATTGATCAAGACATTATTGTATTCAAAATCCTCTCCTAATTTCATGCAAGTATATCTTAATTTACCAAATACCTATATTCCTATAGTATTTGTAATAAATTAAGATTCATTAAGATTAAGTATTATTAATCATACATGCCAATTAAGTTTATTCATATCCTAATTTGAAACTTGCATATGCAACATTAAATGTTACTCTACAATCATGCATCAAATTACCTAGGTCTAAATATAGCGATTCCTCTTCCAAATTGATAAAAAATATTACCTATTCATTCACCATATATTGGCCAGATATATTGAGGCATTAAGAACAAGTAAATAGAATAACGAAGAACTAAGTTTATTAAATATTAAAAAGATATAGCAATTAAACACACATATTGAGTTCAAGTATTAATCCTAGAAAGCAAATTTTGTTCATGGCTACAAGAAAACAACAACAAAAATAATAAGAAATCATGATACAATTAACAGCAAACCGATATAGATGTCGAATTGCTCTTGATTACGCTGCCTAAGAAACTATTGATGCTGAAGAACGCCTTGAATCTCTCTCAATGGCTGCTTCAATTAAGCTCTAATTGCTTCAATTAAGACTTGTGTTGTATGTTCTTTATATTCTTGGATGCTCCCTAAAGGTTGGGGATGAGTAACCTTTTATGGAGATTGATATGAGCTTGAAATCTCTAATTTTTGTCGAGTCAAGAATTACGCTGTCACTAGGGCGTTATCATGCTACCGCTGAGGGCTGCGTGTAAAAGGCCGTATCGTTGGAGCAGTAAAGGTCTAGAGCTGGAGCGCTGGGCTTTCGCTGGCACGATGGCAAGTTGGCACTAAGGAGATGAACTACGACTTAAACAGGTCATTTGTTTCTATTTTCATCACTGTTCTAGTGCTGGGGCAAAAATCGTTGTGGCATTAGGGTGATAGGTGTATATTTTGAAAAGTTTACAATTTAGTTCAAGTCTCTATAAGTAATAATAATGCTCATAAATCGTCATTTATTCTCATAAAATAATAAAGTATCAAGATAAAAATATAAGAAAATAAATGATAAATATGCCTTTATCAACCGACACAGGTCGATTGGTATTCCTTCTATAATAATGTGTGTCTATATTTGAATTATCCATTATGGGCTTAGTGGAATCTCATATTGGCATGCAAATATTTAGTGAGGATTGGGTACTAAGCAGACTTATGAGGACCTTCGGTAGATATCCCATAGAGTCATTAATTGAGGTCTTCTCGAGTTGAGTATAATTTATTGTCCTTTGACTTTAGCGCCACTATAGGCTTGTGAGTGATCTATTATGCTTTGATTCCAAGCATGTTAGAAACCTTTCATGGTCTTACCTCTCGATGTCATTGGGTAGGTCCGATGCTCATAAAGCTCAATTTTTATAGATATGGGATCCATCAGCTCATATGGATGAGTTGTATATCGTGATGCTTCAGAATTGTATTTTAAAAAGTCTTATGGCCATAAGTAGAAACCCCAGAAAAGAATTTTTTGTAGGGTTAAAAATTATCGCAAATGAGTTTATGGATATTGTTTATGAAAATACAAATATGTAGATAAGTTCACGGTCGAGCATATAGAGATTTGGCAATAATGATCTATATCTCTGGTCTTCCAAGATATAGGTGATAGAGAGATTATACATATATATTGTACTCTCAACTTGTATGGTACAGTTTATCATGTTGTAATATCCGTAACGTGTTTATGGGTCATCATTCACAGACTTGTGAAAGAATTTTGTAAGAAAAATAGGTGTGAACCTAAAGAGTCTCACAATATCTAGTGTACTCATTGAGCACTAAGGTAGCATATTGGGTTGAACAGTTCAATCCAAAAGAATTTCAAAATGCGGTATTTGTTTTAGGATCTCTCGAGAACTGCGCTAGTCAAGGTTTAAGTGTTAAACCTATATTTTATTAGTTAAACATTGTTAACTAATAAAATCTTAATACTTGGCACTATGAATGAAAATGTAAGTAGAGACTTAACTTTATGCATAGAAACGTAAATGGACATTTGGCCCTATGCATAAAAAAGTAAGTGGAGACTTGGTTTTATGCATGAAAAAGTAAGTGGACACTTGACATTATGCATGAAAAATTAAGTGAAGACTTGACCTTATGTATAGAAAATTAATTGAACACTTAGCCCTATACACAGAAAAGTAAATAGATACTTGGTGATGAACACTTGAAATTACACATTTAATAGTGGTTTAAATCATCATTTTGCATTATTAATGTTAGTAACCTCTCAAACTTAAGTATATTTATAATATTTTATTGAATTATTTTTTATTTTTTTTTGGTAGGTTTAAATGATCATTTTGCATTATTAATGTCATTAACCTCCTAAACTTAAGCATATTTATAATATTTTAACAAATTACTTTTGGGATAAGTATAATTTCACCCTCATATTTTGGGCTAATTAACAACTTTACCCCAGTTAGATCTAAAATACCCAATTTTGCCATAATCCGTTAATTTTTGCCATTAGTTTTAATGGTGGAAGGGTAAAAATGTAATCTTGTCCCACAAATAAATTACCCATTGAACACGTGGTAAAATCTTACTAATTCATTGTCTTTTCAAACACGTGGTACAATCTCATCCATTAATTTAATTTAATATAAATTTAAAAATAAACTTTAACAATATGACACGTGTCAAAATGTGATTAGTACTTTTAGACACGTGTCACCATATAATTGGTTTATTTTTTTATAATAATTTATAAATAAATTAAATTATACAAAAAAAATTAAAAAACAAATTGGCACTATCGCCGAAAAATGGCGGCTGGTCGGCTGCCGGCCACCATTTTTTGGCAACACGCCGACAATAAAATTTATTAAATTTACATTATTGGACTTCATTTTTTTTTATCTACACAGTGGTGGGATCATTTGTTATATAAAAAAAAGACCAAAAACTAGTCAAAAATGGAGGAGAGTGGCAGCGGCCACAGCTGGCCAATCTATCCACCTGTGGTGGCAGAGCAAGTCACCGCCCTACCGTTTAACGGCGGCCGATGATGGCTGCTGCCACTCTCCACCATTTTTGACCATTTTCTAGTCCCTTTTTTTTATCAAAAATGATCCCACCACTGTGTAGATAAAAAAAATGGAGTCCAATGATGTAAATTTAATAAATTTTTATTGTCGGCGTATTGCCGAAAAAAGGTGGCTAGCAGTCGATCAGCTGTCATTTTTCAGTGACAGTGCTAGTTTTGTTTATAATATTTTTAATTTATTTTATTAATAATATAACCAATTATACAATGACCCGTATTATGTGTGTGTTATTATTAGGGGTAAAATGGTAAAAGTATATTAAATGTAAATTTTATATCCAAATTGACTGCAAAAATTAACGGATTAGGATAAAATTGGGTATTGTAGATCTAACTAGGGTAAAGTTGTTAATTAGCCCAAAATATAGGGGTAGAATTGTACTTATCCCATTACTTTTTTACTATTTTGTGATAGTTTTGGTATAATTGGCATAACGTTTTGCCTAGTAATCCAATTGATGAAATTTGTGATTTTGTGACAAGCTAACATTATGGGCTACAATAATGAGTTCCTAATAATTTTGTAAATCGAACATTTAGAAGGTGAAAATGGACCGAGAAGACAACCCATCTGCAGTACTATTTAGTATGAACTATATTCCATATTTTAACCATAACGTGAGAAATACTTATCAAATACGGATAAGATCATATAAGGGATGTTGTGTGGGTATCTACAAGACTTAAATTATCAACAGGCTCTTCAAACACGTTCAAAATTTATCCTAGAGTCTCTTCACCGACTAGAACACTTATAGGAGCTCCCATATCAATCACTTCCATTCTTCTCGTTGGACCATCTATAGCACTCATGGTTACAGCTCTAAGCTGGAAATTTAAGAGACAGATATATAACTTTTATTTTGATAATTGCTGCTATTTTGAACAGTATCATTGTCAAAATATATGTTCAATATAGGTGTAAATGGTAATCAAATGCAACTAGTGGTCGTCTCCTTCATTTTGATTTTTTTAATATTTATGTGATTCCTTCTATATGTTGTATTAAGTATAAGCCTTCCATAAATAGGATACTTTGTTTTCCCTAGGGAGAGGGGAATTTGGAGAGAAAATTAGAAAGTTACATTTAATTCCAAATACATCTTCTTGTATTATCTCATTATGTCTTTCTAAACTTCTAGCTAAGGTTAGGAGTGAAACATTTATAGAGTTCTAATTTTGTTATTTTGATCCTATTTTGATTCTTCAAATGTTTATATTTGTTTTCAAATGATTTGATTTTATCATTTATGAAAGTTGTTTTGGTTTGTTGAGAGCCTTAATTCTTTGTAGACTAAGGGCACAACGAATGCTTAGAAAGTCTTCTACATATTAACAACATATGTTTTTACAAATGACATTTTCTATCAATTGAAATTATTTCTCAAGTGAGTAAAATGATCAAAGGAACTCTAATACAACCCAAGTAAGGATCTTTAATGCCTTAGTGTTCTTTTAAATTGATTTCTTAATTTACAATTGGTAATATTTTCTTTTAAAATCAACCAATATTCTCCATCTTTGGGTACAATGCTTTATTATCCTTGAACATTGACAAACAACCTTCACTCTTGGTTATCATGCCAGTGGATATGACACTCGGATTCACAAGTAAATACTATAATTAAGACAACCTACACTTGAGTAAGTATTATAATTAAGACAACCTACACTTGGCATTATGTATGGAAAGCTAAATGGGACAAATGGCTTTTGCATAACCATTTAATATGACAAGTGGCCTTATTTAAGTAGATTAAAAGGATAAGTGTCCATAGAAAAAGTCAACAAGTATATAAGCAATGCAAATGTTGCATTTTGAAAGAGAGATTTAGCTATATCATTTCTAAGAGTAAAGAATTTTTTTTTTCTAAAAAAGCTTTAGCTCCCATTTTGGCCAAGAGAAAGACCAAAGCAAGAGTTGCTAGAAATTTGTTAAGCTACCATTCTAGCTCTTTAATCCTACCAATGTTAAAGACTCGATTTGTTCACAAAGCCACTTCAAGGTGAGAGCTACGAATCGATTCTATATTAAATATAATTGATTTACATTTAGTATGTGTTTGTTGAATAGGAAATTATATTTCCATTCCGCTACATATATGTATGTTGACATGCATTGAATATTTAATGAACAGTATCACATGCAAGCATTTATTTTAATACACTCTAACAAAATGGTATCAAAGTATACTTATATGCTATTTTGGGTAAATGAGTGTATTTATGTTGTTTCGGATGTCTAAGAATAATGGGTACTGCATTTTTAAGTGTTAAGAGTGCAAAACCAAGTCGTTGTTTTAGAGAACTCTAGTGCAGGGGCATTTATGAATTTGGATGAAAGTCGAGGTATATATTCTATTTTGTATTCATTATCATATGAACTGTAATTATTTGTTTGTGCTATTAACCACAATGGAATCCTTATTTGTAGAGGTTAGTTATACTTGCATAAAACAAATATTTGATTATAAATCAAATCCTCATGAGATACGAATGACTTATAAAATTTCTCTTAATCAGATTGACAATGTATTTCATTTTAAGAAAATGTTATACATGGTTCGTCTTGTTAATATAGTGTTCGACGGGTCATCTCAATCTTTTCTAATATTGTTAAAGCATGAGGGATTAGTTAGTGTGATTTGGACTATACCGGTTAAATATAAAATGAGGCAAATATAAGTGAAAGTATTATCCAATATTGTTATAGCATTAAGGTAGTATCAGTAACTTAAATTTAATCATTGATAAGTTAATCTGGAACACATTTACTCAATATTGCTAAAGCATGAGAATAAAGTGTGTTTAGAATTAGTGGTAAGAGCTGTATGAGATGCAATTGAAAAGATTTGTCTACCTTTTAGGTTTTACAAAGGCCAATATTGCTAAAGCGTGAAGCTTAAGTAGAATGCCGATTAGATCTACTTCTCACTATAAAGTTTAAATAGTTTAAACTTACATTTTTTTCATTTGAGAGATTAAAGAAAATATGTAAAGCAGTGGAGGGTGTCTTTAGATTGAAAATATATATCAATTAATTAAAAATTTTGAAATATTTTCTATGATCTATGATCTAAAGTATTATCAATTAAAAATTTTGAAATATTTTCTACTAACATCTTTTATTTTTGTCTTGTGAATATAAGATGGCTTTGACCAATCCGTTGGTTCGCATATTTGATGCACACCAACTGAAGAGTGTCGAGAATTACTGTAACTGGCTGATCAAACTTAGCATTGTTCTTTATTCAAAGAAGCTTAGATATATGATTAATGAGAAGATACCTATAAGTGTTTCTCATGCTACCTCTCTAGAAGAGTTGTTAACAATGTCAACAAAAATGGGTTAATGACGATTTGAGAGTCAAATCATACATCTTTGCCTCAATGTCAACTGAACTTCAAAGAGAGCATGTACACATGGATAATGCAAGCAGTATTATGCTCTATTCGAAGGATTTGTTTAAAGATAGACCACAATTTGATCTGTACGAATCTCAAAGACATTTTTTCAATTTAAGTTGGCTAAGGGCAGTCCAGTAAGTGCCTATGTACTTAAGATGATTTCCTACATCGAGAAGTTAGACACTATAGATATATCTCTGAACAATATCTTGGGTCATATTTTGATTCTCCAGTATCTACTATGGTTATTTGCATAGCTCATTATAAACTTTAATATGCAAGGGTTGACTCCCACATATGCTGAGCAACACAATATGTTAAAAATAGCTTAAAAGGACATAAACAAAAAGAGTGTAGCCTAGGCTTCTACCTTGAAGGCTTCTAAGAAGTCTAAAGGTAAGAAGAAGAAGCAAATACCACATGCGAGTCCTCAGAGACAAGTCATATCCAAGTCACAAGAAAAGAACAAAAGACAAAGAAAAGTGTTTTCATTATGATGGCATGGACATTAGAAATGTAATTGTTTGAGGTACCTTGCAACAGTCATGAAGAACCCTTCAGGTATATGTTAGCCTATCATTAACATTTCATTAGCATTTAATGCTAGTATAAGGTGGGTCTTAGATACCATCCGTCCTTCTCACATCTGCAATATGTTGTAGAGTTTAAGGGAAGTTAAAGTACTATAGTGTGAAAATGTACTGCTCCGTGTTGGAAATGGTGATTTTCTACAAGTCGAAGCTATTGGAAATTTTGAATTATTTCTTCCTTGTGGTAGATCTTTAATATTGCATAACTTATTTTCTGCCAAACATTTGCAAGCAAATTATATCCCTTCTTTTATTAGACAGTGAAGGTTATCATGTATTTATTTAGAATCATTCCTTGTACCTAGTGATATGGATAATATTTTATTAGTTGAGCATCAGCTGATGAATGGTTATTATATTTTAGATCTAATAGGAAATATCTTCAATGCACAAGTGAATATAGGTAGTAGTTTAGAAACGTTAAATAACACAAACTTGTGGCATATGTGATTAGGTTAAATTAGCATAAAACCCCTAGACCGTCTTGTTAGGGATGGTCAGATACCTAATCTTACTATAGAATCTTAATCAGTTTGTGAATCTTGTATTCAATAAAAGATAACCAAATCCCCTTTTGTAAGTGTTAGACACATTGCCATTGATTTATTGGAACTAGTACATAGTGATGTATAGGGTCCAATGAAACACACTGATATGGGTGGGTTCTGATACTTCGTCATCTTTATAAGATACAAGTCGGAAACCTTTGAAATGTTAAAGGAATTTTGACACAAGCTAGAGAAACAAACCGGTATGTATATTAAATACCATCGATCAAATCGAGGTAGTTAATATATAAATGGTGAATTCACATATAATTTGAAGGAGAATGGGATTCTCGCTTAGTATAGTCCTTTAGATACTCCTTAACACAATGATGTTTCAAATAGGAGAAATCGAACTTTATTAAATATGGTATGATCAATGATAAACTTCCAAAATATCTATGGGCTATGCTCTTAAAATTGTTACTCACTTATTGATCAAAGTTCCATCAAAAAGTCATTCCTGTTACTTGATAAGGGCATATATGTACTAGTATATTTAGTCCATAAATTTTATATTTTACTACAAATCATAAATATTTAACTATTTAATTGTATTTGTTTTAATCATAAATAGGTGCATCATGAAAATTTTGGTGCATAGGAATAGACGGGAGGCAAAATAGACAAAATTATTTTGCCTCTTTTGTGATTTAGACTTGGATTTAAATCCCTTCGCCCCTATGATTTTTCATAGCTATAAAAACACTCTTTTGTGAGCCAAAACAGATACTTTAGAGAGGAAAAAAAGGCAGAGAAATAATTCACACACAAAATTGAGAGATCAAAGTAAAGATTTAGAGATTCAAGTTCAAGAACTCAAGATTCAAAGCTAAGGAAGAGAGAGAACCAACCATACCGTGCTCTCTTGAAAATCATGACCTTGGTAAAGCTCTATGCTATTTAAGAGCGTGTATCAATCTCATGCCCCTCTCCATCTACAATAAGTTAGGTTTGAGAGAAACAAAATTGATCAATATCATACTTTAACTTGTTGATCATTCTATCGCTTACCTGAATTAATAGATGGCGTGCTAGTAAAGGTGGACAAATTCATCTTTCCTGCCGATTTTATTGTCCTAGATATGAAAGAAGATAAGAAAATCTCCATCAACCTTAGAAGATCTTTCCTAGCCACAAGACATACGGTCATTGATGTTTAAAAAGAGGAGATGACCATAAGGGTACAAGATGACATAACAACATTCAAAGTTTTCAAGGAGATCAAGTTGCCATCTGAGCATGAAGACTGTTGTAGCATCGATGTGGTGCACCCAAACCCCCAAAGCTCAAAAACATAGAGATGTTCAATCCTCACATGAAATAAAATGCATTAAAGTATAGGACGAAAGAAAGAAAAAGAAGTAAGAGAATTATAGAGAAGAAAAGATCGAAAAGAAGGGCACAAAAGAAATACTTCACCGGTCTAAGATTTAAGTCTTTTCGAAAAAGCATAAGAAAAAGAAAAACTTGCTGCCTAAGATGTAAATAAAAGGATGTGAAAATAAAATTAAAGTAAGCCCAGCAAGCTCATAGACAAGGATGCTTCCACCTTTAACTTTGATCCTCTATAAGAGTAGAAAAAGCCCTATTAAGCCAACGATGCTAAATCAAGCACTTATTGGGAGGCAACCTATGTAATTTTTATTTTTGTTCCCTTATTTCAGTTTTAGTTATGTTAGATTTTTTTCTTTGTAAGAATAAATCAGCAAGTCAAGGATTCAAGGAGTAGCACAAGCATTTGTAAGCGTTAGGAGCAAAGGAGACCATAGTCTAATCAATAAACAATAATGCTGCAATGCTCAGACTTTATTTATCATGGGAGTTTTTCTTACTTTAAAATTTATTTTTAGACAATATTTAATTTAAGTTTATGGATAGAAAATACATAACCTGCATAATTTGAGTAGTTATCTTGTGGGAAATATTTTTTTTTTAGTGTTAAGTTTTTGTTGACATGATGATCATTAGTCTATAATAAGAATTAGAATATTAGTTGAATTTATTTTCACAAGTTTTTAGAAAACAATAGACGCTTGAGATAATCTGTATATCATAAATCTTGAACTAATTTTTACTATATTTTTATCACTTATTCTTAAGCACATTGAAATAAGCATATATTAGTTGATCTTTTTGCTTAGAAATACTCATGCTTAAGTGGTACACCACAATCTCAATGGCTAACACTCTAGAACTTACTTGAGGCAAAATTCTAGAAAACACATAAATAAAAAAAATGACATTAAGCCATCTTTGAACCAATTGAGCCTTTTCTACCCTACCTTATATGTATATTTATCCATAGTTACCCCATTTAAGCCTAAATATCAATTTTTTTTTTGTTTAAACCACATTACAAGCCTCATGATTTTTCACTTATTTATCCTAACTCTACCGGTATCACAATAATCTTTGAGTTTACTTAAAATATTCTTAAAAGAAAAAAAATGGTGGTAATATAAAAAGGGTAATGCAATAAAAAGTAATAAGTCTTGAAGGTGCGTATCAATCTAAGCTTGGGGGTATATAAAAAAAAGTGTTTAAATGCATAATACCCCCAGCTTGAGAAAAATAAGAAATTCTTTGCAAGAGTGATTAAAATAAAGATAGGAATATTATAAATCAAGGAGAAAAGAGATCAAGAAGTTCTAACTAAAGTCTAAGTGTTCATAGTGTGATTTATAATTTATATGTATATATTTATATCCCACCTGAGCCTAGTCTTACATTATAAGCAAGCTTATAGTAGTGTTATTATTGAAGTTATTCTGAGATATCATCTTTATGTGTTATCTTAAGTAATGAGTAAATTTGAGTTTTATTTGACTAAATACTAGCTTATTGCATACATTCACAAGTGATGATTCATAGGTAAGAATGAAGGACTTGATGAATAGTATGATGAATTATTAAAAGTTTTCTGCATTCTAAAAAAAATTGTGCCATTTAACAACTTTTGCGACATTGAATATGATCATCTAGATTAACCAAGGTTGATTTTAGTTTTATTTTTTTCATAAAATCAAGAATAAGTTGTGAAGTTTTATCTTTATTTTACTTAAGGATGAGTAAAGTCTTAAGTTTAGGGGTATTTGATAAGGGCATACATATACTAATATTTTTATACCTAACATCCGTATTTTACACTAAATCATAAATATTTTGCTATTTCATTGTGTTTTTTTATCATAAATAGGTGTGCGATAGAAAATGTGACACATAAGAACAATGGGAGGTAAAATGGATGCAAAACGAAAGAGATACGACGATTTTACTAGACGACCAAAATAGGCCTGGGTGTTGCGTTGCCCAATGCAGGGTGCTACAATGCTTGATTCTAGAACGTAGAGCATCCACTGCCTAGCACCGCGGTGCTCCTTTCAAGAACAACAAAAGCCATTTTCCAATTGTTGGCGCCAAGCGCCCAGCACGATAATGAAGAAATCCACCCTTCTGAGTCCTATTTCGACTTGGATATGAATCTCTTTGCCCCTAAGGTTTCTCATAACTATAAAAATACTCTTTTATGAGCCAAACAGAGACTTTAGAGATGTAAAAAGGCAAAGAAATAATTCACACGTAAATTTG
Organism: Ailanthus altissimus; assembly: GCA_946807835.1. Classification (NCBI taxonomy): domain Eukaryota; kingdom Viridiplantae; phylum Streptophyta; class Magnoliopsida; order Sapindales; family Simaroubaceae; genus Ailanthus; species Ailanthus altissimus. The sequence goes on along the minus strand of OX327706.1, from coordinate 10,856,226 downwards.
AGAGACCAAAGCCAAGATTCAAAGATTCAAGTTCATGAATTCAAGATTCAAAGCTAAGGAAGAGAGAGACTTAACTCAAGGCGTCTTCTTAATTAATTTTTCTTATCTTTATTTATTATTATGTTCTTGTTCTTGTTATTCTTCATGGATTGGTTTGATACTCTCAGTTTTATACTGAGCCAAACATTGTTGATCTAGGGTTAGACTATGTAAACCTAGTATATAGTTGAATTTTGTTAATTCTTAGTTTATGAACTTAATAGATATAATTGATTCATTCTACCTTGTATTTAATACTTTCATTATATCTAATTAATATATTGAATGATTGAGAGATCATGATGAACTTGATAAAAGAATTTATGAGTTTAGCCTAGGATAGTTTGATGCATGATCATAGGGTAACAACTATGAGTTCCATCTAGGATAGACATATACCTAGGTGGCATGTATGGTATGATTTAGACTTAATCTTATTGAATTACATTCTAATTTGATTACCATAGACATATAGGTGATTGCTAGAATGTGTAATCTAGTCACTTGCCCATCGATAGAGATTGTGATGAATTAGTGTCTAAGCCAATTAATTGGTATTAAGGGATTAATTAAGATATTAATAAATCCAATGAAATACTAGGGGATAATTCTAAGCCCTAGTTATTATTAATTAGTGAATTTATCTCTTTGTTTGTTTTTGAGTTATTTTAGTTTACTTTATAGTGTTAGTTTAATTAGATTTTTTATTTTGATTTTTCTGAATAAAAGTTGAGTAAATATAATTTTAGTACTTGATTGATAGAATTAGATTGTATAGTCCCTGTGAAAACGATATCTGAACTTAACTCCTATATTACTTGATATAATAGCTTGTGCTTGTGCTTAGCTACTATAGCACTAATCACTACTCCATATGAGATATGGGTTGGCAGGAAACTTAGTCTTAAGTATGTTAAGATTTTTGTTGTCCTACTTACATAAAAGTTACATAGCAAGATAAACTTGCACCCAAAAGATACAAGTAAGGGTTTATTAGATATCCTAAATATTCAATGGGATATCAGTTCTATAATCCAAAGGAACTAAATGTTCTCATTACTCATAATGCCACTTTCCTAGAGAAATAGTTTCTCATAGATTGTAGGGATTGTAAAAGTATTGAACTTGATGAAGTCAATCCAGAGGTTTATGAATTGATGATGAAACCTCAAGCTCAATCGAGAGATATACCTTTAACACACCCTTTACGTAGGTTAAAAAGGATGTCAAGGCCATTTATGAGGTAAGGTATGATACCTGATGATACCCCTAAGAGTTTTTTAATCGAATAAAAATATCTTTTAACTTATAAAGAGGCGATGTTGGACATCAATTTAAAAAAATGGCAAGAAGCCATAAAATTCAAAATTGACTCTATGCATGACAATTAAGTATGGGACTTGGTTGAGCTTCCTAAAGAAATTATTCTTATTGGCTGTAAATGAGTATACAAGTGAAAGTATGGGCCTATTGAAAGGAAAAGACCTTCAAAGCCCAACTGGTTGCAAATGGTTACACTTAATGATTTCAGATCGATTATGAGGAGACCTTTTTCACCATTAGCCATACTAAAAGTCGATTCGAATTTTATTGGGTATTGCAGTATACTATGATTTTAAGATTTGAATGATGGATGTAAAGATGGCTTTCTTGAATGGATATATCGAGAAAGAGATATTCACAAAGCAGTCTGAAGGTTTTACATTCAGCTTGACTTCTAATTTAGTATGTTGACTGAAGAAGTCTATTTATATACTTAAGCAGGCTTCTTGAAGTTAGAATTTATGTTTAATAAAGTTATTAGAGTGTCTAATTTTATAAAAACATTGAAGAAAAAGCACGTGTATACAAAAAGATCAGCAAGATCATGATTGTCTTTCTTGTTCTTTACATGAACGACATACTCATTATGAGAAACGATATTGGCATGTTACAATACCTTAAGGATTATTTGAGTAAGAGCTTCTCCATTAAGGATTTGGGAAAGGCTTCATGCATACTAGGTATAAAATATTTATAGAGATAGAGCTAAAAGGCTGATAAGACTCTTTAATCCTGGTACATAAAAAGTGTTCTTGAAATGTATAACTTTAGTAACTGTAAGATAGTTAATGTACCTTTCCAACATGTCATTTATCTTTCGAGGAAAATGTCTCCTCAGATGAAAGATGTAACGGTTAAACTATTTAACATACGATATGCATCAACTATAAGGAGATATCAGTCTCATCTAGATAGCGACTTTTGGATAGTTGTGAAGCATATCATAAACTACCTTAAGGGTACAAAAAATAAGTTTTTAGTTTATAGAGAGAGTGACTTACAAGTGATGGGATACACTAACTTAGACTTTCAGTCTAATCCTGATGTGATGTAATTATATCACAAATATATACAAGTGTACGTATCATATCAACTAGTATAATGATTAAAATCCGATATCATTCCCACAGAGACTTCTAAACCTAATCATTAATTATTTACTAAAATTAATTCTACTCAACTTTTATTTAGACAAAACAAAATGATAAATGTTCTAATTTATCTATTGTACTAAAATTAATCTAAACTTAAGCAAAAAGCAAACAAGGATTCGAATTCACCAGATAAAAAGAATCTAGGGTTTCAAATTATCCCTTAATACTTTATTGACCTTATTATTTTCTTATTTAATCCCTCAATAATGAATTGTTATCTAGAACTTTAATATCGTTATAAGTCTATGTCGATGGTCAATTAACTATATTACATTCAAACAATTACTTATATGTCTATGGCAATAAGAATCGAATGAAATTCATTAAGAAAAAGTCTATTAATGTTATACATTCTATATAGGTATATTTCTATTCTATAAATACTAATAGTTATTACCTTATGATCATGTATTATACTATCCTAGGCTAAACACATAATTTTCTCTGTCGAGTTGATTATAGTTTCTCAAACAATCAATATATTTGTCAAATATAAAGAAAACATTAAACATAAGATATAATGAATAAACTCCTATATTGAGTTCATACAATAAGAGAAATAAAAGAATTCAACTATATATTGAGTTCAAGAATTGAACCCTAGATCACGAAAGTTTAGTTCATAATGAATCTAAGCGTACCAAAATAAATATTGAAAGCTAGAATAAATAAATCAATGCAAAATAAGAGAAAAGATAAGAATTTAAACACAGTTGTTGCCCTAATTACTTTTTTCTCTTTCTTGCTTAATGCACAAGTCTTGATCTTCAATCCTCAATCTTGCTTTGATCTCTATTGTTTTATGTTTTACTCTTCACTTTTCTCTATTACTCCCTCTTTTTGGTTGTAAAAAGGGAGTCTTTTTTGTAGGTCTTCACAACCTTAGAGTCGTGTGGTTTTGAGTCCAAGTCATATTAGAAGTTCAAAATAATTTCCTCTTTTAGTCGCATAAGCCCTGTGGCGCTAGCTTTTGAGCACCAAAGTGCTCAACTCTCTACCTCGGGCACTCCAGTGCTCATACCTAGGAATTGCCTTCATATTTTCTACTTGAGTAGAGTAGTTATTTTTGTCTCAAGCACCAGTACCGCGCCATTAAGCCACTTTCTTTGGCTTCTACATTTCCTCATCCAATTTTCTAGAATCTTTATGTCATGGGTTAAGAACCTATATTTTATCAATAAACTCAATAAATATCTAAATATTCCTCAATTTATAGCAAAATCTAAGTTTGAGAAGATAAAAATACTAGTCTTCATCAACCCCTATCAAATACCCCTAAACTTAAGACTTTGTTTGTCCACGAGTAAAACTAAGACAAAAACTAGTCTGATTAAATGATCATTATCTTTGTCTCAAGGGCTATTAAAATGGTACAAGTTTTTTTAAAAATTTAATAAACAACTCTTGATGATTTATAATGCCATTTATCAAGTTCATCTTCTTTTCCGTATTCTGCATGTGTGTAATAAGCAGGTAAATAGTCAAATGATACCAAGATTTACTCAATAACTTAAAATAGTATAGAAAAGATGACGTCTCAACATATTTCTATTTATAATAACACTACCATAAGCTTATTTTTTATACCACTCTCCACTAATACAGAAATACACACGTTTAAAGATCTATTTAGGGATTTAATTAGTTTGAAATGAAAGACTAGGGTCAAGGTGGGACATAAAGATAAATATATAAGGTTCAAGTCACACCATGAGCTCTTAGTCTTTATCTAAAAACCTCTTGATCTCTTTTTTCTTGATTTATCTTCTCCTCCAAATTTTATTTTCTATTCTTTTTTTCAACCACTATTTTTCACAAAATTTCTTCTTTTTCTTAAGCTAGCAATATAAAGAATTTAAATATTTTCTTATATATAAATATATATATTTAAATACCCCTAAACTTCGATTGATAAATATCATCATATTTAATTACTTTCTACTTCAATATCATGTCCTCATATAACTGCAACATTTTTTCTTTTAAGAGTATTTCTAAGTAAAAACCAAGGTTTATGGTGTTACAGTTAATCTTTGGATAAATACGCTTAAAGTGTTTAGGTTTGTAATTTGGTTAAATAGAAAAAATGGGTATTTAGGCTAAAAAATGGTAAGTAGGGATAAATATATATCTAATGTAGGCCAGAAAAGCTCAATCGATCCAAAGATGGCCTAATGTCATTTTTTTATTCATGTGTTTTCTAGGATTTTGCCTTAAGCAATAATTTAGAAGGTTCTAAATTGTTGATTTCAAGATTTGAGAGTACTGCTTAAGTATGAGTATTTCTAAGTAACAATTCAACTAAATACTAGCTTTATTTTAATGTGCTGAAAATAAGTAATCAAAATTAAGGTTGAAATTAGTTCAAGATTTTTGGTATAAGAATTATTTCAATTGTTTATCATTTCCTAGGAACTTGTGAGAATACATTTAACCAAAATTCTATTTCTTTTCATTGACTAATAATCATCATCTCAACAAAAAAAAAATTAACATTTAAGATTAAAAAAATATTTTGCAGTAGAAAATAAACACAAAATAAGTGTTTCCTTTCCCCAAACTTTAATTTGATATTGTCCCATAAAGCCTTCCTAAAGTTATGATCGCCAATGATATAAGAGATAGTAAAGCTACCAGGATCTTTTAGCTTAGGAAGCAATTTCTTGCGTAGAATGGCACTACATTCCTCAGTCAAAACCACAATCTCATAGTCCTCCAATTTCTTCTTCTTCGAAAGAGTGTTCTATATAAACTTGATGTAGCTAGGCATTTATTCAAGTGCACCTGTAAAAGGAATATTTATATGTAATTTCTTAACAATTTCAAGAAATTTTGAGAATTCGTTATCTAGTTTCTTCTTTTGTAGTCTTTGAGGAAATAGGGGAGGTGGATTGAAAGTTTGCATAGAATTTGTCTATAGGTTGCTACTGGTGTTTTCTACTATATATGTATTTTTCTACACTTCTACACCAATTTTTACATTTGTTTATGCACTTACTTTTTGTTGTATTTTTGTCTCTGCACTTGTTTTCTATCTCTGTAATCTTTAAAGACAAGGAATTAGGATTATATATGAGGTTGCACTTCATCTTTCTGTACCACTTTCTCCTCTTTATTAGTGCTCTGTATAATTGGTGACTATGGTTGAGATATGATGTCTTGTATGTTCTTACTACTTCTTAGTGTTACTACTTGGTATTACTCTATATTTCCTTTTAGATTTCCTTCAGTATTACTAGGTAGAGCTCTTTGACGTTGCCTATTTTTCCTGTAATAACTTGTTTCATTTAGGTTCCCAAATTCTTTAAAACTATAGAATTGTTATGTAAGATGGCATAATTAGACTTTATATAATGCAAGAGCATGTCTTCCAAAGTTGACTTCTTTTCTTACGATGGTTGTAATCGTAAGGGGTTCATTGATCTAGATGATTGCCCTTAGTTGTTACTCAAAGAGAAGTTTGGATGGTCTCTCTACCCAAATTATAGAAGTTTGAATGAGAATTATTTTACTATTTGTTGAAATTTCTTATATAATTTGTAGACTCGATGCACTAACCATTCATATGGTTGTCACTACATAAATCTCAAGTCACCTTCTGAACTTTGACAGTATTTATTATGTCGAACTTATTTGATAACATGTTGATTTGTATAGCCAATGCATCGAATACATCAATGTCATAAACACTAATGAATTTTCTTGGTGTAACCCTTTCCACTTGCCATTGGTAACCATTTAAAGCCATTTCTTCTAGTAGATCATGTGCATTATCGGTAGATTTTTTCATTAAAGCTTCTTCAGTTGCTATATCTATAATGGTCTTTAAATGACCTACTAATCCATAGTAGAATATTTAGACTAATCTCCATTTAGGAATCCTATGATGAGGACACTTCCTCAAAATATCCTTGAACCATTCCCATGCTTTATATAGTGACTCATCATCAAACTAAACAAAAGAGGTTATGTCATTCTTCATCTTTGCTAGTGGGAAGAATTTTTTCAAAAAATTTTGTGCTAAGTCATCCCATGTCAATATGAATCTGGTTGGCAATCACATCAACCAACTCTTAACTTTATCCCTTAAGGGGAAAGGGAATAGCCTTAGTTTGATGGCACATTTGAAACTCTGTTATACTTGAATGTATTGAAAATTTTCAAAATATTTATGATATGCATATTAGGATCATCATTCTAGGTGCTACTGAATTGTAAAGAATCTTTTAGCATCCGAACAATACTCAACTTGATTTCAAAGTTATTTGCATTGATTGTTGGGCGATGAATACTAGATTAAATTCCTTGTGTTATAGGGACAATATAATCCTTTAAAGTTTTTTGTTGTTCTGCCATATACTCATAAACAGAATTATTGATGTGGTCTTCCATTGTTTTGGGTTAGCATTGTTCACATCAAAGTCTTCAAAATGTTCTTTCAATCTCAGGATAAAAGGATGTCAAATCTTTACTCCTTGTTATTTGTATGAATTGTTAAAACAAAAAAATAAATTGGAAACAAATAAAAGTGAAAAAGTAAAAAGTCTAAATTAAAAGTAAAATAGTTTGGTATTAGGATTTATCTAAGAATAGATAAAGATACTCAGCAGCAATGGCATCAAAATATTTATGCGATATAATTATAACACAAATATATGCAAGTGTACATATTGTACCAAATAATATAATGATCAAATTCAGTTATCATTCCCACTGAGACTTTTAAACCTAATCGTTAATCAATTACTAAAATTAATCCTATTCAACTTTTATTCAGACAAAACTAAATGATGAATGTTCTAATTTATCTATTGTACTAAATTAACCTAAACTTAAGCAAAAAACAAACAATGATTTGAATTCACCAGATAAAAAGAATCTAGGATTTTAACTTATTCCCCAATACTTCATTGACCCTATTATTCTTTTATTTAGTCCATTAATAATGAATTATTGGCTAGAACTCTAATATCAATATAAACCTCTATCAATAGTCAGATAACTTTATTGTAACTTAACAACTACCTATATATCTATAGTAATTAAATAGAATAAAATTCATTAAGAACAAGTCAATTAATGTCATACATGCCATATAGGTATATTTTTATCAAACATGGAACTTATGGTTGTTATCTTATGATCATGTATTAAACTATCCTAGGCCAAACACATAATTTCCTTTATAGAGTTCATTATAGTCCTCAAACAATCAATATATTGGCCAAATATAAAAAAAAAACCTTAAACAGAAGATAGAATAAAAAATCTTGTTTATTGAGTTTATAAAATAAGAGAAATAAAAGAATTTAACTATATATTGGGTTTAAGAGTTGAACTCTAGATCAACAAAGTTTAGTTCATGATAAATCTAAGAGTACCAAAGCAAATATTGAAAAAGATCATAAACAAGTCCATGAAAATAAGAGAAAATATAAGAATTTAAACAGAGTGGATACGTTTAATCGTTTATTTCTCTCTCTTGCTTGATGCACAAGTCTTGATCTTCAATCTTGCTTTGATCTCTATTGTTTTGTGTTTTACTGTTGACTTCTCTTTATTGCTCCCTCTCTTTGGTTGTAAAAAAATGTCTTTTTATAGGTCTTTGTAACCCTAGAGTCGTGTGGCTTGGAGTCCAAGTCTTATTAGGAGTTTAAAAAACTTTTCCCTTTAGTTGCACAAATGCTGCAATGTGCAACTCTCTGCTTTAGGCTCTATGACGCTAATGTTTGGGCTTCGTGGTGCCCAAACTTATGAATCACCTTCATATTTTCTACTTGAACATTACTGCGGTGGCTAAGCCGCTTTCTTCATCTTCTGTATTTCTTCGTCTGATTTCCCAGAATCTTCATGCTATATGTTAAAAACCTATATTTTATCAAGAAACTCAATAAATAGGCAAATATTCCTCAATTTATAACAAAACCTAAGTTTGAGAAGATAAATATACTAGTCTTCATCAACCCCTATCAGATCCAGATAATAGAAAGTCTATATCTGGATATGTGTTTCTTCTCAATGGTGCAGTAGTCAGTTGGAAGAGTGTCAAGTAGGTGTTTACAGTTGATTCTACCATAGAACTGATAGTCCAAATTCAGTGGATCCTATTGTTAGGGTTGGTGCTTACATGTCATCCCTGAATGTACATATACTTATTAGTTATACAAATGTACATTCCCATTAAATTGCTAATGTCAATTTAAATGGTATTATACAATATAATATTACAGACATTGTATGATCTGAAGGAGTTTAGATCTAATCTAAATGAGTTTAGATAATGGCCTATAGTTGGCCATGCTGAGAGATATAAATACTAAGTGTTAACACAACTAATTATTACCTGGTTATAATACTCAGCCAAGATCCAAGAGTTGAAGCCTTATCGGTAATGGGATATAGACCTGAGAATATACTAGCAACTGCATAGTTGCAAGAGTTGCAATTAGGTTCCAGGAAAAGTCAGTTGTGCAAGCATGTTCTCAAATATTGTCCTTGATCTAATTCTACCGATGCGGGTATGTCGATGGATATCTTTATATAGATCAGCATATGTCATACCTATATGGTATAGATGGTCGTTCTTAGTTAACTGTGAGCTTAGAGCTCATATTAACATATGGGTATCCAGTTAAAATTGGATATAGGACGGACTCACGAGGGCCTCCGATAGACACCCTATGTAAGTCGTCAACGAAGGGTCCTCTTGAGTTGAGTAGTATATGTCAGGACTATGTGGGGTCTACCAACTCTTGGTCCATCGGCTGGATGATACCTCAGAGCCACCAGCATACCCATATATCCAGCTCAGGTTACTTGCGTCCCCAAGGAATCGAACCCCCGCCCCCATCTATATGGAGGCCTTATAAGCCTTTAGAGGTTCATCCTTGTACCCATCGGGCTGGCCATCCTGATGGGTACAAGGACGAACCTCTAAAGGCCTATAAGGCCTCTATAGAGATGGGAGTGGGGGTTCGATTCCTTGGGGGCGTAGGTAACCTGAGCTGGATATGTGGGTGTGTCGGTGGCTCTGAGGTGTCATCCAGTCGGTAGACCAAGGAGTTGGTGGACCCCACATAGTCCTGACAGAATATGTGGTTCTTTGACCTGAGTGCCACGATGGACTTGTAAGTGATCCACTATACTTTAATTCCACGCATGTCATAGACCTTTTATGGTATGATTGCTGGATGTCACTAGGTATGGTTCGATGCTTATGGAATCTGGTGTGCACAGATATGGGATCCGTTAACTCACATAGCGAGTTAGATATCTAAATACTTCAAAACTATATCTCAAAAAGTCTTATGGCCACAAACATTAATTCTGGGAAAGAGTTTTCACTAGGGTGTAACAATATGGCAAAGGAGTTTGTATATGTTGCTCAGTGAGATATAAGTCTGGGGATAAGATATGGATCAGCACATAAAAATTTGACAGTGATAATCTATATCCCCATACATCTAGGATATCATGACGGAAGGACTATACATATGCGTTGTGACCTCAGCTTGGATGGCCGACGCACTGATTTGTATTTTTGTGACGTGTGCATTGGGCAATGTTCACAGACTCATGGAATGATTCCATTTGTCAAATCAGATGTGGACTTAGGGAGTCCTGTGATATGGAGTGTACTCGTTAAGTACTAGGGCAGCGTACTTGATTAAATTGTTTAATCCAATAAAATTTAACACTACCACGGGATTGCGTGTGTATCTGTATTTAAGCGTTAAATACAACAAATAGTCAATAATTATTATTTACTAATTGTATAATGACACCTGGCATATTGTGGACCCTCAGTTGATTTCACCTAAGTGTGGGTATAATGGAACCGACTAAGAGATACACTTGGTAACTATTTATGAGGGGTAAAATGATTATTTTCACACAATGATTATTTTATTGTTAAAGAATTATAAATATCTCATTATTATACATTATAATATATTACTATATTATATAATATTATGATATTTTATAATGACATTTAGTTGTCATTCATTTTTTTATAATACTATTATTTATTATAATAATATTATTTATTTATTTTGGTAGCCAAGTGTAATATTGTGTTATTAGTTTAATATATGTGAGATATATATATATGTGAATTCGGTGGAAGCAAGGGAATTGCTTCATTTTCATTTTTCGATTGTTTTGTTTTGAAACCAAAAGGAAATGTGTTGGTTTCAAAGGATGGGCGGCCAAAGATGTGAAGAAATGGAGATTAGATCTCTTGAAATAGATTTCAAGTGTTGAAACTAGTTTATAACTCATCTTTGCTTTTGGCTACTAGTTACAATAACCAGGAATTTATTTTATTGATCAAAGAGTTGATCAAAGGAAAAATAAATTCAAAGAGTTTAAGAGTTAAACCTAGTGCTGGATTTGGAGCTACTGTTCTATCTTACCAAGCCTACTAAGTTGAGACTAAAACTACCAACGGGTTGGTCTCTAGGCAAAGTCTCGGATACACATGTAAAACGTTTCACATTTTGGTGATTCTTCAACCCTTCAAATATTATAATATGATTAATATATTATTTATTGTGTTTATTGTATTGTTTTAATTATTCCGCTGCTTTAAATATGTATGAGATATGTATTTTATACAATGAATACTATTGCACATGCATACACCAACATATACTAGATCCCCGACACCTATCCGACTATATTAGGATAACAATGAGAAAATTGCTTAAGGCAAGGAGCCAAAGGCACACCAGAGGTTTAGGCATATGGAGAGGAAGTACTATATAATTAGAGAAATGCTGACTAGAAGAGATGTAATAGTTTTTAGAATAGATTCTATAGATAATGTAGCGGACCTACTCACTAAAGCTTTAAGTCCTAGGGTGCTTAAGAAATACGTGGAGTTGATGGGTAGAAGATATCATCGTGAATCGCACTAGAGTAAGTAGGAGATATTGGAGTTAGTGCTTACGTGCCATTTAAATTATTATATAAATATTTATTTATTTAATATTTATGCAATGAACATTTTGAATATATTGTTAATTATTAATTATATGGTAATAAGCCTAAAATGTTTAGATATTATAGATCTAAAGGAGTTTAAGTCAGTGTTAATAGTTAGCATTATAAAGTGTTAGAACCTTATCTGAAATAGAGATGAAGGCCTGGGAATATATTTGTAATGACATAGTTGCAAAGAGTCGCAAATAGTGCTAAGAAATGTCATTATGCAGTACGTTGTCGAAAATATCATTCCTGATCTATGGTTGTCAACACGGTTCCATTGGTATTCCTTTCAAATCAGTGTGTGTCTATATCTAGATTATCCAAATTATTAGTGTTAGTAGACTATAGGCTTAGCAATAGCTTGTATAAGTATGCAGTTATTCAGTAAAAACTGGGTACTGAACAAGTTCACAAGGACTTCCGATAGACATCCTATAGAGCTGTCAATGGAGGGTCTTTTTTTAGTTAAGTAGTATTTGTAGTCCTTTAACCTGAGCGCCACTGTGAAATTGTAAATGATCCACCATACTTTGATTTCATACATGTCAGAGACCTTTCACGGTCTAACCTCTAGGTGTTATTGGGTATGGTCGATGCTCATACATCCCAATATTGCGTAGATATAGAATCTGTCAGCTTATATGAGGGAGTTGTATATCTGAATGCTCAAAGATTATATTTTAAGAAGTTTTATGGTCATAACCAGAAAATATCAAACAAGAGTTTTCCTAAGATTAAACATTATTGGAAAGGAGTTTGCGGATACTATTTATAAAAATAGAAATCTATAGATACTTTGATGGACGAGCACATATAAATTCGGCAGTGATGATCTATATCTCTACTCTTCTAGGATATAGCTGATAGAGAGATTAAACATATATGTTATAACCTCAACTTGTATTGTTCAACGTGTCATTCTGTAATATTCATGCGTATGGAGCATCATTCATAAACTTGGAAAAAAGTTTCGTAAGACAAATAGGTGTAAACGTAAAGAGTTTCATAATATAAAGTGTATACATTGAGCACTGAGATAATGAACTTGGTCAAACAATTCAATTCGAGAAAATTTCAGAAAATGGATTTGTTTTAAAATCTCTCAAAAACCACATTAATCAATGTTTAAGTGTTAAACCTAAATTTTGTTAGTTAACGTTGTTAACTAACAAAATCTTGACACTTAGCACTATGCATGAAAAAGTAAGTGGAGACTTAACTTTATGCATAGAAAAGTAAGTGGACACTAGACTTTATGCTTGAAAAAGTAAGTGAACACTTGGCTCTATGCATACAAAAGTATGTGGACACTTGGCATTACGCATGGAAAGCTAAATGGGATAAATCTTTTTTTATGGCCATTTAATATGACAAATGACCTTATTTAAGTGGATTAAATGGATAAGTGTCCATGGCAAAAGTCAACAAATATATAAGTAATTCAATTGTTGCATTTTAAAAGAGAGATTCAACTTTTCAAGAGCGAAGAATTCTCTTTTGAAAAGTTTTAGCTCCCATTTTGTCCAAGAGAAAGATCAAAGAAGAGTTGCATGGAACAAAGTTGCTGGAAATTTGCTAAAGCTACCATTCTAGCTCATTAATCCCAGTGGTGTTAAAGAGCAAATTTGTTCACAAATCTACTTTAAGGTGATACTCACGAATCGATTCTATACCAAAAGTCTTAAAAGGGTTAATTTTTATTAAATGTAATTGATTTACATTCAGTATGTGTTTGTTGAATAAGAAATTAGATTTTTATTTCATTATGTATATTTATGTTTGACATGTATTGAATATTCAATAAACACTTTAATATGGATGCACCATTGTAATAAACTCTAACATACACTTATAGCCATCTTCCCCATGTTTGGTCCAAATTGCTTATGTGGGAAAAAATTCTTTTTCAAACAAATGACACTTTTTAACTCCGTAGTAAAAAACTATATATTGCAACAAATATTACTTAGACATGTAAGTGAATATTCAATAAACACTTTAATATGGATGCACCAATGTAATAAACTCTAACATACACTTATAGCCATCTTCCCCATGTTTGGTCCAAATTGCTTATGTGGGAAAAAATTCTTTTTCAAACAAATGACACTTTTTAACTCCGGAGTAAAAAACTATATATTGCAACAAATATTACTTAGACATGTGAGTGACCTCATTTTTTTAGAATAAAGTACGCAAATTGTAAATATTTTCAACTCCAACTTTATACTCTTTTGATAGTTTATCACTTAATATCCATATTTTATCTATGTCAAACATAACAATTCCACAATTTCTCAAATATATAAACTTGCTAATTAGAGACATGAAATCGTACATGTTGGAAATATGATAAAAATAGATACAATAAATTATATGTCAAGGCATGCGAATGCTCTGTCCTTAAAACTATTTATACCTCCACAATGATAATAATCAATGTACAAATAGGTTTAAATGGCAGTATAGTTTTCAAGATTCAATAATAATTAGAATTTACAAAGGTGCACACCAAATACAAATTCCTTGGACTACAAGTAAGAACTTTGAGAGTAGTTGATATGTAGAAAAACTTTGATTCAAAGAGAAGAAGAGTTAATAGTTCTTAAATGGGATGTACCTACATTATTTATAGAGATAAGATATCTCTCTAGAGAGACACAACTCCTCTTTAAAATTCCACACCCATTTGAAGAGATAGATGACTCTTCCAATTGTTACATCCCTAGATGAGTGCCGCGGTGCCCTAGCCTCTGCCTCGGGCATTGTGGCGCCTAAGGTTGAGCGCCATTTTTTCCTTCATCCTTCTTTTCCTCTTCTCAGTTCTTTTTATCTACTCTATAACTTTGATATACATTTTTTTTATTTGAAATATTCTTGCAAATACAAATAATCCTCTACATATTAAAAATGAAATAATGCAATCAAATCAACTACAAATCAAAGTAGAATTTAACTTATATAAATTAGTGCTCTTTTAAGCTATGAACCAACAATTGATTAACTATATTTTAGAGGAACTTGGTGAAACCAAGTTTCTATCAACTTTCATTCCTTTAATGTAAAATATAGGATTACGTGATTAGGTTAAATTCTCAAATAACTTGTTTTTGTCCTGCGTTTTAGCACTTTAATGGCCTTGTGCCATCCTGGTTTCATCACTACTTTAGAGATGTCTGCCTAGCTTTCATAGAAACCAACCCAATTCCACTCATATAGGTGATACTCTATCAAGTGTTTTTTGTAGATTTAACACACCACCATGTAATAAAAGACTATAGAGTTCATTAAGAGCATAACTTAACTTATTCCACCATAGATGCACTACTCTGCTTTAAGGAGCGACTCACAAAATATAATTAGCAGAACAACAAGATAATAAGTGACTTGTTCTTACCCTTATGACTTCAATAGGATCTTCAATCACATAGGTAGGTTTATCATTACTCTTGCATTATACTTTAGGCAGAAGTCCCATCCCCATCGACATCTATTCCACTAATCTCCTATTTAGTGGTTTAGTCAGAGGTTCGGCCAAATTCATCTTTGACTTCACATAATTTAAGCTCACCACCTTAGATTCTAGGAACTGCTTAATAATACCATATCTTAGATGAATATGTCTATTTTTTCATTATAGATCTTACTCTTTGTTCTAGCAATGGCTACTGGATAATCACAATTGATTGAAATTAATGTAGAAGGTTGAGAATTAATGGAAAGATAAGTTATAAGTGTTCTTAACCACTCAGCTTCAAAACAATCTTTTTAAAAAAGCTATCAACTCAAATTCCATAATAAATCATACTATGTAAGTTTGTTTAGTAGATTTTCAACATATGGCTCCTCCACCAAAAATGAACACAAATCCACTAGTAAACTTCACTTCATTAGAGTCAGAGATCCAATTTGTATCACAATACCCTTCTATTATAAGTTGTGATCTACCATATGAAAGTATATAAGTTTTAGTGCCTATAAAATATTTTGTAACTTTATCCAACGCACTTCAATGCTCTTTTCTTAGTTCCTGAGTATATCTACTTAGTCTTCCTACAACATATGCTATATTAAGCCTAATATTATTCATAAAGTACATAAGACTACCAATAATTTATGCATAAAAAGTCTGATTATCACTATGCTTAATATTTTTTCAAAGTTTAACACTAGCGTTATAAGGTCTTGCCATCGGTTTACATGTTGTGTACCCAAATCTCTTTAGAAACTTATCTACATAATGCCTTTGAGATAAAATGAGACCATTAAATGTTCCATTATCTTAATTCCAAGAATGACATTAGCTTCCCCATATCTTTTATATCAAATTTAGTTGATAGAAATCTTTTAGTCTCATTATTGCTTCCATACTAAGACTGAATATAAGCATGTCATCTATATAAAGACATATGATGACATAATTCTGGAGTATCAAAAGTTTTATAGTATACAGTTTTATCGGAATCATTAATTATAAAACCATTTTATACTAGAACATTGTCAAAATTCTCATGCCACTGTTTTGGTGCTTGTTTCAAGCCATATAATGACTTACAAGTTTACATACTTTATGCTCTATCTTAACACTAGCACAAACTTCTGGTTGTTCTATGTAAATTTTCTCTTCTAAATTCCTATTTAGAAAGACTATCTTTACATCCATTTGATGTATAAAAAATCATATATTGCAACTAATGCAATCAAAATCCTTATAGATCTAATTCTAGTTATAGAAGCATATGTATCAAAATAATCTAAGTCTTTTTTTTTGTATAAACCCTTTGGCAACCAATCTTGCCGTATATTTCTCAATTGTACCATCAGCCCTTATCTTCTTTATGAAGATCCATTTACAGCTAATGGCCTTGGTACCATAAGACAAATCAACTACTTGTCATACATGATTATTCGTGATAGAGTTGATTTCATCATCAATTATTTTAGAGTCGTATTTCATAAGAAAAACATAGAAATCATTACTAAAAGTAATGGCTTTCCTCATTCTCTTACTTGTTTTAAGTTCATTGTTGAAATTTTCTAGAGGGTCATTATGTACTTCTATATGAGTCATTGTTTTCTCTAGGTTAATTTTCTTAGAAAAAAATAGTTTTAAAGAACTTTGCATTCTTAGATTTATTTATGTTGTCAAACAAACCAAAGGAATTCTCTAATACCAAGAATCTAAATGTAGCATTATTTTGTGTATAACCTATAAATATATAATCAATTGTCTTAGGTCTTATCCTTTTCCTTTTAGGATTAGGGATTAAGACCTTAATAAAACACCCCTACACTTTGTGGTATGAAAAGTTAGGTTTATGGCCTTTCCATAGCTCATAAGGGTTAATTCTAGTTTTCTTATATAGAATTCTATTTTGTATATGGCAAGCTATCAATATTGTTTCCCCCTACAAGTTCATAGGTGCCCTAGAATTTACTAACATGCAATTCATCATTTCTTTTAATATCTATTTTTCTTTTCAGCTACCCCATTTGATTTAGGAGAATATAGAGGTATAACTTTATGTATAATTACATTGCCTTCATAATCAAAACTAAACATATTAGACACATACTCTCCTCCTCGATCTATTCTTAATCTTTTGATTTTCTTTCCAAGTTAATTATCAACTTCTTGTTTATAGACTAAGAACATTTTATATAACTCATCTTTATTTCTTAATAAATATATTTTTGTATATCTTGACAAATCATCTATAAAGATTATATAATACCTTTTCCCTCTTCTGGTTATGATATCCTTAAGATTCTCTAAAAATTATTAGTTTACAACATTTTTTGGTAGAATTTTCTTTTACACATACATCATATTTGTGAGTATCGTCTAGGTTCATATTAGGAAGTAAGCTAATTCTTTTCATTTTTTTTAGATAAAGATAATTCAAGTGACCTAATCTATCATGATATATATCAAAATGCTCAACAATGTAAATTAAATAAGTACTTTTATTAATAGAAGCATTAAGTACATTGAGTTTGAACAATTCATTGGAAGAGTATTCGTTTCCAATAAATGTTCAACTTTTAGTAATTACAACTTTGTACCCCTCAAATGAGACTTTTACATTTGCCTTACGAAGCATAAATACATAAATAAATTATATCTTATATTTGGAATATAAAGTACATTATTCAAGATGAGAGATTTCCTAGATATCAACTTGAGAAAAACCTTCTTGTTCCCCACTACCGATGTAAAATAGGAATCACCAAGATAAACTTATTCCTCTTATTCTCTTGCTTGAACATAGTTATTGAATGTACTCTTGTCACCACATATATGTCTTGTGGCCCTAGAGTTAATGACCCACTCTTTTTTCTACTTGCAACCATGTTCACTTGAAAAATAACCACAACAACTATCACCCTATCTCCCTCAACCAAATTGGCTTTAGGAGTTTTATTGTTTTTCTTCCTACTTCCTTTTCTGTACTTACAATGATAGGCTAAATGACCACTTTTGTGACAAATATAACACTTACCTTTTCTTTAACACAAGGGCTTAGTATTCTTAAGGTATAAGTTATTTGTGGACTTTGGATACTTCTTCCAATGATTTTCATTCTTAACCAAATTTACCTTAGAAATAATTTTCTTGGCCTTTTCTATGTTCTCTCATTGGTGATTCTTTTCTTTTATTCTTATATGCACAATGATAAACTTATTCCTCTCATTCTCTTACTTGAACATAGTCATTGAATGCACTATTATCACCACATATATGCCTTGTGTCTCTAGAGCTAATAACCCACTCTCTTTTTTTTACTTGCAACCATGTTCACTTGAAAAACAACCACAGCGACTATCACCCCATCTCCCTCAACCAAATTGACTTTAGGAGTTTTATTGTTTTCCTTCTTACTTCCATTCATGTACTTGCAATAATATGCTAAATGACCACTCTTTCCACAAATATAACACTTACCTTTTCTTTAACATGAGGGCTTAGTATTCTTAAGGTATAAGTTATTTGTGGACTTTGGATACTTCTTCCAATGATTTTCATTCTCAACCAAATTTCAAGAATCAAACAACTTTTTAATCAAGCAACTAGCAACAAAACGTTCCGGGAGAACAATTCCTTCATTTTTTTAGTCATTAATCAAGGGATGAAAATCACGTATTTGTGACGTCACATCTTTTTTCTCAGACATTTTAAAGTCCAAGAAATTAGCAATAACATATTTTTGGCCACCGACAACTTCAATCACATACTTTTCTTTAATTGTGCCTAAATCTCATATGCATCTTTATATATGAAGTAAACATCATATAATTCATTTGATAGGGTATATAAGATACTATCTTACATACATTATTCGCTTTATTCCATCTTGGGAATTTCTCCTTGTAGTTTTCATCTTTAACGTCTGAAGTAGGAAGTGTGAGATGATCTCCGATGCCCATCACATCTAATGTATCGAAGACATGATCCTGCCATCTTTTGAAATACCTTCCATCAAATCGTGGTATCTTCTTAGCCTTAGAGAGTGATTTGGATATAGCCAATAATGAAGAATAACTTGTGGTATCCATTAGAAATAGTTTTAAGATTGTTGAAAATATGATAAAATGGATAACAAATCATGTGTCAAGGCGTACGAATACATTGTTCTTAAAATTATTTCTACCCCTACGATGATAACAACAAAGTACATATGGGTTTGAGTGGTAGTATAGTTTCTAAAATTCAATAACAATTAGAATTTGTAAAGGTGCACACCAAATACAAATTCATTGGACTATAAGCAAGAATTTTGAGAGTAGTTGATATGTAGAGAGAATTTGATTCAAAGATAAGAAGAGTTGATAGTTCTCAAATGAGATATGCATGCAGTATTTATGGAGATAAGATATTTCTCTGGAGAGACACAACACCTCTTTAAAAGGCCATACCCATTGAAGGGTCATATCTCTAGCTCTTAGTGCTGAGGTACTCAACAGTCGGTGTCACTACACTTAAAAGAAGAATAATCAAAAACCCCGATCGTGTGTCACGGTGCTCATCTTGAGTGTCACGGTGCTCATCTTGAGTGTTGCGGCACTCTGGTCCCAACCCTGGGTGCTGTGGTGCCCTAGCCTCTTCCTTGGGCACTATGGTGCCCAAGGTTGAGCACTCTCTTTCCCTTTTTCATTCTTTTCCTCTTTTCGATTCTTTCTCTCTACTCTATAACCTTGATAGACATTAGTTTATTTGAAATACTCTTGCAAAAATCAACAACACAAACACTGTAATAACAATATATATATATATATATACACAATTACAACCTCAAATGAGAAACAAAACAATCGGAAAACAAAAATCATAAGCAAAACAAAAAATAAATATCATAAGCAAAACAACCCAAAACATTAGCAATATACACTTTTCATTAGTCATTCCAATTACAAGGTTAGTACTAATATAACATTTTTATATTAGCTTTACACGAGCAAACAAACTAGTGCACACCTATCTCTTGCTGGTTAATTGCACTTCTCTCTTATTATAATGGGCGAGATTCGGTTTTAATAATATATGATATAACACCTCTTTTATTACTGTGAGCGATAATATGTTATTAATTAATTATACATATAATATTAATATTTACATGAGTGTGGATAAGTGATAGTTAATGATTCTATTAATATGTTATTAATTAATTATACTTATAATGTTCATATGTACATAAGCATATAAATGGTAGTTGAAGTAAAACCAAAACCTCTGAAAGTAGTATAAGAGATATAGAGTTCATAATATGCTCAAATTAGGAGCCTTGAAAAGTAATTCATCTTCAAGTAACAAAATATAAATAAATAAATAAATAAATATATCAATACGATTGATGTTAAATATAATATGTTACTAGTTATACATGTGATATTAATGTTAGATACGATATTATAATCAAAACTTCTACGCTTTCAAATTGAGTCATATTCAAAACCAATTTATGCTCTAATCCAGTGCATTCCTTTTCCCAACATCTATCGGTCGGACTTGACGTGAAGCTAAAGGAAAATCGTTTTCATAATCAGGCATATGTGTTAGATGAGGTGAAAATGACAATTTTGACGATCATCTTTACTATCTTTAAAAAACAAAACTGATAACAATATCAATTATTATAATAATTAAAATAACGAAACAAAATAAAATAAAAGTAAAGTCAAGATTAAAGAAAATTGCCCAAATTTAACAAGATTAAACGAAGGAGCAATTCAAACAAAGCCAGAGTCATACTTGGATGTCAACAAATGGGTACAATTTTATAATAAAGATACATGCTATCCTCAAAGTATACCCCTTTGCTACAGTTTTAAAATTTCATGGTCAAAGATTTGCATAAAATAAAACATTAGGAAAAAGTGCAGGTCGAGGTGCCTCTAAATGTATTAATAATTAAGTACACAAAGACGCATATATGGGATAAAGAAGAGTAAATAATTATTGCCAGAAACTCTAACAAAATTCGTGAAGTCTGAAAATGAATTTGATAATAAAATAAGGACTTTGATTCTTACCTCAGCGAATCGACCTCTTTAATTATTAAAACATTAATGGGTACAATTTTATAATAAAGATACATAATTAAAACATTTTAGGCATAAAACATTAATTTTTAATTATTTTTTTTAAAAAATAAAATAATTTTTTAATTACAACTATATCGTTTTAAATTTATTGATACTACAACATGAGTAATTTATTAATACTTCATATTATTAATACTATAGTATCGATAAAGTCATTGACAATAAAAAAAATTATCAGTGATCAATCACACAATGCTATCAAATTAATATTTATTGACACTATTTTAAAAAGTATCAATAATATGATGTCAATAAAACTCATTTTTTTTAAATAATAGGTTAAGAATAATTTAAAACATCCACTTTCAGTTTAGTTTGTAGAAACTAACTGCTTGTAGATGGTTCTTGTGACCAAGTCTCATTCATTTATGGGTATTAGAAAACATTTACTTCAATCCATTTCTTGGTTGTTCACTAATTTAAGAGATGTCTCATTTTTTTATTAAAAGGGAGGGGAATTTCTCGTCTCACCATCTCGCAAAGTGCGCTACGGTAAGTTTTGTTGATGATTTATGAATAGAGGTTACTCCTCACATCCTAGTGATTGTATTTGAACGGACTATATTCCTTCTTCTTCCTAAAAATGAATCACTAGGATGTGAGAAATATATATATATATATATATAAACCTATTAGTTTTTTACTTTCTTTCTTTCCAAATCATGTAGACATATTAGTTAAATGTTTATGGTTATCAAACTAAATATAGTGTGTTATGTTGTTTCTAAGCATAATTTAAATATAAGTACACGTATCGCAACAAGTAATATAGTATTATAATCAGATGTCAAAACTAGAGAAATATAATATGTATTTTCAACCTAGTATTAAAATTGTATTTTCTTATTTTTATTCATAAAATCAATACCTCAATTTGAAATTAAAATTGAACTAATTTAATGAAAACAATAAATTTAGAATTATCAAATCTAAGTAAATTATGTAAATCACAATATAGAGAAATCCTAAGATTATAATTATTCCTCAAAATATTTTTTTAAAGATACTACTCTTAATATTTAATCCCTCAGTTTATTATTAGTTAAGACACTAACATCTTCTGATGGTCAAATGATTATATCTTAAATTATCAATTACCTATATTCATATGGTAATTCAATAAACATATGACTCATTAAATTCAAGTCATTTTAACCATACATGCTATAGTACTATTTATGAGTTTCGATATAGGAAAAGAATATATATATATATATTCTTTTCCTATATCGAAACTCATAAATAGTACTCTGTATTCATGTATCAAATTGCCCTAAGCTAAATACAAGGATGCATTTTCTAAGTTTATCAATTTGTTCCTTTATCAATAGTTGTCTAGGTATATTGAAAGCATTAAAATTATTTAATTTAAATAATAAAAACAAAGTTCATAAAATATTAAGTATAATAATTTAAGCACACATATTGAGTTCAAACTGTAACACTAGAAAATAAAATCAATTCATGATTACCAGAGAATAAAGGTTAAAAATAAATTAAAACATAATAAAACCAAAAAGCAAACCAAAATTTGATGTCCTTTTGATCTGTCTGGCAATTGGTTGATCTTATAGGAATATTCCAAAAATCTCTCGATTCTCTTGATATGTGCAAAATTCTCTCTTTAATTTGCTTTATAAAAACCTAAGTTATTAATGTGAATAAGGTTGGGATGAGTGGCCTATTTATAAGGAAGCATTGAAGTCTTGGAGTCATTTAGAATATGATTAGGAAAAGTACCAACACTAAGGCATCCTTTACTTATCGTTGGGGCGTTACCTCAAAACATTCTATCACTATAAGTAGTTACTTAACGTTGGGGCGCTACCTCAAAACATTCTATCACTGCAAGTAGTTACTCAATGTTGGGGCGTTACCTCAAAACATTCTATCACTGCAAGTAGTTACTCAACGTTGGGGCGTTAAGCCTTGAAAATCAGGGTTTTGAGTTTAGTCGCATTGCTGAGGTGATGGCTTACTAGCACTGAAGAGGTGCAGGTTCTGGAATTATCTATGGCATTCTCCATCTATAGTTAGAGCATTCGGCCTCTTATGAACGCTAGAGCATTCAGCTTCTTGTCGCCGCAGTGTTTATCCTTAACTTTTTAAACTTTGCATTTTAGTCCTGATTTGACTTTAAATTTTGCTGTTTTGCTCCAAGTTCTTCACTTTTCATCATTTAATGGTCAATCCCTATAAAACCAACAATAAGCACACAAAATAGCCTTTTATTCATTTAAAAACAAATAATTCATAAGTAAATTAGAGACAAAATATAGATCCATTTTGCTCTCATCAACCGCTTTACACTATTTATATTATAGATGCTTAAATGATTTGGCTGTAATTTATCATAGAAAACTCCAAATTAACTTCCATAAAATTTTCTTTAAAAAAACTTGCATAAATAGATTTCTATTATAATCTAGCTTATATTCAAACTTTATCTGGAAAAATGTCAATTTTACCATTTTGTTTTAGCTTCCTCATTCTTTACATATATGAATTATTTAATCGTAACTTATTATAGAAAAATCTAAATTAAATTTTGTAAAATTTCTTATGAAGCTGAAATAATTTTCTTTTTATTAATATTTACCTTGCTTTCAATTTTTTTCTCAAGCAATGTTTGTATTATTCCAAATATGTCTCCCTTAAGTAATCTTGAAGTTTTTTAGTAGTCTTAAGCATATGTAAGTCTCTAAATATGTCTCCCTTCTATATGCCTCTCTTCATACACTTAACTTGCTCATCTTTTACCTTAATTACACACTTAAACCTCTCAAAAATTATGATTTATTCATAATATGATACGTCTTATCATCAAAATATAACTTGTTGAACCACCTAGGTCAATAATCTCCCTTTTCTATGATGAAAAATATCTCATGCATTTTGATGAAATAGAGATTTATGCAAAGAATGAATTTAAAATGAATAGCTATATTGAGTATATTGAGCTTAAAAAATAATCTAAAACATGATTAGTATAAATTGTCACATCAATTCACATCCAGTTCTTCCCCTTTTGACATAATTAAGAGGCACTAAAATTATTTTTTTTCATTCAACCCATCGACATATATTCTTAAATAAAACAAATTAATTGGAATAAGAGGCACTAAAATTAATAGGACTAAAATGAATTCTCCATCTTTTCACAAGATGTAAGCATACTTGTAAGCAAGACGTGACACAAAATGAGTTTATGAAAATAAATATATATATATTGATGCATTTATCTTCACCATGTTTTCAAATTTATCTCTTCATTCAACCTATCGACATATATTCCTAAATAGAACAAATTAATTAAAATAAATTTCTAAACTAAAAAGGATCTACAATATTGTACTCATAGCCAAAAGTTATAAATTTTTCTTGATTGATAAATATCCTATCCAACCTAGTAAAAATATACCCTAAGTTGAAAAAAATGTTTACAGTAGGTGACAACAGCTTGATAAAATGGTTAGGTTATATATTAGCTTCTTTGGCTAGTACTTTAGTCTAGCAATGTGAGACTATGACTATCATTCTTAATATGATCTTTAACCTATCAAAATGTTTGTTGACAAAAATAAGACTTTAAGGCAATCTACATTAAAAGAGATCATGAATGCTAAATAAGATGAGGGAACTCCAATGTAAGATCATATATTAAAATGATTGCATTATTCCAACAAATAAAAGATTTAAGTGGGAAATATTTTAAAAAGGTTGAGATAGTCTTAAAAAACCCTAACACCCTTATTTCAAGCATTCTTATTGAAGTGTTAATAAACAGTTGGATTTCTCATTAACTGAGTTGATGAATTAGCTTAGATTTATTAAGGTTATCATGAAATCTTGTAGTAATGTTCATTTGACTTAAGGTCTATATTTTCCTTTAGTCTTAAATCTGAGGGAAAGGGTAATAAGAAGAAGAAGAAAAAGCCTAAGAAAGTATCTAACTTTATATCTATACAAATTCAAAAAACAAATTGAGAAAAAGCCTAAAGGAAAATATTTGTAATGTGACATTAAAGAGCATTGGAAGAGAAATTATCCAATTTATTCGACTAAGCTTTCAATGGCTAAAGAGGCAATTTTAACTTTATGTAATATTCTATAGACTTATGGATAGTACATTCTGGAGACATTAGTTATGATACAAAATTAGATAATGAATATAATTGTCACAATAAGATTAAAATGTCATATACTAATTAAATGTATCTATGGCACTTATGTCTTGGTCTTATAAGTATAAATAAGATCTAAAGACTAGCTAGAGATAGACCTTTGAGTTCGTTGAATATTGAAACCATACTAGTAAACGATTTTTTGTTTTATAAAAGATAAGATAAGTATAAAACCCTAATGTAAAAGGCAATGCCACTTAACCTTTAGAATTAGTACACTCTGACATATATAGGCCTATGAGCACATAAGGTAGAGGAGGTTATAAATATTTCATAACGTTTATTTATGATTATTCTAAATTTTATAATGTGTATCTAATGCGCCATAATTTTGAGATTTTTGATAAATTTAAGGAGTTTTAAGTAGATGTAGAAAAGCAACTAGGAAACACATGAAGACACTTTCTATCTAATCAAGTTATCAAGTACCTCTATAGTAAATGACCTATTTGTTAAATTGTCCCACTTAATTGCACTTAGGCTCAAACAGCAAAATGGTATAATAAAAATAAGAAAAAGAACTCTTCTTAAGCTGGAAAGGTTAATGATGAGTTATTTAACTTTTACTCATCTTATTTTAGGGTTATGCCTTCAAATAACCATTACCTTTTTAACTTAGTTCCATCCAAGTCAATTCCTAAAACACTGGTAGAGATATGGACAAGGCATAACCCATTTATGTCCTGTACATATATAAGGTTGCCTAACTCACATACAAAAAGAAAAGATAGTAAGCTAAAATCTAAGTAAGAAAATTTTCTATTTATCGGTTATCTTCAAATAGTAAGAGGGAGTCTTTTCTACAATTCTCAAGATAAAAAAGTACTTTTGAGGATGACTACAAATCTTTCGTGAGGAGGACAATATAAAAGACTAAGTATAGGAATAAGATAGTTTTTAGTGAATCATCTAGAAACTTTAGTATTATGCTTAAGAGAGTTTAGAGTTAACTCTTAATCTATGGCATAATGACCAACCAGAGCCAGTTGTAGAGCAATAACTAGCATTTTATCATATAGAGAGATGTGAGTTGAGTGTGTGATATACAAGTGTACATGTAATTTCAAAAATTTACAACACGCAACGGAAGCATGTTAATAAAATAAACTCAATTAAACAAATTAAATATATATATCACATATATGCATATGTATAACTATTATACAAAATTTATATATGATGAATAATTGTGCTAAAATAACATGTGGAGAACACTTACCTAATGAAGGTAGCTTTACAAAACTTCAAGTCTTCCAATCTCTAAATGTAGAGCTAACCTTGAAGTGCATTCTTGAATAATTCTAGTTCATAACAGTTTGGTGGGATTATGAAGTTAGAATAGTAGCTTTGTTTAAGAATTTTTGGCAACATATATTCAAACTCTTTGAATACAAATATTTGTTTTTGAAAATGCAGATGGTGAATATATACATACAACTCTTGAATAATTCTTAGACACAATTTCTATAGAAAAATTATTTAGGACAACTCTTGTCTAAAATAAATTTTCCTTTTCCATTTTCTTTGATACAAGTTAAGCAACCTATGAGAGAAGAAGAAAAGAGGTTTCTTATTTTTACTACCAAGGTTAAATGATAAATTCAAGGTAAAAATAACTCATGGACCAAATGGTGCCATTTGTCAACATCTTATTAATTAACAACTCTTGTTAACTAATTAAGTGATGTACTTAACAATTAAGTCTTGACAAATGCATATCCAGAAGGATTCTAAAACAATTATTCGATTTGTTGGAGTTTAATGGATTGAATTATTCAATCTAGTTTGCTACCCTAGTGCACGATGAGTACTCTCTAGGTCCAAGCTTGATTTATCATATGGAGCTCCTCTATACATTCGTGAACAATGCCCTACACACACATTACGAATATTACAAAGTAGCACAGTAGACCATACAAGTTGAGGTTATAGCATATTCATATAATCCTTCTGCCATTTATATCCTAAAAGAGCAGAGATATAGATCATCACTGAACTTATCTCCAGATTTATATTTCTAAAAACATTATCTACACACATTTTTGCGATATTATTTATCCCTACTATAAATATTTTCCATGGTTTATGCTTATGGCCACAAGATTTTTTGAAATATAATCTTACAATATCAGGATATACAACTCACTTATATGAGCTGATAGACCCAACGACACTTTGCGGTCAGACTATAAAAAGTTTCTAACATGTGTGGAACCAAAGTATGGTGGATCACTCACAAGCCTACTGTGGCATTCAGGTTAATGAACCACAAGTACTACTCAACTTAGAAGATCTTCTATTGACGGCTTTATAAGATGTCTATTGGAGGTCCTTGTAAGTCTGTTCAGTACCCAGTTCTTATTGAATACCTATATCTCTATACGAGCTTTGACTAAGCTCATAGTTTGCTAAGATTAACTATTTAAACCATCTAGATATAGACATACACTAATTTATATAAATGAATTTCATCAATAGGCTCATATCAGTAAAAACAGATCAGGAAAATGGTGTTTGAGAACATACTTGCATTATGACATTTCCTAGCACTATCTGCAACTCTTTGTAGTTACGTCATTACTAATATATTCTCAAGTCTTTATCCCATTTTAGATAAAGCTTTAACTCCTTAGATTTTGCTAACTCTTAGCACTACTAATTTTTAGCACTTATAACTTTTAGCGTTGCTAACTCTTAGCACTGATCTAAACTCCTTTAGACCAGATCTAAATTCCTTTAGATCACACAATATCTGAAATGTTACAAGCATCTTACTATTTAATAATTAATAATATTAACGATTTTATTAGAAATGATAATTGTATAAAGACCATAATTGAATATTTATATATAATAGGATGGCATGTAAGCACAAATCCCAATAAGAGGACTATTAGATGTCTAACTAGGCAAATGTTAATAAGAGAATCTTTCAGGTAGCCTTTGAAAAATATAAACTATATCCCCTTAGCTATGGTAAAGCAATGATTAATATAGATGCAGATCATTTGATAAATTTATAAAGTCAGAGATGGAGTTTATGTATTCTAATATAGTTTAGGAACTTGCTGCAAAAACATAAAGAGATAAAACCAATAGTATAAACAGGTCTACAAGAGAAAGATAAGAGTATATAGAAAGGTAAAAACCTTCAAAACTAAGCATGTAGCATAAAAGTATTCTTAGAAAGAAGAATTGATTATGAGGAAACCTTTTCACTAGTGCTTATACTTAAGTCTATCATCATTCTTTATCTATTACAACAAACCTTGATTATGAAATTTGAAAAATGGAAGTCAAAACTATATTTCTTAATGACAATCTTGAAGATGGTATTTATATAATACAACTAGATATTTTTTATATCTACATGTTAAAAGCATATAGTTTGCAAACAACAAAAGTCTATAAATGGCCTAAAATAAGCATTTATATCAAATTTGATTAGGTAATAAAATCATTTAGTTTTAATCAAAAGCTAGATGAACTGCACATTTTCTAGTCTTGTATATAGATAATATACTACTTATTAGGAATGATGTAAGGGCATTATCATATGTCAAAATATGGTTCTTTGACTATTTGATATACAAGATATAATTGAGAGATCATGAGAATAAGATGTTAGACTTATCTTAAGTTATACATATTAAAAAAATCTTATCAAATTTGTTATGCATGAATCCAAATGTCTTAAATTAGATCTTTTAATTATTAGGTATAAAGATTATAATTTTCAAGCATATGCTCTTTTTTAGGCAGTAATTTATCTATCCAATAATCCATCTTGAAGAGATATATTGCATGAGAGGGGTTCTTATCCATCTATTGTGAAAAGTCTCATGTATACATTGTTACTAGGTCAAATATTTATTATATAATTGGCATGGTTAGTAGATATTGGTCAAATTCAAGACTAGAAAATTAGATTACAGTAAAGGATATATTTAAGTATCTTTGAAAAAAAAAAGGATATACTTATATATTCCCTGAGCATCTTATACATATTAGGTATACTAATAAGGATAACGAACAATTTGCCTCAAAATATATGTTTACTTTATATGGTGGACCTATAAGTTATAAACGCATAAAACAATCATGTACACTGACTCCACCATGGAAGTTGAATATGTAGCTACATTAAAAAATTTAAAAGAGATTATATAACCTCGCAAGTTTCTTATAGAGCTTGAAGTGGTGCCTAGTGTTAAGATGCCAACTACACATTAAGAGAAAATATCATTTAGTATGAGAGTTTGTGAAAAAGGGTAATCATGGTATCTAAGATTGTATAAAAAAAAAATTTAGCATAATCATTTAGTAAGTCATTACCAACAAAGAGTTTTGAAAGTCATATAAATGATATATGAGTTCAACAAATGCCCAACATGCTAGACGACAAGTGGGAGATTGTTAGACATTATATGTTTTTAGATTCCTTAAAGTAATAACTTTTTCTTATTAATAAAATTTATTCATATATTATGTTTTTAGCATACATTGATGAGCTATATTTATATAGTATATGATTTATACATTAAGCCAATGATGTTGATACAAAAGTTATAGATCACAGGTTCTTTATAAATTAAATATTGTTCATAGTTATGAACAAAATAAGCATTTTACTATAAAAGACTAATTTTTCTACATCTTATAATGAGTTATTTATCTTAATTATTAAATTAGACACTTCAAGTAGAAAAAGTTCTATTTATGATATATTTAATTAGATTAATATAAATTTGGTCTAGTTAACTAAATATCATTTATCTTAATTCAATATATTTTAATAAGGTTAATTAACCCTAATCCTAAGTAGATAATGAATTTAGATTCATGTATTATATTTTTGGAGTTATCATGAAACGAGATCTATATAAATGATTAAAACCTAGATGATTTGATTATATGAGTTTCATAGGTCATAAGAACATATACTTATAATATGGGATTCATATATACTTGATTATTTAAATCTGTATCCGTGGTTTATTCAATAAATTAGTTATAAATTATTTTACAAAAACAAACATACGAGAGGATGATCATTAGAATAATCAATGACCTAAGGGCAAATAATTAAAGATACAAGATATTTTTTCATGGCCTAACTTTAAGTATGAATATCATATATATATATATAATATATATAGGGTTAACTGAGTGATTATTATTAGTCAATGGCCAAACGTATTTTAATTTAAAGAATTTAATTAAAATACAATTTGTTTAATTATATAGATCAATTAAAGTGCAATCTTAAACTTTAAAGCTTGAGGTAAACTTAGAAAACCTAATAAGTCATGAGATAGTCCCTTTATAAGCTCAATACTTCTGCCTCTAGAGACGTGATCTAGTGGTTGTTAAGCTTTTATGTCATGTTACCATCCAGGTTAGACAATGGGGTAGGTAAGGGGGTAAAAAATACTTTGTGCTTACACACCCCATTACCTTTATTTTTTTAAAACAAAAGCTCAATAATTCTCCAAATCATGGCCTTTAAGTAATGATGCCTATATAAAGGAACAAATGAGAGTAGCAGCCACCTTTAACATACCTTTCCAATAAAAGATGTTAAAGAGAAAGTGAGGCTATTATAAGTTCTCTACATATTACATCTTTTAGAGATTAAAGTGTTAACGCATTTAAAAATTTGATGGTTAAGGATTGTGAGAAAATTGATTAGAAATCACCGAAATATAATTTGGAGAGCAAGCCAAGTGTGTTGGGTACATGAGGATCGAAGACGAACGCGAAAGGAGGCGAAACACACAAAGGGCAATGCCCAGGTATGGGCACCGCGACAACTAGGTCTTGGGCACCATGACACCTAACGCAAAACCTAAACGCTACAGCACCAGGTGACCAGTGCTGCGGTGACATAGGTTGGTACTGCGGCGCCTAGTGCAAAAATAGTTTCCCGAATTGTTACAATTTGTTTTGTCTCCCAATGGTTTTAGGACTCCCAAATACAACTCCTATATATATATATGGTAAACCTAAGTTGTCCTAAAACCTATATAAAGGCTCTCTATTTGCTTGTAAACATAATTCAAGATATCTTAGTGAAATCTTAGTGATCTTTGTGGTAATCTTTGTGATTAAACATAATTTGTGATTCTTAGTGAGAGAAAACTCTTAGTTGCAAGAGAGAATATTTTCTTTGTAAGTCTTTCTTGTAAAAGGCATATTTTGTGAGTGTCTTATGATTCAATAATAAGAGTGAGTGATCTTGATCAGCCGTGGATGTAAGCACGTTACCGAATAATGTAAATTATGTGTGTTCTTCTTCTCCTTTCTCCCTTTAGTTTCTTAATTACTTGTTCTACACTACATTATTTGGGCTATATTTTCTTGTTTGTGTGCTTCCACTTCAACAAACTGGTATCATAGCTTGATTCTAAGTAGACATGACCACATCCAAGTATAAGGTAGAGAAATTCAACAATACGAATGACTTCAATCTATGGAAGATAAAGGTAAAGGCGTTGTTGGTAAGCCAACAGTTAAGCTCGGCATTAGAGGGGACTACAGCTCCGTCTAGTGAAAAATAAAAGATGCCATATTCATCTAAAGCTGAAGCAAAAAAAATTGACATTTAAGAAATAGCTCACAGCACAATCGTTCTGTCATTAAGCGATGAAGTACTGAGGAAAGTAGCAGGTAAAACGACTGCAATTGGTTTTTGGAAGAAGCTTGACTCCCTTTATATATGGAAATCTTTGGCCAACAGATTGCATATAAAGAAAAAGCTGCATCAGCTGTCCATGTCAAAGGGGACGCCGATAAAAGATCATATAGACACCTTCAATAAGATCATTCTTGATCTTTAGTCTATCAACATTAAGATAGAAGATGTAGATAAAGCAAATATCTAGTTGAGTTTACTCTTTAAGAGTTATGAGAGCTTTGTTGATATGTTACTCTACGGCAGAGAGAGTTTAACGTTGAGTGATGTAAAATCATCATTAAAATCAAAGTTATTAGGGAAGTAGATTGAGGGTAATGCATAAAGTCTATCTATAAGAGAAAGGTCCTCATATAGAGATAGAAGAAAAAATGGGCTCAAGATTAAAGTCCAAGACTCTAAGAAGTGATATTACTACAAGAAAGATGGGTACTTAATAAAAAACTGTCCAGAGAAGAAAGTATAAGACAATAAGAAAGCAGATGTTGCGCTTACCTATGATGATAACTACGACAACACAAAGACACTCATCGCTACTGATGGTATGAATGCTGAACAATGGGTTCTTGATTCTGGTTGTACTTTTTACATGTGCCCACACAAGTCTTGGTTTATTAATTTTCAACCCATTAGTGGTGGTAAGGTATTAATGGGTAATGATATTGCATATCAAATAATTGAAATTGATAGTGTTAGACTTAGGTTACATGATGGATGTGTGAGAGAGTTGACAGATGTTAGGTATATTCCTGACCTCAAGAAGAATTTGATCTCTCTAGGGACTTTAGACCAGAATAGGTGTTCCATCAAGATCGACGGAGGAGTTTTGAGAGTATTGAAGGGTTCCATGCTAGTAATAAAAGGAGAGAAGCACAAAGGTGTCTATGTGCTTAAGGGTGAAGTTGTTAGTGGTTCTGCATTATTCTTTGTAGATGATGAGAATATGCAAACTAAGTTGTGGCATCTTAGACTGATACATCTAGGCAAGAGAAACCTGAAGGAGTTATTTAGTCTAAAGGCATTTGGTAAGGATAAGTTCTAGTCATTAAAGTTTTGTGAGCATTATATGATTGGGAAAGCACATAAGGTAAGGTTTAGTACCGGCGAGCACAAGACTAAGGGAACTCTTGACTACATACACTCGGATCTTTGGGGACTAGTTGAGACAGCTACTCATGGTGGTACTAGGTATTTTCTTAGTTTGATTAATGACTATTCAAGAAAACTGCGGGTCTATGTGTTGAAGAGAAAAGATCAATTATTTTGATGTGTTCAAGACTTAGAAGGCTCTTGTTGAGAATTAGACTGGCAAAAGGTTGAAGAGGTTGAAAACTAACAATGGCTTTAAGTTTTGTAATAAAGAGTTTGATGGGTTTTGTGTCAAGTATGGGATTGTGATAGAATGGTAAGATCAACACCATAGTAGAATAGTGTAGCTGAGAGGATGAACAGGACCTTACTTGAAAGGGTTAAATGCATGCTTACCAATATGTAGATGTCTAAGGTATTTGGGGAGAAGCTGTAGTGATTATAGGTTATTTGATTAATAAAAGTCTCTCCTCATCAATTGACTTTAAGACGCAAGAAGAGAAATGGTCTAGCAATCCACCAAAGTATGACCACCTCAGAATATTTAGTTTCCCTTTCCTTTGTACATGTTAAGGAGGAAAAATTGAAACCTAGAGCTATGAAATGGGTATTCATAGAATATTCTGAAGGAGTGAAAAGATACAAGATATAGTGTAAAGACTTGACACCACCAATGAGTATCATAAGTTATGACGTGATGTTTGATGAGATGATCATACTGAAAGCCTACCAAGAAGAAGAGAAAGAATAACTTGTGCCCAAAGAAGACTCAGCACCTAAGTCAGTAAAAGTTGAAGTCGAGCCTGAGAATAGATCTGATATGCCTCCAGATCAGCACTTCAACAAAGAAATCCTTGAAGGTGAACCAAGAACACCAGCGAGTTCCTCCAAGTCCACCTAAGGAAAGATTAGGACTCTTGAGATAGAACTTGAAGAGTACCAGCTAGCCAGAGAGAGGCTAAGAAGAACAATAAACCCACCAGTCAGGTATGCACAAATAGATCCAGCTGCTCATACTTTTAATTTTGCTTATACTTTTACGTATGATGAGCCTTGTGTTAGGGTTGGTGCTTACGTGCCATCCTTGAATGTAATATACTTATGTATTTATATATGTGTATATTCCCATTAAATCGTTAATACCTATTTATATGGTACCATGCAATGTAACATTACAGACAGTGTATGATCTTAAGGAGTTCAGATCTGATCTAAAAGAATTTAGATAAGGGCCCACAATTAGCCACACTAAGAGATATAAATGCTAAATGTTAGCTGGTTATGATACTCAGCAAAGATCCAAGAGTTGGATCATTATCTTTAATGGGACATAGACCTAGGAATATACTAGTCAAGTGCTAGGAAATGTTAGTTGTGCAAGTATGTTCTCGAATATTGTCCTTAATCTATTTCTGTCGATATGGGTCTGTCGATGGATACCTTTATATAGATCAGTATATGTCGTACCTATAGGGTATAGATGGTCATTCCTAGCCGATTGTGAGCTTGAAACTCGTATTGACATATGGGTTTCCAACTAGGATTGGATATATGACAAACTCACGAAGGCCTCCGATAGACACCCTAGTATACGTGGTCCTTTGACTTGAGTGCTGTGGTAGGCTTATAAGTGATCCGCCATATTTTAGTTCCACGTATGTCATAGTCCTCTCATGGTGTGACCGTTGGGTATAGTCCGATGCTTATAGAGTTCGGTGTGTACAGATATGGGATCCGTTATCTCGCATAGGGAGCTAGATATCCAGATGCTTCGAGATTGTATCTCAGAAAGTCTTGTGGCCACAAGCATTGAATCGAAGAAAAAGTTTCCGCTTGGGTGGAATAATATAGCAATGGAATTTGCACTTATTGTTCAGTGAAATACAAGTCTGGGATATGACATATATGAGCACATGGAGATTTGACGATGATAATCTATATCCCCGCACATCTAGGATATCATGACAGAAGGGCTATATATATGTGTTGTAACCTTAAGTTGTATGGTTCAATGCGCTGATTTGTATATCCGTGATGTGTGCGTAGGGCAGTGTTCACAGACTAATGAAATAGTTCTATTTGACAAAATCAAGCATGGACTTAGGAAGTCTTACAATATGAAGTGTACTCGTTGTATACTAGGACAATGTCCCAGATTAAATTGTTTAATCTAGTAATATCCATTACTACCACGAAAATACGTGTGTATCTGTATTTAAGTGTTAAATACAATAATTAGTCAATAAGTATTATTCACTAATTGTATAATAACGTTTGGTGTATTTTGGACCCTCGGTTGAGTTTACCTAAGAGCGAAATTTGGTGGGATCAGCTAAAGAGTAGACTTGGTAACTATTTATAAGCGGTAAAATAGTTATTTTATATATTAATTATTTAATTGTTAAATAATTAAAATATCTCATTATAATATATTATTATATATTATAATTTTATTATATTAAATATTGATAATTAGTTGTCAAGCATGTTTTATATTATATTATTATTTATTATAATAATATTACTTTTTCATAAAGGGTGACATTTTATAATATTATAATATATTATATTATTATTATATTATATGTGAGATATATATTGTGTGTGAATTGTGTGCCGAGAGAATGAGAAGGAAAATTGAAATTGTTTCTTTTTCCTTTGTGCGTGCGGAAGATGGAAGAAATGGGAGAATAAGAGAAACAAATTGAAATTGTTTCAATTTTCTTCTTATTCAACCAATAGAGCATAGAGAAATGAAAAAATGAAATTGTTTCATTTTTTTCATTTTGATGCCTAGATAAGTAATTGTGAATTATTTTAATTTTAATTTTTTTTTTGTATAGAAAAAAAAAATACACATAATTGGTCATTTTAGGGTTAAGAGTTAATCTCGTGCTAGATTGAAGCTACTATTCTAACTTACCAAGCTCACCAAGTTGGTGACTAAAACTACCAACAAATTGGTCTCCATGCGGACTTCGAGGATACACGTGTATAACATTACATATTATAGTGATTTCTCAACCCGTATAATATATTAATATGATTAATATATTATTTGTTATGTTTATTGTATGTTTTAATTATTCCGTTGCGCTAAATATGTATGAGGTACGTAATTTATGCAATAAATACTATTGCACATGCATACACACCCACATATATTTGATCTCCAACAAAAATGGTATCAGAGCCATATATGACATATTTGGGTGTTGTTTGAGTGAACGGAGCATAAAGGCTCAGTGTAAATGGTGCGTTTCAAGTGTTGAAACGTGGAGGACTAATGCTGCGGCATTAGGAGTTCTTTCTCGCAGCACTGTGACGCTGGCTAACCCACGTTGGGGCACTGAAGGTTTTGGAATTTGTGCCCCAACGGTGATGGATACATAGTACGGCGCTGGGGGTTCGACCTCCCAGCACTGCAGCAATATAATCTGGTGCCGCGGCGATGATACTGTTCATTTGAATAGTAGCAAATGAACAATATTTATACTATTCACAACTACATTATTTTTAAAACAATGTTTTGAACAGTGTTTCAAAATTAATTTTTCATGTGTAGGTTTATAAGATCCAGTGATAAAAGTTATCAGTCTACATTATAAATCGGAGTTTATGAGGTACAGTGATAAGAGTTATCGGTTTGTATTATGTACCAGGATTAATTTTTCTGTATTATTAACCACAATAAGAGCCCTACTGGTGCGAGCTAGTTGTATTTGTATAGAAAAATGGATTTATTGAGAATCACCCTCCCATGAGATGGGGACCTTGAATATAAATTAAAAAAAAATCTCTCTTAATCAGATTGAATAATATTACATTATGAGATAATGTTTTATAATGATTCATCTTGTCAATACGGTGTTAGACGAGTCACGTCGGCCTTTTCTCAATATTGCTACAGTGTAAATGACTTGATCGATTGGGCTTGGACTATACAGGTTAAACATTGGATGAGGGAAATATATGCGGACATATTGCCTAATATTGCTATAGCGTGAGGGTTGTATCAGTAACATAAATTTTATTATTGACAAGTTAATATAGAATACACTTATCCAATATTACTATAGCGCGAGGATAAGGTGTATTTAGGATCAAGTGGTAAGAGTTACATGGGATGCAATTGACAAATGTTGTCTACCTGTTAGGTTTACAAAGGCCAATATTGCTACAGTGTGACACCCGGTTTGTCGTAAGGTATTTCTAATAACACCTCTCTAGAAGATAGAATAAAGGGGTGTGACCTTCTTTGTTTAGAATGATTCATCTTCTACTCCAAGAATATCTAGTGAGACCAGGTGTGTGAAGAGAAAAAGATGAGGTAGAAACCCAAGATAAGTCATCAGAGGCAATATTTATCCAAAAATCAACATGAGAACAAAGTAGATGGAAAGTGTTTCTATTGTAGTAAGGTTGGTTATTGGAAATCCCTCGACCCTAGAAGCCTTATCATTGTCAGGAGGACTCCCACAAGTTTGTGTTTGATAGATATAGACATTTCTATGGCATATGATGCCATATCAAGCTAGGTATGAGATACCGTATGTCCCTCTAATATCTGCAATATGTTGTAGGAATTGAGAGAGACTATAATGTAATAGCTTGTAGAAGTAATGTTAAGAGTAGAAAATGATGATTTCTTGCAAGTCCAATATGTTTGACAGCCTCTCTTACTTCTCATATGCAATATAATAGTTGTATTACATAATTAGTATAATATCCAAAACATCATTTGACATATTGTGTCCCTTCCTGTACTTCACAATCAATGATATCGTATGAATATTAGGAATAGTTCATTATGTTTATATGATGTGAATAATGTTTTATTAGCCGAATGTCAGTTAATAAATGGATATCATATACAATTAAAATTGTCAGTAGATCGAAATTTTTAAATAATACGAAACTGTGGCATGTGTGTTTAGGTCATATAGGCATAAGACGCCTAATTCGTCTTATTAAGAATGGTTGGATACCTAATCTGACTATAAATACTTAACTAGTTTATGAATAATGTATTCACGGAGATGATCAAATATATCAGTATGTACATCATATCCCTTTAATTAGATCGAGGTAGTGAGTACATCAACAGTAAATTTTTCATTTGTTTAAAAAAGAATGAGATTCTCACTCATTATAGTCTTTTGAGTACTCCACAATATAATAATGTTTCAAAGAAGAGGAATCAGACCTTATTAGACATAGTCCGATCGATGATGAGTGTTACCAATCTATATATGTGAAGATATGCTCTAAATACATATGCTCATTAAGAAAAGTTCCATCAAAAGTTGTTCCTTTTATTCCATATAAGATACAGAAATGAGGGAAGTCGTATATTTAATATGTTAAGACTTGGGGTTGTCCTGCTTACGTAAGAGTTACGTAGCAGGATATCTTGTTTTGTAAGAGCTATCAGCAGGATAAATCAACACCCTAGAGGT
The DNA here is from genome assembly GCA_946807835.1 of Ailanthus altissimus. Classification (NCBI taxonomy): domain Eukaryota; kingdom Viridiplantae; phylum Streptophyta; class Magnoliopsida; order Sapindales; family Simaroubaceae; genus Ailanthus; species Ailanthus altissimus. The sequence goes on along the minus strand of OX327706.1, from coordinate 10,817,687 downwards.
ACAATTATAAGTTTATTATATATCCTGTAAATTCAATAAGATACCAGTTCTATGATTCAGAAAAGTGAAGTGTGTTTGCTTCTAGATTTACCATAATTCTAGAGAAAGAGTTTCTCGTGGATCATGAGAATCATATAAAGATTGAACTTGGTGAAGTTAATCTAGAAAGTAATGAACCAAGGATGGGAACTGAGGCTCAATTAAGCATTAACCTTTTAGCACACTTTTCAGTGGGTTGGAAAGGATATCTAGGTCACCTGTAAGGTATGTTTGATGCCTGAAGGTAAACTTGGAGTTTTCTTGGTGGAAGAAAATAATTCTTTGACCTATATGGAGACGATGTTAGACGTTGATTAGGCCAAACGGCAAGATGCCATGAAAATAAAATTTGACTCTATGCATTAGAATCAAGTATGGGACTTGGTTAAGCTACCCATAGGAATTGTTCTCATTGGTTGTAAAAAGTTTACAAGAGGTAGTGAGAGCCAGATGAAAGGTAGAGACCTTTAATGCCCTATATTGGTTCTAGAAAGGTAATCCTCAGTGATCTAGGATCAACTATGAGGAAACCTTTAGACCAGTATTGATGTTAATGTCAATTAGAATGTTCTTGGCTCTTGCAGCATATTCATGGATACCTCGAATAAGAGATATTTATTGAATAGCCTAAAGATTTTATGTCTAGTCAGACTTTTAGTCTAGTATGCATGCTGAAGAAGCTATGGGCTTAAATAAGCCTCTCAAAGCTGGAATCATTGTTTTGATGAGATAATCAAATTGTATAGTTTCATTAAAAACAAAGAGGAAGTTTATATGCATGAAAGGTCAATGAAAGCATGATAGTCTTCTTGATGCTCTATGTTAATGACATACTAGTTATTGGGAATGATGTTGGTATGTTATAGTCAGTCAAAACGTAACTCATAAGAATTTCTCCATGAAGGACAGAGGCTTCCTTTATAATGGGTATAAAGCTTTATAGAGATAGAGTTAGAAAGCTAATAAGACTCTCCTAAATTATTTCACATCAATAGCGTCTTTAAAAGGTACAATTTTGTTAACTGTGAGTTAGTTAATGTATCTTTTCGACCTGGTGTTTATCTTTCAACGAGAGTATCTCTTCAAATGAAAGAGTTAGAGTGTCTGACGCACCAGATACATCAGCTCTTGAGAGATTGATGTATGTTATGATGTATTTGAAACTTGATATCAGTATGGCTGTAAGAGTTATGAGCCAATTCCAGTCTGATTTAGGAGACCGCTATTTAATGGTAGTCACACATATCCTGAGATACTTTGAGGGACAAAGGATAAGTTTCTCAAATATAGAAAAAATGGCTAACAAGTAAGAAGATGCATGAAGTCAGACTTCTAATTTGACCTAGATTATAGAGAGTCTACATTTAGGAATGTACTTATTCTCATTAGCACTAAGTGAGTTTAATTACACCAAATAGGGATTCACTGCAGATTTATTATGGGCGCAGCCGAAAAGGCAATGTGGATTCGTAAGTTTATCATTGGGCTTGGAAAAGTTCCAAGACAAATGGATCCTATCCTATAATTTTGCGACAATATTAGGCCGTTGTATAAGCCGAGGTGCCAAGAAGACACCAGTACTCTAGCTATGTTGAGAGGAGTCTCACATGACTAGAGGGATCTTGACTTAAGGAGATATGATTATTTGTAGAGGTGTTTTATAAATAATTTAACAGACCTACTTTCTAAGGCCATAACTCTAAAAATATTTATGAAACACGTGGAGTCGATATGTATGAGATACCATTAGGAATAACACTAGAGTAAGTGGGAGATTGTTAGGGTTGGTGCTTATGTGTTATCCCTAAATGTACATATACTTATGTATTTATACATATGTACATTCCCATTAAATCGCTAATACCTATTTATATGGTACCATGCAATGTAACATTATAGACATTGTATGATCTAAAAGAGTTTAGATAAGGGCCCACAGTTAACCACGCTGAGAGATATAAATGCTAAATGTTAGCACAACTAATTATTAGCTAATTATAATACTCATTGAAGATCTAAGAGTTAGATCCTTGTCTGTAATGGGACATAGACCTGGGAATATACTAGTAATTGTATAGTTGCAATCAAGTGCCAGAAAATGTCAGTTGTGCAAGTATGTTCTCAAATATTGTCCCTGATCTATTTCTACCGATACGGGTCTGTCGTACCTATAGGGTATAGATGATCGTTCCTAGTTGATTGTGATCTTGAATCTCGTATTTATGAGGGCTTCCGATAGACACCCTATGTAAGTTGTCAACAGAGAGTCTTCTCGAGATGAGTAGTATATGTGGTCCTTTGACTTGAGTGCCATGATGGGCTTGTAAGTGATCCACCATAATTTGATTCCACGCATGTCACAGACCTTTCATGGTGTGACCGTTGGGTGTTGCTGGGTATGGTTTAATGCTTATAGAGTCCGGTGTGTATAGATATAGGATTTGTCAGCCCACATAGGGAGTTAGATATCCAGATGCTTCAAGATTGTATCTCAGAAAGCCTTGTGGCCACAAGCATTAAACCTGGGAAAGAGTTTCCGCCAAGGTGGAAAAATCTGGTAAAGGAATTTACACATATTGTTCAGTGACATACAAGTCTGGGGATATGACATGGATGAGCACATGGGAATTTGACGGTGATAATCTATTTCCCCGCACATCTAGGATATCATGATAGAAGGACTATATGTATGCGTGTTAATCTCAACTTGCATGGTTCAACGCGTTGCTTTGTATATCCGTGACGTGTTGGGGGGCAATGTTTATGGACTCATAGAATAGTTCCATTTGACGAATCGGACGTGTACCTAGGGAGTCCTGCGATATGGAGTGTACTCATTGTGCACTGGGACAGCGTATTGGATTAAATTATTTAATCCATTAATATCCAACACTACCACGATTTAGTTTACCCAATTGTGAGATTTGGTAGGATTCGCTAAAGGGTAGACTTGGTAATTATTCATGAGGAATAAAATGATCATTTCTCGCATTGATTATTTAATTGTTAAATAATTAAAATATCTCATTATAATATATTATTATATTTTATAATATTATTATATTAAATATTGGCAATTAGTTATCAAGCATTTTTTATATTATATTATTATTTATTATAATAATATTACTTTTCCATGAAAGGTAGCATTTTATAATATTATAATATATTATATTATATGTAAGATATATATTGTGTGTGAATTGTGTGCCGAGAGAATGAGAAGGATAATTGAAATTGTTTTTTTTTTCTTTTTGTGTATGTCAAAGATGGAAGAAATTGGAGAACAAGAGAAACAAATTGAAATTGTTTCAATTTTTTTCTTGTTCAATTGAGAGAGTATAGAGAAATGAAAAAATGAAATTGTTTCATTTTTTGTATTTTTTTATTTTTTGCATTTTGGTGCCTAAATAAGTGATTGTGAATTGCTTTAATTTTTATTTCTTTTTTTTTTAGAGAAAAGGAAAAATACACACAACTGGTCATTTTTGGGTTAAGAGTTAATCTCGTGCTGGATTAAAGTTGTTGTTCTAGTTTACCAAGCTCATCAAGTTGGTGACAAGAACTATTAACAAGTTGGTCTCCATGCGGACTTCGATGATAAACGCATATAATGTTACACATTATAGTGATTTTTCAACTCTTCTAATATATTAATATATTATTTAGTGTATTTATTGTATGTTTTAATTATTCCGTTGTGCTAAATATGTATGAGATATATATTTTATGAAATAAACATTGTTGCACATGTATACACCCACGTATATTAGATCCTTTACACCTAGAACATATGGTGAGGCTATGAAGAGTGAAAACAAGAAAGAATGGCAACAGGCCATGGAAGAAGAGATTAGTTCTCTTAGGAAGAATAATACCTGAAAGTTGGTGAAGAGACCTCAAAAGAACTAGTTTGGTGCAAGTGAGTGTATAAGGTGAATGAGGGGATACCAGAGATAGAGCTTACGAGATTCAAGGCTAGGTTAGTTGCACAAGATTTTGCTCAGAGAGAAGGAGTTGACTTTCATGATATATTCTCTCTAGTCGTCAAGCACACATCTATTATGATTTTGTTAGCCATGTGTACAATTCTTGATTTACATCTAGAGCAGATGGATGTAAAAATAGCTTTTCTACATAGAGAGCTTGAAGAGACGATTACATAGCACAACCACAAGGGTTTGAGGAGCCTAGGAAAAAAGATCATGCTTGTTTGCTAAAGAAGTCATTATATGGGTAAAAGAAATCACCTATACAGTGGTATAGGAGATTTGATGAGTTTATGATGGCTTATGGCTTTAGTAGTAGCAAGTATGATGAATGCGTATACTTCAGATGATGTATTTACTTCTATACGTCAATGATATATTGATTGCATGTGAGAATATGGAAGAAATACATAAACTCAAGAAGCAGTTGAGTGGCGAGTTTAAGATGAAGAATTTGGGAGCAGCGAATAGAATATTGGGTATGAATATTGTGAGAGAAAGAAGAAATGATATATTATTGTCTCAATAGCGATATATACTCAAAATTCTAGAAAATTTTGGTATGTCCAACGCAAAAGCTGTCTCTACTTATTTAGCCATGTATTTTAAACTTTCAGCAGCACAGTCGTCGACATATGAAGAGAAGAAACTGTAGATGAGTAAAGTATCATATGCAAGCGCTGTGGGGAGCATCATATACGCAATGGTTTGTACAATACCAGACATAGTACAAGTTGTGAGTGTGGTGAGTAGATACATGAAAAATACAGGTAAGGATCACTAGCTTGCAGTGAAATGAATTTTGAGATATCTCAAAGAGACATCAAAGGGCAGTGCCCAGGTATGGCACTACGGCGACTAGGTCTTGGGTGCCGCAATGCCTAAAACAGAACTTGAGCTCCGCAGCTCCAAGTGACTAGCACCGCAACGCCCAGACGAGGCCCCCCAGTGTTGCGGTGCCCAACGCGTAAATAGTTTCTCGAATTATTACAACTTGTTTTGTCTACCAATGGTTTCAGGACTCCCTAATACGACTCCCATAGGATAAACTTAGGTCGTCCTAAAGTTTATATAAAGGCTCTCTATTGGCTTATAAACACAACCTAAGACATCTTAGTAAAATCTTGATGATCTTTGTGATGATCTTTGTGATAATCTTTGTGATTAAATATACTTTGTGATTCTTAGTGAGAGAAAATCCTTAGTTGTAAGAGAAAGTATTTTCTTTGTGAGTCTTTCTTATAAAATGCATACTTTGTGTGTGTCTTGTGAGTCAATAATAAGAGTGAGTGATTTTGATCCATCGTAAACGTAAACAAGTTGCCGAACCACATAAATTATGTGTGTTCTTTTACTACCTTTTTCTCTTTAATTTTTTAATTACTTATTCTGCACTATATTACTTGAGTTATATTTGCTTGTTTATGTGCTTTTGCTTCAACAAGGATAATAAAAAAGATTAATACAAACTATTTCAAATCTAACTTTATCTAAGCAAAAGATTTGAGATAACTATCTAAAATCATACATGCAAATTTGTTCAATAGATTTTTTTCTCTTAACATTCTAACATTGTAGTAACCTGTCATTAAAGTTAAAATTGAATATTAAGCTTAAAACAGTTCTGATAAAATCTATTTTTTTTTCCCTTCCAGCAGTATTGTGGCAGACCCGCATCCAAGCCAGTCCGCAAGGCAGTAACAGATTTCTAGCTGTTTTTCTTTTTTTTTTTTTAATCCTTTTCTCGTCGTGATTAATAACACTAAAAAAAGAAAATAAATTATTGGAACGTCAATATTTCAAACACACAATTCAGGAAAAATGACATATCTAATATAAGTACAAAGTTGAAGTACTTGAACATAAAGTAATTGAATTTCCCCACCCTTCACCTAGCGGCATTATTGTTTCACGAATTGGAACCGATGAAAAAATGTGTTGAAGATAAGATTACAGTAGATATATACTGAATTTGGTCTACGCATCTTCACAAAGTACCTTCTCAACAATCTCTATAACTGAGCAATAAGGAGTTCATTCCAAGTGTCCGGAACTCCGGGCAGGCACCAATGCAAGCAATCGTAATAACGATATTTTTTATTTGTTCCTTCCAAATGGTAATTTGATTTGTGTGCTTCATCCCTCAGATCGGAAAGAGCAGTTACATCCAAAATCTTCACCTTGGTACCATTTACTGCAGCCTCAACAACTCTATCACTTGATCCATCTTGCAAGACTTCACTCCCTCTGGTCAAAGGAATGGTATTATCACAGGTACCCCGTGTGTTCCAGTCACCATTAAAGAAATGCCTTGGCGAAATTGTCCTAAAGAAAGCTTGGAGTCCAGGATACAGGAGAATTTGAGAATGAAGCCATTTGATGATACTTTGCACTTTAAAATTCCTGACATTCTCATAGTCAGCTAGTTCACTATCTTTAGTTGGCTTCCCTTCGACAAATATCACCCAATGGTTGTTTTTAAACCTTGTCAGATTCCAGTGGTGTCCAGTATTAAGGACCAACACATCGAAACGGCGGATATTTTGTTGCAAGAAACTTGGTGGACGATCCAAATGCACGGCTACTTTAGACTTGGGATCTTTGATGTTAAATCCATCCACATAGCTGAGGCTTGGTGACCAGTAATGTAAAATGGTGGTATTGGTATTTCGGAATCGGTAAGCCGAGCCACCGTCCCAAGTTTCATCAGGATCTTTGACAAGACCATATTCACTTGCAACATCTGCAACTTCAGAGCCGTCTTCTCCACTAGAGGACATACACATCAAAGATTGGAATTGTTCCCTTCCCAGTGAATCTCCAACAAATGCAATTGTTTTGTCCTGCATCCTGAAGTGCATAGTTATGTTCAGAGAATGAAACATACCAAAATTATCGTTGGTAACCATTGCCACCAAAATCTAGGTTTGGAAATTAATGTTTAGAGATTAACTTTGGAAATTTAGATTTTTATGGCTGTTAGATTTTAGAATCTCCATTGTACACTACTTTTTGTAATTTAGGGTGATGTAGGATAGAGAAGGAATATATTAATTAGAAATATTTTGTATTTGAGTCCTATTTTATATTTTTAAATTAGTGAGATTATTATTACTGTTTAAATCATAATTTTAGGAAAAAGAAATATATAGATTGTAAATTTATTAGGATTTATTATTTATTTAGTAATTAAAATTTATTGTTTATTTCAATTAGATAAGTTATTTCTATGAATAAACTTTATATTTGTAATGTTTTATATCAAACATCTTATCATTGATAATTTAGTTATATCTCCTTTTGGGATTTATCATTGTCGAAAATTTGACAATGCTCTTAAGTATTAAAACTACTTTTTTTTTATAATTTCAAAATTTACACTAAAATGATACCTAATATCGCTTTTGCATCATGACATAATATACTTTAAAAGTATTGTTATTTAAGAAAAAATTTCATCCCTCTATGACAATAGGGAATTTATTAGCTAACCAAGTTGCTTAGAATTTTTACCAATTGCTCCTATCATTTATTAACAAGCATTAATATATATATATTTTTTTTTACTTTAAAGTGACCATTTACTTCTTAAAATAGGACAATAATATTTAGAGAAAATAACATTTTGACCCCTATGTAGTAAAAGTGATAGTTTACTCATCCTATTTTTAAAATTACTTATTTTACTTTATTTTTATAATTTTTTTTGTTAAATTTGATAAAATTACCCATTTTTTAAATTGAATGAAAGTGAAAGTTGTCAATAATACCAATTGGCAATAAAAATAAATTTAAAAAAATGTATAATTTCATCAAATTTAACATAAATATTTACAAAAATAGTATGAAAATTAATAATTTTAAAAATAGAGTGAGTAAACTGTCACTTTCAATAAATATAGAAGTCCAAATATTCTTTATCCTAATATTTATTAAAAGTTTAAGAAGAAAAGTGGTTAAATGTTAAACCGGAGATAAATATCAATTTCTGATGACAATATTTGATTCAAAATAAGTCACATGAGATCTAGCTTCTAAGATATATTAGCTTGGGTTCTATAAGAGTGAGTGTTGAACCCTAAAATAGCAAATAAATGATTAATATTATTCACTAATAAAAAAAAATGAAAAAAACAAATGCAAGAAGAAGTGTTTCTCAGCGAGGGGATCATCGAAAAACTGTAATTTATTAATTCTACATTCGGTGGAATTCCAATCAACTCAATGTTGATACTAGGTGTATTTTGAAATAGTATATAAAGTATAAAACATTAACCGGGCAAAAATACGGTATGTTATTGTGAAATGTTTTCAGACTGAATAATCTTAACAGGCCCACTAGAAGTAAGTAAGAAGGTTTGTTTGTTGAAAGGCGTGGGATAGAAATACAAACAAGATAAACACAAACCTCTTGGTTAAACCTGGCGTTAAGATCACGTTAAATTACTGCTTGATCGAAAAGTTTATGCTGACAAGAGCCGAAAACATAGTGTTAGAACAAGAAAGCCTACCTTCTCAAGAAGGCAGATGGATCAAATTCTGGTGTATCACAATCAAAGGGCTGCCAACGATATCTCTCGAAGGAGAAGTCTGTTCGCGTGGTCAATCTACATCGATATCTTTCCCCTATCCACTTACATCCTAAACCGGAATATAAAGGTCGCCCGCTGTGTGCCACCCACTTACCCTTGCCATAATGACATTCTGCGGAGGTACCAAAAAATATGGACAATCTTAATAATCATATGTTAGACACCGGAAGGATAACATCTAAATGTATACATAATTAATTTATGTCTCTTTCTTGAAAACTGAATTATTCCACGCGTAGGAAATCATACAAAAGGTTCAATTGTAGTACCATGAGGAAACAAAAAGAAAATTCCTATCATGAAACGAATAATATTTCACAAGTTCTTGCACTTCCGCAAACTCAATTCATTTAATTCGGTTCTGCAGCAACAGAATTCCATTCAAGTCAATTTAAGCCCGAGCTGAACGTTGTATTTTTGCTTAACTTTGAAAGCATAGCAGACTGAAGTAATTGACAAACATCTACAACTCGCCTTTTAAAATTAAGCCAATTTTAATATATAATTTATTTGATAAATAACTTAAACAAAAGTATTCAAAATTATATTTGTCTACTTCAAAAGTTGTCTACAAAATACTTATTTATTTTAATTTGATAATTAGTAGTTCTTTTTCACAGAAAAATATCGCAATTCCAAATTGAGTCTTAAACATGTATTTATATACGTTGTGTTGTTTTATCTTAAAAAATTCCATTATAATTGCGGTCGATTTAAATTTATAATAGACTCAATGATTTGTCAAAGGAGAACAAAGTCTACCTTTCATTTCCAATGGGGATGACGTATCCGATTTCTCTGGCGGAACACCAAATTTGTCAACTCCATCATTACTTATATCTTCTTCTCTGAATGAGTCAGAATCTGCTTTCCCAATCTGCCCCAATGGATTCATATAGACAGAAGAGTTATCTGGGGCATCCACAAGAGCTACAACACAACGGAGAAAAGTTAGAAAGCTACAAACTTGAGGCAATTGAGGAAATATACCAAATTCAAGCAAATGTTCACATGTTAAAATAATTAACAGAATTCATCAAAAGTTGAAATCAATTGAAGTACCAGGGCAATAGAAAATCTTTTCAAATTAAGTCTCATGAAAAAGGTAATTGATTCACGCATCAACTGTTGAGATGTCGTATTTCACAATGTCATATTCATCTCTACCTTTGTCCAGTTGATAGTCTATATCCCTTTTAATGTCTACAGTAAATCTTCATAATTAAATGATTACAAATTGTAACTTGGAAAAATAAAATTCTCTTCCCGTCAAATTATTAGAAGGTAACATTCAATTTCATACATTACACACATGGAATGGGAAACTAACCGGAAGAAGAAGGAATCATAGACTGATCTGGGGTTGAAAGTTGAGAAGTAAAAATGGCAATTTTCCCCATGTCTCTTAGTAATACGAGGGTAAGAAGAAAAATAATCAAAATAATAGAAAGATGTATGCCCGTTAATCTGAAATCGTTTCCTCCTTTCATCTGCAGTAATTATATAATTTAAGAGAAACAGACTCTCCAGGAAACCTTGGCAGTTCTTCAACTTGACACAAATTTTATATATTCATCAACAAAAACCCATAAAGCTTTAGGTGAAGTGCTGCAACACTCTAGAGGCCTTCATCTGCAAATAAAATAGTAAGTTCAGAAACAATGAAGCATTATGACCTAGTAATTCAGAAAAAACAAGGAGGCAAAAAAAAAAAAAAAACTATTTTTATTTAATTTAACATCATGAACAATTTAGTTGGCAACACTACGATCCTATTTCAATGTATATCTATACCGCTAGTGTTGTTTTAGGAACTATACCAGTTATCTTGTGTGAGGTACAAATTAACAACTAAAATCAGACTACACAAATTCTTTCCAGAAGCCGTGCATGCTAAATAACAAGGAAAACTATCATTTCTCCTAAAATTTTCATATATATCATTTTTTTTAAAACAAATTTGAAAACTTTCTATTACTTGGAGAAGTTTTTAGGAAAAGAAATGGTATTAAAATATTACCAATTATACTCTAAGGACTGTTTAGCATGCCGGATGGGATAGGATTAGATTAGAATTATTAAGATTAGATAGAATATGAAATGAATGGATTATGTTTAGTATTTTGTTATGTATGGTGTATTATAGAATTGATAGATAATATATAATAAAATTATTGAAAATAACACAATTAACAATTTAAATATTTATTTAATTATTAATTTTTCTACATTAATGCAAATGGAAAAAGAATTAAAGATTTGCTTTTAGTTTAATTACTAATTTTTAATAATTATTTCTTTTATGAATTACAATATTTTAAATCTTATTGATTATTTCTAAATTAAATAATTTCATTTAAATTTAATTTTTAGTAAATTTTGAGTAATTTTAAAATTTTCAGAAAGAAAAGAGGTATATGTGAAAATTTATTAAGATAATGGTAGTTTTCCCTAAATATTATCTTTCATAAGAACATAGTGAAGCTATATCCTAGTTAAATATATGTATATGTGTGCACATATGTGATCAAATCTAACCAACTCATCGTTAATTAAGCTTAGAAAAAGCAAGCAAAAATGTGCTTTAAAAATGAGATTTAACCTATTTTCGAGAGCCTTCTCTTCTCGATCGTATAGTCACGGGCCTTGCTTTGAATTAATGGCAAGCGACAGATGGATTTGCAGAAGAAACCTGTTTGTGCATGCAATCTTGAAGCCAAACAAGAATATAGCAAGATACTGAAGAAAGTTTTGATAGCTAATAATTATTTCCATTTTCAGTTGTAAACTGCATGCACATAAATACGAAAATTTGCGAAGGACACGTTTCACAAAAATCCTCAATTTATTGCTGGAATTAAAAGTAGTCCTTTTTTCATTTGTTTTAAGGCATTTACTGAATCAATTATTACTGTCCAACCAGCCATTTAATAATATGATTATCTACTTTTTGAATACACATTAACTTTTTATTAAGATATAATTTTCCTTTTTTGAATTAGAATCTCGTTAAGTTTACCTAAACATCTAAACTTTTTAAGATTCTTTTAATAATAAATTATATTAAATAGAAGTAATTAAGATCTATTTATTATTATTATTTAACTATCATTAATTACATATTTGTATTTTTTTTTTTAAATGGAGAGGATTTTTTCTTTTCTTAACAATGTAATGCATATTGTGAGATTAAAGAAAAGATATTTTAATGCTTTTCAATGCATTGAAATGCGATGGAACTTTTTATACAATAGAAAATGACTTTAGCATGTGCATGACCAGAAAATGCTGGCAAATGGACAACAGATATAGAAATTCTAGTCAATCAATGAGCACTCTTATTCAGAATTAAAAACTTTTGTACAATTTAAAATAATAAATAAATCCTTGGCGAAATTTAAAACTAAGGTTTTCTTCCATAATATGTTGTATTTCTTGTTTGATATTAGAATTGTACAACAAGGCTAATTAGTGTAATACTTAGTTTAAGTGCCATCTTATCTGAGATCCATTATATATTTATTAATTATTATTTTATGTAGAAAAATTAATGAATTTGTAATACATAATAAAAATAAGTGAAGAAATTTTACGGCAAGTAATATTTTGTCCATGTAACTTCTGAGGAAAAAAGTCGGGAAGAATTATTGACAAATCAATTAATTAAGGATCAAATGTAAAAGCCAGAAGATAGATCTAATTCTAATTTGACTAGAAAATCAATTAAATAGAAACTGATGTGCTGAAAGGAAACTTTCAAAGCATGAAAATTGTTTCTGAATACGCAAATTTCTCTCATTTTCTCTCAACTGCCTCTCTCTTTCTCATAAACTGTAAATAGACTCGTGATAGAATGGATTGATGATAATAAATGAAAACCTAAATTTGCATGAACTAGAAACCTCTGCTATTATAATTTTCCTTATTTCTTATTATTCTTAATTACAAGTAATATTATTTCTCTCAAAAAATTGAATAAGAATGAATTTCATTTTTCGCAAGTTTAATAAGATAATTTGATTTCAATTAATCAACTGACTTACTGGATTGTTATATAGCTGTTTGTATAAATATATATTTATCATAACAATACCTTTCTTTTTTCTTTTTCCTTTTTTTGTTTATAATGTATGTTATAAATGAATAATAAAAGTAAGAGTTAAAGATAACTCAAATATTAAAAACCTTTTCGAAAGTATTATAAAAATTATGAAAATATTGGAAGTGAATAAATTATAAAGGGGGTTGTATACATATTTATAGGCAAGAGAGGGGGTGAAATTCACCTATTTACCCCCACCACCTCACCGACTCACAACACTACCACTTGAATTCCATCACTATAGTTGTATAGTATATTGCTAAGAAAAACCCAATGGGACAAAAACTAAGCAAAAATAAATATAACTCTATAATGTACAATGGCAGTGAATGCTTCAAAATGGCCTTATTAAAAACCTTACCAGTAAAATTTAATAGGATAAAACTCAGCCGAAGGAAAAAAGTACAAAGCACATTTGTTATTAATGTAATTATTCTTGGAAGAGTGCACTTCCCTTGATTAAATACTCTCCCTCAGAGTAACATTCATCAATTTAATAATTTGTTGAACCGTCGCATACCAATTTGGTATACAAATTTCTCAAAACTTAATGTTGGCAAAGGTTTGGTAAACAAAGTTGTAAAATTGTTAGTGGAGCGTTTCTGTTTAACATCAATCTTCTTATTTTGTTGCAGTTCATAGGTGTAGAAGAATTTTGGAAAAATATTCTTGGTTTTATCTCTTTTGATGTATTCACCTCTAACTTGAGCAATGCAAGCAACATTATCTTAATATATTATTGTTAGAATATTTGTTGTAGAAGTAGGATGCATGTATTTTGGATGTGATGAATAATAGATCGCAGCTATATGCATCCCTACTTGCTTCATGTAGAAGTGGCAAAAACGTTTACTTTGTAAATCCTCATGAGATTATTGTATTGTTGTAAATAAAAATATATCCAGTTTGTGAGTGGGGCTTTATGAGGATCAGATAAGTACTTAGCATCTACATAACCAACTAAACCTAAATTTTTTGTAGGGTCATTGAAATAAAATTGTCTCAAATCTATCATTCCATGAAAGTAACAAAATATATGTTTGACAACACTCCAATGATGTCGGGTTAGTGCTAAACTAAATCTTACCAATAAGTTTATTACAAAAATTATGTTCGATTTAGTGTATTGGGTTAGATATAATAATACACTAATTGCATTAAGATATTATACTATTGAACGAAGTATTTCCTCATCACCTTCCTTGAGATGAAATGGATCATTTTGGGATCAAGAGCCTGAACAACCATAAGGATACTTAATGGATAAAATTTATTCATAATGAATCTTTTTAAAATCTTTTCAGTATAAGTAGATTGCTGGATAAAGATTCCATTTGATTTGTGCTTCATCTGCAGGCCAAGATAATATTTAGTCTTCCTAAGTCTTTCATTTCAAATTCTCTTTTTAAGTATTCTGCAGTCTTCAAGGGCACTTCAGGAGTCCCGATCAAATTTGTATCATCCACATATATAGCCACAATGGCAAACTTAAATTTTATCTTTTTTATAAATACACATGGATATATTGGATCATTAATACAATATGTGTCTAAATTATTTAGGCGGTTGTACCACATGTGTCTAAATTATTTCAATCTATATAAAGATATTTGTAGTTTGATTGAATACAAATTACGATTACATGCTTCAAGCATGCTGAATCCTTTGGGAATTTTATCTAAATATTTGTGTCAAGTGACCCATAGGTAAGTTGTCACTACATCCATAAGACGCATATCAAGATTCTTTTAGACTGTCAAGCTTATCAAAAATTGAAACGTAATCGTATTCATCACGGAGGAATAAGTTTCATCATAATCAATACCAGGTCTCTATGAAAAACATTGAGCAACGAGTCTTACTTTGTATCTGATAACCTTATTACTTTTGTTATGTTTTTGTACAAAAACCTATTTATATCATATGGGTTTGACATCTTCAGGTGTCCGGACTATAGGTCCAAATACTTCACGCTTAGATAAAGAAGTCAATTCTACTTGAATTACTTATTTCCATTGGAGCCAATCATGTCTTTCTCTGCATTCATCAATAATTTATCATTTAAAATCATCATTCATAATTTCAGTAGCTATTGCAAATGAAAATACATCATCGATAATAATTTCATCATATTTCTACATTTTTCTTATGTAAATATAATTTGTACTCTTTTCTTCACTTTCAAATTCTTGTACCTCTTCTAGGGCTAATGTTTCTTCAGGAACTTTTGTCTCTTTAGGAACTATTAAATCATCTAATATTAGTAATTTAAAGAATGTGGATTTATTTACTTGAAAATTTCTTTTGAACCATGTGGTTTACCACGCTTCTACTGTGCAACAGAAGATTCATTTTTTATTATATTGTTCTGTAAGAATAATTACCCAAATTGGTATTTTGGCAGCTGGTATGTATGACTTAGTTAATTTTAATGCATCTGTAAATACGTAAGGTAATTGATTTGCAATTATTTGAAAATGAACAATTCTTCGCACCTCATTTTCACATTGATTTATGTGAGGATCAAAATAAGACATATTGGTCATTTTTCAATAAAGTTCATGCCTTACTTCAGGAGGCAATTTTTTTGTCCTCTGATGATGGGAATATTATATCATAAAAATAAAAATCTATAAATCGTGCAATAAATAGATCACACGTCATAGGTTCAATTAATGGTGAGTTAAAACCAACATAAATCCAATAGCGATATTGAGGTCCCATCTTAGTGTGTTATAGGAGTGCTATAAGTACATACACAGCATAATTGAAGATATGCAAATTGGATACATTAGGTTGATGACCAAGTATAAGTTGTAACAGTGAATATTAATGCTATATAGTGGGCTTAAAATGAATTAATGCTGCAGCATGAAAATTTGTGTGACCCTATACAAAAATTAGTAACTGTGTGTGCATTAACAAAGTACGGGCAATTACCTAAAGTCGTTTAATTAAGGATTCTATTAATCTATTTTGTGTATGAACATGTGGTATAAGATATTCGATATCTATTCCCAATGATGTAAAATAGCAATTTAATATTTTAGATATAAACTCACTGGCATTATCTAAATGTATAATCTTAATAAGGTATTCTGGAAATTATTCCCTCAATTTAATACTTTATGCTAGTAATCTAGTGCAAACGCAACATTTCATATAGACAGCAAATAAATATGTGACCACCGTGCAGATGCATCAATTAAAACCATAAAAAAGTGAAAAGGTCCACTTAGTAGATGAATTGGTCCACAGATATCTCCTTAGATCCTTTGTAAAAATAATGGAGATTATAAACCAATCTTAGAAAGGGATGGTCTAATTACAAGTTTGCCTTGTGAGCAAACAGTACAAATTTTATCATTAGGTAACAGAATCTTTAGGTTTTTAATCGGTGCCCATAAGAATGTTTAATAATTTATCATTGTTGATCCTGGATGACCAAGTCAATCATGCTATAGTATAAATATTTTTAGATCACTGTATTTTTGGTTCACTACTGTTTAGCTCTCAATTTAATTTATAATTGTATAATACAAACCATATGATAAGGTAGGAAGCTTTTCAAGTATTCATTTCTTGTTTAAGACATTAGAAGTAATGCAAAAATAATCTACATTAT
The DNA here is from genome assembly GCA_946807835.1 of Ailanthus altissimus. Taxonomy (NCBI): domain Eukaryota; kingdom Viridiplantae; phylum Streptophyta; class Magnoliopsida; order Sapindales; family Simaroubaceae; genus Ailanthus; species Ailanthus altissimus. The sequence continues at coordinate 10,801,340 of OX327706.1, read as the reverse complement.
TTTCACTTAAGGTCTCAATGTGATATCCATTTTTGTGGATATCTTTAAAACTGAGCAGATTTCTTTTAGATCTGCCTGCATGTAAAGGTTCACTTATATGTAACTTTATTTCACTTGTTAACAATATTATTGCTCTTCTAAAGCCTTCAATCAGATCTGTGAGACCTAATATAATATTGACTTTTCCTATAATCATTGTTAGTTTTGAGACATATTTCTCATTTCGAATGATAATATGTGTAGTTGCACTATCATTCAAACAGGCATCCCTAATTTTGCTTTCCAAAGTGAACAATTCATCCTTAAAATCCATTCCTTATATTAAATAAAATTTCATATTAGACATTAAGATAATACATTACATAAAGTTATATTTCTTCTTCATTCATACAAAAAGTTGCATTTTTCATCAGTATTACAAAAGATTACATCTCATACATACAAAAAAGTTTAACAAAGATCTAACATAGAGATATTAAAAATGTAATGATCAATGTTTCCCTCTTTATCTCTAAAGAAATTGAGACATTTAGATGAGTAAAATTAGCGGGAACTAAGTTTTCAATGAGATTTATCTCTATATTTTTTTCCTTTGCCCTGAAAGATGCCTCATATAGTTCGACTAAATACTTTGGAGTACAACCTGTTTATGACCAATGTCTTTTTATATCACATCGATAACAAGTATTTTCATAATACTTAAGGCATTTATTATCTACATCATTATCTTTGTCTTTGTGTTTTTACTCTATTTTAGTATTCCTTCGTTATTGGCATTTACGGCTACCATAAGAGTGATAATTTTGCCCACTTCTACAGCCACGACCATGTACAGCTTTGTTATGAGAATTTACATTCGCTTCTAGGAAAAGTTGAGAACCAATTAGACGTGATTCATAATTTTTCAATAAGAGCTCATTATTTTATTCAACAAGCAAAAGACATGAGATTAATTCCTAGTATTTTTTAAATTGTCTTTCACGATTAGAAGCATGAAAAGTACAAAATGTTTTCTCTAACATATCATATTCTGTAATATTTCCTCTAACATATCATATTCTGTAACTTTTTTACCACACAATTTCATCTGTGAGTTGATTCTAAATAAAGTATAATTGTATTCAACAACAGTTCTAAAGTCGTACAATCACAGATCATCCAATCATACTTTGCTTTTAGAAGGAATACATCTTTTTTATGATTATGTCTTTCTTTTAGATTTTTTCAGAGGATTTATGGGTCCTCCACTGTCAAATATTGAGCTTTTAGGCTCTCATATAGGTGATGGTAGAAAAAAAATCATAGCTCTCGACTTATTCTATGGGGATACATTATTTTCTTTTTCGATCAAACCATTTGCTTGGAGGTCCATCTTTGTATCTAGTACCTATAACATTTTCTTTTTAAGATACATCAAGTGCAGGAATTTGTAAATTTGTGAGAGACATTTTTTAGAGGCTTTAAATATAAACAAGGGAATTAAAATTAGTATAATGAAATATAAATATTATTTAACAAATATATAATGTAAAATATAAATATCAAAAGTAATTTTAGGAGGCACTGCCTTTCATATACATAAAATAATCATAATTAGGGGAAATAGCTTTCTATGTATTAATAGTATTGAGAAGGCATAGCCTTCCATAAATTGATAATAATGAGTAGGCATAGCCTTCCATAAATTGATAATAATGAGTAGGCATAGCCTTTTATAAATTAATAATAATAAGGAGGCATGACCTTTCATAAAATAATAATAATAATAATAATGAGGCATAGCCTTCTATATGAATAAGTGAATAAAAGAAACAGATTATAAAATTCTAAATTCTAGTTTAAAATTATAATAAAGAATATTTGTCCTTAATTTTAAAATTAAAATTGTAAAACAGAAGATCCAAATGAATGGCAACCATGGAGCATACTCGTAAGGATTATAACATGTAATGATATAAAACATATTACAAATAATAATTCAATAAAAATTGAAACACGTAGAAATAAAGGAAATAAAGTAAGTCAAGAACTTAATATAAAAGCTAAGAACTGAACTTACCAGTAGATCGTGTTGATAGCATGTTATAAATGAATAATAAATGTAAGAACTAAGGATAACTCAGATAGTAAGATGCTTCTAGAAATTATGGCAGTATTAGAAGTAAATGAATTATAAAGAGGGTTGTACACATATTTATAGGCAAGAGAGGGGGTGAAATTCACCAATTTACCCTTGCTGCCTCACCGCTTAACCAATTCACAACAGTGTATTGATGTAGTTATTCTTTTTGGTTCATACACCCTTATGCAAGAAATGATATGATGAGTTTTATCAATCAAAATGATTATCTTACAAAATATTATTGTACAAAAATTTAGAAAGGCCTAAGTTTAGACCTCTACACATATCAAAGTACGTAAAATAATGTAAGACACATGGGTGGACGAGGTTTGGTAGGTATAAAGTTGTACTAAGTAAGATCTAAAGGATGTGAACTCATAAGCTAAAACCCACTTAGGAGTACTTAGTCCAAAATAAAGGTAAGCTCATGTTATTGAGGCTAATAAAGAAATACAATCATAGTAAGACACTATTTGACTCTTAGAATCTTTCCTAAAATAAAATATGTTAACTTCCTTATTTAACTTAGCAACTAATAGAAATATTGATATTTTATTTGAAATAAAATCGTATATTGTCATTTTTATTTATTAAATTCATTTTTCTCTTTTAAGAGGGGTAAAATTCATTATCCTATAAGGATATGGGGTCAAATAAGCAATATTGACCTAGTACATAATCCTAGAACTATAACAACATGGATCACACTCTTAAAAGCCTTATTACTCATTTAGTTTCCTTAGCACTCTTTTGACACACACAACATCCCCTGTATTGCTTCTATTCAAGTTCTTCACAAAAGAACACAAGCATGGCAATAGCTTTATATATGTTCTAGAACATGAAACCCTATAAACAGATTACCAACTTAAAAGTATAAGGTTCAAGAGATGAGTTCCCTCTAACTTTCAAAAATAAGGTTGTTACAACCAAAAGTAGTAGACTTGCATCACATACTACAAACCTCACATACGTTCTACAATACTAATAACAATTACCAAACACATCATAACACAAATGTTTCTCTATTATTTGTTCTACAAGCTCGACTCTCACACCTCTCAAAGTTTGAGACTGGGGTTATTCACAAATCCCTTATGCTTAAGTCAATTATTATAAATTCACAACATATAGTTTTTGAGACTCCAATAACTATTCAAAATTTGGGTGGGCCTTACTCCTAAACACATAAAAGTGAACAGGTTGATATCTATCATTCAAGCTTAGTTCGTATTTTCTTTAAAGCCTATCACATTATTATAAAACCATTATAACAAGTAATATTTTTGTCACGTCAATCTCCCAAAACTATCCCTCAAACATTTTTTTTTACTTCATTAAGGAATTTGATTAGCATCTTATAATGATAAAGACTAAGACAAAGGTTGAAAACCCAAAAAACATTGTCACTAGGGAACAAGAAAATTTCTCGAAACACGAAGATACTTAAAACAACTTGCCTGTGGATCTAGAAGAAATCTAAAGGAATGATCAAGCAGTAGACATTAATCTGAGGGCTATAGCCCTAATTATAAAAGATGTCATGCAAGAGACTTTAAAGCAAAATAAAAAAAAACTTTATAAAGCCATTAATTATTCTAAAACAATAAAACCACCTATGGTTGTAGTAGTCATATGAAATGCTCCCTATGGCACTCTTGTGAAAGAGACCCCAAGTGGCCTTTGCCAATAATGACACACTAGAATGAAGGCTATCGTTCTTGCCATTATTAATAAAAAAAACTTACAACCATCATACTGATAGACTATGTAGTTGGTCCACCAGCTGGATGACACCTCAGAGCCACTGGCATTCCAACACAGAATTACATCTCATGCACGACCCCCAATCATCTCAAACCTAGAATCTCATCCCTTATAGGTCATTTGAAGCTTCCATTAGTGAAAATTCAAAGAAAAGAGGTAAGAAAAGCATTTTTTAATAGTGGTGATGAGTGAATTTTCCATGATGACTTTAATTAATGTTCTTATGTAAATTCTTGATTTAAATTGAGTTGAATTCAAGTGTAAAGCTTAAAGGAGTCAGATTATGTAGTCCAGGGAAAACAGAAGCATATTAGCTACCATGTTTTAAAGATTCTTGCAATTGTTTACCAAAATTATTGATAAAAATTGCTCAGTAGGATTTTATCAGTATATGATATTTAAAAGCAGTTTTATAATAACTTGTGAAGCATGTTTTATGCAGTTTTTTAATATTTACTATTTATGCAAAATTTATTTTTATCAAATAATTTTAATGCACTCACTGAGCTCCTTTAGCTCACTCGTTTGTGCTTTATGTTTTTTAAACTCCCTTTCTAAGTGCAGGCTTCGATACGCAAGCTACTGATGCTCTTACTATTGATTAGTAAGCAAATCTGAAGAATATTTTATACATGTAAATGTGCTATGTAACACCTTTTGATTTTCTGCATAGTAGATATAAAATTTTATGCATATTGTAAATATGTTTTGAATAAACAAGAAATGGTTTCAGTATTATAATGGTAGTTTATACTTTTCATTATATATGTTAATTTTGTGATTGGATTGAAACTGTTTGAGTTGGATAGGATTAGCCTTGGAAATTACTGGAGGTCTTATTTAGAAGTTGAGAAAGCTGTTTGAATTTGAAGTAAGATTTTTCTTACAGGTTTTGTATTTGGATTTTCAGAAAAATAGAGGAAACTCTGTCCATTTTTTAAAAAAAAAATTGTTAAATTATTTTCATAAATATTTCAGGATTTTATTAGTAATACCAAGTATTAATTAGAGGCTCACCTCACGGAATTCCCCAGCGTTGATAGTCAGACTCTGAGAAACTTCTGTTAGGGTGCCCGATAGGGCTTCTAGCATCTATATAGAGGGTCTCGGGGCTGTCCTGTCAGAGTGGTATCAAAGCCCGATTTTTAATATTTTCAGTTATAAAGGGCTTATTTTCAGAATGATATTTTTCGAAAGTGTATGCATTTTTTAATTTTATTAAATTAAATTTCATGCATTACATAACCATTTTTAATATTAAAATTTACAGAAAATATGCATCGTCGAAGAGGCCCATATACCAGGAGAGCAGCTGCTGAGGCTATTGTATCTGAAGATGAACATGTGCATGAGTCGGTAAACGTTCCTATACATCAGACCCCTTATGAATCATCTTAGCCTATCCAGCCAGAGGGTGGACACACAATTATAGCTCAAATGGCCCAGATGCTAGCTGCAACGATTCAACAGCCAAGAGAGGTAGGAGTATCCATTGAGCGCGCCAAGAAATTAGGCGTTAAGCCGTATGATGGTACCAAAAACCCTGAGAAAGCCCTATCCTAGTTATAGAATAATGAAGAAATCTTTTAGGTTATGGGATGTACTGAGAAACAGATGATTTCATATTGAACATTTTCATTAAAGGAAAAGGCGAAGGATTGGTGGAAGGCCTTGCAGAGGAGAAATCCCGATGGGGTATCTTGAGCACTTTTTAGAAGAGAATTTCTAGATAAGTTCTATCCCAAGAGTTCTAAATATGCAAAGATAGAAGAATGTTTCAATTAGAATAGGGTTTTCTCTCCGTGGCAGAGTATGAAAAGAAGTTTTTAGAGCTTATCCGTGCTGTTCTATTTAAAGCTGATAATGAGGAGTAAAAAGCTAATCGATTTGTAGTGGGCTTCAATCCTTGAATCAAGGCCTACGTAGTATCAGTAGCTCATATTCAGTACAAAGCTTTGATGGAAGCAACAACTTGAGTTGAAAGAAGTATAACAGCCATTCCTAAGTTGAAATAGAAGAAGCAGAAAAGAGGTTAGTTAGTTGGTTCTCAATGAGGACCTAGTATATTCACACGAAGAGATGAGAGATCTATATGGTTCAGCAATCAAAAACCAAGCCAAGGAGCTCAATCAAGTCAAGCTTCCGTTAGACAACTATCAGCCGAATCCCGGGGTACTAAAGAGAGTTTGAAGGGTTTTCTAGTGTATAACAAATATGGCAAGGCTCATCCGGGAGATTGTAGGAAGGGGACTACGGATTGTTATAAGTGTGGTCAAGAGGGCCATTACATGAGAGATTGCCCGAATGTTGGAGCTACTAGTAAGTCAGAAAATAGACCACTAGCTTTGGGATAGGCCAATGGTAGCCGAGGACAAAGTAGAGGTGGTTCCTAATTCAGAGGGCCCAACGGTTCAAGCCAGCCTAGTGGCGGAGACGGTCGAGGTGGATCATTTGGAGGGAAGCAAGGCTGACCTCATACCCAGCTAGGGTATTTGCAGTGACCTAGCAAGAGGCAGATGCGGCCCCAGAAGTTGTGACAGGTACAATATCTGTTTTTTTATCGAGATGCTTATGTATTGATAGATCCTAAAGCAACCTACTCTTTTATTTCTATGGAGTATACTGCAAATTTGATTTTGCTGGCCATTAGTGATTTTGATGTAATTCTGGGGATAGATTAGTTGTCCAAATATCGGGCCTCAATGGATTATTTTCAAAATGAAGTCAGATTATGTAGTCCAGGGGAAACGGAAGTCATTTTCTATAGGGTGCGAAAATTACTTCCCGCCAGTATGGTGTCTGTAATGAGAGCAAGAAAGATGCTTCGAAAGTTATGTCAGGGGTATCTAGTTTTTGCAATAGAAGTAAGAGATGGTGGAATGAAATTGGAGGATATTCTAGTGGTTAGAGAGTTTTTAAATGTGTTCCCAGATGATCTTCCGAGGTTACCTCTATATAGAGAAATAGAGTTTCAAATAGAATTAGCCCCTGGAACGAAACCAATTTTTAAAACACCCTATAAAATTACTCTTTCAGAATTGAAAGAACTAAAGGTTTAGATAGAAGAATTAGTGAATAAGGGTTTCATCAGACCGAGTACTTCTCTTTGGGGAGGGCACCAGTTTTATTTGTAAAGAAGAAAGATTGAAGTATGAGATTGTGTATTGATTACAGGGATGTGAATAAAGTAAAAGTGCGTAATCAATATCCACTTCGAAGAACTGATGATTTGTTTGATCAACTACAAGAGGCCAGAGTATTTTTCAAAATAGATCTGAGATCAGACTATCATCAATTAAAAGTTCGGGAGGAAGATGTTCCCAATACGGCCTTTAGGACACAATATGGGTATTATGAATTCTTAATCATGCCTTTTAGGCTGCCTAATGCCCCAGCAGCTTTTATAGATCTTATAAATAGAGTTTTTCGATTCTATTTAGATTGGTTTGTGATAATATTCATTGATGATATACTGGTTTATTCAAGTAGTGAGGAAGAGCACACAGAGCATCTAAGAACTGGTTTACAAACTCTAAGGGAGCATCGACTATAAGCTAAACTCAGTAAATGTCAGCTCTGGCTAGATAGAGTTACATTTCTGGGACATGTAATCTCTATAAAAGGGTCAACTGTAGATCCCCAAAAGATTGAAGCTATAGTGAATTGGAAACAATCCACGAATATGATCGAGGTTCATAGTTTCTTGGGTTTGGCTGGGTATTATAGGAAGTTTGTAGAGGAATTTTCAAAGACAATCGCTCCTCTGACTAAGCTGACCCAAAAAGAAGAGAAGTTTGTATGGTCTGAGTCATGCCAGCAGAGTTTTGATGAGTTGAAGAAAAGGCTGACCTCAACCCCAATACTTGCACTTCCGTCAGGAAATGACAGATTCACTATATATTTTGATGCTTTTAGGCAAAGTTTAGGTTGTGTATTGATGCAGAAGGAGAAAGTAATAGCTTATGCTTCTAGACAATTAAAGAACCATGAATATAATTATCCCACACATGACCTAAGACTGGCTATAGTAGTTTTTGCTCTAAGAATTTAGAGGCATTATTTGTATAGGGTTCCTTATAAGATTTTTACGAACCATAAGAGCCTACAGTACTTGTTCACCCAGAAAGAACAGAATATGAGGCAGAGAAGGTGGCTGGAGCTTATCAAGAATTATGAGTACAGATTTAAGTATCATCAAGGAAAAGCTAATGTGGTAGCAGATGCTCTCAGCAGGAAGCCTGTCAGTTCAATAACTCACTTGAAGGTCGCATATCTATCAATGCTGATAGAATTGAGGTCTTTGGGTGTAAAATTAGAATTATCAAATTCGGGAGCACTATTAGTCACATTTCAGGTCCGTCCGATGTTGGTTTATTGAATCAGAGAATTATAGACTCAAGATCCACAGGTAGTTAAATTGAAGGGTGAAATCGAATATGGGCAGCACAAAGACTTTTCACTGACTTATGATGGTACAGTAACCTTGGGTTGGAGGTTATGTATATTGGATGTGAATGGGTTAAGAAGAGAGATTATAGAAGAAGCTCATTCTTCTGTATATGCTATGCATTCGGGGAGCACAAAAATGTACCGTACCCTAAAAGAGCACTACTGGTGGAAGGACATGAAGAAAGATATAGCCAAATTTGTCTCCAGATGCCTAACTTGCCAGAAAATAAAGGTCGAGCATCAGACACCTGCAGGGCTTTTACAACCCCTTCTGATTCTTGTGTAGAAATGAGAAAGAATAATGATGGCTTTCGTGGTAGGACTTTTGCGAAGCCAAAGAAGCAATGACACAATATGGGTAATTATTGATAGACTAATAAAATCTACCTATTTCCTACCCATTGAAGCAAGTGTTCTTTAGATAAATTGGCCTAGTTATACGTAAATGAGGTAGTATAACTTCATGGCGTTCCAGTATCTATAGTGTCAGATAGAGATCTACAGTTCACTTCTCGATTTTGACCCAACTTACAGAAAGCTCTAGGCACTAAACTGAATTTCATTACAGCCTTTCATCCACAGATGGATGGCCAGTCTGAGCGGACAGTTCAGATACTTAAGGATATGCTTAGAGCATATGTTATGGAGTTTAAGAGGAGAGGGGATATTCATCTGCTATTGATGGAGTTTGCCTACAATAATAGCTATCAGACTAGCATCGAGATGGCATTATATGAAGCATTGTATGGAAGGAAGTGCAGAACTCTAGTGAAATTGTCTATATTACTTCAAAAAATATTCAAGTTATTAGACAGAGATTGAAAATAGCTAATGATAGACAAATGAGTTACGCAGATAATTAAAAAAGGGACTTAGAGTTCCAAGTTAGTGATAAAGTCTTTCTGAAGATATCACCATGGAACGGAGTATTAAGATTTAGGAAATGAGAGAAGTTGAGTCCCTGATGCATTGGGCTATATGAGATACTGAAAGATTTGAGGAGGTGGCATATCTTCTACGGTTGTCAAAAGAACTGGCCAGAATCCATACTTGTTTCACGTTTATATGCTTCGCAAGTACTTAGCAGATCCTTCGTACATCCTAAGGGAACAGTTAGTAGAATTGAAAGAAAATTTGACATACAAAGAGAAGCTTGTGCAAATTCTGGATTGGAAAGAGCAGGTGCTTCATAATAAAAACATTCTATTGGTGAAGGTGTTAAAAATAAAAAAAACCTAGACTTCTAAAAAGGATTAAAATGCTATTAGTAAGATACGTCCCTAGATAAATCGTGGTTTCTAAATCAAAAATTAGCTTTTCAAGTGACAAAGGCATATTTGTCATATATTTTCTCATGTTTTTATTTTGATATTTTATAAAAATAAATGCCTATTTATTATTTTATTGTTATTTATAGGGACTTGAACAAAATTTAAAGAAAGGATACAAAATGAGCAACAACAGGGACTAAAATGTAAAGTTTTTAAAATATGGACTTATCACCCTAGCGCCACAAAGATTTTTACCCCAGCACTAGAACAGTGATCGAAATAAAAAAATAAAAAAAGACAACCTGTTTAAGTTGCGACTGGCACCCCAGCACCAGACCGTCATCGCGCCATCAACGGGCCAGCTCTTCAGCGCCAACATCTCACCGCTCTAGCAGTGAGGCCATTTATACCCAACGCCCCAGCAACAGAACCCAGCACCCCAACGGTAGTGTGAGTCCTAATTCGACGAGAATTGATATTTTTAAGCTCATATCAATCCCATAAAAAGTCACTTATCCCCAGACTTTAAAAACCACACAAGAGCAATTCAAGAACACCAAGAATACATAGCACATGTCTTAGAGAGCAATAGGAGTTTAATTGAAGCACCAATAGAGAGAGATTCAAGGTGTTCTTTGGCATTAAGTGTTTCCTAAGTAGTGCAATTAAGAGCAATTCGATGTCTATATCAGTTTGCTATTGATTGTATTATAATTTATTATTATTATTACTGTTATTCTTTTGTAGCCATGAATTAAATTTTCTTTCTAAGGTTAATATTTGAACTCAATATGTGCACTTAATTGCCTTATATTTTTAATATTTAATAAACTTAGTTCTTTGTTATTCAAATTACTTGTTCTTAATGCTTTAATATATATGGCCAATATATAGTAAATGAATTGGTAATATTTTTTATAAACTCAAAAGAGGAATCATTATATTCAGACCTACATAATTTGATGCATAATTATAGAGTAACATTCAATGTTGCATATGCAAGTTTCAATTTAGGATAAGAATATACCTAATTGGCATGTATAATCAATAAGACCTAATCTTAATGAATCTTAATTTATTACAAGTATCATAGGAATATAGGTATTTAGTAAATTAAGGCATACTTGCATAACCTTGGGAGAAGCTTGTGAATACATTAGTGTCTTGATCAATAACAAAGACTAAGTGAGTTAAATATTAGAAGATTAATCATTAGAAAACATATTAAGAGATAGTATTAATCTTAGGTTTTCTCTATATTGCTATCACCTAATTCTATTTGCATTGTGTTATTGCTTTTATAATTTCTACATTCATTCTTAGATTTTTATTTTTCTGAATAATTATTAAAAAGACATAATTTTAGTATTTAGTTCAAAAGAAGAAATTATCCATGTGGGTTCGACATTCGACTTATTAAGTCCCTTTATTACTTACATACAATAGTGTATACTACACTTAATTTTAAGATATAGAAATATTGCATCATCAAGTGGGATCAAAGTACTAGTAGTAAGATCATTCCTTAACAAAGTTGTATCTTCTTATGATGCCATTCTTAAAAGAATTAAGAGTGTTGGTAACAAGATTCTTCTCTAGAAGGGTCATGTACTCAAAATATTAAATATCACTCTTCTTAAAAGAATTAGAATCTTGGTAGGAATATTATTCCATAAATGGGTTGTGTACTTAGATTATCAGATGCTACCTTTCCAAAAAGGGTCAGAGTATTAGTAACAAGACTTTTACTTGGAAAGATCACGTGCTCAGAGTATTAAAAATCACTCGTCCTGGGATGATCAAAGTGCTAGTAGCAACATCTTTCCTTAGAGGAACCTATTTTCAAAATTCAAAATTTTCATATTTCAATTAAAATTAAACTTTTCTAAGAAGGTTTATAAAATAAAAAAAATCTACATATTCAAATCATATCTAGGCCTTCCAAAGAACAATATAAAATTTAACTAAGATGATTCTTCCAAGAAAAATCATGGAAGCTAAATTAATAAATTTCAACACATCTAGTCCTTCTCAAAATGAACTACACTATCTAGTTAGATCTAAATATAAGAGGTAGAACATTCCAAAAAACATCCCCTCAAAATACATAGTCAAAACTTGAAGAAGCATCCAGAACAATATCAAACAAACCTCATAGAAAAAACAAACGTAAAAGGAAGTTATAATTAAACAAATCAAATATGAAAGTCCTACCTAGTATTTTACTTTGTAAAATTCCTTCAAATAATATAAGTCAATTAGTCCATTGATCATGCATAATACATTAACAAAAACATATCCATACTTAACGAATTTTAGTATACATCTATCAACGATTGCAAATTGAGCCAAAAGTATTATATTCATGAATGATTGGTTCATTTATGTATATCTTTTATAAAAAAAAAAAAAGAAACAAAATGTGTTACAGATAGAAAAGAAATAAAAATATTTTTCAATCTTCAATAAAAGATTCACTTGAGAGCTTTACCATAACTAGATCAACTTTAAATGCATCTTCACCAGCTAAGTCATAGTTGATTTTTTTCAACTCATCATTATAGTGCCTTGTTGACTAGCTTCAGTACCAACTATATTCTTCATCAAAGTCTTTTAGAAGTAGTTTGTATATGGTTGGATCCCTTGAAAAAATCATTAGAAGTAACTTCTAATAACATTTATAATGGTCATTCACAAGGCTAAGATGATGTGTGTGATAATAACTAAGCGTAAGAGCATGCTATCGTATCAAGTAATATAGGATTTAAGTTCAAGTTATCATTCCCATAGGGACCATTTAATCTAATTCTTTTAACCAATTATTAAAATTAGTTCTATTTAACTTTTATCCAAATAAATCAAAATAAGAATTAAATCTAATTAACCTAATCTTATCAAATTAAACTAAATATAATATTAATCAAAAGTAAGCAAAGGGTTGAATTTATCAATTAAGAACATTCTAAAGTTTTTACTTATCCCCTAATATTTTATTAGACTCATTAACCTCTTAATTAATCTCTTAATATAAATTAATTAGTTAGACTATAATCTCATCATAAGCCTTTATCGATGATCGAGTGACTATATTATACATTCTAACAATTACCTATATGTCCATGGGAATTTGAATAGAATATAACTAAGAACATGTCTAAATCAAACTATACATGTCATCTAGGTATATTTGTATCTTACATAGAACTTATAATTTTTACTCAGTGATCATGCATTAAACTATTCTAGGCTAAACACTTAAATTCCTTTGTCAAGTTCATCATAGTTCCTTAATCATTTAAAATATTGATCAGGTATAATAAAAGCATTAAACACAAGATAGAATGAATCAATTATATGTATTAAGTTCATAAACTAAGAGTCTATAAAATCCAACTACATATTAGGATCAATAGTGCACCCTAGATCTAAAGAGTTTAGCTCATCATAAACTCAAAAGTATCAAAGCAATTAAATAAAAACTTCATGAACAAGATCATATTGATAAGAATAGAGAAGAAAAGCTAATCAAGAAGACGCTTTGGGCTACTTTTTTCTCTATTTTGACTTGAAGCTTGAATATTAATATTCAATCTTGGATTCTTGGCTTTGATCTCTTGTTTTATGTTGTAAATTATTTCTCTAAGTTTTGCCTCCCATAAATTCTGTGTTTTGGCTTAAAAAAATAGTGCTTTTATAGGTCTTTGAAACTTTAGGGTCGATGGGCTTTGAATCCAAGTTGAAATAGGACATTTGAGGAGGTATTTTACTTGTTGCATAAGCTCCGTGGTACTAGGGGCTTCTTGTTTCTCGCGTATCTTCTCTGTTTCTTATCCGTTTTGTCTCTAATTTATCATAAATCTTCACGCCTTGACCTGGGAACCTATTTATGAAAAAAAACCAATAAATAGCCAAATATTCTAAAATTAGAGAAATTCTTAAGTCTAGAGTGATTACAATAGTACATTTAAGCCCTTGTCAAATACCTTCAAATTAAAGATTTTATTCATCCTCGAACAAAAAAGAAATAATCACAACTTATTATTAACTCAATAAAAACTTAAAAGTAAAACAAGCTAAGTTGATTAGATTATTAAAATATTTGCCTCAAAAGCTATTGAAATGATGCAAATCTTTCTAGAAATCAATACATAATCTCTCAATAAATTATAATATCATTCATCAAGTTATTCATTCTCCCTTATAATTGATCACTTGTGTGTGTGCAATAAGCAAGTAATTAGTCAAATGAAACTTAAATTTACCCAATAGTTTAAGATAGTACAAAAAGATGATGTCCTAGCATTTTTCAATTCATAATAACACTACCATAAGCTTACTTTCCATGCTACTTTCCACTAATGCAGAAATACACGTCTTTGGATATATATATATATATGAAGTTCAAATCACACCATGAACACTTAGACTTTAACTAGAAACCTCTTGATTTCTTCTTCCTTAATTTATCTCTTCCCCCAAACTTGTGATATTTTGATCTTTCGTTTGATCACTCTTATTCAAAGAATTTCTTCTTTTTCTTAAATGGGGGTATTTTTTTTAAATACTTGTCTCTATTTTTTATTAGTTTTTATATGTAACCCTAAACTTAGATTGATAAGTACCTTAAACACTTATTGCTTTCCACTCCATTACCATTTTCTCATTCATCTACAACCTTTTTCTTTTTAAGAATATTTTTAAGTAAACTCAAAATTTATATTACTATGGGTAAATTTAAGATAAATAAGCTAAAAGTCTTTAGGTTTGTAATGTGGTTAAATAGAAAAATTATTTAGGCTTAAAAGGGGTAACTAGGGATAAATATAAATCTAAGGTATGCTAGAAAATGCTCAATCAACCCAAAGATGGCCTAATGTCAATTTTCTATTCTTGTGTATTCTAAGACTTCGCCTCAAATAGTAATCAACAAGTTCTAGAGTGCTGATCTTCAAAATTGTGGTATACTACTTAAGCATAAAGTATTTATAAGCAAACAATTCAACTATTGCAAGCTTTATTCAATGTCCTTAATAAGAAGTGATAAAAAAAAAAGATTGAATTCAATTCAAGATTCTTGATCTAAAAGTTATCTCAAGTGTCTATTGTTTCTTAGGGACTTGTGAAAATAAATTTAACTAATATTCTATTTCTTATCATAGACTAATGATCATCTTCTTAACCAAAATTAATAACTAATAAAAAATTACACAAATCAATCAATCAATATATGCAATAACATAAACACAAGATATGTGTTTCCCACCCTTAAACTTAAAATTGACATTGTCCCCAATATCAAAAATAAGGAATTGAGAGTAAAAAACCTCCCTGATAAGTGAAGATTTAAGCAATGCAACGTTGTTATTTATTGATGTGACTGCGATTTCCTTCTCTCTTAATGCTTACAAAGGCTCATGTTGCTTCCTTAAATGCTCATCTAGTTATTTTATTCCTACAATAAAAGAAAATAAAGTAACTAAAATTGAAACTAAGCAAATATAAAATAAAAATAACTTGGGTTGCATCCCAAAAAATGCTTAATTTAGCATCGTTGGCTTGGCGAGGCGCTTTCTACTCTTAAATGGATCAAAGGCGATGGTGGAAGAATATTTGTATGTGATCTTGCTGGCCTTCCTTTGTTTCAACTTCCATATATTTACAATTAATCCTTAGGCAACAACTTTCAACTAATTGTTCTTGCGCTTCTCCAGAAAAACTTTAATCTTAAACTAGAAAAGTGGTTCTCTTATGCCATTCTCTATGATTCTTTTCTCAAAGTGCTGCTTCTTCTTCTTCTTCCATTTCCTCCTATGCTTTAATGCGTTACTTCGAATGTGAGGGTCCAATATCTCTATGTCTTTGAGCTACTTGGTGTTTAGGTGTATCAATTAATGCTGAAATAGTCTTTACTTTATAATGGCACTTTGTTTTCTTAAAGAATTTAAAAGCGACAGTGTCTTCTTACATTCTCATTGTCAACTCCCCTTTTTGTAGATCTATAATTATTCATCCAGTGGTTAGAAAAGGTCTTCCAAGGATGGTAGAAATCTCCTTATCTTTTTATATGACTAGAATGATGAAATTTGTAGAGAAGATGAACTTGAGTACCTTTACTAGCACGTCCTTTATAATTCTCATTAGATAGGCGAGAGATTGATCAACAAGTAAGAGTATGACATTGTTAGGTCTTAATACTTGCTCTAATAGCACAGAGTGCTTTACCAAGGTCATGATTACTAATGGAGCACAGTATAATGAAGCTTTCGGGATCTTTGAGCTTAAAAGATAACTTCTTCTAAAGAATAACACTACACTCATCTATTAATGCTACGGACTCATAATTATCTAGTCTTTTCTTCTTTAAAATAATTCTCTTCATGAACTTGACGTAACTAGGCATTTATCCAAGTGCATCTACAAAAAGAAGATTAATATGTAATTTTCAAGAAATTTAGAAAATTACTTATCTAACCTATTTTTTTGCAGCCTCTAAGAGAAAGGTGGAGGTGGAGTGAAATGCTAATTTTGTATATTGCTACTGGTACTTTCTACTAAGTTTTTACTTTTTTGCATTTCAAGATTTTTCTGCACTTGAATACTAGTTTTTGCACTTTTCTCAGCTAAAATTTTTGCACTTTTTTGCGTTTGTGCACTTTTTTCTAAACTGCTATGTGGTTGATTTTCTATTTCTGTATTAGGTTTACACCTTTGTAGCCTTTGAGAAAAAGATATTGGCAGTCTATATAGCTGTACATCATCTTATTGTACTATTGTTTTCTTCTTCTTCTTCTTCTTCTTCATGCTTGGTGGTATGAATAGTTTGCTATGGCCACCTCCACTACCATCAAAGAAGTTCAGAGTAACAAAGCCGATATTAATGGTGAGACCCATAGAGGCAGATTTGCAGCGAACTTGTGAATTAGAAAAGGTTTTTTTGCTCCTTGTATCTTATCTTGAATGAAAATTAATTATTGTCTTTCTTGGGTTCAAATATTTCTTTTTCATTTTTGTTGTTTTTGGTTGAAGTTTGGCTTTATGAAAGCAAAGAAGAAGCGGCGAGAAGAGAAGAGGTTCTGTGTCGACTTAGAGAAGCAAGAATTTGTCTTTATGTTTTTTCATATCATTTTTAGGTATTTTATTCCGAACTTGAAACATGGGTTTGATATAATTTGGTTACTGAGAAATTGGAGGAGAAAAGTTTATTAATCTTGTGTTTGCTTTTGTTAAAATGATAAAGTCAATTATGTTATGAGGTTATGAGGTTTATGTCAACTACTTTCAGATATGATCAGTTATTGATTCTACTTGATGTTTCTTAAAGTTTGGTCTTCCTTTTTTAATATGTTCTGCAGTTTGCCTATAACTAATCAACTATGTTAATTCAAATTTAAAATTGTTCCTAGTAGCTTCCATTAAGGTGTTCTAGAAGACTTTTGAAAATTTTTTGTGTAACAAAGCAACGATACAATAATTTATGTTAATTCAAATGTAAAATTGTTCATAGTAGCAATGATACAATGATTTACGTCTGCGGGCTATAGAATTGAGTGAAAAATGGTCATTGTCTTAAGAGAGTTATAGTATTGCATTTCGTGCATTAAAAGAAGCACTTAGCAATTGATTGAGTGTAAACACTTCTAACAAGAGTCTAGTGAAAGCTGTCACATTACTAACTTATGATCTGATCTGTATTGAAAAAGATAACCAAAGAAGTATGAGCAAGATGAATAAAATAAAGAATTCGATAAAGAAAAGAATAGGTTTTCTGCGTAGTGATTTACAATTTACATCCTGCACTAGTCCAATTTCTTTAAAATGATTTTCTTCATGCATTTTAGGTGAATTGAGAGCATGAGGTTATGAATGTAGGGACATAAGATAGCTTGCAGCAAATAGTTTGTGCTGTATTATAAATAGCCAATAAGAAACTTATTTTTTATTTGGATTTGTCCAATATATGTACAATGGATTTGTCATCCATTGCTGGCTCTAGACTCTTGGAGAATTATCATCTGTCGTTTGATGCCACCATGGTTAAGAGAATGAAGGAACTGGGTGCAATTATTTTGGGTAAGATCAATTTGGATGCGTTCGACTTGGGCAACACCACTAAAGCTTATGGTTTTTAGGTTTTGAGATTTATTTATTTATTTTTAGAATTATTATTAGCTATAGATGATAAATTGTTTGTTATTAAAATATCAATAATTTAATGTTACTTGAAAATCTGGCTTGAATCTACAACATTCAATGTATTTGAAAATAAAAATATTTGTGGATTTTCACAAGTGGTGTCAAAGACTCTCTATTGGAAGTGAATGATAGATTAATAAAACAATCGAGATTTCTTAATTCATCGGTTAAAATATTTGAATTGTTAATATCATAAATATTAATTGTTAGATTAGATGATGCAAGAATAGCCTATATGGAAATTGTTTTATCTATTGGTTGGATATTATATTTTGACGTATCAATGACTTGCTTCTTATCTTTAAATTCATTCATTATCTTCTCATTACTCATATTTTTTTGTCCAAGTAGATAATAAGCCAAAATTGAACTGCCACTAGCATTGGGCAATTGGACTAATTACTTGAATTTTATGATTAATTCATTAGTTGAAGAAAAGTGGGGGCTATGCTGATAGGAGTTTCAAGTTTCTCGAAACTGCTAAGGACTTGCCTACAATTAGTAAGTTTAGATATTAACATACATTGGCATTTTTTCTTTTGCAAATATTTATTAAAATGTAGTTGTATGTAATAGTTTCTGATTAAGTTTTTACAAGTTTCCTTTCTTCCATTTCAATTATTGTTATTCCTATTTCCAACTACTTGTACTTGATCAATGAAAATGGCTATAAAATATTATCATAATTAGTTATACTTTTATATTATAAGAATGTTAAAATATTTTCTTCCATGAACATGTTGTACACTTCTAATGTAGTGAAAATTTTCTTCTTTTGCACTGACTTCAAATATTCATTGCTTGAGCATTATGATGAAATGCATAGTGGTGAGACTTAGTCTGACTTCTATATTATCTTTTAGCTTCTTTTTTTTTCTCCTTTTTAATTTTAACATTTTGTTTTATTTCCTTTATCATGTTTTCTACTATTGGAAATTAAAGGACCAAGTCGAAACTTCTTTATCAAGTTCTCTTAAAATAAATTATTTTACCATAATTTATATTCAAAATTTATTTCTGTGGTGAGGAAAATGTGTAAAGAATTGAGAACTTTATGCTATAGTTATTACAGCTTACCAAAGAATATTTTCTTGTTTCAAACATCATAATTATTAAAGTACTTGACAAGATCTTTTCCAGCCACTTTCTTATTTGATTTCCATTAAAGATACCCTAATAAAGTTTGTTTAGAAAATAAAAAAGATCATTTAAAAAAAATGAAAGAGAAGTTATTGTGGCAGTTGAGTAGCTGCTTCTTACTGTATATGACATATACAATGGTTTATCTAATTATGGTTTTGAATTTTTTATTCTTTCTTTTTTGTATTTTTTATGGAGTTAAATATTAAAGTCCTTACTTCATGTCAATTATTTTTAGGCGGTGGCTTCTCAATATTATCTTTGGAAAATGATCAACGCTACAATAAATAACAGATAGAGAATTCAAGCCGATAAAAAAAATTGTTGAGGTTTATTTTCAGATCAGGAACTGGATACTATTATATTATCAAGGTCTATTAACTTCTTGAAATAAATGTATTCCGCTTTTGCATTTGCTGTAGGCTTCTACAATTTGCTAATTATTTGAAATAACACAAAGCATAAAACTGAACTATAGACACGACACCCATTATGAGGGTTACATCTTATTGTTAGGGTAACATTGTTATGAAAGATTCATTTAACACACACACACATATGCTAGTCTAATTATTTAGATATTGTGAATATGGAAGGTAGAAACTTCATAACAAGTAATGTTAAAATTTTATAATATTATTCACTGTTTCCTAAGAAGTTATTTTTCTATAATTTGTTGATAGCAGCTGCAACTTGGTACTCATTTATGAAATCTGCATGTACAATCAAAGGATTTGTTTATTCACTTAAAATCTCATTTATTCTCTTAAATTTTTATTAAATTTGATTTTTAATGCATCTTACTTTGTGCTCTGTTTGAAGCATTTGACAAAGTAAGAGGAGAAAGTCCTATATATTCATCTAACATTAATCTGTATGCCTTAAGAAGTTGAACAAGTTAGTAAAGCTATGCAGGAGCTTCAGAACAGGACGTTACCATCATCTGATCAATACAACATGCATAGAGTGGATGAATTTGTTCACTTGTTACAAGTGGTGTAAATGACAAAGAGGTTACACTGAAGATGAAATTACCTCGATACGTGACGATGGGCCAGCTATGTGTTTAACTAATTTTCAAACTTTGGGATGTTTTGAAATATTGTAGTTCTTAACAATTTAGTTTGAGATGTTTAGCAATATATATGAAACTAAGTTTGGATGCTTTAACAATTGTAATTTTATTTATTTAAATAAATAAATAAAATTATATTTACTTAGTTGTGGTATTTATATATAGAATTTTAGTTTATAAATAAATTTAAAATTATAGTCTAATAATTCAAATCTAAAATTATTAAAAAAATATTTTAAATTAAATACAAAATTTTTGATACTACAGTGTTAGCAATTTACTGATACCACAGTGTCAGTGATTTACTGATACTACGTGTCAAAAATTCACTGATACCATGGGGTCAGAGAATTATTGATAAATTCACTGATACCATAGGGTCAGAGAATTATTGATACCACAACGTCAGCGATTTACTGATACTATGATATTAGAGATTCACTGACACTATAAATGGTATCAGTAATTTTTTGGTTCGAGCAACACTGACACTATAAAGCAATGTCAGTGAAACCCTTCGCTAACGCTAATTTAGCGTCAGTGAAGGCTATTTTTATAGTAGTGATATGATCCGTCCCCCAACTCTAGTGCTTAATAAGTACATTTTATATTGTAAGACTCTCTAAATTCACACTCATTTGTCTTACACAACACTTCTATAAGTCTGTTAATGATGCTCTACACACACGTTATGGACATTACAGAATGACACATTGAATCATACAAGTTGAGGTTAGCCATATCTGTATAATTCCTTTGTCACCTATATCTTTGAAAAAGCGGAGATATAGATCATTACCGTCAAATCTCTATATGTTCAACCCTGAACTTATCTCTAGATACGTATTTTCGTAAATTATATCTGCAAGTTTCTTTGCGATATTGTTTTACTCTACGAAAAACTCATTTTTTGAGGTTTATGCTTTTGGCCACAAGATCTTCTGAAATACAATCTCGGAGCATTAGGATATACAACTCATCCATATGAGTTGACAAATTTAATATTTACGTACACTGAATTCTATGAGCATTGGATCATACCCAGCAACACCTAGTGATCAGACCATAAAAGGTTTCTAACATGTGTGAAACTAAAGTATGATGGATACTCATAAGCCTACCATGGCACTTAGGTCAAAGGATTGCAAATATTTCTTAACTCGAGAAGACCCTCTATTAATAGCTTTGTGGGATGTCTATTGGAGGTCCTCGTGAGTCTATTCAGTACCTAATCCTTACTGAATATCTGCATACCTATACGGACTTTTGCTAAGTTCATGGTCTGTTAAGACAAACCATTTGAATAATTCAGATATGGACATACACTAATCCAAAAGAAAATTAATTGACCCGTGTCGGTAACTATGGATCAGGAACGACGTTTTTTAGAACATATTGCCCAATAATGTTTTTTAGCACTATTTGAAACTATTTACAACTACGTCATTACTATATTATTTTCGGGTCTTTGTTATTGTTTCAAATAAGATTCTAACTCTTTAGAATTGTTGACTTTAACACTAACTTAAACTCTTTTAAATCAGATCTAAACTCCTTTAAATCTACAATGTCTAAAAAGTTACAAGTTTCTTATCATATAAATATGTATTAACAATAATTGGAATGTTTACTGTATATTGAAATGGTACGTTAGTACCATCTCTAATATTATTTCCCTTAGTTTTTCCTTCCATAAAGTATGTGTTTTGGCTTAGAAAAGAGTGTTTTTATGGGTTTTAAAAATCATAAAGTCTAAGGGCTTTGAATCCAAGTCAAAACAAGACATTTGAAGAGGTGTTTTACTTGTCACACGAGCTACGACATTGGGGGTTTCGTGTTTTTCACGTATCTTCTCTATTTTTTTGTCTATTTCGCCTCCAATTTGTCTCAAATCTTCACGTTTTAACTTATAAAACTATTTATGATCAAAAACACCAATAAATAGCAAAACATTCTAAAATTAGAACAATTCTCAAGTCCAAATTGATAGATATAATAGTATATATAAACTCTTATTATAAGGTTGTTCCTAGATTGGTTAGAGAAAGCCTTGGCGCTTTTAACTTCAGCCTTAACAACCGCCAAAGCTTTTTAGAAGCCCCGAAAGAAACATTTATCTCTCTTAGCACAAAGCCATCATAAGTGCTGTGCCTGTAAAACATTTAGTAATTTAGCACCTATAATTTAGCACCTGCTCTTGTAGTTGTATAATGGTGCTTTCCAAAGCATCCCTCCCATATCTCAAAGTGGCAACTTCAGCTTCCAGGTTGTTGATCTCACATTCCTTATTTTTCAGCATAGCTTGGTCAGCCCTCTCCTGCATCAGTCTCGTTTATACTTTTCAGCACTTTTACGAGAACATTTATTCTCTCCACTTACTTCACAGCATTCTCTATCTACTGCGTGGTTTGCCCCCGAGTAGCAAGCTCATCCCTTGATCTATTATTTTTTGACCTTAAATTCACCACCTCTTGCCTCATATTCAACTCAACCCTTAGTGCTTGTTCTTATATTCTAGCTTCTATGAAGTAGATCTGGCACCACTAGATGGCGTTTATGCATTAGGCATCCTCAAACTTTTTTCTCTTTAAAGCCTCTACCTCTAGATTCTTGGGTTTAAATTCTTTATTATAAGCCTTAGTAGTGAACAAACCATTCAGCAAGGCCTGAAACACAATACATTCATAAAATCAAAAAATCGAGAATAAAAAATAATACCCAAGTCACAAAAATCTTCCCAAACAAGTTACCATAATCTGAGACTGGGAACTCTTTAGCTCCCACTCAACACTACTTATCCTGAGAACCATCTCCCTATCAGCCTGAGTGAAAAGGCTTCCTATGACTGCAGTCGTGCTCACAGGATCCATCCTTAAAATGGCAGGTTGTTTTGCTCATGAACTCCCTTCATAAACTTAGGAGCAAATTTACCACCCACTCAAAAAGCAGACCTTAGAGGGGACCATGAAGGGGACCTCGGTAGGGATCTTAATGTTCTTGGGGGAGACCAAGAAGTCTCATATCCTTTTACCCTTCCTAATCTTTTTTTAAATTTTTTTTATGGCGGCGGGGGAGAGAGTCATTGTTAGAAGAACTCTCTGGTTCACCATAACTTAAACTCATCGAGCTCGTATCTCCAACGCCAATGATGGGAACGTCTGTAAGACATGACCACAAATGTCAAAATCATGCTACTAAAGGGAAAAAAAGGAAACAATAAAGGAGGAAGAACAATCTCATCAGTACCTAGAGAGGTAGAACTTCCTTTTAAAGGAAAAGTAGAAACTAGTTTTGTAAGGGGATCAACAACAGAGAAAGTTTGTCGATTTCCATTACCTCAATCAGAGTAGCTTCCACAAAAGATTCTTGGACTATATCCTTCAGAACTCAAACCTTCATTTGAAGGCTTCGAAGTCTTCTACTTCTTTAGAGCAAGAGAAAAGTTAGGCCTCATGCCCTCAAGTACATTACTTGTCATTTTCTTCTTCTGTGGTGGCCTTTGTCTTTTTGGTTCCATATCTCAATAAGCTAGGTACAATATCCGAAACATCTTGCATCAAAGACTAAAGATCTGAAATTAAAATGGAGACAAGTTAGCTTAATTGCAAATAAAAAATAAAGAAAAAAAGAAGACCATAAGATACAAGAACTCACCTTTCTCGGGAGGAGTAGAGAAGGTAAGAAGAGGTGCTTCCATAAAAGTAAGGATTTCAGCAACATCAAAGACGCTTCTACCCACTGGGGGGATCTGAGCGAGAAGGCTTGAAAGTGCAAAACCAGCAGCAAACAATCCAGCAGTGGAAAAACCAGCAAAAGAAAGGCCAACATCAAAGGCCTTAGTAAAAGAAGCAAAAGAAGGTGCTTGAGGAGCAACAATTGAAGGTTTGACTAGATCATCATCCTTAGAATCATCACCTTCACCATTGAACGCAATGAAAAGGTTAAAACAGCTTCAAGAAAGTCATGTTCATAAGAAAAGTCGACAATCTCACCACCAAAGGAGACCCAAATATCTTCAATTCCTTGTGCTGCAGTGGAAGGATTAAAAATGTGATAAACATGTACAGAAGAACTCTTACAAAGAATGGAAGTGGAAGAGAAAACTTAAAACTCACTAAGTACAGGGAAAAATCTTGTATAAGTGAAATGGCTATAGATGTCTCACCATCTCTCTAATCAAACTCAAGAGGAAACAAAACCTCAAATAAAAGTAGCGTACCTATCAAAAGGTTCTCTCAGAAAGCACCATTGTTGAAAGAAGTAAATGCCCCCGGACCTCAAAAATCAATATCCAAAAGAGAGAGAGTCAAAGGTGAGTCTTCATAAGGTAGCACACAAAGGAAGAAGTAAACCTGCAGGAGGGGTTTAGGATGGCATAGATAATTGTGGGAAATGTCTTTTCCCAAAAGTACTTCACAAAGTATTCTCTTGCAGGAATAGAGCGTGGGAAGATAGAACTCTGGTAGTCAAAGAGCCCATGTCTAGTTTAGACAGTGTATGGGAGCTCGGGCCTTCTCCACTTTCCGCCAATGATTATAAGGTTTTTTATTAAAACCTACCTTTTTGGCCTCAAACTCTTAGATCAGCTTCCTTTCCATCCTAGGAGCCTAATAGTAATTTATTCTTGCACATATAAGGTTGTAGTTGTTAAAGATGTCATAAAAAGAAAGGAAGTATGAAGGGTACATCATATAAATCAAAAGCAAGATCCTCTGAATTGTGTGGAAGATGTTGGGATAGATTTGGAGAAAGGTGAGTCCCATAATGTCCAAACAATCTAAGATCAACAGACGGATAAGAAAGCAAAAACATTCCAGGTGGTGTTTGAATAGTCCCAAGAAGTAGTGACCGTACTCACGGAAAGTTGAGTTTTGCAAGGTAGGAAAAAGAAGATGAGTACTTAGAGATTAAGAAAGCTGTTTTGTGATTTGAAAATCGAAAGTGAAAAAGAAAAGACAGTTGTAAGGTACTGATAGGCTAATAACCTATACACACGACAATTCGAGAGAGCAGAAGCATCACGAGCATTCAAGGAGATACAACGTTACTGAACGATACAGAAGGTAGAGGAGCAGGAGAGTTGAAACACCAAAATATGACATGTGGCACTGACAGATTAAAATAAAATAAAGAAGCGTGTCATATAAGACATCCAATAAACAACCACAATTCTTTACTTATTAGAGACGTCTATTGGACCCAAATCTAATCGACCTAATCAGTCCAATTTCACCTGTCATGTTTCCTTCTTAATAATGAAGAAGATTGCGTTGGCACACCTATACTTGATCCTTGCTATTTGAACAATTACAACAACCTCACACACAGTGGTACAAGTGGACGATCCAACAACATGAAACTGGACGTGTTCATCCAAATCATTGTTTGATCTGAGTAAAGAGATTAGGAATGCAGAAGAAAGAAAGAGAAGAGAGAGAAGAGTAGAGAAGAAGAATGGTGACTACGCGTAAGGAAAGAAGTTTTTTATTTTATTAATAAATAATAAAAATTATTTTCTTTAGATAATAATTTTATTTGGCTGACATTTATCAGCTTTTTATTTAATACATATCTAAATTTTGGTAAAGTATTTTTTTATCCCTAAAAGGTGTAATTCAACTATTAACGTCATAGAGAGTAATAAAGTAATTATAAAAAATGTAAGAATTAAATTGGTATATTCAAATAAAACTAGCGATAAAATTAAAATTTTTTCTTTAATCAAATATGAGACATTTATCACATATCAATTTATATTTGTTAGCCTCAGAAATTACCCTTTAGATGTTACTTTTTAACAGCGAGAACTAACTAAGATATATATATATATATATGAAAATTTTGAATAATTCAACAAAATTTTAGAGGCTGACTAAAAATTTTCCTAGTTTTTAACTTACCCGTAAAACTTTTCCATATCTATTGAGGCAGATTGTTTGAGCCACTATATGGTAGGTTTTAATTGGCTATATTAATATTGATGTGGCATTACTAGCTGTTGAAATGAGCCAACTTGTTATTGTATATACACTTCAACATCATCTCCTTGTGAGTTCTAGAGTAGGCCGACTATATCCTTAAAGAGCTCCAAAAGGGTCTAATGTTGAAACTTTACATGGATGGTTTGACTTACAGCCCTTGAATTGAATAAAATACAAGTCTTAGGTTGAGAGAAGTACAAGAGTTAAGTTTGCAAAATAATTCAATGGAGAAACACAATTCGAAGGCCTTAGTGGTATGTTTGAATTAATTAGATTTAATTAAGGATAGATTTTGTGTGTGCACAATAGTTAAGGTTTAATGTGTAGAGCAACTCTAATTTCAGGGTTTTAAGTTGTAGGTGAAGTTACGATGAATTTAACGTATAAAGGAGATCTATTTATAATGTTAAGAGTTTATTTTGAGTCAAACACTCTACTAGCTTTATAATCACCCTTAATTGATCTCTCTTAAGTTCTTTATCACTTATTGGGCTAAGTTTCTCCAAAGTAGATATTCGCCTATGGTTTTTTATATTTTGGGTCTTACTAAATGTGATTTTAAATTTTACATATCACAACTCACAAATTAAATTTCAAAAAAGTTAGGAGTGAATAAATTCGGTTCGGTTCGATTCAGTTCAATTTTCGATGTGAACTAAAAACTGAACCGCGCCAATCTGTTTTTAAAAAATAAAACCGAAAATCGAACCGAACTCATAGCGAACCGAACCGAATTCGATTTATAGATTCAATTCGGTTTTCAATTTTTCAATTCGATTTTTAATTTTTCGATTCGGTTTTTAGTTTTTCAATTTAGTTTTTAAATTTTCGATTTGGTTTAACTCAAATGGACTTAATTTAGACTTATTTTTAGTTCGTTTTGATTCAATTTTTTAATATTTTTAATTTTTTTTAATTTTTTGAATTAAAAAATCAAAAACAGAATTGACTAATAGAAAAATTGAACCTAACCAACCAATTCGATTCAATTTTTCAGGTCTGATTTGGTTTTTCAATTTTTTACCCACCCCAAAAAAAAGTTGTTTGAATCCACAAATTCTGTTTCATACACTTTTTATACGTGCGTATACTTGTGCTATGACCAAAGGAGACTTTTATGTTGGAATATGATCATATGCACGGTAACATGCAAGAAAAATAACTTTGTTAGATTCAAATAAGCGGGTGCTAGCTAGCTGGAGATGAGGTGAGGCTTTTAGTTTCTGGTTTGTGAAGAAGTGAAAATAAAGATATAGTGGGTGCTACACCATGGCTCCAAACGATATCTCTCATATTTTGACCAACATATCGCTCACAAGCGCTGATGGTCCGGTGGTGCAACCGGAGGGAGATGTTCATAAAGCAGGGAACAATCTCTTTGATTGGCAAGGTGTTAAAGTCAAGGCCAATCAACAGAGATAGTTTCCTCGTGATGACTAAAAATATTTGGAATACCTTGAATAGGTTTGAGGCTGAAGCGATCAAAGGAAAAAATTTGTTCACTTTTCACTTCGAAATGGAAGAAGATAAATGAAGGATCATTGTAGGTGGACCCTGGATTTTCAATAACCATTTGGTGGTATTGAAAGAGCGGAAAGGAATTGGGAACTATGGAAAAATGAAATTTTGCTTAGCAGCCTTTTGGGTGCAATTCCAGTGTCCCGCTCTTTCACATGAACTATGAGTCCGCCTTATGGCTGGGGATAATGGTTGCCGTTGTAGAAGAAGTGGATTATGGGGAAAAAAGGGTGATGCGTCAGAATATATCTACGAGTTCGTATTCGTTTAGAGTCACAAACCGCTTAAAAGGGGTGTCAGAGTGCAACTAAATGACGAAGAAGATATAGTGGATATTCTATATCGCTATGAAAGATTACCAGAATGATGTTTCCGTTGCAGTTTGATTGGACATCCCTATCGTGAATTCATGTAAAAACTCAGCCAACGAATCTCTTCAACAACTTCTATTTGGGGCATGGATGAAAGCTTCTTTTACTAAAACTGGGGAATTTGGAAATAAAATGCAAAGGGCAAGGTCTGAATGGCGACATCCTAATAATACTGCAGGCACTTTGAAAATTCGAAAACAATAGGTACCAAAGATTAATGACAATTCTCTGAAAATATCACCGAAAAATGCACAGGCATCTGAAACTAATCCCGGCCAAACGCAGCTCCGGAATGAGAATGGTATGGACAAGTGGGAAGAGACAAGTACAAAGGAGAAGAACGTTGACAAAGCACGGGGCCACCTTCCTGCAAAGGCTGACTTTATGCCTCCCAAATCTTCAAATCTTGTAATGACAAAAAATAAGACAAAAGGTAATTTGGAAAAGGCAAAGGTAAAAGGGAAGAAAGAGCAAATATTATAGGCCACCTTTCTTTCTAAGCTGACTTTGTGTACCCCAAATTCAATTTGGTAAGCCAAAAAATTACTTATAGTAAAAGGAGTGATATTAATGCATGTGGGACAATGATGGGTGTGGAAAATACTAATGGTGGGGAGCTTGTTCAAAAGGCGCCGGACATTTTGACGGTGGGTGCATGCGAAAAAGCTACA
Organism: Ailanthus altissimus; assembly: GCA_946807835.1. NCBI lineage: Eukaryota > Viridiplantae > Streptophyta > Magnoliopsida > Sapindales > Simaroubaceae > Ailanthus > Ailanthus altissimus. The sequence continues at coordinate 10,772,782 of OX327706.1, read as the reverse complement.
GGATTGAGCAAAATTAGAGGAGAAAAATCATGAGTTCATGTAGTTATGGAGACTATTTCTTTGACTTTTAAAGATAGGAATAATTCTACTTTGGTGAATGCTCAGACACAAAACTCGGGCTTATTGACTTTGCCTATGTTTGAAACAACTTCCAACTCTCTTTCTGGTTTATTAACAAGTTTTGTGATCCTAAATCACAGTAAAATTGGCCAATCCCTCCTAGATACAAATCATGCTCCACCAAAGAGTCGAATTCTTCCAAGCTCTTTTATATTTGAGTCAAATTCTTCCATTTCTCTTACTAAGCTTCGCAACAAAAGACGAGACACGAAAGCTGTTAAGAATTCTCTCAAGAAACCCAGCATGTTCTTTATCTACCGATATCCCATTGTCCAAAGTTAAAGCAATATGGTCCAAATTGCGGGGTCTTCTTCCTATAGTAAGCGAAAGGCAGGTGACCGTTTTACTGATTTTGTTTTGAATAAAAAGCCAGAAGAGGATGCTACACCTCAATGTCATATCCGTATAGGTGTGGATGGGCTTAAGTATTCTCCTCTGGTTAAGTTGGCGTATCTAATGATGACTGGGTTATTCCTAATTTTTCATCGGCGGCTCTTGCCAATAGGCAGGGCTACCAGTCACAACGAGGGTCTTTTGTTAGAATGTTCGTGGTCTGGGCAATCCACAGACATTTTGTATCCTGCGTGACCATATGCAGAAATTATGCCTCGATGTGATTTTTTTGATGGAGACTATATCGTTCCAACCGCAAATTGAGCTTTTGAGGACTAATCCGGATTTTAAGGGGAAGTTGGTTGTTAATAGAATAGACAGAAGTGGTGACCTAGCTTTATTCTGGCGGGATTCTGTTTCGATACAGTTGGTTTCTTATTCTCGCTAGCACATTGATGTTCATATTTTTCAACCTTCTCATGACCCTTGGCGATTGACCAGTTTTTATGGTAATCTTGATGTTTCTTAGAGACTTCACACCTGGACACTTCTTCGTTGGCTTAGTACATTGTCTTCATTACCATGGCTCTGCGGGGAGATTTTAATGAAATTATTTATAATTCAAAAATAGTTGGAGGCCATCCTCGTCCTCTTTACCTGATGTCCAATTTTCGGGCAGTTCTAGATGATTGTGCTTTTTGGGACTTAGGTTTTTCTTAGCCAAAATTTACTTGCTACAATGGGAAGAAATCTACGACTTTCATTCAGGAAAGATTGGACCAATTTCTGGATAACTATCCTTAGTTTAGTTTATTTTTAGGATCAATAGTCAAGCACTTAAATTTCGACGATTCAAATCATCGACCTATTGTAATAGATATCCTGGTGCAAGGCGATCCTTCTTGTTTTGCTAGAGCTTGTCAAAACGTTTCGCAATTTTATTTTGAAGAGGCATGGATTGTCTCTATAGAATGTGTCGACATTATTCAACAGGGATAGGTCTTACTTACTAGTTAACTAGATACTGTGGAGGGTAATTTAGCTCACATTGGCTCCCAATTGCATAAGTGGAATTTTCAAAACTTTAATCATTTATCTCAAGCCCTTCGTTAAAAAACAACAACTCCTTATTAGTCTCAACCAACACATTTTGGCTGCCTCTTGGTCATAATTACGAATTATTGAAAAGGAAATGGATGCCTTATTAGAGAAAAAGGAAGTTTATTAGTCTCAATAGTCCCGTGTGGCTTGGTTACAATACGGTGATCGGAATACACAATTTTTCCATCGTAAAGCAATAAGCAGAAAAGCCAAAAACAAGAAAATGGGTCTTCTTAATAGGAATGGAGAATAGAAGGAGGAGATTGAATCCATGGTTCAAATAATTCATGATTACTTTTCTAGTTTGTTCATTTCAACACCATGTTCATCTGAAGTGTTTGAGGAGGTTTTGTGTTGTGTTCAACCTCGGGTTTCTAAATCTTCCAATCGAATATTAGATCCCCTTTCAACGCAGATAAAATTAAAAAGGCAATCTTTCAAATGTCATCTACTAAAGCTTCGGGTTTAGATAGTTTCCCCGTCTTACTATATAAGAAATTTTGGGGTGATATTGGCATGGACATTACCAATGTTTGCCTGTAATTATTGAATGAAGGTAGTGGCCTCAGGAAAATCAACGACATTGTAATTGTTCTAATTCCTAAAATTTTTTAGCCTAAGAAAGTTTCTGATTTTTTTCCTATCAGTTTATGTAATGTTATTTATAAAATTATTTCCAAGGCCTTGACTAATACACTTTGAGTTGTTTTGGATGATATTATTTCTATTTCTCAAAGTGCCTTCATTTTGGGATGACTTATCATAGACAATGCAATCATTGATTTCGAGTGCCTCCATGCCTTGAAACGAAGAACAAAATCATAAGAAGGTTTCTTAGCCTTGAAATTGGATATCTTCAAAGCCTATGATCAAATTGAGTGGCGATTTCTGGACGTAATTATACGAAGATTAGCATTTTCTTATTCTTGGTGCCAGAAGGTGAAGCATTGTGTTTAATCTGTGTCATTTTCATTTTTAATTAATAATGAGGCTAAGGGTTCTCTTATCCCATCTCGGGGAATTTGGCAAAGAGATCCATTATCTGTGTCATTGTGTTTCATCTTTGTCATTTTCATTTTTAATTAATAGTGAGGCTAAGGGTTCCCTTATCCTATCTCGGGGACTTTAGCAGGGAGATCCATTATTCTTATATTTATTTATCTTATGTGCACAAGGTTATCAGCGCTTCTTCAACAAGAAGAAATAGAGGAAACTATCCAGTATGGTCGCAATGGCCCACATATATCTCACTTATTTTTTTCCAATGACAGTCGTTTGTTTACTCGAGCTCAGATAAGTGATTGTGAAGTTGTCAAGTGTGTTTTGCTATTGTATCAAATTGTTTTTGGGTAGATGGTGAATTTTAATAAATCTACTATTTGCTTCAGTTGTATGCGTGAGCCGGGGGTGGTAGACCATATTTTGAATCTTCTTTAGGTCAAATTGATTACTAAGCACAATCGTTATTTGGGTCTTCCGGGTTATGTTGAGAGGTGCAGGAAATCGTTATTTAAACACATTCGAGATATGGTATGGAATCGACTTAAGGGTTAGAAATCCATGTTATTTTTTGTTGTATGCGTAAGCCGGGGGTGGTAGACCACATTCTAAATCTTCTTCAGGTTTAGCTAGTTACTAAGCACGATCATTATTTAGGTCTTTTGAGTTATGCTGGGAAGTGCAGGAAATCTTTATTTGAACACATTCAAGATATGGTATGGAATTGACTTAAGGGTTAGAAATCCATGTTATTTTCAATTAGTGGAAGGGAAGTTCCACTTAAAGTTGTGATACAATCTATTTCTACTTATCCACGAGCTTGTTTCATCTACCAAAGGCCTTGATTGATGACCTTCACCGCCTTTATGCACAATTTTGATAGGGTAGTTTTGATGGAAGACAAAAATTACACTGATGTAAATGGGAATTCCTTTGTAAGCATAAGAGTGAGGGTGGCTTAGGTTTTCAAAAGTTGGATGTGTTTAACCAATCGATGTTAACCAAACAATGCTAAAGATAGCTACACCTCCCAAATTTCTTGGTTGCAAGGGTGTTGCAGAGCTTTTATTATCCAAATTGAGATGTTTTAAGGGCTAAGGTTAAAGCATTTTCTTTGTATCTGTGAAAAATTCTCTTATGGGGTCATGAGTTGTTTGATATTAGATTGCGATTGAGGGTTGATTGTTCCTTTAAGGTTTCAGTGTATTATGATCGTTGGCTTCCTTTTCCTCTTTCGTTTCGGCCTTTATTTTCCCATAAACTTTCGAAGACAACTATAGTGGCAGATCTTCTAACTGATACGGGAGAATGGAATGTGACTTTGATTCTACATATTTTGACAATAAAGAATTAAAAGCTATTTTGAGTAATCCGCTTTATGGGGCAGTGGATATAGATAAGTTGATTTGGCATTTTGACAAGAAAAGACAATACATGGTTAGATGTTGGCTACTCAATGAAGTTTGCCTTTTTCATCTTCGAATGCATCAGGTTTGAAAGATTGGTAGAAGCTCATTTAGAAGCTTTATATTCCTGTAAAAGTAAAAGTCTTTTTGTGGAAGGCTTTCCACAATTGGCTTCCCACCTTTGCTAATCTTCAAAGACATGCTATACAAATTTTAGATGCATGTCCTTTGTGCCATCTATGCCAAGAATCAACAGGACATGCTTTGTGGCTTTGTAAATCCTTAAAGGAGATCAAAGTCTCTAGTACCTTCATGACGATATGTGCTTTGCTGAATCCAGTTTGTTTGTTGAGCTTACTTTGACATATTTGCAGAGTCTAAATGTAGTAACCAGTATCCACGACTGGTAAGAATAAGTATTTATATATGTATAAATATACGTATTTTATTTGTATGTTGGTGATACTTGATTTATATATTGTTATTAGTAGTGTTTGTATAGGTTAAGGTGATACTATTAGCATTGGGTTTAATTGCAAGACTTTAGATTTATTTTAGGGACCAAATTGTAATACTTTGAAAGTTTTGGGGGTAAATTCGTAAATATAAAAAATTAGCCACTTAGTATAAAAATACACTTTTAAAACCCTAATTCTCTCATTTTGGTCGAGCTACCTCTTTTAGAGAGAGAGAAGAGAGAAAAGAGGGGAGAGAAAGAGAAGAAGGAGAAGAAAAAGAAGAAGAAATTGTTAAGTGTAAGTGATCAGAATGACAGGTTTTGAGAAACCAAGTATTTAGACCAATTTGATGTGATAAATGCATTGTGTATAATTTTGTAAGGTAATTAAAGTATTTTGTGTGAATTGTGAGGCTTATGAAAGGATTAATCTCCATTGATAGGTTAAGGAGATTTAAGCCTTGTAGCTGAAAGTGTTAAGAGGTAAGTATACTAGACTTTTTATTGAAATCACAATAAACGTAGTAATTATTTTGTATGATTTTGTAAATGTGGTTAGGAATATGTTTATGTTATGTCAAAGTATATTTTGATATGAAACGTGAAGATATGTATTTATGAATGTGAGCATGGACATACATGACATACATGTGTTTTTGAAAGTGAGCTTTCAAAATAAGATATGTTTAACAAAGAAAGCTTTTGAAGTGTAATATGTCCATGAAAAATATTTTGTGTTTTGAGGGTACTTGAACTCACTGTTAACTTAGTAGGCATTTTATGTAATTTGTGGAGCCTTTATGTGTGGCCTTTCCTTCGGGATTGGTATATGTTATGTGTTCCGTATGTAGGGAGGATCCTATTGGTACCTAAAGGAAGAGTGAGTCATCACATTCGTGTGGTGGCGTATTGGTGCATGTGAGAGGACTCACCGATGATCAGGGTGAGGGTTTGGCTTTTACCTTCGGGTATGAACATTATATATGTGTAATTTAAAGGCCTCACTTGTACTATTCCTCTCATACGGTATGTCACCTACGAGTGACATTTGGCTCATTATGTGATATGTGATATGTAAGTCCTACTAAGTAGTAGTTGAGTGATGGTATTCCTATTATGTGTTTCAAAAGAATGTGTAAGCGCTAACATGATATGTGATTTGATAAGATTATGATTTTGATTTTGATTGATCACAGCATATCATACATATGCATTGTGTACATATATGTATTTGTATTTGATATATGAAAAACTAGTATGCTTACTGAGTTTTATACTCATTATAGTTTATGGTGATTTCAGGTAAATAAGGTATATGTGTGCTTAGCGGATTTGGCAAAGCTTCTGCTGTTTCTTGGGTTCCCTAAGTTGTTAGGTTGCTAAGTGTTTCATTTGGGGACACGTGGGATAAGATATTTGATTTATCCCTAGTGAATAAATACCTATGTATTAATTTATTGTGTGTAGTTAGACTTAGTTTAAGTTTCACCAAGTGTAGTAATGGATTGATTTTAAGTAAGAATTTACAATGAATATATTTTGGGCTTCCGGTAACAAAGTTGCTACTGGTGACGTAGTAGAGTGTTAATCTCTGAGAAAACTCTGCGTATCTCCGGTTTACTAATTGTCCCAGTCATAATTCAATTGCTATAATTCTAAAAGAAATTAAAATGAATGTTTAAGTATTATTGAATGAATGTAAGCGATGTCGTGTGTCAGATCTTTTGGGTCTGGGGCGTGACACTAAATATGTCAGAATTTGAGAGATAGGCAATCCTGGTTTGGAGAATATAGTTTCGACAGAATCGTTATATTCACAATGGGGTATTTACTACTATTAATGTTCTAGGATGGGCTGAGACTTATCTTCAGGACTTCCAAACAGCCAACAACATATGTCGATCTTCCATTTCTAGGGTGAATGTATCATGGTGACCATTAAGCTCTCAATCTTTTAAAATCAACACAGATGCGGTTTGTGATCGAGATAAAGGACTTATTGGCTTGGGTATTGTTATTTGAGACTATTATGTGGATGTTCTAGTTTCACTGGCATTTAAACTTCATTCTTGTGTTTTAGTAGATATCACTTAAGCTTTGGCAGTTGTAAAAGGCCTCTAGTTGGCTCTCCAATTTAATTTACAATATATTGAGCTTGAATTAGATTGTTTGCCTGTTGTAAATATTGTTATGTGTGATAAATGCTCTATTTCTGAGTTGGGACTCTTGATTCATGATCTTAATGAGTCGTTAAAGTCTTTTCCACAAGCTACGACAGTTTACATTCTTAGGGAGGGTAATAAGTTTGCTCATGGCCTTGCAAAACTTGCTCTCTCTATAATTCAAAAAATAGTTTAGTATGCAACTGTTCCTGCATCTTTGCAGTATATTGTAAAGGATGAGACTCATTTTTCTCCAATACAATATGTCTTATGTAATGAGTGTGATTCCTTAACCTAATTTTTTAATAAATTCTCTTAATTTTTTAATAAAAAACATGCAAGAAAAGTAATCTCACACATATTTTAAATGTAATATATAGCATGGATTATTCAAGGGTTGTCTTCCTTGCCGAGGGATCTAACCCTTTATTGGTATTGTTTGAGTACCTATAAAATGAATCCCAAAAAACCCTCACAATACATCAAAAAAATAATACGAATTTACTTGAATAAAAGTTGGTAAGGGTTATTATATGTAACAACCGACCTCGTGGTGGTTAACATTTATTCCGAAATACAACAGTAGTATAAGAGCGTGGTTATTATCATGCTAGATGAAAAAATAACTTCTTCAACCAAAATTACTACATCTTCATTTTAATGTAAATTGTTAAAAATTGAAGTTAAAAGAGTGTTCTAGACGTTAAGGAATCTACTGCATCAAAAACCACTCAAATCCGACTTTCAGAAAGCCAAAAACAACCAACTTCAGCAACTAATTCTAGTTTTCCAGTGAAGTTCCCAAGCACGTGCAGTACACGTGTGCCAAAGGTTGAATGCAAGTGGACTGGGCACATGCAAATAACATGCTATTTAAATGCAAGCTAACCCACAAAGGCAAGTCAAACCCACTTTGGACTTGTGTCTCGGCCTGCACTTAGACACATTCCTGGAGATCCGATCAAGTTGGATCTGCATCTCGACTCGCGCCTAAAGATCTGCTCGAGTTGGGTCCCTGCTATACCCGTAACTAGTGATTTGACCTAGTTTAGATCTGCAACTTAACCAAGGATCCCTAATCTCTGTTCCAGACAGGCTGAAATTCCCTAAATTGCGCTTTGGTTCTTTTTTAGTTCAATCGATCTGACCTTACTTCTCAGGCCCAGTTAAGCTGTCCAATCAATACCAATTTTCATTAAATTTGGTACCCTCAAAGTTTTCTAGCATCCCGATTTGAGCTGTGCACTCAAAATTCATGTTTAGGTACCAGTGCAAAATTCTATAGGGGCTCAAAGGTTAAGTATTTAATTCAAGGGTGCATATGAAAAGAATTTTTGAAAATTTTTGGCTACTTCACCAACATATTTTCGGGCGCCAAGGCTGAACTAGTTATGTCAAGGGGTTCCTTTTCAAAGGGTTCAACTAGTTTGTGATACAAGGCCTTTTCTGCGTGTACATTATAATAAGTATTATTTTAGGTTTATATAGCCTAGTGTCACAACCCGATTTCTTGAAATCGTGCGGTCTTAGATACTTGCTAGTGCTAAGCAGCCTACAAGACCCCAATAACCAAAGAAAGAGATGAAGAAGAAGCACACCAAGTGTTTGAGAAAATGCTTTCGTATTTTATTACTAAAGAGAGATTACAAAGCTATACACTTACAAGTTAAGAGTATTTCTACAATTTGGAGGATGGATTCTCAAATGAGAACTCCACCTATTTATAGCTAAAGCTATATACAATGGACGGTTAGGATTAACTCTAATCCAATGGTCCACATCTAAAGAGGAGAATATACTAAGGAATATTCCAAAGATGCCAACTCAAGAGAATATCTCATGGAATATGCCTTTTCTAGAAAACTCCCCCATCTACCACATGCAAGTGGCTTTAACCCAAATCCATTGGGCCTTCTAGAAGCTCTAGCCCATTTAATCCAAAATGGACTAAGCTCTCCCTTGGTGCTCCTGTCGCGTGCCAAATACTCGAGTAATTGCTTGAGAATATTTGGGGCGTAACATTCTCCCCCACCAAATTCACGCGACGTCCTCGTCGCGTCTTCGCTGGAACTTGCACACCCCATTTTGCAAACTCTGGCTGTACGCTATCGTGTCCCAAGCGTGTTCTCCCATCCGGCAACCCTTTCCACTCGACAAAATACTCAAGACTCGTCCTAAGTTGCTCCTCTTTGTCATGGCGTGTGGAAATCCCCAAAGGTTCCCGGTTGTGTGGCTCAAATTCTGCATCTCCCGTACCTCCACAGTACTGCTTCCAACAGCTTGCGGAATGCACCTGATGTCGCCATTGTCGCTGTCTCGAAGGCAACTCCACCTTATGCGAGACGTTGCCAACTCTCTTGGCAATCAACCCTGGCCCCTCGTCCCCATGATCAAGGCCCTTGTGGAGTGGGCATGCTGACTTGCGTTGTGGTGGAAGTATCGTCTCCATCACCAAATCCCCCGCACTATGCTTGACACGTCGCTGCTTGACTTCGACCCACTCCTTGTGCTGAAACTGCACATCATGTGACACCTTAGACTTTTGGATGACACCCGCATCCAACAACTCCTCGAGCTGCTCCTGCAACTCTCCCATCTCCGATGGAGGCGTCAACCCTATAGTTAGAAGCGTAATCTCAAGCTCCAACTTGCCCTCAATTACATCTCTTGAAGGCAGTTCTTCCAGTATGGCAGTAGGCTTGACCCCATTGTGCTCCCCGAGCACTTCTGCAACAACCTTCGGTATTTCATCCTTGCCCCCATTTGTCGCATCATCCACCCCTGTTGTTGAGGCTGAATGTAACCCTCCTTTGCGCCCAGCATCTACCCTTAGTTGCATTGCGGAAATGACCTTGGCGTTTGGCTTGGATCGCCCACCCTTGGGCATGTCTACCGTCGGTATCATTCGAGGCCCTCCTTCCAAAATACACATATAGCTATGTTGAGGAAGTAACACCACATTGTACTGCCGTAAGAACTCCATACCTATCACCACATCAAAATCATCGAGAGGTGCTACCGAGAAATTTACCTCACTGTGCCATTTGCTAAGGTGGATTTCAGCTCCACGAACCACCCCATCCAGCGGCTTGGCTCTTGCATTCACGGACTTAAGGTATCCCTCTCCCTTCTCCCTATAAAGGCCCAAGCGTTCCACTTCCGCACGCTTAATGAAGTTGTGTGTAGCGCCCGTATCAACCAACACTTGAGTCTTGATGCAATTGACATAGGCTTCAATGTACATGAGCGTCGTCCCCTTTGGTGCATCTGCACGCCGCTTGGCTTTGAAGGAATTGAACAGCTGCATACAACCCATACGACTCTGTTCGCCCTCGTATTGTGCCTCATACATTGCATTGAAAGCCTTCTTTTTCGGACAGTCCTTCACCCAATGATTCCCATCGCAGAGAAAACAGTTAGACTTCGGGCCATTACCTCTATGGCCGTTGCGTTTCTGCTCCTTCCACTTGGGCGGTTTGCCTTTCTCCTCCTTGCTCTCCAGAGGCTGAAACTCCTTGGCTTCCCCACCCTTGCTGTGATTGGGTTTAGAATTCTTGGACTTTCCCGAATCCCCCTTGCGGTAATCCATGAGCGTCTCCGCCATTGTAAAGGCGTTGGATATATTCTGCATTCCACGCCGCTTCAACTCATTGGCAGCCCAGGATTGTAACCCGTCCAGGAAATTGAACAACAAGTCATCCTCGGTCATGTTGCGGATTTGCAGCATCAATAAAGAGTACTCCTCTACGTACTCCCCAATGGACTTAGTTTGTTTCAACTCCTTCAACCGCTTTCGAGCGTCATGCGCCACATTCTCCGGATAGAATTGGTGTTTTAACTCTCGTTGCAATTCATCCCATGTGTCTATGGTGTAGGTACCCTTGTGAATCTCCTCGCTTTTCCTACGCCACCACAGAATTGCATGATCGGAAAGGTATAAAGTTGCGGTACTTACCTTGTGTTCATCCCGCACGCCCATAGCGTCGAAATACCTCTCCATTTGCCAAAAGAAGTTGTCAAGCTCCTTGGCATCCCGTCTGCCGCTAAACTCCTTCGGTTTAGGGGCTTCGACCCTCGGTGCAGCCACCGCAGTTTGAGTAGCTACGCCATTAGCGACCGCTCGCTTGCACAACACCACATCTTCCTTGACATCTTCAAACCCCTTTCGTAGCTCTTCTACTTGGACTTGAACTTTGTCTATGGTGTTGTAAACCTTCTCCTGAAAAGTCTTGATCCAGTCCCGTTGCTTGTCAGCATGCTCGTCAATGGAGCTTTCGATGAGGGAGCGCAGCTCGTCCCGTTGAGTATCGAGACCTACCTCGACATTCTGGACTTGCTCCTCCAACTCCCCAAGGCGATCTGTTGCCTTGCTTACAGCACCACCAAGCCTCATAACCATGTCCCCTAGATCATGGTTCGGATCAACGAACTTTTCTGGCGAAATACTCCCATGTCTCCTAGCTTTGGGGTCTCTACCCTTCCCTTGAGTAATCCCGATGTTCCAGCAACTTCCTTCACCATCTTCTTTGAACTCGCTCTGATACCACTTGTCACGACCCGATTTCTCGAAACCGTGCGGCCTTAGACACTTGCTAGTGTTAAGCAGCCTACAAGACCCCAATTAACCAAAGAAAGAGATGAAGAAGAAGCACACCAAGTGTTTGAGAGAATGCTCTCGTATTTTATTACTAAAGAGAGAATTACAAAGCTATACACTTACAAGCTAAGAGTATTTCAACAATTTTAGAGGATGGATTCTCAAATGAGAACTCTACCTATTTATAGCTAAAGCTATATACAATGGAAGGTTAGGATTAACTCTAATCCAATGGTCCACATCTAAAGAGGAGAATATGCTAAGGAATATTCCAAAAATGCCAACTACCAAGAGAATATCTCATGGAATATGACTTTTCTAGAAAACTCCCCCACTTACCACATGCAAGTGGCTTTAACCCAAATCCATTGGGCCTTCTAGAAGCTCTAGCCCATTTAATCCAAAATGGACTAAGCTCCCCCTTGGTGATCCTGTCGCGCGCCAAATACTCGAGTAATTGCTTGAGAATATTTGAAGCGTGACACTAGGTACTAGTAAGTAAACACAATAAACTACATCTGTTTTTATATTATCTGTATCGTTGCCACATTTATCACATTTGTAATCTCTCTATTTTAATAAATAAATATTTTATTTATTTATTCATATCAATAATATCTAATAAAATGGTAAAAGTAGAGAGATTAAATAATGTTAATTTTAACATATGAAAAATAACAATTTCTTATTTGTTGACACACGAAAAAACATTATACACAATAAATAAAGATATACCTGCAGATGACACAAAAATTGCCAAGTGAGAAGAAGATATACCTTAACAGTGGCAACAATCCTCAACCATATGCAAGATGATTTAATTCGCCTTTAGGAAGGGTATGATACTGCACATGAAATAATGAACTTGCTAGAAAACAAATACGGGCTTAAGTTTGAGACTTACGTTCAAATTCACTTACCAGAATTTAATGGGCTCTGTGTCACTGAAAATGATAATGTTATAGACCACATTATCAAATTGAAAATTATAGCAAAGACTTATCTAATGCAACTCGTGTTATTCCAGAAAAAATGTAAGATATCAACTCTTCTTAATAGTTTGCCTAGATCTTGGTGTCACGTCGTGACCTCTTTGATTCTTTGGAAAAAAGGAAATTGTATATGAGCACTTTGCCACCAATAATGGCCGTAAAAAAGGTAAGATTAAAACGTTCACAATGGGAACAAGGTACTAACAATCTTATCTGAAAGAAAGCTTCCATAAATTCATGGGCAAGAATTTCAAGAAAAAAAAGAATTCAGCCCTATGGAAGCATGGAAAACAAAACAAGAAAAAGAAAGAGTGTTTCATATGTGGAAACCTAGCTCACTTCAAGGAAAAAAGTCCAAGGCACAGTAAAGAGAAGAAATATAAAGAGAGTGGTTCTTACAGTTTCTACAGCACTCATACTTGAATCTGAAGATCGACAGTGGTTAGACTATAGTGCTATAAGACATATCAATAAAGACAAGAGCTAATTTTACAACATTGGAGAAAAGGCATCAGGAGATCATCGGTTATACATGGGAATTATATGTTGATGTTCAAGGTGTTAGGGATTGCAAAGTCTCTTCAAACGACTTTACCGTCATCCTTAAATTTTTTTTTTTTTTTTACATCACAAACAAGAAGAAATCCAATTTACGCATTTATATTAGAGAAAAAATGGTTTTGAAATTAGATTTAAATTTGAGGCCATAACCATAGTGGAAAATGTCATGTAATCTTGAAAGGAACTAGGATAGATAATTTGTATTCTATTATTATAAACATAAAAAAAAATTACTTGTGTTTGAGTATGCTTACGTGTTAATAATTTAAATAATACTTATTTATAGCATTTGCGTTTAGGCTATATAAATAAAAATAAAATACTTCATCTTAGAAATAAAAGAATACTATCTCAGATAAATCTATATGGCTTTAATATATGTGAATCACGTATTAAAGGAAAATTACCGAAAAAATCATTTACCAAACATTGAAAATTGTCAAATTTACTTAAAGTAATACATTCAAATTTATGTGGACCTATGCGTACTAAGACATATAGAGAAATGCAATAATTTATTGTATTTATTCATGACTATTCAATATATAGACATATATATTTATTAAAGCATAAATCTAAGACTTTTAAGAAATTCAAAGAATACAAAAAAGAAGTGGAGACTTAATTGTAGGGATGGGCATGGTTCGATTCAACTCGATTTTAACTCAAATCGAATTAAACCATAGTTTTCGGTTCTCCCTTAAGGAAGAAACAAAAAAAAAAATTAATTAGAAAAATTGAACTAGACTAAATGATAAGAATTAAATAGGTTTAATATTTTTATCTTCTAAACTTAATATTTACTTGTTTAATTGATATTATTTTGCTATTTATGTAATTTATCATTGATTTATAGGTTTTCAAGAATTCGGTGCAAAGGTACTGGAAATTGGATGAAAATAGAAAAGAAATCAAGAAAAAGGGCATTGCGACGCTCTAAATCTAATATTGCAGCGCTGAAGTCAAAGACCCCAATGCCATAGTGCTCTACAGCCAACGCCACAATACTCATTCATAATCAGAAGAAGTAAATTTTCATATCTTAATGCCATGGCACCCAAGATCTAGTATTACGATGCTTATGCGATTAAAAAAAAATAATGAAAGTTCTAATCATACTTTTACTCGAAGAAACCCTACCTTAAGGTTATAAAGACCTATAAATAAATCCATTTTTTTGGCCCAAAGGGACTGACAAGCAAGAGCAAAGAAGCAAAACAACTATAAAAAGAGATTAAGGTAGAATTTGAAAATTAAAAAGAAGAATTGAAAGGCAAGTTAGAGAGAAAAGGTGAAAATCCATAGATCCAAACTTATTTACTCTCTTTCTTCTCTTAGTTTTATTATTTTCTTCCTGATATCTTTTAATTTATGCCCTAATAGTCTTTTATTCATAATTAATTAATTTTTTTTATTTAGGGTTGCAACTCTTGAACCTAATATGTAGTGAATTCAGTTTTCTTCCTTATTTTATGAACTCAATAAATTGAATTGTGTTGGAATTTGTGCTTACGTGCTATTCTAATTTGTATGAATATTTTATTTTAAATTTATGCAATAAATATTTAGTTAAAATCGCTAATTATATTTATAATATGGTAAGATACTTATAACGTTTCAGACATTATATGATCTAAAGGAGTTTAAATCTAGTCTAAAAGCATTTATACCAAGACTAAGAGTTAGCGATGTTGAAAATTATAAATGTTAAGAGTTAGCACTGCTAAAGATTAACAGATTATAAACGTCAACAAAATCTAAAGAGTTAGAGTCTTATCTGAAATGAGACAGAGACCTATAGATATATTAGCAATGACATAGTTGTAAAGAGTTACAAATAGTGTTAGAAAATGTCATTGTTTTACAAGTATGTTCTCAAACCTTATATTCTTTATCAATCTTCACTAATGCAGGTCTATCGGTAAAGATTTTCTCATATATAGATTAGTGTATGTCTATATCTGAATGATATAGATGGTTAGTCTTAACAGACCATGAGCTTAATAGAAGCTTATATAGGCATACAAGTATTCAGTAATGATTGGGTATTGAACAGACTCAATGAAGACTTCCAATAGACATCTCATAAAACTGCCAATAGAGGATCATTTTGATTTGAGTAGTATTCATGGTCTTTTTACCTAAGCATCACAGTGAGCTTGTAAGTGATCCTTAATATTTAGGTTCTACACTTGTTAGAAACCTTTAATGGTCTGACCACTAGTGTCATTGGGTATGGTTCGATGCTCATAGAGTCTAGGGTGTGTAGATATGAGATCCGACAGTTTATATGGCTGAGTTATATATCCTAATACTCAAAGATTGTGTTTTAAAAAGTTTTATGGCCATAAACAATAAACCCTGGAAAGGGTTTCTGGTGGGATAAGCAATATCATAAAAGTGTTTGTAGATATTGTTTATAGAAATATGACTTTGGAGATAAGTTCACGATTCAGCATATGGAGACTTGATAGTGATGATCTATGTTTCACTCTTTCATGATAAGTGATAAAAGGGATGATACAACAATGTATTAACCTCAACTTGTATGGAATACGTCGTTCTGTAATTTTTAAAATGTGTGTGTAGGACATTGTTTACAATGGCGTTCATCTAATGAAAATTTAAAAAGAAATTGGCTAGTAATCTCTATTAGGGTCGGTGTTTACGTGCCATCCCTAAATGTACATATACTTGTATATTTATACAAGTGTACATTCTTATTAAATTGTTAATACCTATTAATATGGCACTATGCAATGTAATATTATAGACATTGTACGATCTAAAGGAGTTTAGATCAGATCTAAAGGAGTTTAGATAAGAGTTCATAGTTAGCCACACTGAGAGATATAAATACTAAATATTAGCACAGCTAAGTGTTAGCTGGTTATAATACTCAGCGAAGATCTAAGAGTTGGAGCTTTGTTTATAATGGGACATAGACATGAGAATATACTAGTAACTGCATAGTTGCAAGAGTTGTAATCGGGTGCCAGAAAATGCTAGTTGCACAAGCATGTTCTCAAATAATTATCCCTGGTCTATTTTTATCGATGCAGGTCTATCGGTGGATACCTTTATATATAAATTAGTATATGTCGTACCTATATGGTATAGATGGTCGGTCCTAACCCACCGTGAGCTTGAAGCTCGTATTGATATATGGGTATCTAGTTAGGGCTAGATATGGGACAGACTCACGAAGGCCTTCGATAGATACCCTATGTAAGCCGTCAACGGAGGGTCCTCTCGAGTTGAGTAGTATACGTGGTCCTTTGACTTAAATGCCACAGTGGGCTTGTAAGTGATTTACCATACTTTTGTTCTACGTATGTCACAGACATTTCATAGTGTAACCGCTGGGTATAGTTCGATGCTTATAGAGTACGGTGTGTACAGATATGGGATCCGTCAGCTCGCATAAGGAGTTAAATATCTAGATGCTTCGAGAATGTATCTTAAAAAGTCTTGTGGCCACAAGCATTAATCCTGGAAAAAAAGTTTCCGCCATGGTGAAACAATATGGCAAAGGAGTTTGCTCATATTGTTCAGTGAGATACAAGTCTGGAGATAAGACATGGATGACCACATGGGGATTTGATAGTGATAATCTTATCCTCGCACATCTAGGATATCATGACAGAAGGACTACACGTATGTATTGTAATCTCAACTTGTATGCTTCAACGTGCTGATTTGTAATATCCGTGACTTGTGCGTGAGGCATTGCTCATGAACTCATAGAATAGTTCTATTTGATGAATCCGGCGTGGACTTAAGGAGTCCCACTATATGGAGTGTACTCGTTGTGTATTGAGGCGGCGTGCCAGATTAAATTGTTTAATTCCGCAATATTCATCACTACTACGGGTATACGTACTTGTATGAAGAAGAAAGAAAAAAAATAAAAAAAAAATTGTTTCATTTTTTTTTATAGTGCCATTAAAAGCTATTGTGAATTGCTTCAAATTCCATTTCCTATCATTTTAGAGAAAATAATGAAAATAAACTATCGGCCATTTTTTGGGTTTAAAATTAACCTCAGCGCTGGCTATGAGGTTGTTGTTCTAGCTTATCAAGCCCACCGAGTTGGCGACTAGAACTACCCACGAGTTGATCTCCATGCGAACTTCAAGGATATACATTTATAACGTTACACGTTCAGGTGAGTTCTCAACACTACTAATATATTAATGTGATTAATATATTTTATTTATTGTGTTTATTGCATATTTTAATACTTTCACCATGTTAAATATGTATGATACTTATTTTAAGCAATAGACTTAATTACACATACATACACCTATAATATTAGATCCTCAACAAGAATGGCATCAGAGCCATTTAAGACATATTTGGGTGTTGTTTGAGTGAATGAATACAAAAGGCCTAGTGTAAATGGCATATTTCAAGTGTTAAAATGGGTATGCCTATGGGAGTGCACTGGGCACTGTAGCGCCAGAGGGTTGGCGCCGCAGCACTGGGGGTTCAACCTCCCAATGCTGAGGCATTAGTGAGCCTACGCTAGGGTACTGAGGTTCTGGAATTCTCTCCCCAGCGGTGAAGTATGAGCACTACAACGCTGGAGGTTCGACCTCCCAACGCTCCAGCGATGTAATTCGGTGTCGTGGCGGTGCATTGTTCACTTGAACAGTAGCACATGAACAATAATTTTTTAGTGTTCAGAGCTACAGTAATTTTGAATAGTATTTCAAAATTAATTTTTCATGTGTAGATTTATAAGATGTAGTGATAAAAGTTATCAGTCTACATTATATATCAGGGTTTATAAGATGTAGTAATAAAGAGTTATGGGTCTGCATTATAAACCAGGATTAATTTTTGTGTTAGTAACTACAATGGGAACCCTACTGGTGGGGGTTAGTTGTGCTTACATAGAAAAATTAATTAATTTAGAATCACCCTCCTCATGAGATGGAGACCTAGGATAGAAACTAAAATCTCTCTTAATCAGATTGAAGAATATTACATTATGAGATTATATTTTATTTTGATCCGTCTTGTCAATACGATGTTAGACGAGTCACATCGGCCTTTTCTCAATATTGCTACAGTGTGAGGAACTTGGTCGGTTGGGCTTAGACTATGTCGGTTAAACATGAGATGAGGCAAATATATGCGAAAGTATTGCTCAATATTGCTACAGTGTGAGGGTAGTATCAGTAGTATATATTTGATCATTGACAAGTTAATCTAGAATACACTTACCCAATATTGCTACAGCGTGAGAATAAGCTATATTCAGGATCAAGTGGTAAGAGTTGCATGAAATGCAATTGACAAATATTATCTACCTATTGGATTTACAAAGGCCAATATTGCTACAGCTTGAGGCCCTAGTAAATTTCAATGTGACCTACTTTCCACTGTATAGTTTAAAAGAGTTTAAACTATCATCTTTCTATTCGAGAGATTATCGGGATTATGTAAAACAGTGGGAGGATGTTTTAAATCAAAAATGTATAATTAGTATACCTAAGATTTTAAACGTTCTATTAGCGATTTAATGACCATTCCACTTATATCTCTCGTTATCTTGGCCTATTAAGAATAATGGCCACTACAAACCAGTCAGTGTGTATAGTTGATGTAGTCCAACTCAAAGGTACTGGGAATTACTCTGACCGACAAATGAATCTCAAAAATATTATACATTCAAAAAACTCTTGGATTTAATGTTGATTAGATTTTACCACAAGGTATTTCTGATAACACATCTCTAGAGGTTATGAATAGAGGGGGTGTGACCCTCTTTGTTAAGGGTACTTCATCTTCTACTCCAAGTATATCTGGTGAGACTAGATATGTGAGGAGAAGAAAATGAGGTAGAAACCTAGGATAAATCCCCAGAGGCAATATTCATCCAAAAATCAACAATAGAGCAATATAGATGTAAAGTGTTTCCACTGCAGTAAGGTTGGGTATTAGAAATCTAATTACCCTAGAAGCTTTATAATTATCAGCAAGACTTCCACTAGTTTATATTTGATTAACATAGACATTTCTATGGCATATGATGCCAGTTCAAGTTAGGTATTAGATACTGCTTGTCCCTCTCATATCTTTAATATGTTGTAGGGATTGAGAGAGACAATAATGTAACAACTTATAGAAGTAAGGTTTAGAGTAGAAAATAGTGATTTCCTGCAAGTCCAATTTTTTGGACAATTTGAATTACTTCTTATATGTAATACAGTAGTTGTATTGTATAATTGGTATAATATCAAAAATATCATTTAACATATTGTGTCCATTCCTACACATGACAGTGAAGGATATCATATGAATATTAAGAATAGTTTCTTATGTTCATATGATGTAAATGATATTTTATTAGCTGAATGTCAATTAATAAATGGATATTATATACAATTAGAAATATCTGTAGATTAGAATCCTTAAATAATACAAAGTTGTGGTATATAAGTTTAGGTCATATAGGCATGAGACGCTTATCCGTCTAGTTAAGAATGGTTGGATTCCTAATCTGACCATAAAGACTTAACCAATTTATGAATAATGTATTTACGGAGATAACCAAACATACCAAAATATACATTACATTTCTTTGATTAGATTGAGGAAGTGAGTGCATTAACAACAAGTTTTTTTGTTTGTTTAAAGAAGAATGAGATTCTCACTCACTATAGTCCTCTAGGTACTCCACAATATAATGATATTTTAGAGATGAAGAATCAAACTTTTTTGGATATGGTCTAATTGATAATGAGTGTTGCCAATCCATATCTGTGAGAATTTAATCCATATACACCTGCTTATTAAGCAGAGTTCCACTAGAAGCTGTTTATTCCATTTCGTATGAGATATAGAAAGGAATGAAGCTGTATCTTAAATATGTTAATATTTAGGGCTGTCCTACTTACGTAAGAGTTACGCAGTAGGGTATCTTATTTTATAATAGTTATTTAGTAGGATAAACAACACCCAAGAGAATATAAGCATAGGTTCATTGAGTATTCTGTGAATTCAATAAGATACTAGTTTTATGATTCAGAGAAGCGAGGTGTGTTCATTTCTCGATATACCATTATTCTACAAAAAGAGTTTCTCATAGATTGTGAGAATCATATAAAGATTGAACTTGGTGAAGTCGGTCTAAAAATAAATGAACCAAGGATGGAAACTCAAGCTCAATTATGCAGTGACTTTTTAGCATACTTCCTAGTGGGTTGAAAAGGATGTCTAGGTAACATATTAGGTATATTTGATGCCTGAAGGTGAACTTATAGTTTTCTTGGTAGAAGAAAATCGTCCTTTGACCTATAGGGAGACGATGTCAGACGTCGATTCTAGAAACAGCAAGAAGCCAAGAAAATGAAAATTGACTTTATGCATCAGAATCAAGTCTGGGACTTGGTTAAGCTACCCGTGAGAATTGTTCTCATTTGTTGTAAAGAGTTTACAAGAGGTAGTGGGAGTCAGATGGAAGGTAAAGACCTCTAGGCCCTATATTAGTTCTAGAAAGGTAATCCTCACTGATCTGGGATCATTTAAGAGAAAACCTTTGAACCAACATTGATGCTAAAGTCGATTAGAATGTTATTGGCTCTTGGAGCATATTATGACTTTGAGGTTTGGTAGATGGATGTAAAGACGGCATTCCTGAAGGGATATCTCGAGTAAGAGATATTCATGGAACAGCCTGAAGGTTTTATGTCCAGCTAAACTTCTGGTGTAGTGTGCAGGCTAAAGAAGTCCATTTATAAGCTTAAACAAGCCTCCGAAGTTAAATTATTATTTTGATGAGATAATCAGATTTTTTGATTTCATTAAAAATGATGAGGAAGTTAGTGTGCATAAAAGGTCAGTGAGAGCATGATAGTTTTCTTGATGCTCTTCGTTGATGACATACTGGTCATTGAAAATGATGTTAATATGTTACAATTGGTTAATAGTAATTCGTAAGAATTTCTTCATGAAAGATTTGGGTGAGTCTTCCTTTATACTAGGTATAAAGCTTTATAGAGATAGAGCTAGAAAGCTGATAGGACTCTCCCAAATCATTTCATATAAATAGTGTCTTAAAAATGTATAATTTTGTTAACTATGAGATAGTTAACTTATCTTTTGAACCTAGTGTTCATCTTTCGAGGAGAATGTCTCTTCAGATGAAAGATGAGAAAGTTAAAGCGTCTGACACATTAGATATATTAGCTCTCAAGAACTTGATGTATGCTATGATGTGTTTGAGACCTGATATCAGTTTGACTGTAAGAGTTACGAGCCAATTCTAGTCTGATTCAGGTGACCGCCATTTAATGGTAGTCAAACATATCCTAAGATACCTTAAAGATACAAAGGATAAGTTTCTAAAAAATAGAGAAAACAATTTTCAAATGAGAAGACATATAGAGCCAGACTTTTAGTTTGGCCTAGATGATAGAAAGGCCACATCTAGCAATATGCTCATTCTCATTGGTGCTAAGTGAGTTGGAATTGCACTAAACTGGGATTCACTGCTGATTTATTTTGGGCACAGTGGAAGAAGCAGTGTAGATTCGTAGGTTTATAGCTAAGCTTGGAAGAGTTCCAAAATAGATGAATCCTATCCTATAGTATTGTGACTGAACTAGGTCGTTGTATAGGCCGAGGTGCTAAGAAGACATCAGTATTATAATCATATTGAGAAGAGTCTCACATGACTAGAGGGATCTTGGCCAAGGGAGATGTGATTATTTATAGAAGTGTTCTACAAATAATTTAGCGGATCCAGTTTCTAAGGCTATAACTCTAAAAGTGTTTATGAAACACGTGGAGTCGATGCATATGAGATACTATCAGGAATAATACTAGAGCAAGTGGGAGATTGTTAGGGTCGGTGCTTATGTGCCATCTCTGAATGTACATACTTGTGTATTTATACAAGTGTACATTCCCATTAAATCGCTAATACCTACTAATATGGTACAATGCAATGTAACATTATAGACATTGTACGATTTAAGAGAGTTCAAATCAGATCTAAAGGAGTTTAGATAAGGGCTCATAGTTAGCTATGCTGAGAGATATAAATGCTAAATGTTAGCACAGTTAAGTATTAACTGGTTATAATACTAAAAAAAGATCCAAGAGTTGGAGCCTTGTTTGTAATAGGACATAGACTTGAGAATATACTAGTAACTGCATAGTTACAAGAGTTGTAATCGGGTGCCAGAAAATGCTAGTTGCACAAGCATGTTCTCAAATAATTATCCCTGGTCTATTTTTATCGATGCAGGTCTATCGGTGGATACCTTTATATATAAATTAGTATATGTCGTACCTATATGGTATAGATGGTCGGTCCTAACCCACCGTGAGCTTGAAGCTCGTATTGATATATGGGTATCTAGTTAGGGCTAGATATGGGACAGACTCACGAAGGCCTTCGATAGATACCCTATGTAAGCCGTCAACGGAGGGTCCTCTCGAGTTGAGTAGTATACGTGATCTTTTGACCTAAGTGTCATGATGGGCTTGTAAGTAATCTACTATACTTTTATTCTATGCATGTCACAGACCTTTCATGGTGTGCTCGCTGGGTATGGTCCGATGCTTATGAAGTTTGGTGTGTACAGATATGGGATCCGTCAACTCCGCATAAGAAGTTAGATATCCAGATGCTTCGAGACTGTATCTCAGAAAGTCTTGTGGCCACAAGCATTAATCCCAGAAAAATATTTCCGCCAGGGTGGAACAATATAGTAAAGAAGTTTACTCATATTGTCCAGTGAGATACAACTCTAGGAATAAGACATAGATGAGCACATGAGATTTAAAGCTGATCATCTATATCCTCGCACATCCAGGATATCATGACGGAAGGAATATACATATACGTTGTAACCTCAGCTTATTTAGTTCAACACGCTAATTTGTAATATTCGTGATGTATGTATGGAGCATTGCTTACGGACTCGTGGAATAGTTTCATTTGACGAATCGGGTGTGGACCTAGGGAATTCCGCGATATAGAGTGTACCCGTTGTGTACTGAAGCGGCGTGCCAGATTAAAGTGTTTAATCCAACAATATTCAGCACTAACACAGAAATACGTGCGTATCTGTATTTAAATGTTAAATAAAATAATTAGTCAATAATTATTATTTGTTAATTGTATAAGGACACTTGGCGCATTGTGGACCCTCGGTTGAGTTTACTCAAGTGTGGAATTTGGTGGGACCTGTTAGGGGGTAAACTTGGTAACTATTTATGAGGGGTAAAATGGTAATTTCACACATTGATTATTTAATTGTTAAATAATCAAAATATCTCAATATAATATTTTAGTATATATTATTATATTATATTACTATATTATATATAATATTATTTTATTTGGGTGCCAAATAGTTGGCACCCATTATATTATATTATTATTAATATTATATTATTATTATTTGAATATGGATATATATATATATATAAGTGAGATGTGTGTATAAGTTAATGTGAGTGTATGTTTGTGTGATACGGGAAGTGGAAAAGGAAATGAAAATGTTCATTTCCATGGTGTCGAAATAAAGAAGAAAGAAAAAAAAAGAGGGAAATTGAAATTATTTTATTTTTCTTTATAGTGCTATTAGAAGTAATTGTGAATTGTTTTAAATTTCATTTCCTATCTTTTTAGAGAAAAAAGATGAAAATACACTAATAGTCATTTTTTGGGTTTAAGAGTTAAACCCAATGCTGGATATGGGGCTACTGTTCTAGCTCACCAAGCCTATCAAGTTGGTGACTAGAACTGCCAATGAGTTGGTCTTTATGCGAACTCCGAGGATATACATGTATAATGTTATACGTTCAAGTGAGTTCTCAACACTACTAGTATATTAATATGATTAATATGTTTTATTTATTGTGTTTATTGTATGTTTTAATGCTTCTGCCGCGTTAAATATGTTGGGATTTGTGCTTACGTGCCATCCCATTATGTATGAATATTTGTTTAATATTTATACTAGTGTTATTATTTCAATAAATCGCTAATTATATTTATATATGGTAAGATTCTTGTAACATTTCAGACATTGTACGATCTGAAAGAGTTCAGATCTGGTCTAAATGAGTTTAGATCAGTGCTAAGAATTAGCAACGCTGAGAGTTATAAATGCTAAGAGTTAGCACTAATAAGAGTTACCAGGTTATAAGAGTTAGTAATATCTAAAGAGTTAAAGCCTTGTCTGAAATAGGACAAAGACCTAAGAATATATTAGTAATGACATAATTGTAAAGAGTTGCAAATAGTGCTAGAAAATGTCATTATGCAAATATGTTTTCAAATATTATGTTCCTGATCTATCTTCACTAATGCAGGTCTGTCAGTGAATACCTTAACAAATATATAAATTAGTGTATGTCTATATCTGGATGGTCTAGATGGTTATTCTTAGCAAACCATGAGTTTAGTGGAAGCTCGTATAGAGATACAGGTATTTAGTAAGGACTGAATACTGAACAGACTCAAAAAGATCTCCAATAGGCATCCCATAAAGCCGTCAATGGAGGATCTTTCGAGTTGAGTAGTATTCGTGGTCCTTTAATCTGAGTGTCACGGTAGGCTTGTGAGTGATCCACCATACTTTGGTTTCACACATGTTAGAAACCTTTCATGGTCTGACCGCTGGGTGTCGCTAGGTATGGTCCGATGCTCATGGAGTCCAGTGTGCATAGATATGGGATCCATCAGCTCATTTAGGTGAGTATTATATCCTAATACTCTATAGATTGTATTTCAGAAAGTCTTATGGCCATAAGCAATAATTCCCAGGAAAAGAGTTTAACCCTAGGGATAAATAATATTACAAAAGTGTTTGAGAATATTATTTATTGAAATACAATTCAAGAGATAAGCTTTCAGTCGAGCATATGGAGATTTGACGGTGTTGATCTATATCTCTGCTCTACTCAGATATAAATGATGGAGGGATTATATGAATATGTTATAACCTCAACTTGTATGGTCTAACGCACCGCTTTGTAATATCCGCAACGTGTGTGTAGAGCATCGTTCACGGACATATGGAGGAGTTCTATATGACAATTTGGGCGTAGACCTAGAGAGTCTCACAATATGAAGTGTACTCGTTGTGTACTGGGGCAGCATAATGGATTGAACAGTTCCATCCTAGAAATTACAGCAAACCGAAAATATGTTTCAGGGTTCCTCGAGTTGTGCACTTGTTTAAACTTAAATATTAAGTATATTATTTAATTAGTTGACAAGAGTTATTAACTAATTAGATATTAACAAGTGGCACAATTTTATTGTATGAATTATTTTACCATGAATTCAACCATTTACCATGTTAGTAAAATCAAATAAGGTAAATATTAATTATTCAAATAATTTTTGAATAATTAAATAAATGTTATTTAAATAAATAAAATATGATTTTATTTATTTGTTATTTTATTCCTAAATGGAAGATATACCTAATTTGAGAAACATAAACTAAATTTAGTGGAGCACCATTTTATGATTAATGGTTAAATTTATTAGACCATTCAAATGGCCACCAAAAATTGTTTTGAGAGTTGGCCACTTAATCTAATTTTGGTGAAGCACTTGTGAAGTTGTTGTAACCACTAAAAATGGTTGAGTTTCAAGTGTGTTAACGAGAGAGTGAATGAAAATTCGTGCAAAGGTTGAGAGGAAAAAGAAGAGTTGGTTTTGAGAGAGTTTTTCAAAGAACAAAGACTTGTGAGAAAAACCAAAGGAGAAAGAAAATAAATCCTTCATATTTTTCTTTCTAGAATCAAAACCTTATTGCTGGAGATCATACTGCTACTATTCTAGTTTCACAATCCCATCGGATTGTTGTGAACTAGAATTGGACAAAAGTACACTTCAAGGTGAGTTCAAAATTAGAGCAAAGATATCCGGAATTTGAAATCTTCATTGGAGGTCTTCAAAGGTATGTTTTCTGTATTCTTAAGTTGTTAAGAATTGAACTACATGTGTATATGTTGATTACTTGATAAATTTCGCTGCCAAATTCATGTATATGATGCATAATTTTAATTTTTCAATATGTACATAATCACATGCATACACCCTAAAATACGTCAACAAAATATATATGTGAAATCTATTTTAAGTAATAGACACAATTGCATATGCATACACCCACATATATTAGATCCCTGACAATCTCTCTTGTATTTGGCCATTTCACTTACTTCATGACACCATTTCATTTTAATGATTAAGCCAATACAGCCATCATGAGGTGGACTCTTTCATTTGCATTGTCGTACTTCAAATTGGAAGCCACTCATATTGTTTCCATTGGCTAATTAAGGTGGCAATGAAGTAGTATATAAAAAAGGGGGTGTAATATGCATTAACGTATACAAGGTTTATGGTAATACTATTGTAAATAACTTACAACAAAAATAGACTAGTAATTAGTAAATTGGCCGAGAGACTTTAGAAGAAGCAAATAGTTTCTTCAATTCTTGCGAATATAGAAAGTTACCATTCTAACTCTAGCAATCCCACTAGTATAACTTTAATGGTGAGCTTCTTTTATCTCATTAGTTTAATTTAAGTGTGCATAGCATGGTTAGGATGTACCGAGGTTGCTGATTATGCATTTAAAATGTTGAAAAAAAGCATAATCAAGACTCAGCTGAAAGGGATGCTGCAGAGATGTCATTTAGTGCCATGACGTTAAGGTTTTCATGCCCTAGTGCCATAGCGCTAATGGTATGAGGTTTCATTATTAGGTAGTGACCGAACACCGCAGTGGTAATTTAGTGTCATCGTGTTAGGGTGTTGACCCTAGCATAATAGTGCTATAATATTGGTGTTGTAACACTGGAGGCTGGGCCTTTAGCACCGCAGCATCGAGAACCTAAGACTACTGTAATTACACCATTCACTCCCATTATTTATTTTTAAAGGTGTTTGAAAATATTTATTATTTATTTTATATAATTTATAATTATTATAATAATTGCATTATAAAATGTGGCCCATTTATTTTTATTGGTAACAACAATAAAACTTTTACTGGTGAAGTTAGTTGTGCTTGCACAAAACAAATATGTGATTAAGAATCACATCCTCATGAGATGAGAAAAATAATATTAAAATTTATCTTAATCAAATTAAATAATGTTTCATTATGAGTTAATGTCATGCATTAGTCCGTCTTGTCAATACGATAGTAGACGGGTCATATAGGTATTTTCTAAGACTGTTAAATTGTAAGATATTTAGTCGGTATGATTCATTTGTTGGTTAAAATGAGATGGTCAAATATTTGTGAAAGTATTTTCCTAGATCACTAAAGTGTGTGGGTAATATTAGTGGCATATATTTAATAATTGACAAGTTAATCTGGAATACACTTATCCTAAATCACAACTCTTATTTAGGATCTGTAATAAGAGTTGCCTGAGATGCAATTGACAAGAGTTGTCTATCTTTTGAGTTTTATAAAGCCATATATCACTATAGTGTATGGCCAAAGTAAAATGCTAATGGGGTCCACTTTTCGTTGTATAGTTTAAACTGTCATTTTTTTAAGAGATTTAGGGGATTATATAAAGTAGTAAGAAGACATCTTTAGATTAAAAATGTATAAATGTTATACCTATGATCTGAGACGTTATTAATTGGCGATTGAAATATTTTCTACTAACATCTTTTTATTTTGTCTTATGAAGATTCAATGGCCTCATTCAACCTATTGGCGCACGCACTTAATGTAAACTAACTAAATGATGCAAATAATTATGCTAAATAGCTGATGAATCTAAGAATTATTCTAAATTCTAAAAAGCTAGGATATGTAAATGATCACTGCATGCCCCGAGGCATTCCTAATAACGTCATTCTTAAGGAGAGGCAGATTTATCAAAAATGGTTAGATGATGATTTAAAAGTTAAACTTACATCCTTATCTCAATGTCTATATATCTACAAAGAGAGCATATCCGTATGGGTGATGCTAGTAGTACTATGCTCTATCTGAAAAAGCTAATTGGTGACCGTCCTTAAGTTGAAATTTATAGGGTTGTCAAATCATTTTTTTAGTGTAGACTTCTAGAGAACAGTCCTATAAGTCCTCATATCCTCAAGATGATTTCATACATCAAGAGGTTAGAGACTATGAACATTGTGCTAAATAATTCATTAGGGAATAATCTGATTCTCCAGTCATTTTCGGGGCTATTCACATAATTCATAATGAACTTTAATATGCATGTATTAACCCCTACTTATATTAATCTTCATAATATACTGAAGACAACATAAGAAGGCAAGAACAAAGCGGCATCATCCCTCTATGTTTAGGGTACTTCATCTTCTATTTTGAAGGCTTCTAAGAAAGCCCTTAAGGAAGAAGAAAAAGAAGGTGAAGCAAATACCCAATGTAGGTCTTCGAAAGCATCCCATATCCAATCCATAAAAGAAAAAAAATGCAAAGAAAAAGTGTTTCCACTACAGTAAGGACAAGCATTGGAAGCCAAATTGCTTAAAGTACCTTGCTTCTATCAAGAAGTGATGAACACATAAAAATGTATATTTATTAAGAGATTCAGTCACCATTTAATGTCACTAATTTTAGCATTTTTGTACTTTTATCTTGAAATAAAGTGTTCTCCTTAAATTATGATTAATGAATGTTATTTGCACAGGTTTAGGTAAAATAGACATAACTCTCAATGTAGAAATCAAAATGAAGAAATTTATGAACTTGGAGCAACATGACTCAATCTTACATAAACTTAAAGAATAGTTGAAAAACCAAATCTAACATGTTATGGGCCAAAAGTTGAGATACAATAGAATCGGGCTACAACTTCCGCTCAACTTGACCCAACTCATGTATTTGGACCGTATCTCAAAAAATACGTACTCAATTGGTATAATTCTTAAAGCTGTGAAATACTGACTTAATTATCAAGAACTCTTATGTTGAGGTTAAAGTCCAAATCAGCCGTTATCATGGACCAAATTGTATTGCAAGTGGGTAAAAGGGTTGTTAGTCAAAATCTGATATATCTTTGGAATTGTTCTCATATCGCATTGGATACTCATCCAATTTACATGAATCCAGAGCCTATGGAAAGAAGAGACAAAATGCTACAACTATTATGTCAGCCACAGAGGCTACATTGGTTATTTACATTCATTGGCCTAAATTATTAAAGATTGATGTCACTGATGCGATATTTCTATATCATAAATTAAGTGCAAGTATACACTATCGTATGCAAGTAATAAAGAGACTAATTAGTCGGATGTCGGACCCACAGGGATAATTATTTCTTTTTAACCAATTACTAAAATTATATCTTCCTAATAATTATTCAGAAAAACAAAAATCTAAAACTGAATGTAAGAAATATAAAACAAAAACACAATGCAATGAGATTTAAAGATAGCAACGTAGAGAAAACCTAGGATTAATATTATCCCTCAATATTCTTTTTAATGATTAACCCTCTAATATTTAACTCACTTAGTCTTTATTATTGATCAAGACACTAATGTATTCACAAGTCTCTTCCAAGGTCATGCAAGTATACCCTAATTTACCAAATACCTATATTCCTATGATACTTGTAATAAATTAAGATTCATTAAGATTAAGTCTTATTGATCATACATGCCAATTAGGTATATTCCTATCCTAAGTTGAAACTTGCATATGCAACATTGAATGTTACTCTACAATCATGCATCAAATTACCTAGGTCTAAATATATTGATTCCTCTTCCGAGTTTATCAAAATATTACCAATTCATTCACCATATATTGGCCAGATATATTGAAGCATTAAACACAAGTAATTTAAATAATAAATGACTAAGTTTATTAAATACTAAAAGATATGGCAATTAAGCACACATATTGAGTTCAAATATTAACCCTAGAAAATAAGTTAGCTCATGGCTACAAGAGAACAGTAGTAAAAATAATTATAAATCATGATACAATTATTAGCAAACCGATATAGACGTCGAATTGCTCTTAATTGCGCTGCCTAGAAACTCTTGATGCCGAAGAACGTCTTGTATTTCTCTCTAAAGTTGCTTCAATTAAGCTCCTATTGCTCTCCAAGACTTGTGCTCTATATTCTTGGTGCTCTTGGGTCGTCTTGGATTGATCCTTGAAGGCTGGGAACGAGTGGCTTTTTATAGGGATTGATTTGAGCTTGAAAATCTCAATTCTCGTCGGATTAGGACTCGTGCTACCGCTGGGGCGATATACTTCTGTCGCTGGGGCGCTGTGTGAAAAAGCCTGTACCGCTGGAGCGGTGTGATGATAGCGCTGGGGCACTGTGGTGTCGCTGGCGCGGTGACTGTCTAGCGCTGGGGCACCGGATGCGACTTCAACAGGTCGTATTTCTTATTTCGATCACTATTCTAGCGCTGGGGCGATAATAGTTGTGGCGCTGGGGCGATGGACACATACTTTGAAAAATTTACACATGACATAGTCATCTATTCTCATAAAATCATAAAATATCAATAATAAAAACATGAGAAAATATATGACAAATTTGCCCTTATCAGTCACACATGACATATTTTCATTCATTGCCTATATAAGGACACTCTTAAAACATTTTCAACAACATTAGATAATTATCTCTTATTTTTCTTCTCATTAACATGCATTGTAATCTAGCCTAGAGTTCTTAACAAGGCTAAGAGATGAACTTTTACGTGTAATAAATCTACTTGTATGCTTTGATTCATTGTCAAAAGCTACAAATGTTTGTAAGTTTGGTTTTGATTAAACTCTTATCTATTTTATTTTCTATAATCCAGAGGTGAAAATTCTTATGTCTCATATATGTTCAGTCATGCTTTTCTTATGTGATTCTTGTTAATTTATGATTATTATTGGTTACATTGTTTTATATGTTAATCTTTTACTGCAATATTGTTGATTAATATATTGTCGATCTTAGATAACATGTAAAGATAATAAATGTTTGATATTCAAATTGATCTTTTACTGCAATATTGTCAAAATAATATATTGTCGCTATTAGATAACTTGTATAAATGAACATGATTTGTGTTAATATTTGCAAAAGAGTTTAGTCATATCAAATGCATATGTTATCAAATGTCCTATATTTTATATATCTTCCGATTGATTGTTTGGGATGTGAAACTTTCAATTGAGTTATAAACATTGAATCAAAGTGTAAAGTAGATTTATAAAGCATAATTGTGATTCTCGAAGCCTTGTTTAAATCATCATAAGACATTTTTCTCAATTTATAGACAATTCTATCTCATCCACTTAAATTAATTACTTACTTTTCTCATTTGCTACTGCTTTAATATTTTACTTCACCAACCTATTTTGCCAAAAGCTTCCTCGTGAGATCGACATCTTAATCTATACTGCGATAGCCGCGTTATATTTTGAGCGTAAAAAAATTTTAGCGCCGTTGCCGGAGAAGCACTAAGCGAAAGTCAATTGCGTTTATCAATACTAAAGCTGTAACTTTGTACATTTTTTTTCTTTGTAAAATCTTAGTTTTATTTCCTTTGTTGTACTTTATTTTATTGTTCATGGTTGGTTTTATCACCTAATTTATTTTATTTTCTTTAGTTAATTTGTTATATTTTATATTATTTTAATAGCTGGTTTTACCGCCTAACTTAGTTTATTTTTTTATTTATTTATCACACTTTATTTTCTTTTATTTATTATCGCACTTTATTGTTTTTGCACTTTTTTTATTTTAATGGCCGATTCTACTGCCTAACTTAGTTTATTTTTATTTATTTATTGCACTATAGTTTATGTATTGTACTTTATTTATTTATTGCACTTTTTTTATTGTACTTTATTTTTATTTTATTTTATTTAATTATTGTACTTTATTTTTTTAGTTAATATATTGTACCTTTATTTTATTTTAATGGTCGGTTCTACTGCCTAACGTTTTATTTATTTACTTATTGTACTTTTTCTTTATTTATTTATTGTACCTTTTTTTATTGTACTTTATAGTTTATCATCTTTTGTTCATTTATTATATTTATATTTCATGGTTGGTCTTACCAGCTATCTCATTTCTATTTCTTGTTGTATTTTATTTTACTTCTTAATTTTCCTTGAGTATTTCTTTCATTAAAAAAAAGAGTAAAAAAAAAAAAAATTTGTTAGGATGTATGCATCGACTTAGAGACAAATGAGAAAGATTTGTGAGAGAAGTAGAACTAGAATCATCACCACAATTTGTAAGGGAAGAGAATTCACCATCAAGTTCATCTTGTAATTTCAACACAATGAGCCAACACGAAGATAACCCCGTTAGGACTCTAAAATATTACTTGCATCCTACTCGCACAGCCACACCATCATGCATTATATTTTCACCTAACACACCACATTCAGATTTTGAACTTGGAATAATACAACTTCTGCTCACTTTTCATGGTCTAGATAGTGAAAATCCTTATGTGCATGTTAGGGAATTTGAAGAGGTAATTGCCACCTTCCATAGTCAACACAAAGCTATAGACACTGTTAGGCTTAAATGTTTCCCTTTATCCTTGAAAGACAAAGCAAAGAGTTGGCTATACTCTTTAAGGCCGAGGTTTATAGGAATTTGGGCAGAAATAACCCAAGCATTTTTTAATAAATACTTCCCACAGCACAAAAAAAATGGTCTGAAAAGACAAATTTCTTCTTTCTTCCAAAAAGACAGTGAAACCTTATATCAAGCATGGGAAAGGTTTAAAGAGTTGCTAAATCTATGCCATCACCATGGGTATGAAAATTGGCATTTGGTTAGCTATTTTTATGAGGGACTCACAATTAGAGAGCGCCAATTTGTTGAGATGATGTGTAATAGGGAATTCCTTCACAAAGATCTTAAGGAAGCCATATAATTCCTTAATGACTTAGCAGAAAAAGCCATACATGGACTGGACGTAGCATTACTGAAAGAACAAATAGGTCACGACCCAGTGGATTTTTCCGTCTTAGGGAAGAGGATAAACTCAAAGCCTAATTAGAGGTCTTAACTAAGGAGTTAGAGGCATTGAAAACCAAAGATAGAAGGGTCACCCATATGGTTGCTAAGGTTGAGTCACATAATGTCTGTTTTGTCTGTGGAGGAGCGAAACACTTAGCTCAGGATTGCCCTACTTATAGTGAGATGAGAGGGATATATGAGGAATAATGTAATACCCTAGGGATATACAAGAAGCCTTATTCACCCTACTCTGAAACCTATAATCCTAGCTGGAGAAACCACCTAAACTTCAGTTAGAAATCTGACCAATAAGCCAACAGTCATTAGAAATAAGAACAACATGCACCCAAGTCTTATATTGCACCTCAATATAATGTACAACCAGCTAGGAGTCCTTTAGAGGATACATTACAAGCATTTATAGAGGCACAAAGTAAGACTAATAAAAAATTTAAAATAATTCTTGTGCAGGTGATAGATGAAAATAAAGAAATCAAGAGTCAAATCACAAAGCTGACCAGTATCTTAACTATACAAAAGCGAAGTAAGTTTCCATCTCAACCTCAATCCAATCCAAAAGGATAATTCATGGCACAAGCTTCTACTTCTAATGCTCAAAATCTCAAAGAAGTCAATGCCATTACTGCTAGAAGTGGTAAGATTATAAGTGAGCCTACTTCTGAAATTAACACATCTAAGAGTAGTAAAGACGCCCCTCTTGAAAAAGTGGCCATAGTTGAAAAAGAGCTCGAAAATAAATTTTCAATCCCAGTGCCTTTTTCTCAAGCTCTTCAAACGATTGAGAAAAATTCAAAAATTCAAGGTGAGATTTTGAAACATTTGAAACAAGTTAAGATTAATCTTCCCTTGTTGCATTTGATTAAGCAGTTTTCAACTTATGCCAAAGTCATCAAGGATCTATACACTATCAAAAGAAAGCACCATGTAAAGAAAACTACATTCTTGGCAGAACAGGTAAGTGCAGTGATTGAACAAAAGACATCACTCAAGTATAAAGACCCAGGATGTTCCACAATCTCCTGTCAAATTGGGACACATAAGTTTGGTTAAGATTTGTTGGACTCAGGAACAAGTGTAAATTTAATGCCTTATTCAATTTACTTACAATTAGGACTTGGCGAGATTAAACCTACATCTGTAGTCTTACAATTAGCTGATCGATCAATCAAGAAACCACGGAGAATAATAGAAGATGTTTTGTTACAAATTGATAACTTTTACTACCCTGTTGACTTTCTTGTTTTAGATACTCATTTTGTGGTTAACATGGAGTATAAAATCCCTCTTATTTTGGGGAGACCTTTTCTTGCCACTGGTAACGCTCTTATTAATTGCAGAAATGGTCTAATGAAATTATCTTTTAGGAATATGACTCTTGAGGTGAACATTTTCCATATTGGCAAGCAACCACGAGAAGAAGACGAATGTTATCATTCATATATGATAGACACACTTGTAGCGGAGGAAGCTTAAAAAAATCATGACTCTAATTCTTTGAAAAACCTTTTCAATTTTAATTTTGAAGAATTGTATTATCCTGATGAAACAACTGATGTGTTTAGTATTTTTGACTTACAGGATGAAATGACTCGAATTTGGAAGCCAGACATTGAAATGTTGCCACGAAAGAGGAAGAAACCAAAACCATCAAACCTCGATACACCAAGTATCATCATTAGTGACCAAGGAACACATTTCTGTAACCGTTTTTTTTAAAGCTTTACGTGCTGCAGGTCTCCAGAGAATGTTACAATTGTCAGAAGTAGAAAAGCTACAAATTGATGCATATGACAACTCTAGATTTACAAAGCTAAAATGAAAGCAGCTCATGGCAAACAGGTCTCAAGGAAACACTTTGATCCAAAACAACAGGTCTATCTTTATGATTCTCGATTGCATTTACACCATAAAAAATTGAGATCTTGATAAACTAGTCCATTTATAGTAAGGCAGGTTTTTTCTAATGATGCTGTCGAAATTGAGGACCCCAATGATGGAAGAACTTTTAAAGTGAATGGACAGCGGCTGAAAAGCTATGTGGAAAAGGTAGACCACTCCATGTACATGGATCCTTTCTATCATGCTTGATCAGGTTCAATCTATCTATATCATATTTTATATTTTGTTTATATTTTATCTTTTGACTTTTTATTTTATCTTTTATTTTAATTTTTTTTCTTATTTTTCTTATTTTTACTTCAGTGTGATTTTATTTTTCGATCAAATGGCGGATATGGTACTTCGTGACTATTAAAGTCAGTTTTTCAGTTCCCTAAAAACTGTCCCTCAAACTGTGCATTCATCTCTTTTCTTTATTTCAAAATGGATCGCATTCTTGCCAACCTTAAAAACCATTTTCCTTCATTGCCTCAAAATGCTATACTTAAGATTTACAAAGCACGGTGTGAAAGATTAAGGCTATTGATGTTGGGTAATATCCCTGTGGATCTTCGTTGGTTAATTAAAGCTAAGGTTTGATTATCTGGTGAGTCTACAAATGATTTTGTTTCTTATATGCCTGGTCTTGAAAGAAGCTCTTATGCCAAAAGGCGATGAGTAAAGAGGTTACAAGTCTATCATAAATGTGCTCGATGAAATTGTAACTGGAGTTGTCGTTCTTTAGGATTTGCATCTAGAAATTGAGAAGATAAAATTCAATTCATTAAGGATGGACTGAGTATTAAGTCTTTGGATGATATCCTATTGACTATTGAGACCCATCCCTATGGGCTCATACAACGTGAACTTCTCGATTTATGGAACAAATTCAAAAATGAATATCAACAGTATAGTCTCGAAAATCTGACTCTAAAAGACTCTATTTGCCAATTTATAAGAAAATTTGATGGAAAACCTATCCCCGACCCATAGAGGGCGTTTAAGCCGTTACTAGACGTAAAACCAGAGGAAGATGTGAGCCACAATCACAACTACCTATAAATACATGTGTTTTTAAATTCAAAATTTTATTTTATGAATAGTAAGCTTACCCATATAGATGTCTTAAATTCAAATTTTTTGTTCAATAATGCATGTGGGTCATTATGTTTAAATTTTTGTGTTTTATTTTTAACTCTCTTTTGAAAAACTATCGGGTTACCACAATCATTGTTATCATTTGGTACTCTAAAATTACAGCACCTCATTTTCTTCATTTTCATATATTGAGATAAAGGTAAGTGTAGATATGGAGGAAACCTCCGTTCAACAATTTCAAAATATGTTTATTTTATGGATCTAGTCCTAGGGAAAATAAAGTGTTTGTAGACGTAGCAAACAATCTAGGAAAAGCATTAGCTGCAAGAAAAATTCATTTGATTTATGGAGAGGGTAGCCTTGAGCTAATGGGGTGTATGTCAATAGCTGCACATTTATGAGGAAGTCAAGTTTTAAGTATTATTACTACAACTTTAGCCGTGGAAAACCTGACTGGGAAAATAATAGGGGAAGAATTACGAGTCTCATCCATGCATGAACGTATAGCTAGAATGCTTTACAATTCAGATGCCTTTATTGCTTTACTGGATGGGTTTGGTACCTGGGAAGAAATTTTTCAAATTGCCTCTTGGGCCCAGTTAAATATCCACTGAAAACTCATAGGTTTGTTGAATGTTAATAACTATTTTGATTGCTTACTTTATTTTCTTGATCAAGTTGTAGAACATAATTTTATTTCACATTCGGCGTGACAGATCCTGGTTTCTGCTACTGAGGCGGATGAATTGATTGACAAATTACATTAGATTTGACACTTCGTTTGTAAATTTTTCTTTGTTTTATTTATTTATTAGCATCATCATTTTAGTTTATATTTGCTTAAATGTGTTTCAGGTTTGTTTATTTTAAATAACTGTCATTTCAGATAATGTCTCATATACTTTATCTCTTTCTATTTAAATATTGAAGACAATGTTTCATTTGGTTTGGGGGAGGATAGTAAACACAAATTGCATTTTGCATTCAAAAAAAAAAACTTTGTGGTCCGATATTTGATTAAAATGGCAGAGTAAAGAGTTCATTCTTGAACTCTTGAGACGCATTCTAGGTCAAATTAGAATGGTAGAGTAAGGAGTTTTAGTTCTTACTTTTAAAACGCATTTTAATTAACTTTTTGTGGTTTTGTTTTATGTTTTATGTTTCATGTATTATTGTTTATTGCTTGTAGTCTTAGTAATTATTGTATAAAGGAATTTTCTTTTCTGCCTAGATATGATTTCAAAATTGTTTATGTTGAGTCACTGTTTCTATTTAGGTTACTAAAGAATGACTTTTAAAATAGTTTTTAGCATAATGCTAAGCCTTGTGGTAAGACGGATGATTCAATTTATATAGCCAAGAGAATTCCCACGTTTAAGTATATATTTTTCTAATCTCACATATCTTTTGTGAGTAAGTGGAAAGGTTAAGAAAACAGCTTATGAACCTTCATTAATCCTTAAATTGGTTAATTTTTGTTTAGATTGATATTATTTAAATTACGGAATAAGTTGGTTGCATTTTTGTATAATATAATTGGTGAGAAACCTTTGTAATGCTTCATTGTATTCTTCAAAAATACAAAAAAAAAACCAAACAAAAAAGAAGAGAAGAATCAATTTAGTTTAATAAAGTCTTCATTCAATTTTAGAAGACAAATATTTTGTAAAGCAGTTTTCTCACCAAATTATATTTGTATTATTCTCACAAGTCAATTGAAGTTCTAAAGTTGGTGTATGTTAAGAATAATTGATTTCTAAACAATTGATTTTCCTATCTTTGGATTAATGTTAGTTTGTATGTATGTCCTTAAAATTGATTTTTTCTTGAGTGCTTAACTGTTTTCCAACTCCATAAGAGACATCCTAACCCTTTAAACAGTCATACACTTGTGAGGATATGGTGTTGAGGCTTTTACTTTGAGAAATTCTTAAGGCTATATTTGTTGTAGTTTGTGG
Organism: Ailanthus altissimus; assembly: GCA_946807835.1. Lineage (NCBI taxonomy): Eukaryota > Viridiplantae > Streptophyta > Magnoliopsida > Sapindales > Simaroubaceae > Ailanthus > Ailanthus altissimus. Next base: position 10,735,104 of record OX327706.1, on the reverse strand, counting down.
TAAAATGGTTACGACTTAGGTCACACACACAATTGTTGGAAGTTGTAATTGAAAAAACCATAATAGCAATAGTGATCTTGAACTGACCTTTTGTTTGAAATACTTAGGTAATTTTGCATATTCTATTTACACTTGAATTGCTAGAGACTAGCAATAAGCTGGTTGAGGGCTATGATGAACACATGAAAATGCATATTTATTAAGAGATTCAGTCACCATATAATGTCACTAATTTTAGCATTTTTGTACTTTTAGCTTGAAATAAAGTGTTCTCCTTAAATTGTGATTAATGAATGTTATTTGCACAAGTTTAGGTAAAATGGACATAACTTTCAATGTAGAAATTGAAATGAAGAAATTCTTGAACCTAGAGCAACATAACTCAATCTTACACAAACTTGAAGAATATTTGAAAAGCCAAATCCAACATGTTATGGGCCAAAAATTGAGATACAATAGAATCAGGTTACAACTTGACCCAACTCACATATTTGGATCGTATCTCACAAAATACGTACTCAATTTGTATAATTATTGAAGCTGTGAAATACTGACTTAATTATCAACAACTCTTATGTTGATGGTAAAGTCTAAATCAACTGTTATCATAGACCAATTTGCATTGCAAGTGGGTAAAAGGGTTGTTAGTCGAAATCTGATGTATCTTTGGAATTGTGCTCATATCTCATTGGATACTCATCCAATTTACATGAATTTAGTTGATTATGATGATGTTATAGTAGCTAAGTGCAAGGGTACGCTATTGTATCAAGCAATATAGGACTAAGTCCAGATTATCAATCCCACAGAGACTATTGCTTCTATTTTCTTTAATCGAATACTAAAATTATTTTACTTTACCTTTATCCAGACTAGCTTCAAGGATAGAGTTTAACTAACTAAATTATTGCTATAAAATTGAACCTAATTAAAATATTGCAAATACTTAAAGATAGAATTCACTAAATTGATAGGTAATCTAGGGTATCGACGCATCCCCTAGTAGTTCACTGAACCTTTTAACCCCTTAGTTATTTCCCTTTTTATCAATTGATTGGCTAGACACTGATTTCATCATAAGCTTATTTTGACAGTTGAATGATAATATCACACCCTAACAATTACCTATATGTCTATGGTAATCCGAATAAGATGCAACTCATTAAAATTAAGTTTAATCAAACCATACATGCCACATAGGTATATGTCCATCCTAGATGAAACTCATAGATATTACCCTATGATCATGTATCAATCTACCATAGGCTAAAACACATAATTCCTTTCGTCAAAGTTATCATGGTTCCTAAACAATCAAAATAGTGATCAAGTATAATGAAAGCATTAAGCATAGATAGATTGAATCAATTAAGGGATAAAAGTTCATAACTAAGAGATTAAAAGAATCAATTACATACTAGGATCAATAACGTCTAACCGTAGATCAAAAGAAATTAGCTCATGTTCAAAACAAGAATATCAAAGCAAAAGTATGAAAATATAATGAACGAAATCATCTCTTAAAAGTAAGGAATAAAACAAAACAAGTGATGCCCTGAGTTGTTCTTCTTCCTCTTGTTTTGATTGCTCAAAAGTTGATTCCCAAATCTTCAATCTTTAATAACTTCACCTTGATCTCTTGGCTTGAATGTGTATTTGTTGCTTGTGTTATTCTCCTTACTAAGTCTCTCTATTTTTGCCTCAAAAGAGTGTTTTTGTTGCTAAGAGAAACCATAGGCGCGAGGAGCTTCGAATCTATCTTCAATAGGTGTGTTTAGAAGGGTATTTAAACATCCGCACGAGTGCCGCAATGTTGGGCACAAGTACAGGTCTGTCAAGACGTCGACGAGCGCCGCGGCGCTCACTCGCTGTTCTGGGCGCTGCGGCGCCCAGCCACCTACTGCTGCGCTACTTTCGTATTTTGAGCATAACTTTTTGGTTTGACGTTTGATTTGCCTCCCATTTGTTCCTATGCATCAAAAATACAATTAAATAGTCAAATACTTATAATTTAGAGTTAAATACAAAAGTTATGTATAAATCTTACTAGTACTAGTACTTTCATGTTGGTCATAGAGGCTACATCGGTCATTTACATTCATTGGCCTAAATTCTTGAAGATTGATGTCACACATGACATATTTCCATTCATTGCCTATATAAGGACACTTTTAGAACGTTTTCAACATTAGATAATTCTCTCTTATTTTTCTTCTAATAACATGCATTATAATCTAGGCTAGAGTTCTTGGCAAGGCTAAGAGATGAACTTTTATATGTAATACATCTACTTGCATGCTTTGATTCGTTGTCAAGAGGTACAAATGTTTGTAAGTTTGGTTTTGATTAAACTCTTATCTATTTTATTTTCTATAATCCAGAGGTTATAATTCTCATGTCTCATATATGTTCAATCATGCTTTTCTTATTTGATTCTTTTTAAATTATGGTTGTTATTAGTTACATTATTTTATATGTTAATCTTTTACTGCAATATTGTCGATTGATATATTGTCGATCTTGGATAACATGTAAAGATAATAAATGTTTGATATTCAAGTTGATCTTTTACTGCAATATTGTCAAAATGATATATTGTCGATCTTAGATAATTTGTATAAATGAACATGATTTGTGTTAATATTTGCAAAATAGTTTAGTCATATCAAATGCATATGTTATCAAATGTTCTATATTTTAGATATCTTTCGATTGATTGTTTGGGATGTGAAACTTTTAATTTAGTTATAAACATTGAATTGAAGTGTAGAGTAGATTTATAAAGCATAATTTTGATTCTCGAAGCCTTATTTAAATCATCATAAGATATTTTCCTCAATTCATAGGCAATTCTATCTTATCTACTTAAATCAATTACTTAATTTTCTCATTTGCAACTGCTTTAATATTTTACTTCACCAACCTATTTTGCCAAAAGCTTCTTCGTGGGATCGACACCTCAAACTATATTACGATAGTCGCGTTATATTTTGAGCGTAAATAAGAAGCTCCAGTCAGGTATATACTGTTGGGGTGCCGATTTATCTCAGTTCACAACCTAAACTTATTGGGTGTGTGCATGTGGTACACATATCCATTTTAAAATTTATATACATACGCATCTAATACATATATATACGCATTATAAACACAACGGAAGCTGAAAATCTAATTTCGTAAAATGAACACCATAAATTTTGTTCATTAGCGTTTATTCATTACGCTAATGAACAAAATATAAAATATATTAATCAAATTAATACTAATGATTCAAAATATCACTTGCCAAGTCTTTGAAATGAATTTGTAGTTGGAGTACCATATGAAGTCGACCCGTTGGCAGTTTTAGGACTTAACGTTGTGGGCTTAGATTACTAGAACAGTAGCATAACTTTCCAATACCCTGTTTAACTCTTAAATCGTGAGATTAACTCTTAATCTTATAACTATTTGTTTAACTCTTGAACATTTAAACAAATCACTCTTGTTGTTGTGTTGAATAGCCTAAAATAGAAGTAAGAAAAGAGATGTTTGTTTCAACACTTGAAACAAAACTCAAAAAATATTTTATCTACTTAAACAAAACTCAACACTTGAAAAGATGTATGGTATCATACCATACCTGAAGAAGGTATGGTATGATACCTGAAGGTATGCCTGAGATTTTCTTGTTTGAAAAAAATGATCCTTTAACCTACAGAGAGGTAATGTTAGATATTGATTCAGGAAAATAATAAGATGCCATAAAATTTGATATTGACTCAATACATCACAATCAAATCTAGGACTTGGTTGAGCTTCCTATAAGAATAGTTTCTATTAGTTATAAATAGGTTACAAATAGAAGTTGAAATTAGTAAAATGCCATGAAATCTGAAATTGACTCAATACATCACAATCAAATTTGGGACTTAGTTGAGCTTCCTATAAGAATAGTTTCTATCAATTGTAAATGGGTTACAAGTCGAGGCGTGGGCTTGATGAAAAGGTAGAGATCTTCAAAGCTCGACTGGTAGCAAAAGGTTATACTTAGCTATCTGGGATCAATAATGAGAAAACCTTTGTACTAATAGCGATGCTTAAGTCAATTCGAATATTAATGGCAATTACTATATACTATAACTTTGAGATCTTGTAGATAGATATAAAGGCAGTGTTCCTGAATAGATATCTCAAAGAAGAGATATATGAAACAGCCAAAATATTTTGCATCCAGCCTAACCTCTGGTCTTGTATGCAACCTAAAGAAGTTCATTTATGGACTTAAGCAAACTTTGCAAAGCTGGCATATCTATTTTGACGAGGTAATTAGAGGGTCTGGTTTCATAAAAAATAAAGAAAAAGCATGTATGTATAGAAAGGTCAGTGTGAGCATAATAGTCTTCTTAATTTTTTATGTGAATGACATACTGGTCATTAGGAATGATATCGGTATGTTACAGTTAGTAAAAGTTATCTAAGTAAGAACTTCTCTATGAAATATTTAGGAGAGACTTCCTATATATTGGGTAAAAAAAATTTTAGAGATAGAGCTAAGAGGCTGATAGGACTCTCCCAATTTCCATACACAAATAATATATTAGAAATGTATAACTTTAGTAATTGTAAGATAGTTAATATACCTTTTAGATATAGCATTCATCTTTTGAAGAAGATATGTCCTCAAACGGAAGATCAAAGGGTTAGAACGTCTAACATCTCATATGTATCAGTTATTGAAAACTTAATGTATACCATGATATGTATGAGACTTGACATTAGTTTGGTTGTAAGTGTTACGAGCCAGTATCAATCTGATCTAATAGACAGCCATTGGATGGTAGTCAAACATGTCTTTAAATACCTTAAAGGTATAAAGAACAAGTTTCTTATATATGGAGATAGTGACTACAAGTAAGAGGATACACTGATTCAAACTTCCAGTCTAATCCGGATAATAGAAAGTCTATATTCAGGTATGTGTTTACTCTTAATGGTGTTGTAATAAGTTCAAAAAGTGTTAAATAGGGATCTACAGCTGATTCTACTACAGACGTTAAATATATTGCCGCCTCAGAAGCAGCAAAAGAAGTAATGCAGATATATAAATCTGTCGCAGAGCTCAAAATAGTCATAAGTTTGATGAATCTTTCCTATTATTTTGCAATAATAATGAGGCCGTTGCACAAGTCAAACAGCCAAGAGCACAACAGAGATTTAAGCATGAGGAAAGGAAATATCATACAGTTAGAGAAATCTTGGTTAGAGGAGATGTAATATTTTATAAAGTTGATTCTATAGATAATGTAGACCCATTGACTAAAGCCTTAACTATAAAAGTATTTGAGAAACATAAGCAGTCGTTAGGTATAAGATATTAATATGAATGGCACTAGACCAAGCAGATGTTGTTGGGATATGTGTTTACGTGCCATCTCATTTTGTATGAATATTTTATTTTAATATTTATGCAATAAAATTTTTGTTAAAATTGCTAATTATATTTATAATATGGTAAGATGCTAGTCTGTCGATAAAGACTTTATCATAAATAGATTAGTGTATGTCTATATCTGTATGTCTAAATGGTTAGTTTTAGCAGACCGTGAGCTTAGTAGAAGTCATATAGGTATACGGGTATTTAGTGAGGACTGGGTATGAACAGACTCGATAAAGACCTCTAATAAATATCCATAAAGTCGTTAATAGAGGGTCCTCTCGAGTTAGTAGTATACGTAGTCCCTTGACTTAAGCATCATGATAGGCTTGCGAGTGATCTACTATACTTAGGTTCTACACATATTAGAGACCTTTCATGGTCTTACCACTAGGTGTCTTTGGGTATAGTCCTATGCTCATGGAGTCCAGTGTATATAGATATGAGATCCGTCAGCTCAGGTGGGTGAATTGTATATCTCGAAGCATCGAGATAGTTAAGATGGCAATGACGACTATACAAAGGAAGGTCATATGTATTAACGTATGCAAGTTTTATGGAATAATATTGTAAGTAAGATACAACAAAACTAAACTAATAGTTTGTAAAATTGGCCGAAAGACTTAAGAAGAAGCAAATAGTTACGTCAATTCCTGCTGAGATAGAAAGCTACCATTCTAGCTTTAGCAATCCTACCGAATTCCTAGACTAGAGTTATTTTTAGTATAGCTTCAAGGGTGAGCTTATTTTATCTCATTAATATAATAAGATATGTGTTTATTCCTGCTACATTTATTTTACATGTGTGACGTGCAAATTTATTAAAATTAAAATTAAAATGCACACATTCACCCTATGCACAATACACTAACAAATTATTCATTCTCTTTGTGCTTAACGCTTTTTTTATATATGAATTGTTTAAGAACCATAATAAACTTGACAAAGGGATTTATGTGTTTAGCCTATGGTAGACTGATAAATGATCATAGCGTTAATAGTTAAGAGTTTCATGTGGGATAGAAAAATACCAATATATAGTGTTGATAAATTAGTTCTTAATGACTATTATCTTTATCTGATTACCATAAACATATAGATTGTTATTAAGGTAAGTATAGTCATTTGACCATCGACAGGGGCTTGTGACAAATTAAGAATCTAATCAACAATTCATAATTGAGGGAGTAAGATAAGAAAATAATTGACTCAATGAAGTATTGTGGGATAAGTTGTAACCTTGGGCTCTTCCTTTCTTGGTGATTCAACTTGTTTCCTCAGCCTTTTGTCTTGATTAATTAGGTTATATTATTGTAATTTTAAATCAATTTTAATTTTGTTTCGTTAAAAGTAAGGAGTTTTAATTTTAGTATTTAGTGAAGGATAGATTTAAACAAAGTCTCTATAAGAACGATACTTGAACCCAAATCTATATTATTTGTTAACATAATGTTGATGAACACTTAAAATTACACATTTAATAAAGATTTTTCAGCATCATTTTGCACCATTAGTGTTATTAATCTCCCTAACTTAAGTATATTTTCAGTATTGTACCTAATTAAGTTTTCAACTTTCTTAATGTAGGTTCGGTAAATTTAGTATAACTTTCTACTAAGTGATGCGATATTTCTATATCATAAAATTAAGTACAAGTATACACTATCGTATGCAAGTAATAAAGAGACTAAATAAGTCGGATGTCGAACCCACAGGGATAATGTTTTCTTTTTAACCAATTACTAAAATTATATCTTCCTAATAATTATTCAGAAAAATTGAAATCTAAGAATGAATGTAAGAAATATAAAACAAAAATACAATGTAAAGAAAATTAGGTGATAGCAATGTAGAGAAAACCTAGGATTAATATTATCCCTCAATATGCTTTTTAATGATTAACCCTCTAATATTTAACTCACTTGGTCTTTATTATTGATCAAGACGCTAATGTATTCACAAGCCTCTTCCAAGGACATGCAAGTATACCATAATTTACCAAATACCTATATTCCTATAGTACTTATAATAAACTAAGATTCATTAAGATTAGGTCTTATTGATCATACATGCCACCTAGGTATATTCCTATCCTAAATTGAAACTTGCATATGCAACATTAAATGTTACTCTACAATCATGTATCAAATTACCTAGGTCTAAATATTATGATTCCTCTTCCGAGTTTATCAAAATATTACCAATTCATTCACCATATATTGGCCAGATATATTGAAGCATTAAACACAAGTAATTTAAATAATAAATGACTAAGTTTATTGAATATTCGAAAGATATGGCAATTAAGCACACATATTGAGTTCAAGTATTAACCCTAGAAAACAAGTTTAGCTCATGGCTACAAGAGAACAGCAGTAAAAATAATTATAAATCATGATACAATTATTAGCAAACCGATATAGACGTCGAATTGCTCTTAATTGCGCTGCCTAGGAACTCTTGATGCCGAAGAACGTCTTGTATCTCTCTCTAAAGTTGATTCAATTAAGCTCCTATTGCTCTCCAAGACTCGTGCTCTATATTCTTGGTGCTCTTGGGTCGTCTTGGATTCCTCCTTGAAGGTTGGGAACAAGTGGCTTTTTATAGGGATTGATATGAGCTTGAAAATCTCAATTCTCATCGGACTAGGACTCGCACTACCGCTGGCGCGCTATGTATCTGTCGTTGGGGCGACGCGTGAAAAAGCTATTACCGCTAGAGCGATGGAATCTTGGCGCTGGGGCGCTGCATGAAAACGGCTTCACCGCTGGCGCGGTATGTTTATAGCGCTAGGGCGATGGAGCATCGCTGGCGCGGTGACTCTTCGGCGCTGGGGCGCTAGACGCGACTTAAGCAGGTCGTTTTTCTTATTTCGATCACTATTTCAGCGCTGGGGCGACAATACTTGTGGCGCGGGGGCGCTGGACTCATAATTTGAAAACTTTACATTTTAGTCCCTGTTTTCGCTCCTTTAAATTTTGTTCAAGTCCCTATAAATAACAATAATGCACATAAATAGCCATCTATTCTCATAAAATCATAAAATATCAATAATAAAAACATGAGAAAATATATGACAAATTTGCCCTTATCACTAAGAAATCGAATTAAAGTAATTCTTAAACCTATGGAGAGATAATTTCATGTACAAAAAAATTGAATTTCATACATAATTTTTAATTCTAACGTTTAAAGGGTGCAAAGTGGCTTTGAAGAGGACCCATCTACAGTACAGGCCCAATTTGAGTAGGCTTTAGTATTTGGACTATATCTTATAAAATACTTATCCAAATAGTATGATTCTAAAAGCCACAGAAAGCTAATTCAATTATTTACAAAGTTTTAGTTTTTTATAAAGTCCAATTCAGCTAGCTTATAAGTCAAAAGAGCATTACCAATTCTATGGAAAGTTCTTTAGTTAAAAATATTGAAGATTTGGTCACACGTGAATAGTATCCATAAATTTTCCTATTTAAGGATACCCTTGGTTGAATGGGTGAAGGGATATCTTTTGCCATTTTGTAATCTTTAGTTTATTTTTTATTTTATTTTATTTTCTCAAGTTATATTTTTCTAAGCTCTTAACTAAGACTAAAAGTGAAACACATAATGGAAGTGTAGTTTTGTCACTTTGATCCTACTCTTGTTTTCATGTTTGTATTCAAATAATTTGATTTATCATTTTTTAAAGTGGTTTTAGTTTTTTTGAAGCCTTGATTCTTTGTAGACTAAGGGCACAAAGAATGCTTGGAAAGATCTTCTACATATCAATAACACATTTTTACAAATGTTATTTTTCATCAATTGAAATCATTTTTCACGTGAGTAAAAGGATTAAAGGAACTCTACTACAATCGAAGTAAGTGTGAATCTCTAATACCTTAGTGTTCTTTTAAATTAATTTCTTAATTTACACTTGGTAATCTTTTCTTTTAAAATCAACCAATATTCTCTATCTTTGGGTACAATACTTTATTACTCTTTAACATTGACAAATAACATTTGCTCTTGGTGATCACTCTCTGTGGACATGAACTCAGACTCATGCATAAATACTATAATTAAGACAACCTACACTTGGGTAATACAATATTTAAGTTGTAGCAAGTTTTTGACGCTATTACCGAGGAGTGAAATTAATAAGATAATTAGTAGTTTTTTTTTTCTTTTTATAAAAGGTTAAGCCTCTTATCTTGCTTTATTTTAAGCAATCTTTATTTTGTTATTTTTATTTGACTGTAGTTGGCTTTACCACCTAATTGTTTTTACTAATCTTTTTCTAATCTAACATTTACTAATCTAACTTTTAATTATTCATCTAACGTCTATTTTATGGTTGACCTTGCCACTTAATTTGCTCTTAATTTTTTATTTTACCTTTTAATTTGCTCTATCTTATTTTATTTTATTTTATTTTTTTTCTTCTTTACTTTACTTCTCTTATTTATAGCATTTAAGTATATGGTTTCATGATCTTAAGTCTCTTCGATTGGTGAAAGGTAATTCTGATTTGTTTAATTTTTCATCATCTTCTCATTCTTCATCAAACACATCACACACCATGACCAATAATGAAAGCGTTCACGAAGATCATGATAATGTACCCATCCGAACAATGCCTGAATACTTGCAACCTCCTCGTAACTCTACACCCTTATGCTTCATTTTTCCTTTGAATGCCAATAATTTTACATTTAAGCCTAGAATGAATCCTTTAATTCCAAATTTTTATGGCTTAGAATTGGAAAGCCCATATTTGCATTAAAATAATTTGAGAAAGTTTGTAGTACATTTAATGACCAAAGATATAGTGAATAAATAATTAGACTTAACTTGTTTCCATTCTCATTAAAAGATAAGGCAAAAAATTGGCTTAATTCTTTAAGACTAATGTCAATAGGTACGTGGCAAGAAATGCAATGTGAATCCTAAAGAAATTTTTTCCAACACATAAAACTAATGCTTTGAAAAGAGAAATTCAAAATTTTTCTCAAAAGGAAACTGAAACATACTTTCAATGTTGGGAAAGATTCAAAAATTTGTTAAATTCTTCCCCACATCATGGTTTTGAAAATATAGAGAACAATTAATTTTTTCTATGATGGTTTAATTCCTGAGACAAAATAATTTATTGAAACCATGTGTAATGGTGAATTTTTAGACAAAGATCTAGATAAGGAATTCGATTATTTAGATCATTTATCTGAAAATTCTCAAAATTGGCAAATTACTAGTTCTACCAATTTAATTAGATCTAATCTTGCAAGTTTTAGTGGAGGGAAATATCAATTGAGTCAAGAACATGATCTAACTGCTAGGCTAGCTAGTTTGGGTAGGAAAGTGAAAGCCATGGAAATGAGGAATCTAAGGGAAACCAAATCCATTCTTACTGAAGAATTTTGTAGTATTTGTGATATTATTAGCCATCATGTAAAAGAGTGCCCAAATCTTTCGATCTTTAAAGAAGTCATACATGACCAAGTAAATGCCATAAACTATACTCAAAAACCTTTTCCATCTCAGTACTTCAACACCTATAACCCAAATTAGAGAAACCATCCAAATTTAGTTGGAGAAATGATAACAATGTCTAAATACAACCTCAACAAAAGCCTTCAAATCCTCCTTCTTATCACTCACCAAACATAAAAACCCTTAAGGAGACATCGCAAGCATTCATGCATGAGCAATCAAGATTTAATGATCAAACTTCAGGAGCCATTAATGAAATCAAGAGTAAACTTTCCAATCTGACATCATTTGTACAAAATCAAGAAAAATATAAGTTTTCTTCTCAACCTAAACCTAATCCCTTGAGTCAATTCAATGTACATGAATCTTGTGAAAAGGAAAAATCACTTGAAATTATCAATGCCATCATAACACTTCATAGTTGTAAGGTTATTGATAAAACTATTCCTTTAAAAAAATATTAACCTAAACCATCTGAAGTAGAAAATGAGAAGAAAAAAGAGTCAAAACCTTTTGAGAAAAAAGAGTGTCCAATTCCTGCCTCATTTCCTTAAAGATTGAAACCCACTGATAAGTTGAACCTAAATTCTGACATCTATGAACTTTTCAAGTAAGTAAAAAGTAAATATCCCTTTGTTAAATGCAATAAAGCAAGTCCTGTCTTATGCCAAATTTTTAAAAGATTTGTGCATGATCAAAAGAAAGCTTAATATTCGAAAAAAAAATATTTTTGATCGAAAGTGTAAGTTCAATCATTCAACAAAATACTCCTCTAAAATACAAGGATCCTGGATGTCCAACCATTTCTTGTGTGATTGGTAATTTTAGGATTGATCATACATTGCTTAATTTATGAGCTAGTGTTAATCTTTTGGTTTACATTGTTTATAAGCAATTAGGACTTGGTGAGCTCAAACTTACTCCAATTACTCTTTAACTTGCTGATAGAAGTGTGAAAGTTCCAAGAGGAGTATTAGAAGATGTGCTTGTTCAAGTTGATAAATTTTTCCAATTGCTTGTTTCCCCGTAGGCAATGAGACTAAGTCTTATTCTTTTTTTTTCAGGGTATTTTCCTATTGATTTTATTGTTTTGGATACATATCTTGTTTAAAACTAAATGCTCAAATTCTAGTCATTCTAGAACGTCCATTTCTTGCAACTTCTAATGCTTTGATTAATTGTAGAAATGGTCTTTTGAAGTTATCATTTAATAATATGACTTATGAATTGAATATTTAATATTTTCAAGCAATTTATGGATAATGATAATGTGCATAAGGTTGATCTCATTGAAAAACTTGTACATAATGAATTTCATGTCTATTCTTCTGATAATGATTATGAAATGGAAATAATTCTGAAACTCATCTTGTTCACAATTTTTAGAATAGACAAGTAGAGACCAAGATTTGAGGAATTACTACTAAATACAAATGCTTTGTTGCCATCAAATGTGCACCCAATAAAACCTTAATTGAAGTCATTGCCATCTCATCTCAAGTATTCATTTTTGGGTAAAAATGAAACTTTTCCTATAATCATCTCATCTAAGTTGAATTTAGTCCAAGAAGATAAGTTACTTGACACTTTGAAATTGTACAAAAATGCATTAAGATTGACCATTGCTGATATTAAAAGAATTAACCCTTTAATATGCACACATAAGATTTATTTAAAGGATAATGCCAAATCCTCTAGAGAGATGCAAGGAAGACTTAATCCTAACGTGAAAGAAGTGATAAAAAAAAATAGGGTCCTTAAGCTTTTAGATGTAGGAATTATTTATCCTATTTTCGATAGCAAATAGGTAAGTCCTACTCAAGTTTTACCTAAGAAATCTGGAGTAACTGTAGTAAAAAATGAAAACAATGAATTAATTCTAACTAAAACCATTACTAGTTAACGTATGTGCATTCACTATAGGAAGCTAAAGTCAATGACTAGGAAAGATCACTTCCCTTTACCTTTCATGGATCAAATTTTAGAAATGGTAGTTAGGCATGAATTTTATTAGTTCCTAGTGTCACGACCCGATTTCTCGAAACCTCGCGGCCTTAGACACTTTACAAGCGCTAAGCAGCCTACAAGACCCAATTAACCAAAGAAAGAGATGAAGAAGAAGCACACCACGTGTTTGAGAGAATGCTCTCAGATTTTATTACTAAAAAGAGATTACAAAGCTATAAAATTACAAGCTTTGAGTATTTCTACAATTTGGAGGATGGTTTCTCAAATGAGAACACCACCTATTTATAGCTAAAGTTATATACAATGGACGGCTCGGATTAACTCTCATCCAATGGTCCACATCTAAAGAGGAGAATATGTTAAGGAATATTCCAAAGATGCCAACTACCAAGAGAATATCTCATGAAATATGCCTTTTCTAGAAAACTCCCCCACCTACCACACACATGTGGCATTAACCCAAATCCATTGGGCCTTCTAGAAGCTCTAGCCCATTTAACCCAAAATGGACTAAGTACTCCCTTGGTGGTCCTATCGCGCACCAAATGTTCGAGTCATTGCTTGAGAATATTTGGGGCGTGACACTAGATAGGCATTCTAGGTACAACCAAATTGAAATTGCACTTGAGGATCAAGAAACAAAAACTACTTTTACATTCCTTTTTGGAACATTTTCATACAAAAAATGCCTTTTGGTTTATACAATACACCTGCCACATTTCAAAGATACATGCTCAATATTTTCAGTGACATGGTCAAACATTTTTTTGAAGTATTCATAGATGATTTTTCTATTTTTAATAATTCATTTTATGATTGCTTATCAAATTTGCAAAAAGTCCTTATTAGATGTAAAGAAAAGAATCTTATGTTTATTAGAAAAAATGTCATTTCATGGTTGATCATCGTATTGTGCTAGGTTATATTGTTTCATCTAAAGGCATAGAAGTGGATAAAGCCTAAATTGATTTGATCACCAATCTTCTTTCCCTCATATATGTAAAACATGTTAGGTTATTCTTAGGACATGTTGATTTTAATAGAAGGTTTATTAAAGATTTTAGTGCCATATCTAGACCATTGTGTAATGTTTTGTTAAAAGACACTATTTTTGAATGGACCACAGCTTGTCAAGAAGCATTTGATAAACTTAAAAGCATGTTAACTTCTGCTCCTATTATTCAATCTCCTGATTGGTTTTTACCATTTGAAATCATGTGTGATGCTAGTGATTATGCAATTTGAGGTATTTTAGGGCAAAGAAAAGATAAGAAACCCCATGTCATATACTATGCAAGTATAACACTTGATAGTGCTTAAATGAATTATTTCACAACTGAAAAGGAATTACTTGCAGTTGTATTTACTTTGGAAACATCTAGATCTTATATTGTTAGTTCACCAATTGTTGTATTTAGCGATCATGCAGCTTTGAAGTATTTTCTTTCGAAGAAGGATACTAAGCTAAAGTTAATTAGATGGATACTTCTCCTCCAAGAATTCAACATCACAATTAAAGATAAAAAAAGAGTTAAAAATGTTATGGCTGATCACTTGTCTAGACTTATTTGTGATGAATCTTTTAAATTTTCACCAATTAATGATACATTTCCAAATTAACAACTTTTTGGTATTGTTAATTTACCTTGGTTTGCTGACATTGCTAATTTTCTTGTTACAGAAAAACTTCCATCTCATTGACAATTTGAGGACAAAAGAAATTTTGTATGGGAGGTACGAACTTTTTTGGGATGTTTCATACCTCTTCAAATATTGTCCTTACCAAATCATAAAATGATGTGTGTTTGACAATAAAATTCATGATGTCATTTCTTTTTGTTATTCTGAAGCTTGTGGCTGTTATTTTTCTTCAAAGAAAACTGCAGCAAAGATTTTGCAATGTAGATTTTACTGGCCCATCCTTTTCAAAGATACTTATGAGTTTTACAAAACTTGCGAACAATGTCAAAAGTTAGAAAGTATAACTTATAGGAATATGATGGCATTAATTTTATGGGTCCATTTTCTTCTTTGTTTTAGGTACATTTATATCTTGGTGGTTGTTGAGTATGTTTTTAAATGGGTTAAGGCAATCCTCTGTAAAAACAATGATCACAAAATGGTTTTAAAGTTTCTAGAAAATAATATTTTGACAAAGTTTAGAATTCCTATAGCAACTATAAGTGATGGAGGTTCACACCTTTGTAACAAACTGTTTGAACTATTGATAAATAAATATGGAATCACATACAAAGTGTCTACACCTTACCACCCATAAACATGTGGACAAGTCGAGCTTGCTAATAGGGAAATCAAATGAATTTTGGAAAAAATGGTAAATCAAAATAAAAAATTTTGGTCTTTACAACTAAATGATACACTTTGGGCTTATTGTACTACTTTTAAATCACCAATTGGTATGTCTCCCTATAGGCTTATTTTTTAAAACCTTGTCATTTACCTATGAAATTGGAACATAAAGCTTTTTGGGCTATCAAAATAATTAACTTTGACTTAGATAAAGCTGGTCCTCTAAGGAAACTACGATTGAATGAATTAAAAGAAATCAGGAATGATGCTTATAAAAGCTCTCGGATCTACAAAGAGAAAAAGAAGACATTTCATGACAAACATATTGTCTGAAAAACCCTTGAACCTTCACAGAAAGTTCTTTTATATGATTCAAGATTACACTTGTTTCCTGGTAAACTTCGTTCTTGATGGGCTAGACGTTTCATTGTCAAAAAGGTTTTTCTCATGGAACTATTGAAATTAAAATTCCAAAGAATTGAAATATTTTCAAAGTCAACAGACAACGATTGAAAAGCTATAAAGAGATGGTAGACAACTCTATCTGTCTCGAGGAAATCCAACTTATAGATCTTATCTATCATACTTGATCAAGTTCTATTTATTTGTACTATATTTTATGTTTTAATTTTTTATTTTATTTTATTTGTTATGTTTTTCTTTTGTATGTTTTTATTTCCTGGTTAAGGGGCGAATAACGGTACTCCATGACATTTCAAGTCAGTTTTACTAGTTTTTCATAATTACTGACACCTTCTTCTTCTCTTTCTTTCTTAAAAAATGGATACCATTACAATGAATTTGAAAAATCATTTTCCATCATTGCCTCAATATGCCTTAAAGAATATTTACCAAACAAGATGTGAAAGATTAAGGTTATTAATGATTATAAATATACCTACTGATGTACGTTGGTTAATTAAAGTCCACGTTCGATTGACAGATGAGTTTTTAGACTCACTAATTTCTCACATGCGTGAACTTAGGTAAAGGTTCTTTTGCAAAAAAGAGAAGAGCAAAAAGATTAAGTGTTTGTTACAAGTGTGTACGTACGACTTGTAACACAAGATGCCACAGTTTAGGAATCGTATCTATAAATTGTGAAGATAAAATCAGATTCATTAGGGATGGCCTGAGTAAGGAGTCTTTGGATTATATCTTAATGACTCTTAAGGCGTATCCCACAGGATATGTGCACATTGCAATTCATAAATTATGGGAATTATTCCTAAAGGAACATAAGTTGTACACTCTCAGAAATTTGGCTCTAAAAGGCCCTGCTTTTCATAGGAAGCCTATCCCCGACCTATAAAGGGCGTTTAAGCTGTTTTTGGACGTAAAATTAGAGAAAGATGTGAGCCACAATCACAACTACTTGTACATATTTACCATAACTATTAATTTAGAAAATATTTTATTTTAACCTTAAACGTCTTCTCCAATAATAACCAACCACTCATAATCGACTTTGATTTTGAAAATTTGCACTTAAAGCTTAATCTCATCCAATAACAACCAACCACCATTGAATTTTACATTGCAACACCTTTTTTTGGCTCTATAAATACATTGCACTATTTCGGCAACTTTATACATACTCAAAATCATTCAAGGGATAGGGAGAGTATAACAATAGAGGAAACATCAACTAGTAAATTTACAAAAATTTATGTCTTTTATGGACCGCCTTGGAAACATATGAGAGTTTGTACAAGCAGCAGAAACTCTTGGTATGGTGTTAGCTAAGCAAAAAATTCATTTAGTATATGAAGGAGGTAGCCATGGATTAACGGGGTATGTAGCAGCAGCTACACATAATAAAGGCAGTCGAGTTTTGGGTATCATACCGAAAGCTCTAGTTGTTGAGAATATTGTAAGAAAAATAATTAGGGATGAGTTACAAGTATCATCAATGCATGAACACGTGTCTTTAATGTTCAAGAATGTTGATGCCTTCATAGCTCTACCGGGAGGCTTTGGAACCTTTGAGGAAAATTTTTAAATTACCTCCTGGGCATAATTGTAAATGTACCAAAAATCCATTAGTTTGTTAAATGTTGATAGTTTTTATAATGATTTGTTATTTTTTCTTGACTATGTGGTGAAAAAATAATTTATCTCATATGTAGCACGACGGAGCCTTATTTTTGGTTCAACTATTAATTAGTTGCTCGATGAATTTTAAACTTTCATACCTCTATACAATCCAACCATGTGTTAGATAGATTGGTATCTTGATGACATTAAGAAGAAATGTAAGATATATTTGACTCTCCATTTGTAGTATCTCTATTTTTATTTATTTTTCAGCATTTTGTGTGGTTAATTTTATTTTGTTGCAGATTTTTTTTTTAAATAAAAGATGTTTCAGGTGATACCTTCAATACTCTACTCTTACTGTATTTTAACATTGAGGACAATGTCTCAATCTAGTTGGGGAGAGAGATAGTTTATATATAATGTCGATGTTACTTTTTGTTATGTTATCATTTTGTTATTTTCCTAAAACAATTGACATCTGGCATCATGAATGGCATAAGTAAAGGGTTTATTTTTGGACTCTTGAGACGCATTCTAACTCACTTGTTATTTTTATTTTTGTATTTCATGCATATGTGTTCTTAGTAATTCTTGTGTAAACAAGTTTAATTTTCTATCGATGTATGATTTCAAAATTGTTTGGTTTTAGTCACTTTTTTTTAATCTAGGTTACTAAAGAGTAACTTATGAAATTATTTCTTGAGTATAATACTAAGTTTTGTGGTAAGATGGATGATTCAATATATATAGCCAAGAAATTTTTTATGTTTAAATATACATTTTTTAATCTAACACATCTTTTTGTGAGTGAGTATAAAGTTTGAGAAAATAGATTACGAACTTTCATTGATATTTTGAATTGGTTAAATTTTGTTTGAAGTGGCATTATTTGGATAAAAGAATGATTTGATTGTCTAGCGGAAGGATGGCTCGAATTTTTGAAATGTATTTTTGTGAGAAGTAATTCTTATTTTGTAATGTTATCTAATGTTCTTCATATTCTGATGTTCTTATTTGGTTAATTTTCTAATGTTCTTATTATGATTTCGATGTTACTTTTTGTTATGTTATCATTTTGTTATTTTTCCAAAAAATAAATTGACATCTAGTATTATGAATGACATGAGTAAGGGGTTTATTTTTGGACTCTTAAGATGCATTCTAACCCACTTGTTATTTTTATTTTTGTATTTCATGCATATGGGTTCTTCGTAATTCTTGTGTAAACAACTTTGATTTTTTATCAAGTTATAATTTCAAAATTGTTTGGTTTTAGTCACTTTTTCTATCTAACTTACTAAAGAGTAACTTTTGAAATTATTTATTGAGCACAATACTAAGTCTTGTGGTAAGATAGATGATTCAATGTATATAGCCAAGAGATTTTTCATGTTTAAGTATAATGTTTTTAATCTCACACATCTTTTTATGAGTAAGTGGAGAGGTTTAAGAAAAAAACTTACGAACTTTCATTGATCTTTTGAATTGGTTAATTTTTATTTGAAGTGACATTATTCGAATAAAGGAATGATTTGGTTGTCTACCCGAAGGATGACTTGAATTTGTAAAATGTATTTTGGTGAGAAGTAATTCTTATTTTTTAATATTTTCTAATGTTCTTCATATTCTCAAAACAAAAAAAAAAGAAAGAAAGAGAAAGAGTCACTTTAGTTCAATAAAAATATTCATTCAATATTAGAATACAAAAGTGTAAAAAAAAAGAAAAAGAGAGAGAATCAATTCATTATAATCTAGGCTTTATTTTCAAAGACAGAAGTCTTTAGGAAACAGTGTTTCTTACTGAGCTCTATTTGTGATATTTTTTATTGAGGTCCTAAAAGTTAGTACGTGACAAGAATGTTGTAACTCTAAACAATTAATTTTTCTATCTTTGAATTAATATTAGTTTGTTTGTTTGTTCTTAAATGTGACCATTTCTTGAGCACTTATTTGTTTTCCAACTCCATTAGTAAAACCCTAGCTCTTTAAACAGTTTTTCATCCGTGAGGATATGGAGTTGAGGCTTTTATATGAAATTTTTTTTAAAAATTTTACATTTTATGGTTTGTGGTAAGAAGGTTTTGGCTTAGTTCACATATGCACAATTTTGAAAGTTATAAAATAACTTTGATAACAATTGTGATCTTGAAAAAATATTTTGTTTGAAATGCTTAAATAGTTATTTTTAATTTATTTGTGCTTGAATGCTAGGGATTAAAATTACAAATTTAATAAAGATTTTTTAGCATCATTGTGCACCATTAGTATTATTAATCTCCCTAACTTGAGCATATTTTCAGTATTGTACCTAATTAAGTTTTTAACTTTTTTAATGTAGGTTCGGTAAATTTGATATAACTTTCTATTATGAAATTCAATTAAAGTAATTCTTGAACCTGTAGAGAGATAAGCTCATGTAAACAAAATTGGGTTTCATACATAATTTGTAATTTGAGCATTTAGAGGGTGAAAAAGGACTTTGAAGAGGACCCATCTGCAATGCAGGCCCAGTTCTAGCTGGCTTTTGTATTTAGACCGTATCTCACAAAATATAAATCTAATTGGTATGATGCTAGAAGCCACAAAAAGATAATTCAATTATCTAAAAAATTTTAGTTGAGTAAAAGTCCAATTCAGCCAGCTTCCCAGTCAAAAGAGCATTACTAATTCGGTGGAAAGTTTGGTAGTCAAAAATATTGAAGATTTTGTCACATGTGAATAGTGCCTATAAATTTGCCTATTTAAGGACTCCCTTGGTTGAAGGGGTAAAGGGATATCATCTGTCATTTTGTAATCTTCAATTTATTTTTTAT
Organism: Ailanthus altissimus; assembly: GCA_946807835.1. Classification (NCBI taxonomy): domain Eukaryota; kingdom Viridiplantae; phylum Streptophyta; class Magnoliopsida; order Sapindales; family Simaroubaceae; genus Ailanthus; species Ailanthus altissimus. Next base: position 10,715,085 of record OX327706.1, on the reverse strand, counting down.
TTTATTTTATTTTCTCAAGTTATATTGTTCTAATTTGTTAGCTAAGGCTAGGGGTGAAACACTTGTTAGAGGTGTAGTTTTATCACTTTGATCCTACTCTTGTATTACATATTTCTATTCAAATGTTTCGATTTATCATTTTTTAAATTGGTTTTGGTTTGTATGAAGCCTTGATTCTTTGTAGACTAAGAGCACAAAGAATGCTTAAAAAGATCTTCTATATATCAACAACACATTTTTACAAATGATGTTTTCCATCAATTAAAATCATTTTTCAAGTAAAATGATCAAAGGAACTCTACTACAACCAAAGTAAGTGTGGATCTCTACTGCCTTAGTATTCTTTTAAATTGATTTCTTAATTTACACTAGATAATCTTTTCTTTTAAAATCAACAAATATTCTCCATCTTTGGGTACAATACTTCATTACTCTTGAACATTAACAAACAACCTTTGCTTTTGGTGATCACTCTTTGTGGACATAACACTTGGACTCATCAGTAAATACTATAATTAAGACAACCTACACTTGGGTAATAGAATATTTAGGTTGTAGCAAGTTTTCCCTTACGCTTAAGTAGAAAATACACAACACGGTTTTGGCGTTGTTGCCCGAGACTTTAAAATTTTATTCTTTTGCTAATACTAATACCAAGCTATCTTTCTTTTAACTCAAACTTTTTCTTTTAGTTTTGCAGATTTTTTCTCGGCAGTTTTTTCATTGAACTAAAAGTATTGACTTAACCTCTTTTAATCCTAAGAAAGAAAGAATACTTCTAAGACTACGTTAAAAACATAATCAAACAACACCGATGGATGACCATAACGCAAAAATTCAGAACCCGATAGCAGCAGAAGTACGTCATTCTTTAAGAGATTATGAAGTACCTATGACAAATGGTATCCATTCAAGCATATACAGACCAATTGTCAATGCAAACTTCAAGAACAAGCCAAGAATAATTCTAATGTTCAAAGATTTTGTGTAATTCAGCGACTTACCACATGATGTCCTAATGAGCACATCGTACATTTTCTAAAAATTTGTAATACTTTTAAATATAATAAGGTGTCAGATGATGCGACCAGACTAACGTATTCTCATTCTCATTAAGGGATAAAGCAAAAAGGTTGGTAAATGTCATTACCATCTAGTTCCATAGCTATATAGGATGACTTGGCTTAGAAATTTTGAGCTAAATTCTTTCCATCGGCAAAGACGACCAATATGAGTAATGACATAACATCTCTGATTCATTTGGATGGAGAATCTCTTTATAAAGTGTGAGTAAGATTTAAAGATGTTGAGAAAGTTCTCTCATTATGGGGTACCAAAAATAGCTACTAGTCCAAACATTCTACAATGAACTAGTTGAGCACTTAAGGACTATAATTGATGTAGCCGCTGGTGGAGATTTAATGAATGATAAGCTTAAATTATATCTATTATTTTCACTTCCTTAACTTAATTAATTGCGCATTTTAATAAGAATATTAGACATTTTATATATTTAATTGTTATTTTGTAGCTTTGGAGTCAATGGATCAATTGGGGGTGAAAATCTAAGAAAAACAAGGAAAAACATATACTACAGCTCGTAAACAGTTTTTCGTGAACAGAAACGCGCTACAGTGCTGTCGCCCCAGCGATGAACAGTGATCGCGGCAGCAGTAAACAGTGCAATTTTCCTAATCCTAAAAGAAATACAACTCCAAGACTCCAATCAATTCCTATATAAAGGCCACTCATTTCAGACCTCAAAAAGACACAACTCAGGGCTCTTAGAGCCACAACACATTAAAAAAGAGCAATTTTTAGAGAAAGAAGCAAGGGAAATTCAAGGAAGCAAGAGTTTATTGGCAAATCTTTGGCGTATCAACCAACTGCGAATTGACGTCTATATTGGTTTACTTTTAGTTGTATCATATTTATTTTATTTTTCAGCCATAATTCTCTTGTTATCATCAGCTAATTTTATTTTCTAGGGTTATTATTTGAACTCAATATGTGAGCTTAATTGTTGGATCTTTTTAATATTTATTGAAATCAATTCTTCATTACTTAAATTATTTGTTCTTAGTGCTTCATTATATCTGATCAATATTGTGATTGCTTTAGTAATACTTTGATAAACTCGAAAGAGGCATCAATGTATTTAGACCTAGATAATTTGATGCATGATTGTAGAGTAACATTCAATATTGCATATGCAAGTTTCGAATTAGGATAGGAATATACCTAATTGATATGTATGGTCAATAAGACTTATTCTTAATGAATCTTTATTTATTATAAGTACCATAAGAATATAGGTATTTGGTAAATTAAGATATACTTGCATGACCTTGGAAGAGGCTTGTGAATACATTAGTGTCTTGACCAATAATAAGAATTGAGGGATATAAATATTAAAAGGATTAATCTGTAGAAAACATATTGAAGGATAGTAACTAACCCTAGGCTTTCTCTATATTGCTATTTTCTTATTTTATTTAAGTTGTATCATGTATTTTTTGCACTTTTATTTTATTCAAATTTATTGTAAAATTAAGATTTGATTTTTCTGAATAATTATAAGAAAGATATAATTTTAGTACTAGGTAGAAAATAAAAATTATCCTTGTTGGTTCGACATCCGACTTTATAAGTCTCTTTATTACTTGTTATGATAGTGTATACTTGCGCTTAATTATAAGATATAGAAATAACGCATCAATGAACAATTTTACGAATGAAGCGTATGATTTACTGGAAGAGATAGCTTCAAATAGTGATTAATGGCTAATCGAGAGAGTTACACCAAGGAAATTTGTGAGAGTCCATGATATTGAGGCATTTACTACATTGGTTGTGCAAGTCAATCTACTTTCAAGGAAATTCTATGCATTAGGAGTAAATGCTGTGAAAGCTTAAAATATCATCATGACTTTTGCAGTGATAACCATTTGAATGGATAGTGCAAGTAGACAACTCAATATGTTGGGAATTTTAACAGAAATCAACACAATCTAAACTCATATTACTACAGTCTTAGGTGGTGCAATCATCCTAATTTTTCTTGGAATAACAACCAAGGACAATCTTCAACGCCAATGAATCCACCCAGTTTCATACCTAAACAAGTCAACATCAACCAAAGAAAAAGCCAACTCTAGAAGAAATATTGATACAATACATAAACAAGATAGACCAACTATTTCAAAGCCAAGCAACTTCTCTATGAGCCTTAGAAACTTATGTTGGACCATTGGCATCAGTAATGAATAGTCATCCATAAGAGCTTTACGGAGCAATACAAAAGTGAATCCTAAAGGTGACGAAGAGCAATGTAAAGCTATCACCTTGAGAAATGATAAGGAGTTACAGTCTAGTGCAAAACATTCCAAACAAAAACATGCAAAACAGTAGTCAAGTGTAAAACCAACTATAGAAATTTAGATTAGTATAGATACAACAAAAAAAGTGTAGAACTAGAAAAATTGCAAAAACCTTCTATGTTGCCTTATAATCCATCTCCATCATTCCCCTAAATGCTATAAAAGAAGAAATAGATAAGTAGTTTTCTAAATCTTTATAGATGTTTAAAAAAATAACATTAATAGTTTTTTGCAAATGTGCTTGAATAAATGCCTAGTTATGTGAAGTTTATAAAAAAAAATATCCTATTAAAAATGGGAGACCTGCAGATTATGAGACAGTAGCACTTACAGAGGACTATAGCTAATCTTGAAGAAGAAGTTACCTGAAGCTTAAAGATTATGGGAGCTTTACCATACCATGCATAATAGGGAATCAATTCTTTGGGAAAGCTCTGTGTGATCTTGGAGACAATTTTAATTTAATGTCACTATCCATCTATAAGAAGTTATGTTTAGAGGAAGCTAAACCTATAAATGTCACCTTGCAACTTACTAACCGTTCACTCACTTATCCAAGAGGTATAATTGAAGATGTTTTGGTAAAAATGGATAATTTCGTATTCCTATTAGATTTATTGTCCTCAATATAGAGGATGACTGCAAGATCCCTATAATCCTTGGAAGAACCTTCTTAGTAACCAGTAGAACTTTGATTGATGTACAAAAAGGCGAGCTAACCATAAGAGTTCAAAATAAAGAAGTGACCTTTAATGTATTCAAAGCTATGAAACTTCCAAATGAAAAAGAGGAATGCTTTAGCATTGACATTATTAACAGTAAAGTTTATGAAGTATTCATAAAAATAAACATTCAAGACTCTTTAGAAGATGCTGTCATTAATCGAATAGAAATGGAAGGCATTGAAATTCTAGAGTACTTGTAAGTTGAATGCACCCCAAAGTTTAATAGAGCCAAGGTAAAGGTTGAGCCATTAAAGAGAGCCAAGGTTATTGAAGCATGCAGTAAACCCTTCATTGAAGAACCACTAACATTGGAGCTCAAACCTTTACCTAACCATTTACGTTATACATTCTTTGGTAATTCTTCTACTCTTCTAGTTATAATTTCAGATACTCTTGATGAAATACAATAAAAAAAACTATTGAGAGTGCTAAGAAAGCATAAAAGAGCTATAGGGTAGACCATTGCAAACATTAGAGGTATTAGCTCATCCTTTTGTATGCATAAGATATTATTGGAGGATGGCCAAAAGACTTCTATTGAGTATCAATATAGATTAAATCCATTCATGAAAAAGGTAACAAAAAAAGAGATTATCAAGTGATTATATATAAGAATTTTTTGTTAAGGTCAGTGCTTATGTGCCATTCCTTAATGTACATATACTTGTATATTTATACAAGTGTACATTCTCATTAAATCGCTAATACCTATTTATATGGTACTATACAATGTAACATTATAGACATTGTACGATCTAAAGGAGTTCAGATTAAATTAAAGAAGTTTAGATAAGGGCTCATAGTTAGCCACGCTGAGAGATATAAATGCTAAATGTTAACATAACTAAGTGTTAGCTAGTTATAATACTCAGCAAAGATCCAACAGTTGAAGCCTTGTCTGTAATGGGACATAGACATGGGAATATACTAGTAACTGCATAGTTGCAAGAGTTGTATTCGGGTGCCAGAAAATGCTAGTTATGCAAGTATGTTCTTAAATATTGTCCCTGGTCTATTTCTGCGGGTCTGTCGGTGGATACTATTATATAAATCAGCATATGTCGTACCTATATGGTATAGATGGTCGTTCCTAACTGACTGTGAGCTTGGAGCTCGTACTGACATATAGGTATCTAGTTAGGACTTATGAGGACCTCCGATAGACACCCTATGTAAGCTATCAGTGAAGGGTCCTCTCGAGTTGAGTAGTATACGTGGTTCTTTGACCTAAGTGCTATGGTGGGCTTGTAAATGATCCACTATACTTTGGTTTCACGTATGTCACTGATCTTTCATGATGTGACCATTGGGTATGGTCTGATGCTTATGGAGTCTGATGTGTACAGATATGGGATCTGTCAGCTCGTATAGGGAGTTTGATATCCAGATGCTTTGAGACTATATCTTAGAAAGTCTTGTGGCCACAAGCATTAATCACAAAAAAAAGTTCCGCGCAGAGTGGAACAATATGGTAAAGGCGTTTGCACATATTATTCAGTGAGATGCAAGTCTAAAAATAAGACATGGATAAGCACTAGGGGATTTGACGGTGATAATCTATATCCCCGTATATCCAGGATCTCATGACGGAAGGACTATACGTATGTGTTGTAACCTCAGCTTGTACGGTTTAACGCGTTGATTTGTATATCCATGAAATGTGCGTGGGGTAATGTTCACGGACTTATAGAATAGTTCAATTTGATGAATCGGGCGTACCCTTAGGAAGTCCCGTGATATGGAATTTACTCGTTGTGCATTAAGGTAGTGTGCCGGATTAAATTATTTAATCCAGCAATATTCAGCACTTTTATGGGAATGTGCACATATTTATATTTAAGTGTTAAATACAATAATTAGTCAATAATTGTTATATATTAATTGTATAATGATATGTGGCATATTGTGGACCCTTGGTTGAGTTTACCCAAGTGCGAGTTTGGTGGGACCCACTAGGGGTATACTTGGTAACTATTTATGAAGAGTAAAATGATCATTTCACACTATTAATTATTTAATTGTTAAATAATTAAAATATCTCAAATAAAATATTATATTATATATTATTTTATTATATAATATTATTATATTTAATAATGCCATTTAGTTGGCATCTATTTTACATATTTTATTATTATTTAATATAATAATATTACTTTTTCATAAAAGTGTTTTTGTTTAATATTATAATATATAATATTATTATTTTATTTGTGTGAGATATCAAAGGTGTTTGTTGGTGATTTTGGCCGAGAGAGTGAAATGGAGAAAGAGAAATGAAATGAAAATGGTGCCTAAAAAAAAGGGAAGAAAAGAGAAAAAGGAGAAAAATAAAATTGTTTTATTTTTTTTTTTTTGTGGTGTCATGAGGAGTAATTGTGAATTGCTTCAATCTCCATTTCTTATTTTTTTAGAGAAAATGAAGAATACATACACCCACCCATTTTGGAGTTAAGAGTTAATCCCGTGCTAGATATGAAGCTGTTGTTCTAGCTCGCCAAGCACACCGAGTTGGTAACTAGAACTGTCAACGAGTTGGTCTCCATGCGAGCTCCGAGGATATACATGTATAGCGTTATATGTCTAGGTGAGTTCTCAACACTACTAATATATTAATATAATTAATACATTTTATTTATTGTGTTTATTGCATGTTTAAATGCTTCCGCTGCGTTTAATATATATGTTACGTATTTTAGGCAATTGACACAATTGCACATACTTACACTCACGTGTATTAGATCCCCAACATTATTTACCCTATTTCAAATAGTTCATAGGTTACTCAAGTCTAGTGTGTACCAAAGAAAGGTAGGGTCATTATACTAGCTAATAAAAATAATGAATTAATCCCTACAAGAACAGTAACTATATGGGTATGCATAGACTACCATAAGTTGAACAAAGCCACCCGCAAAAACCACTTTCCACTATCATTCTTTGATCAAATGCTAGATAAATTTATTAGACATGAGTATTATTATTTTCTAGATGATTATTCAAGGTATAATCAGATTGCTATAGCCTCAGAAGTCTAATACAATACCACCTTCACTTGCCCTTATAGTACATTTTTTTCTGGAGAATGCCTTTTAAATTATACAATACGCCCACTAAATTTTAGAGATGAATAATGGTGATTTTCTCTGATATTGTGGAGTAATTTCTTGAAGTCTTCATGGATGACTTTTCAGTTTTTAGGGATACTTTTGATACGTGCTTGGATAACCTAGCTTTTGTGTTAAAGCACTATGAAAATACTAATTTGGTGTCGAATTAGGAAAAATGTCACTTTATGGTCAAGGAAAGAATAGTCCTTGGTCATCGAATTTCTTTTAAGGGAATCATAGAGACAATTTAAGAGTTATTGTTGCCAATCAATATAAAAGGGATTAGGAACCTTCCATTCAATACCCTTTTGCAATTTATTAGATAAAGATGTACAGTTTAAATTCGATAAAGAGTGTCTTGAAGCCTTCGAAGTCCTCAAGAATATGTTAATTTCAAATCCCAACCATTGTAGTACTAGATTGAAGCCTTCTATTCAAGCTAATGTGTGATGCCAGTGACATTACAGTAGAAACAATTTTGGGACAAAGGAAAAACAAGATTTTCCATATTATTTACTACGTCAGCAAAACCTTAAATGATGCATAGTCCAACTACACTAACATTGAAAAAGAGCTTCTTGTTGTGGTATTTTCCTTCAACAAATTTTGCTTTTATCTCATTAAAGTCAATATGACAGCCTTCATAGACTATTCAGCCATCAAATACCTAATCACAAGCTATAGATTATGGCTCTAAATAGGTAGAAGCTATAACATTGCCCACCAATAATGAAAAAGAGGTGATAGGATTTCTCAAGAAGAACATTTTCACGAGATATGAACCTCCAAGAGCTATCATCAATGACAAGTGCTCTCATTTCTGCAACAAATAATTCTCATCCCTCATATAAAACTATGGGGCAACGTACTAGATCGGCACTACATATCACCCACAAATGAGTGGGCAAGTTAAAATCTTTAATAGGGAATTCAAGAGGATCTTAGAGAAGACAGTAAATCCATGCCGAAAGAATTGGGCATTGCACTTAGATGATGTACTTTGAGCATACCACATAGCTTATAAGACCCCCATTAGGATGTCTCCTTCCTAGATACTCTTTGAAAAAGCATGCCACTTATCATTAGAATTAGAGCATAAAGTTTATTGGGCCATCAAGGCTTTAAATTATGACTTACAAGCAGCTGGTGAAAAATGCTTGTTATAGCTCAATGCAATTGACAAATTCTAGCTGCAAGCATATAAAATGCAAAGCTGTATAAAGAAAAGAAAAAATATAGCATAACAAGATAATCATATAGCATACACTTAAGTTAGGTCAAAAAGTGATTTAAGATTGAAGCTCTTTCTTGGTAAACTCAAGTCTCAATGGTCCAGACCATTCCACATCATCAAGGTATACCTACACAAAGCCATAGAGATCAAGGATGATACAACCCAAGAAACCTTTAAAGATAATGGCCAAATACTCAAACACTATTAGGATGGAGAAGTTGATCGTCAAAAGACCTTCATTAACTTGATCGAGCCAAATAGAAGAATGAGCACTATGTCAAGTCAATGACATTAAATCAAGTGCTTGTTGGGAGGTAGCCCAAGTAAAGTATCCTTTTTAGTTTAAATTATATTATCTTTTCCCTTCTTGTTAAAAAAAAACATGAGTGTTAAAATGAGCTCAGCATCATGGCAATAAGAATCCATCATTGTAGTGCTAAAGTTAGAGACCTCAGTACTACAACGCCCAAATTCTAACGTCACAATGCTGAACACTAAGGCTATCAGCCTTCAAACCCCATCTTTAGCATCGCAGTGACACATTCTTAGAGCAACGATACTAAAGTCAGAGCCTCCAGTGCCACAACACCTAAAATCCAACATCACAGTACTGAGGCTTAGGCAAGTTCACCATAATTTTTCAAATTTGTGCATTATAGAGCCCAAAACCCAATGTTGTAGCATTACATCAAGAAATATACAAAAATCTCCAAACCCTTCATTTTTCTCACTTTCACTCTTACAAACCCCATAAGTCTTCTCAACCTTAATTAAACAATCTTCAAAAATTCAACCAAGACACACAAAATTCACCATGAAACCAACCCCAAAAATCATCAAAAACACAAATTCAACCAACAAAAAAAAAACATCTTGCATTATAATTCGAAATTCAATCAAGAAATTCAAGGGTCGTGAAGTAATCAATTCTTAGAGGAATTTGAATCCAAATATATCCATTTTTGAATTCTCACACTCATTTGACAATGGACTATCTATTGTGATATGATTTAAATAAATGTAGTGGGAATTTGATTAAAATATAAAATCTTTGGTTGGTTAGGAAATTAATATTTTAATTGATTGACTTTTATGACACTAGCTCGAATTGGGTTCTATTGAATATTGAGACTGATTTTAGCATCTTAGGAGTTGAGGAAGAGTTGAAATTGCTATTATTTTTCAGTGTCAAAACTTGAAACTGTTCCATTGATAATGGCCCCCAAAATGGTCAAGAACATTGACAACAACACCAGTAGGATACGACAGCACTAAGTTTGTATCCTAAGCAGCTTTTAAGCGATATACAAAGTTAGTGGTTAAGCAAACTATTATCCTAGAGTGGGGCTTTAACATTCTAAATAGCCAGTTCCCAAATATAGAGAGCATCATCAATGACAGGGGATAGCAAAAACATTGTGCCTTACTGGAAGCCGTTGTCCTTCTAGTTGTGCTATGCCAACGCTCCCAAACACCAAGATGTAACCATCACCAGCACCACCATCAATCGCTTATTTGACACACAAAGTATTCCATGCGATGACAATAACAAAATATTGAAAGGGCTAAATTAAGAGTCAATTATCTGATATTTAGGCACAGAGGAGGCTGAGTGAAAGTTTCGAAAAGCTCACATATCTCTTTCCTAACAAAGTACATGAGGAAAGAGTCAAAGGCGTGGCACTACTTCATTACAGTACATCTAATACCAGTCACACATGTTAATAGTGTGACCAAGTATCATTCCATTTTATTATATGCAATTCTCACCGTGAGGACTATCGACATCAACAAGGTCATTAAGGATAACATCTTCCACTGCATCAAATAAATGAAGATGAGCTTCTACTGCCTATCTCTCATTATAACACTTTATGCCTAAGTTGCAGTTAAATTGGACCTTTTAGATGAGCTACTTATACCCTACACATCTATTGGACAGTGTCACCATTTCCTAGATCCAGACCAACAGTAGACAGTAAGGCCCAATCTCAATAGTGCCTAAATAGTATACTTTGCAAAGTACCCCATTTACATCTAAACCATAGTTAACAGAAAAGCATCTTAAACAATTGGAGATAGTCTTCAAGGAACACCACTAAGTGTTTCTTGCTCATCAATAGTGGTGTGCCCAGTGGACAGCATTTCAAGATCAAATTCTTTGGATATCATTCACTGATTTTGAATGGACACCAATACATTACCATAGCCACCGGCATATCCCACCGCCCTTACTACTATCGCTCCAAAGGAGGATAGCGAGGCTACTGAGAACGACATGAATAAAGATACTAAGAATGATGATAAGGATGACATGGATGACAAGTAAAGCTTAGATCGATATTCAAGGAAAGTGTTTCGATATTTCAGTTTTACTGTTGTTATGAGGACATGTCACATTTTAAGTTTGGGGGCAGGAAAACACTTCCATATTTATTTTCAATTATTTATTTTCAATTATTTATTTTTCTTAGTTTGCATGTTTTAGATATTTATTTTTTTTATTTTAATTATGTTTTTAGTTAAAGGTAATGATAGTTCAATGATAAGAAATAATGGGGGAAAAACTTGATTGTTGAAAAGCTATAAATCTTAATAGTCGATAAATGTTGTATTATTTATATGTTTAATCTGAATTGCTTATTTTATCTTATTTATGATCACTTGAAACACATTAAGCACTATAGTTATTTATCTAAATTAGTTGCTAACGTAAAGAAAGTTTATCCATATCAAGAAAACACCTAAAGTATCAAGAGTTCTAGAACTTGCTTGAATAACACCCAAGGAAAAAATCCTAGGGAATACATGGTTAAGGAGATGATTTTAGGCCTTCTTGAGATTGTTTGAGCCTTTTCAAGATATCAGTATACATATTATCTCTAATCACCCAATTTGAGCCTAAATGACCAAATTTTCTTTGCTAACCATAGTCAAAACCAAAACCTTAAAATGAAAATCCTTTCATAAACACCTTTTTACACCATAAACATATAGATCTTCTTTAAGGGTTATGTAAGGACATTAAGTTTTGGATAAGGATAGAGAAAAAGAGTGCTGCTACACTAAACAGTGTAAAATCTAAGTTTGGAGGTAGGGATGTTCAAATATCAAAACAAAAAGAAACCTTACACTTAGCTTAGAAAAAAAGAAAGTTGGCAGCAAAATAGTAAAGAAAGATAGGAATCAAGTTTGGGGGATCTTTAGAAAAATTAAGGGTTAAATGATCCGAAAATAAGAAATTATGGTTATGTTACGAAATAAACCAAAAAATTTTTTTTCCATTTTATCTTATCTTTACCTAGCCTTGCAGTACGAGCTTAGTAAAGTCCTATTTGACCTTTAGTCGTGTTTTTTTCTACATTAGTATAAAGTGTTATGAAAAGCAAGCCTATAGACTGTTATAGAGACCTAAATTATTCTTGTATGCATAAATATCTAGGTGCAGTTAACTAACAATAAAACAACTATGTACACGTACACTGGTGATTATTTATAAGATAACTAAGCATAATGATTAGGAATATTGAATTCTTATAGTATTTAAAGAATATTAAGAGTTATAGGCATGATACAATCTCTGAGACCAATTAGATATCATCTATTAACCCCAAATTATTTATTTTTCTTTTAGAATTATTTTTTTATTGATGTTTATACTTTGCTCGAGTATGACCAAAATCTTAAGTTTGCAAGTATTTGATAAGGGTTAAATAGGTTTATTTTTCCATCTTCCAACATTAACATTTACTTGTTTAATTAAGATAATTTGGTTACTTATGTAATTTGTCATTAATTTATAGGTTTTCAAGCATTCGAGGCAAAGTCAGAAGAAGCAGATTTTCAAGTCTCAACGCCACAATGCTGAAAAAGAAAATAATAGAAATTCCAATCAAACTTATACTAGAAGAAACCCTACCTTAAGGCTACGAAGACCTATAGATAAGACCATGTTTTAGGCCAAAGGGACTGTCAAGTGAGAGCAAAAAAGTAAAATAAATTTTGAAAGATATTAAGGCAAAAGTTAAATATTGAAGTGAGAATTTTGTGGCAAGTTAGAGAGAGAAAGTAAAGATCCAGGGCATCCATCCTTGTTTACTCTTTTTTTTTCCCTTAATTTTATTATTTTCTTCATGATGTCTTTTCATTTATGCCTTAGCACTCTTTTATTCACCATGAACTAATTTTTTTTATCTAAGGTTGTAACTCTTGAACCCAATATTTAATTGAATTCAGTATTCATTCTATATGTGCTTAATGTTTTCTTTATGTCTAGCCAATATATAGATTATTTTAAGAATTACAATGAACTTGACAAAGGAATTTAGATGTTTAGTCTAGTGTCACGGACCTTTCGATACCCGTGCGACCTTAGACACATTGTGCGCTAAGCAGCCGAGAAAACCACACAAATAAGAGAAGAAACATTCACACAAGCTATTTGAGAAAATGCTCTCTATATTGTTGAAGAGAAACATAAGCTATGAGATGCTTTGTATAAGTGAGGGTGTCCCCCTTTATATTACTAGATCTACACAATTAACGGCTAGGATCTAAGATGCTATACAATGATCTAACGATGTACATACAAGATGAAAAAATATGCTATGGAATATTCACCCTACCAAATAAGGGTTAACAACCTTAATAAGTCGCAGGCCAAGCCCGTTTCTCCATCCTAAACAGCGGGCCTTCTAGAAACTTCGGTCCATGTAGTGCTCCATGGTCCAAGTAGCGTCCAGCAGGCCTAGTCGTGCACCAAGTGCTCGAGGAAATGCTTGAGAGCACTTGGGGCGTGACATTCTCCCCCACCAAATTCACGTGACGTCCTCATCTCGTCTTTATTGGAACTCGCGCACTTTGTTCTTGAATTGCCACAGTGCATTCTCGGGTTCTCAGCTTGCTTTGCTATCGGGCAATCCTTTCCACTTGACAAAATACTCACGACTCAGATGGTAGATCTTCTTTCGTACTGTCCTCACATCAAGGATAAGTTCAGCCTCCTTGTCGAAAAATGTGAAAACTCCTAATGATGCCCTGGATTATGGCCCACGCTTCGTGTCCTCCACATCACCATGGTATGGCTTTAGGCAGCTTGCGTGAAACATTGAATGTAGCCGATGTATCAAAGGCAACTCTACCTTGTACGACACATTACCAACCTTCTTGGTAATAAAAAAATGGCCCCTCATATTTTCGAACAAGACCCTTATGAAGTGGGCACGTAAAGTTATGCTGTGTCGGAAGAATATTCACTATCATTAAGTCCTCTACACTGTACTCAACATGTCTCCGCTTTCTATTAGCCCATTTTTTCATTCGTTTTGTCGCCTTGTCCAGACACACCCGCGCCTTTCCAATTGCTCCTGCTAAGATTTCGCAACTTTGTAAGCTGCAAGACTCCATCCTATGTTGCTAGATATGAGCACGTACGGCGTGAGTGGTTGCTGGCTGTAGCTAGCTTGAATGGGCTTTGGTTCGTCAATTCACTCATCTGCAATTGTATGAGAATTATGCCACATCGTGTAACTTGACCTAATCCTACTTATTTGCGCTTACAAAGAGCCGCAAGTATAGCTTTAGTAATGTATTCACCCTCTCTGTCTGCCCATCCATTTGTGGGTGAAAGTTGGTGGAAAAGCGAAGCTCCGATCCTATGAGATTGAACAGTTTTATCCAGAATCTCCCCGTAAACCTCATTTCATGATCGCTAACTATCACCCTCTGCAACCCCTAGTACTTGACTACGTGCTTAAAGAAAAATCTCAATGTTTCTTCTACACTATACTCCTTGGGTGCCGGTATGAAAGTAGTATACTTGAAAAATTGATCTACCACCACAATAATAGTCCCACACCCCTTGGACTTCGGTAAGGCTACGATGAAATCTAGAGAGATGCTCTCCTAAGGTCTCTCCTATATGGGCAGTGGCTTAAGTAGTCCTGCGGGACTCCGCTACTCGATCTTATCCTGTTGGCACACGAGACAAGTCTTAACAAACTGTTCTATCTCTTTCTGCATGTGTGGCCAATAGTATATCATCTCCAATAGGGCGTATATACGCCGCTATCCTGGATGTCCTGCCCATTTAGTGTCATAACACTCCTTAATGAGGTTATGCCGTAAGTTCTCCCACTTTAGCACATATACTCGGCAGCCTTTGGTGTAGAGAAGCCCATCTTCTACCCAAAATCGTTGAGTCTTCCCTTTGTGTGCTTGAGCAGATAGCTGTATGGCTACATGATCATACTTCATTCCCTTCTGAAATTAGCTGAGTAAAGCTCCCTCTAGCTTGATTATAGCTGCTAACTCGGCCTTCTGACTTAAGGTGTCTGCCACCATGTTTGCTTTCCCTGATTTGTACTCAAGCTCGTAATCGAACTCTGCCAGAAAATCCTACCACCGAGCTTGCTTCGGGTTGAGTTTCTTCTGGCTTTGGAAGTGACTCATTACTATATTGTCCGTCATCACTACAAACTTTGCCCTAAGTAAATAGTGCCGCCAAGTGCGCAGACAGTGGATAACCCCCATTATCTCCTTTTCTTGCACCGTATGGCGTCTCTCCATCTCGTTGAGTTTTTGGCTCTTATACGCGATCAGATGGTCCTGTTGCATCAAAATACCACCAATGGCAAAGTCAGACGCATTAGTATATACCTCATATGATAACAAGTGATTCAATAATGTTAGGATCAGTTCCTCGATCACCGCTTTCTTCAATTATTCAAAAGCTCATTGGCACTCCTTTGTCCACTCCCATGCTTTAGTCTTCTTTAATAGGTCAATGAAGGGTGCAGTAATAGTGGAGCAGCTATTGATGAATTTTTGATAATAGTTGACTAACCTGAGGAAAGACAGCAGCTCGGTAACTTGCGTAGGTGCCTCCTAATCCACTATGGCGCGAATCTTCACCCTATTCATCATCAACGTGCTATTTTTGATCTTGTGACCCAAAAAGTCTACCTCCAACTTGGCAAATAAGCACTTCTCCCTCTTTACATACAGTTCATTCTCGCGGAGCACCTTTAAGACAGACTACAAATATTTCACGTGCTCTTCGAGAGTGTTGCTGTAGATAACGATGTCGTCTAAGTACACGCGACAAACTTGTCGAGAAAAGGCTAGAGAATGTTGTTCATTAGTGTGCAGAAGGTGGCTGGTGCGTTTGTGAGATCAAACGGAATGACAAGAAACTCAAAGGCCCCATAACGCATCACACAGGTAGTTTTCGGCTCATCACCCTCTACTATCCACAATTAATAATAACCTGGTCGTAAGTCTAGCTTCGAAAAGTACTTTGCCTGCCCCAATTGATCAAATAAGTCAGCAATTAAAGGAATGGGATACCTATTTTTGACGATGACCTTGTTCAGTACCCGGTAGTCTATGCATAACCACAATGATCCGTCATGCTTGTGCTGGAAAAGCACTAGCGTGCCATAAGGCACCTTGGATGGCTGGATGAGTCCCGCATCCAGCAACTCCTTAAGCTACTTTTACAACTCTGCTAACTCTGGTCATTTTATAGGGCGCTTTGGTGATCGATCGCCCGTCTTGGTGGTAACTTCTGTGGTAGTGCTGCTGGCATCACCTTCTAGTGCTGCTCGAGCACTTTCGTGATCTCTGCTGAAAGCTCATCTTCGCCCCTATTCTCCTCATCATCTGCCTCCCATATAGTGGCGAGGTATGTCTCTTCTCTCCACTTAGTTTCTTTCTTTAGTTGCATGGCTGAAAGGAGAGTGGTGTGGGTGCTGGGCTTGGATTGCCCACCTATCGGCTTGTTTACTGTTGGCACCATGCATGTTCCCCCCTCCAGGATACAAACGTAGTTGTGTCATGGAAGCGGTACTACATTAAACTACCGTAAGAAATTCATACAAAGAACAACATCAAAATCATCGAGTGGTGCTACATAAAAGTTTACCTTACCGCTCTATTTTTTTAGGCGCATTTTGACTCCACGAATAACCCCATCCAGTGGCTTAATTGTGGCATTCACGGTCTTGAGGTAGCCAATCCCTTTCTCTACCTTAAGGCCCAAGAGCTCTGCTTCCGCACGTTTTATGAAGTTGTGTGTAGCTCTAATATCTTCTAGCACCTGAGTCTTCTTCCCGTTTATGTAGGCTTCAACATACATCAGGGCATTTCCTATTGGTGCGCGAGCTGCCCGTTTGGCATTGAGCAGCTGCAAATATCCCAATTGTCCCTGTTCACCCACTTGTTCAGTTTTCAACATCGCGTTGAAAGCCTCCGTATTCAAACAGTCCTTCACCCAATAATTCCTTCGCAAAAGAAGCAAATAGATCTCAGCATTCTCCCGCCGTTGCGCTTCTGATCTCTCACTGTGGGTGGTTTGCCTTTTCCCTCTTTATCATGCCAAGGATGAGACTCCCTGGCTCCCCCACTTTTGCTATGATTGGGCTTTGAATTCTTGGACTTCCTCACATTACCCTTATGGTAATTTGTGAGCGTTTTCGCCAATGTGAAGGCGTTGGATATATTCTGCACTCCACTTCGCTTTAGATCATTAGACACTCATGTTTGTAATCTATCAAAGAAATTGAACAATAAGTCTTCTTCACTCATGTTGAGGATCTACAGCATCAATAGAGAGTACTCTTCTACGTACTCGCCAATAGACTTGATCTGTCTCAACTTCTTTAGACGCTTTCTAGTGTCGTGCACCACATTCTCCAAATAACATTAACGCTTCAGCTTCTGTTGCAACTCTGTCCAGATGTTGATGGTACAGGTACCATTGTAAATCTCCTTGCTCTTCCTACGCCACCACAAAATTGCATGGTAAGAAAGAAATAGGGTTGCGGTGTTTACCTTATCCTCATCCCGTATGCCTAGGGCGTCAAAGTATCTCTCCATCTGCCAAAAATAATTGTCGAGCTCTTTGGCGTTCCGCTTACCGCTGAACACCTTAGGCTTAAGAGCATCAACCCTTGCTGCAGCTACCATAACTTGAGCAGCAACAAACCTGTTTGCCACTGCTTGCTTGCACAGCACCATATCCTCCTTGACAATTTCAAACCCTCGACGCAGCTCCTCTACTTAGGTTTGAATCTTGTCAATTATGGTGTAAACCCTCTCTTAAAAAATCTTGACCCAATTTCACTACTTATCACCGTAAGCCTCGATAGATGTGTTAATGAGGGAGCAGAGCTTATCTCCTTGAATGTCGAAGCCCATCTCGAGCTTCTCCACTTGCTACTTCAGCTCTCTAAGGAGATCTGCCACCTTTTCGACAGCGTCGTTGAGTGCTTTCACCATGCTCCCCAAAATCCTAGCCTGAATCCATAGACTTGTTGCTAGGGACACTGTCGTGCCTCTTAGTTTTGGGGTCCCGACCCCTCTCTTCAATCAAATTCGATGGCATAACGTCTTTTTCCATCTTCTTTGAACTCGCTCTAATACCAAATGTCACAAACTTTTCGAGAACCGTGCGGCCTTAAATGCATGGTACGCTAAGCAGCCGAGAAAATCACACAAAGAATAGAAGAAACACACAGACAAGCTGTTTGAGAAAATGCTCTCTATATTGCTAAAGAGAAACACAAGCTATGAGATACTTTTGTACAAGTGAAGGTGTCCCTCTTTTATACTACTAGCTCTATATAATTAACAGGTAGGATCTAAGATACTATACAACGATCTAACGGTGTACATACAAGATGAAAAAATATGCTATGGAATATTTCCCCTGCCAAATAGGGGTTAACAACCCAAATAAGTCGTGGGTTAAACCCGTTTCTCCATCCCAAACAACAAGCCTTCTAGAAGCTCCGATCCATGTAGCGCTCCATGATCCAAGTAGTCTCCAGCAGGCCTAATCGTGCACCAAGTACTCGAGGAAATGATTGAAAGTACTCAGAGCATGACATTAGGATAGATTGATATATGATTATAGTATAACAATTACTAGTTTTATGTGGAATAAAAATATTTCATATGGCATATATGATATTAATATCAGTTCTTAATAAGTCTTTTTTTTTATTATTATAAACATATAAATAATTTTTAGGGTAAAATATAGTCATTTGACCATCTTAAGAGGCTTATGACAAAATTAGAGATTTTACTAACATTTATAATTGAGACATTAAGAAAAGAGAGTAATTGATTCAATAAAATATTAATGGATAAGTTATAATCGTAAATTTTTTTTTATTAGTGATTCAATTTATTTGCTTAGTCTTTTGTCTTGATTAATTAGATTATATTAATGTAGTTTTAAATTAATTTTAATTTTACTTAAATAAAAGTAGAGAGCTTTAATTTTAATAATTAACGAAGAAAAGATTAAAAAACGTATCTGTAAAAATGATACTTAAACTCAAATTTATATTATTTATTATAATAATGTGTACTTGCGTTTAAAAGCAAAAAAAAATACGTGCACTAAATTAGTTTTTTTCATTTTAGTTCAGTTTAATTGTTTTTTTATTTGACCCTAATTGAACCTCTTTCAAAAATGTAAATTATACTTAGTGTTGGGCCAATTTGAGTCCAAAGATTATATGGGCTCTCTTAATTTTTTTTTTTAAAATATTTATAGGACTTTCCAAGCATTTGATATTTGGATTTCTTAGAAACTTTTTGTGCCATCAAATTTCTGGAATCAATGAAATTTTGTCTTCATTTTATTACATAAAATAGAACTAATCCCCTATCTAAATTTAAAGAAGATATGAACTTTAAATTTAAAGAAAATTTAATGTTTTTACATTAATTGAAAAGATTTTATTAATTAAAATATTTAACCATCAAATAAAATAGGACTGAATTTGAAAAGAAATTTGCAATGTTTGCTATGTGTAATCAAAGAGAATTAAAATAGAAAATTGAAAGAAGTCAGGAGACAGGAGACGGGAGAAATGTTTTTTTTTTTAAAAAAAATGGCAATTCAAGTTGGTAAGAAGTATAAAATTCAAATTAGTTGAAGTGGTGAGAAATTAAAAATTCATGGTCCAGGTTGTTAGGCCTGAGAATGTTTGTAACATTTATTGACAAAAAAAGGCCCAAAATCTGAAGCACAATCTTGCTACCAAAATTTTTGTAAAATTAAACTTTAATTTTTACAAGATAGACTGCAACGTATAATGCACAATATTGCTGTCAAAGTCAATGCTACCAAAATTGGCTAACAACAATACAGAAGTACATTAGCAACAATTTTGCTATCACAAAGTCACGAACTGCAAAAATATAAAATATATATATATATATATATATCTTCAATCCAATGAAATGAGAGGCGAGTTGCTGGCTGCTGCTGTGAGAGAGATGAGTTGTTGGTTGTTGCTGTGAGGAGGCGAGATGTTGCAGACAGAGGAGATGAGAGGCAAGTTGTTGCTTTGAGAGAGATGAGATGAGTTAAGAGCTGAGGAGATGACTGTTGTGTTGTTGTGCTGTGTTGAGAGTGATGAGATTGTTGTTGTGTTGTGCTGAGAGAGACGAGACTGCTATTGCTGTCTGAGTGAGAGAGAAATGAGAGAGATGAGTTGAAATTAGAGGCGGAGTTGAGAGAGAATGAGATTAGGTTTTTTTTTTTTTTTTTTCAACTTATATACCTTCAATCCGATTCAGGCAAGCTTACTATAAAATTTCTTTCTAACCAAGGATGTATTGCCACATGACCGAATTTTATTTTTTATTTAGTTAACCAATTTTTCCGTTTTATTTCAGTTTTTTAAAAATTCGGATTGAAATTTAATTATTTTATTCTAATTTTTTAGTTAGAATAACTATTCAAATTTTTTCATAAAAATTAAATTAAACTGACCAGTTTAATTTAATTTAAATTAATTTTTTTATTCTTTATTTTTTTTGTCTACCCTTATTTAATTGATCCATCCTATTAAATTTTTAAATAGTAATTATAATTGTAATTATAAAGTCTTTGCTGAATTCTACGAGTAATATGAGATGAGATAAATTTATATAATGACTTATTGTCCAAAAAAAAAAGGAATTGCAGAATTAAGAAATCAAAATCTAAGGGATATGATGAGATCCATGATGTCATATACTGCTTTAGCTTTGTACTTTTGGGACGAAGCAATATCTATGGTAACATCTATCCTCGATATAGTTTATACAAAAGCAAACTATCAACTCCCTATGAAATATAAACAGACTTAAAACCTGATCTATCAAAACTTAAGGTATAAGGATGTTCAACACATGTCTAATATAGTGTATTCCTCAAAAGCTATTCAACTTCTTGAAAACAATGATCTTTTTCCTATTGATGAAAAAGATATTAATGTTGATCTAGACACTCACATGATCAACCCATTAGATTTTGTCTTGAACTCTCTAGTTATTTGAGACGATGGGAGAAAAAAGAAAAGGAAACTATCTCAAAGGTTAACGGATCATTGTATCTTCAGTTCTGAATATGTAAATCAATTAAGTGATGATCCCAAAAATTATATTGATGCAATGCAACTAATGGATTCTAAAGAGTAGGAAAAAGCCATGAAAGAAGAATTAGAATCCATTAAAAATGAAAGAAAGAAAGTTTGGAAATTAGTTGATTTAGCAAAAGGAAGAACATCCGTTAGATGTAAATAAGTCCTAAAAAGAAAAACAAAATTATATGGTAGCCTAGATAGATACAATACTCGTCTATTAGTTAAGGGTTATACAAAAATTTGAAATAAACTTGTTGACACCTACTCTCCAGTAGAAAAATTTACATCAATTAGAATATTAATGTCAATAGTTATAATAATGGATCTTGAACTACATCAATTAGATTTCAACCAAATTTTCTTCAATGGTAAATTGAAAGAAAACATCTATGTGTCTCACGCAACTCTTTATAGTAGTATTGTTGGGGCATTATAGTATGTAACATTAATTAAAGTTGAACTGTTTGATTTAGTAAATAAATTGAGCCAATTTTTTTCTGCACCAACGGTTATTCATTGTTGATGTGTTTATTTTTATTAGGGATAAGGACATCTTTGTTTCTAAAATTTGGTCCGTTACTCAATTTTGTCTCTCTTGTTTCAAATTATTTAGATTTGTCCCCCTCCGTTAATCAATTGCCGTTTAATTTGACAAAAAAATTTATTTTGCTATACAATGATGTTTTTGCCCTTACTAGAACATGTGATAATTACTTATCATTTATCGTCTTTGTTATGTCTACGTGTCAATTAATGATTAGTTATTGATAAAAAAATTACACGTGACAAACTCAGATAGGCCCAAATTTTAAAATATATTTTTTAATTTGTATTTTATATTTATATCAATACAAAATATAAAATATTAATAATAAAAACTATTTTCTTTGTTCTCAACTCTTTCATTACCACTCACTTTCTTCCATTTTATTTTCCTCTATTTTCTTAATTACCAAACAATATATTCTCTCTTTTTAATTCTTTATCACTACTTACTTTCCTCTACTTTCTTAGTTACCAAACACTCACCAATGTCAAAATTAAATATCCATTTCATAATTAAAAAGTCGTTTCTTTGCTTCAATCAAATGCTCATTTTATAATTAAATACTTATTTCTTTTCTTAAAGCAAATACTTATCTCAATCAAACTAATAGGCCATTAGAAAAACTTGATCCTTGGCCCTTCCCCTCCACTAATATCATTCATGCTCTTTCTTTATTCTACATGAGATGAAAAACTTTCTTGAGCAACGATATTTAAAATGGAAAAGACAGTCATGCCACCAAAAGTAATTGTTTAATCACCTACAAGTGGTCAGGTCAGGTAAAGTATGCTCAATGAAACAGGTTGTCGTCCGATAGTTTAAAGTGGTAAAAGGATGCAAAGTGCTTTAAAAATAAAATTAAAGTCAATTCATTAACATAGTGACAAAAATGTATTACTAGTCAAGCTAGTCATTCAAATAATTTTAGTCAACTTGCATCTTTGAGAGTAAATGACAGGACCCGACCCGAGACCCTCTACTATAGATCCCAGCAGCCCTGCCGGGTACCCCGACGGAAGTTCCTCTGAACCTAACTGGGTATATTGAGAAATTTCGTGAGACGAACTCCTTTTTAATTCTTGTTACTACTAAGAAGATCTAGTAATATACGTGAAAACGACATCTTAATTTTAAAAACAAACGGACAGAGTTTCCCCTGTTTTTTGGAAAATCCATATAAACCTGCAAAGAATTTTCACTTCTAATTTTAACACATCTCAATACTACCAATTCGGACCTCTTGTCCTTTCCAAATCAAATCCAACACAACTCAAAATTTTCATTTAAATCACAAATTGAGCATACTCATGAAAAGTAAAGATGATCATCAAAATCTCGAAATATTTTCTTGTTGGTTCGAAATATACATACAAATATACATGCCTACTACTACTATGCATAAAGTAAAGAGTGCTATTTAGCACATTTACATATACAAAAATAATTTTTGGATTTGGTCCACTACTCGGCAATAAGAGAATCAGCAGCTTGCGTACCGAGACCTGCACCTGGGAAAGGAGTTTAAAAATATAAAACATAAAACGGGTGAGCTAAAGGAGCTCAGTGAGTGTAAATGAGACTTCAATTGCAAGAACATTATACAAAGATAGCAATTTCTAAAGTACATGCAGAAATTATGCTTCTAAAATGGATGTAAAACTGTAAAACGATTTCTAATATCATATGCTAATGAAATCTTGCCGAGCGGGTTTTATCTACATCTTTGGAAAACTATATTCAGAATCTGTATAACATAATAACTGCTGTGTGCATATAAATGCATAAATGCTATCGGTAAATCAAAAACTAGTAAAATCCTCGGCCATTTTCTTTCTAAACTATACCAATGGTAACCCTAAAGCTCTATACCCACGCAGCGACTCAACTAGCACCGCATACGTGAGTAGGTCATGGGGCACCTCAACTAGCAGCACCTACAGTGACATCTCAAGACATCTCACTGGCTACGCAGCGAAATCCTACATCGCATACATATAGCGAGACAATATCCCGTACATATAGAGCAACTCACAGGACTCGACATCCCGACTTTTCGGAGTTAGTGACACACCCCCAAGACCTGACCATGTGCACGGGATATACCGGCCGGGTCTAATACAATTATCACCACTATAATCTGAGGGTACTAATGGCCTTAAAAACGAATGCAGAAATTTTAAAATTGTTTTGCAAATCGATCATGTAAAAGCATGTCTATGAATATATCAAGATCATAAATCATGTTTATGCATCGAAAGCTCATAAAACATACACAGTCATTGTGCGAAAATATAATAACCGAAAAGTAAAAGAAATGGCAGATTTCCACTCACAACCATTCCGCGCTCAATTTCGCTCCTGATTCCTGCTTCTGTTAACGCTCTCTGTTATCCTCACCTACGCGCCATAAATGACATTTAGAACCAAATCGAACACTAAAATCTCATTTAACTACTAAATGCCCTAATTGACATACAAAGCTTGGAGGTAAACTACTTCCCGATTTTAGTTACGGAGCCATAATCGAAACTAACTCACCATCCGGCGCCCTGAAAATTATTGAACACCTTATCATTTGATTGGACATACTTGCCCTTCACCTTTCCAACATGGACAATTATGTCCCATTTTCTTCATTTTTGGGTTTTTTCATCAACCATATACATTCAATTCACAATATGCACCATTTACACACAACAATTCAATCAAAACACCACTCAATTCCTAACTTCCCTAAAGTGGCAGAATTTCACCCTAGGTTCCAACACATTCTTTTTCTCAATTTCTTGTTCCAATTACAACAAAATCATGCCAATTTCATTCTAAAGCTCCACACTAGAATTCAACTCAATCTAAGTCAAGAATACACATAAGAACATCAATTAAAGCATTCTTGAAATCTCACTTATCAAACTCATAAAAGATATTTTTCTTACCTCTTTTTCTTGAATTTCCACTAATAGAGACTTCAATTGAGCTTAGGGATTGGTTTGTAACCTTATTTTGGCTTGATTACACATGAAAATTCATGAAAACAAAACTTGAAAGGTCACTGTAGCAGCCCCCCTTTCCAAGCTCGAATTTTCTCTCTTTTGTTCTAAGTGTTTGCTTTTGATCTTCTTCAAAATTCTACACACTTCCAACATATTTATAGTCCTCCCTCAATTTACCATTTTGCCCTTCAACTTTCTCAAAATTACTAATTTTCCATTAGTTGAAAACTAATTATGTAATTAGTTCATTTGTAACTATCTAGTTGGAATAGTCCAAAGAACTAACCAGAACTTCCAACTTGGCAATCCATGAGATTTCTTCTAATTGGTCCATTCTTTAATATATGGATTATGTTTCTCAACAAAGGCTTGTTCCATTCATAACCCTTAAATGGAATTTCATGTAGTAAATTAGAATTTTCTTTTCCAAGCCAATAGAAAAAAATTCTAAAAATATTATAGGGTCGTCCGGCACACCGATCGAGTGTGAAATTATCAAATTAGGTCTAATATCTCTCACGTGCACTATAAAGAGAATATTTCTAATAGGGTTAAAATTGAGTAACCCTACGGTGTCTTATTTGTTCTATACTGAAATCGAGACGCCAATACTACTAATAGGGATTGGATATTACATTAAACGAAAAAAATAATCACCAAGCTTTTAGAGCTCAAAGTAGTGTTAGGGTTGATGCTTATGTATCATCCCTGAATGTACATATACTTGTGTATTTATACAAATGTTCATTCCCATTAAATCACTAATACTCATTAATATGGTACCATGCAATATAACGTTACAGACACTGTACGATCTGAAGGTGGTCAGATCAAATCAAATGAGTTTGGATAAGAGCCTATAGTTTACCACACTAAGAGATATAAATGCTAAATGTTAGAATAGTTAAGTGTTAGCTGGTTATAATACTCAACGAAGATCTAAGAGTTGGAGCCTTGTCTGTAATGGAACATAGACCTGGGAATATACTAGTAACTGTATAGTTGCAAAAGTTGCAATCGAGTGTTAGAAAATGCTAGTTACACAAGTATATTTTTGAATAATTATCCCTGATCTATTTCTACTGATGCGGGTCTGTCGGTGGATACCTTTATATATAGATTAGTATATGTCGTACCTATAGGGTATAGATGGTTGTTACTAACCGACCATGAGCTTGGAGCTCGTATTGACATATAGGTATCCAGTTAGGACTGGATATGAAATAGACTCACGAGGGCCTTCGATAGACACCCTATGTAAAAAGGGTCCTCTCGAGTTGAGTAGTATACGTGGTCCTTTGACCTGAGTGTCACGGTGGACTTGTAAGTGATCCACCATACTTTGGTTCCACGTATGTCACAGACCTTTCATGGTGTGACCGTTGGGTGTCACTAGGTATGATCCGATGCTTATAGAGTCTAGTGTGTACAGATATAGGATCCGTCAGCTCGCATAGGGAGTTAGATATCCAGATGCTTTGAGATTGTATCTCAGAAAGTCTTGTGGCCACAAGCATTAATCTCGGGAAAGAGTTTCCACCAGGGTGGAACAATATGACCAAAAAGTTTGCATATATTATTCAGTGAGATACTAGTATGGACATAAGACATAAACGAGCACTAGGGAATTTGACACTAATAATCTATATCCCCGCACATCAAAGATATGATGACAAAAGGACTATACGTATACGTTGTAACCTCAACTTGCATGGTTCAACGAGCTAATTTGTATATCCATAGCGTGTGCGTGGGGCATTGCTCACGGACTCATGGAATAGTTCCATTTGACGCATCGGGCATAGAACTTAGGGAGTCCTGAAATATAGAGTGTACTCGTTGTGCACTGGAGCAGCGTGTCGGATTAAATTATTTAATCCAGCAATATTCGACACTACCACGGGAATGTGTATGTGTCTATATTTAAGTGTTAAATACACCAATTAGTTAATAATTGTTATTTACTAATTGTATAATGACCCGTGGTGCATTGTAGAGCCTCGGTTGAGTTTATCTAAATGCGGGTCTGGTAGGACCCACTAAGGGGTAAATTTGGTACCTATTCATGAGGGGCAAAGTGGTCATTTAACATATTGATTATTTAATTGTTAAATTATCAAAATATCTCAAATAAAATATTATATTATATATTATTATATTAAATAATGCTTATTAGTTGTCAAGTATTATTTATTTTTTATTATTATTTAATATAATAATATTATTTATTTCATAAAAGTGGCTTTTTTTAATATTATAATATATAATATTATTATTTTAATAAATGTGAGATATATAAAGTTTGAAATGTATGTGTTTTTTATGTGTGTGTGCATTTGGCGAGAGAAGCAAAAATTGAAATGGAAAGAAGAAGAAGAAATGGAACCGGAGTGGAAGAAGAAGAAAATAAAAAATAAAAGAAAAAATAGAAAAATAAAATTGCTTCATTTTTTTTTATGATTCTAATTAAAGTAATGATAGATTGTTTCAAATTCTCTATTTCTTATCCTTTTGGAGAAAAAGATGGAAACACATACTCGGCCATTTTGGGGATTAAGAGTTAATCCTCTACTAAATATGAGGCTGCTTTTCTAGCTCACTAAGCCTACCATGTTGGTGACTAGAACTACCCACGAGTTGGTCTCCATGCAGACTCCCAGAAAATATGTGTATAATATTATACGTTGAGGTGAGTTCTCTACTTTACTAATATATTAATATGATTAATATATTTTATTTATTGTGTTTATTATAATTTACACGTTTCTGCTGAGCAGAATATGTATAAGGTACATATTTTAGACAATAAACACAATAGCACATGCATACACCTACATATATTAGATTCCGACAACAAATAGTATCAGAGCCATTTAGAACATATATAGGTGTTATTTGAGTGAATGGATGCAAAAGGCCCAGTGTAAATGGTGCGTTTCAAGTGTTGAAATAGGTATACCAAAGGGGAAGCACGGGACCTGATAATAGCATCATGACAATAGTATTCTAGTACTCTAACTTGGATATTTTTGCTTTAATCTATTAATATTTGGCTACTTATTTGTGTTTTTAATCTTAAATAAATGCGTGAAGGAAAATGTGACGTATAGGAACAAATGAAAAATGAATCGAGTGAGAAACAAGCAAAATACGCTCGAAAGATGAAAGTAGGAGACAAGTGGCTGGGCGCTACAGTGCCCAAAACAGCTAGTGAGTGCCACGGCTCTCAGCACCTAGTGTCGCGGCGCTCGTCAAAGACTTACGGGAACCTGAAGAGCGTGCCCAACACCACAGCGCCCGTGCGGGTGTTTAAATACTCCTCTCAACTCACCTATTCGGGGTAAATTCAAAGCTCCTCGCGCCTAGGGTTTCTCTTAGCAACAAAAACACCATTTTGAGGCAAAAATAGAAAGATTTGGCAAGGAGAAAAACGAAAGTAACGAATACACATTCAAGCTAAGAGATCAAGGTGAATTTTATTGAAGATTGAAGAATAAACTCTTGGGCAATCAAGACAAAAGGAAGAAGAACAACTCAGGGCATCACTTATGTTATTTTCTTCCTTAGTTTTAAGAGATGATTTTGATCATGATATTTTTATACTTTTGCTTTGATAATCTTGTTTTGAACAAAAGCTAAATACTTTTGATCTAAGGTTAGACGTTCTTGAACCTAGTATGTAATTGATTCTTTTAAACTCTTAGTTATGAACTTTTATCCCTTAATTGATTCAATCTATCCATGCTTAATGCTTTCATTATACTTGATCATTATTTTGATTGTTTAGGAACCATGATAACTTTGATAAAAAGAATCATGTGTTTAGCCTATGGTAGATTGATATATAATCATAGGGTAAAATCTATGAGTTCCATATAAGATAAACATATACCTAGGTGGCATGTATAGTTTGATTAGACTTAATCTTAATGAGTTGCATCTCATTGATGATGAAATCAGTGTCTAGCCAATTAATTAATAAAAAATGAATAACTAAGGGGTTAAAAGGTTCAGTGAACTACTAGGGGATACATCGATACCTTAGATTACCTATCAATTTAGTGAATTCTATCTTTAAGTACTTGCGATATTTTAATTAGGTTCAATTCGATAGCAGTAATTTAGTTAGTTAAACTCCATCCCTGAAGCTAGTCTGGATAATGGTAAAGTAGAGTAATTTTAGTATTCAATTGAAGAAAATAGAAACAATAGTCTCTGTGGGATTGATAATCTGGACTGAGTCCTATATTACTTGGTACAAAAAGCGTGCACTTGTGCTAGGTCATTAAATTAGACATCAAATTTTTTGCCCCATTGCCGGGGACTATTCTATCTAATCTTAGATCGATACTAATTCCATACTATTTTACTTTTACTTCAGATTTTATTTTTATTTCATTATTGTTATTGGTCTTTTTCCATTCTAGTTAATAATTGTATTTTTTTCGTTTTGATAGTTCATGCGAAGAACTAAGAGTGAAGATTCAACATCTTTTGATCCTGAGATTGAAAGAACATTGTAGAGACTTCGTAAAGAACAACATCAAAACAGAAACATGGCATAGAATCACAACAATATCAACATTCCAGTGTTTGAGCCTATAAATCCGCAAAGATCGTTGAGGGATTATGCTGTTCCTACAACAGAAGGCATTTAGTCTAGTATTCGGTGCCCCACTATTAATGCAAACAACTTTGAAATCAAGCCAAGTACTATTCAGATGCTTAAGGAGTTAGTGCAATTCAATGGAGCTCCCAATGATGATCCCAACATGCATATTGTGAATTTCTTGGAGATTTGCAATACATTTAAGTTCAATGGGGTTTCGGATGATACCATCAGGTTGCGACTATTCCCTTTCTCATTGAGGGATAAGGCTAATAGTTGGTTGATGTCATTACCACCAGGATCTATATCAACGTGGGATGACCTAGCACAGAAGTTCTTAGCAAAAAATTTTCCACCAGCGAAGACAGGTAAGATGAGGAATGACATCACCTCATTTATGCAGATTGAAGGTGTGTCATTATATGAGGCATGGAACGATTCAAGGACATGTTGAGGAAGTGTCCCCATCATGGAGTTTCAAAATGGTTATTAGTCCAAACGTTTTACAATGGGCTAGTGAGTCATTTAAGGACAATTATCGATGCCGTTGCTGGAGGAGCTTTGATGAATAAGTCCACAGATGAAGCATATGAGTTATTGGAAGAGATGGCATCCAATAGCTATCAATGGCCTGCTGAAAGAGTTACAGTTACACTAAGGAAGGTTATCGGAGTTCATAAAATTGATGCATTTAATTCATTGGTTGCGCAGATCAATATATTGACCAAGAGGTTTGATTTTATGAATGCTATCAAGACCTAGAATGTGACTTGTGACTTCTGTGGTGACAATCATTTAAATGGGCAATGCATGGAGTCAGCAAACTATGTGGGGAACCATAATAGACAGCGAAATAATCCATATTCAAATTATTATAATCCGGGGTGGAGAAATCATCCAAATTTTTCTTAGGGTGGCAACCAAGGCCAACAACTTAAACCTAACCCACCCGGATTTCATCCCCCATAGGAAAAGAAAGCATCCTTGGAAGATATGTTTATGAAATACATGAAGTCAAATAATGCTATTCTACAAAACTATTCTGCATCTTTGAAAACTCTAGAAACTTAAATGGGGCAACTTGCTACAGCACTAAATAATCGACCTCAATGGACTTTACCAAGCAACACTGAAGCTAATCCTAGAAGGGATAAGGAGCAATGCAAAGCTGTTTCTTTGAGAAGTGGCAAGGAGTTGCAGTCAAATAGTGCAAAAGTGAAGAAAAGTGCAGAATGTAATGAAGAAAATAATGCAGAAGTGCAAAAAAGTGCAGAATTTACTGCAGAACATGATGAACAGTAGCAAGAAAATGCAGAAAGCAGTAAAGAGATGCAGAGAGCTAATGCAGCAGCACAAACCAGTAAAGTTTAGCAAAATCTTGCAGTTCAACCTCCCTATCCATCTCCACCATTTCCTCAAAGGCTACAGAAACAGAAGTTGGACAAGCAGTTTTCAAAATTTTTAGATGTCTTCAAGAAACTCTATATTAACATACCTTTTGCAGATGCTTTAGAACAAATGCCTAGTTATGTAAAGTTCATGAAGGACAGCTTATCAAAGAAAAAGAGATTAGTTGAATATGAAATTGTGGCACTCACCGAATAATGTAGCACAATATTGCAAAAGAAATTGCCACCAAAATTGAAGGATCCAGTCAGTTTCACCATACCATGCACTATCGGGGAGAAATTCTTTGGTAGAGCATTATGTGATTTAGGCGCCAGCATCAACTTAATGCCATTATCCATCTACAAGAAGTTAGGTTTGGGGGAAGCTAAACCTACTAATGTCACCTTGCAATTAGCAGACCGTTCACTCACCTATCCAATGGGCATTATTGAAGATGTTTTGGTAAAGGTTGACAAGTTCATCTTTCTAATAGATTTTATAGTGTTGGATATAGAGAAAGATCATGAGGTACCCATCATACTAGGAAGACCATTCTTAGCAACAGGGAGAACCCTTATTGATGTGCAAAAAAGAGAATTAACTATAAGGGTGCAAAATGAAGAAGTAACATTCAATGTGTTCAAATCCATGCGAGGGCCAAGTGAGGAAGAGGAATGTATGAGCATTGACGTCATTGACATGGAACTGCAAGATATGTTCAACAAAAATAGCATTGAAGATTCTCTAGAAGATGCAGTAGTAAATGGTGTTGAGGTAGAAAAAAGTGAAGCACGAGAGTATCTACAAGCCTTAAGCCTTTCTTCGAGATTTGATAGATTCAAGAGGAGAGCTGAACCATTAGATGGACCAGAAGGCTTGCAAACTCACATTAAGCCGTCTATTGAAGAACCTCCTAAACTAGAGTTAAAACCATTACCGAGTCACTTAATGTATGCATTTCTTGGTGAATCTTCTACTTTGCCAGTTATAGTTTCTGCACAACTTGATGACTCGCAGGTAGACAAATTGTTGAAGATCTTAAGAGATTATAAGAGGGTTATAGGATGAACGATTGCTGACATCAAGGGAATCAGTCTCTTGCATGCATAAAATCCTATTAAAGAAAAGGCACATGACTACAATTGAGCAGCAAAGGCGCTTAAATCAAGTAATGAAAGATGTAGTAAAGAAAGAAATTATTAAGTGGCTAGATGCAGGGATTATCTACCCCATTTCTGACAGCTAATGGGTAAGTCCAGTGCAATGTGTACCAAAGAAATGAGGGATCACTGTAGTGGCAAATGAGAATAATGATTTAATCCCAACTATGACTGTCAAAGGTTGAAAGATATGTATGGACTACCGAAAACTAAATAAAGCCACCCACAAAGATCATTTCCCCTTACCTTTCATCGATCAAATGCTTGATAGGTTAGTAGGACATGAATATTATTGCTTCTTGGATGAATATTCTGGCTATAATCAGATTGCAATTACTCCTAAAGATCAAGAAAAGACCACGTTCACTTGTCCATATGGTACATTTGCTTTTCGGAGGATGCCATTCGGACTATGCAATGCTCCAGCCACATTTCAGCACTGTATGATGGCCATATTTTTTTATATTATTGAGCACTTCATGGAGGTATGTATGGATGATTTTTCTGTTTTTGGCAATTCATTTGATCAATGCCTTGATAATCTAGCATTTGTGCTTAAATAGTGTGAAGATACCAATTTAGTGCTCAATTGGGAAAAGTGCCACTTTATGGTTAAAGAATGCATAGTATTAGGTCATAAAATTTCTGCTCATGGTATTAAAGTTGATAAAGCAATGATAGAAACCATCAAGAAGTTGCCACTACCAACTAATGTGAAAGAAGTGCGGAGCTTTCTTAGCCATGTCAGATTTTATCGAAGATTTAGAAAAGATTTCTCCAAGATCTCTAAACCCCTATGCAACTCACTAGAGAAAGAAGTGCAGTTTCATTTTGATGATGCATATCTTAAAGCTTTTGAATTGTTAAAGGAGAAGCTTATCACCGCGCCAATCATTATAGCTTTAGATTGGAACTTACCCTTTGAAGTGATATGTGATGTAAGCGATTTAGCTGTAGGGGCTGTACTAGGACAACGCCGAGAGAAAATATTTCACACGATAAACTATGCAAACAAGACTCTTAATGACGCGCAATCCAATTACACTAGCATAGAAAAAGAGCTTCTAGCGGTAGTCTTCTCTTTTGACAAGTTTCGAGCTTACCTTATTAGAGTCAAGGTAACAATCTTCACAGATCATTCAGCAATTAAGTACCTCATCAACAAGAAAGATGTTAAGCCAAGACTCATTCGATGAATTCTCCTACTGCAAGAATTTGATCTAGAGATTAAAGATAGAAAAGGAGTTGAAAACCAAGTTGCAGATCATCTCTCTCGTTTAGAAGCATAAAATCAACACCAAGAGAAAATCCAAATTAATGAAACCTTTTTGGATGAGCAACTCCTTGCAACACAACATCACGAGATCCTCTGGTATGCTGATATTGTCAATTATTTAGTTTCTGGTCTAACACCTCCTGATTTGACTTTTAGCAAAGGAAGAAGTTCCTCCACGATGCAAGATTTTATTTCTGAGATGAACCATTCCTTTACAAATCATGTGCAGACCAAATCCTTCGAAGATGTGTCCCTACAGAAGAAACTCAAGACATCTTACACCATTGTCACGCATCCGGTTATGAAGGACATTTTGTGGGCGACAAAACAGTAGCTAAGGTACTTCAATCTGGTTTTTATTGGCCCACATTATTTAAAGATGCATATTCTTTTGTTGCAGGGTGTGATCGATTTCAATGGATGGGGAACATCTCCAAAAGACATGAAATGCCACAACAGACCATTCTAGAAGTTGAAATCTTCGATGTTTGGGGAATAGACTTCATGGGACCGTTTCCACCATCTCACAACAACAAGTACATACTTGTAGCTGTGGATTATGTTTCAAAATGGGTAGAGGCAGTAGCATTACCAACAAATGAGGAAAGAACAGTGATTAAGTTCCTTCAAAAGAACATATTCACAAGATATGAAACACCGAGAGCAATTATAAGTGATGAGGGCTCACACTTCTGCAATAAGTATTTTTCAGCCCTTTTGCAAAAATACAGAGTCAAGCACAAGACAGCTACTACATATCATCCTCAAACGAGCAAACAAGTTGAGGTACCCAATCGACAAATAAAAAACATCTTGGAGAAGATGGTTAAACCAAATCGAAAGGATTGGGCATTACACTTGAATGACGCTTTATGGGCATATCGTACTACTTACAAAACTCCGATTAGTATATCCCCTTTTTGTTTGATCTTTGAAAAAGCATGTCACCCACCCTTGGAGTTGGAACACAAAGTATATTAGGTCATTAAAACCCTCAACTTTGATCTCCAAGCCACATGTGAGAAACGCTTACTTCAACTAAACGCCATGGATGAGTTTTGTCTAAAAGCATATGCGAATGCCAAGATGTATAAGGAAAAGACGAAACGATGGCATGATAAGAAGATACTTCAGCATTCATTTGAAAAAGGACAACTAGTGTTGCTCTACAATTCAAGACTGAAGTTATTTCCTGGAAAACTTAGGTCCCGATGGTCTGGCCTGTTTCAAATCATAACGGTTTACCCAAGTGGAGCGGTTAAAATTAGAGATCCGAATAATCAAGCTTCATTTACAGTAAATGGTTAGCACTCAAGAATTACCACGGAGGATATATAGATCGACAGAAGGTCAATGTTGATCTTATGGATCACAAGTAACTGCAAGAACAACACGTCAAGCCAAAGACGTTAAACCAAGCGCTTCTTGGGAGGCAACCCAAGCCTAGTATCCTTTGAGTTTAATTAGTTTATTTTATTTTATTTTTCATTTTTCTTTTTTCTTTTGAGTAGTATATTTTTATTTAGGTTGAAATAAAGAAAATTAAAAAAATATATAAAATGAAAAAAAAATTATTGAAAAGAGGCTTGTGATCGCCGCAGTGCCCACGCATGGGCGCCGCAGTGCTCGAAACAGAGTGCCAATGCCACAGCGCTATATAGTCAGTGCCGCAGCGCTGACACCTAGGAAAAATTATGCCCAGATGTGTGTGAGCACCACGGCGCTCAGGATCGAGCATCACGGCGCTCACACGAAAGAAGTATAATATTTCTCCCCCTCTTTTAATTCTTCCTATCTTTTCCCCCTTCTCTCTCATACTCACATCAACCCCAAAACCCATCTTCCCTATCTCACAC
This sequence comes from Ailanthus altissimus, assembly GCA_946807835.1. Classification (NCBI taxonomy): domain Eukaryota; kingdom Viridiplantae; phylum Streptophyta; class Magnoliopsida; order Sapindales; family Simaroubaceae; genus Ailanthus; species Ailanthus altissimus. Next base: position 10,680,378 of record OX327706.1, on the reverse strand, counting down.
TTTCAATTAGTCATCTCACATCAAAATTAAACGCTCATACACACTTCATTTAGATTTAAATTCATTACCCACTTAAACTAACACCACATTAGCACACAATTCACCTAATTCTTCACATTCCTCACCACTCCCAAATTCTTCTCTTCCATAGCATTCAAGGTATAAATCCCTATCTTTCTTCATTTTATTTATTGTTATGTCTCTTTATTTTATGGTTATAATGCATAATTCGTTTCCTTATTGCAAGCTTATGATTATTAGAATTTGTTTTCAATTAATTGATTCATGAATACTTGTGCAACTTGTTCAAATTGGTGAGTTGACTGAGGTCTCATGGGTGATTTTGCGTGCAAAAGAGATTGTGGGTTGATGAACACATGAAAATGCATATTTGTTAAGAGATTCAGTCACCATTTAATGTCATTAATTTTAGCATTTTCTGTATTTTTAGCTTGAAATAAAATGTTCTCCTTAAATTGTGATTAATGAATGTTATTTGGACAAGTTTAGGTAAACTGGACATAACTCTCACTGTAGAAATCAAAATGAAGAAATTCTTGAACCTGGTGTAACATGACTCAATCTTACACAAATTATAAGAATAGTGTAAAAGCCAAATCTAACATGTTATGGGCCAAAAATTGAGATACAATAGAATCGGGCTACAACTTCTGTCCAGCTTGACCCAACTCATGTATTTGGACCGTTTCTCACAAAATACGTACTCAATTGGTATAATTCTTGAAGATGTGAAATTCTAACTTAACTATCAACAACTCGTATGTTGATGGTAAAGTTCAAATCAGTCGTTATCATGGACCAAATCACATTGCAAATGGGTAAAATGGTTGTTAGCCAAAATCTGATGTATCTTTGGAATTTTGCTCATATCTCATTGGATACTCATCCAATTTGTATGAACTCAGTGCCTATGGAAAGAAGAGACAAAATAATACAACTTTCATGTCAACCACAAAGGCTACATCGATCATTTACATTATCAAAAATGTGCTGCAAGTGGATGAACGAGTTATTGGCCTAAAATTATTGAAGATTGATGTCATCCATGACATATTTCCATTCATTGCCTATATAAGGAGACTCTTAGGACGTTTTCAATATTAGATAATTCTCTTTTATTTTCTTCTCATTAACATGTATTGTAATTTAGGCTAGAGTTTTTGGCAAGGCTAAGAGATGAACTTTTATGTGTAATAAATCCACTTTTATGCTTTGATTCGTTGTCAAGAGCTACAAATGTTGTAAGTTTGGTTTTGATTAAACTCTTATCTAGTATATTTTCTATAATCCAGAGGTTATAATTCTCATGTCTTATATATGTTCAGTCATGCCTTTCTTATGTGATTTTTGTTGAATTATAATTGTTATTAGTTACATTGTTTTATATGTTAATCTTTTACTGCAATATTGTCAAATTGATATATTGTCGATCTTGGATAACATGTAAGGGCAATAAATTTTTGATATTCAAGTTGATATTTTACTGCAAAATTGTCAAAATGATATATTGTCGATCTTAGATAACTTGTATAAATAAACATAATTTGTGTTAATATTTGCAAAGAGTTTAGTCATATCAAATGTATGTGTTATCAAATGTGCTATATTTTACATATCTTCCGATTGATTGTTTGGATGTAAAACTATCAATTGAGTTATAAACACTGAATCAAAGTGTAGAGTAGATTTATAAAGCATAATTGTGATTCTCGAAACCTTGTTTGAATTATCATAAGACATTTCCTTCAAATCATATACAATTCTATCTCATCCTCTTAAATCAATTAATTTTATCCTTTGCTACTGCTTTAATATTTTACTTTACCAACCTATTTTGCCAAGAGCTTCCTCGTGGGATCGACACCTAAATCTATACTGTGATAGTCGCGTTATATTTTGACGTAAACAAAATTTAGCGCTGTTGTCGGGGAGGCACACTAAGCGAAAGTCAGTTGCGATTATAAATACTAAAGTGGTAACTTTGCACATTTTTTTCTTTGTAAAATATTAATTTTATTTTCTTATAATTCATCTTATTGTTCATGGTTGGGTCTACCACCTAATTTATTTTATTTTTTTAGTTAATTTGTTATAATTGATATTATTTTAATGGCTGGTTTTACCGCCTAACTTCGTTCACTTTCTTTTATTTTTTTATTGTACTTTATTTCTTTAGTTAATTTGTTGTATTTGTTTTTGTGGCTGGTTCTACCGCCTAACTTAGTTTATTTATTTTTTTTATGGTACTTTATTTATTTATTGCACTTTTTTTTATTGTACTTTATTTTCATTTTCTTTTACTTATTTATTGCACTTTATTTTCTTTAGTTAATATGTTGTATTTTCTTTTTATTTTAATGGCCGATTCTACCACCTAACCTATTATTTATTTACTTATTATACCTTTTTTTTATTGCACTTTATTTTATTTTTTTCTTCTTTTATTTATTTGTTGTACTTTGCATTTTATTTTTCTTTATTTATTGCAATTTCTTTTCTTTTATTTACTTATTGTATTTTCTTTTTACTATTTATTTATTGTACTTTTTATCGTACTTTACAGTTTATTATCTTTTGTTCATTTATTGTATTTATATTTCATGGTTGGTCTTACCACCTAACTCATTTCTATTTCTTGTTGTGTTTTATTCCACTTCTTATTTTTCCTTAAGCATTTCCTTCCTTAAAAAAAAAAACATTTGTTAGGATGTACGCATCGACTTAGAGACAAACGAGAAAGATTTGTGAGAGAACTAGAACTAGAACCACCCCCACAATTTGTAAGTGAAGAGAATTCACATTCTAATTCATCTTGTAATTCTAACACAATGAGCCAATACGAAGAAAACCCTGTTAGAACTCTAAAAGATTACTTGCATCCTACTCGCACAGCCACACCATCATGCATTATATTTCCACTAACACACCACATTCGAATTTTAAACCTGGAATGATACATCTTCTGCCCACTTTTCATGGTCTAGATAGTGAAAATCCTTATGTACATGTTAGGAAATTTGAAGAGGTAATTGCCACCTTCCATAGCTAACCTGAAGCCATAGACACTGTTAGGCTTAAATTTTTCCCTTTTTCTTTGAAAGACAAAGTAAAGATTTGGCTATACTCTTTGAGGCCAAGGTCTATAGGAACTTGGGCAGAAATGACCCAAGCATTTTTCAATAAATACTTCCCACAACACAAAACTAATGGCCTGAAAAGAAAATTTTCTTCCTTCTTCCAAAAAGACAATGAAACCATATATCAAGCATGGGAAAGGTTTAAAGAGTTGCTAAATCTGTGTCCACACCATGGGTATGAAAATGGCACTTGGTTAGTTATTTCTATGAGGGACTCACAATTAGAGAGCGCCAATTTATTAAGATGATGTGTAATGGGGAGTTCCTTCACAAAGATCCTGAGGAAGCTATAGAATTCCTTAATGACTTAGCTGAAAAAGCCTATACATGGACTGGACCTAGCATTGCTGAAAGCATAAATAGGTCACGACCCAATGGAGTTTTCCATCTTAGGAAGAGGATAACCTCAAAGTCCAATTAGAAGTCTTAACTAGGGAGTTAGAGGCCTTGAAAACCAAAGATAGAAGAGTCACCCGCACGGTTGCTAGATTGGGTCACACGATGTCTGTTTTGTCTGTGGAGGAGCGGAACATTTAGCTCAGAATTGCCCCACTTATAGTGAGATGAGAGGGATATATGAGGAATGATGTAATGCCCTAGAGATGTACAAGAAGCCTTATTCACCCTACTCTGAAACATATAATCCTAGCTGGAGAAACCACGCAAATTTCAGTTGGAAATCTGACCAACAAGCTAGCAGCCATTGGAAACAAGAACAACAAGCACCCAAGTCTTATATTGTACCTTAATATAATGCACGACCAACTAGGAGTTCTTTAGAGGATACATTACAAGCATTTATGGAGGCACAAAGTAAGACTAATCAAAAATTTGAAACAATTCTTGCACAGGTGATAGACGAAAACAAAGAAATCAAGAGTCAAATCACAAAGTTGACCAGTGCCTTAACTGTACAAGAGTGAGGTAAGTTTCCATCTCAACCTCAATCCAATCCGAAAGGACAATTCATGGCACAAGCTTCTACTTCTGATGTTCAAAATCTCAAAGAAGTCAATGCCATTACTACTCGAAGTGGTAAGATTGTAAGTAAGCCCACTTCTGAAATTAACACATCTACGAGTAGTAAAGACGCCCCCTTGAAAAAGAGGCCACAGTGGAAAAATAGCCCGAAAATAAGTTTTCCATCCCAGTGCCTTTTCCTCAAACTCTTCGACCGATTGGAAAAAATTCAAAAATTCAAGGTGAGATTTTGGAACATTTGAAACAAGTTAAGATTAATCTTCCCTTGTTGCATTTGATTAAATAGGTTCCAACATATGCGAAAGTCATCAAGGATTTATGCACTATCAAAAGAAAACACCATGTGAAGAAAACTGCATTTTTGGCAGAACAGGTAAGTGCAGTGATTGAACAAAAGACACCACCCATGTATAAAGACCCAGGATGTCCCACAATCTCTTGCCAAATTGGGACACATGAGTTTGGTCAAGCTTTATTGGACTTAGGAGCAAGTGTAAATTTAATGCCTTATTCTATTTACTTGCAATTGAGACTTGGTGAGATTAAACCAACATCTATAGTCCTACAATTAGCTGACCGATCAATCAAGAAACCACGGGGAATAGTAGAAGATGTTTTGTTACAAATTGATAAATTTTACTACCCTATTAATTTCCTTGTTTTAGATACTCATTTTGTTGTTAACATGGAGTCAAAAATCTCTCTTATTTTGGGGAGACCTTTTCTAGCCACTGCTAACACTCTTATTAATTGCAGAAATAGTCTAATGAAATTATCTTTTGGGAATATGACTCTTGAGGTGAACATTTTCAATATTGGCAAACAACCATGAGAAGCAGATGAGTGTTATCATTCATATATGATAGACACACTTGTAGCAGAGGAAGCTTATAAAAATCATGGCTATGATTCTTTGAAAAATCTTCTTAATTTTGATTTTGAAAAATTGTATTATCCTAATGTAACAACTGATGTGTTTAGTATTTTTGACTCACATGATAAAGAGACTCGATTTTGGTAGCCACGCTTTAAAGAGTTGCCACGAGAGAGGGAGAGACCAAAACCATCAAATCTCGAGACACCACAAGTTGAGCTTTCTCCACTGCCCAAAGGTTTGAAACATGCATTCTTTGGACTAGGTGATACCTTTCCTATCATCATTTCTTCTGAACTTAGTGCTGAACAAGAGGAAAAATTGATAAAATTGTTAAAAGAACATAAGTCTGCATTAGGTTGGACCATAGCTGATATTAAAGGTATTTCTTCATTGATATGCTCTCATAAAATTCATTTAGAGGAAGGCACCCAACCTCATAGGGACCCATAAAGAAGACTTAACCCAACAATGAAAGAAGTAGTGAAGAAAGAGGTCTTGAAACTATTAGATGCGGGTATAATCTACCCAATTTCTGATAGTCAATGGGTAAGTCCAACTTAAGTAGTTCCTAAGAAATCTGGGGTTACTGTTGTTGAAAATGAGAATGGGATACATGTTTCAACTAGGGTAGTAAGTGGTTGAAGAATGTGCATTGATTATAGAAAGTTAAACACAACCACTAGGAAAGACTATTTTTCATTGCCTTTTATCGACCAAATTTTAGAACGTGTAGCTGGACATCCTTTTTATTGCTTTCTTGATGGGTATTCAGGATATTACCAGATTGAGATAACTATAGAAGATCAAGAAAAAACCACTTTTACATGCCCTTTTGGTCCTTATGCTTTTCGTAGAATGTCATTTGGATTATGTAATGCACTAGCTACTTTTCAGCGTTGTATGTTGAGTATTTTCTCTTATATGGTTAAAAAATGCATGGAAGTCTTTATGGATGATTTGACTATTTTTGGTAATCCTTTTGATTCATGCCTACTTAACTTGAAATCTATTTTGAGTAGGTGTGAAGAAAAAAGACTTGTGCTAAATTAGGAGAAATGTCATTTTATGGTATCTTCAGGAATCGTTTTGGGGTACATTGTATCTGAAAAGGGGATAGAGATTGACAAGGCAAAAATTGAATTAATCTCTAAATTATCTACACCCAAAATGGTAAAAGATGTCCAATCCTTTCTTGGACACGCTGGATTTTACAGAAGGTTTATACAAAAATTTTCTGTCATATCTAGACCATTGTGTAACCTTTTGCTAAAAGATGCAGAATTTACATGGACACAAGAGTGTGAGGAGGCATTCCGAACACTCATTGCCAAACTCACCACCGCTCCTATCATGCAATCACCGGATTGGAACATCCCATTTGAAATTATATGTGATGCAAGTAATTATGCTGTAGGAGCAGTTCTTGGGTAACGTAGAGAGGGAAAACCCTTTGTTGTTTATTATGCTAGTAGGACTTTGAATGATGCTCAAATGAATTACACTACTACTGAAACAAAACTACTAGCTATTGTTTTGCCTTAGATAAATTTTGTTCTTATTTGATTGGTTCACCTATTGTTATTTTTATTGACCACGCAACCCTTAAGTACCTTCTTTCTAAGAAGGATGCTAAAGCCCGTTTAATTAGGTAGATTCTTCTTTTGCAGGAATTTGATCTAACTATCAAAGACAAGAAAGGCGTTGAAAATGTTGTTGCTGATCATCTATCCCGCCTTGAATTCACTGACTCCACTGATTTTCCACCCATTCAAGATGATTTTCCTGATGAACATCTTTTTGCTATAAGCCAAATACCTTGGTATGCACATATCGTAAATTATTTAGTTTGTGGTGAACTTTCATCTGACTGGAGTGCACAAGATAAGCGTAAGTTCTTGGTTGAGGTACGTAATTTTTATTGGGATGATCCATATCTTTTCAAATACTGTCCTGACAAAATCATGAGACGTTGTATTCCTGAAAGTAAAGTTTCTAGTGTCTTAAATTTTTGCCATAATGCTGCTTGTGGTGGCCATTTTTCTATGAAGAAGACAACTGTGAAACTTTTACAGTGTGGTCTTTACTGGCCCACTTTGTTCAAAGACAGTAATAATTTTTGTTGTTCTAGTGAAAGATGTCAAAAGTTAGGTGCTTTATCTTAAAGAAATATGATGCCTCTTAACCCTATTCTTGTTATCAGGATATTTGACTGTTGGGGTATCGATTTTATGGGTCCTTTTCCCTCATCTTTTATCTACCTTTACATCATTTTAGCTGCTGACTATATATCAAAATGGGTGGAGGTTGTAGCTTGTCGTACTAATGATAACACAACTGTGGTAAAATTCTTAAAAGAAAATGTGTTATCTAGGTACGGTACGCCACGTGTCATCATTAGTAACCAAGGAACACATTTTTGTAATCGTTCTTTTGAAGCTTTGATGCGCAGGTATGGTGTTCTTCATAAAGTTTCCACTGCATACCATTCACAAACAAATGGACAAACTGAGCTAGCAAATAGAGAGATTAAACAGATTTTGAAAAAGACGGTTAACCCGAATCGCAAAGCTTAGTCTCTACGCCTTTCTAATGCATTATGGACATATCGCACTGCATACAAAACCATCTTAGGAATGTCTCCACACCGGCTTGTTTATGAGAAAGCTTTCCATTTACCTGTTGAGCTAGAGCATAAAGCTTATTGGGCTGTCAAAGCCCTTAACTTTGATTTGAATGCTACAGGTCTCCAGAGAAAGTTACAATTGTCAGAAATAGAAGAGCTACAAAATGACACATATGACAACTCCAGAATTTACAAAGTTAAAATGAAAGTAGCTCATGATAAATAGATTTCAAGGAAATACTTTGAGCCAAATCAACGGGTATATCTTTATGATTCTCGATTGCATTTACACCCTGGAAAGTTGAGGTCTCGATGGACTGGTCCATAAAGCATGTTTTTCCTAATGGTGCTGTTGAAATAGAGGACCCCACTGATGGACGAACTTTCAAAGTAAATGGACAGTGGCTAAAAAGCTATGTGAAAAAGGTAGACGACTCTATGCACCTAGGTGAGATTCCTCTTGTAGATCCTGTCTATCATGCTTGATCAGGTTCAATCTATCTGTACCATATTTTATATTTTATCTTTTGACTTTTTATTTTTACTTTTATTTTCTTTCACATTTTATTGTTGCTTTTATTTTCTTTCACATTTTATTTTACTTTATTTTCTTCCTTTTATTTTTTCTTCAGTGTGATTTTATTTCCCGGTCAAGTAGCGGATACGGTACTCCGTGACTATTAAAGTCGGTTTCTCAGTTTCCTAAAAATTGTTCCTCAAACTGTGCATTCATCTCTTTTCTTTCTTTCAAAATGGAGCGCATTCTTGCCAACCTTAAAAAACATTTTCCTTCATTGCCTCAAAATGCTCTACTTAAGATTTACAAAGCACGGTGTGAAAGACTAAGGTTATTGATGTTGGGTAATATCCCTGTGGATCTTCGTTGGTTAGTTAAAGCTAAGGTTTGGTTATCTGGTGAGTTTGTAAATGATTTTGTTTCTCATATGCCTGGTCTTGGAAGAAGCTCTTATGTCAAAAGGCGACGAGCAAAGAGGTTACAAGTCTGTCATAAATGTGCTTGATGGAATTGTAACCAGAGTTGTCGTTCTTTAGGATTTGCATCTAGAAATCGAGAAGACAAAATTCAGTTCATTAAGGATGGACTGAGTAAGGAGTCTTTGGATGATATCCTATTGACTCTTGAGACGCATTCTTGTGGGCTCATGCAACATGAACTTCTCGATTTATGGAACAAATTCAAAAATGAACATCAACGATATAGTCTCGAGAATCTGACTCTAAAAGACCCTGTTTGCCAATTTATAAGAAAATTGGATAGGAAGCCTATACCCGACCCATAAAGTGCATTTAAGCCATTACTGGACGTAAAACCAGAGGAAGATACTTGTAAATACATGTGTTTTAATTTTAAACTTTATTTTATGAATAGTAGGGGGCTACTCATGTAGATGTCTTAAATTCAAATATTTTTGTTCAATAATGCATGTGGGTCATTATGTTTAAATTTTTGTGTTTTATTTTTAACTCTCTTTTGACAAATTGTCGGGTTACCATAATCATTGTTATCATTTGGTACTCTATAAATACAACACCTCATTTTCTTCATTTTTATATATTGAGATAAAGGTGAGTGTAAATATGGAGGAAACCCTAGTTCAACAATTTCGAAATATATGTCAATTTTGTGGATCTAGTCCTAGGGAGAGTAAAGTGTTTGTAGAAGCAGCAAACAATCTAGGAAAAGCATTAACTGCTAGAAAAATTCATTTGATTTATGGAGGGGGTAGCCTTGGGTTAATGGGGTGTGTGTCAATAGCTGCACATTTAGGAGGAAGTCAATTTTTAGGTATTATTCCTACAGCTTTAGCCGTGAAAAACCTTACCGGGAAAACAATAGGGGAAGAATTACGAGTCTCATCCATGCATGAACGTATTGCTAGAATGCTTTGCAATGCAGACGCTTTTATTGCTTTACCAGGTGGTTTTGGTACCTTGGAAGAAATTTTTCAAATTGTCTCTTAGGCCCAACAGAATATCCACCGAAAACCCATAGGCAGTTACCTACGAACCTGACCCAGCAATAACTCGGATCGATTGGTTAGTGGGCCTTAACAAGCGAAAATTGGATCTGACACTTCGTTTGTAAATTTTTCTTTGTTTTATTTATTTATCAGCATCATCATTTTAGTTTATATTTGCTTAAGTGTCTCTAAGGTTTGTTTCTTTCAAATAACTGGCGTTTCAGGTAATGTCTCCTATACTTTATCTCTTTCTATTTAAACATTGAGGACAATATTTCATCTGGTTTGGGGGAAGATAGTAGACACAAGTCGTACTTTATTTATAAAAAAACAAAATTTTGTGGTCCGATATTTGATTAAAATGGCAGAGTAAAGAGTTTATTCTTGAACTCTTGAGACGCATTCTAGGTCAAGTTAGAATGGCAGAATAAGGAGTTTTAGTTCTAACTTTTGAAATGCATTTTAACAACTTTTTGTTGTTTTGTTTTATGTTCATGTATTGTTGTTTATTGCTTGTAGTCTTAGTAATTCTTGTATAAAGGAATTTACTTTTCTGCCTAGGTATAATTTCAAAATTGTTTAGGTTGAGTCACTGTTTCTATTTAGGTTACTAAAGAATGACTTTCAAAATATGTTTGAGCACAATGCTAAGCCTTGTGATAAGATGGATGATTTAATTTTTATAGCCAGGAGAATTCCCATAGTTAAATATATATTTTTCTAATCTCATATATATTTTGTGAGTAAGTGGAAAGGTTGAGAAAATAGCTTATGAACCTTCATTGATCCTTTGAATTGGTTAATTTTTGTTTAGATTGATATTATTTGAATTAAGGGATAAGTTGGTTGCATTTGTGTATAATATAATTTGGTGAGAAACCTTTGTAATGCTTTCTTGTATTCTTCAAAAAAAAAAAATAAAATACCAAAAAAAATGAAGAATCAACTCAGTTTAATAAAGTCTTCATCCAATTTTAAAAGACAAATATTTTGTAAAGTAGTTTTCTCATCAAGTTATATTTGTATTATTCTCACAAGTCAATTGAAATTCTAAAACTGGCGTATGATAGGAATAATTGATTTTTAAACAAATGATTTTCCTATCTTTTGATCAAAGTTAGTTTATATGTCTGTCCTTAAAATTAACTTTTTCTTGAATGCTTAACTGTTTTCCAACTCCATAAGAGAAGTCCTAACCTTTTAAACAGTTATACACCTGTGAGGATATGGAGTTGAGGCTTTTACTTGGAGAAATTTTCAAGGCTATATCTATTGTGGTTTGTGGTGAGATGGTTATGGCTTAGTTCACACACACACAAATTTTGGAAGTTGTAATTGAAAAAATTATAAATATTGTTTACTGCCGCCATGAGGACATGTCTTATTATAAGTGTGGGGGCAGAGGAAACACTTTTTAATTTGTAATTTTCTTTATTCATTGTTAGTTTATTTTCTATTTTATCTGTTTTCTTTTGAAGTAGTTTACTTTCTTTCAGTATCGGTTGTTTAGGTCGAAGGAGTTGTAGTCGATGATGATAAATGGAGTTAAAGAAAAGCTATAAACTCTAGACTTATTTATTATTGTGTTCATTTTATACTATAATCGAATATATTATATTCAGCTTAAAGTTGTTCACTTTAAATATCAGTACACTTTAGAGCCATTTAATGTTCAGCAGTTATAAGGTAGAATATACCTATTCATAACAGAAAAGGTAATCAAGGTCGTCTATTATCTAGAACTTGTTTGATTAGCTTTCAAGGCGAAATCCTGGGACAATTATAGTAAGGGATATGATTATAGGTCATCTTTGGACCGTTTAAGCCTTTTCAAGCCTACCTTATATATATATATATATATATATATATATACATTTATCCCTAGTCACCCCGTTTGAGCTTAATTTTATATTTTTTATACTTAACCACATTACAAGCCTAAAGACTTCGAGTTTACTTATCCTAAAACCTACCGGTAACACCTTAAACCTTGAGTTTATTTAGAAATATATATATTTTTTTTTAACGTTGTGGATGTAAGAAAGAAGGGTATTGAAATGAAAACCAATAAGTTTTAAAGGTGCATATCAATCTAAGTTTGGGAATACAAAAAAAAAGTGATTAAAAGAAAGATGGAAATAGCATAAGTTTAGGGGAGGAGATGAAGAATCAAGGAAGAAAAGGAATCAACAGGTTTATAAGTAAAGTCTAAGTGTTAATGGTGTAATTTGCACTTTATATATATCTTTATATCTCACCTTCACCTTAGCCTTACATTACAAGCTAATTAAAGTCCTATTTGATCCCTTATTATATTCTTGTTCTACATTAGTGGAGATTGCTAGGGAAAACAAGCTTATGGAGAATTGTTTTGATCTTGATCTTTCTTTAATAAAAAAATAAGATGTTCGAAAATGCAATTGATATGTAATTAAATAGCTCGACACACACTCACAAGTGAACAATTATAAGGTAGATATAAGCATAATGATTAGAGTGTAGAATAAGCATGAATAATTTTTGAGTCTAAAGATTTCATAAGTGTAATTCATCTGTTGAGACAAATTACAAATTTTTGATCGACCCAAGTAACTCATGGTTCATGGAATGTTAAGAGGATTTCTTTATATAGTTGTTTTGGGCTCCTTGTTAGTATGCTCTTATCTTGCTCAAGGGCGAACAAGTATCTTAAGTTTGGGGGTATTTGATAATAGCATAATGACAATAGTATTTTAGTACTCTAACTTGGATATTTTTACTTTAATCCATTAATATTTGGCTACTTATTTATGTTTTTAATCTTAAATAGGTGCGTGAAGGAAAATGTGACGTATAGGAATAAATAGGAAGTGAATCGGGCGAGAAACAAGCGAAATACTCTCGAAAGACAAAAGTATGAGACAAATAGCTGGGGGTCGCGGTGCCTAGAATAGCGAGTGAGCGCCGCGGTGCTCATCGAAGACTTGCGAGAACCTGAAGAGCATGCCCAGCGCCGCAAAGCTAAGCCCCCAACACTGCAACGCCCATATAGGTGTTTAAATACTCCTCTCAACTCGCGTATTAGGGGTGGATTCGAAGTTCTTCGCGCCTAGGATTTCTCTTGGCAACAAAAATACTATTTTGAGACAAAAATAGAGAGATTTAGCAAGAAAAAAATAGAATCAACGAATACACATTCATGCTAAGAGATCAATGTGAATTTTATTGAAGATTGAAAATTGAAGAATCAACTTTTGGGCAATCAAGACTAAAGGAAGAAGAACAACTCAAGGCATCACTTGTGTTATTTTCTTCCTTAGTTTTAAGAGATGATTTTGATCATGACATTTTTATACTTTTTCTTTGATAATCTTGTTTTGAACATGAACTAAATACTTTTTATCTAGGGTTAGACATTCTTGAACCTAGTATGTAATTGATTCTTTTAAACTCTTAGTTATGAACTTTTATCTCTTAATTGATTCAATCTATCTATGCTTAATGCTTTCATTATACTTGATCACTATTTTGATTGTTTAGGAATCATGATAACTTTGACAAAAGGAATCATGTGTTTAGCCTATGGTAGATTGATACATGATCATAGGGTAATTAATATCTATGAGTTTCATCTAGAATAGACATATACCTAGGTGGCATGTATGGTTTGATTAGACTTAATCTTAATAAGTTGTATCTTATTCGGATTACCATAAACATATAGGTAATTGTTAGGGTGTTATATTATCATTCGACTGTCGATAGAAGCTTATGATGAAATTAGTGTCTAGCCAATCAATTGATAAAAAGGGAATAACTAAGGGGTTAAAGGGTTTAGTGAACTACTAGGGGATACGTTGATACCCTAGATTACCTATCAATTTAGTGAATTCTATCTCTAAGTACTTGCGATATTTTAATTAGGTTCAATTCGATAGCAGTAATTTAGTTAGTTAAACTTCATCCCTGAAGTTAGTCTGGATAATGGTAAAGTAGAGTAATTTTAGTATTCGATTGAAGAAAATAGAAACAATAGTCTCTGTAGGATTGATAATCTGGACTGAGTTCTATATTACTTGGTACAAAAAGCATACACTTGCGCTAGATCATTAAATTAGACATCAGGGCGCTACAGCACCAGTGGGTTGAGGCTGCAGTGATGACATTTCGTGCCACAACAGTGTACTGTTCACTTGAACAGTAGCACATGAATAGTATTGTTTACTATTTATAACTACAATATTTTTGAACAGTGTTTCAAAATTAATTTCGCGTGTGTGAATTTATGAGATGTAGTGATAAAATTTATCAATCTACATTATAAATCGGAGTTTATGAGATGTAGTGATAAAGCGTTATCGGTCTACATTATAAACAAGAATTAATTTTTCAATGCTAGTAATTATAATAGGAGCCCTACTGGTAGAGGTTAGTTGTGCTTGTATAGAGAAATTAATTAATTCAGAATCACCATTCCTAGGAGAATGGAGACCGCAGATAGAAAAATCTCTCTTAATAAGATTGAAGAATATTACATTATGAGATAATGTTTTATTCTAATCCGTCTTGTCAATACGGTGTTAGATTAGTCACGTCGGCCTTTTTCCAATATTCCTACAGCGTGAGGGACTTGGTCAGTTAGACTTGGACTATACCGGTTAAACAGGAGATGAGGCAAATATATGAGAAAGTATTGCCCAATATTGCTACAGCGTGAGGGTAGTATCGGTAGCATATATTTAATCATTGACAAGTTAATCTGGAATAAACTTACCCAATATTGATACAGCGTGAGGATAAGGTGTATTCAGGATCAAGTGGTAAGAGTTGCATGAGATGCAATTGACAAATGCTATCTACCTGTTGGGTTTACAAAGGCCAATATTGCTACAGCGTAAGACCTAAGTAAATTTCAATGGGATCTTCTTCCCACTGTATAGTTTAAAAACGTTTAAACTATCATTTTTCCATTCGAGAGATTATCGAGATTTTGTAAAATAGTGGGAGAGCGTTTTAAATCAAAAATGTATAATTAGTATACCAATGATTTAAAATATTTCATTAGCAATTTAATGATCATTCCGCTTACATCTTTCGTTAGTTTGGCCTGTCAAGTCTAATGGCCACTACAAACTAGTTGGTGTGCATAGCTGATGCAGTCCAACTCTAGTGTACTAGAAATTACTCTGACCGACGGATGAATCTCAGAAGTGTTCTAGCTTCAAAAAAATTTAGATTTATTGTTGATCAGAGTTTGCCGTAAGGTATTTCTAATAACCCCTCTCTAAGAGGATTGAATAAAGAGAGTGCGACCCTCTTTGTTCAGGGTGCTTCATCTTCTACTCTAAGTATATCTAGTGAGACCACATGTATGAGGAGAAGAAGATGAAGCAGATACCCAGTATCAATCCGTAAAAGCAACATTTATCCAAAGATCAACAAGAGAGCATGTTGATGGAAAGTGTTTCTACTATAGTAAGGTTTGGTATTGGAAATCCCCTACCCTAGAAGCCTTATAAATATCAGGAAGACTCCCACAGGTTTGTGCTTGACAAACATAGACATTTCTAAGGCATATGATGCCAGTTTGAGCTAGGTATGAGATACTAGATGTCCCTTTTATATCTGCAATATATTACATGGATTGAGAGAAACTAGAATGCAATAGCTTGAGGAAGTAAAGTTGAGAGTAGAAAATGGTGATTTCTTACAAGTCCAAGTTGTTGGGCATTTTGACTTACTTCTTGTATGCAATATAATAGTTGTATTGCATAATTGGTATGATGTTTTATTAGCTAAATGTCAGTTAATAAATAGATGTAATATATAATTAGAAATGTATATAGATCAGAATCCTTAAAAGATACGGAGCAGTGGTATATAAGTTTAGGTCGTATAGGCATAAGACGTTTATCCATCTAGTTAAGGATAATTGGATTCTTAATTTGATCATAAAAACTTAACCAGTTTATGAATAATATATTCACGGAGATGACCAGACATACTAGAATGTACATCACATCCCTTCAATTAGATCGAGGTAGTGAGTACACTAACAGCAAAGTTACCGTTTATTTAAGGAAGAATGAGATTTTCACTCATTATTGTCCTCCGGGTAATCCACAACATAATGTTGTTTTGGTAAGAAGGAATCAGACTTTATTAGATATCGTCCGATTGATAATGAGTTTTACCAATCTATATCTGTAAGCATATGCCCTAAATACAGCTACTTATTATGTAAAGTTCTATCAAAAGTTATTCCTTCCATTTCGTATGAGATACAGAAAGGAAGAAAGCCGTATCTTAAATATATTAAAACTTGGGGTTGTTCTGATTATGTAAGAGTTACGCAGTAGGGTATCTTTTTTTATAAGAGTTACTCAGTAGGATAAATAACACCCAAGAGGTACAAGTATAGATTCATTATGTATCTTATGAATCAAATAAGATACTAGTTCTATGATTCAGAGAAGCAAAATGTGTTCGTTTCTCAATATACCGCTATTCTAGAGAAAGAGTTTCTCATAGAACGTGGAAATCATAGAAAGATTGAACTTGGTAAAATCAATCTAAGAAATCAATGAACCAAAGATGTGAACTCAGACTTAATTAAGCAGTGACCTTTTAGCACACCTTTCCCAATGGGCTGAAAAAGATGTCCAGCTCACATATTGAGTATGTTTGATGCTTAAAGGTGAACTTGGAGTTTTCTTGGTAGAAGTAAAATAATCCTTTGACCTATAAGGAGACGATGTTAGACATCAAATCGGGGAGTAACAAGAAGCCATGAAAACAATATTGATTATATGCATCATAATCAAGTCTGGGACTTAGTTAAACTACCTTTGAGAATTGTTCTCATTAGTTGTAAAGGGTTTACAAAGAGGTAGTGGGAGCCAGATGGAAGGTAGAGACCTTATAGGCTCTGTATTTGTTCTAGAAAGGTAATTCTCAATGATCTGGCATCAGCTAAGAGGAAACCTTTGGACCAATATTGATGCTAAAGTCGATTAATATTTTATTGGCTCTTACAACACATTGTAACTTTGAAGTTTAGTAGATGGATGTAAGGACGACATTCAGAAATAGATTCCTCGAGTAAAAGATATTCATAGAATAGTATGAAGATTTTACGTCTAACCAGACTTTTGGTCTGGTGTGCAAGAAAAGTCAATGTGAGCATGATAGTCTTCTTGATGCTCTTTGTTGATAACATACTAGTCATTGAAAATGATGTCAGTATGTTATAATCGGTCAGAAGTAACTCGTAAGAATTTTTCTATGAAAGATTTGGGAGAGGCTTCCTTTATATTAGGGTATAAAGCTTTATAGAGATAGAGCTACGAAGTTGATAAGACTCTCCTAAATCATTTCACATCAATAGCGTCTTGAAAAGGTACAGTTTGTTAACTATAAGATAGTTAACGTATCTTTTAGACCCGGTGTTCATCTTTCGAGGAGAGTGTCTCTTCAAATGGAAGATTAGAGGTTAGAATGTCTAACACACCAGATACATTAGCTCTTTAGAGATTGATGTATGTTATGATGTGTTTGAGACCTAAGATCAGTTTAGCTGTAAGAGTTACGAGCTAATTTTAGTTTGATTCAAGTAATCACCATGTGATAGTAGTCAAACATATCCTGAGATACCTTGAAGGTACAACTGATAAGTTTCTCAAATATAGAGAAAGTGGCTTACAAATGAGAAGATACACGGAATCAAACTTTTAGTTTGACCTAGATGATAGAGAGTCTACATTTGAAAATGTGCTTATTCTTAATAGTACTAAGCGAGTTGGAATTACACCAAATTGATATTCACTGCTAATTTAGATTGGCACAGCAGAAGTAACAATGAAGTTTCGTAGATATATTGCTAACCTTGGAAGAATTCTAAGACAGATAGATCTTATCCTATAAGTTTAATATAAAATTAGGTTGTTGTATAGGCCGAGGTGCCAATAAGACATCAGTACTCTAATCATGTTGATAAGAGTCTCACATGACTAGAGGGGTCTTAGTTTAGAGAGATGTGACTATTTATAGAACTGTTCTATAAATAATTTAGCGGACTCACTTTCTGAGGCTATTACTCTAAAAGTGTCTATGAAACACGTAAAGTCGATGTGTATGAGATACTATCAGGAATGGCACTAAAGCAGGTAGGAGATTCTTAGGGTTGGTGCTTACGTGTCATTCTTGAATGTACATATACTTTTGTATTATTCTTAATAGTACTAAGCGAGTTGGAATTACACCAAACTGATATTCACTGCTAATTTAGATTGGCACAGCAGAAGTAACAATGAAGTTTTGTAGATATATTGCTAACCTTGGAAGAATTCTAAGACAGATAGATCTTATCCTATAAGTTTAATATAAAATTAGGTTGTTGTATAGGCCGAGGTGCCAATAGGACATCAGTACTCTAATCATGTTGATAAGAGTCTCACATGACTAGAGGGATCTTAGCTTAGAGAGATGTGACTATTTATAGAACTGTTCTATAAATAATTTAGCGGACTCACTTTCTGAGGCTATTACTCTAAAAGTGTCTATGAAACACGTAAAGTCGATGTGTATGAGATACTATCAGGAATGGCACTAAAGCAGGTAGGAGATTCTTAGGGTTGGTGCTTACGTGTCATTCTTGAATGTACATATACTTTTGTATTTATACAAGTGTACATTCTCATTAAATCACTAATACCCATTAATATGGTACCATGTAATGTAACGTTACAGACATTATATGATCTGAATGTGGTCAGATAAGATCTAAAGGAGTTTAGATAAGGGTCTACAGTTTACCACGCTGAGAGATATAAATGTTAAATATTAGCACAACTAAGTGTTAGCTAGTTATAATACTCAGCGAAGATCCAAGAGTTAGAGTCTTGTCTGTAATGGGACATAGACCTGGGAATATACTAGTAACTGCATAGTTGCAAGAGTTGCAATCGGGTGCTAAGAAATGCTAGTTACGTAAGTATGATCTCGAATAATTATCCCTGATTTATTTCTGTCGATACGGGTCTATCAGTGGATACCTTTATATATAGATCAACATATATCGTACATATAGGGTATAGATGGTTGTTCTTAGCCGACCATGAACTTACAGCTTGTATTGACATATGGGTATCCAGTTAGGACTAGATATAAGACAGACTCACGAGGGCCTTTGATAGACACCCTATGTAAACCGTCAATAGATGGTCCTTTCGAGTTGAGTAGTATACGTAGTCCTTTGACTTGAGTGCCATGGTGGGCTTATAAGTGATCCACCATACTTTAGTTCCACGTATGTCACAAACCTTTCATGGTGTAACCGCTGGGTGTCGCTGGATATGGTCTAATGCTTATGGAGTCCGATGTGTACAAATATGGGATCCGTCAGCTCGCATAAGAAGTTAGATATCCAGATGCTTCGAGACTGTATCTTAGAAAATCTTGTGGCCACAAGCATTAATCCTGGGAAAGAGTTTCTGCCAGAGTGGAACAATATGGAAAAAGAGTTTGCACATATTGGTCAGTGAGATACTAGTCTGGAGAAAAGACATGGACGAGCACTAGAAAATTTAACGGTGATAATCTATATCCCCGCACATTCAGGATATCATAACAGAAGGACTATACGTATGCGTTGTAACCTCAACTTGCATGGTTCAACGCGTTGATTTGTATATCTGTGGCGTATGCGTAGGGCATTGCTCACGAACTCATGAAATAGTTCTATTTGACAAATCAGGCGTAGGACCTAGGGAGTCCCGCAATATGAAGTGTACTCGTTGTGTATTGGGGCAGCGTGTCGGATTAAATTGTTTAATCCAGCAATATTCAATACTACCACAGGAATGCGTGTGTGTCTGTATTTAAGTATTAAATACACCAGTTAGTCAATAATTGTTATTTACTAATTGTATAATGACATGTGGCGCATTGTGGACTCTCAACTGAGTTTACCTAAGTACAAATTTGGTGGGATCCACTAAAGGGTAAACTTGGTAACTATTTATGAGGAGTAAAGTAGTCATTTCACATGTTACTTATTTAATTATTAAATAATCAAAATATCTCAAATAAAATATTATATTATATATTATTATATTAAATAATGCTTATTAGTTGTCAAGCATTATTTATTTTTTATTATTATTTAATATAATATTATTATTTATTCCATAAAAGTGGCTTTTTTAATATTATAATATATAATATTATTATTTTAATAAATGTGAGAGATATAAAGTCTGAAATGTATGTGTTTTTTATGTGTGTGTGCATTTGGTGAGAGAAGCAAAAATTGAAATGGAGAGAAGAAGAGAAAATGAAATTGAAGAGGAAGAAGAAGAAAAGAAAAAAAATAAAAAATAAAAATTGTTTCAGTTTTTTTTATAGTTACAATTGAAGTAATGATAGGTTGTTTCAAATTTTTTATTTCTTATTATTTTGGAGAAAATTATGGAAATACAAACCTGGCTATTTTGGAGATTAAGAGTTAATCTCGTGCTGAAAATGGGGCTGCTGTTCTAGCTCACTAAGCCCACCGTGTTGGTGACTAGAACTGCCCACGAATTGGTCTCCATGCGAACTCCTAGAAAATACGTGTATAACGTTATACGTTGAGGTGAGTTCTCTACCTTACTAATATTAATATGATTAATATATTTTATTTATTGTGTTTATTGTAATTTACACGCTTACGTCGCGTAGAATATATATAAAATACGTATTTTAGATAATAAACATAATAGCACATGCGTACACTGACATATATTAGATCCCGACAACAAGTAGAACAAAAATGAATGAAAAATATTTGCCGAAAGAACTATACATTTTCTTAAATCTATGAACCGCCTAAGTTTTTCTTGATACAAACTTAATCTATCCTGCATATATAAACAACCAAAGCACATAAATAAGGAAAGATCAAACAATAAAAAAACCTAGAGCAAAAATACTTAAAGTATCAATTTTAAAACTCAAACCAAATAGCTACAAAATTTAGGCTCTCTCTTTCTACTGAATAAACCAAAAAAATAACACAACCGTAAAAAGAAAGAAATCCTTACTTCCAAAAGCATTGAAGTAGAGATACTCATGTAATCAACCATAAAAACATTAACTAATATACAACAACATTGACTAAAATGAAGGAATTAACAAAAGAATTTAAGAAAACAAAAAAGAGATGAATAACTCATCGACATTTATGATTTTTTACAACTAGATTAATCAAAAGAAATGGGACAGAAAATGCAAAAGTAATTTCTGGGTTGTTAATGGAGGTACTATCCATTTATGAGTTGTTAATTTAAGATTTTTCCTTTTTTTTCCTTCTTTCTTTGTTTATCAACATTTATTCCAATTTTAATATTCACCTAATAAATTTTTTAAAAATTTGTTAAAAAAATGAGTCTGTGAGTGGTGATGGAGAAGAGGAGTCGAGAAGAGAGAATAAATTATGTGACATTGTGAATATATTTTTTTTATTTTATTAATATATTTATTTAAAAATTTAAAATTAAATATTAAATTATTATATATATTATATTGTGCTAGGTGTCTTTTTAAATCTGTTTTTTATTTTTAACTAAAGATTACTTGACATGTGGCCATAAGGACATCTTGTGTGTCATTTTGCGGTCAATCTTCCTATTGAGTTATTATTTTACCCTTCTTCTATCATCTTAAACGGTAACTGACTAATGAAGAGAGATAAATTTAAGTAATTTAAAATAAGATAGATAAAATTAAATAATAGACCAAATTTTAGGGACAAATATGTACTTATCCTTTTTTATTACTTACATAACTCTTAAATTTATAATTGTTAGGTGTTTATTTTATTTATTTATTTATTTTTAGAGTATTTTTTTCTTAAACAGAAAAATAAATAAAGGTGTTTAAAGACAAGTCAATTAGAAAAATTGAATAAAGATTTATAATTTATTTTGAAAAGTGCCTACGTAATGACTAATGAAGTTTGCAGTATTATTTTCCTATTCAAATTAGAAGTTTAAAGGGAAAAAGGGAAAAGAATTATTGCATAGATTTTCCAAATTGGAAAAGGGAAGTCGTGAATTGTTTTATTATATAAAGGGACGGCCAAAGAGAATCGAAAGGAGAGGGCCAAAATAAACTTCAAGACACGGCCAGAAAAGAACAATTGAGGGACGTGAAAAGAATAGAAAGAAGCGGCCAGAAAGGGAGAAGAGAAAAAGGAAGAAAAAAAAAAGGGTTGGAGGCGGCTTGAATTCTAGAACCTTTTAAGCTTTTCATTCTTCTTTATGGCTGGTTCTATTTCATTTGTTGCTTCTAATTTAATCATATTTTTTTAATTTTTTTATATTAAAGTTGAGAATGATACACTATTTAATACAGTAGTTCTTTTTTTTTTGTTAAATTAATTCTCTTTATTTATTTTTTAATGTCTATAATTCTTTTTTTTTAAATAATTGAATTAAAATTCTCTTCATCATTAATATCAAGTATTTTTTATAATTAGAAACTTTTTCAATTATTCAATGCTTTAGAATTTTAAAATTAATGAGATTTTCTTTGATTCTTTGTTTTCTTTTTCATTAAATTGATACATAGAATACTTAAATACACAATTATGTGAAGCAAAGAAGAACCAATCTAAAATTAATTAATTTATACTTAAACGTTTTATCTATGAGATGACAATAGATTGATTTCAATATGTCACTCTAATATAGATAATTAATGGATAAATAAGATAATTACTAAGTTAAATAGTGTAGATTTCAAAACATTTGTAGTTTTAATTACTTAAATTTTAGAAGTTTTAATTGTTTGCTTTAAATACTTTATTTTTATTAATTTAATTTTCTCCAAAAAAAACTTTTTTTAAACTGAATTAAAATTATATTTACTTACATTATATTAATCTTTTTTAATTTTAAACAATCTCTGTGAATTCGACCTTGTTACTCACTTTTTTATATTCTCATGCTCTTATAAGTACAATTAAAATTTGTACAACAACCAACATGCTTGTAACCGTTTGTTGAGATATCTCAATTCTACCTTTAAGTATGGTGTTGAGTTTGTCTATCGGAGGTTTTTGCATTTTCTTGTGTGAAAATCTTGTTTCATAGTCATATAAAAAACAAAATGTGTATCCAAATCAAGTACAAAAGCAAAAATATTGAACTTAAGCCAATTTTTATACTGAAATACTTTAGTTGAGTTCATTGCTTAAAAAAATTCCAGTTATTTGGTGTGAAAATTAAAGTGTTCAAGCTTTGACTATTTTTTACTCTAGAACTAAGTATATTGAGCCAGACATTCACTTCATTAAAAAAAAAAATTGCTAATAAGCAGGTGAAAGTAAGATATGTTCCAAGTGCTGATCAGACAGCAAATATTCTCACTAAGCCGTTGGGAGAAAATTTAATATAATCACGCGTATAACCAACTAGAATCCCTCTTTTTTCCGAGCCAGTTCCTCCACCACCGCGAACCCCAGTTAGATTCAGGCATGATACATTTTTTAGTTATTGGGAGAACCCAAGTACTCTCTTTCGGATCCAGGAAAAAGCTCTCAGAGATCTTTTTTCCTTTTGGAAGATACAGGAGCGAAACAATCAACTTATTGATATTGGAAGACCCAAAAGATTCTTCCAATGTATCATTTCTGGGTCCAATGGAATTCATAGGTATAGGAAGAAGCCCTGTCAAATAGAGATTTTTTCTTTGGACCATATTTCGATTGTTAATACGATATATAAGGATCGCTACTACAAACAGTACTACACCCTTGATCGTGAAATATCAATTACTTGTTGAACCCTGTGAATTGCGTGAAAGTAGGATACTCCAAATTCGTGGGTCCAAGAGTTTTATAAAACGTTCTTGGTGGAAAAAAATGTGAATGAAAGATCCCACTGAATTGAATTGGGTCCATGAATCTAAGAAATAGTGAGAATTCTTGATCTCTCTCAATATCTCTCTCAATTCGAAAATCCAGGATTTGAATTGATGTCCTTTATGGAAAGGGCAAACCCACTCGGGGAATTTCTGATACAAGTATTCAATTAGTTCGGACTTGTTTAGTGTTGAATTGGGGCCAAGACAAAAAAAGTTCTTCCATCGAAGAGGTTTGTGCTTCCTTTGTTGAAGTAAGTACAAATGGTCTGATTCAAGATTTCCTAAGAATCAACTTTATGAAATCCCATATTTTGTATATCAGAAAAAGGAATGATCCGTCAGGTTCAGGATTGATCTCTGATAATGGTTCAGCTCGCACCAATATCAATCCGTTTTATTCCATTTATTTCAAGGCAAGGGGTGAAAAATCATTTAGCCAAAACCAAAACCAAGGAACTATTCGTACGTTGTTGAATAGAAATAAGGAATGCCAATCTTTGATAATTTTGTCATCATCTAATTGTTTTCGAATGGGTCCATTCAACGATGTAAAATATCACAATATGATAAAACAATCAATTCCAATTCAAAAATATTCTCTAATTCCAATTAGGAATTCGTTGGGACCCTTAGGAATAGTCCTTCAAATTCAAATTGCAAATTTTTATTCATTTTACTATTTAATAACTCATAATCAGATCTCGGTAACTAAATATTTGAAACTTGACAATTTAAAACAGCCTTTTCAAGTAATTAAATATTATTTAATGGATGAAAACGGAAAAATTTACAATCCTGATCCAGACAGTAATATCGTTTTGAATCCATTTAATTTGAATTGGTATTTTTTCCATCATAATTATAATTATTGTGAGGAAATGTCCACAATAATTAGTCTTGGGCAGTTTCTTTGTGAAAATGTATGTATAGCCAAAAATGGACCCCACCTAAAATCAGGTCAAGTTCTAATTGTTCAAGTTGACTCTGTAGTAATAAGATCGGCTAAGCCCTATTTGGCTACTCCTGGAGCAACTGTTCATGGGCATTACGGAGAAATCCTTTACGAAGGGGATACATTAGTTACATTTATATATGAAAAATCGAGATCGGGTGATATAACGCAGGGTCTTCCAAAAGTAGAACAAGTGTTAGAAGTACATTCGATTGATTCAATATCGATGAACCTAGAAAAGCGGGTTGAGGGTTGGAACACGCGTATAACCATTGCACGCGATGCCCTCCCCAAGAAAGGGATCCAAGCCCTAGCAACCCCGCTAAATGGTGATTCAACATAGATTCTATATCCTGAAACCAAGCCAGTTTTGGAGCAGCTTTGTGATAATGAAACCAACCAGCAAAAAGCATTAAAGCTGCAAAGATCAATGCGCCAATTGCGGTACAATAGAGTTGTAATTCACTAGTTATTTCCCAAGTTTGATTCTATAGACCCAAACTCAAGGTGTTGCCACACCCTTAAGCTTGCGAGGGATTTAAAACTATAGGTTACAAGGCTGAACATTGAAAGGAGCACTTATAAAGAATGTAGAGTGCCAGAATAAGAAGTGCAGAGTTGAGGTTGTTAAAGAGCTGAAAATAAAAAACAAAATCTGCTTTAACTTCTTTTCCCGCCAAAATGCAAGTTGTTTTATTCTTGCTTGATTTACGGGATTAATACCAGCTGTACAATTTAGTTATCTTGATTCACAATATAAGATCATGTATTGTATTTTCTTTAATCAATGAATAAGAGTTTGACTACAATTTACAGCAATCACAAACTTCCCTTTGCTCAGTTTTCATTTTTTTGGAAAATCAATATTTTCTCACCTCCCAAACACATTCAAGAAACTCTTATAGTTTTAAGTCGTTGAAGAGAAAAAAACAGAGATGCGTGTGAACTCAAAAAAAAAAAAAAATTATAGGTTTCTTTTTCTCTTTTCCTCTATGGCAATATTGAAATATGGCAATTGAAATATCAATTGGCTTTTACAACGAATGCGTATGCTGTGCCTTCTCAAAATCTAGTGCAATTTAAATAATTCTTGAAACAAAAAGATTGGAAAAAGATTTTGCTCTCTCAAATTAATAGCAAAGTACAAAAATTATGTTACATACAACAATCCAAAGAAACTGGATTGCCTGCACGCAGGGCGGAAATTATGGAGCTTTACCAATTCCAGTGGTAGCCTGAAAATAATGGAGCTGAAATATAAACTCGAAACTAATACGTCATATGGACAAGAACCTTTACCCATTGTACAAACAATATGAACACCTGGGCTGTGTGAAAGATTAGTCATCACCATAACAGATCAATGTGACGATAAAGAATCAGATATTTGGTTAATCACAAATGGTTTCTAACCTGTCGTGTGAACACTATACTTGTGCTGCGAGCAGCTCATTCCAAGTGTCTGGAATGCCGGGTAGGCACCAATGCAAGCAATCATTTACTCCTTGACTTGACTTAACACTGTAACGGGATATGTGGCCCTCATCTCTCAGTTCAGAAATAGCGGTTACATCCAAAAGCTTTATCCTTGTACCCTTTACAGCACCCTCAATAACTTCATCACTTGATCGATCTTGCAGAACTTCGCTTCCTCCAGTCAAGGGAATGGTATTATCACAGCTACCTCCCGTGTTCCAGTCCCCATTACGAAAATGCCTAGGAGAGATGGTTCTAAAGAAAGCTTTAAGTTGGGGATGGGAGGGAAGTTGTGAATCAAGCCACCTGGAAACACTGTATACCGTAAAATTCTTGGCACTCCCCATGGGCGCAAGTTGTTTGTATGGCTTTCCATTAACATACATCACCCAACGATTGGCTGTAAGCTTTCCTCTGTTCCAATGATGTCCTGTATTTAGGACTAACACATCAAACCTATGGAGGTATTTTTTCATAAAATCTGGTGGATGGTCCAAATGCATGGCGACATCAGAGGTGGGGTCTGTAATATTAAGAGTCTCTAAGTCAGCCAGAGTTGATGACCAGTAATATAAAATGGTTGTATTGGTATCTGGAAAACGATAAGCCCAGCCATCGGGACGTTTAGCTCCACGGTGTTTGACAAGACCATATTCCCATCCAACATCTTCAACTCCTGGGCTCACTTCCCCACCAGTGGCCATACACATCAATGATTGAAATTGCTGCCTTCCCAAAGAATGTCCTATAAATGCAATTGTTTTGTCCTGCATTCTGGAATGGACAACAACATTTAGAGAACTAAACATGTTTAAGCAACCCAGCTCTTTCTTATAACAATTTCATCACATCCAAACTCAAGAGAGATTAATGTCAATGAAGGATTTCTGTCAGGCTTTGATATTATAATGCCATTTCAAGTAATGAATGATTTGGTAGCAGAAGAATGAGAAGCATTAACAACAGAAAAGAAAACAGAGGCCAACCTTCTCAAGAATGTGAATCGCTCAAACTCTGGCATTTCACAATTTCTTGGCTGCCAACGATATCCTTCATAAGAAAAATCTAATCGTTGGGTCAGTCTACACGCCCACATTTCTGATAACCACTGCTTACATTCAAACCCAGAATATAGAGGACACCTGTTGTCTGCAACCCAACTGCCCTTAGCATAATTACAGACTGCAAAGCCAAATGTGAGACATCAACAGATACTGGAGTAAAAGAAAAATAAAGTCTCCTTCTGAAAAGGATAATAATGAAGAAAAATAAAGTCCACTTAAAGAAAGGATAATAATGAAGAAAAACAAAGTCTACTTCAAAAAAGGATAATAGTAAAGAAACATAAAGTCTAAGATCCAAAGAAATATTTTGAACTGAAGGTTGCAATGCTACAAAGAATTATATAGTTATTGGGCGGGTAAAATCAGTTGCCTCCATTACATAACTTTTACGAAGCAGCCAAACAACAGAGAATAGACAATGATACATACTCATATAGGAAAACTCTTTTATATTATTGATGAGACCTGTCAATTTAACAGCCTATTAATGAAGTAAAACAAGCATCATAATCACAAGTTCTGCGCCGAGCTAATAAGATGAGAAAAATTAAAGAAAAATTGCAATCGCATACAAGAAAGCCCATAAAATTATCAGAGTAGCAACAGTTGTAGTCATATAAGTACAAGATGATACCTTTCTTCTCAAATTGATAATTTCTTATCCCCATCACTTTGTTTCTTTCCATGATCATATGAGGCCGTAAAATTTGTTAATTCAGCGCCTAAATATTTTGATCATCAATATCTAAAAGAAAATAGAATAGATCAAGAGAAAGAATTGCAACACAAATGTCCATTCTTTGCAATCCATCAACCATAATTAATATGCATCATCAGTTATTCCATGTAATTACATCATCTGATTGTAACTGAATGTAAGATATACATAGTTATAAAGCTTTTGCCTAGATCCATGGATCAAAAGGGGAAAAAAAAAAGATAAAAGGCAGAGCTGCACAAAATCAGAAAAAATATAATCACTAATAAAATACAAAACTAACCAAACCAAAAGAAAATCTGGGATAAAAAAGATAATCACAAATTATGCATATGAAAATCCATAGAAAAAAAAAAGAACAAACTTAGCTTTTAATATATGCAATTAAAAAAAAAAAAAAGAAGTGTAGAGAGAGAAATTATATGAATTAATTGACATTTTATAAATATAAAATGTCATGTACAGACAAGTGTAAAAAAGTAGTATAGCATCTTAACATATAACCCCACTTGCATAAGAAAACAAGAAAGAAAGATAGGAGAAAAACTATGTGCACCTGCATTTGTTTGTCTGTTTGAAAGAAAAAGTTGTTACATAAAGTAAAAAACCATGTACAGGGAGAAAGAGAGAAGGTTGTTACAAAGTAAATAACTAATGTAAAAATTGTCATGCCCATCAGACAGGTCTAACTAGATATATAGGAATATTGTTTTTGATCTTTGAAGATACTTTTGCATTTAATATAGATTAAGTTGTATGATCATTTTCATATACAAAAAAGAAGCAATTGAGTTTCAAAATGAAAGTTTAGTTCTTATATGATATTAAAAAAAAAGGCTTTCACAACTCGGGACTTTTTGAGTGGTTTATGGGCAAGTTTCATGGCTTAATCTTTTTTAGGCAACTAATTATAAGAAATAAGGGTGTGCAAAGGTGAAGTTAATTCAATGTTTGTGTTGTGCAAAAGCGTTGGTTGAGTACTAATTATACAAATTCAAGGTGATGACGTTAATAGAGAAATGTGGCAAAAATAAACAAAAAGAGAAGACACAACAATTTACGTGGTTCGACTTTAAACCTACATCCATGGGCAAATACACAAAAGAATATTTCACTTATAACAAATAGAAGTATACAAATTGTTGTAAATAATCCTCACAACCTAAAATTCCAATACACCAAATATGCTCAATAGAACACTTGACTAATGAAATTGCATAAATATGCAATTTCTCTCAAATCTCTCAAATGTTTTCAAATACTTCTAATGTCTCACACAATTTATCTTATGGAATTGCCTCTATTTATAGCAAAACCATAGCACACAAATATTGACATTTGTGTGTGAAAGTCAAATTAAAAACAATCAATTTTATGCACAAGTTTGGTGCTTACCAAACTATTTTCAATTGTCAAATATTGGGTGCTAATTTCTTTGAATAATTCAAGTCAATATTTTAACAAATCTCCACCTTGACTTGAATAATCAAAACTTCAAGAGAAATATGTTTCAGTGTCTTTACCCATTAATTTGTAATCTTCAAATTATTAGAACATTGATCAAGTTAAGACAGTACTTAAACTTGATCGTTGTAACCACCTTGATTATCATATCTGCATGATTGTCACCCGTGTCAATCTTTTGAAGAAGTATCTTCCCTTCTTCAATAATCTCCCGCACAAAGTGATATCGTATGTCAATATGCTTCGTACGTGCATGAAAAACTTGATTCTTTGCTAAGAAGATAGCATTTTGACTATCACAATACATATTAATGTGCTTCTAATTAAGACCCAAGTTTTTCAGCAACCCTTGTAACCAAATAGCCTCCTTAACAGCCTCTGTAACTGCCATGTACTCGGCTTCTGTGGTCAACAAAGCAACGGTAGACTGTAAAGTAGACTTCCAACTTATTGAACCTTTTACAAGTGTAAATACATAACCAGTAGTTGATCGTCGTTTATCTTCATCACCAGCATAATCAGAATCAACGTACCCAATAACATCTTGACCAATAGTATCATCCCGCTCAAATACCAAACCAACATCTACGGTATTTAAAATGTACCGTAAAATCCAATTTATAGCTTCCCAATGTCTTCTACCAAGATTGTGCATATACCTGCTCACTATACTAACAGCTTGTGAAATATCAGGCCTTGTACACACCATTGCATACATCAAGCTACCAACTGCTTTGGAGTATGGAACTTGCAGCATATACTTTCTTTCTTCATCAGTAGTTGGAGACAATGATGCAGAAAGCTTGAAATGAGAAGCAAGTGGTGTACTTACAAGTTTAGACTGCTCGTTTATGGCAAAATGTTGTAACACCTTCTTCAAATATTGTCTTTGGGACAAAATAACCTTGCTTCTAGTTCTATCTCTATAAATTTCCATACCAAGAATCTTTTTGGCTTCACCCAAATCCTTCATTTCAAATTCTTGATTTAGTTGAATCTTCAACTTTTCAATCTCATTTTTGCTCTTGGATGCAATTAACATATCATCAACATACAAGAGCAAATATATGAAGGTTCCATCATATAGCTTGCGAAAATACACACAAAGATCAAGTTTAGTCCTTGTGTACCTTTGGCCCTTCATGAATTGATAAAATCGTTTATACCACTGCCTTGGAGACTGCTTTAGGCCATACAATAATTTCGTCAATTTACAAACCCAATCTTCTTTTTCAGTAACTTTGAAACCCTCTGGTTGAGTCATATAGATTTCCTCTTTCAAATCACCGTGTAAGAATGCGGTCTTCACATCAAATTGAACTAGTTCAACCATGGCTAGCAACACTCGGATGGAAGAATGCTTCACAATTGGAGAAAAGACTTCATTATAATCAATTCCTTCATTCTGAGCATATCCCTTAGCTACCAACCTAGCCTCATAACGAACTTTATTTTTATCAGGAAATCCTTTTTTCTTTGCATATACTCATTTGCACCCAAGTACCTTTTTACCCTTGGATAGTGTAGCTAGCTCCCAAGTCTTATTCTTCTCAAGAGACTCCATTTCTTCATTCATAACTTGCTTCTATTGTTTGCTTGTTGGACTGCAAATTGCCTCTATATAAGTTGAAGGAATGTCGTAATTTATAATTTAAAGTGCATAGGCCATTGTATAAAAATCGAGCAGGTTTATGAATTTCTCTTCGTGACCTTCTAACTGTAATTGAATCTTGTTGCTGTGGAGGTTCTTGGGTTGAAACCTCTTCTTCATCTTCATAATTGTCATCAACTAGATCATCTAAAACTCTTTCTAACTCCACCTGCTATGGAGTACTACTGGACTTGTCTTCCTTTTGAAGATCTCCTTGATTAACTTGTTTCAGCATAGCAGATTCATCAAAAGTTACATCCTTGTTAAAAACTATCTTTCTTGAAGTAGGACACCAAAGTCGATATCCCTTTACTACAGTGGTTATATCCATGAACAATGCTTTTTTGGCTTGTGGGTCTAACTTAGATTCCTTTACATGATAATAAGCAGTAGATCTAAAAACATGTAACGAATCATAATCAGTAGAAGGTTTACCCGTCCAGACTTCTATAGGAGTTTTTCCTTCAATGGCAGTTGATGGTAAACGATTGATAAGATGGTACGCATATACTACTGCCTCAGCCCAAAATTCTTTACCCAATCCAGCATTGGACAACATACATCGAACTTTCTCCAGTATAGTCTAATTCATGCGTTCTACCACCGCATTCTGCTGTGGTGTATCTCTAACAGTGAAATGCCTAACAATTCCTTCTTCTTGGCATACTTGGAGAAATGGATCATTTTTATATTCATCATAGTTATCTGATCGAACTTTTTTAACCATTTTGCCAATTAAATTTTCTACCATTTTTTTTCATTTATGAAAAATACTCACGACTTTACTTTTATTTTTCATCACATATACCCACACTCTTCTCGAAAAACCATCAACAAAAGTAACAAAATAGTGCATACCTCCAATCGAAGCAATTTTAGTAGGTTCCTAAGCATCCGTATGAATATAATCCAACATCCCTTTAGTGGAGTGGATTGCAACATCAAACTTCACTCTAGTTTTCTTTCCCATTACACAATGTTCACAGAAATCTAGTTTGCAGGACTTTGCAACTTTCAATAAGCCTTGTCTTGCAAATGTTTGCAAAGCTTTTTCACCAGCATGACCAAGACGTATGTGCCATAACCTAGTTGCATCTAAATTTGCATCTTTTTCAGAGATTGTTGATACAGATCCAATAACTGTACTATCATGATAATAGTACAATTATTTCTTCTTATGCCTTTCATCACTGTCAATGCACCTAACACTACCTTTAAGATTCCATCTTTTGCAGTGATTGTATTCCCTCTTGATTCCAAAACTCATAATGAAATGAGATTCTTCTTTAAGTTTGGTACATAACAGACATCTATTAGAACTTGGATTGATGTGTCATGAGTCTTCAAGTGAATTGTATCCATCCCAGTTGTTTTACAAGTATCATTATTTCCATATAAACAACTCCTCCATCCAGCTCCTTGAAGCTTGAAAACCACTCCTTG
This sequence comes from Ailanthus altissimus, assembly GCA_946807835.1. Classification (NCBI taxonomy): domain Eukaryota; kingdom Viridiplantae; phylum Streptophyta; class Magnoliopsida; order Sapindales; family Simaroubaceae; genus Ailanthus; species Ailanthus altissimus. Next base: position 10,648,105 of record OX327706.1, on the reverse strand, counting down.
TTAGGACATATGTGATAAGTGCAATCCTAATTTAGAATCCATTCATCAGAATAACACATTAATACTGTGCCTACTAGACTAAAATCTGATGTATCATCTCCTTGTTCAGCAACATATGCATCAGAAATAGTCTTGCCTTTATCTTTCTTTTGCAACTTAGGGCAATTCTTTTTCCAATGCCCTTTTTTCTCAATAAAAGGCACATTCATCCTTTGCAGGTCTTCCTTTGGACTTGCCTCTCTTCCTAGGTTTGCGGCTTGACGAACAACCTCTTATTGTTAAGGCTTCCCTTGATATATCACAGTGATCTCGTTTATCTTTCTTCCAAGTTTCACTGTTATGCAAGGCTGTGCATACAGCATCAAAAGTAAATTTATCCTTCCCATGAAGCAAAGTGGTGGTGAGATGATCATATTCATCTGGAAGGGAGTTTAAGAGTTACAAAGCCTTATCTTCATCTCCAATTTCTTCATCTAAATTGAACAAATCAGCAATTATCTTATTGAAGGCATTTACGTGATCATCCATAGACATGCTCGATGTGTATGATGTGTATGTGAATCGAAACAATTTTTTCTTCAAATAAATCCTACTTTCAAGGCTTTTCTTCATATACTTGTCTTCTAGCTTCTCCTACAATTTCTTTGCTGATGTCTCCCTCATGACAAAGTATTTATGCTTCTTGGCAAGGCATAGTTGAATAGTACCACATGCTTGCTTGTTGATCCTTTTTCACTCTTTGTCATTCATATCTTCAGACTTTTCTTCAAGAACTATGTCTAATTCTTGTTCACATAAGACATCAAACACTTCACTTTGCCACATACCAAAATTATTGGTACTATTAAATTTCTCTACTTCAAACTTGGCATTTGTCACCGTGTGCCTTGATGACGAAGACTTAGTTGATGTCTCAGCCATTTTTCTGTACACGTGAATAGTACTTTTGTGAATAGTATCATATATAATATATGTGAATAGTAATTATTACTCAACACAATTCAACAGTACCAAACTAACAATGCCTATATGTCTATTCATATAAATTATACACCAGGAAAGTTCCCAAGAAAGACTGGAGGGGTCATAAATGGTTCCACTTAAAATCCAGACTCCTTAAGCAATATTAACCTTTTTGACAGAACTTTCCTAGACATGTATAATCCACACTACTACACCAGGCTCTGATACCAATTGTTGTGCGGAAGTATTGGTTGAGTAATAATTATACAAATTCACGATGACAACATTAGTAGAGAAATGTGGCAAAAATAAACAAAATGAGAAGACACAATAATTTACGTGGTTCGGCTTTAAGCCTACGTCCACGGGCAAAAAAACAAAAGAATATTTCACTTATAACAAATAGAAGTATACAAATTGTTGTAAATAATCTTCACAACCCAAAACCCCAATACACCCAATATGCTCAATAGAACACTTGACTAATGAAATTGTATAAATATGCAATTTCTCTCAAATCTCTCAAATGCTTTCAAATACTTCTAATGTCTCACACAATTTATCTTATAGAATTGCCTCTATTTATAGCAAAACCATAGCACACAAATATTGACATTTGTGTGTGAAAGACAAATTAAAAAACCATCAATTTTAGGCACAAATTTGGTGCTTACCAAACTATCTTCAATTGTCAAATATTGGGTGCTAATTTCTTTGAATTCAAGTCAATATTTCAACAGTTTGAAGGGTTTCATACCTGAATGGAGATGATCAGTCCACAAAAATCAAAATCTGAACTGATCATTTTTCTGTTTTCATGCACAAATAATATTGTGAACACTTCATATTTCATCTAAAAAGCATCAGGTTAACATAACACTTTGCTGAACTTTGCATACAAATATACTTTGCCTTTACCAACACATTTTATAGATATAAAGATTCACTTATAGATCCATTTGAAAATATATAGATATGGATGGATCCGGAACAAACCTGAAGACGGCCATGTAAATTGATCCTGGTCTGTCCCTACAGTAGTAATGGCAGGATTCTTTTCACAACCCCATAGTAGTATGGTTGTTAAAGCAAGTGCAATCAGGAAGATAGAAAGATTCCTTCCCCTATATCTATAATAACTTCCCCCTTTCATCTCTGCTTTACACTATAAAGAAAAACATTGACCCCTTAATCTACTCATTCAGGAGGCCTCTACTGTATGCAGAAAAAATGGGATCAGAAACATCAACAGGAAGGCGAAAAAAATAAGACAGCTTATTTCTTGTTAGATAAGACAGAAAATGCATAAAGAGCAACAACAAAAAATAAACTTACAGAGCAGAAGCTCTATTGCTATTAGAGCAAAATGCTAGTTTAATGATTCAATTTATATTCTGACAAGTATACAAGACTTTCCACTAAAGATAGAATGGGAAACCTATGAGAGAATCTCTAATTGACATAAATCATCTTCATAGTATTGGTAGCAAAAGACATTATATTTCAAAGGGCCCTACTACATACACATGCAAACTATTTGTGACAAGAAAATTTAGATAAACTAGTCATTATTATCATTAAAACATTGCTAGCAAACATATAGAGCAGTAATATGTTTCAATCAAAATCTAATCCAAGAAAGCAAATAGAATTGGTAAATCTTTCATTGGTGGTCTATTTTGCAGTACTGTGTTTCAATCAAAATTTAATCCAAGAAAGCAAATAATATCGGTAAACCTTTCGATTGTTGGTCTATTTTGCGAATACAAACGGATAAAAACATTACACATTTAGGGATGAATGAAGAATCTATAATCCCAAATAACCAAAAACATTACACATTTAGGGATGAATGAAGAATCTATAATCCCAAATAACCAAGATTACTACTTCAAAATGGCCTCGTTCGAATTCAACGTAGCATCATATTTTGTATGATCAGTCACTTCAAACAAACAACTAACTTCTTTACCATACCCATATTATTTCACAGAGAGATTGCATATCCTACACTATAAAAACAAAACTGAAATACAAACCCACATTGGCTAACAAACATAAATTTTTAAGGCAAACACCGCATAAATCAATTAAAAATGCAAACCAAAACCCAATCGAGCCCCGCCATTTTAAAAATATTTATAGCAAGGCAAAATAAAGAATGCGAGATGGAAAAGCTTATGAATGAATGACTAAGAATGAACATCATCCTACATTGTAAATATGCAGAGCTTCAAAGATCCACACAAACTTCAAAGCTAAAAAGTTACCGAATCAAACGAAAAGAAGAAAATCATTTTAATATTAGTATCTATAAAATGAAAATAAAAAATAAAAAACCTGAAGTCGCGTAACCCCCTTTGGTTCTGATCCGAATCAGATAATTGGCCAAAGAAAAAATATATATATTGTTCGTGTTACAAAATGCAGAAGAATCCACAATAGAACGAGACATTTTGTAATTTATCTCTGTGCTAGATATCGGTTATGACTTATGAGGCAATTTGTCATACACACCCCTCTTTGTTTTGTCAAATTACGTGAAATTAATAGTTTTTATAAAAGGTATTTAGAAAGCCTGAAGTTTTCTTTAAATATTCGTCAAAACGCCCTTTGACCGACGATGATAACACCCCTTATAAAAATATTTAACCTTAAATTTTAACACAATCGAAATTATAATCTTTAATATAACTAAAATTAGAATTAAAATTAGACAAAGAATTAAAATTATAATATATAACAAAATTAATATCAAAATTATAATTATAATATTTAACATAATGCATTTGATGAAATTAATTATAACATTTAACATAATTAAATTTTAAATTTAAATTAAAATTATAACATAATAAACATAATATTAAATATCTGATGTAATTAAAATTAAAATTAGAATTATAATATTTAACGTAATTATAATTATAATTATAATTATAATTATAATATAATATAATATTAAATATTTAACATAATTATAATTATAATTATAACATTTAACATTTAACGTAATTAAAAATTAAATTAAATTTACCGATTTAAAATTATAACATTTAACGTAATAAGAATTAGAATTAATTTATAATATTTAATTTAATTAAAATTAAAATTATAACATAATATTAAATATTGAACATAATTAAAATTGAAATTATAACAATTAATATAATCAAAATTTATAATTCTAATTTGAAATTAAATTTCAAGTTAAATGTTATAATTTCAATTCTAATTCTAAATTTAATTTTAATTACGTTAAATGTTATAATTCTAATTCTAATTTTAAATTAACTTAAGTTAAATTTTATAACTCTAATTTTAATTTTAAATTAAATTTCAGTTACGTTAAATGTTATAATTCTAATTACAATTCCAATTACAATTGCGTTAAATGTGATAATTTCAATTTCAATTTCAATTTTAATTATATTAAATGTTATAATTTCAATTCTAATTTCAATTTTAATTACATTAAATGTTATAATTGTGTATCCAATTTCAGTTATAATTACATTAAATATTATAATTCTAATTTCAAATTCAAATTTAATTTTAATCTTAATTATATTAAATTTATAATTACAATTTTAATTACATTAAATGTTATAATTTCAATTCCATTCCAATTATAATTTTAATTATATTAAATATTATAATCTAAATATTTTTTGATATAATATATATTTTGAAAATTAGAACTTGAAAAGTTAAGATGGTCCAATAAATACCTTAAAAATTATAAAATATCCAAAAATAAATACACTCCAAAAAAATGCTAAAACCAACCAAAATTCTCAATGTTGCCCAATACAAAAAGAGTTTTTTTTAAAAAAAAAAAGAATGCCAAAACATAAAAGACGTTGTACCAGTTCAGGACATAGGCTAATGATAAGGGTTAATTAGGTATAATATTTTTATCTTTTAAACTTAATATTTATTTGTTGGGTACACCTTCAGTACATCCGACTGTTCCAAGCAGTCGAATCATGTCAGCTGACCCCCTCCATTAGTTAACAAATGGAAACTAATGAAGGGGGTTAACTCATCATATTAAGTATGGTTATTTAGAATACCTATATAATATCATCCTTTTATGTTATGTAGCATTTTTTTATGATAACTGTTAACTAACAAATTATGTATAAATTGGGATATTCTAGATCTTTTGTTGGTGAAATGGGTAAAAAAAATAGGAACACATACTACGTTAAGTGGGATAAAACATACAACAAGTACTTGATTTATTTTTTCTGTAACATAATATTAACCATGGTCATTTAGGACACTAATAAAATATCATCCCCTTATATTAATGTAATTTAAATTGGAACTAATTTTAAAATTATAATATTTAACATAATTAATATTGAAATTGAAATTATAACATTTAACGTAATTGAAACTGGATTTGGAGTTTAATGAAATTGAAATTAAAATTATATCATTTAATGTAATTGAAATTGAAATTTGAATTATAATTATAATATTTAATGTAATTATAATTATAATTATAACACTTAATGTAATTAAAATTAAATTTAAAATAGAAATTTGAATTTTAATAATTAACCTAATTGAACTTTAATTTAGAATTAGAATTGTAATATTTAACAGAATTGAAATTAAAATTAAAATTAGATTTAAAATTATAACATTTAATGTAATTAAAATTGAAATTGAAATTGAAATTATACATTTAATGTAATTAAAATTGAAATTATAATTGGAATTATAACATTTAATCTAATTGAAATTGAAATTGGATTTGGAATTATAATATTTAAATTAATTGAAATCGAAATTAGAATTGAAATTATAACAATTTAAATAATTTAAATTTGAATTAAAATTATAACATTTAACGTAATTGAAATTTAAATTAGAATTGAAATTATAATATTTAACATAATTAAAATTGAAAATAGAATTAGAATTATAATATTTAATGTAATTTAAATTAGAATTAAAATTATAACATTTACTGTAATTGAAATTAGATTTGAAATTATAACATTTAACGTAATTGAAATTAAAATTATAACATTTAATGAAATTGAAATTGAAATTAATTAAAAATTAAATGTAATTGAAATTAAATTTGAAATTATAATATTTAACGTATCTAAAATTGAAATTATAAATAATGATGATTAATATAAAGTATTTAAATAAATAAAAAAATACATTTACAACTTTATGTATATTGTTTCTCACTTAACGTATGTCATATTTTTACTTTTTGCACCTCTTACCTATAAATGTGTGAGAGTGTCCCTACTTATACATAAATTGCGAGTTTATATTAACTGTATAAAAAATACAATATAATACTAGGGGATAATATTTTATGGGTGTCCTAAATAATCATAGGTAATATAAAGTATTTAAATAAAAAAATAAATCTAAAATCTTAAGTATGTTGTACCCAATTTAACATAGGGCATGTTTCCACTTTCTGTAAGTCTCGCACACAAATGTTATAGTTCCAAATTAAATTTCGATTTTAATTACGTAAAATATTATAATTTCAATTCTAATTTTAATTTTAATTTCAATTACATTATATGTTATAATTTTAAATTCAATATTAATTTCAAATACGTTAAATGTTATAATTTTAATTCTAATTTTAAAATTTAATTTAAACTATATTAAATGTTATAATTTTAAATCTAATTTTAAATTTAATTTCAACTACATTAAATGTTATAAATTAAAATCTAATTTCAATTGTAATTACATTAAATGTTATGATTTCAAATCCAATTTTAATTTTAATAATGTAAATCAAATGCAATTTTAATTTTAATTACGTTAAATATTATAAGTTCAATTCCAATTTTAATCTGATTTACGTTAAATGTTATATTTCAAATCTAATTTTAATTTCAGTTATGTTAAATGTTATAATTCTAATTTCAGTTTAATTTCAATTTCAGTTACGTTAAATGTTATAATTTCAATTTCAATTTAAATTCAATTTCAATTACGTTAGATGTTACAATTCTAATTTCAATTTCAATTATGTTAAATATTATAATTTTAATTTTAATTATGTTAAATGTTATAATTCTAATATCAATTTTAATTACGTTAAATATTACAATTCTAAATCTATTTATAATTTTAATTACGTTAAATATTATATTTAAGTACAATGTCAATGTCAATTTCAATTACAAATGTTATGATTTTAATTTTAATTACATTAAATGTTATAATTGCTCATTCAATTTTAATTACAATTATGTTAAATGTTATAATTTAAATTCCAATTCAATTTTAATTGTAATTATATTAAATTCTATAATTGCAATTTCAATTAAATTAAATGTTATGATTCAATTTGAATTCTAATTTTAATTTTAGTTATATTAAATATTAAATTTTGAAAATAATTGTTTTTTATTTGTTATGTATTTTAAAAATTAGAACTTGGCAAAAATTAACATAGTCCAATAAAATCCTTAAAAATTAAAATCATATCCAAAATATAAAAACACTAAAAAAAAGCTAAAATCAACTAAAATTAACGTAATTGAAATTAAATTTAAATTTTGAATTAAAACTATATCATTTAACAAAATTAAAAATAAAATTAGAATTATAACATTTAAGGTAATTAAAATTAAAATTAGATTTAAAATAAAAATATTTAATTTATGTTTCCAACACCTGTTATATGTTGCATCCCATTTAACATACAATAGTACAAATAGTAAGAACGTGTAGTATATTAAGTTGGAACATGTAATATATTAAGTGAGAACATACATGATGTTGTTTATGATTAATTTACTTTTTATTTTTTATTTTATTTTATAACATATACGAAAACTATATGAATGTAGAACAATCATAAAATTAGAACCCTTTATATTAAATTACATATTTTTAATAGTAATCGATAACGCACTAAAAATTTAAAAGGAGGGATATGAGCATGTAGTATATTTAATAAGAACATATTATATATTAAGTGAAAATACGTAGTATACAAAGTAGGAACATGTATTGTATTAAGTAGGAACATTTAATATATTAAGTGAGAACGCGTAATATATTAAGTGAAAATATTTAGTATATTAAGTGGGAATGCATAGTATATTAAATAAGAACATTTAGTATATTAAGTGAAAACATGTAGAATATTATGTGGAAAATGTATATAATAAGTGGAAATATATAATTTATTAAGTAAAAATATATAGTATATTAAGTGGGAACAGTTAATATATTAAGTGAAAATATATAGTATATTAAGTGAAAATATTTAGTATGTTAAGTGGAAATACGCAGTATATTAAGTGGAAATATTTAGTATGTAATATGTTTCCATTTAATAAACTAAATGTTCCCACTTAATATACTACGTGTTCCTACTTAACATATTGTATGTTCTCATTTAGCATACTACATGTTTCCACTTGATATATTAAATATTCCCACTTAATATACTGTGTGTTCCTACTTAACATACTAAATGTTTCCCTTAATATATATCGTGTTCCCATTTAATATAGTACATATTCCCACTTAACATACTAAATGTTCTTATTTAATATATTATGTGTTCCCACTTAATATACTAAATGTTCTCACTTAATATACTACGTGTTCCTACTTAACATACTATGTGTTCTCACTTAATATACTAAATGTTTCCACTTAATATACTATATGTTCCCGCTTAATACATTATCTGTTCCCACTTAACATACTAAATATTCTCATTAAATTTATTACGTGTTCCCACTTAATATATTAAATGTTCTTAGTTAATATACTTAATATTTCCACTTAACATACTACATGTTCTCACTTAACACACCAAATATTCTCACTTAATATACTACATGTTCTCACTTAATATACTACATGTTTCCACTTAACATATTAAATGTTCTCATTTAATATACTACATGTTCTCACTTAACATACTAAATATTCTCATTTTATATCCTAAATGTTCTCATTTAATATATTACGTGTTTTCACTTAACATACTATATGTTCTCACTTAACATACTATGTGTTCTCACATAATTTACTAAATGTTCCCATTTAATATATTACGTGTTCCCACTTAATCTACTAAATGTTCCCATTTAATATATTACGTATTCCCACTTAATCTACTATTTGTTTTAATTTAACATACTAAATGTTCCCATTTAAGATACTACGTGTTTCTACTTAATATACTAAATATTTTCACTTAATATACTACGTGTTCCCACTTAATATACTACGTATTCTCATTTAACATATTAAATATTTTCATTTAATATACTTCGTGTTTTCACTTAATATATTAAATATTCTCTCTTAATATACTACGTATTCCCACTTAACATACTATATATCCTTACTTAACATACTATATGTCTCTACTTAACATACTACTTGTTTCTATTTAATATACTAAATATTCCCACTTAACATACAACGTATTCCAACTTAAAATACTAAATGTTCCAATTTAAGATACTAAATGTTTCAATTTTATTTTTCAGTTACATTAAATGTTATAATTCAAATTATACTTTTAATTTTAATTTTAATTACAGTAAATATTATAATTTCAATTTCAATTTAAATTTTAATTTAAATTACATCAATTTTAATAATTTTATTTTTAATTGCGTTAATTATCATAATTTCAATTCTAATTTGAATTTTAATTAATTTAAATTTTATAATTTTAATTCTCATTTAAATTTAAATTACGCTAATTGTTATAATTCCAATTTCAATTTTGATTTCAATTACATTAAACATCATAATTTCAAATCTAATTTCAATTACATTAAATGTTATAATTCTAATTTTAATTATATTAAATGAGGTGGTAAGGGGTGGTGGCAGTGTATTTATATATTACTAACTAATTAAGATTATTTATTTATACAAATATTCAATTATTTATAAGTAGGAATATACTCACACTTCAGTTGGTGAAACATGTAAATATTAAGAACATTGTCCAAAAAAGTGGGAATATACATCAAATGGTCATTGCACACCTACAACTTAATACATAATCAGTGAAAGTAGAGAAATAAAATTTTAACACGGGAATTGCAAATTCAAACTTAAGGAATCCTAACAACAATGTATAATATTTTTACCTTCACATATTCCAGCAACAAAAGGTGGGGATATACTTACACGGAGTTGATGACAGGTGCAAATTATTACATAATAAAATGTAATGTAATTGGAATTGAAATTACAAAATTTAATATTTAGAATTATAATATTTAAAGTAATTAAAATTATAACATTTAACTTGATATTGAAATTAGATTTACAATTAAAATTATTTAATGTATTTAAAATTAAAATTGGAATTGAAATGATAACATTTAACAAAATTGAATTTTAAATTAGATTTAAAATTATAACATTTAATGTAACTAAAATTGTAATCATAACATTTAATGTAACTGAAATTAGAATCATAACATTTAATGTAATTGAAATTGAATTTATAATATGAAATATAATTATAACATTTAACGTAATTAAAATTGGAATTGGAATAATAACATTTAATGTAATTGAAATCAAAATTGGAATTGAAATTATAACATTTGACGTAATTGAAATTAAAATTATAATGTTTAATGTAATTGAAATTATAATATTTAACGTAATTGAAATTAGATTTCAAATTATAATAGTTAATGTAATTAAAATTAAATTTAAAATTATAATTGGAACTATAATATTTAACGTAATTAAAATTAAAATTGGATTTGAAATTAGAATTATAACATTTAATGTAATTGAAATTGAAATTAGAATAGAAATTATAATATTTAACGTAATTGAAATTTGAATTGAAATTATAACATTTATAGTAATTGAAATTAAAATTAAAATTATATTTGAAGTTATAATATTTAATGTAATTGAAACTTAAATTAAAATTAGAGTTATAACATTTAACGTGATTGAAATTGAAATTATAAAATATATTTAAGTAAAATAAAAAATAAAAAATAAAATTATAACATTCAACAAAATTGAAATTATATTTAAGTTTTGAATTAAAATTATAAGATTTTGTGCCTTTGAAATCGACATTGAAATTAGAATTATAACATTTAATGTATTTAAAATTAAAATTGAAATTAGAATTATAACATTTAATTAATTCAAAGTGAAATTAGAATTGAAATTATAACCTTTTACATAATTAAAATTGAAATTAGAATTATAACATTTAACGTATTTGAAATCAAAATTATAACATTTAATGTATTTGAAATCAAAATTTAAATTGAAATTATAATATTTAACGTAATTGAAATTAAAAATGGAATTAGACTTATAACATTTAACGTAATTAAAATAGAAATTGGAATCTGAATTATAAAATTTAACATAATTAAAATTGAAATTAAAATTAGAATTATAGCATTTAATATGATTTAAATTGGAATTGGAGTTGAATTTAAATTTGAAATTATAATTATGACATTAAACGTAATTGAAATTGAAATTAGATTTGAAATAATTATAAAATTAAATATAATTAAAATTGAAATTAGAATTATAACATTTAACGTAATTGAAATCGAAAATATATTTAAAATTATAACTTTTAACATGATTGAAATTGAAAATAAAAATTGAATTATAAAATTCAACGTAATTGAAATTAAAATTAAAATATGAATTATAGCATTTAACATAATTAAAATTGAAACTAAAATAGAATTATAGCATTTAATATGTTTGAAATTGGAATTGGAATTATAATATTTAACATAATTAGAATTTAATTTAAATTTAGAATTGAAATTAGGACATTTAATGTAATTAAAATTGAAATTAGATTTGGAATAATTATAACATTAAACATAATTGAAATTAAAATTAGAATTAGAATTATAATATTTAACGTAATTAAATTTGAAATTAGAATTAGAATTATAATATTTAATTTAATTAAAATTATAATTATAATTAGAATTATAACACTTAATGTAATTGAAACTAAAATTATAATTAAAATTATAAAATTTAAAGTTATTAAAATTGAAATTGAAATTAAAATTATAATATTTAATGTAACTAAATTGAATTTAAATTTAGAATTGGAATTATACTATTTTACTTAATTAAAATTAAAATTAAAATTATAAAATTTAATGTAATTGAAATCGAATTTGAATTGAAATTATAACCTTTGGCATAATTAAAATTGAAATTAGAACTGAAATTAGAACATTTAACGTAATGAAAATTGAAATTAAAATTAGATTTGAAGTAATAACGTTTTAACATAAATGAAATTGAATTTGGATTTTCAATTGGAATTATAAAACGCAATAAAATTAAAATTGTTATTGAAATTATAACATTTAACGTAATTAAAATTGATATTTATATTCGATTTTAAATTATAACATTTAACATATCTGATATTTAAATTAGGTTTGAAACTATATATTATAATGAAATTGAAATTTAATTTTGAATTATAATATTTAAAATAATTGAAATTCACATTGAAATTGAATTTAGAATTATAACATTTAAAAAAATTAAAATTGAAATTAAAATAGAATTTTAAATTATAATATTTATCGTATTTTAAATTAAAATTAAATAATATTTAATGTAACTCAAATTGAAATTAGAATTGGAATTATGTTGTTTAACGTACTTCAAATTAAAGTTGAGTTATGATTTGGAATTATAACATTTAATATTATTAAAATTAAAATTACAATTAGATTTTCAATTATAACATATAACATAATTTAAATCAAAATTTGAATTGGATTTATAATATTTAAGATAATTATAACTGAAATTTTACTTTAATTGTAATATTTAACATAATTAAAATTAAAATTAGATTTCAAATTTTAACATTGAATGTAATTAATAGTAAAATTAGAATTATATCATTTAACATAATTAAATTTAAAATTAAAATTTGAATTGCAATTATAACATTTAATGTAATTAAAATTTTAATTAGAATTAAAATTAAATATTTTAATGTAATTTAATTATAAATTAAAATTACAATTGTAACATTTACAAATTAGTTTCAACTCTTTCAATTATATAATTTATTTGATAAATTTAAAATTAATTAAAATTAATATATGTAAAATAATACAATTTAAAATTAACATATATAAAATAATACAAAGGATGATCATATAATTCCTGCAAACATATGTATTTCTATAATATATTTATTATACATATACTTTGTTATTATAAAGATAATTAATTCATTTTAATAGGATTAACTTGAAATTTTTTAACTAACAAATTTTATTTGTAAATTCGAATTTTAATAAAATTAAACTTATAAATAAAAAGAATTAATTTATTAATTATAAATAAATTTTTTATTATTTAAATTTATAATAAATAAATATATATTTAATTAAATATCATTATTATCCACTTAAAACCGATAATAATGGGTTAACCTCTCCGTTAACTGTCATTCGTCAACAAATCGAAGGGGTGTACTGAAAGCACCGCCTCGTTTAATAATTTCAAAGTTAAATAATATGTTAAATTTGTTTATTTATGTCAAATCTAATCACAATTTCCAAAATCTAGATTGAAGCTTTACTGATGCATGCGTTTAGTTTCTTTAAAAGAATTATTTACTTGACTTCATGTCCATTCGGCCAATCAATGGCTTTGATGATGCCAATGGTAATTTTAATATTTGTTTTTAAGCAATCATTTCAATTATTCTGTTCAGATTTAGCATTAACCCTTCTGAAATCATCATTGACATTTATTGTTTTTTGTTCACGTGATATGATCACTTGAACTCAGCTTATGATCTTTATTTGTTGGATATAAACCATGCAATCTTAAATGAGCTTTAGTAATCATGATCATTGGTTCGGATTTCATGAAAAAAAAAAAAACCAAAGATCAGATGGTTGAAATACCAGTTTCAAAACTGTAAGTGTGATCGGATTCATGTGTTCAAGATCTAACCAATCTATGAACGTATGATCATCAATTGTTGATCATACCGTTCATGATCAATCATAAACACTTTTTTTTTTTACAGCCATATATGATCTTATCAAACGGCCATAATTATACTTCGTTAATTAGGAAAATTTATGAATGATTGTTTAAGTTGATTTTGCATTAACCATATAATTTTTATCATGTAATAAGAATTGTGATTCATTAATATCCATTATCATGCAGTCACAATTTGATCACAATAAGATCACACGGGTTATGAATGAGTTATTAATGATTTTTTTTTGTTTTAATTTTTTGATAAAAAAGCTTTAATCATACAATTTTAATAAAATTTTAGAATTATTTAATCACGTCTATTATTTTGAATAATTTATTTATTTGATGAAAGTATTTTAATAATTATAATTTGTTTAAAATATATCAAATAGTGACATGGCACATATCTTTTATTTTTATTTGAAGAAAAAAAAAAGTTCAAAAGTTGCCTAATGTAAAGACTTAGCTTAATAAAATGCACCATTTTTCAATGTATTACTTTATTATTTTTTATTAAAAAAAAGAAAGAAAGGTGCGTGTACTTAAAAAAATGTCTTAAAAATATCTAAAAAGTACTTTAAAAGGGATCTAAAAAATAAGAACTACCTTGCAAATGTATTTTTAACTACTCTTTCACTATTAATTTAATTATTTTATTATTTTAATATTATAATAAAAGAGTAAGATGCGGGACTCACGTGCCTAAAAAAATAGATTCATTTTAAGTCATTCACATCTCACTATTTTTTTATTAAAATTTTAATTATTTTAATATGATAAATAAATAAATAAAAAAATGTGAGGCCCGTAAATATAGAAAAGTGGAACCACCTTTACCTATCTGTACTTTATCATTAATTAATATTTTAATTAATTATTTTATTATTTTTTTAATATTTATAATGACTTATATTAATAATATCTTCTATTGATATGTATACTATTGTATTAATAATATTACATTCAAAATAGCATTTATTTTAAAATAATAAATGCTTATAAAG
This sequence comes from Ailanthus altissimus, assembly GCA_946807835.1. Taxonomy (NCBI): domain Eukaryota; kingdom Viridiplantae; phylum Streptophyta; class Magnoliopsida; order Sapindales; family Simaroubaceae; genus Ailanthus; species Ailanthus altissimus. The sequence goes on along the minus strand of OX327706.1, from coordinate 10,633,103 downwards.
TATTTTAATTGGACTAAGAATTAATAAGTCATTATTTTATTATTTTTTTAATTCGTCATATATTTCATTATGTACATTTAATAATCTTAAATGTATTAGGCCAACTTTTATAAAATAAATATTTTATTCATTATTACATTCCGTTTCTTATTCATTCCATTGGTCATAATTTTTATAATCCAAAGATCGACAAGTAGATCAATACTTTAATTATTTTATTTATTATAATTGCATGTTGCTTTATTTAAATAATAAGATCATAAGAATGAATTATTTATTTTATAAGTCAAATTCTATCAACTATTAAACGTCCAATACATGATCACCATTTATTGATCATGGCGATATCTCAATAAGTGTGTTACTTTATTTTTAATATTTGTAATTATTTCATAACAATAAACAATAATTATTTACAAATTACATTTGTATTTAATCATGAGCACAATATGCTTATATAAAATTACCATATTTCAAATTATTTATGACTCTATTACTTCATAAGAAATTAATCATATGTTATGTTGAGATTGAGCTTTTACAGGAAGTAATCTTCATAATAAAGACATCAACTCGCGGTGCATAATAACTCATGGTGCATAATGATCTATGACGAAAGCTTTGCAAGGACCAAGAAAACTAGCAGGTTTACTTATAAAATTGATCTTTAATTCAAATTCTTATGTATTTTATACACTCTAAATATCTATATTCATCACATATGAGAATCATCAGTAATGCAAAGTAATTATTTTTGAATTTATAATTGATATATCATTTATAGATTCAAAATTTAGAAAAACTAAAGTGAGTGTCATTATCTCTATTAAAAAGAAACTAGCGTCTTAGGATACTTTTCACTTTTTCAGAAAACAAAAGTTCAACGCCAGTTGTAAAAGATACAAAGATGAACAAGCGTCAGATTTGCACATCAACACGAGCAAAACTTTGAAGATCAAGAAGAAATCTATAAGCAAAAAGTCGCAGCTCCCTCAAATACGATACCACATACAAATCCACTACAAGTTGCTAACTGGATATCGACTATGCAACAAAAGTTCAATGCGCAGGCCGTTCAAATAGAATAATTTTCAAATATGTTTGCACAATAGTAAAATTATTTGCAATAAGTATTGAAGCAAAATGAAGAGCTGCGAGTTCAATTGGCATAATGCCATGAGTCCCCTAAAAGTGTCAACATTTTGCATGATAAAGATCCAACCTTACAATAGTACATACCACCTCAGGTGATGCCACCACAAGTAGCAGCAAAGTATGCAAGTCCAAAATTTGGCCTAGCAACCTCATGTATGCTTCACAACAAAATTGTCGATTTACAATACATCATCACGAGTCCTTCCAACTATGACTAAAATAGTTATTCTTGCAAAAACAATTGCCAAACTGTTTCCTTCAATTTACCTGCCAAAAGAAGAGTTGAAAACTCATGAGCAAGTTTTATTTAACGAGCACTTACAAAGACATCAGATTCATGCCCTAAGCGATTCTTACTCATTTACAACTTTAAAAAAATGCAAGAATCTCCGTTTGTGGAAGAAATCAATAATCAAAAGAAGCTGCCCAACTTCCATATACCTCAATTTAGAATATATGAAGGCAACACTTATCTAGTTAGCAACGTGTATTTATTCAAGCAGATCAAATCTCTAAACGATTACAATGAAGGATTAAAGTGCAAGTTGTTTCTATTAACATTGATTGGCAACGCCATAATTTGGTTTCAGAACCTACCTTTAAGATTAATTGAATCCTTTAGCAACTTCAGCGAGCTATATATTAACTACTTTCAAACAACTCACCAACAACAACTCAACATATTTGACTTAGCAACTGTGCAGCAAGAACTTAAAGAGGCATTCAAAGATTATGTCAAGCGCTTTAGAAATATGTATATAAAGATCAAGAATCCTAATGATGCTTATCATAATATAACATTCTTCAAAGGATTGCTACCAGATACTTATATCTATGAAGACCTTCCGCGATAACCTACAAGAAGCATATAAGAATCATTCTGGCTTGTAGAGTTGTTATTCGTATAGAAGAAGATCGCTCAAGCAAAAGTCGCAAAATGATGGTAAAAGTCATAGCTCCGCCTAAAGATCAAGAGTAGCCCAATGCTAGATCAGATTATAGATAGAGGGCGAGATCTTTCCTATTAATGAGAATTCGTGGCCCATTATATTCTTTATAAAGTCCAAGAGTAACCCAGTGCTAAGCCAAATTATAGAAAAAGAGCAAGATCTCTCATATCACCAAAAAGTTACAGAACCTATCACTAAGAAGTTAGCCTATTTTATTCCTTGTGAAGTCTAAGAGTAACCTAATGCCACTAAATTATAGACGAAAGGCAAGATCTCTTTTATCACCAAGAAATTGTGGAAGAAGATCAAGTTTTAACACTCTATAAGTACCTGAATTACCCTTCAGTACTCCAATAATGAAGATCTGGCTAGATAACAAGCACTGAAATTTTTTTCGTGATTTGCTACCAATAAAGACCCAAGTAGATCACCAAGATAAAAACAAGAGTGCTTATACCATAATGATCATAGGCACAATACAAATGGCTGCAGATCATCGAGAATGCAATTGACAACTTGGGCTAATAGGTGTTTGGCCAAATATATTCTTAAAAATAAAGCATCTTTTCCTTCAAGAAGTTGCAACGATAAGTGGCAAAACATCTCCACTCCCAACATTGTACCAGAAGAAATAGAAATCATAGCTCATTCACCAATAAACTTGTTGTGCATACATGCCAGATCCAATAGTAACGAGAATCCTCATTCAAGTGATAATTATAAAGGTGACGATGATGAATACAATGACAACTTTGTTGTAGAAAAAAATATTTAAAGCTTCTAAAGAAGTGATGAAGACCAACATATAAGCATCTCTTTAAATCAGCTTCAAAGAAGTCACAAAGATGAAATCTTCCAACAGTTAAAGATACTCATTATCAGCGTTGAGCCTAATGATGAAAGCTTCACCAAAGAACAAAAAAGAAACATGAAAAAAGAAAGCTCAATTTACTAGAAAAAAAAACACAAAATATGGCTTGAGAATTGCTACCAAAAAGAAGATCCGCAAATAGTGGGAAGATGTTATTAGATCCTGAAAGAAGAAAGGAATACAAATACATCTACATCAATGAAGATTCAAAAATTCCACCAAATGCAACTATAGCAAGTTTCAAAGGGATCCGTAAAAAGAAAAAGAGGAAGGCATAAAGGAGCAAAATAAGAGTAGAAAGACAAAAAAACAAATGTCAATAAAGTTGCAAAAACACAAGATAAAGTCGTGTCACCATGAGTCGAGAAATTTGCACCCAAAACAAAGAAGTCCTTATGATCTAAGAAAGTCAAATGTTAAGAAAATCATAAGAATGCAAGATAAAGTTGCGATATCATGAGTCGAGGAATTTGTTTCCCAAAACAAAAAAGAATCCTCAAGATCTAAGAAGGTGCTGTTAGCCAAAATTGAGCTCGCACAAGAAAATGCCTTTAGACCCTCTGAAGCCAAAACAAGGTTCTTATAAGAATCAAGTTGCAAGAAGAATTTGTTGCTGAATTAATCGAGCTGCTGAAAATAAATAAGCTGACAATTAAAGCATCATACGCAAGAACAATACTTGCGCCAGATGTCGCAAATCACTACTTTTCTTTTATATATAAGAAGAAGTTTATGTTTTTATTCATAAAAATATTTGTGTATAAAAAGAGCGCTAGAGAACACTTGCACCAAAAATGAAAAGTTGCTAGAGATCATACTCGTACAAAAACAATGAAAAAGTTGCTAGAGTTTATACTCACGCACAAAACAAAGAAAAAGAAGCCGCTTGAGTACATACTCGCACCAAAAAGAAAGAAAAGCTCTATAGAATACTCATACCAAAAAAAGAAAAAAAAGAGTGCTTGAGAATACTCGCACCAAAAATAAATAAGCGCTTGAAAACATACTCGTGTCAAAAATAAATAAGTGCAAGAAAAATACTCAAATAAGCTGACAATCCATATGTTGCAACTAAAATGACTAATCTAGTCACAAAAAATAAAATAAATAAATATATATATATATATATATACACATATACACAACAAAACTACCAACGAAAAAATTACACTTGTAATTTTCTAATTGCTAGAAAATACTAGCAAAAAATTAAATAAGCTGATGGTCAACACGTCGCACCTAAGACAATTATTCTAGTCACCAAAATTAAATAAGCCAACTGTCAACACGTCGCACCTAAGACAACTATTCTAGTTGCCAAAATTAAATAAGCCAACTGTCAACACGTCGCACCTAAGACAACTATTTTAATCATCGAAATTAAAAGCCAACGGTTAATACGTTAGACCTAAGATGACTAATCTAGTTACAAAAATTAATATATATATATATATATATATTTCAAAACTGCCAATGAGAAAATTACACTGGCAAGAATCAGTATATGTGGCAAAGTGTTCAATAAGAAAACTTTATTGGTAAGAAAACTACACTCGCAAAATTACTATATACATGTGGCTAAGTTACCAATGAGAAATCAAAACTCGCTATAGTTAAACATATGTACATGTGATAAAGTTGCCAATGAGAAACCAACACTGGCAATAATTAAATATATATATATATATGTGCCGAATGTCAATGAGAAACCAAAACTTGCAATAATTAAAAGGAGACAGCCAGAGTGTCGCACCTAAACCTGACTAATCTAGTTGCATAAATTAAAAAGCTGACGGTCAGTGCGTTGCACCAAAGCTGACTAAACAAGTCGCGTAAATTAAAAAGATAACTAAGTATGTCGCGAACTTAGAATTGAAAGCTGAAAATCATGTTGTAATTAAAGCTGACAAATCATATCACACATTCAAAAACTGACACACATATATCGTACATTAAAATTCAATAAATATATATCGCACAACAAAAGTTGACTAATTATGTTGCACATTCAAAAGAAAAAAGAGGCAACTAAATAAGCTGCACAAATTAAAAGGACAACGATCACACGTTGCATCATTCAAATTACAAAAGTCAAATAAATAAGTCGCGCAAATAAAAAAGATGAACAAATACATGCACAACATTCATATACATTAAATGAAGTCGTAAAATCAAAAATGACTAAAATATTATCAAGAGATGACTAATCACATCGCATATTTATAATTAAAAGATGACATAGTACGTAACTGTCAAAGCATGTAAATTATCAAAATATGTGAATCATAAAAAATCTTATAAAGTGTACATCTATGCAGAGTTTTCAAATAAAAGTTATTAGCTTCCTAAGATACAAGCTATTCTTCTTATAATCATATCTTGAAAATAAAACCTTATAGTAAAAAAAGAAAAACAATAAAAATTGTAATTTACATTACAACAAAATTTGTTGAACAACCAAAAGACGATTGAGTATATTGCATTATTATAGTTGAAAGCTACGAATTGCTTATCTAAATTGATTTGACAACAGAATAGATAAATAAATCGTGATAAAAAAACAAAGATAACTTTGCCTTATAAATAAGAAGTGCGAAGAGTAGATCTTGAAAATATTAAATACATGGTTTCTAAAAAAGCAAAAAGATGCACACGAGTTAAAAACATGTGAATTGCTAAAATACACAAGTTGTCAAACATTGCAAGTTGCAAATTAGTCAACGCCTCGCAAAATACAAATTTACGCTAGCTTCTAAATAAAATATTATAAAAAAATTATTTGTGCAAAAATACAAGTTGTTCGCTTCAAAATTATATTATGACAATAAAAGTTTACAGAATAAAAGCAAACAATGAAATTACAAGTTATATTTTAGCACAAACCCGCTGCACGATTGGAAGTCGAACTAAATAAAGTTGTACAATTAAAAAGACAACTAGACAAGTTGCACAATTGAAAAATGACTAATTATGTCATACGCTCTCAAACAAAATGCAACTAACCTTGTTGCGTACTCATAACTAAAAGGATGGCTAATCATGTTGCATATTTAGATTTGAAGGATAAATGATTAAAATCTTACAATCAAGTAAGTGATCAAAATTAACTACATATAGAAATTAAGGATGCGATATACATATTGTACATTCAAAAAAATGAATAGTCATACAATTAAATCTAATCAAATAGAGACTAAATAAGTCGCATAGATAAAAAAACGAGTACTCATATCTCATGATAAAAAAAAGTGGAATGAAAAATATTCATTATTCACTTATACTTATAATATATTTTGAATTTCAAATATAACAACTAACGAAAGAATGTAAGATTATAGTCATCCAATACCAAAAATATAGAAAATATGCTTAATATAAAAAGGAAAGCATATATATATCTCTCTATATAAACAGAAATAAAAAAGAATACAAAAATAAACTAAGGAGTTAGAAAAACTCTTCGAGTACTTCTTAAAAAGAAAAAAGATGGTTACACATACTATACATCTAAATAAAAAATCCAAAGGTGATATTCAACATACATTAAGTATATCCTTATAGGGATAAATATAAAGTAACATAATATATTTCAATATAAATCTAAAGTATACATTCATTGGGAGAATGAAATCGTCCAATTATATTCTAAAAGCATATCGTATAATATACCTCAAAACAAACTAATAATAATAACACCCAAAAAAGGTCTTAGAACACGCTCATCAATCAAAATAAATATTTACTCGCTAGGAGGAGTATTAGCGAACCTAGAAGTAATAGAGTTTGAAATTAAAAAGTATAGAAAAAGAAAACAAATAAAAGATTTATGAAGATTAGTAAAAGCCAGTAGAATCCGTAAAGAGTTCAACATACATTAAGTATATCCTTATGGGGATAAATATAAAGTAACATAATATATCTCAATATAAATCTAAAGTATACATTCATTGGGAGAATGAAATCGTCCAATTACATTCTAAAAGTATATCCTATAATATGCCTCAAAACAAACTAATAATAATAACACCCAAAAAAGGTCTTAGAACACGCTCATCAATCAAAATAAATATTTACTCGCTAGGAGGAGTATTAGCGAACCTAAAAGTAATAGAGTTTGAAATTAAAAAGCATAGAAAAAGAAAACAAATAAAAGATTTATGAAAATTAGTAAAAGCCAGTAGAATCCGTAAAGAGGACAAGTGTAAAGCGCTGGTATCAGTCAACCTTTCTACGAAGAAATCCTTCAACCGAAGAGATTGAACCACCCTCTTCTTACCAAAAAGTTTATTATAGTACTGCTGCGACTCCAAAAGATTTGATTTAAAAAATATACTATCGTTTCTTAATTCGAGTCATACTCAAAGTCTTTGATAACAAGATCAACAAGTTGACAAAGTTACTAAATCATCAGCAAGTTCTTCATCTTGCCAAAGTAGCAACATTAGCAGGTGCGGTAAGTAACCCACTTTCGAAACAAATCAATAGTTGAACTCTCTGCCAAAATATTATTTTTCTCTAATAAAATATCATTTTAATAAATGACAAGCTGATAAGATGCGAGTTTAGATTCATGCTCTACAACTTTTTGACCTCTCTTCTTCAATAAAGTATCCTTTTATTAGTGGCGAGTTAAATAAAGACATGAGTTGTGACTCAAAATGAAATACCACCAATTAGTTGTTGAGGATGCAACACTTCGAGAATATAAAAAGATAAGTTGAGGAAGACAAACAAACCAATCAATCCAATACATACTCTAAAAAGTAAAATTATAGCACTAGAATTCAAAATCATTGTACTAAGTTTATTTCACAAATAATCTTATGAAATAAACTATTTAAAAAAAGGGATAAGTATAAGAACTATAAAATAAATTACATTGTAGGTAATTAAATAGTATATTTTTATAAAGGCCTATTAAAGACATAAAAGGCTATTAAAGATATTTTTATAATTTTTTAACTTATGACTTTTTTCTCTTACTATAAAAAAGAGGCTCAAAATACACAACTCAGTTTCTAAAAAATCACTCTCTTTCTGAAAATCACCAATTGAAGCTTGGGATTAAAAGATCGATGGAGCACATAAACCTCCAGTAGGATTATGATAGTCATCCTTATGCAGCATTTGTAACGTCCTAAAAAGAGGATGACGTGGATTATCAAATGCAATCCAAGTGGATTGAGAAAGATAAGTTTTGATATTCAAACCTGCCGAGAACGGTTGAGAGAATACGGATGTGATAGGTCTCGTTCTCCTCGTCTCGTGGCTTCTCTATGTAAACGATGTGAACAGTTGACGACGCAGCTGCGATGGTTGAAGCGACGGCCGTCTCTGCCATTTCGAATATCAGAAGCAGCGAAAACAACAAAAGCGCAGTCGAGGTTAACAAGTTTCTTCTGCTTCTTATTTGCATCTAATCGATTATTCTTCTTTTTATAATACAAAAGCTAAAGGCTGTCTAGAGTTGGGATTCGAATGAATAAGTAGGCTGGGTGTAGTGTTGTGTAAACCACAAAATTTCTTCCCCCTAAAACATAAGCATTTGGTGGGGGGAGAACTTTTGTTTTTAAAATTTTTAAATGATAATTTCTTTTAATTTTACCTTTAATTCTTTTTAAAATATTTTCTCTAATTTATTTGTATTTTTAGACCCTCTTTATTTTCTTAATTAGTTTTTACCTTCCATTTACATTCAATCCATTTTAAGTGTTGTTTTTAAATAAATTAAAATTAGTAATAAATTTTAGCTTTTATAATTCTAATTATTATTTATGGTTACATGTAATTACTATCCTAATTATATTTTCAGTTCATATTTTAATTTGAATTATAATATTTACTGTAATTTAAAATTTAATTAGATTTGAAATTATCCTATTAACTTAATTGAAATTGCAACTAGATTTAGAATTATAACATTTAACGTAATTGAAATTAGATTTAAAATTATAATATTTAACGTAATTGAATTTAAAATTAGATTTAGAATTATAATATTTAATATAATGGAATTGAAACTGAAATTAGATTTGGAATTATAACATTTAACATAATTAAATTTGAAATTGAATTCGAAATTATAATATTTAATGTAATTGAATTGAAATTGAAATTAGAATTATAATATTTAACATAATTGCAATTGAAATCAAATTTGGAATGATAACATTTAAAGTAATTGAAATTCGAATTGGAATAAGAATTATAATATTTAATGTAATTAAAATTAAATTTCAATCTAAATTATAACATTTAATGTAATTGGAATTAAATTTAGAATTATAATATTTATTGTAAATGAAATTAGATTTAGAATTATAATTTTAACATAATTGAAATTCAAATTTGGGATCAGAATTATGCCTTTTAACGTAATTGAAATTAAGTTAGAATAAAAATTATAACATTTAATGTAATTAAAATTGAAATTAGATTGAAAATTATAAAATAATGTAATTGAAGTTGAAATTGGATTCAGAATTATAACATTAAAATTAAATTAGAATTGGAATTATAATATTTAACATAATTGAAATAAATATGGATTTGAATTATAATATTTAACATAATTAAAATTAAATTACATTCAAAATTATAACATTTAAATTGAAATTGTAATTTAAATTAGAATTATAACAATTAATATAATCGAAATAAAAATCGAATGTGGAATTATAATATTTAACGTAATTAAAATTGAAACCGATTCAAAATTATAACTTTTAATGTAATTGAAATATGAATTGGAATTGAAATTATTACATTTAACTTAATTAAAATTAAAATTAGAACTACAATTATAATATTTAACGTAATTAAAATTGAAATTGAATTTGAAATTATAAATTTTAACGTAATTAAAATTAAAATTAGATTCAGCATCATAGCATATAATGTAATTGAAATTAAAATTAGATTCGAAATTATAACATTTAATGTAATTGAAATTGGAAATTAAATTAGAATTATAACATTTAATGTAATTAAAATTAAATTAGATTCGAAATTATAACATTTGAAAATGAATTTAGTATTGTAACATTTAATGTAATTTAAATTAAAATTAGATTCAGAATTATAATATTTAACATAATTAAAACTGAATTGGAATCGAAATCAGAGCTTTTAATATAATTAAAATTCAAATTAGAATTAGAATTATAATATTTAACGTAATTAAAATTAAATTAGATTCAGAATTATAATATTTAATGTAATTAAAATTAAAATTGGATTTAGAATTATAATTTTTAACGTGATTGAAATTAAAATTTAAATTAAAATTATAACATTTAACGTAACTGAAATTAAAATTAGATTCGTAATTATATCATTTAACGTAATTAAAATTAAAATTTAGAATTATAATGTTTAATGTAATTAAAATTGAAATAGGATTTGAAATTATAACAATTAATGTAATTGAAATTGAACTTGTATTCAGAATTATAACATTTAATGTAATCAAAATTGAAATCGGATTCAAAATTATAATATTTAATATAATTAAAATTAAATTAAATTTAAAATTATAACATTTAACATAATAAAAAGTAAAATTAGATTCGAAATTATAACATTTAACGTACTTGAAATGGAAATAAGATTTGAAATTATAACATTTAACGTAATCGAAATTGAAATCGGAATCAGAATTATAAAATTTAACGTAATTAAAATTAAATTAGATTCAAAATTATAACATTTAATTTAATTAAAATTGAAATTCAAAATTATAACATTTAACACAATCGAAATTGAAATTAGATTTAAAATTATAATATTTAACCTAATTAAATTTAAAATTGGATTTAGAATTATAACTTTTAACGTATTTGAAATTAAATTGGAATCAGAATTATAATATTTGATATAATTAAAATTAAATTGAATTCGAAATTATAACATTTAAATTGAAATTGAAATTGGTATTAGAATTATAACAATTAACATAATCGAAATTGAAATCGAATGTGGAATTATAATATTTAATATAATCAAAATTAATATTGAAGTCGAAATTATAACTTTTAACATAATTGAAATTTAAATTAGAATAAGAATTATTATATTTAACTTATTGAAATTAAAACTAGAATCAGAATTATAATATTTAACGTAATTAAAATTAAAATTAGATTTGAAATTATAATATTTAACTAATTTAAATTAAAATTAGATTTGTAATTATAACATTTAATGTAATTGAAGTTAAATTAAATTTTAGAATTATAACATTTAACGTAATTAAAATTAAAATTAGGATCAAAATTATAACGTTTAACGTAATTAAATTTGAAATTGAATTTGAACCATGTATAACATTTAAAATAAAAGTAAAAATTTGTTATTCTATCACCAATTTGTGATAGAAAATTTATTTTAAATCAAACGATGTCGTTTTGAGTTTCCAAGTCAAATTTAATAAATTTTAAATAAATAATATGAAATTATATCTTTCAATACATATGCTATTTACATTCTACTACTAATTTGTGATAGAAAATTTATTTTATATTAAATGATGTCGTTTCTAATTTTCACGTCAAATTCAATAATTTCTTTATTAAATTATCTAAAAAAATATCTATCACCAACATATGCTATTTATTTTCTGATATATTCTATTACTGTTTGTGATAAAATATAATTTTCTATTTGTGATAGAATCTATTATGAATTATTAATAATATAAAATTCGTGATAGATTCTATCACAAATTTCTATTAACGGTATATTTTAATTTCAAAATTTTGTTACTAAAACCTCTTTTTTTAGTAGTAAGAGGAGAGATCTTTTTCAAAACTTCTTTAATCAATTCTTTTTTAACTTTGAGCAAAATACAACATTAGAAGTAGCCTTTTGATAAACCAAAAAGCAATAAACCTCATTTTAATTGCTTTGTTGTATTCTTTGCTTTTTCCCATAAGACCCATTATTGACTTAGGCATTGAAGGGTATCGTTAGAAAAATCCTCTAATGTGGCTATAAGAAACTTTTCGAGCCTAGTGCATGTCAGCAGTAATCGTTTTAACCAATCTTTGAGAAGATTTACCTACTGTTCCTAAAGAAAAAAAAAATCAACTTGTGGGTCTAGGATTTTATAAATTATAGGATCAACAATTTGGTGACGTTTATGAAAATAAAATTTAAAGCCATGAAAGGTATTCAATCAAAGGTAGATAAGGTGACCACCAGGTCCGTGATCACCTATAACAATGAGCAAAGCCAACAATTGACCAAAAATTCTGAGCATATTAACCTAGAACAATCATTAAGGCTATAAAATGATAATGAGGCACATCAAGAAAGGGAGATGCTTGCCTAATGAACTTAATTGGAAGAAGAACTTCGGAGAGCAAGACCAGAAAGGGAGGAGTTGAGAGAATTATTGGTAGTAGTATTGAAAAGGAACAAAAAGTTAGAAGAGAAATACGAGTGCTGAGAAGTTGATGATCGACGAGATGACCCGACCAGTCTAAGGGAACCTCTCCTGCTAATTGAGAATAGTAGATTTCTTGCTTGACTTACTAGAGAGCAGAAAGGTAAAGGAATACAAGCGTCACTTGAGGAAGAAAGGCAAACTTATATTAAGAGGTCATAATGAGAACTTAGTGACTGAGCACCTGCATACTTGAAGGTTGGGGACTTACAGTAGGGTAGATGCAATTAGAGCATGGAAGGAACGAAGATAATTTGGCTAAACACGATGCTTAGAGGATTTTGTTGAATAAAAGGAAATTAAAAAAAAGAGATGGATAGAGGAGCATGGCACTAGAAGTGTCTTTAGAGGAAAAGGTAAAAAGAATGCTTACACGAGTTAATAAAGGAAAATGAAAGGCACGGACTTCCTCCCTCGAAGAGGACTAAGAGGGAGAGGAAGTCTCTCCTTATGAACAACTCAAAGATATAGAGTCGTCTACGACCTTTAGACCGCTCAGCCTTTTCATTTATAAGGGTATAACAAATGTGTTGATTGTTCCATATGAACTTAGAAGGAGAAGCCCTTATCTGGTATTAGAGTTTGAAGCAGAAGAGTATTTCTTCTTGCAATCTTTTAATTGACAAGTTTGTTCTACACTTTCAAAGAGCTTGCGAGTTGTCTATAAACCCTCAACAATTGAAGAAGCTTAAGTAAGTTTAAATAGAGAGCTTAAGAGTTTTTATGGGTCGATTTTAGTAAGAAGTGATCTAACTTATAGTGTTTAACCTGCCCATTGCATTAGAAGCCCTATTAGGAGGGCTGAGGTTAAATTAGTTATGGTATTATCTATCCAAGAATTTGATCATGACATACGTAATTGCCTATGATCAAGCACCTAAGTATATAATGATCGATGAAGAAGAGGAAGCCAAAAGGATGGTAACAATAGATGCATAAGGAAAAATATGAGGCAGGGAATCTAAAAGATCCTTTAAGAAAAGATTGTTTAGGTATAAGAGAGGCTAAACACAACCTTGGACAATAAAGCATCCTCGGAGAGATGACCATGCAAGGAGAGGCAAGGTGAAAGAGTAAGAAGGTCCCCCCCTCAAGGTGGCAAAAAAAGTCTACCTGAAGAGCTGGCTACTATAAGAGTACCTGCAGAAAGGTATTACAAAGATTAGAGGTGTGAATTTCATCAATATCTTGGGTATATTAATGTTTGTGATAATAGCTAAGTATAAGTGCATGCTATCATACCAAGTAATATATGATTTAAGTTCAGATATCATTCTCACATGGACATTAATCAATTTCTTACAACTAATTACTAAAATTAATTATGCTTTACTTTTATCCAGAAAAATCTAAAGATGAATTGAATCTAATTAAACTAAGGCAATCAAATTAAACTTAAGATTAATCAAATGCAAGTAAAAGGGTTAAATTCATTAATTAAGAACAATCTTGGGTTTTGACTTATTCCCTTAATACAAATTGATTGATTAGACTCTAATATCTTTACAAGCCTCTGTCAATGGTCGAGTGACTATATTACACATTCTAAAAATTACTTATATGTTGGTAATTCAAATAGAATGTAATTTATTAAGACTAGTTCTAAATTAAACTATACATACTATCTAGGTATATGTCTATCCTACATAAAACTCATAGTTATTATCATATGATAATGAATCAAACTATTCTAAGCTAAATACATGAATCCATCTATCGAGTTCATCATAGTTCCTTAATCATTCAAGATGGTAATCAAGTATCATGAAAACATTAAATACAAGATAGAATGAATCAGTTATAATGTATTAAGTTCATAAACTAATAATTAACAAAATCTAACTACATTCTAGGTTCAAGAGTCTAACCCTAGATCAAATGAGTTTAGCTTATCATAAATTCAAGAGTATTAAAGTAATTTAAATAAAGTCATTATAATCAAGAACATAATGATAAGAATAGAGAAGAAAAACTAATCAAAGAGACTATTTGAGTTGCTTCTCTCTCAATCTTAACTTGAAGCATAAATCTTAAATTCTTGGCTTTGATCTCTTGATTTATGTTGTGAATTATTTGCCTAAGTTTTGTACCTATAAAAGTCTATGTTTTGGCTAAAAAAAAAGTGTTTTATAGGTCTTAAAAACCCTAGGGTCGAGAACCTTTTAATCTAAGTCAAAATAGGACAATTGAGAGGGTCTTTTAGTTGTCGCACGAGCGTTACGTCGCTCAGACCTAGAAAGCATGAGGTGGTGGAAGTCTTCTAGGTGCCACAGTATGGTAGCATGATTAGTGTAGAAAAATTATTGTAGCACGATCATTGTTATCATGTCACTGTTTATAGGCACTATAGCAAATTTGATATTTTGTTTTGTAATCATTAGATTTTTATCCCTATGTGCTCTATTAATTCAAAACTTACAAAATAACAATAAAACACATAAAAAGTCAACTAATCTTAATTTATATGAACAAATATCAAGTTTGAAATATAAAAATATTATACCTAATTAACCTTTATCACATACAACCAACGAGTGTAATCAATTAAGAAAATAAATAAATCTACTCATAAAAAATGGTATCTAAAAGAGTTCAGAGCTAACCAAGATAAAAATGATCTTCAACTAATTGAGGCCTTAGGTTTCAAGCCCTCACCTTAATGAAGGCTGACCTTGGTAATCTTAAGAGGCCCTACACTAGTCAGTGACTTCAATAAGTATAGAAAAACCTACTCTTGATATTTCATCATAGGTTACCAAATAATGTGTAGTATCTCGACTGCTAAAAAGCCTCAAGTTCAAACTATTCCCATCATGTTTATGGAGGATGATGCTCGAGGAGTCAGCTTCCTGCATGATGATGCAGTGGTAATCTCGGTACAAATAGTAGGATCCCAGGTGAATTAGGTATTCATCGACCTTAAAAGCTTGGTAAATATAATCTTCAAAGAGGTAATAAATGACCTCGGCATTAAAGACCTTAAGATCAACATGATCCAAACTCCTTTGTATGGGTTTGGGATGGTCATGCCATTTAGAGTAGTTAGCATGCCTACATCCTTAGGGGAGAAGGCCTATGTAAAGACCGTGACAGTGAGCTTTGTCTTGGTTTATCAGCCATTCCCTTACAAATTTTTGCTAGGGTAACCATTTTTGGCAAACATAAATGCAACCATGTCCATCTATTATCTAAAACTAAAGTTCCTCACTAGGGATAGAGTAGGAGTTATAACTGGAGATCAAAAGATGGTAAAGAGTTGCTACGCGACCTTGGCAAAGAGAACTTACTACATCTTAACAGTAAACTTGAGGGAGAAAGATCAATCGATGTCTCCAAAATTAGTAGGAGAGTTTCTCTCCGTATAGGTCAAACCAAAATTCCTTAAGAAGGTAGTTAGAAATGGCTTACAATTATGCTTAGAGATCAAAGACAACATAAGCAAATTAGTTAAAGAGTTCTCAGACATCTTTACTTGGTCTTATAAGGACATGTCGATGATAGACCCTTTATTATTATCCTATCCCTTGTTGTCTACTTATCATTCAAGCTCATCAAGTAAAAGAGAAGAATCTTCAATAAAGAGACGAATGAGGTTGTGGCAATTACGGTAGAGAAGCTCTTGGCTACAGGGTTTATAAAAGAAGTCTATTACCCTGAATGGTTAGCCAATATAGTAGTGGTTAAGAAAATTAATAAAAAATGAAGGATGCGTGTGGAATTCATAGACTTAAAAAAATCCAGTCTAAATGATAGCTTTCTTCTCCTAAAGATTAATCAACTAGTAGATTTCACGACTGAACATGCACTTCACAGCTTTCCAAACACCTTCTCGAGATACAACCAGATTAAAATGGTCTATTTTGACTAAGAAAAAACTTATTCATCACTCAACAAGAAACATACTATTATGAAGTCATGTTGTTTAGATTAAATAATGTCGAGGCCACTTATCAAAGGCTGGTCAACAAATTATTTAAACCTCTGATTTGGTAGAGTATGGAGGTTTATGAGGACAACATGATCGCTAAGTCAGTATAGTATGAGGATCAAGAGGAGAACCTAAGGAAGACATTTAAAATCTTGAGAGAATATAATATGAAGTTGAACCCTAAAAAGTGTGGTTTCGAAGTGGAGTTAGCCAAGTGTTGGGATTCATAACGAGCTAGAGATGAATTTAGGCCAACCCAGACAAATTTAGAGCTATTTAAGAAATGAAGTCCTTATGCATTGTGAAAGAGATTTGGACGTTAACAAGATGAGTGGCCGCCCTTAGTATATTCATTTAAAAAGCCAGTGATAAATATTTTGAACTTTTTTAGGCTATCAAGAGAAAGAAGAAGACAAGGTGGAACCTTTAATGCGAAGAGGATTTCCAAAAGCTCAAAACTACTTAGCTTAGCCTATCCACATTGTAGTATTGAGGACTAGCGATCGACTAATCATCTACTTAAGGGTCTCGACATAAGTGATAAGCTCTATCTTAGTTAAAGTGAAAACAGGAGCCAAAGACCAATGTATTTCACTAGCAAAGCTTTCACAGACCCTAAGAAGAGCTACCCCTCGCTGAAAAGCTAGCCTTATATTAGTCATGTTAGAGTGAAAACTATAGCTCTACTTTTAAGTACATATTATCGTTGTCCACACCAATCAACTTTTGAGACAAATTGATGGGGGAGAGCAGCACAACAGCCCATGTGGGTATCCCATATGATGAGAAACTTTCAAGAGCCTACAACTGTAATTATTGGTGTGGTTAACATTTTGATAATTAGTTTTGAAGAAAAATTCAATATTGGTAGTTGTTGGTAGTAGTTGGTAATTAGTAGTTACAAATTGTCATTATTTGCTATAATAAATGCTAAAAATCTCAATAGGTCTCTATAAATACATGAGAGATGAGAGGGAAAGCATTCAGGCTTTGTAATTTCAGAACTCAAGTATTAAGAAACTCTACTTGTGAACTGGTATTCTACCATTTTCAATTTGCATTTTGTTGAATGATATCAACAACTTTTATCTTTATAAACGAAATCACGACCCATCAGCGTTTGTCCTGCATCAGGTGGTATTAGAGCCTTGTCTTAAGATGGTAGGTACTAGTGACTTGAACGGAGATAATTTGAATGCGTTTGAAAAAAGAATGAAAGCATGTATGGTAGAATTATAGGAATGCATGGCAGCATTAACTGAACTAGTTATGAGTTCGGTTAATGATCTAGTACAACAAGAATACACGACTGCAAGGAGAAGACCACGTAGATAGCCACAATCTGCATTGATTATTGTCAATTTGATGGAAGAAGCTGAAGATGAGCTTGAGGTTAGACCATGAACAAGAAGAGGGCATGGGTGCACGAAGAAGGCGTAACCATTTTACCATTAGATTATGAACAAACTCTCTTTCAACAGTTCCAAAATTGCATCCAAGGAACTTATTCTGTTTTAGCTTATACAGAAGAGTTTCTAAGGTTGCAAGTTAGGTGCAACTTGATAGAAACGGAGGATTAGCAAGTGGCTAGGTATGTCAACGGGTTGAGTGATGGGATCCAAGATAGGTTGGCCATGCAACAAATATGGTTAATAGAGTAAGCACAAAACTTGGCATTGAGAGCTAAGAGACTAATAAAAACCAAGAGGTATCTAAGAGCACCAACTTATTCCAGAATTGAACCAAAGACTAAGCCTAACCATACTACATTTAAGAGAAAGCTTATAGAGTTTAAGGGTAAAGAGGTAAGCAAAAGGAAACCTGAGATAAAAGGGAAGGAAATAATGGATAGTTCAAAGGGTTTTAGATGTTTTAAGTGTAATGAGATATGGCATAGATCTAGTGATTGTACTAGACGTAAATTTGCTGATGTCACCCAATGAGAGCCTGAGGGGGACTATGATGAACAAGAAATAATAAAGGAGAATGGTGACTTTGAAGTAGCTGAAAAGACGGTGAGGAAGTTGTATGCATTGTAAGGAGGCTGCTATACACTCTAAAACAAACTGATAAGACGTAACGCAAACACATATTTGAAGGTAAATGCACTGCGGCTAACAAAGTGTGTAAACTTGTGATTGATAGTTGTAGTTGTGAGAACCTAATTTCACAAAGCCTTGTTGAGCATCTTAAACTTAAAACACAACCACATCTAGCCCCGTACAGCATTGGTTGGATAAAGAAGGGACCTAGCATAAAAATTACACAACAATGCTATTTACCATTATCTTTAGGGAAGACTTACAAATCTAAAGTTCTTTGTGATGTTGTGGAGATGGATGCATGTCATGTGTTACTAGTAAGGCCATGGCAGTTCGATATTGATGAAACTCATAAGGAGATGGACAACACGTATACCTTCAATTGGAATCACAAGCAGATAGTTGTGATTCCAAACTAACAAGAGAACACTTTGCCAAAAATAGAGGAGAATGCGTTATTGTCTATGGTTCTTAGAGAGAATGAATTTATGGAGGATATAAAAAGTGCCAAAACCTATGCTTTTCTAATAGTGAAGGGAATGGAGAAACCTATGCAACAGACACCTAAGAAGGTTCAAGGCTTATTGGTAGAATTTGTTGATGTAATGACAGAACCGACATAGTTGCCACCAATGCGAGATATTAAACATCGCATTGATTTTGTTCCTGGAGCTAGCTTGCCAAATCTGCCCCATTATTGTATGAGTAAAAAAGAACATGAAATCTTAAAGGAAAAGGTAGAGGAGCTGTTATAAAAGGGACATATACGAGAAAGTATTAGTCTCTGTATTGTACCTGCCTTGCTTACTTTAAAGAAGGATAGAAGTTAGAGGATGTGTATGAATAGTTATGCTATCAATAAAATAGCCATAAGGTACCAGTTTTCCATCCTTAAATTTGAAGACTTGCTTGATCAGTTGAATGGTCATAAAGTATTCACTAAGATAGATCTGTGAAGTGGATATCACCAAATCAGAATTCGTGTGGGAGACGAATGGAAGATAACTTTTAAAATAAAAGATGGGCTATATGAGTGGTTAGTCATGTCAAGACTTGCTTGATTAGTTGAATGGTCATAAAGTGTTCACTAAGATAGATCTGTGAAGTGGATATCACCAAATCAGAATTCGTGTGGGAGACGAATGGAAGATAACTTTTAAAACAAAAGATGGGCTATATGAGTGGTTAGTCATGTCATTTAGGTTGTCTAATGCACCAAGTACATTCATGCACCTCATGACCCAAATACTTAAAGCTTTTTTATCCTACTTTGTTGTTGTCTATTTTGATGATATTTTGATTTATAGTAAAAATGTAGAAGATCACCTTGATCATATTAGGCAAGTTCTAGTTGTATTGAGAAAGAATAAGCTGTTTGTAAACTTAAAGAAATGTGTATTTTTAACAAACAGACTAGTGTTCCTTGGATTTGTTATAAGTAGTGAGGAAATTCATGTGGATGAAGAAAAGGTGAAAGCTATTAGAGAATGGCCAAAATCGAAGACTATAACTGATGTAAGGAGTTTCTATGGCCTAACAACTTTCTATAACAGGTTTGTTAAAACTTTCAGGTTTGTTGTGGCACCCATTACCGATTGCTTGAAGAAAGGAGATTTTAATGGGAAGAAATTGCTGATCGTAGCTTCGAATTGATCAAGGAGAAATTGACTACAACACCTATTCTATCTCTACTTGACTTTGCCAAATTTTTTGAGATTGAATGTGACGCAAGTGGGATTGGCATAAGAGTTGTTCTTTCACAAGAAAGAAGGCCTATTGCATTATTTAGTGAGAAGTTAAGTGAAGCAAGATAGAAGTGGTCAATATATCAATAAGAACTCTATACTATGTTCTGTGCTCTAAAGACATAGGGGGCATATCTTTTGCCTAAATAATTCATTGTCTACTCTGACCACCAATCTCTTAAGCACTTTCACGGGAAAAAGCATATTGATCGTATGTTGTCTAGGTAGGCAACTTATCTTGAAAGATTCAATTATGTCATTGTTCATAAATCTAGAATTACTAATTGAGTGACATACGCTCTAAGTTATCGCGTTACTCTACTTGTTATCATTTCTACTAAAGTTTCAGGTTTCGAACAACTCAATAAGCTATATGAGAATGATGAAGATTTGAGTAATGTATGGACTAAGTACCTAATGAAACAACCCTTAGGTGAATATTTGGTCTAAGATGGGTATTTGTTCAAAGGGAGCAAATTGTGCATTCCAAGGAGCTCATTACATGACAAGTTGCTAAGGGAAATGCATTCTAGCGACTTGAGCGGCCACGTGAGTAGAGATAAGACCATAGCTGATTTGGAGAAATGTTACTAATGGCCTCAGCTTAAAAGAAATGCTGGAACATTTGTACAAATGTGTCCAACTTATCAAATGAGCAAAGGGCAGTCACAAAACACTGGTTTGTACATACCTTTGCCTATTCCTAATGCACCTTGAGATGACATATCTATGGAATTTGTACTTGGTTTACCAAGGACCCAGAGGGATAATGATGCCGTATTTGTGGTGGTTGATCGATTTTCCAAAATGTCACACTTTATTCCATGTCGTAAGATAACAGATGTACATCATGTAGCCAAACTGTTCTTTAAAGAAGTTGTTCGTTTACATGGTGTACCATTTTCCATTACTTCAGAGAGGGACAACAAATTTTTGGCAGCTGTTTGGCTAACTTTATGGAAAAGGCTTGGGATTACATTGAAATTTTCTAGCACAGCACATCCCCAAACCAATGGCCAAATAGAAGTGGTAAATCGCTTTTTGAGAAATCTAATTAGATGCATATGTGGAAACAATAAAGGACAATGAGACTTTGCTTTGGCACAAGCTGAGTTTGCTTACAACTCAGTTAATTGTTCCATTGGAAAGAGTCATTTCTCTATTGTTTATACTAAAATTCTAAGGCATGTTGTGGACCTAGTCAAACTTCCTTTTACTGCAGGTTTTAGTGCAGCTGCATTTGCTTTAGCGGATACCTATTCAAAGATATTCCAAGAGGTGCATTAATCCTTGGAGGAGAATAACCTCAAATACAAGCAACTATAGACAAGTATAAAAAACATCAAATGTTTGAGGTGAGCGATAATGTGATAGTACACTTATGTAAGGATAGGTTGTCTGCGGGAGTTCATGGTAAACTAAGGCAGAAATGTTAGGGTCCTTTTAAAGTTTTGAAGAGAATTAATGACAATGTATATGTGATAAACTTCCTCGATGACATGGCATATCAAAAACTTTTAATGTAGTAGATATCTCCACCTATCATCCCGAAGGTAACCTATATGGTTACTCGAGGACGAGTTTTTTTTTCAAGTAGAGGAGAATGATGGGGGACAACAGCACAACAGCCCATGTGGGTAGCCCATGTGATGAGAAACTTCCAAGAGCCTACAACTACATTTATTGGTGTGGTTAATAGTTTGATAATTAGTTTTGAACTAAAATTCAGTATTGGTAGTTGTTGGTAGTTTTCATTAATTGTGTTGTAATAAGTGCTGGTATCTAAATGCTTTAGTTGTTAGTAGTAGTTAGAAGTTAGTAGTTGTAAGTTATCATTAATTGCTATAATAAATGCTAAAAATCCCAATAGGTCTCTATAAATACATGAGAGATGAAGAGGAAATCATTCAGGCTTTATAATTTCAGAACACAAGTATTAATAAACTCTACTTGTGAATTGGTATTCTATCATTTTCAATTTGCATTTTTATGAACGATATCAACAACTTTCATCTTCGTAAACAAAATCACAACCCATCAGCACTTGTCCTGCGCACAAATCATGAATAAGCCCACTGAAACACTACCCTTGGGTTGAAAAGTTAGCATTGTGCTAGTCATGCGAGGGTAAAAAATACGACCTACTTTCATGCATATAATATCATCATCATCACTAATTAACCCTTGAGATAAATCCTACATAAGCCCAATCTCTCGGGATAATTAATTAAATGGACAGTTAAGCTCTGTGAGTTTAACATTCAACATAAGCTGAGAACAACCATCAAAGGACAAACCCTCACATACTTTATAGTCGAGTGCACACAAGGAGACTTGGTCACACCCAAAATCTTATCTAAGGTATCCTCTAGCTATAAGATGGATGAGATCTCTTAGGCTATAGTTTAGACACTCTACATTGATGGAGCTTCCAATTCTCAAGGATGTAGAGCAAGTATTATTCTCATCAGCCCTGAGGAAAATGAACTTAGTTACACAGTTCGATTTGGATTTCTAATCTCTAGCAGTAAGGCTGAGTATAAAGCTCTTGGTTGGAATCAAGGTCGCTTAAGCACTCCTAGCCAAGAGAATCCTCATCAAGAGTGATTTGTAACTCGTAGTGAACTAAGTTAACAGTGACTTTAAGGCTTGAAAAGACTATATGGCCCCATACCTCAAGAAAGATAATTAGCTCATCAAGGAATTTGATGGGGTTAATATTTAATAGATATCAAGGGTAGAGAACTGCAGGGTTGACATGTTGACATTATTAGCCTCAACTAAGGAATCCAAAATACCTTGATCAATACCCCTTATATTCATTATAGAGTTGACATTAAAGAAATAGTGGAGGTAATGCAAATTGGCTTCCGTCTTAGTTGGATGGATCTTATTAGGAAATATATAAAGAATGAAAAATTTCCATAGGATAAATGGGAAGCCTGTTAACTCAGATACATTTAATAGAAGGTGTTCTCTATTTTCGAGGACATGACCGACCTTACTTGAGGTGCTTAAAGCTTAACAGTAGAAAATATACTTGAGAAATTTACGGAGTTTGTGGAAACCACTAAGAGGCAAAGGTTTTGACCCACAAAGCCTTTCAATTAGGATATTATTGGCTTACAACACTTTAGGATGCAAGGGAACTAGTCAAGAAATATGATGCATACCAAAGGTATACTGAGAACATGCATGCCCCTCTAGAGAACTTGATGACTATGTCTAGCCTTTGACCCTTCGCCCAATGATGGCTTAACCTAATTGTTTCAAGATCATTTGTGATTCCACTGTTAGAGTTGGTGCTCGAGCACTATTCCATTTCTATATAAATTTTGTTAATATTTATACAATGCAAATTTCTATAAATCATTATTTATTTTAATATAGTATTAGTTGTGTTCTTTTTCATACATTGTAGATTGAAAGGCATTTAATTCAAAACTAAGAGTTAGTATTTGTATATAATTAGAACCTTGTATAAATTAGGACAAAAACCTAAGAATATTTATTATAGTGACATAGTTGAAAGAAGTTGCAAATGACTCTTAGAAATGACACTATATAGTATATTCTCAAAAAATGGTTCTTGGTTGTAAGTTTACTGACACAGATCGATTGGTAAACTGAAAAAAACTAGTGAATGTCTATATTTGAATTATTCAAATTGTTAGTCTTAGCAAACCGTGGACCTAGTAGAAGCTCATATAGCTATGCAAGTATTTAGTTAGGGCTGAATAATGAACAAACTCACAAAGACATCTAATAAACATTTCATAAAGTCATTAATGGATAGTCTACTTGAGTTGAGTAGTATTTGTGGTCCTTAGACCTGAGTGCCACTATGGTTTTATGAGTGATCCACCATGCTAAGATTCTAAAATACTTTCATAGTTTGACCTTTGGGTGTCGTTGGGTATGGTTTGATGCTTTTTGAAGCAGTGTGCATAGATATGAGATTCGTCAGCTCATATGATTAGCTGTATATTCTGATGCTTTGAGATTGTATTTTAAAAAGTCTTTTGGCAAAAAATATATACCCTGAAAAATAGTTTCTGTATGGTGAAATAATATCGCAAAATATTTTACGTATATTGTTTGTTGAAATATATATTTGGAGTATGTTTAAGGTCGAGCTTATAGAGACTTGATAGTATAAATCTGTCTCTGCTCTTCCAGGATATAAATGACGGAGAAATTATATAAATATGAGCTACCTCAACTTATATGGTTCAATGTACTATCTTGTATTGCTTATGATATGTAGGTGGGCAGAGTTCACGAACTTATGGAAATGTTCTATATGACAAACAGATGTAAACTTAGAGAGTCTAATAATATGAAGTATACTCATTAAGCACTAAGGGTAGCAACTAGTTAGATTTATGTAAATAATAATTATGAGATAATTATGATTTTGATTAAAAAGGTTTCGGGTTGAAGAGTTCAATTTAAGATATTTTTGGATAAACTGGATTCAATTTTGCCACATAATGGGAAAGACATATATTAAATTCTAAGCATTAGAACTAAACACTTATCATGGTCAAGTAAAGCACTTAAGAAGTAGCTTAAGCCATATGCAACACTTGTAACTCATGCATGTTTAATTTTAGGCAATATCATAACCTTTGTCACACATGCATGCTTAATTGTTAGTGTTAACATGATTAATGGGTGTATGCACCTGATAATGTTTTTATTAAAAATTCACAAATGCATGTCCAACATACATTTGCATAGCAGAATAGTATATAATTAATCAATAAACACATATAGAATCATATCAAATACAATATAAGTTTAGAAAATTATACCCTTGAAGAACTTCGATAAATAATTCGATCCCAAGTCTCACATGGAAGCGATTCTTTGACAATTCTAAACTTTAATGATCTAGTGAAATTAAAATGCTCAAATAGTGGCTTATTTTTGAATTTTCAATAAGAATTCGAGATAGTTCAACCCCTTGAACATGTTATCTCAAAATGGCCATATATAAAAGTAAGGACTTGGTTGTAACTTTTGCAAAGTATCATATATAGATGGCTAAATCATGTAAAGACTAAAATGTAAGTTTTTCAAACTTTTACTCTTTCAATCTTTGCATGCTTGACACTTTTCATATATGTATGTCATACATAGGTAAGTGTCATTCATGCATTATATGCGTATGCCAAATGTTATATATTAAAAGGTTATGCATGCCACTTGTTAAAAGTTCATTTTTCCTGCAAAATGGACCTATTTGCAATATTTGTAGACTTTATTTTCTATTTTTTTTAGAGATCTTGAAACAAATATTGTTTTTCAAAATTTTTCTTGATCGAACTATTCAACCTGGTTTGCTACCCCAGTGTTCAATGAGTATACTTTATATTTGAGACTCTTTAAGTTCACACACATTTGTCTTACGGAACTCTTCTATAAGTCCGTGAATGATGCCCTAAACACACGTTACAAATATTAGAGAATGACACATTGAACCATACTAGCTAAGGTCAACCATATCATCTAATTCCTCCATCACCTATGTCCTTGAAGAGTAGAGATTAGATCATTACTATAAAATCTCTATATGCTCGACTATGAACTTATCTTTAGATTTATATTTTTGTAAACAATATCTGTAAACTCTTTTGCGATATCGTTTAACCCTGTAGAAAAGTCTTTTCTGGAGTTTCACTTATGGCTATAAGACTTTTTAAAATATAATCTTAAAGTATTAGGATATACAACTCACCTATATGAGCTGACAGATCCTATATTTATGCACATCAAACTCTATGAGCATCAGACTATACCCAACAACATACAGAAGTCAGACTATGAAAGGTCTCTAACATGTGTAGAATTAAAGTATAGTGGATCACTTACAAGCATATTGTGGCATTTAGGTCAAACGATAACGAATACTACTAAACTCTAGATGACCTCAATTAATGGCTTTATGGAATGTCTATTGGAGGTCCTTATAAGTTTATTCAGTTACTAATCTTTATAGAATACCTGTATGCCTATACGAGCTTCAGTTATGCCTACAGTTTGCTAAGATTAACACTCTATATAATTCAGATATAGACATA
This sequence comes from Ailanthus altissimus, assembly GCA_946807835.1. Classification (NCBI taxonomy): domain Eukaryota; kingdom Viridiplantae; phylum Streptophyta; class Magnoliopsida; order Sapindales; family Simaroubaceae; genus Ailanthus; species Ailanthus altissimus. Next base: position 10,606,881 of record OX327706.1, on the reverse strand, counting down.
CATTAATCTAGAAGGAATATCAATCGACCAATGTCGGCAACCATAGATTAGGAAATATATTATTTAACCCTGTAGAAAAATCTTTTCTAGAGTTTCCACTTATGGCTATAAGACTTTCTAAAATATAATCTTGGAGCATTAGAATATACAACTCACCTATATGAGCTGACAAATCCTATATTTATGTACATCAGACTCTATGAGCATCAGACTATACCCAACGACACATAGAGGCCAGACCATGAAAGGTCTCTAACATGCGTAGAATCAAAGTATAGTGGATCACTTACAAGCATATTGTGGCATTCAGGTCAAACAATAACGAATACTACTCAACTCTAGAGGACCTCAACTGATGGCTGATAAGCGTAAATTATATCTATTATTTTTATTCCTTTAACTTGATTAATTGCTCATTTTAATAAGAATATTAGATTTTTTATATGTTTAATTGTTATTTTATAGGTTTAGAGTCAATGGAGTAATTGGAGATGAAAATCTAAGAAAAACAAGGCAAAACATCAAATTGCTACAGTAATCGCTACAACAATCGAGTAAACAATATTCTGTGAACAGTACCCCGTGCTATAGTCCCATCCCCAGTGCTAAACAGTATATCGCTCCAGCGATGAACAGTGCCCAAAATTTCGCTCCCGTGATGAATAGCCGCTCGTAAACAGTAACTCATGAACAGAGCTCGGAACAGTATCCCCCCCCGTGAACAGTTGTTTCGCTACAGTAACCTAAAAGAAGTACAACTCAAATACTCCAATCAATCCCTATACAAATTTCTCTTATTTCAAACCTAGAAAGAAACACAATTTAGGCCTCTTAAAGCCACAATACATTGAAGAAAAGCAATTTTTAGAGAGAGAAGTAAGGGGAATTCAAAGAAGTAAGAGATTATTGGCGAATCTTTGGCGTATCAACCAACTGCAAATTGACGTCTATATTGGTTTGCTTTTGGTTGTATCATATTTATTTTATTTTTTAGCCATCATTCTCTTGTTATCATGAGCTAAATTTATTTTTTAGGGTTATTACTTGAACTTAATATGTGAGCTTAATTGTTGGCTCTTTTTAATATTTATATGAACTCAATTCTTCATTATTCAAATTATTTATTCTTAATGCTTCATTATATCTGATCAATATTGTGAATGATTTAGTAATACTTTGATAAACTTAGAAGAGGCATAATTGTATTTTAACCTAGATAATTTGATACATGATTGTAAAGTAACATTCAATGTTGCATATGTAAGTTTCGAATTAGGATAAGAATATACCTAATTGGCATTCATGGTCAATAAGACTTATTCTTAATAAATCTTTATTTATTACAAATACCATAGGAATATAGGTATTTGGTGAATTAGGATATACTGGCATGACCTTGGAAAAGGCTTGTGAATATATTAGTGTCTTGACTAATAAAAAGCATTGAGGGATATAAATATTAAAATGATTAATCTTTAAAAAATATATTGAAGGATAATAATTTAACCCTAGGTTTTCTCTATATTGCTATTTTCTTATTTTATGTGAGTTATGTCATTTATTTTATGTACTTTTATTTTACTTAAATTTATTGCAAAATTAAGATTTAATTTTTTCTGAATAATTATAAAAAAAATATAATTTTAGTACTTGGTAGAAAATTAAAATTATCTATGTGGGTTCTATATCCAACTTTATAAGTCTATTTATTACTTGTTACGATAGTATATACTTGCACTTAATTTTAAGATATAGAAATATCGCATCAAATTTTTAGCGCCGTTGTCGGGAATAATATTTTATTTTCGCCAATATTAATACCAATCTTTCTTGTTTTTAATTCATAATTTTTTTATTTTATTTTTTATATAAGTCCTTTTTTTATTTTTATTTTTTGTACAGTTGCTTTTCAATTCTTTTTCTTTTTGTTTTTTAGGATACCTTTCACAGCTATATTATAGCTTATCAATTTCAGTTTCAGCAGCAAGTGGGAGAACATAGATCTTTGAGAGATTATTCAATCCCTATGATTAATAGCATTCAACCTAGTATATGCCGACCAACAATAAATTCTAATTACTTTAAAATTTAGCTGAAAATAATCCAAATATTGAAAGACTTAGTTCAGTTTAGTAGACATCTATGCGATGATCCGAATGAACATATCATAAATTTTCTAGAGATTTTTGATTTGTTCAAATACGATGAAGTCTAGATGATGCAGTACGATTACGACTATTTCATTTTTCACTTTGAGACAAGGCAAAGAGTTGGTTGATGTCACTACTATTAAGATCAATTACAACATGGGATGACTTGGCCCAGAAATTTCTAAGGGATCGGTAGAACTCCCTTTTTGAATATGATCCTCTACAATTGTTTCAATCATGTCGCCTTCTTCACTTTCATCCTCCCCTTCATATGGTTGCTTACACATATTGAAAACATTGAGTTTAAGTGTCATGTTTCTAAATGAAAGCTTCATTACTCCATTCCTGCAATTAATCAAAGCGTTAGAAGTTGCTAAAAATGGACGACCTAAAATAACAGGTATCAGATTACATCATTTAACAAGTTCTGTATCCAAGACAATAAAATCCACAAGATATATGAATTTATCAACTTGAACTAAAACATCTTCCAATGTCCCTCTTGATACTTTTATTGATCTATCGGCAAGTAAAAGAGTTACAGAGGTTGATTTTAACTCCCCGAGATTGAGCTGCTGATAAACTGAATACGGCAATAAATTCACACTAGCACCAAGATCAAGTAAGGCTTGTTGAATTTTATGACTTCCAATAATACATAAAATTGTAGGACAACCAAGATCTTTATATTTCAAAGCATTATTGTTCTGAAGAATGGTACTTACTTGTTCAGCTAAAAATGCTTTCTTTTTCACATTCAGTTTTTGTTTTATTGTGCATAAATCTTTCAAATATTTTGCATAAGAGGAAACCTGTTTAATAGCATCCAGTAAAAGAATATTAAATTTTACCTATTTGAAGATTTCAAAAATTTCAGGATTGTGATTCATCGTCTTAGTATTACGTAATGCATGAGAAAATGGAGGTGGAGGTAAGGGTTTGGTGTTTTCTTCATTAGGTGTAGGTTCAACACTTTCCTTACCCTTAGAGATTGATTCATCGCTCTCATGAGGTTCAGGAATTTCTTTTTCAACAATTTTACCACTCTGAAGAGTGATAACTGCTTTAACTTGATCCATGTGTTGACTTTCTAAACTACATACATTTGAGTTATATTGTCCTTTGGGGTTTGGCTGTGGTTGAGAAGGAAATTTTATTTTCTCATGAATGTTCAGTGTAGATGCAAATTTAGCAAGAGTATCTTTCAAATCAGCAAATGTTTGAGCATTTTGAGAATTAACAGACTCTTATTTTTCAATGAATGTATGCAAAGTTTCTTCAAGATATTTCCTAGGAGGTGGGACATATGGTGTATAACCTTGATGATTTTGAAAGTTTTGGTGTGGTTAGAAAGGTGGTTGGAAGGGTCTCTCCTGATTTTTGGGCAAAAGTGGTGATTTATCTTTTGAAAGAATTTGTTCTATGGGAGGAAAAAAACTTTTTCAGGAATTGTTGTTGCATCATCCCATAAAAGAAATGGATCCTAGCCTAAGGTTTTGTAGCCACGTTTTAGCTTTATCTTTTAAAGAAAAAGGGAAAAGCTTAAGTCGAATTGTGTTCATGCTACAATTTTGATCATTATACGTGTTATACACTTCTTCAAATTCTCTTAGATTTAGATAAGGGTTCTCTGCATCTAAGCCATGAAAAATGGGTAAAAGTTGGATAATGCCTGGCATAAAATTAAAATGCGTTGCAACCGGAGGAAAAATTAAGCAAGATGGTGCACCGGTTCGTGTAGGTCTCTAAGTGTCCTAAGTCAGTTATGGTCATTATGTTAAGACTGATTGTCCCCTGGGTCTATGAGTCCCTCAATTTGATTTTCGCTCATGGTGTTAATTAGTAAAGAATGAGAAGATGAAGGAGAATATAACAAATTATCAAAGGAAGTTTTGCAATTACCTTTCACCAAACGATGAGAATTAGGATCTCGAAACCAACCGCTCATAAAAAGAAATAAAACGAAATACAATAACAATAAATAATACAAATAAGATAAAAACAAATATTAAACACAAGTAAATAAAATAGAAAAAACTAAAAGCAAAATAAAGATAAATAACTAGAAATTAGATTAGTAATGTTAGATTATATAATAAACAGAAAAATAAATAAAGCACGTTAGGAGGCTCGGCCTTCTATGAAAATAAAAAACGAAAATAAAAACAGAATAATAAATAAAGTAAAGCACGTTAGGAGGCTCAACTTTCCATGAAAATAAAAAGCAAAAATAATAAATAAACTAAAACAAGTTAGGAGGCTTAGCCTTCCATGAAAATAAAATAAACAAACAAACAAACAACAACAAAACAAATATTAATTTTACCTCCCCGGCAACGGCGCCAAAAACTTGACACGTCCAGAATATAAGAGTTTATTCCCAAGTGCAGGATTGTCGAAGTAATAAATAACCCGATGATAACGGGGTCGATCCACAAGGAAGTAGAATTAAAATTATAAATTATAAACACTTTTAAGATAATTAATGCAGCATAAGATGTTTGCAAATATTATTTCAATTAACCAATTCAAATAAAAAGCTAAGGTTAGGGGAATTCACTCTCGGCATAAGAAGTAAGAATATATTTAACTTTTTTTTATAACTCAATTGGAATCCTCACACAAAGGAGGTTCCAACCGGAAAATATAACAATTAAAGTTCATCATCATTTATATATTAATTAGTATCTATCAATTATTATACACCAAATCTTATAAATGGGTTCAAGTATTTATTATGACAATCTTTATATTTGTCTACAATAAATCAAGACTCCCACTTTACAAGAAAGGTTATATACACCAAATCTTGTAAATGGTTTCAAGAATTTATTATGCCAAGTATAAGGTTTGTCAATAATAAATCAAGAATCACCACTTTAGAAGAAAAGGGTATTAATTCTACAAACAAAAAAAATACATCATATATAAACTTGCATAATTTAAGAATGAAGCATTAAATTCATGAATAAATATTAAACATATCTTATTACCTTGCTAAGAGCTTCACCCTTTCACCTTAGCTTAAAAAAAATTATATGGACATAATAAAACTAAAGAAAAAGAAAAGAAATGGAAGAAGAAATAACATGATTTAATAGTAAATAAGAGAAATAAATTTACAAAGAAATGGATACAAAGGACAAGTATTTTGAACTAAATTCTAACTTTCTAATTACATCCTTTAGGCATAAACAAGCCACCTATTTATAGAAAAACATCGATAAATCGAGACAAATTTGGAGGGAACTACTTTGTTGATGAAAGTCAAGAATGGTGGCAAAATAATTTGCATTGATTATGCAATACATAAAGCAACTTCTACAATTCAGATTGGGTAGACCCTCAAAGTATGCCAATACAACCTCAACAGCAGATTAAAGAGAAACTAGGCCTAGAAGAGATGTTTATGCAATACATGAAGCAGACAGATGCCTTTCTTCAAAGCCAAGCAGCCTCTTTAAGAACGTTAGAGATACAAGTGAGCCAATTAGCCATATCAGTAAACAATTATCTACAAAGCCCATTGACCAATAACACAGAGGTGAATCCAAAAGCAAATAAGGAGCAATGTCAAGCCATCACCTTAAAGGCTGAACAAGAATTGCCAACAGATGGTGAAACATCTTAACCTAAGAAGAGCCATGATAAAGTAATAAAGACAAAAAAAGAGGAGACAACTACAGAAGAAAAGGAATTAATGGCACTTCAAAGTAATGACAATTCATATATTCCACAGTCACCTTTCCCACAAAGACTTCAAGAGAAGAACCTTGAACATCAGTAATTTTTCAATAATATCTCTCAATGTTTCAAGGTTGACATGGTAATTCTTGAAGATCCATTACCACCTCCTAAAGTAAAATTAATGAAAGTCCTTCAACTACAAACTCATACAAAATTGTGCACGTTAAAAAAGAAGAAGGGGCATAGCAAGATAATGGAAATGCAGATTGATATCGGCCAACGGGGTGCAATATTTCGGTCTAAGATTAAAATATTTTCGGTAAGGCTCAAATCAAGGAAAATGAGACCGTGTCTACAAAAGTTTTTCATGGAGCTATGGAAGTCAAAGAAAAGGAATACCAATGTTTTACACATAGATTGAAGTTTCATAGGTGCGATACCGCTGATATGCAGCTTGATCCTCCATGAGTCAAGAAAGAAGACGTCAAGCCGATGATATTAAATTAAACGCTACTTGGGAGGCAACCCAAGTAAATTTTATTTTTATGTGCTTATTTTTCAGTTTTAGTTATGTTAGTTTATTTTTTTAGGAATAAAACAGCAAGTCAAACACTTAAAGAAAGCATCATGAGCATTTGTAAGCATCTAGAGCAAAAGACACCGTATTCACATGATTATACAACAATACTGCATTGCTTTAACTTCTTTTACCAGGGGAGATTATTTTATTTTTACGTTTATTTTTCAATATTGGAGACAATGTTTAATTTAAGTTTGGGGGTGGGAAACACTTTCTTATATTTATTTTTACTGTATGATTTGATTGGTTGTCTTATGGGTTAATTTTTTTTTTACTTTTAGTTATTCGGTTCTTAAGATGATCATTAGTCTATGATAAGAAAAAAAATACATAGCTGAATTTATTTTTTACAAATCCTTAGAGAATGATAGATACTTGAGACAATTTTAGTTGTTTAAGTTTAAGAACAAGTTCGACCTTATTTATAATCACCATTTTTGAGCACTTTATTAAGCGTGAATAGTTATAACTGTTACTTGGAGATACATATATTTTGGGGAGTACACCACAGTCTCGAAGACTGATACTCTAGAACTTGTCTTTAATTACTATTTGAGGCGAAATCCTAGGAAACACATGAATAGGAAAATGACATTAGGTCATCTTTGGACCGATTGAGCATTTCTAGCCTACATTTTATTGTATATTTATCCCTAGTACCCTATTTGAGCCTAATTATCCATTCTTTGGTTTAACCACATTACAAGCCCAAGACTTAAAGTTTACTTATCCAAAAATTTACCTGTAACACCATAAACCTTGCATTTGCTTAGAAATACTCATGAAAGGAAACAGTTGTGGTAATATGAAAAATAAGTTTGGGTGGTATTTGTCAATCTAAGTTTGAGGGTATTCAAATTCAAAAGAAAAAATAAAATCAAGTAAAATAAAATACCCTTAGCTTAAGAAAAAGAAGAAATTATTTGAAAAATAAAGGTTGAAAAGAAAGATGGGAAACACAATAAGTTTAGGGGAAAAGGTAATACAAGAAAAAGAAGATTAAGAGATTTCTAGGTAAAGTCTGAATATTAATGATGTGAGTTAACCTAAATTGTTTATCTTTTTATCTCACCTTGACCCTAACTTTACGTTACAAGCTAAGTAAAGTCCTAAATAGATCCTTAGACATGTGATTTTCTACATTAGTGGAGAGTGGTAGTAAAGACAAGCTTATGAAAGTGTCATTATATAAATCAAATGCCGAGACATCATCTTTTCTGTACAAACTAAAGTATAAAGTAAGTTAAAGTATGGTTTTAGCTATTGCTTGCTATTTGTACAGACACACATGGTGCTAATCTTTGAGGAAGAATGAGGGACTAAATAAAGATAATTAAAATTGTTAATAGTTATATATCAACCTTAAGGATTTGTGCCATTTAAACAGCTTTTGAGACAATCATTTTTTATCATCTTACTAACCTGACATGTTATTTTTATTTTATTTTTAAATTTTTATTTTATTTTGAGTCAAGTATAATCTCTTTAAATTCTCTCTTTAATTTTATTTTTCAAAATACTAACCTGATATGTTATTTTTCATTTTATTTTGACGGAGTTTGATAAGCGTAAATTATATTTATTATTTATATTCTTTTAACTTGATTAATTGCTAATTTTAATAAGAATATTAAACTTTTTATATGTTTAATTGTTATTTTATAGGTTTAGAGTCAATGGAACAATTGGAGATAAAAATTTAAGAAAAATAAGACAAAACATCACATTGTTACAATAATCACTACAACAATCGAGTAAATAGTATTTTGTGAACAGTACCCAAGTGCTACAGTTCCATCCCAGCGCTCAATGATTTTTGCTCCTGCAGTGAACAGACTCGCGTAAAACAGTACTAGTGAACAGTATCCCGTGAACAGTAGTTCCGCTACAGTACCCTAAAATAAGTACAACTCAAATACTCCAATCAATCCCTATATAAATTCATCTTATTTCAAACCTAGAAAGAAACATAATTTAGGCCTCTTAGAGCTACAATACATTGAAGAAGAGCAATTTTTAGAGAGAAAAGTAAGGGGAATTCAAAGAAGTAAGAGATTATTAGTGAATCTTTGGCGTATCAACCAGCTGCAAATTGATGTCTGTATTGGTTTGCTTTTGGTTGTATCATATTTATTTTATTTCAGCCATCATTCTCTTGTTATCATGAGCTAAATTTATTTTTTAGGGTTATTACTTGACTTAATATGTGAGCTTAATTGTTGGATCTTTTTAATATTTATATGAACTCAATTCTTAATTATTCAAATTATTTATTCTTAATGCTTCATTATATCTGATCAATATTGTGAATGATTTAGTAATACTTTGATAAACTTGGAAGATGCATCATTCTATTTCGACCTAGATAATTTGATACATGATTGTAAAGTAACATTCAATGTTGCATATGCAAGTTTCGAATAAGGATAAGAATATACCTAATTGGCATTCATGGTCAATAAGACTTATTCCTAATAAATCTTTATTTATTACAAATACCATAGGAATATAGGTATTTGGTGAATTAGGATATACTTGCATGACCTTGGAAGAGGCTTATGAATACATTAGTGTCTTGACCAATAATAAGTATTAAGAGATATGAATATTAAAATGATTAATCTTTAGAAAACATATTAAAGGATAATAATTAACCCTAGGCTTTCTTTATATTGCTATTTTTTTTATTTTATGTGAGTTGTGTCATTTATTTTCTGCACTTTTATTTTACTTAAATTTATTGCAAAATTAACATTTAATTTTTTCTAGAATAATTACAAGAAATATATAATTTTTATTCTTATCCTAATTCGAAACATGCATATGCAACATTGAATGTTACTCTACAATCATGCATCAAATTATCTAGGTCTAAATACAATGATGCCTTTTCCAAGTTTATCAAAGTATTACCAACTCAATCATAATACTGATCAGATATAATGAAGTATTAAGAACAAATAATTTGAATAATGAAGAATTGATTTCAAATAAATATTAAAAAGATCAAACAATTAAGCTCACATATTGAGTTCAAGTAATAACCCTAGAAAATAGATTTAGCTTATGATAACAAGAGAATGATGGCTGAAAAATAAAATAAACATGATACAACCAAAAGTAAACCAATATAGATGTTAATTCGCAATTGGTTGATACGCCAAAGATTCATTAATAATCTCTCGTTTCTTTGAATTTTCCTTACTTCTCTCTTTAAAAATTGCTCTTTGTTAATGTGCTGTGGCTCAAAGAGCCCTAAGTTGTGTTTTTCTTTAGGTTTGAAATAAGAGGCCTTTATATAGGGATTGATTGGATTATCTGAGTTGTACTTCTTTTAGGTTTACGGTAGCGCGACTATTATTTACTGTTCATGGGCACTATTCTGCTCACTGTTTACGAGTTACTATTTACGTGTGACTGTTCACCGCGGGAGCAAAAATCTTTGCTGGGGTGATACTGTTCATCGCTGGGGGAGGGTACTGTAGCACGGATACTGTTCATAAAATACTGTTCACGCGAGTATTGTAGCAATTTGATGTTTTGCCTTATTTTTCTTAGATTTTCATCCCCAATTGCTCCATTGACTTTAACCCTATAAAATAACAGTTAAACATATAGAAAACCTAATATTCATATTAAAATGAGTAATTAATCAAGTTAAAAGAATGAAAATAATAGATAAAATTTGTGCTTATCAATGGCTCTATGAAATGTCTATTGGAGGCACTCATTAGTCTATTCAGTTACTAATATTTATAGAATACCTGTATGTCGATACGAGCTTCTGTTATGCCTATAGTTTGCTAAGACTAACAGTGTGTATAATCGAGATATAGAAATACATTGATTCAGAAGGAATACCAATTGACCAATGTCGGCAACCATAGATTAGGAAAGATATTTTCAAGAACATACTGCATAATGACATTTTTTAGCACCATGTATAACTCCTCACAACTATACCATTACTAATATATTCCTAAATCTCTCTCCCTATTTCAGACTATTAGACATGTAATGTTATTTTTGTAAGGCTCGATTAAAATAAGGTGTATATATGTGATTTAAATGTTTATAATCAATACAAATGAATCACACACATATATATATAAATATGCATCAATACGAAGCGAAAGACTTAAAAATATCTTGTGAAATAATTTCATGCTTTTAATCAAATTAAAACAATGATTGAAAAATATATACTTTTGAAGCCTTTGGACTAATTGATGGTAATTCGCCTAGAGTGATGCATGTTGGCAGTGCTAGTGAGCAACTAAGGTGAGATTGATCAACTAGACAGCAACTTGAATCCAACTTTTAACTAAAGTTAGGGTAACTATTAACCATAGTTAAATTAACTTTTTATTTAACAAACAAACAAATAAATATATTATTTATTTAATAATTAAATAATATTACCCTTAAGTCATCATTTAACCCAATATGGGTCCCACTAAATCCACACTTGAGTTAACTTAATCGAGGACTCACTATACGCCATGTGTCACCACTTAATTAGTGAACAACAATTATTATCTAATTAATTACACTCAACACTTAAGTATTGATATGCACGCATTCCAAGGGTTCCTAACACAAATATTCAATTTTATTGGATTTTACTGGATTGAACTATTGAATCCGGTATGTTACCCTAATGCACAAGAGTACACTTTATATTGCAGGACTTTTTAGGTCTACATCCGATTTGTGAAATGGAACTATTCTATCAGTCCATAATTGATGCCCCACGCATACATCATGGATATTACGAATTAGCGTGTTAGACCATACAAGCTGAGGCCAAAATGCATACGTATAATTCTTTCGTCACTTACACTCTTGATGAGCAGGGATATCGATCAGCATTGTCAAATCCCCATATGCTCATCTAATCTTGTCTTCAGATTCGTATATTGTTCACGACCATAAAACTTCTTTCTAGGGTTTATTGTTCACGTCCATAAGACTTTCTGAGATATAATCTCGAAGCATTATATTACAACCTACCTATGTAAGCTGACGGATCTTATATCTTCGCACAACGGACTCCATGAGCATCGGATCATATCCAACGATACGTAATGATCAGACCATAAAAAGTCTCCAACATCTGTGGAACCAAAGTATGGTGGATTACCTATAAGTCTACCGTGACACTCAGGTCAAAAGACCACATTGACTATTTCATAGGATATCTATTGGGGTTCTCTTGAGTCTGTCCAATATTCAGTCCTAACAGAATAACTGTATGCCTACACAAGCTCTAAGCTCATTGTTAGCTAAGAAAAACCACTGTACCCTACAAATATAGACATACATTGGTCTATATGAAAGGGATTAATCGATAGACTTACATTGGTAAAAATAGATCAGGAACACAATATTTGAGAAGACACTTGCATAATGACATTTTCTAGCACCCATTGCAACTCTTTACAACTATGTCATTACTAGTGTACCCTTAGTTCTTTGTCTCATTAAAGATAAGGTTTTAACTTCTTAGATCTTGCCGACTCTTAGAACCTGTTAACTTTTAACAATGCTAACTACTAGCATTTATAACCTTAGCTATGTTAACCATTAGCATTGGTTTAAACTCTTTTAGACCAGATTTAAAATTTTTTAGATCATACAGTATCTGTAATGTGACAAACATCATTACCATTTAATAAAGAGTATTAGTGATTTAATAGAATATGCATTGTATAAATATTCATACAAACAGGAATGGCACGTAAGCACATATCCTAACAATTTTGTGCCCTTCAAGCATGTATAATAACATTTTATTTAATTGATAAATTATATTCATATATAATTAAGCATACATTGAAAAGCCCATATTTATAAAGTATGTGATCTTTGTATTAGGCATATGATGCTAATAGAGAAGGTATAGATTATAAGTTCTTTAAAAATTAAATCTTGTTGACATTCATTAATGAAATGAGCATTTCATTATGTAAGATTGTAGTTTTTCTACTTCTTACATTGAGGATTTACATTAATTATTGAAGTAGAGACTTCGAATAGAAAACTAATGTATGATACATTAAACTGGACTAATGCCAATTCTAGTCTAATTAACTAAATGTCATTGATCTTAATTCACAAAGTTTTAATAAGATTGATTAACCTTAAACCTTAGTAAGTAGTGAGCTTATATTTATGTATTGTATTCTTTTGCGTTATCACGAAATCAGACCCAATTGGACAGTCAAAATCTTGATGACTTAAAGATGCAATTTCATGGATTATAGGAACATGATAAGGGCATATTTGTCATAAATTTGTTTATATTTTTATTTTGATATTTTATTATTTTATGAGAATAGATGGCTATTTATGAGCTTTATTGTTATTTATAGGGACTTGAACAAGGACTAAAATGGAAAGTTTTCAAAGTTCCACGAGGATTCTCGCCCCAGCGCTAAAATAGTGATCAAAATAAGAAAATAAGAAAAAATGACCTGTTTAAGTCGCGACTGGCACCTCAGTGCCAAACCTTCATCTCGCCAATGACAGGCCAACGCTCCAGCGGTAGGCTGTTTATACCTAGTGCCCTTGTGATAGAACTTAGCGCTCCAATGGTAGTGCAAGTCCTAATCCGACGAGCATTGAGATTTTCAAGCTCATATCAATCCCTATAAAAAGCCAGTTGTCCTCAGCCTTTAAAAACACAAAAAGAGCAATCCACGAACACCAAGAATATAGAGCATAAGTCTTAGAAAGCAATAAGAGTCTAATTGAAGCAACCATAGAGAGAGATTCAAGGCATTCTTCTGCATCAAGAGTTTCCTAGGCAGCGCAATTAAGAGCAATTCGACGTCTATATCTGTTTGCTATTGATTGTATTATAATTTTTTTATTATTTTTACTGATGTTCTCTTATAGCCATGAACTAAATTTTCTATACTTAAACTCAATATGAGCGCTTAATTGCCATATCTTTTTAATATTTAATAAGCTTAGTCCTTTGTTATTTAAATTACTTATTCTTAATGTTTCAATATATCTGGCCAATATATGGTGAATGAATTGGTAATATTGCTGATAAACTCAGAAGAAGAATCATAATATTTAGACCTAGGTAATTTGATGCATGATTGTAGAGTGATGTTCAATGTTGTATATGCAAGTTTCAATTTAGGATAGGAATATACCTAATTGGCATGTATGATCAATAAGACTTAATCTTAATGAATCTTAATTTGTTACAAGTACCATAGGAATATAGGTATTTAGTAAATTAAGGTATACTTGCATGACCTTGGAAGAGGCTTGTGAATATATTAGTGTCTTGATCAATAACAAAGACTAAGGGAGTTAAATATTAGAGGATTAATCATTAGAAAGCATATTGAGGGATAATATTAATCCTAGGTTTTCTCTATATTGCTATCACCTAAATCTCTTTACATTGTGTCATTACTTTTATATTTTCTATATTTATTCTTAGATTTTTATTTTTCTGAATAATTATTAGAAAGACATAATTTTAGTACTTGGTTAAAAAGTAAAAATTATCCATGTGGGTTCGACATCCGACTATTTAGTCCCTTTATTACTTACATACAATAATGTATAGTTGCACTTAATTTTAAGATAAAGAAATATCACATCAGAACATATGCTTACAACATGGAGTCTATATTAAATGATGTCACCTAAGCTGTTTGTAGTACTTGATCATTTAAATCTGTGGCCGCAGTTTATTCAATAAATTGTTTATTGAATAAAAATATGTATTTATAAAGTTATATACAAATACAAGTATATTAATAAATGATCATTAGAGTATTCAGTGACTTAGAAGCATATAAGTAATTAAAGAGGCATGAAATTTTATAATGGTCTAACTTGAATTACGACATCACATAGAGGGCTAATTGAGTGGCTATTATTGGTTAAATGATTAATTTTAATTAAAGTAGTTTCAATTAAAATTTTGATAGATTTATTTCATGGGTCAACTAGACTGCAACATTGGGTTTTTAGTGGAATAGCTCCAGGTTAACTTAAAAAATCTAATGAGTCATAAAATGACTAGAATTTGAATCTCTAACTTAGAGCTAGAAAGTTAATAGGCCTTTAGTTCCTTTACTAGCTCAAATTACCATTTTATCTTTTACCTAAAATAATATATGCAAAACACAATTATGAGTGATTTGGTTTCTTTTATTTAAATAAATCATTACTTAATTTTATATAAGAGTGTGGTGGTTGAAAAGAGAAAACACAATTATAATTGTTTGCCTCTTTTGACTTAAATAAGTTGTGACTTAATTTCTATTTTTTTTATAAAGTGGAATGGTTTAAAAAGAGATATATAATTGGAATCATTAAGGGGAATTAGGTGCCCACACACATAAAAGATAAAATTTTGAAAATAATAGAAAAGACTAGAGTAAAAACAAATTCTCTTTACAACGTTCAAAGAGAAGATTAGAGTTATAGAAATTTCTCTACATCAAATATTCTAATGTATTTTTCAATTTCTCTTTATTTAATTTACATGTAATATAATCAATATGATCATCTTAGGCTGTGGGAGTTGTTTATTTTTATTTTGATAACTTTAGGATTATAGTAGAGAAGATTGTTTGTTAGTACTGAACTTAAACATAATTTGATCTCAGTTAGTTGTTGGAGTAAATATGGTTACCCTATTAACTTTAACTCAAATGTGATGATCAAAAGAAATAAGTTGTTTATATGTTCAGTTACAATGGTTAACAATCTATACTACATATATCCTATAATCAAGTGGCATGATACAGAATTGAATAATAAATGTAATCACCATAAGAGGATTATTTGTGGCATCTACCTCTTGGTTACATTATTTCAGATAGGATCCAAAGACTGGTCAAAGATGGATCTTTGAGTTCATTAGAGATTAAATCATTACTAGTCTGGGAATTCTGTGTATAAGGTAAAATAACTAAGAAGACCCTTTTATGCTAAAGGTTAAAGAGCCATTAAAGCTTTAGAATTAGGGCATTTTGACATGTGTGGGCCCATGAGCATATAAGCTAAAAGAGGTTATGAATATTTCATCACTTTTATTGATGATTATTTTAGATTCAGTTATGTGTACTTAATGTGCCATAAGTCTGAGATATTTGATAAATTCAAGGAGTTTAAGACAAGAAGTGGAAAGATAATTAGAGAAACACATAAAGGCACTTTGATCTGATAGAGGTAGAGAATACCTCTATAGTAAGTTTAGAACCTATTTGTCAATAATTAGGACATTATCCTAGCTGATTGCACCTGGGTCACTCCAAAAAAACGGTGGGGTGAAAAGGAGAAAAAGAACTTTTTTTGAAATGGTGAGGTCAATTATAAGTTATTCAAACTCTACCCCATCTTATTCTTGGGTTATGCCTTCAAAATAGTCATGTATCTTCTTAACTTAATTTCATCTTAGTCAGTCCATAAAGTACCTCTAGAAATATGAATAAGGTGTAAACCAAGTTTTCATCATATACATACACGAGGTTGTCCAATTCATATGCTAAACAGAGAAGACCGATAAGTTAAAATCTAAGTCAGAAAGTTGTCTATTTGTTGGCTATCTTAAAGGAACAAGAGAAGATCTTTTATATAATTCTCAAGATAAGAACATGCTTGTTAGCACAAATGCAATCTTTCTTTAGGAAGTTTATATAAAAGACTTTAAGTTATCTTGGAATTCCAGTATTCTGCTTGAGAAAGTCAATAAAGTTAGTTCCTAATCCAGATCATAATAGCCAACTAAAGCCAGTTGTAGAGCAATAACCACCGGTACTTTATGATAATGGAAGAACTATTAGATGTCTAAATAGATGTATGATAATTAAAGAGTCTTTAAAGGTGGTTTATAATAAATATAAACTAGATCCCACTAGTTATGATGAAGAAATGATTAATAGAGCAAATTACAAAAGCTACAACCATTGGTACTTTGTCTCAATGGGAGGACGGGTAGAAAACTAACTAAGTACATGTTAATTAGAGTCTTTTTAGGCAGTCTTTAATGAATAAGAACTGAATCCCATAAGCTATAATGAAGCTATGGTTGATATAGATGTAGATCCTTAGTGTAAAGCTAAAAAATTATAATAAATTCTATGTATTATAGTAAGTTCTGGAACTTGATGAAAAACCTGAAGAGATAAATCCCACAGGTTACAAATGGGTCTACAAGAAAGAGATGGGCAGCTAGGAAGGTGAAAACCTTTAAAGATAGGTTTGTTGCTAAAGGGTAAACTAAAAAAGAAGACATTAATTATGAGAAAATCTTTTCATCAGTAACTATGCTAAAGTCTATAAAAATTCTCTTATCTATTGCAGCAAATCTTAATTATGAGATTTGGCAAATGGATGTTAAAATCGCTTTTCTCAATGGTAATCTTGAAGAGAATATCTTTATGATACAACCAGACGGTTTTATACCTAAAGTACATATGGTTTGCAAACTGCAAAAATTTATCTATGGGCTAAAACAAACATCAAAATCTTGGAACATTAGATTTGATCAACTAATTAAAACGTTTGATTTTGATCAAAATCTTGATGAACCTTGTGTTTATAAAAAGATAGATAGGTGATTAATGGCTTTCTAGTCCCGTATGTAGATGATGCACTACTTATTAAGAATGATGTAAAAGTATTATCAACTGATCAAATTTAGTTATCTAACTAATTTGATATGAAGGACTTAGGTGAAACTTGTTACATCATTGGGATTAAGTTATTATGAGATCAAAAGAATAAGATGTTAGCTTTGTCTCAAACTATATATATAGATAAAATATTGGTCAAATTTGCTATGCATGAATCCAAAAAGAGATCACTTTCTTTTTGACATAGGATTGATTTATCTAAGATTAGTGTTCTAAGACACTTGAAGAGATAAATTGCATGATAGAGCTTCTTTATGCATTAGCTGTAGGAAGTCTCATGTATACAATAAAAGTACTAGATAAGATATTTGTTATACGGTTGGCATGATTAGCAGATATTAGTCAAACTCAAGAATAGATCATCGGACTATAGTAAAGCCTATATCTATTTTTCTTTGGAGAATGAAAGATTTTATGCTAGTGAGGATCTTGTACCTATTTAGTATACAAATTCAGGTTTAAACCAGATAAAGATACTTAGAGATTAACTTTAGGATATATGTTTATCATGGGTAAAAAGGTTAAAGTCAGAGGTGTAGTAACCAGTATCCATAACCGGTAAGAATATGTATATTTATATGTATAAATATACGTATTTTATTTGTATGTTGGTGATACTTGAATTATATATTGTTATTAGTAATATTTTTATAGGTTAAGGATATACGATTAGTATTGGGTTTATTTGTATGACTTTAGATTTATTTTAGGGACCAAATTGTTATACTTTGAAAGTTTTGGGGGTAAATTCGTAAATACCAAAAATTAGCCTCTTAGTATAAAAATACACTTTTGAACCCTAATTTACCATTTTTAGGTCGAGCTACCCATTTTAAGAGAGAGAAGAGAGAAATAGAGGAGAGAGAAAGAGGAGAAGAAGAAGAAAAAGAAGAAGAAAAAGAAGAAGAAATTAGAATTTTGAATTTCAAGAGGTATATCATACGTATTTCTCAATTTATTGGTATTAATTAAGTTAATTCCTTTGAGTTTTGATTTCTGAAAATATGTATAATTGAGGATTTGTTGTGTATTTCGTAAGATCATATGAGAATTGATGATGATCTATAAGATAGTTTGATAAATCATGATGAATTGTGGAATTTCTGCTGGATAACCTCTTGATCTAGGAATTTTATAACTTGTTGTGATTCGATTCTGGTTTTGAATTTTGAGTATATGAAATAGACATGTTAAGGATCATCTGAGAATTTGAATCGATTGAAAATTCTAGAAATTGAATTTATAGTGAATTTACCAAAATGACCCTGAAATTCTGGAAATTTCCCGTGTAAACAGTATAGTACAGTGAAAAAATAATTTTTGTCCTACTGAATGATCTTCAAAAATTATGAATTTGTGGAATATGATAATTTTATATGTCTAATATGATATACTCGGAATTGAGAATTTAGATCAATGTGGTTGAAGTGTTATGAATTTCTAAAGTATATCAGCTCATTGCAATATTTAATTAACAGATTTTTAAAGCTATGGAATAAAATAGTTTTAAAATACTTTTGGCAGTGATTTGGAAGCAAAATATTTATCATGTACTGAGATATGTGTTAAGAGTAATTATGTGATAGTTTTATAATTTTTGAGTTAGTATATGATTTTATAAAATTGGGAGATTGAATACTGTTCAGTAAGTATCGTGATCCTGTCAGGTTTGTAGTTTGGATTCGATGGTGTGTATGGAATGGATTGTGTAGGAAATTTGATATAATGTTCATATATAAGAAGGATATATGATTCAAGAATGGTATATTCTGATTTTGGAGTAATTGGACATCATTTGATGTATTAGAAATATTTGTTAAGTGTAAGTGGTCAGAATGACAGATTTTGAGAAACCAAATATTTAGACCAATTTGATGTGATAAATGCATTGTGTATAATTTTGTAAGCTATTTAAAGTATTTTGTGTGAATTGTGAGGCTTATGAAAGGATTAATCTCCATTGATAGGTTAAGGAGATTTAAGCCTTGTAGCTGAAAATGTTAAGAGGTAAGTATACTAGACTTTTTACTGGAATCACAATAAACATAGTAAGTGTTATGAATGATTTTGTAAATGTGGTTAAGAATATGTTTATGTTATGTCAAAGTATATTTTGATATGAAATGTGAATATATGTTTATGAATATGAGCATTGATATTGAGCATGGACATACATGTGTTTTTTGAAAGTGAGCTTTCAAAATAAGATATGTTTAACAAAGAAAGCTTTTGAAGTGTAATATGTCCATGAGAAATATTTTGTGTTTTGATGGTACTTGAACTCACTGTTAACTTAGTAGGCATTTTATGTGATTTGTGGAGCCTTTATGTGTGGCCTTTCCTTTGGGATTGGTATATGTTATGTGTTCCGTATGTAGGGAGGATCCTATTGGTACCTAAAGGAAGAGTGAGTCATCACATTCGTGTGGTGACGTATTGGTGCATGTGAAAGGACTCACCGATGATCAGGGTGAGGGTTTGGCTTTTACCTTCGGGCATAAGCATTATATATGTGTTATTCAAGACCTCACTTATACTATTCCTCTCATACGGTATGTCACCTACGAGTGACATTTGGCTCATTATGTGATATGTGATATGTAAGTCCTACTAAGTAGTAGTTGAGTGATGGTATTCCTATTATGTGTTTTGAAAGAATGTGTAAGCGCTTACATGATATGTGATTTGATAAGATTATGATTTTGATTGATAACAACATATCATACATATGCATTGTGTACATATATGTATTTGTATTTGATATATGAAAAACTAGTATGCTTACTGAGTTTTATACTCATTATAGTTTATGGTGATTTCAGGTAAATAAGGTACATGCGTGCTTAGCGGATTTGGCAAGGCTTCTGCTGTTCCTTGGGTTCCCTAAGTTATTAGGTTGCTAAGTGTTTCATTTGAGGACACGTGGGATAGGATATTTGATTTGTCCCTATTGAATAAATACTTATGTATTATTTTATTGTGTGTGGTTGGATTTAGTTTAAGTTTCACTAAGTATAGTAATTGATTGATTTTAAGTAAGAATTTGCAATGAATATATTCTGGGCTTCCGGTAACAAAGTTGCTACTGGTGACGTAGTAGAGTGTTAATCTCTGAGAAAACTCTGCGTATCTCCGGTTTACTAATTGTCTCAGTCATAATTCAATTGCTATAATTCTGAAAGAAATTAAAATGAATGTTTAAGTATTATTGAATGAATGTAAGTGATGTCGTGTGTCAGATCTTTTGGGTCTGGGGCGTGACAAGAGGAGTGCAAAACATTTATATATTGTAGACTCTACCATGAAAGCTAAATATGTAGCTGCATTTGAAACTACAAAATGGGCTATATAGTTGTAAATGTTCTTCATAGAGGGTTGAGGTGGTACCTAGTGCTTAGATGCCTATTGTTATTTATGGTGACAATAGTAGGACAGTAGCATAGTTCAAGAAACTAAGATACCATTAGAGAAAAAAAAACACACAGACACAGACACAGACACACACACACATATCATTTGATAAGGAATTGTACAAAATAGGTGAGGTTATGGTATCCAAGATTGGGTAAGTAGATAATCTAGTGAATCTATTTACTAAAGTCATTGTTAGCAAATAGATTCCAAACTTATATAAATGATTTGAGGTTCAATAGATGCTCGACATATTTTAGGGCTAATGAGAGATTGTTAGTTATGTAATGTTATTTTGTGCCCTTAAAGCATATATAACAACATTTTATTTAATTGATAAATTCTATTCATACATAATGAAGCATACATTGAAGAACTCATGTTTATAAAGTATGTTATCTATATATTAGGCATATAGTGTTAATACATAAGGTATAGATCACAAGTTTTTTATAAATTAAATCTTGTTTACAATCATTAATGAAAGGGACATTTCATTATGTAAGACTATAGTTTTTTTATTTCTTATATTGAGTATTTACCTTGATTATTGAGGTAGAGACTTCGACTAGAAAAACTAGTATATGATACATTGAACTGGATTAATTTCAATTCTAGTCTAGTTAACTAAATATCATTGATCTTAATTCACAAAGCTTTAATAAGCTTGATTAACCTTAAACCTTAGTAAATAATAAACTTACATTTATGTATTGTATTCTTTTGCGTTATTACGAAGTCAGATCCAATTGGACAGTCAAAATCTTGATGACTTAAAGATGTAATTTTATGAATCATAGGAACATATGCTTACAATATGGAATCTATATTAAATGATGTCACCTAAGCTGTTGTAGTACTTGATTATTTAAATCTGTGGCCGCAGTTTATTCAATAAATTAGTTATTGAATGAAAATATGTATTTGTAAAGTTATATGCAAATATAAACATATTAATAAATTATCATTAGAGTATTCAATGACTTAAAGGCATATAAGTAATTACAGAGGCATGACATTTTATAATGGTCTAATTTTAATTATTACATCATATAGAGGGCTAATTGAGTAGGTATTATTGGTTAAATGATTAATTTTAATTAAAATAGTTTTAATTAAAATTTTGATAGATTTATTTCATGGGTCAACTAGACTGTAACCTTGTGTTTTTAGTGGAATAGCTCGCGGTTAACTTAAAAAATCTAATGAGTCATAAGATGACTAGAATTTGAATCTCTAACTTAGAGCTAGAAAGTTAATAAGCCTTTAATTTCTTTACTAGTTCAAATTACTATTTTATCTTTTACCTAAAATAATATATGCAAAACACAATTATGAGTGATTTGGGTCCTTTTATTTAAATAAATAATTACTTAATTTTATATAAGAGTGTGGTGGTTGAAAAGAGGAAACACAATTATAATTCTTTGGCTTTTTTGACTTAAATAAGCTGTGACTTAATTTCTATTTTTATATAAAAGTGGAATGGTTTAAAAGGAGACATATATTTAGAATCATTAAGGGGAATTAGGTGCCCATACACTTGAAAGATAAAATTTTGAGAATAATAGAGAAGTCTAGAGCCAAAGAAAATTCTCTTTACAACGTTGGAAGAGAAGATTGGAGTTATAGAAATTTCTCTACATCAAATATTCTAATATATTTATCTTCTTCCCTCTATTTAATTTACATGTAATATAATCAATATGATAATCTTACGCTTCCAATGAAAATGGTATCAGGGCTAGTTTTGATCTACATTACATGTAAATATGGTATATGTTATATATGGTTATTAATTGTGGCACCAAATAATTTCATTGATTTATTGTTGTTACAATTCAATTATTTAATAAATATTTTTATTGCCCAAATCCAAGGTAGAGATTTGCATGTTGTTAATTTTATGGTATGTAACAAGAGAGAGTAATGAAATAATATCATAATTTTCTCTCTTGATTATTTCATTTTCTTAGATATATTGTAAGACAAATTTTTTTTTTTTTTTGCATAGGAATATAATTTAATACAATTATGACTGTAATTGATATATAATAAAAAAAATGAGATATCTAATTTTTTCAATGAGATGGTGGCATGTGGCGGTAAGAGGGAATGGTGACATTAGGTGTGGGCAGCGGAGAGAGAAAAAAAAATAAATTGGATTTCATCTTGTTTTTTCTCATTCAGCTCCCCTATGATTTATGTGAATTCTATTTTGACAAGTTTAATTTTAAAATATTTATAAATTAGTCAAAAACATAATTTTAATTTTTAATTTGTCATCTAAACCCTTAAATTATTGGATAAATATGTTTTGGCTAGAAAAGTTTGAGAAATTTGCAAATAGGTCCTAATTTTGACCCAAATATGTTTGTGAACTATTTTGGATATTTGCAAATATGAAGTTGGCCAAAAATCTTTTTAATTTTGGTCCAAATTTTATAAAGTATCTAATGGGCTACTTCAAATAAAATTATTGGGTTTAAAATTATTTTAATAAATATTTTCTATAAGGCCCAAAAAGGAATATTTTTGATGCTCAAATTTATTATAAAAATAAATAGACAAAACAAAGTTTAAAATCCCAACATGTGAAGCCTATACAACTTGCAAGTAAATGAAGATGGAGATGGACATTATATAAGAGCCCAAGTTGACTTCAAGGAAGGTTATGAAGAATTTTGGCTTAGTTTTAATGATTTTCTTCCTAAGAAAATTCATGGATTATGGGTTGTTTATTTATCTAGTTATTTATTTAATTGACTAACATGTTATATAGATTAAAGGTGCCACATT
Source organism: Ailanthus altissimus (assembly GCA_946807835.1). Taxonomy (NCBI): domain Eukaryota; kingdom Viridiplantae; phylum Streptophyta; class Magnoliopsida; order Sapindales; family Simaroubaceae; genus Ailanthus; species Ailanthus altissimus. Next base: position 10,583,578 of record OX327706.1, on the reverse strand, counting down.
CACATATTCATGCATTGATATATCATGTGACATTAATATTCTAATGTGATTAGGATAAGATTAATGTTATGTTTTAATATATTAACTTAATAATTTGACATAGCATAATTAATTGTTTTATTTGATAAAATTAGATACTAATGGCTGGAATGTCAATTTTAAGAAATTAATTAGTATATTAAAACAAATAAAACAAAAATAAAAAACTCTTAAGGTTTAAAAATATTGAGTGGGAGAGAGCTCTAGGGAATAGGCCTGTGGTCTCCATTACTAGTCCTGTAGTAAGGTAGATTAATGTCTTATCTCAAATCTTATGAGCTTCCTATGAAAGATATTAATCAGAACTAGTTACTAGATAGAATTTTCCTAAAGGATAAGATATAATATATGACTCATGTGAAATTGACTACTCTACGATAACTTTTTAATTGAGAAATATAGATGATTGAAATAATGATTATACATTAAACTTAGGTTGATTGATAACCTCCCTACGAATTTATTGTCAATTAAACATAAAGGCTAAAGAATTGGTAGTTTATTATTATTTGATATGAGATATCTAAATGATATTAATAAATAAATAAAAACTCTAAGGTTAAGATTATTGAGTAGGAGAGGGCTTTTTAGGCATAAAGCCCGTGGTCTTCATTATTGGTTCTATAGCAAGGTGGATTAATGCATTTTCTCAAAACTTGTAAGCTACCTACAGAGAGTATTAATCAGAATTGGTTACTAGATAGGATTTCCCTAAAGGATAAGGTCTAATATATGATTCATGCAAAAATGACTACTCTATGGTGGCTTTTTAATTGAGAAATATAGATGATTGAAATAATGGTTATACACTCAAATTAGGTTGATTGATATCCTCCATATGAGTTCTTGTTAATTGAATATAAGGGCTAAAGTGATGGTGTTGTATGCATGTTCATTGTGCTACGAGTGATTGTGTGCATTATTAAATAATTTAATAATAAATATGTCATACATGTAATGATACAAAATTAAGGCACACATTATATTATTTCATTACACTAATGAGATCGAGGACCCACCCTTCAAGTATGCTTTTGAACAAGTTTAGTTGTAACTCTTTGTTTCTAATATATTAGTGTCTCTCAAATTTAAGGTTAACTCTTAACCTTTCAAAAGAAATTGAAGTAATTCACTCTAAATTCACTCTCGCTCGACTAACAATATATATAGGCAACCATTGCCTTTGTTTCAGTCGATTGGATAAGACTTGATTACCATCTAGAGTAACATGACAAGGCAAGAAAAATGGCCAGCAACTGTTTAATTAATATACTGAATAATGAGCTACTTTCGTGGCTAGGGAAGCAATTGGTGGCTTGATTTTACAAATCATTGCTAGCAGTTGCTTGATCAAAGATTGAATCAAATTCAATCTCATTGAAACAATTACCTTTGAACAATGCCATGTTATGGTTTGCATTTCATTTGTTTTAAATTGATGCTTTTGAGCAAATTATAATTCAACACATAATCATTTGCTTTTTTTTATTCAATAAACTTAAAACAAATGGTGTGTAGATTGTTATCATCAAATGAATCAAATTCATTTGATATAAGAAATGGCCGAATAATTTAAATAAAACAACAACTGTTTCATTTAAATGGTAGCTATATCCACTAATACAAATTATTGGCATAATTTGAGACATACACTAGGTAGATTAAAATGTCAAGTTTCACTTGGCACAATTTTATATTTAATACTTAAATCTTAGCTACTCCCTGAGAGATCTTGAAATAAATAAATGGCCGAATAATTTAATTTAAATAAAATAATTATTATTTTATTTAAATAGTAACTATATCCACCAATACCAAATTTAGTACCTATACAAATTATTGGTACAATTTGAGACATACACTAGGTAGATTAAAATGTCAAGTCCCACTTGGTATAATTTTAGGTTTAACACTTAAATCTAAACTACTCCTTGAGAGACTCTGAAATAAATACATTTTCTGAAATCTTCCCAGATCGAACAATTCGATTCGGTGCATTCCTCACGTGCTCAATGAGTACACTTCATATAGTAAGACTCATTAGGTTCACACCCATTTTATCTCACGGAACATTTTTGTAAGTCCATAATTGATGCCCTACGCACATGTTATGGATAATACAAAATAGCGTATTGAACCATACAAGTTGAGGTTAATCCATATTTGTACAATCCTTCCTTCATATATTTCCTGGAAGAGCAAAAACATAAATAAAAACCGCTAAGTCCCTTATTGCTTAACCATAAACTTATCTCTTCGATTCGTATTCTAGTAAATAATATATGTAAACTACTTTGCAATATTATTTATACCACGAAAAATTCTTTTTCGGGTTAAATGCTTATGGCTATAAGACTTCTTAGAATGCAACCTTAGAGCATTTAAAAATTTAACTTACCTATATAAGCTAATGGATTCGATGTCTACATACACCGAACTCCATAAGGATCGGACTATACCTAGCAACACCCAACGGTCAGACCATGAAGGTTTCTGACATATGTAGAACCTAAGTTGGTGGATCATTTATATGCCCACCGTGGTACTCAAGTCAAAGGACCACGAATACTACTTAACTCGAGAAGACTCTTTATTGACGGTTTTATGAGATATCTATTAGAGGTCTTCATTGAGTCTTGTTCAGTATCCAGTTCTCTCTGAATACCTATATATCTATACGAGCTTCCACTAAACTCATAGTCTGCTAAGATTAATCTTCTGGATGATCCAGATATAGATATACACTGATCTATATAAATTAGTTATACTCGACAGACCCTGCGTCGGTGGAAATAGATCAGAAACTTATAATTTGAGAACATACTTGCACAATGATATTTCTTAGCAACACTTGCAACTTTTTGTAACTATGTCATTGTTAGTATATTTCCAGATCTTTGTCCCATTTCAAACAAGGTTCTAACTCTTTAGACCTGATCTGAACTCATTTAGATTAATATAATGTCTGAAATGTTACAAGTATCTTACCTTAATAAAATTAATTAATTAGCGATTAATGAAATATTTATTTATTACATAAGTATGAAATTACAATATTCAAACAAAATTGGGATGACACACGAGGACAAATCCCAACATAAAGAATCGGTAGTTTATCATTATTTGATATGAGATATCTAGATGATAATAATAAATTAGTAAGGTACTAATCTGATCATGACGGATACGAACACCTTATAAGGCATGTTCTAAATGGAAATTGGATTGCTTATGCATAATGTAGTTAAAAAGGTTTCTATATATATGCATTTTTATGCATTCATGCAAAAGTTATATATGCTACAAGAGAATGTATGCTCATGTTTGAATATATTCTTCAGAATCATATGTTGATTCAACTCACTAGCATTCATCTTTAACCGCAACAAGTTAACCGAAAATAATTATATGGACTGGAAAAGGAACTTGGAAATTGTACTAATAGCTAAAAAGTATAAATGTGTCTTGACTAATAAATGCCTTTCAAAACCTAATGAAAATGCAATCCCAAGATGAAATAGATGCCTGTAATAGTCACTTGACAAAGGGCTTATCTTCTTCTGTCTCAATGTTAAAGGAAACAGTAGTGAGAAGAAGAGGAATAAGCTAAAGAAAGCATCTGATTTAGGATCTGTGCAAATTTACAAAAAGAAAGTAAGACCTATAGAAAAATGTTTCCAATATGGCATTAAAAGGCATTGGAAGAGAAACATTCCTTAACTAATTTTTTCAATAAATAAAAGGACAGCTTCAGCTTCTATTAATATTATTTTCATTGAGACATATTTAGTAGTTGATTCTATAGATTTCTAGATAGTAAATTCTAGAGCCACTAATCATATTTGTAATTCATTGTAAGAGTTCTGGGAAATCAAATTACTTACTTGAGGAGATATCAGTCTTAGGCTTGGAAATGGCACAACTGTTGTAGCCAACGCAGTGAGAGTTATTTATCTTTATTTTGATAACTTTAGGATTTTAGTATTAGAAGATTATTTGTTAGTACTGAACTTAAACATAATTTGATCTCAGTTAGTTGTTTGAGTAAATATGGTTACTCTGTTAACTTTAACTCAAATGTGATGATCAAAAGAAATAAGTTGTTTATATGTTCAGTTACAATAATTAACAATCTATACTACATATATCCTATAATCAAGTCACTGCATGATACATAATTGAATAATAAATGTAATCATCATAAGAGGATTATTTGTGGCATCTACCTCTTGGTTACATTATTCTAGATAGGATCCAAATATTGGTCAAAGATAGATCTTTGAGTTTATTAGAGATTAAACCATTACTAGTCTGCGAATTCTATATAAAAGGTAAAATAACTAAAAAGACCCTTTTATGCTAAAGGTTAAAGAGCCATTAAAGCTTTAGAATTAGGGCATTTTGACATGTGTGGACCCATGAGCATATAAGCTAAAAGAGGTTATGAATATTTCATCACTTTTATTGATGATTATTCTAGATTCAGTTATGTGTACTTAATGTGCCATAATTCTAAGATATTTGATAAATTCAAGGAGTTTAAGACAAGAAGTGGAAAGATAATTAGAGAAACACATAAAGGCACTTTGATCTGATAGAGGTAGAGAATACCTCTATAGTAAGTTTAGAACCTATTTGTCAATAATTAGGACATTATCCTAGCTGATTGCACCTGGGTCACTCCAAAAAAACGGTGGGGTGAAAAGGAGAAAAAGAACTTTTTTTGAAATGGTGAGGTCAATTATAAGTTATTCAAACTCTACCCATCTTGTTCTTGGGTTATGCCTTCAAAATAGTCATGTATCTTCTTAACTTAATTCTATCTTAGTCAGTCCATAAAGTACCTCTAGAAATATGAATAAGGTGTAAACCAAGTTTTCATCATATACATACGCGAGGTCGTCCAACTCATATGCTAAACAGAGAAGACCGATAAGTTAAAATTTAAGTCAGAAATTTGTCTATTTGTTGGCTATCTTAAAGGAACAAGAGAAGATCTTTTCTATAATTCTCAAGATAAGAAAATGCTTGTTAGCACAAATGCAATCTTTCTTGAGGAAGTTTATATAAAAGACTTTAAGTTATCTTGGAATTCCAGTATTCTGCTTGAGAAAGTCAATAAAGTTAGTTCCTAATCCAGATCATAATAGCCAACTAAAGCCAGTTGTAGAGCAATAACCACCGGTACTTTATTATAATAGAAGAACTATTAGATGTCTAAATAGATGTATGATAATTAAAGAGTCTTTAAAGGTGGTTTATAATAAATATAAACTAGATCCTACTAGTTTTGATGAAGCAATGGTTAATAGAGCAAATTATAAAAGTTATAACCATTGGTACTTTGTCACAGTGGGAGGACTATTAGAAACCTAACTAAGTATATGTTAATTAGAGAATCTTTTCAGGCAATCTTTAATGAGCATGAACTGGATCCCATAAGCTATAATGAAACTATGATTGATATAAATGTAGATCATTGGTGTAAAGCTAAAAAATTATAATAGGTTCTATATATTATAGTAAGTTTTGGAACTTGTAGAAAAACTTGAAGAAATAAATCCCACAGGTTGCAAATGGGTCTACAAGAAAGAGATAGGTAGATAGGAAGGTGGAAGCCTTTAAAGATAGGCTTGTTGCTAAAGGTAAACTCAAAAAGGAGACATTAATTATGAGGAAACCTTTTCATCGGTAACCATGCTAAAGTTTATCAAAATGCTCTTATCTATTGCAGCAAATCTTAATTATAAGATTTGACAAATGGATATTAAGACCGCCTTTCTCAATGGTAATCTTGAAGAGAATATCTTTATGATACAACTAGACAGTTTTATACCTAAAGAACATATGGTTTGTAAACAGCACAAATTTATCTATGGGCTAAAACAAACATCTAGATCTTGGAACATTAGATTTGATCAAGTATTTAAATTGTTTGATTTTGATCAAAATCTTGATGAACCTTGTGTTTATAAGAAGATAGATAGGTGATTAATGACTTTCTAGTCCTATATGTAGATGATGCATTACTCATTAAGAATGATGTAAAAGCATTATCAACTGATCAAATTTAGTTATCTAACTAATTGGATATGAAGGACTTATCTGAAACTAGTTACATCATTGGGATTAAGTTATTACGAGATCAAAAGAATAAGATGTTAGCTTTGTCTCAAACTGCATATATAGATAAAATATTGGTCAAATTTGCTATGCATGAATCCAAAAAGAGATCACTTCCTTTTTGACATAGGATTGATTTATCTAAGATTTAGTGTTCTAAGACACTTTAAGAGATAAATCGCATGATAGAGATTCCTTATGCATTAGCTGTAGGAAGTCTCATGTATACAATAAAGTACTAGATCAGATATTTGTTATACGGTTGGCATGATTAGCAGATATTAGTCAAACTCAGGAATAGCTCATCGGACTATAGTAAAGCCTATATCTATTTTTCTTTGGAGAATGAAAGATTTTATGCTAGTGAGGATCTTGTACCTATTTAGTATACAAATTCAGGTTTAAACCAGATAAAGATACTTAGAGATTAACTTTAGGATATATGTTTATCATAGGTAAAAAGGTTAAAGTGAGAGGAGTGCAAAACATTTATATATTGTAGACTTTACCATAAAAGCTGAATATGTAGCTAGATTTGAAATTACAAAATGGGCTATATAGCTCTAAATGTTCTTAATAGAGGTTTGAGGGTGGTACCTAGTGCTTAGATGCCTATTGTTCTTTATGGTGACAATAGTAAGACAGTAGCATAGTTCAAGAAACCAAGATACCACAAGAGAAAAAAAAACACACAGACACAGACACACACACATATCATTTGATAAGGAATTGTACAAAATATATGAGGTCATGGTATCCAAGATTACATAAGTAGATAATCTAGTGAACCCATTTACCAAAGTTGTTGTTAGCAAATAGATTCTAAACCTATATTAATAATATGAGGGTCGGGAGATGCTTGACATGTTTTAGGGTAAGTGAGAGATTGTTAGACATGTAAAGTTATTTTGTGCCCTTAAGTATATATAACAACGTTTTATTTAATTGATAAATTCTATTTATACATAATGAAGCATACATTGAAGAGCCCATATTTATAAAGTATGTGATATATGTATTAGGCATATAGTGTTAATACAAAAGGTATAGATCACAAGTTTTTTATAAATTAAATCTTGTTTATAGTCATTAATGAAAGAGACATTTCATTATGTAAGACTGTTGTTTTCTACTTCTTATATTGAGGATTTACCTTGATTATTGAAGTAGAGACTGTTGTATTTGTGGTTACGTGTCATCCCTTTTATGTATAAATATTTGCTTTATATTTATGCTATTATCATTTCAATATATCACTAATTATTATTATATATATAAATATATGGTAAGATGCTTGCAACGTTTTAGACATTGTATGATCTGAATGAGTTCAGATCTAATCTAAAGGAGTTTAGATCAGTGCTAAGAGTTTGAAATCCTGAAAGTTATAAATGCGAAAAGTTAGCACTGATAAGAGTTACCAGGTTATAAGAGTTAGCGAAATCTAAAGAATTAGAGCCTTGTCTAAAATAAGACAAAGAACTAAGAATATATTAGTAATGACATAGTTGCAAAAGAGTTGCAAAGGATTCTGGGAAATGTTGTTATACAAAAATATTCTTAAACTCTATGTTCCTGATCTATCTTCACTGATGCGGGTCTGCCAGTGAAGACCTTAAAATATATAGATCGGCAGTATGTCTATATCTGGATGGTCTAGATAGTTGATTTTGGCAGACCATAAGATTAGTGGAATCTCTTATAGAAATACAAGTATTTAGTAAGGACTGAATATTGAACAGACTCATAAAGACCTCTAATAGATATCCCGTAAAGCCGTCAATGGTGGGTCTTTCTAGTTGAGTAGTATTCGTGGTCTTTAAACCTGAGTGCCACGGTGGACTTGTGAGTGATCCACCATACTTTGGTTTCACACATATCAGATACCTTTTATGGTTTGACAATTAGGTGTCGCTGGGTATGCTCCGATGCTCATGGAGTCCGGTGTGTATAGATATGGGATCCATCAACTCAATTGGGTGAGTAAAATATCTTGAAGCTCCAATATTGTATTTCAGAAAGTCTTACGACCATAAATAGAAATACCCAAGAAATTAGTTTTATCCTCGGGGTAAATAATATCGTAAAAGTGTTTATGGATATTATTTATTGAGATACAAATCTAGAGATAAGTTTATGGTTGAGCATGTGGAGACTTAACGGTGTTGATCTATATCTCCGCTCTTCTAGGATATCTGTGATTGAAAGATTATACAAATATGTTATGCCCTCACCTTGTATGGTCTAATGCGTCATTTTGTAATATCCGTAACATGTGTATGGGACATTATTTACGAATGTATGGACAAGTTTCATATGACGAACTGGGCATGGACCTAGAGAGTCTCACAATATGAAGTATACTAGTTGTGCACCGGGGCAGTGTATTGGATTGAACAATTTAATCCGAGAAATTTTAACAAAGCAAAAATATGTTTCAAGGTTCCTTATGTCATGCACTTGTCAATACTTAAATGATAATTACATTATTAGTTTGCAAGAGTTGTTAACCAATAAGAAATTGACAAGTGGCACAATCTTGCTCCATAAATAATTTACTATGTATTCACATATTTATCTTGCTTGGTAAATACTAATAAGGTAAATGTCTTTATTCAAAAATAGTTTTCAATTATTAATAATTTATTTATTAATGAATTATTATTATTAATTAGAATAAGTGGCAAACACCATTTTATAATGGAGTAAGCACTTGTTATTAATAATATGAATTATTATTAATTGAAATAAGTTGCCACTTTGAAATGTTAATTGGTGCACTTAAGAAGTGGTGTAACCACTTAACATTGTTTATTTGTCATTCACTCTCTAACAATTGATTCATACGGATGAATCAATTTGTTGGGTGAATTTACATGTTTTATTATCGAGCAAATAGCAAACAAAGATGAGTGGTGGTGGAACACTAAGTGAAGCCATCATTTTTCATTAAACCAAAAATTGAAAGAGTTCAATTTTGATAGAGAGAGGGTAGAATTCGGTCAAGGTGAGAAGAGAGAATTGAGAGAATTTGCTAAGTCATTTTTCAAAGGGTTGAGAGAGTTTGCAAAGTCTTACAAAAGTTCATAACAAAGAGTTGTAAGGAACAACAGACAAAACACTTAATTCTTCTCATCTTTTGCAAAAAATAAATCATAAGGACCAAATTGTTTTAAGTATTAAAACATCCATTGCTGGAAAAGTTGTGGTTGCTATTCTAGCTTCACAATCCCACCCGTTTCACTTGTGAACTAGAATTGTGCAACGAAATACCTCTAGGTAAGCTCAACAAATTAAAAGTTGGAGTTCTTGAAGAATTGGAAAGCTACCTTCAAAACCAGGTAGGTTATTTACTTATAATTCATTTTATATCATACATATGAAAATATATATGAGATATATATGTGCTTGAATGAGCATACATGAGTATATATGCTTGAGAATGCAATATAGTGTATAACATGTATGAATACTTCCGCTACGTATTTATATTTTTTAAATTATACGTGCCTCTACACATCACACACTAAATCCAAACAAGTGGTATCAAAGCATACTGATTTGGTGTATGATGTTTGATGTTGTTGATGTTTTTACATGTTGATGATGTATTGTTGAACAACATGATAGTGTTTGATTTGGAGCATGTTGATGTTTAAAATTAAACATGATGTTATTTTGGGAATTCTTGAACATGTTGATGTTTAGAATTAATCATATGATGTTTGATCATAATAAATATAAGAAAAATTGAATGCCGGAACAGAAGAAAATTATTTTTTGGACACTGGGTACGGTGACAGTGTCTGGCACCGCGGCGCTCGGCTTATCTTCATTAGACGTCGCGGCGTCGGGCATTGTTGTAGAATTTTTATTTATTTATTATTTTATCATGTTTGACTTATTTTATTGTTGTAAAATACTTATATAATTGTCATAACATGAAATGATCATTCAAATATGCTGATAATCACAATGGGAGCCCTATTGGTGGGGGTTAGTTGTAATTGCGTGAAATTTAAATGAATGATCTATATTAATCATTTTTATGAAATGAGTATATGTTTAATAAATCTATCTTATTCAGATTGAAATATATTTTATTATGAGATAATGTTAAATATAATTCGTCTTGTCAATATGGTATTAGACAAGTCACTTCAATTTTTTTCAAGATCGCTAAAGTGTGAGGGATTAATTAGTGTGACTTAAGCTATGCCAGTTAAACATTAGATGAGACAAATATATGAAAAAGTATTACGCTAGATCGCTAAAGTATGCGGGTAATATCAATAACAATATTTGATGATTGATAAGTAAATCTGGAATACACTTATCCTAGATCGCTAAAGTGTATGGATAAGATGTATTTAGAATCAATAGTAAGAGTCGCATGAGATGCAATTGATAAGAGTTGTCTACTTTATTGGGTTTACTAAGGCCTAGATCGCTAAAACGTGCGGCGGAAGTAAATACCAATGGGATCCACTTTTCACTATATAGTTTAAAGAATGTTTGAACTATCATTTTGCCGTTTGAGAGATTAAAGGGATTATATAAAATAGTGGGATGGCATTTTTAGATTAACAAATGTATTATTGTTATACCCACGATCTAAAAACGTTATTTATTAGTGATTGAAATATTCCGCTAACATCTTTTCTTTTGTCTTGTAAAGATCAAATGGCTTCAAGCAACCCTCTAGTTTGTATCTTTGATGCGCACCAACTAAAAGGTGCAGAAAATTATGCTAACTGGCTTATAAATATCAGAATAGTTCTGAATTCTGATAAGCTTAGATATGTAATAGATTAGCACCTACCCCGAGCCATTTCTGATTATGCTTTTCCAGAGGAAAATGAGACATATAAAAAATGGTTGGATGATGATTTGAAAGTCAAATCATACATCCTCGACTCAATATCTACAGAGCTCCAAAAGGAGCATGTCCACATGGACAGTGCTGGGAGTATCATGCTCCACCTAAAAGAGTTATTTGGTGATCGACCTCAATTTCAAATATATAAGATTGCCAAATCTCTCTTTCAAGCTAGACTATCCCAGGGCAGTCTAGTAAGTCCTCATGTCCTCAAGATGATATCATACATTGAGAGGTTAGAAACTATGGATCTCTTACTGAGCAATGCATTGGGGAACAGTTTGATTCTCCAATCACTTCCAAAGTCATTTGTACAGTTCATTATGAACTACAATATGCAAGGATTGACTCCTACTTATGTTGATCTGTATAACATGCTGAAAACAGCTCAATAGGACATGAACAAATGGGGCACAGTCCTCTATGTTCAAAGTGCTTCATCATTTACCCGTAAGACTTCTAAGAAGTCCAAAAGGATGAATAAACGAAAAGTAATGTATGCACCTAGAATGGGTCCTCGAAAGCAACACGTGTCCAAGCCCTAACATAAGAATAAATCTAAAGGAAAATGTTTCCATTGCAATGAGGATGGGCATTGGAAGCGGAACTGCCTAAAATACCTTGCCATGATTAAGAAGACACCATTAGGTATGCAGTTACCTTTTATTGACATTTCTTTAACATTTGATGCTAGTATTGGTTAGGTATTAGATACTGCTTGTCCTTTCCACATCTGCAATATGTTGCAAGGTTTGAAGGAAGTTAAAAAGTTATAACCTGAAAGAGTATATGTTCGTGTTGGAAATTGGGATTTCCTGCAGGTCGAGGCTATTAGATGTTTTAATTTACTACTTCTATGTAATAAAATTGTTGTATTGAATAATTGTTATTATGTCCCAAACATTATCCAAAAACTTATTTCAATTCCTGTATTAGACAGTGAAGGATATCATATGCATGTTCAGAACCATTCCTTATATTTGTATCATTTGGATAATATTTTATTAGCTGAATGTCAGTTAATTAATGAGCATTATATATTAGATACAACAGAAAATGTCATAAATGTGCAAGTGAATGCTAATAATAATGCGGAAACTTTAAATGATACAAAATTATGGCATATGAGATTAGGCCATATAGGGATGAGATGCCTAACCCGTCTGGTCAAGGATGGTCGGATACCTAATCTGACCATAGAATCATATCCAGTTTGTAAATATTATATTCAAGAGAAAATGACCAAGGCTCCATTTATTGGTGTTGGACACCATGCCACTGATTTATTGGAACTTATACACAATGATGTATATGGTCTAATGAATCATACTTCAATGGGTGATTTTTGATACTTTGTTATCTTTATCGATGATCTATCACGATTCATAAAATCTTACAAAAGTTCATAACAAAGAGTTGTAAGAAACAATAGACAAAACACTTAATTCTTCTCATCTTTTGCAAGAAATAAATCATAAGGTTCAAATTGTTTTAAGTGTTAAAATATCCATTGCTGAAAATTCGTGGCTACTATTCTAACTTCACAATCTCATCCGTTTCAGTTGTGAACTAGAATTGTGCAACAAAATACTTCTAGGTGAGCTCAACAAATTAAAGGTTGGAGTTCTTGAAGAATTTGAAAGCTACCTTCAAAACTGGGTAGGTTATTACTTACAATTCATTTTATATCATACATATGAAAATATATATGAGATATATATGTGCTTGAATGACCATATATGAGTATATAGGCTTGAGAATGCGATATAGTGTACAATATTTATGAATACTTCTACTGCGTATTTATATTTTTTAAAATTATACGTACCTCTACACATCACACACTAAATCCCAATAGAGACTTTGAGTAAAAAAACTAGTATTTGATACATTGAACTAGATTAATGTCAATTCTAATCTAGTTAACTAAATGTCATTGATTTAATTCACAAATCTATAATAAGCTTGATTAACCTTAAACTTTAGTAAGTAATGAACTTACATTTAGGTATTATATTCTTTTGTGTTATTACGAAGTCAAACCCAATTGGACAGTCAAAATCTTGATGACTTAAAGATGCAATTTCATTACACCTATCTTTTTGTTTGTTTTATTTTTGTGGTTTTTCTATGCCACACATTGTCTTCTTGCTCACCTATTTTTCCATATCAGTTCCCTACATTCTCACTCCAAGAAGAAAAAAATACGAATTTAGTGCCATAACTATGAACTCAACCAAAAATTGTCACTACTAACTGTTAAGTAGTGAGTATTGTCTATAAGGTTATTCCACTGGAAGGCATGAGATCACCAAGTGAATTAGGCTACCTAAGAACCTGAGATCATGTCAAGATAGAGTGCTCAAGTAATTATTGCATGCATATGTTATCGAATGTAACAATACTAGCATTAATGCACTAGATCCCATCAAAACTTCAAAGTGATATATGCTTCGATGAGAGGTTTTATGATCTGAGAACAAGAATGTGTGATTATAGATTGAATTACATTCAAATTATTCCATTTTGTCCTACCTTTACCCTAACAATATGTTACAAACTATATAAAGACCTATTTGATCCTTAATTATATCTACATCTAAATTAGTAAAGAATGGTATAAAAAGCAAGTATATGAAATGTGAATTAAAATTCTTTTCGAGATAAATCTTTTGCATCCTTGCATGTATAAACTGATCTGAGTGCAAATGACTAATGAGAATGACTTACACACATAGATAATGTGAATCACATATAGGGTAAGGCTAGTGCATAGATTGACATTCTAACCTTTGTAGTATCTAGATTTTTTCATGAGTTATAAACTATATGTAATCTTTGAGACATATTGTTAAGCATCAACCAACCTGTCTTTTATTTTTCTAGTTTTTAGTTTCAGATTTCTCTCGTTGCTCGAGGACAAGCAAAATATTAAGTTTGAGAGAGTTTGATGGACATTTTTATACTTATTATTTTCACTTTCTTAAGCTTAGCATTTGTTCATTTTAAGCATGAATATTAGGCATTTTATATTCTATATTATCATTTTGTAGGTTTGAAGTCAATGAAGTTATTTGGGATGAAAATCCAAGGAAAATAGGAGAAGTGTCAAATTTGAACATTAATAGCTACAATAATCGGGACCGTAATTTGCTACAGTGACTTTGCTATAGTGCTCGATGCTGCAGTGCTGGAAAGCCACAGCTTGTGAACAATACTTTTTAAATATTACCAATGTTGGATGCTGAATATGGAAATCCTAGTTTGACTTATATTCGACATTTTGCCACAATTTAAAGATATAGACTTATAAATAGAAATCAAAAAGACTATTTTAATAACTAAGAAGAGAGGAAAAGAATGAGCACAAGAAAAATAACTTTTTAGAGAATTAGAACTTTTGGAGGATTAAAAAACATAGAAAATTGAGGATTGCAATAAATAAGTTTTATCTCTTTAATTCTTTATCTTTCTGGTTTCTATGATTTTTATGATAATTTTCTTAATAAACTCTAGAACTCTTTAATTCATCAAAACCTAATTTATTTATCTAGGATTATAATTTAAACTTAATATATAACTTAAATCAATTTATTATTTATTTTCTCTTATGAATTCAATATAAAATTGTTCAATTTATTATTGCACTCATCTTAGTACTACTCTTGCCTACAATTGTTCAAAAATATTTTTATTTAACAAAATTAATACAAAAGCTAGATTATCTTGCTCATAATTACATGTATAGGGTTAGAGAATTGTCTCATGCATATGGGCAAGTGAATCACCCTAGACAATGCTATAAATTGAGAGCAAATGAGTAACCTAATTCTCTTTTCTTAAAAGTAAATTACGTAAAATAATTGTTGATTTATTACTCCCTACCTCCCTTATATATAGGCCTACGAATTTAGAGTTTGATTAGAATTTGCACTAGTAGAGAGACTGAAAAACCCATGGACATTTTAGCTCTAGCTTAAAAGGCTCAACCCAAGTCATCTCATAATATACTAAATCTTCTAAATTAACCTTAGACTATTTTGCTAAAAAGTTAAAGGTTATACTATAATAATTCATGTAAAACAAAATCCATTTTAATTAAAACACTTTTAACTAAATTAGACTTGGTCTTAAACGAATAATAAACACTTACGCAACCCTCTATTGGATGTTCATAATTAAAGTTATGTTATGAAAAATGTCTTACCTCTTTAATTACTTATTTACCCCTAAGCTATTGAATGCTCTAATCACCATTTTTAATATGTCTATATTTGTAAATAAATTTAAATATTTATTATTCTATAAATAATTTATTGAACAAATTATAGTAATAGATTTGAATAATTAAGCACTGAAAATAGCTTAAGTGAAGATCACTAAGCATAGATTTTATAGTAAGTATATGTTTCTATGACCTATGTAATTGTATCTCCAAGCCATCAAAATTTTGACCGTTTATATGAATGTTATTCTGTGATAACTTAGAAGATACAACATATGAATAACTTATGAATGCAAATTCATTACCTGGTCAAAACTAAGATCAATTAAGCTTAGTAAAGATTACGTGAATTAATATCAATGATATTTTTATAATTAGATTAAAATTCACAATAGTTTAATTCAATGTACCAAATACACAAGTTTTTCTACTCAAAGTTTCTAATTCAATGATTAAGATTAATCATTTATTATAGAAGTAGAAAAACTACGATCTTACAAATTAAAATTTTCTTTCCATTAATAACTTTAATAATTTTTAATTTATAAAGAACTTGTAATTTATATATTTTGTATTAGTATCTTATGCGTAATACATAAAATTCTTACTTTATAAATATAGGCTTAATAATATATGCTAAAAATATATATAAATAAATTTTATTAATAAAAAATATTGTTACACATCCTTTAGAGGCACAAATAAAATATAATGTCTAACAATCTGTTACTTGCTCTAGAGTACGTTGGGCATATGTTGAATTTTTATATTATCTATATAAGTTTCAAAAGTCTTTATTGGTAATGACTTGATAAATGGATCTACTAGATTATATACCGAGACAATCTTGGATGCTATAACTGCACCCTTTTACACAAACTTCTTACCAATAGGTATAAGATCCTCAATATATGCAAGCATATAATCTCCTGTTCTTTGAAGATACTTAAATACATGCTTTATTATTGTCTAATTTTCTAGTTCTAGATTTTATTTGCATTTATTAACCATTCTATCTACATAACAAATATATACTCTAGTACACAACATTATATACATAAGTCATTCTACAACAGATGCATAAGGAATTCCTCTTATGCGATTTATCTCTTTAAATGTCTTAGGACACTGATTCTTAGGTAGATTAATTCTATGACTAAAAATAAGTAATGTTAGGGTTAATGCTTACGTGCCATCCCTAAATGTATTTATACTTATTATTTATACAAATGTACATTTCTATTAAATCGCTAACGGCTTTTTAAATGGTACTATGTAATGCAACATTACAAACATTGTATGATTTGAAAGAGTTCAAATCTGATCTAAAAGAATTTAGAGAAGGGCCGATAGTTGGCCAATCTAAGAGATATAAATGCTAAATATTAGCACAGCTAATTGTTAGCTGGTTATAATACTCAGTGAAGATCTAAAAGTTGGAGCCTTGTCTGTAATGAGACATAGACCTAAGAATATACTAGTAACTGCATAGTTGTAAGAGTTGCAATCAAGTGCCAGAAAATGTCAGTTACGCAAGCATGTTTTCGAATATTGTCTTTGATATATTTTTGTCGATGCGGGTCTGTCGGTGGATGACTTTATATAGATTAGCATATGTCGTACCCATAGGGTATAGATGGTTGTTTCTAGTTGACTGTGAGTTTGGAGCTTGTATTAACATATGGGTATCCGGCTAGGACTGGATAGAGGACAAACTCACGAGGGTCTTCGATCGACACCCTATGTAAGCCATCAACGGAGGGTTCTCTCGAGTTGAGTAGTATACGTGGTCCTTTGACTTGAGTGCCACGGTGGGCTTGTGAGTGATCCATCATACTTTGGTTCCACGCATGTCACAGACCTTTCATGGTGTGATCGCTGGGTGTCGCTGGATATAGTCCGATGCTTATAGAGTCCGGTGTGTATAGATATGGGAGCCGTCAGCTCGCATAGGGAGTTAGATATCCAAATACTTCAAGACTGTATCTTAAAATGTCTTGTTGCCACAAGCATTAATCCCGGGAAAAAAGTTTTCGCTAGGGTGTAACAATATGGCAAATAAGTTTGCACATATTGTTCAGTGAGATACAAATCTGAGAATATGATATGGATGAGCACATGAGGATTTGACGGTGATAATCTATATCCTTGCACATTCAGGATATCATGACGGAAGGACTATACGTATGCTTTGTGACCTCAGCTTGGATGGTCGACGCACTGATTTGTATTTCTGTAACGTGTGCTGATGTGATATTTCTATATCTTAAATTACGTGCAAGTATACACTATTGTATGCAAGTAATAAATAGACTAAATAAGTCGGATGTCGAACCTACAAGGATAATTTTTTATTTCTAACCAATTACTAAAATTATGTCTTCCTAATAATTATTCAGAAACATAAAAATCTAAGAATGAATGTAGAAAATATAAAAACAAAAACACAATGGAAAGAGATTTAGCTGATAGCAATATAGAGAAAACCTAGGATTAATACTATCCCTCAATATGCTTTCTAGTGATTAATCTTCTAATATTTAACTCCCTTAGTCTTTGTTATTGATCAAGACACTAATGTATTCACAAGCTTCTTCCAAGGTCATGTGAGTATACCTTAATTTACCAAATACCTATATTCCTATGGTACTTGTAATAAATTAAGATTCATTAAGATTAAGTCTATTGATCATACATGCATGCCAATTAGGTATATTCCTATCCTAAATTGAAACTTGCATATGCAATATTGAATGTTACTCTACAATCATACATTAAATTACTTTTCTGAGTTTATCAACAATATTACCAACTCATTCACCATATATTGGCCAGATATATTGAAGCATTAAGATCAAGTAATTTGAATATCAAAGAACTAAGTTTATTAAATATTCAAAAATTATGGCAATTAAGCATACATATTAAGTTCAAGTATTAACCATAGAAAATAAGTTTTGCTTATGGCTACAAGAGAACAGCAGTAAAAATAATAATAAATCATGATACAATCAATAGCAAACCGATATAGATGTCGAATTGCTCTTGATTGTGCTGCCTAAGATACTATTGATACCCAAGAACGCCTTGAATCTCTCTCTAAAGTTACTTTAATTAAACTCCTATTGCGCTCCAAGACTAGTGCTCTGCATTCTTGGTGCTCTTAAATTGCTCTAGGTTATTCTTGGTTGATTCTTAAAGGCTGAGAACGAGTGGATTTTTATAGGGATTGATATGAGCTTGAAAATCTCAATTCTTGTCGAACTAGGACTCGCGCTATCGCTGGAGCACTATGCAATTTTCGTTGGGGCGACGCGTGAAAAAGGCTTCACCGCTGGAGCGATGGGATGTTAGCGCTGGGGTGCTAGATCATCGCTGGCGCGGTGACTGTTTGGCGTTGGGGCGCCAAATACGATTTAAACAGGTCATTTTTCTTATTTCAATTACTATTCTAGCGCTGGGACGATAATCCTTGTGGCACTGGGGCGATGGATATATACTTTGAAAACTTTATATATTTAGTCCCTGTTTTCTTTAAATTTTGTTCAAGTCCCTATAAATAACAATAAAGCACATAAATAGCCATCTATTCTCATAAAACCATAAAATATCAAAATACAAACATGAGAAAATATATGATAATTTTGTCCTTATCATGTACGTAGGGCAATGTTCACGGACTCATGAATAGTTTTATTTGACGAATCGGGCTTAGTTCTAGGGAGTCCCGTGATATGGAGTGTACTCGTCGAGCACTAGGGCAATGTACTGGATTAAATTATTTAATCCAGTAATATCTAGCACTACCACTGGAATACATTCGTGTCTATATTTAAGTATTAAATACAATAATTAGTCAATAATTATTATTTACTAATTGTATAATGCAAGTAGTGTAGTAACCAGTATCCACAACTGGTAAGAATATGTATTTATATATATATAAATATATATTTTATTTTTATGTGGGTGGTACTTTATTTATGTATTGTTATTATTAGTGTTTGTATAGGTTAAGGACATACTATTAGTATTGGGTTTATTTGCAAGACCTTAGATTTATTTTAGGGACCAAATTATAATACTTTAAAAATTTTGTGGGTTAATTTGTAAATACTAAACATTAGCCTCTTAATATAAAAATATACTTTTGAAACCCTAATTCACTCATTTTGATCGAGCTACCTCTTTTAGAGTGAGAAAATAGAGAAAGAAAGGGGAGAGAAAGAATGTTTAAATATTGTCATTAGAAGTTTATGTTTATATATTAAGTTATGGGTTGATTTTAGTGTTGAACTTACTAGCAACTTGCTAAGGATTCCTATGTTGAATTAAAGTTTGAAATGTTGTGTAATATTATTTATGAGTGTACATTATTGAATGAATGTAAGTGATGTCGTGTGTCGGATCTTTTGGGTCTGGGGCGTGACAGCTTTTAGTAGTATCAAAGCTAAGAATATGATTCTATAGACTAAATTTATGTGTCTAGTCAAGGGAACCCAACCAATGCCAAATCCTTAAGATGGTATGTGTGCTTATTTATATATATAGATTTGTTTGATATCTTACTTACTTATTTTTATGATTTTGAAAAGATGGGGCGTAATCCAAGAATTACTAGAAGTGCTGATACTGTGAATGAAAGTACTTCAGGAGAAAACCCTACTACCATCCAAAATATTGTTCAAGCAGTGACTAATGTGCTTCAACAACAACGATCCAAAATAGACCATAATGATAAATTTCATGTTATTGAGCAATTTAAAAAAACTGCAACCACCATCATTTGAAGGCTCAAAAGACCCGCTGGTTGTTGAGGAGTGGATCTGTGAGTTGGAAAAGATATTCAGTCTCCTTGATTGTTCAGATTTATATAAAGTGACTTGTGCTACTTACATTCTCAAAAAGAGAGCCAGTCATTGGTGGGAGATGACCATGTGGACACTGAATGTTGATAAGAACCAGATGACATGGGAAAGATTCAAGGAAGTATTTAATGAAAAATACTTTTCACAGTCCCTAAGTGAGAAAGAAGTAGAATTTATCCACCTTACTCAGGGTAAAATGTCAGTGACAGAATATGAGAGGAAGTTTGAGGAGTTGTCCAGGTTTGCTCCCCACTTAGTAGATACGAAAGCACGTATGGTTAAACGATTTCAGATGGGTCTTAAACCAAAAGTGAGAAGGTTACTCTCTGTACTTGATCTACAGACATACAGTGCAGTACTACAGAGGGCTGAAATATTAACAAGGGATGAAGAATTAACAGCTCTATCTGAGTCCAAACATGTGGGTCAGCATCGATCAGAAAAGAGACCCTGGGTTAAGAATAAAAAAAAAATTTGATAGGTGGAAATGAAAGAAGAGGCAGAGGAATGAAGACATTGAAAAGAAGGATTTCCCATTATGTGATGCATGTGGGAAACAACATGGAGGGGTGTGTTTCTGGAAGAGTGGATCTTGTTTTAAGTGTGGAAAGACTGGTCATTTTATTTAGTATTGTCTAGAGATAAAGAATGATCAAGAAGGATTTAGGAAGGATCAGAAAGCTCAAGCAAGAGTCTATGCTCTTACCAGGAAAGAAGCAGATGATTCACCTTCTGTGGTGACAGGTACAATTTTCATATCCGGCCAGCATGGTTTAGTTCTTTTCAATTCGGGTTCTACCCATTCATTTGTGTTATATGCATTTGTTAGTAATATAGGTGTTGTGCCAAAACCTTTAGGTGTAGATTTATGTGTTGTAACGTCTTCAGGAGATTTGATGTGTGCTACAAATGTGATAAAATCATGTAAAATTGAAATATGAGATAAGGTGCTACAAGCAGATTTGATAATCTTGAATATGTATGATTTTGATGTTATATTTGGCATGGATTGGTTGTCTATGTACCATGCTAATGTTAAGTGTTTTGAGAAAGAAATTATTTTCCAACCACTCGGGGAGCCTGAGTTTAGTTTTATTGGTTCTAAGTTATGCTCTTTGCCAAAAGTAATATCTACTTTACAAGTTTAGAAAATTTTTAATAATGGCTGTTAGTGTTTCTTAACGACTGTAGTGGATACAAAGAAAGAAAAAGTGAAAATGCAAGATGTTCCAGTGGTGAATGAGTTTATAGATGTATTCCCTGAAGATTTACCTAGAGTTCCACCAGACCGAAAGATCGAATTCACTATAGAACTTCTGCCAGAAACCAGTCCTATATCTAAAGCACCTTATTGTATGGCACCAGTAGAGCTTAAAGAGTTGAAGGAACAGCTACATGAATTACTTGAGAAGGGGTTTATTCGTTCGAGTGTTTCACTTTGGGGTGCTCCAGTTCTTTTTGTTAAGAAGAATGATGGTTCAATGAGATTATACATTGACTATCGAGAGTTGAACCGTGTGATTGTAAAGAATAGATATCCACTTCCAAGAATTGATGATTTATTCGATCAGTTGCAAGGAGCTTGTGTATTCTCAAATATTGATCTTCGTTCTGGCTATTATCAATTGAAGATCAAGAAAGAAGACATTCCAAAGACTGCATTTCGTACCAGATATGGGCATTATGAGTTTATTGTTATGCCATTTGGGTTGACAAATGCATCTGCTGCCTTTATGGATCTAATGAATAGAGTATTCAAGGATTATTTGGATAGGTTTGTTATTGTGTTCATTGATGACATCTTAGTATATTCTAAGAATGAAGGAAAATATGAAGAACACTTAAGAAAAGTCCTACAAGTGTTAAGGGAGAAGTAACTTTACGCAAAATTTAAGAAATGTGAATTCTGGCTAGATCGAATGGTATTTTTGGGACATGTTGTTTCCTCAAAGGGAATTTCAGTGGATCCAAGCAAAATTGAAGCAGTGGTGAATTGGTCCGGACTAACTAATGTAGGAAAGTTCAGAGTTTTCTTAGGCTGACAGGATATTATAGACGGTATGTTGAAGGATTCTCTAAGATAGCTTCACCTTTAACTCAATTGACAAGAGAGAATGTCAAATTCAGTGGTCAGAAGAATGTGAGAAAAGTTTTCAAGAACTTAAGCATCAGTTAGTATTTGCTCCCATACTAACCACCCCTTCTACTTCTATTGGATTTGTGATTTATAGTGATGCTTCCAAGAAAGGGCTTGGGTGTTTATTAATGCAGGATGGAAAGGTAGTGGCATATGCCTTACGAAAACTAAAGAGTTATGAGCAGAATTACCCTACTCATGATTTGGAGTTGGCTACAGTAGTTTCTGCTCTTAAAATTTGAAGGCATTATCTTTATGGAGAAAGGTGTGAAATTTACATAAACCACAAAAGCCTTAAATACTTCTTTACTCAAAAGGAGTTAAACATGAGGCAACGTCGATGGTTGGAACTAGTCAAGGATTATGATTGTGTGATTAACTACCATCCGAGGAAAGCTAATGTTGTAGCAGATGCTTTGAGTAGAAAATCTTCAGGACATATGGCAGCACTTGTGACTACTCAAAAGTAAATTTTGTTGGATTTAGAAAAGTTTGGCATTAAAGTGGTAAGATCTAATGACAAGGCTTATGTTACAAGTATGTCTATTCAGCCTACCCTAATTAAGAGAATTAAAGAAGCACAAGGTAGTGATATGCATCTGAAGAAAATTATGGAAGAAATTCCATTGGGTTAAAGGCCTAGCTTTGCTATTCTTGATGATGGAGCTCTACATTTTGAAGGTAGACTTTGTGTGCTTAATAATGATGAGTTAAAAAATGAGATCTTGGCTGAAGCTAATAGTTCACCATATACTAATCATCCGAGACGTACTAAGATGTATCGAGATCTACGAGCTGTTTAGTGGTGGGCTAATATGAAAAGAGAGATTGCAAAATTTATAAAACAATGTTTGACATGCCAGCAAGTTAAGGTAGAACATCAGAGACCATCGTGGTTATTGAAACTTTTATTGGTAGCAAAATGGAAATGGGAGCATATAGCCATGGATTTTGTAGTTAGGTTGCCAAGTACATAAAAGGGTTGCAATGCCATATGGGTGATTATTGATAGGCTAACAAAATCAGTAGATTTTATTCCAATATGCACCACTTATTCTGTGGATAGGTATTCCTAATTATATGTTGATGAAATTGTGAGGCTTCATAGAGTACCTGTGTCAATTGTATCTGATAGAGATCCTCGATTTACTTTAATATTCTAGAATAGCCTACATAATGCCATGGGAATGAAGTTGAACTTCAGTACTGCATTCCACCCACAGACTGATGGTCAATTTGAAAGGACCATTCAAATTCCAGAAGATACGTTGAAGGTATATGTGTTAGACTTTAAAGGTAGTTAGGACAAACACCTTTCATTAGTGGAGTTTGCATATAACAATAGTTATCAATCAACTATTGGTATGGCCCCATATGAAGCTTTATATGGAAGAAAATGTAAATCTCCTGTGCATTGGGATGAAGTTGAAGAAAGAAAAATTTTAGGGCTAGAGATTGTCCAGCAAACTTGTGAGTTTATAGAGAAGATAAGAAAAAGAATGAAAGTGGCTCAGAGTAAACAGAAAAGCTATGTATTTAATAGAAGAAAAGACCTAGAATTTAAGGTGGGTGAAAAAGTGTTTCTTAAGGTTGCTCCAATGAAAAGAGTTATGAGATTTGGCAAGAAAGGAAAGTTAAGTCCAAGATTCATTAGTCCATTTGAAATCCTTGGATAGGTGGTTTAGCTTATAGATTTGCCATTCCTCCATCATTATCAGGAGTTCATAATGTGTACCATGTGTCAATGTTGCGAAAATATGTTTCAAACTCCTCACATATGTTAAGCTATGAGCCACTTTAACTTAGAGATAATCTCACCTATGAAGAAGTACCCATTAGGATTTTGGACAATAAGGAGCAAATTCTTCGTACTAAGAAGATTGATTTGGTAAAGGTTTTATGGAGAAACTATGCAGTTGAAGAGGCAACCTGGGAACAAGAAGAGGAAATGAGATCCAAGTATCCTCATCTATTTTCTTAAGTTATGAATTTCGAGGATGAAATTCTTATAAGGAGAGGAGAATTGTAGTAACCAGTATCCACAACTGGTAAGAATATGTATTTATATATATATAAAAATACATTTTATTTGTATGTGGATGGTACTTGATTTATGTATTATTATTATTAGTGTTTGTATAGGTTAAGGATATACTATTAGTATTGGGTTTATTTGCAAGACTTTAGATTTATTTTAGGGACCAAATTATAATACTTTAAAAGTTTTGGGGGTTAATTTATAAATACTAAAAATTAGCCTCTTAGTATAAAAATACACTTTTGAAACCCTAATTCACTCATTTTGGTCGAGCTACCTCTTTTAGAGTGAGAAAATAGAGAAAGAAGGGGGAGAGAAAGAGAAGACGAAAAAGAAAAAGAGAAGAAAAAGTTAGAATTTAAGGTTAAGAGGTATATTATAACCCTTTCTTCGTTTCTTGGTGTTAAATTAGTTAATTCCTTTAAGTTTTTATTTTTGAAAATATGTACAATTATGGATTTGATGTGTATTTCGTATGATGTTATGAGAATTGATGTTGATCTATGTAGATAGCTTGATAAATCATGATTAATTACAGAATATTTACTTGATGGTCTCTTAATCCAGGAATTTTATAAACTGTTGTGATTCGATTTTGGTTTTGAATTTTGATTATATGAAATTAGACATGTTTAGAATCAATTGAGACTTTGAATCGATTGAAAATTCCAAAGAATGTATTTGTAGTGAATTTACCAAAATGACCCTAAAATTCTGAAAATTTCCTGTGTTAACAGTATAATACAGTGACAAATAATTTTTGATCTGCTGAATGATCTTCAAAAATTACTAATTTATGGAATATGATAATTTTATATGTTTAATATGATATACTCAGAATTGAGAATTTAGATCAATGTGGTTAAATTATTATGATTTTTTAAAGAGTGTTAGCTCATTGCAGTATTTGATTAATAGATTTTTAAAGCTATAGAATAAAATAGTTTTAAAATACTTTCGGCAGTGAGTTTGAAGTGAAATATTTATCATGAATTGAGATATGTGTAAAGAGTAATTCTGTGATAGCTTTATAATTTTTGAGTTAGTATATGATTTTATAAAATTAGGAGATTAAATACTGTTTAGTAAATATATTGATCTTATCAGGTTAGTAATTTAGATTCGATGGTGTTTATAGAATGGATTTATAGGAATTATGATATAATATTCATATATAAGAAGGATATATGAGTAAAAAATGATATATTCTAATTTTGGAGTAATTAGAGATCATTTGATGTATAAGAAAATTTTGTTAACTGTAAGTGGTCAGAATGACAGATTTTGAGAAACTAAGTAGTTAGACCAATTCGATGTGATAAGTGCAATATGTGTAATTTTGTAAGCTATTTAAAGTGTTTTGTATGAATGTTGATGCTCATGAAAGGATTAATCTCCGTTGGTAGGTTAAGGAGATTTAAGCCTTATAGCTGAAAGTTGTAAGAGGTAAGTATACTAGACATTTTACTGAAATCACAATAAACATAGTAATTGTTATGTATAATTTTGTAAATATGGTTAAGAATATATTTATGTTATGTCAAAGTATATTTTGATATGAAATGTGAAAACATGTGTTTATAAATGTGAGCATGGACATACATGACATATATGTGTTTTTGAAAGTGAGCTTTCAAAGTGAAATATTTTTAACAAAGAGAGCTTTTGAAGTGTAATATGTCCATGAGAAATATTTTGTGTTTTGAGAATGCTTGAACTCACTGTTAACTTAGTAGGCATTTTATGTGATTTATTGAGCCTTTATGTGTGGCCTTTCCTTTGGGATTGATATATGTTATATGTTCCGTATGTAGGGAGGATCCTATTAGTACCTAAAGAAAGAGTGAGTCATCACCTTCGTGTGGTGGCGTATTAGTGCATGTGAGAGGACTCACCGATGATCAGGGTAAGGGTTTGGCTTTTACCTTTGGGCATGAACATTATATATGTGTAATTTAAAGACCTCACTTATACTATTCCTCTCATACGGTATGTTACCTACGAGTGACATTTGGCTCATTATGTGATATGTGATATGTAAGTCCTACTAAGTAGTAGTTGAGTGATGGTATTCCTATTATATGTTTTGAAAGAATGTGTAAGCGCTTACATGACATGTGATTTGATAAGATTATGATTTTGATTATCACAGCATATCATATATATGCATTGTGTATGTATTTTTATTTCTATTTGATATATGAAAAACTAGCATGCTTACTGAGTTTTATACTCATTATAGTTTATGGTAATTTCAGGTAAATAAGGTACATGTGTGCTTAGCGGATTTGGCAAGGCTTCTACTGTTCTTTGGGTTCCCTAAATTGTTAGGTTGCTGAGTGTTTCATTTAGGGACACATAGGATAAGATATTTGATTTGTCCCTGTTGAATAAATACTTATGTATTATTTTGTTGTGTGTGGTTGGATTTGGTTTAAGTTTCACCAAGTGTGGTTATTGGTTGATTTTAAGTAAGGATTTGCAATGAATATATTCTGGGTTTTTGGTAACAAAGTTGCTACTGGTGACGTAGTAGAGTGTTAATCTCTGAGAAAACTCTGCGTATCTCCGATTTACTAATTGTCCCAGTCATAATTCAATTATTATAATTCTGAAAAAAAATTGAAATAAATGTTTAAATATTGTCATTAGAAGTTTATGTTTATATGTTAGGTTATGGGTTGATTTTAGTGTTAAACTTACTAGCAACTTGTTAAGGATTCCTATGTTGAAATAAAGTTTGAAATGTTGTGTATAATTATTTATGAGTGTACATTATTGAATAAATGTAAATGATGTCCTGTGTCGGATCTTTTGGGTCTGGGGCGTGACACGTAGCGCATTGTGGACCATCGATTGAGTTTACCTAAGTGAGGGTATGGTGGAATCCACTAGGAGTTTACCTAAGTGAGGGTATGGTGGAATCCACACGTAGCGCATTGTGGACCATCGATTGCTTATTTTCTTCTTCTGTTTCAATTGCTTTTGCTTAAATGAAGCAAAACCAAAACTATATATATATATATATAACAGCCACCGCTTAACTTTTATATATATATACATATATATATATATATATATTTGTATTCCTTTTTTGTTTTTGCCATTAAGACTTTTAATCATACATGTGTATGATAATTCTTCCTTCTTTAAAAAAATTTCGTTCTCGAAATTTATATACCTCTTTGAAACAAATGGTGATACTGAACTCTCATCTTATCCTCTCGCTCCCATGTAGCCTCTTCCATTACATGATTCCTCCATAAGACTTTAACTAGCAAAATAGTCTTATTACATAGTCCTTGCTGGCGATAGTCCATTATCTGAACATGTTCCTCGTCATAAGTCAAGTCTGTCCTCAATTGAACTGGTTGAGTATCTAGAATGTGAGAAGGGTTAGGTATATACTTCCGCAACATAGAAATATGAAACACATCATGAATGCGTGATAACTCAGGTGGTAATGCTAAGTGGTACGCAACCACATCAACCCTTTCTAGAATCTCATATGGCCCGATATATCTAGGACTTAATTTTTTCTATTTCCCAAAATGAAGCACACTCTTCCATGGTGAGATTTGTAAGAAGACTCTGTCTCCTACTGCAAACTCAAGTTGTCTACGATGTTTATCTGTATAACTCTTCTGTCTGTCTTGAGCTGCCTTGAGTCTATCTCTAATAATATTAATCTTCTCACTAGTGGCCTGGATAATCTCTAAACCCAACATTTTCCTTTCTTCAACCTCATCTCAGCAAACTGGAGTTCTGCATTTTCTTCCATATAAAGCTTCATACGGCGCCATTTGAATGCTAGACTGATAACTATTATTATATGCAAACCCCATCAATGGTAAGTAATCATCCCAATTACTCTTAAGCTGTAACATATAAGCTCTAAGCAAATCCTCTAATATCTGTATAGTTCTCTCCAATTGCCCATCTGTTTGAGGATGAAAAGTTGTACTAAAGTTTAGCTTAGTGCCTAAGGCCTTCTGTAAGCTATGCCAGAATCTAGAAGTGAATCGATGGTCTCTATCTGATAAGATGGACACTGGAGCCCCATGTAACTGTACAATCTCACTCACATACAAATGAGCTAGCCTATATAATGAGTATGAAATCTTATAAGGCAGAAAATGAGCAGACTTTGTAAATCATATAAATATTATCGTGACCATTCCGAGTACATAGAAGCTCAATAACAAAGTCCATGGTGATATGTTCCCATTTTCATTCAGGAACTGGAAGTGGTTGAGATAATTCTGCTGGCCTCTGATGTTCTATCTTAACCTGCTGACAAATCAGGCAGTGAGATACAAACTCTGCAATCTCTCTTTTCATACCTTTCCACCAGTAATGTTCTCTCAGAGTACGATACATTTTAATGCTGCCAGGATGCATAGCATAAGCTGAGCTATGAACTTCTTCAAAAATCTGCTTTTTTAGCTCGGAGTTATTCGGAATACAAAGCCTGTTACCTATAACTAATGTCCCATTAGCTTTCAACGTTAAATCAATTCGCATTCCATTCCTTACTTCTTACTTAAGTTTAACTAAATTAGGATCCTAATATTGCATCTTTCGAATCTGATCAATCAACATAGGCCTAACTTGAAAATGTGCTAGAAGGACTTCAGACTTATTTATGGACAATGCAACCCTCATAGACCTTAACTCAACTAACAATGGAAGATAAGTCATTTTCAAATAAGCTATAAAGCTATAAGACTTCCTACTGAGTGCATCTACTACCACATTCACCTTACCTGAATGATAGTCAATCGTACAGTCATAATCTTCATATTCAGATCTTTCTATGTGAACAAATACTTCAAACTTTTGTGATCAGTGAAGATTTGACATGTAACACTATATAAATAATGTTTCAAAATCTTCAAGGTGAATACTACTGCTACCAATTCTAAATCATGGGTTGTATAATTCAACTCATGCTTCTTAAGCTTCCTAGAAGTATAAGCTATCACCTTATCATGCTGCATCAATACATAACCTAATCCCTGTCTAGAAGCATCATTGTAAATTATAAATCTTTCAGTGCCAGATGGAAGAGTGAGAACAAGAGTTGAAGTCAATCTCTTTTTAAGTTCTTGAAAACTACGTTCACATTTATCAGTTCACACAAACTTTACATTTTTTTTCTAGTCAACTTTGTAAGCGGTGCAGCAATTTTAGAGAAGTCTTTAATAAATCTCCGATAATAACCTGCTAGACAGAGAAAACTTCTAATTTCTGTCACACTAGTTGGTCGCTCCCAATTTACCACAGCATCAATTTTTTGAGGATCCACATAAATTCCATCCACTGAGATCACATAGCCTAGAAATGTGCCTTTATCTAGTCAAAACTAACATTTGCTGAACTTAGCATATAACTGTTTATTCCTCAAAATCTATAACACTATCCTCAAATGCTCTGCATGCTCCTTTGTACTCCGTGAATATATAAGAATATCATCAATAAATACTATAACAAATCGATCAAGATAGGGACAAAATACCCTATTCATAAGGTCTATGAATGCAGTTGGAGCATTAGTAAGCCCAAATAGCATTACTAAAAACTCATAATGCTCATATCGAGTTCTGAAAGTAGTCTTAGCCACGTTAATATCTTTGATCTTTAACTGATGATATCCTGATCGTAGATCGATCTCTGAGAGAACCTTTGCACCCTGTAACTGATCAAATAAATCATCAATGCGAGAAAGTATGTACTTGTTGCGTATAGTAACTTTATTTAGCTCCCGATAATCAATTTATAGCCTCAAAGTTCCATCATTCTTTTTAACAAACAATACCGGTGCTCCCATGGTGATACACTAGGTCTGATGAAACCCTTATCTACCAATTCTTATTATTGAGTCTTCAATTCTTTTAACTTTGAGGGGCTATTTTGTATGGTGCTTTGGAGATATAAGTTGTGCCTCAAACCAAATCAATACCAAAATCAATCTCTCTATCTGATGGTAAGCCTGGAAGATCTTCAGGGAATACATCTAGAAAAATCTCTGACACCAAAATATCTTTTAATTTAGCCTTATTGACTCTGGTATCAATAACATGTGCCAAATATGCTAGACATCGTTTCTTGAGCAACTGTTTAGCTGTTATAGCAGATATAACACAAGATAGAAGAACTCATCGCTCTCCACAAAAAATAATATCAGGCTCTCCATGTCTTCTGAATATAACCTCTTTTCGAAAACAGTCTACAGTAGTATGATAATTAGCTAAGCAGTCCATCCCAAGTATTGCATCAAAATTATGTATATCAAGAGGAATTAAATCTACTACCATCTCATTATTATCCATTTTGATAACACAACCCCGAAATACATTGTCAGCCAATAATGATTCTCTAACCGGTATGGCTACCATCAAGCTAGAATCTAGTGGTTTTAACACTCTATCCGCATGCACAACAAAGATACAGAGAATAAAAGAATGCGTAGAGCCCGAATCAATTAAAATATAGGTCTTTCAGCCAAAAATAGTTAGCATACCTGTAACAACATCAGGGGTAGCCTGTGCCTCTTACTGAGTCAAAGAAAATACACATGCCTGGCTATAAGGTCGACCTGACTGACCCCTTTGTGGATCTCTACTAACTCCTAAAGCTCTAGGCTGTACACCAGTACTAGAGATAAGCTCTCCTATTTAAGATCCTGAATGTTTATGAATATTGCCACTACCACCTTGAAAACCTCTGAGAAGCTGTACTCTATACTAAGCTGCTACTCTGAAGAAGATGAAGGCAATCTCTCTTCAAATGTCCAACTTGTTCGCAATGGTAGCAACCTCTAAAACCTCTCAGACACTATCCTTCATGACTCCTGTCACAAATAGAACACTGAGGGTACCTTCTCATACTAGCACTACTACTTATCTGGCTACCACCTCAGGGCCTTTAACTCCATATATTGCTTCCAATAGATGGAGGTACAAAACTCTGACTAGAACTCTGTCTCTGTCCTTTTGATAGCATAGGGCTCTAACTATACCGTTGTCTACCAGAATACCCTGTATGGGATGTCTCTTCTCCAGGTGCTCTACTGCTATTTAATCCACCAACTGACCAACCATGGCCTAGTCTCTACTTGAATGATTAGGCTCTGCGTGCCTGTACTAGGCTTTTCTCAACTCTCATTACAGCCCCTACTAACTCACTGAAATCACTGTGCCCTATGGTTGTAATTGCTATCCTGATATTGCCTCTAAGGCCTTGTTCAAATCTCTTACATTTATCTTTCTCATTCTGTATTGCATATGTAACGAATCTCGATAACTCTATAAAATAGTTCTCGTACTCCTCCACTGTCATCAATCCCTATTCTAGCTTAAAGAACTTACTAACCTAGATGTCTTGGTAAACCATAGGAAAGAATTTAACATTAAATTCTTTACAAGAATTAGCCCAACTAATCACCCATTCATATCTACGTGATACTGATCTCCACCAGTGGTATGCCTCACCCTCAAGTAAAAATGTAGCAAAAGAAACTCTCTCATCATCAGCATATCTTATAACATTAAATATCCCTTCTACTTTGGTCAGCTATGACTCTGCATCAGCTGGCTTTGTAGTGCCTGAAAAATTCTCTACCCCCAAACTACGAACACGCTCTATTGTGTTCTCTTTCCTGGGTTGTCCCTGTATTTGTCTCTCTACTGTAACTGTAACAAACTGAGCCAATCTATCTATGAATTTCTCTAAGACAGGTCTATCAGGCTGTCCCTGTGTAGGTTGTATCATAGGTTGTGGCACTGGCTGAGGGTATATCTCATATACAATAGGATTAGGCTGAGTTTGAGGTATAGGTACAGGATGAACTGACTCAACCACATCCTCTCTAATAGGCTCTTCCCTTCTATTTGGTACTGAGGGAGCTCCTAATTCAACCACAAGTTTCGTCCGAGGTCAGCCACGTGGACGCGTGATGAAAATATATAAAATGCAATAAATCATTAATGACATCTTTAACATGCATGTATCATGTACTAGTCTACAGAATTTAAAACCATGCTCTAATACTAAACTGACAAGATCCGACCCAAGCCTTCTTCTAGAATCAAGACGGATCTTGTGATGACATGAAACTAATATACTCTTTACTCATACATATGATAGAATGAGGCTACCTGCCTCAACAAAAAGTGTACACATGTACTCCAACATATAAAAAGATATACAAATACACACACTAAGATACTATACAGCTATGCGTGTCGTGGGCCAACCTTAAAATGTGATGACTGTATCACACTGCACGAATTTCTGTGACAACCTAGAAAAAATAGGAAAAATAGAAAAAATGGTGAGCTTGTGGCTCAGTGAATGGACATAATCTGAAAATATTATATACTTTATATGTATTGTACACATATAAATCTGTAAGATAGAATAATCATGAAGCTATATATTAAGTAGTCAATAAACTTGTACTGAAATATAAGTTGTCATAAAAATCTGTGCTAAAACTAAAATCATAACATAATA
Organism: Ailanthus altissimus; assembly: GCA_946807835.1. Classification (NCBI taxonomy): domain Eukaryota; kingdom Viridiplantae; phylum Streptophyta; class Magnoliopsida; order Sapindales; family Simaroubaceae; genus Ailanthus; species Ailanthus altissimus. Next base: position 10,550,752 of record OX327706.1, on the reverse strand, counting down.
CTGGGGATCTGAAAACCTAGAAGCATAAACTATCACAAAATCTATTATCAGGCTGAATATATGTAACATAGCTCTGAAAATATGTACTACATATATATATATATATATATTGAAAACTACACCAAACTTGTACTCGAAAAACTCTGGTCTAACCTGGCAGAGTAACTCATGCACAGGTAGAGCGGGGAATCTAAGCTAGTCTAACCCGGGAAAATGCTGCATCACTCGGGTAAAGCAAACTAAACTGGTTTAACGCATGCGCAGAGCAACTACGCTAAAGGGGAGAGTACACATGTGGTGGTTCAAAAACTACTGCTATATAATATCATGAAAGCATAACTGTTCTAAAATAAATATTTCTGCACTGAACATAATAATAAATTATACTATAATAAATTTTAAAACATTATTGAATATACTAAATAGCATAAATATTTATCCGTCTAAAATAAATCATAACTAAATCTGATAACACGTAATTTAATTATAAATGATTGTATTAAAAATATATAAAATATATATAGTTATTCACTCATAAAAGTGCGCTAATTCTGAGCAGGGTCTAGATTTTGAGATCTACCCGCTATCGACATACCTCCTATATCATTGGGTGTAAAAATACATCATTAGTACCGATATATATTATAAATATAAAAATATAAATATTCTAATATTGTAAAAGTATTACCTGCTAAATCACTCGGTATAAATCTAACTACCCAAACTAATTTTTTGAAATTTTCTAATTATTTTTTTTCTATTTCTCTCTGTTGCTCTTTTTTTTTCTTTCGCATTCTCATTATCTTTCTCTTCTTCTTTCTTCTCGGTTTCTTTTTCTTCCTTTCTCTTCTTTTTTTCTTCTTTCTTTTCTTTTCTTCTTCTTTTCTTTTTCTCTTTTCTTTCCCTTGGTTTTTCTTCTTCTTTCTCTGTTTTAGTTTTGCATCTTTTCTTCTTCTGTTTCAATTGCTTCTTCTTAAACGAAGCAAAAACAAAATTAAATATATATACATAATGGCCACCGCTTAACTTTTTTATATATATATTTATATTCCTTTTTTTTTTTTGCCACTAAGAATTTTAATCATACACGTGTATGACACTTATGTATAAAATATCATACTTCACAACATCATTTTCATTCATAAATTCTTCCTAGATTTTTAAGATCTTATTGGCTAACAATCATATAGGAATTTTTCATAACAAAGAGGAAAGTTTGAATATCATAGCCAGAACGTATAAACTAAAGTCGGGCTATTGCAGATTAGAACATATAAATAAAACTCCAATCATTAACTAGAAATTAGAGCACCACAGGCAAAAATCCATTAAGCCTTAAAAATTCTTTCAAAACATTATTCCTTTAAGACTTTTCATAACAAAGAGAGAACTTAAAAATTCGTTCACAACATTCTTCCTTTGGACTTTTCATAACAAGAAGAGAACTCTAAATAAAAGTTTGCTATTAGAACATATAAATAAAAATGCGATCCACTAACAAGAAGTTAGAACTCACAAGTAAAGTTTATAAGCCTTAAAAATCTTTAAAAGCATTCTTCTTCCATCACAAATTTTCTATGCTTGTGTAAAATAAAAAAACATGCAATTCATTTTAAAAGCTACAAATGTTTGTCGTCTTCAATGAATCAGTTAAGTATTGTAAACTGTAGAAAGAAATGCCCTTCTCCTTTAGAAATTAGGTTAAGCAATGAACCTTAATAAAGATCAACCTTAAACTCTAACAACTTTTTTTAGCTTAATTATATAATGACAAGTAAATATAATATCAAGAATAAGAAAGCAAATCAAATAAGAATAAACCATAACTAATATATGTGGTTTGGTAATTGCCTATGTCCACAATAGATCAAAGAAACCTAACTTCTGTTATTAATTATTTTAGAGAAATTTTTTAAGGAAAAATAATTAAAGAACTCTAAAATGAATCTATGTGGCATACCTTTGTTCTTCCAAGAATAATAAACGCCCAACAATAGTTGCACCCTAATGCTCTCAAGTATTTAGTGTCTACTTAGTTCTTTATTAATATCTTAGAGTCTCTCTTGTAATGTTTTATCAATCAATGTAAAGGATTTACAAATGTTTATATAGTGAGTAAAATATCCATAGAAACCCAAAATCTAGTTAGAATAAGAGCCTAAGTGTTTAGGAGTCTGAAACCCCCTCAAAGAAGTAAAAAATGAGATAAAAATGGGCTTCCTAAAATTGGGGAGCCACGGAGCCAATATGTTTCATGCCAACGCTGTGGTGTTGGTCTTTCTACCTCCAACACCGCAGCGCTGAGGCCAACACTTGGTCCTTCAGTTTTGTTTACATTTTCTCTATTTCAAAGTACCGCCTTGCTCCTTTTTTGTGTGTCTAACGTGTGCTTGACTTTAAAATCACTCTCTTCTTAGTATTCATCTCAATTTTTACCCATACAAGATTGTTGAATAACCACTTCCAATAAACCCTTCTTTGATTCAAAATCTCCTCATAATCCATCAACACCAATGCTCTGTCACTTAGAGCTGAGTCTAGTTAAGTCTTTACTAACACTTAACTTATCACGGGCTTGTAACTTCAGTCCCTAAAGGTTTGAGTGCTCCGTGTATAGGGTATAGATGCGACACACTTCCTTTTGACCCTTATCACTTTGGTGAGTATATTTTGGATGTCATTTTGTGGTCTGCATTACCCTAATACCTTTTGTTTAGCCATCATTGGCCATCCCCTTAAGTACATAGAGCCATTCGTTATGTTTTTCATCTTTTAACCTTATAAATCTTTCTACTATCCCTAGTTTTCCTTTTTTCTGCTTTAAATTTTTAACCTTTTTCATCGAGCTTTCTTAGGGATATCAAATTCTTTCTCAAATTAGGAACATGTCTTACCCCATGTACATCTATAATATTTTTACCTTGTATCCTCAATTTTATGTCATTAACTCCCACGATCTCATAAGCAATGTTATTCCCCATTAGGGCTTTATCCTTAATGGCTTTATAGTTGGTAAACAATGATCTGTCGAGACACATATGGACACTACACCCAGAATCTAATATCTACTTTTCACCATACTTTCTCTTTGAGGCTACCAATAAGTCTACAAGTTCAATGTCATCCTCAAGACTTCTAATTGCAGCACTTCCATCGTTTCTTTAGGACAATCCCTCACATAGTGCCTTTTTTTGTTTCATAAAAAGCACTTATTGGATCTCCTTTTAGTTGGTTGTTCATCTTACTTTTTATAACCAAAGCTGTTGCACTATCGATTTCAGATCTCTCTCCTAATTCCTTTGAATTCAATGATGCCTTGACATTATTCATTGTAAGTGTCTCCCTCCCATACAATAACATATCAACAAACCTATCATAGTTCGGTAGTAATGAACTTAATATAATCATGAATTTATCTTTATCCTCCATCTTAATCCCTAAAGTCTCAAGATTTATGATGACTTTGTTGAAAACGTCAATGTGGCCTCTCAATGAAGATCCCTCGGACATAGACAGTTGATGCAATTTCTTCTTCACATGTAGATGATTAGCCAAAGACTTTCTCATATACAATGTATTGAGTTTCTTCCATTAATTCCAAAGCTGTCTCCTCTCCATCTACCTCTTTTAATATTTCGTCACTCAACGCTAGTATTATGGTATTGTCGCCTCTCTTATGAATTGTGTCCCAATCTATCTCCCCAGGCTTCAAGGTTTTCTTCTCTTTACTAGTTGATGAACGAACTTCCTGCAAAGTTGAGTCTAATCATTCCTTGATTAGTAGAGCCTTCATTTTTTCTTTCATATATTGAAGTCATTCATCTCATTAAATATTTTTATATCTTGCTTGATAGTAGCCATGGTTTAAATATCATTTAAGTGTATTATCAAACCACATTCTGATACCAGCTTGTAGAAGAAAATGCCATTCTCCTTTAGAAATTAACTTAAGTGATGAACCCTAATAGAGATCACCTTAAAATCTAACAACCTTTTTGTAGCGAAATTATATGTCGATAAGTAAATATAATATCAAGAATAACAAAACAAATGAAATAAGAGCACACCAAAACTAATATATGTGGTTCGGTAATTGTTTACATCTACGATGGATTAAAGAATCATAACATTTCTTATTAACTCTTTTAGAGAAGTTTTACAAAGGAAAAACAATTAAAAAATCTCAAAGGAGTCTATGTGGCGTACCTTTATTCTTTCAAGAACAATAAACACCCAACAATAGTTGTACCTTAATACTCTCAAACACTTGGTGTCTACCTAATTCTTTAATCTCTTAAAGTCTATTTTGTAATGCTTTATCAATCAATGTAAAGGGTTTACAAGTTTATATAGTGAGTAAAACGTACCTAGTAATTCTAAATCTAGTTGGATTAAGAGTCCAAGTGTTTAAGAGTGTGAAAACCCCTCAAAGAAGTAAAAAAATGAGCTAAAAATGGACTTTTTGAAACTGGACACCACTGCACTGATGTGTCCCATGCCAGTGCCGTAATGCTGGCGTTTTTGCCTTCAGCGCTGGCACCGTAACGCTAAGGTTTGCACTTGGCCGTTCCATTTTGTTCGCCTTTTCTCACTTTTTGAAATTCTATGTTGCTACTTTCTTGTGCGTCCAATGCATGGTTGATTTCAAAATCACTACTTCCAACATAAACAAAGACTTAGAAAGAAAAACTACATATCATATACTTAATTACTTGCATACAAGCATACATATGTTCATTGTGATTAAAAAACAAAAGGCTAGTTTACTATCAGATAAACATATCAAAGTACATATACACATACAATACATTTGTTTATTATGATTTTACAAAAAAAAGTCTATTTCACTTGTCTCGTAGTATTCTCAAATAATAAAACTTATGGAATATCTTTTGACCAAATATCACATCAGTAAAACCTCTCATAATTACCTTCATATCGAATCATAACATATGATATGTTTTACGGTTCCTAAAGATAAACTTATTATAAAGTATAGTCTAATCTATACTATTCTTAGTTAAATCCTTGGATAACTATGCTTTAATTATCTCTCTTAAACTGTAAATCATAACCATCGAATCATTATATCTAATATGGAATATTTTAAAATGCGTTTGATATCATAAAATTCAAAGACCTCAAATTTCTTCTATTGTTAACGTGAAAACATAACCACAAATTATATCAAACCCAGTTCCGTAAATTAACTTATACATATAGCATGCTGATATATAGGTATTCTTGTCATAAAATCTTCAAATCATTATCGTATCAAATACTATTAAAAATAATTTCATTCTACCTTTCAAAAATAAATAAATAAATAAACCTTCCGTTCTAGACCTTGCAAAATTCTCAAATAATTTTCAACTTTGTGCTTACTCTCTTGCGTAGTTCATAAAAAATCATCCGTAACTTTTAAAATCACGAGCCTTATCTTAACTTAAGCTAGACATATAGAAAAATCCAAGCATATAAAGTTTGAAAGTTTTGGATAAATACATGGATGTGTTAAAGTAGTTTAGTAATCTTGAACACTCACAGTAATTAGAAAAATTTTATGTATCTAAATCAACTTCAAAAAGCCATTAAAAATCACATTCTTACTCTTTCTTAACAAAACAAAATTCAAGAAACTCATTCAGATATCTAATTTAACATAACCAAAATTCATCTTCAAATGCATCTCATAATTTAATATAATTTTCATAATAGCCTTCTGTCAACATAACTTTATGTGAAATCTTATATTTCAATTATTATTTAACCTAATCATGTTTTTCTATGTCAATATCATAAACCAATATTATAACTTACCTCTTTTTTTATTTTTCTCTTCCTTGATATCCCTCTAAACTTTCTCTCTTGTAAAGAATATAAGCTAAACTCTTCTCGCATAAATATTTATTTATAAAGTAAGTTTCCATGAGGCATAAGGTTTTCTCATCCTTATAAAACTTGAGCCTTTGTCTTAGTTTAAATACTAAGACAAAAATTAAGCCCATAATCATAAATCTCCATAAAAGCCCATTAATTATTTTTTTCATGAAAATAAAAAATTGTCATATTGGGACAAAATATTAATTCAAATATATTTTCACCAATTTTAATTCCAAATATTTCATAATCATAAATCATAATATTTTATCTCTTAGATTTGTGGTATTACAAAAAGAGAGGGGGGGTATATGGTTTGGCCATATTCAGACAAATAAGCACAAGCAAGTATGAAATGCACAAACTAAAGAGTATATGGTTTGGCCCCTAAATTTGACTTATTTTTGTGCTTTGTTTGATTAACCTTTTAGGTGTTAATCAAACCAATTAATTTATTGGGTACCAATTAAACCGTTATAAAGATTCAAATAAAAATGAAAAAAACTCTCTCAAAGAGTAGATGCAACAATTTCATTACAAAGATGAGTATTTTTATTCTTTATAAATTATATAAAGATTATATAGTGTTTTTGTTAATTTTTTTTAGCTTAAGTGAGGCTTGTATTCAAAAGGAATGGAGAGACTATTCATTTATAATCATTATAAAATTTATTTTCTTTCAAAATCAACTAATTGCTTTGCCTAAATTAACTAACCGCTTTGATCAAGCCAATTTACACAACTATTAACTTAAACGAAGTTGAAAACCAGTTTGATTGATAAACTGCCACATAGCATATTGCTCGTGAAGTCTTGGGATAACTTATAAAATTTAGGTCGCTTTAACTAAGTAGATGTGTTTTGGGTAAAAGACACTTATGTGAAGTCAAAAAATAAATCCATGAAGGTTGAATGATGCATGGGTGAAACTTAAAGCAGATGATATCTACTTGGTTGTTGGGCCCAAGTGTTACATAAACCATCTAAACACTTTGACCAAATAGATTATTCACTTTGCATTATGCATATTATACATGCTTGAATGATTTGGCCATAACTAGTCATATAAAACTTTAAATTGACTTCTATATTTGAAAAGCTAATAAAATTATCTTTCTATTGATGTCAAGCTTGTGTTCAAATTCTATCTCATGGAGACTTACTAAGGGATAGGGGTTTGTTAGAGTAATTTATAAACTTCAGGGTCTTTAAAGCATTTTGGTTAAACCCTTGGGGTGTGACTATCCTTAACCCTAACTAAATGTAAAAATTTATAGCTAATGCATCAATGAATTAATACTCTTTATGAAAAAAAATATGAAGAGATTGTGGAATGTAGGAATGGTCAAAATGACCCGCAAACCCGCTAAATCATTTTTCTGTTGGTAAGGATTTGATAAGATTTGAAGCGAATTTAGGACGGGTTTGGTATACAAAGTTAAAGCCCACAATAAATTTAGGACGAGTATGATTTTGGTAAAATACCCACAGATACCAATAGGGTATCCACAGTTATAAATATATTTTTATAAAAAGAAGACTAAACGATGTTGCTTTAATTGTTACCTTAAATGAAAATTTAAAATAAATTTTTTTTCTCTTTTTAAATCTATCATTTGTTCTCAGCTTACACATTATACAAATGTTGTCCCCCAGCTTTATCATCTCTATTTTTTATTCTTACAAAAATATTGACTCATGATTGTCATATGTTTATTTGATTATCAAATGACATGTTTCAATCTCTCTTCAATCCTCATTTCACTGACATTACATGACTTAAATAAATAATATAAATATTTTAAAAAGAGATGGGTTGATTTTTTTGTTTATTTTCTTCGCATGATGGAGTTTGATAATTACTTTGTTTAACTTTTTTTTTCACATGATGAATATTGATAGCTATTTTGTTTTATTGTTTTTATTTTTTAATATTTAATATATTATTAGCTTAGTTAGTTGGCAAATTAGTTTATCTTAAAACTGTAAAATGATAATATAAATTCATTTATAAGGCATGTCTTAAATATGAAATCAAGCGTAAATTGTTTAATTGGGTTACTTTTGAATTATGTTGTCAGTATTTGTATTAACTATTTATGAAGTGGCTTTTATTAGTTTTAACATGAAAATGAGTTTAACTTTGATGAAAAGACTTTTATTAAATTTAAAATTATAATATGATTTTGATTGTTATATTTTATGAATTTTCTCTAAAATTAATGTTATGATTTTATATTTTTTTATTATACTAATTTATAATTCGTTTAAAATTACAAATATCTCATTGCGGGTTTAGTGAGGAGTATATATCCGCTAGAGTAAGTTTGGAAATGAAATTCCAAACTTACAATGGGTTTGGGAAGGATTTGATTTGATTTTTAAAAGCGGATGCGAATTTAGGGGTATCCGTCCCAACACGATCCGCTGTCATCCTAGTGTATTGTGGCATAAAAAGATGATATTAATATAAATTTAATTATTAATATCTAGATTTTTTATGATGTTAATTGAAATTAATCTTCCAATTTAATAATTGAGTAAAAACTAAAAAAAAATAACAACATGACAAATGGAGGTGGCAAGTAAGTCATACCAGGCCGACACAACCCAAAAAATTAGGTTCATATAAGTTTTTGTGCTGGCACAAGCATGAAAACTTGGGCCATGGCCCAACATGATCCATTGGTGTGACATGAAATTGTGTCATACCATGCTGGCATAGTTGGCCCATGGACCAAAGTTTTTAAAAACATTTATATACAATTTTTTTTAAAGACCATTGATCAATGGTCATCAATCGTAAAAATGATCGTTGATCAATGACCATACAGGGTGTTATAAAAGGCACCTCCTCCCCCATTCTCACAATTCTCTCTAAACTCATTAAATTTATTCTCAACTCAACTCAAATTAATCTCAATTCTCTCATATTATTTATTTATTTATTAATTTTTATAAATATAATTTATTTAGTTACATTATTTACATTTTTATTATCCATACAATTGTAAATTTCAATCTCAATGCTCCAAATGAATTTAAAGATATTCCATTCTGACTTATATAAATTTTTAGTAGTCAATTTACTTCTACAACTGAAAATGTTAGAAATACTAAAAAAATAAAAAAAGAGAAAAAATATCAAAAGTTTAGAATTATTTCACATTGGAGAATCGTACAGATGAAACTTCTAAAAAAAATTGAAGAAAAAACAATCTGTAATTTTTGTGGTAATGCTTTAAATGCAAAAATGGCTCATGCCACCAAGAATTAGAATTGACATGCCAAGTCATGTTATAAGAAATATAGTCCAATGGAGTCAACTCAAACTCAACTTGCCTAAAGAGCTCTTAAAGAAAGTCTTTTTGAATTCCAGTATAATTAACAACGCATAAATACTAAATTATCTAAATACATTGCATTAAGTGAATAACCTCTCTCATTCACAAAAGATGAAAGGTACAAAATATTTATGAAAGAATTTGTTCAACCTAGTTGGGCTTATGTTCCTAGAAATACTGTTAAATATTGATATTTTGACCGTATTTTTGGATAGTAACAGAAAAACTACTAGATGAAATCTCACAATTTAATGGAGCCTTTGTTGTTACTTTTGACTCTTGGATGGGTGCTAATGATTTAGGGTATATTTGCATTACACTGCATTATATTGATCATGCATAGTTTTTGCAAAAAAAGAATTAATGATTTTTGTGAATTGGAACATCCACACATATCACATGTTGTTTTTAGTTTTTTAATGAATATTTTTAGAGAATTTAACATTGTTGACAAATTTACTAGCATTACTCTTGATAATGCAAGTGTAAATACTATTCCTATAGATTTATTTTTAATTTAATTAACACCCGCTTATAGTTTAAGTTTTTTGCATTTAAGGTATTTTTGTCATATTCTTAATTTAATTGTTAAAGATAGTTTGAATATAATTAATTCTCAAGTTAAAAAAATTATAGATGTAACAAAATTTATTATTTCATAATCTATTAGACGACAAGAATTTAAAAGGTTCAAACTTGATGTGAAAACTCGTTGTAATACCATATATATGATGGTAAAATCTTGTGTAGATTTTAGTGATTATATTACATATTATTATAATGATAAAATGAATGAATCTATACTAAATAATTATGATTGAGCAATTGCATTTTACTATATGAATGTTTTGATAATATTTAATAATACTATGTTAGCATGTTCATGTGTGTATCAGTTTCATCTACTATTGCTTTGACTCATATATATAATATTAGTGATGTTTTTGTTAAATATAAAGATAATACTACGTTTTCTATTATTTGTATTGTTATGAAGATTAAATTTGAAAATATTGTAGGGAACTTTCTAAGTTATTTATTTGTGTAGATAATGGTTCTCAGAATTAATTAGTCTGGTGTAAAAAATTTTAATTTTGAGATCTCAAAAAATTAAAACTCTGGACTACGTTATAATTTTAATAAAATTTATAATTTCATCATAAATTTATTTATTTTTTATGAGAATAAATTTGGATCAACTGTAGTTATAGAAAAAAAAAACACATGATCAACCTGTTTGGACTATTTTACTAAAACGTAAAAGAAATATAGGTTCTAGTTATAGTATTTCTGTTGCTTATGAGTTAAAAATATATATGGATACTGACTACTCTTCTATGTTGAGTACACAACAACAAAGAGAATTTGATATTTTGTTATTGTGAAAATCTAATAAAATGATTTACCCTGTGTTATCCATCATGGCGCGAGATTTACTAACACTTCTGGTATCCACTGTAATATCGAAATCTACTTTTAATGCAGGGGGTAGGATATTGGACGAAAAGAGATCAAGATTGGCATTAGATACTTTGGAGGCTTTATTATGCGTAAAAGATTGAAAAGATGTAAATGACCGAAAGCAAAATTGATAAGAATAGATAGTCAAAGAATTTCAAAACTTTCAACTTTGAGATTTAATCATTAGAATTTAGAAATAAAAATTTGTATTGTAACTATAATAATGCAACAAATGTTGAATTTATAAATGATAAATAGTTTAATAGATGTCAACTTAGTTGCGATGTATTGTAACTATAATAATGTAAATTTAACAATTTATTTTTGTATTTGTATTTAATAATTTTAAATTTAAAATAATATCAATAACATTTTATCTTTAATGGAACTACAAAATCAAATTTTTAAATTTCAATTGAGAATTTATGAATTATGATTATAATTTACAATCACATTTCAATCCAATAAATAAACTATAATCTTAAATGTTATTACAATTAAAATAATTACAATAATATTTTTTTAAATATTTAAAAAAAATTTAAATTTTTGTAAAAAAGAAATAATTATACATATTAAAAAAATATATTTAAAAAATTAAATTTTAAAAAAATTAAGAAATAAGCATAGTCTACGAACTGTGTAGTACCGAGCCTATAATAAATTTGTGTATGACATTGGCCCATCATAAGCTTATGCTAGTATGGCACGTCATATATTGCAGCCCAGAACGTATTAGTTGTGTCATTTTGACACAAAACTATAGTGTGTCGTGCCTTAACATGACACGCTACTTAATTGTGTTGGACCACGCTATTCATAGGCAGCACCACGGATATGCGATCTGTAAAAACAAAGATGAAAGGCGTGCAACAACATAAAGACGGCAAGCAGTGATCCAGTGAACTCTATATATATAAGTGTTTTAACTTATCTTATCTCTGCTTTCTATCTTGAATGAAAATATCTATATTTTTTCATTCTTTTATTATTTTATTACTCTAATAAAGACATTTTTTTCCCACAATAATTTGGCCGCCCAACTAAAGGGTTTTGAAACATTTATAAATTTTATAATATTAATCATTTTAGTCTTACATTTTCATAATTATATTAAAAAATAATTATTACAATTACGATTTTATTTTCAATTCTATTTCTAAATTTTTGTAATTATAATAATGCAAATATCACTAAATTAGTTATTTTTTGTGTTATAAATTTTATTGTACTCAAAACTAAAATTAAAATTACAAATAAGTTTACTATTCCAATTTAATTCTATTTATAATTACAATTTCATTTTCAATTTTAATTTTAATTCTAATTTAATTTATACTACAATTACAATTTCATTTCTATTTTATCACAAATTATATTTTTAATTCCATTCCAATTGCATTACAATTATATTTTCAATTCCATTCTAATTCCATTCACAATCACAATTTATTAATACTTTACATGATTAATTTTATTTTGGCAAAAAGACCTATAGACTCTCAAAATATAGTTAAAATGATAAACATATCCCCTCTTCAAAAATAAGTTTATTTGTACCCCTCATCCATTAGTTTTTCCGTTAAAATTGAAGTTAATAACCATTGACCTTATTAAATGACTTATTTATCCTCAACGACGATGATTAACCAATGACCAACGTTGATAAATTAATGACCGGTGGTTGCATTGTGTGACCGACTATTGACTGGTGTTGATTTACTATTAATTGGCAGATATTGATTTACCATGGACATCATTGAAATCAAAATTTTATGATCTATATAATGATGAAATTATTTTTACTAATAAAACATCACAAGAGTCTCAAAATTATTAAGAAAAGTAATGGACCTATAATGTCACCATCAAATGATTTATTTTTTACTAAGTTTTAGGCTCCTTCAATGCTCTATTGGCTAAAATAAATTTATCATTATGTAGCTTATGAAATATGAATCGATACATTGTCAGTCAACACCGGTCAATACTTAGTTAATATTAATCAATGCTTAATCAATATTTGTCAACACTAGTCACTAGTTGATAAATGATCAACTAACATTGGTCACTAGCTGATCAATGCCAATCAACACCCTATTAAAGGAAAATGAGTTATTTAATAAGGTGAATGACAATCAATTTAAATTTCAATCGCGTATGCTTCAAGAGTTTATCAATTGTTTCCCTTATATTTTAATTAACTAATATTAAAATAATTGTTATTAAAATTAATGACTTATGTTAAAATTACTACATAGATTACTTATATATTCAGTAACTTAATAACAACTCAACTTAATAATTTTTTAAAGCACAAAATAATAAAATATGGCTCTATAATTTAAACATCTTAGTTAATAAATTAATTATTTAAAAATATAAACTAAAACTAAGATTTATTTAATTAATACAAATTCACTACCAAAACGACATCATTTGATATAACTAATGAACAACATTGTTTTATTATTAATACTCTCTTTTTATATTTTAAAAAGATTACAATGAGTGTTCATTTCAATACAACTGCAATTTTTGCTAGTTTAATTGCGATTCCAATTTTCATCACAATTTATAATTGCAATTGCTATTTGAATTTTCGTTACAATTTCTATTTACACTTACAATTGCAATTGCAATTCTAATCCCAATTACAATTTCAGTTCTAATTCTAATTCTAATCCTAATTTCAATAATAAATTTAAATACCAATCACAACTCTAATTCCAATTTCAATTATAATTCTAGTTCTATTTATAATAATTAAAATTATAATAATTATAATTTTAAATTTTAACTAGAATTGGAATTCTAATTCTAATTTTAATTTTAATTTTAAATTATAACTGTAATTGTAATTGTAATTTTTAATTCTATTTATATTTATAATTTAATTCTAAATTCTCATTCTAATTATAGTTATAATTATAATTATAATTATTATTAAAATTACAATTAGAATAAGAATTAGTATTATAAATACAGCAACATGACAGTTATTATAAAAATTATCATTATATATAATTACAATTTTTATTATAATTCTAATTCTAATTGCTAAGTTATTGTTACACTAATAGTAATTCTAATTTCAATTCTATTTCTCAGTGAATGTTAACTGTAGTTGTATCTAATTAATGTACGTATTATTTTCAACATAAATATCTTATTTAACAAACATTATTATAATATTAGTTAACACATACAATTAATGTTATAAACACTACGTACAATTAATAACAAAGAATATTCATTAATGTTCCTATGTAAAATTACCTTTGGCCTTAAGGCTTCCAGACCTAAAAAACATCAGCCCCTTACGGTTTAGTTAAATATTTTTTTGTGGGACAACTTTTTTTAGAGTTCATTATTTCTTGTAGGACAATTCACTCTGAAGACAAGCCCATAACAATAGCCATCAGGTCAAGCTTTACTAGGGTTAGACAGCGAAGAACCTATTTAGATTCAAAGAACATAATCGGCAATTTGAAACATCTGCTTGGCAGGACAGACCAGAATACGGCCAAAACTATCCTTTACATGCTAACCAGATCGGCCCATCCCAATGCCTCTGTGATTAACGAAGAAATTGAATCAAAACAGACACTAGATCGACTATTTACCGAACAAGCTGACCAGGTACAACCAATGAAGTCATTAAAAGACCAGCTCTTTAAGAAGACCTCGAACCACGGTCGAGTCGAACATAAAGAGACTACCAAAAAAGTGACCAGAGCAGATCGAACTCAGCCTCACACTTAACTAAATTCACGAACGAAGACAGACATAAGGAATATGTTAAGAATATACTTAGCGAATGTTAAAAAGATACATGACGTGTGACAGAAGCACAGTAGAAGCATGTCAAAAAATAGCAGAGCATGTCAAAAAATCAATAGAAGGATATCTGGTATATGACAGAAGCACAGTAAAAATATGTCAGAAGATCAACAAAATGATATTTTGTGTGCGCTAGAATCACAACAGAAGTAGAATTAAAAGCATGTTATGGGATATATTGGAAAAATACCCAAAAAGTCTTTCAATGATCAATACTATAAAAAGGAAAGAAAGACACAAAAGTGAGAGATGATGAAAAAATGCTCGATTGATACCTTGAAGGATGCTCAAGAAACAAAAGAACTAGACATAGAGAGAAAAAGGGTCTTTTTTACTTTATATCTTCAACATTTTCTGCTTACCTTTAAACTTTTACGACAGTCGCATATACGATGACTTTTTGCAGTCACAAAAGCCTTTTGTGACGGCTTTTTAGCGTCACAAAAAGCTTTTTCTATTGTAGTGACATAAAAAAATAAAAATAAAAAGAGAAAAAATCAGATAAGATTTTATATAATTCATAAAAATATTCAGATAATCAAGATTCATGATCTATATATATGCGATTAATTTATAAAATTAGCAAAACTTATAAAGTTTTGTTTTATCTCAAATTCATTACCAAATTATGCTTAATGATTACTATTAGTATTATTAATGAGTCATCAATATGCAATAGAAACTAATAAATTAATACTTTTTAGAACTAAGAAAAATAGATTAATTATGTGAATTTTAATTAATCAATTAATAATAAATTATTATTTTATGAAGATATCCTTTATTTTGTTAAAATATTATATCTAATATCTTTTTAATTGTAATTAAAGAAATTAATTTGAATCAATTTTTTTTAATTATATATAAAGTAGATTTATGAATTTTACTTGTTAATAATTATAATTTTATTAAATAGTAGCTAATGCGACATTGAATAATTTTTTATTGCAATACAAAATGTTATACTTGTACTTCTTTCTACATTATGAAAAGTTAGAGATGAGATTCAAGTTAATATCTATTTAAATTTTAAATACATATTTTACAAATACCTCATAAACATTTTATATGGATTTAGTTACATATGAATTTATGTTGAAAATTAGTGATTCAATAATTTTGTATGATCAAGAATTGAGATAAATATCAATAGGAGAGTCATTATGAACTCAAGTACGCATTTGGTGTATAAGGGATGAGCAAAATGAAAAACTAGAAGAATGGGTATTGTTCACACACAATGGGTACTGTTTATCGGGTATTATTCACAACCGGTACTATTTATGAGTATTTACTGTTTTAACTCAATTGACTTCTTTAAGTCAGATTAAGACTCCAATAAGTAAGAACTCTGATTTCAATTAGCTTTAGAATTTTTAGGAGGTGTTTTATTCATTATATAAGACTTATTAACACAAGAAGAAATACAAGTATCTACAGTTTCAAGATGTAAACTATAAGAGAGAATAATAGAGTTAAGTGGGTACTAAGTGTATGGTACACTAGGGTATAACCTTTTGGAGTGTTTTCTTTTTATTCTTAAGTGAACAAAAGAAATATCATAGATCATTTTAACTTAGATGCTTAGACTATTCTTGTAGTCCTTATAAAAATTTCTTATGAGAAGATACTAAGAGGTCTTAGAGAATTCATGATGGTCAATGGTAGATACTTAAAAATCTTTATAGGAAATACTATGTATATTGTGGGATCATTAATGATGTAAGAAGATACTTAATACTTTATATTAATAAAAAATATTGGATCATAGATCCTCCATAGACGTAGGCATTTATGGGCCGAACCACGTATATCTTATATCTTGTTGATTGATTTATTTTCTTTATCTTTATTGATGTGTCATTTTATATGTTATTACTTATAGTGTGAATTATGTCTGCATAAAGTTAAAAAAGAATATTAAGACTGTGACTTAATTGATGCCATAAAAGTATCAAATTGAAAAATATAACTTAATATCGCAATAATTTATGTAATAAGTGAGCTTTATATGAAACTATAAAAAAAAATTTATTATAATATATTATCTTATAAATTTATCAAATTATTAATGTAGCACATTAGTTCTAAATCAAAATTAACAAAAAGATATTATTTAATTAAAATTATTAATTTATCAAAATTCTACTTAATTAGATACATTTTTATACCTATTTAATAAAATTCTGTGATCTACACATTTATGTTTAAAACGACGTTGTCCATGAGAATTCTAATGTATTTAAGAGCCTGCATAATAATATCGTATTCTGATAAACTTTTATCTCATCATACAGTAGGCTGATGATTGCTAACAGAAAAAAGATCAAAGTTTAACTGCACACATATTGATGATAATATGATTAAATATGGCAAGATCCCAGCTCAAATTTGGAAAAAGATTCAAATTTGTCAGCAGGACTATCACCTTCTTAGCTTCAAAATATCAATTATTATACCTACATTTCAATTATACGTCTACGTATGTGTATATGCATATAAAAATAAATGTACTGTTGGCCCCCTACCCCCCTTATTTTAATAAAAAATCATGCATATATTATATATATATATATATATATATATATATATATATATATACACACACATAAGTGTTATGTTACATCATATCATATAGGTTTTAAAAAAAACACACACAAATGAAACCCTAGAAAAAAAAATGATTGCTTTTGGGCATGCGCAAGTGTAGAACAGATGCAGTGAATGTGACCTGCAGGTTGTGTGTGCACTTGAGAACAAAACATGACATAAGAAACTTGTAACAGTCGTCTGATCCAAATTGAACGGTGATGAAAATGATCTTATAATTGAGTCAAACCTCTTCTTTCCATTGATTGGCTCAAGTTTCTTGAATGATTGATTATGCCTCTTTGGATCAGAAAGAGGCCCAGCTGCCCAGAACTGTAGAAATTATGTATAGGGTTTCTTGATCAAGCCACAAAATCATTATTGTTAATCAAGCAGTAGCTACAAGTACTTCTATTTCATGATGGCTGCTAGAGCTGGCTACTTTTAATTATGGAGTTTATAGTTTAATCAAAGGTAATGTACCCGTTTAGCCTTAATGCGTTGCTGTTTTAAGGCTAACAGGTATAAGAAAATGCCCCCTAAATTTAGTTTAAATCTAAGTTCTTTTGATTTCTTGGTATACTTTTAAGTTAATAATTAAGAAGATGGCTGAGCTTTCTTTTCTCAAGATACACTCAGGATTACAAAGGCTAAATCTTGTATATAAATATGTCCCATCAGATTAATTATTTGTTATTTTCAATAATGAGGATCAATAACAAATTTTTAGTCAATCAATGAGAAGCTAGAGGATTTTACTTTTCTGGTTAGGGAAATTAAGATGGTGATGGAAGGAGGATTGATGATCAGCTGGAGAATTAATGATTACGCAGCTGATTAACTATTATTAATGAGTAATTATATGCTAAAATACCAACTGATAACATGCAAATTTATGAAATGTTAAATCATTATGGTAATTTTTTTAATGAAGCTTGCAACCCATATCTGCCACTTAATTCAATGCCAAAATTAAGAAACAAAAAAGTCTAACATTGTCTCATTTTCAATAGAAAATAAGAATTAAAATCTGTATTAAGCTAAATTTTCACCTAAATAAATACTAATATATAATTAATAATCGTTAAAATAAAAAATAGTAAAATAAATAAATCTTAACTATCCATACCTAACATATGTTAAAAGAGTTTTAAAAAGTTAGGTAAATTTAAACTTAAAAGAGAATACTAATTTAAAAAATAAGAAGAGCATCGGAAAAAAAGAATAATTTATTAATTGACATTCATAAAGAAGAAGGCCTATGATTTCAGTGCTTGTAGATTTCAGTCACACAAAAAAAAAAAAAAAACTTGCATACATATCAGAACCTTCAACTCTAGCATAAGCAAAAACAGCCTGTTTCCTATCACCCTTTACTACTACTAGGTGTAATATTTCTTGACCTCAGATGGAGTACACTTTTTGCCAGAAAATTAGGAAGGAAATATTTAATCTCAACCCTTGATTCTTTGATCCTTGGGTGGGTTCACTCAACCTCTTGCATTTTTTGTTTCCTCTTAAATTTAATTTTTGTGCCATGTTATTGCATCACATCTCCTTGAACCAAAAAAGAAAAAAAAAATGGGCCCCAAATCATAATTGTCTCTCTTCCTCTCTTAAAAGCATTAACGCTTAAAGTTATGTATCATCGATTTTCTTTAAGCTAGAAACATACCCAAGTCCCAAGAGAGCTTTCAATTTCACCATAAATATTAAAACCCCTTTCAATCTTCATCTCATGTCCATTTTGCAGAAAGATGGCACCAAAATTTTGGCTCTAATTGATATGATTTTCATGCCAAAACCAATTCAAAATTTGCATTAGATCATATAGAATTGCTCTTTCTTAATCGCAGCATGGATATCAACCAACATAAGCTGACAAATCATTCTTGGGATACTGAAATGGCCATGGAAGATCAAATATTTCACGACCCAGATGCCTTCAACTCATCACTTTTCCCTAGCTATAACTTCCCACTTCAAACAAACCAAATTCCCCCCTCATCATCATCTAGCCATATCACATCTTCATCAACTTTGTTATTTGCTGACCAAATAGAAGAAGATGAAGAGCCAGAAGAAGAGCTCGGAGCCATGAAAGAAATGATGTACAGGATTGCAGCGCTGCAGCCCGTTGACATAGATCCAACAACGATCAGCAAGCCGAAGAGGCGAAACATTCGAATCAGCAACGATCCTCAGAGCGTGGCAGCGCGTCACAGGCGAGAGAGAATAAGCGAAAAGATCAGAATCCTTCAAAGACTTGTCCCCGGTGGCACCAAAATGGACACAGCCTCAATGCTAGATGAAACTATTCGCTATGTCAAGTTCTTGAAGAGGCAAATTCGCTTACTACAATCTAATCAATATATTGGAGATCATTGGCAAATCACACCAAACAACAACAAATTATCTCTTGGTACTACTTCATCAACGGCCGGCCTCGACCCCATTATCGGATTAACATTCAACGGTAACGGTAACAATAACAATAACCCGAACAATTCTATTTGCTTTAATCATCATGAGGTTGACTAGTGAATAAATTTTTATGTGCATGTGTTTTTAATTGTCGGAAAAATTAGTGATGAAATTAAGTAGTAATGAGGAAAATGTCTATTTATATATTCTTAATATATAAAAGTTTGTATGGGGTATATTTTAGGGAGAGTTCATGTGAAGAAGGAAAAAGGTTGTTAGGATATTGTTGACTAAAGAAGCTGAAGGGATGTGTGGAATAATCATAACGGATGTAGCTTGAGTTACGTAGAACCATTTACATATGAATATTATATTATTATAATAAGGTTTTCATTTTGGACCGTGTAAGAGTTGGGTGGCCGGAAAGTTTGTTTGGCCGACTATCTTTCCTGGAATAAAACAGTGACGTTTGACAGCTTCTGAATATCATTATTAATATCATCTCTCTCTCTCTATCCTTCTCTTATGTATACGTATGTTAAGGCGATGAAGGTATGTGTATGTGTGTGTATATATATATGAATATTCCATGTGATGACTTAGAAGAAATGCTCTAAAGATGAAAATTAACGCAACCCTAACAAGGTTGGGTTTTTCCAAGCGGAAAATTGGTAAAAAGTTGATGAAGAAGAAATATTGGAAAATAAGAACTCACGTTTAGAATAGCAATTTATTGATCAATTATAATGACAGATAATAATTTTGGATATAATTATAAAATGATGGAAAACACGTATTGGAGATTATTAAGGTTGAGTATGGGTTTATGGCGATAACAGTAATTATATAGGTCTCTTCTCATCAAGTGTCTTGAAATATGTAAACGCCATTCTGAAGCTATAAAACTCAAGCTAAAGTTTATATATATATATATATATATAAACTTTAGCTTTATTATTATCACTATATATATATATATGTAGTGATAATAATAAAGTTGGTTTATGGTGATAATAATGATTTTATAGATCTCATAATTCATTGAGAGTATCAAAATTAAAGTTGAGCCTTTTTTAAAAATCATGGTATCCTATATATATAATTAAAAAGAAAGATCAAATTAATTGAGAAAGCCAATGAAACCCTAAGAGGTTAATAGTTTTTCATTTAATAGAATTTTTTTCCTTGGGAAATTTCTAATCGTTTTGGTGTTAATGAATCGGCAAAACTCTTGTTTGAATTATATATGTATCGTTCATATTAAAGCAGATCAAAGGCTAATTGTAATTGTACCATGGCTATTGGCTACGACCCACATGTCACATGCATACTTTTGAAGGTTCAATTCAAGATGTATATATAAAAACTTCTATAAATAAATTTGAGGGATTTCATTTTACAGCAGAAAGAAACTGTCATACTTTCATTCTTGCTTTTGTATTGATGTTTTGTTTAACTTTCAAATAATAATAATAATAAAGAACTTTAGTACTCTTTGTTCCTTAATGAATAATGAATATAAGAACTCGAGCATATGCATACCTACAGCAACTTAATCACGATCCCTTCATAACTACAGTCTACAGAGCTGCTAGTTTTATATATTTTTATTTATGCAATTGAAACTTCAAATCCACTCAATGCCTATAATTGGAGGATCTAGGTAGCTTTGAATTTGAAGGCTGCTCTTATAGGGTGCTTTGCGAGACAAATTTGAAAGCCAATTTGTACTGTTTATTCTGTAGGGGGGAAAGAGCAAACAAGGTCCAAGTCTATAGGGATTAAGTTAAACAAGTACTTAAATGTGTGTGATTGAAACTGAATCACACTTAGCATATAGGTCTTGCATGTTGCGAGTCTAGCCAAGTTAAAATTTTATATCGTAAAATGTGTTGTTGAATCAGTAATCAACTTCTTCACTTAAAAAGTATAGAGCAGCAGTGACTACTGACCTTGTCTTGTATTTAATATTACTCATAAATTTAAAGTTTTATATCCAAGCAACAAAAGTAATGATTTTATAAGGGCGGAGAAGAAAAGATTTCATGGTATGATAAGAAAAGTGAAGTGGTACTATTAACATTTAAAGAAGTTAAGACGGGCGTTTATGATTTATTTGCTTAAAATAGGTTTCCAATAAAAGACAAGAAAATTGCTCTAGGTCTGAAGGAGAGATGTCAAAATTAAAAAAAAAGGGTAGAGTTAGATTTGATATTTTTGAGAAATAAAAATGTCAAAATTTAACAACTGTAAAAAGAAAAAAGAAAAAAATTGAAGTACAAAGAAAAATGTCAAAATTGTGGGACTAAAGGATGAGGACATGGCCCCCTCCAAACTATGTTGCCGCTTCTGCTATTGTTTAACAAATAAAACAATAAAGTCAAAAGTTTAAAGACGACAAAAGGTTAGAAGTCTAAAAGAACACATCATTCTAAAAGATCAAAATTATATACATTCAATTTTATCCATTTTAAAAATTGTGGGATGTAAATTCTTTTAATCCTCATTTTCTCTCTGTAGCTACAGAGAACGTGTGGAAGTAGAAGTCAACCTTTATGGTTTTAAAAGGCCACTCTCTTTGAGTGTACAGGTAGTAGTGTTCAGCAAATCCATCCGAGTGACGGCTAAGCAATAAGTGCAGACAGTATGGAGATTAAGAAGTTAGTTAAAATGTGTAGTGCATTAACTATATTTGAAGAGGAAAAAGAGATGGTTAAGATTGAGAGCAAATTTAAAGACAAGTAGGATGTTTTAAATGCAGGGTGCATAGTGGATAAAGTCCTCTACGACAAAGCCATTAACAGAGAAGCTTTCAAGTCTACGATGCTACAAATATGAAGACTTGTTGAACAAATGCAGATTGAATGTTTGGGCAGTAACAGGTTCCTATGCCATTTTGAAGTAAAGGAAGAAAAAAGAAAGGTGCTTGCAAGAAAATTACGGCATTTTGACAAAGCACTTATGATTCTTACCGAAGTTAAAGGAATGAGAGCAATTAATAAAATTCCATTCCAATATACATCCTTTTGTGTACAGCTACATAATATCCCTGTCATATTTTGTACATGTAAATGATAGGGTTGTTGGGTAGCAAGGTGGCTTGGTCGAGGATATTGAAGCTGATGCACAAGGTGAATGTATGGGAAAATTCACACGTGCTGCGGTGAGAATGGACATAACCAAGCCATTAAGAAGACCAATCAAAGTGGGGATTGAGGAATCAAACGAGGAAGTTACAGTTCCAGTCTTGTATGAGAAGCTCCCCGAGTTTTGCTACCAATGTGGAAAGATTGGACACCTATACAGAGAATGTGAAGATTATGTACATGAACTGCACAAATAATAAAAGGAAGGAATAAGAACAAGAGTTGGTGAAATAGAGGTAAAGAAATTTGCTTATGGCATATGGATGAGAGACGCTCACTTTAGGGAAATGATGAAACAGAATAGAGGGAAAGAAAGAATGAAGAAAGAGAATGGGAGTAAAAAAATCCAAATACATAGATCAAGCTCACCAATAACATTAGAAGAAATAGTGTGAAAAATAGGGGTTGCGAGTAATAGAGGGCATGGCGTGGAGATGAATTCAAAATCCATGTAGGATGATGACCCGACCCAAGTGTAGAACTTGAACCCAAATGTGAGTCATAGAGAAGAAGATAGTACCAAAAAGGTTATGGTAGGCATAAAGGTCTTGATGGTCATTAATGATGAGTTTGATGGGGCATTGGTGGAGTAGGCTGCAAGGGTCAAATCTAAGTTAAGGGTAGCAGAATAGTAGGAAAAACTTGAGGAAAATGGCTAAGTTTAGCAAAGGCAAGAATAAGAGAAAAGAAAAGCAACTATTTGGTGCCAAAAGTTCCCACCTATAGAAGAAAATAACATTGGGCTAAGGCAACAATTATGCTACTGGAGACTTAAGTTAAAGCCTATGAAGGGCAAGCCCAAATGTTAGAAAATAATGGGAAGAAAAAATAGAAGAGTAGGACAAGAGGACCGGGCCAAATGAAACTTGATGGGGTGTTGAAGGCCAAACTAAAGAAAAGAAAAGAGAGAAATGAAGTAGTTGAATGCCCAAATGAAAAAATGAGGAAATTTGAAATTCCCCAATGGCTATTTTGAGATGAAGCAAAAGGGGTAGACTGTGAAAAAGATAGCAATGACAAGTCTAATTTATCGGCAATAGCTAGAAACCAGGCTCGCCAAGAGTAATAATAGCCTTAAGCTGAAATGTGAGGAGTTTGGGGAATCCCCACATTCTGAGCCTTTAGAAAAATCCTCAAAACAATAAGCCTTGTTTGCTCTTTCTATGCAAAACAAAGCTAAAAAAATGAGCAAATGAGACAGGTTGGTAGGAAATTGAATTATGCAAATTATTAGCAGTAAATAGAATAGGTTTGGTAAAGGACATTGCGCTACTCTGGAATGAGGAGGTAGATGTTCAAGTTTTATCTTACAGTAAGAGCCACATTAACTCAGTTATGAGGAGTAGAAGCTTAGGAGAATGGAGATTTTTATGTATTTATAGGATGCTAGAGTTTGATCAGAAAAAATATATTTGAGAGTTGTTAAAAAGACTGGCCCAGATGAGCAATCTCCCTTAGCTGTGTTGTGGGGATTTTAATGAGATAATGCATTTAGAAGAAAACAATGAGGGCAATCCAAGAAGCATAGTAGCTATTAAAGGGTTTAGAGAAGTAGTTAAAGTGAGCAAGCTATGTGATTTAGGTTGGAGTGGAATTCCCTACATATGGTCAAATAAAAGATTTAGTTCTAATCTGATTATAAAAAGACTGGATCACTTTTTTTGCAGTGAATAATTAAGCAATATCTATGGAAAGTACATTGTATCGTACTTAATTACTACAAGGTCTAACCATTCCCCAATAATGATCAAGGCTTAAGAGATGAATACTTGGTTAAGGAAGATTATAAAGAAAATCTCTAAATTCCTTTATAAGGAGGTATGGAACCTGCATGAGGAGTGCAAGTATGTTATACAAGAGAGTTGGGGTGCTTTTGATAAGTAAAGGAATCATCTTTTTGCATACAAAGTTCAAAACATGAACAAGACAAAAGTGAAACTTAAGGAGTATGGGAAAGAAAAGTATAGAGGCGGAAAGAGGAAGATGAAGCTATTAATAGAAGAGTTGAAATAATCCAAGCTTTTTGACAAAAAATTGTTTGCTTTTTAAAAAAAATTGGTTTAAAAAATTTTAATTACTTGTTTAGTTAAACCAATTGTTAAGATTGCATCATCTTATGAATAAAATTCAAAACTTATTTTCTTACTTATTTTATGATTTATTTTATATTAATTAAAAAAAGCTAATATACTAATATGTTGGTTACAATAATTTAAATTAATAAGTCAATCACTCATTAGTTTAAATTTTTTTATAAAAATAACATTTTTTTCTATAATTACATATAATTGTTTGAGTTTCATTTATAATTTTTTTTTTTTATAAAAAAACCCTTGAAAAGCTTGCTGCTATTAAGGTTTAAGGTTGGGCGACAGGGCTAGGCCTAAGGCTAGGGGTCATTGGAGTGTTGGTATAAACTTAAAGTAGTTAAACAATCAAACGATCAATAGCATTTTTTTAAAGTTTTACTTTTACAAACTCTACTTTTAAAAGTTTTAATTTTAAAAGCTCTATTTAAAAAGTCCAACCAAATAAATCATAAATATTCTTATCAACTTTAAATTTGTATACAAAGAAAAAGGAATCAATGTACAAACATATATGTGATAAAATTCTTATAATATAAATTTTAAATACAAAAATGTTATATCCCCAACAACGACATACATATGAATCCATCATAGTAAACCAAGCCATATAATATTTTGTTCTATAAGGCAATTGGTTTTTTAGAAGACAATAATTATTGAGCAACATTAAATTTAAATTAGAAAAAATAACAATTTTTATTATTTTTATTAATGTACAAGTTTTTTTTTTTGCAAAAATTAATTTTAAAATTCATTTAAGAAAATTATTATCAAAATTCATATAAAATTAAGAATAAATTTTGATTTTGAGTTAGAAACCAATGAAGAGTTAAGATGAGATCATGAAAGAGTTAGATGAATAAGAATGGATTAGAAATGAAGGCTGGAAACAAGGGGGAAAGCATAAGAGGCAACAAAAGCACTGTACGAAGGTAGGCTTTAAGGCCTAGGGCCACTTAAGGTAGAAAGTTGGTGCTTAGGCGCAAACTTCTGGTGCCTAGTTGCCAATACAGGGCAATTTTCCTATTTTACCGAATATTATGTCTTAAAGTCAATTTTCGAACTTCTACAATGCATAGACTTTTATTCCAACTAGAAATAGATTTTTATGGACCTTTCAAACACTATGTAAACTATTTGAAATTTATTAGAATGAGCAATGCATCAACAAGAGAGAGAATAGTGGGTGAAGCAGCTTTAGGGCACATGGCATAAGCGCAAAAGAGTGCAATAGAAGTGTGTGAGCGCTAGAGTACTCAAGATAGCACTAATAAATCCTTTAAAAGCTTGTCCATTGATATAATCCTTGATAATTTCTTGTGTTAGTTCTTTGTGATATTGTAAATAAAAGAAGCAAGGATTTGGCGATCTGCTATGGACGTAGGCGGTAATTGTCAAACCACATATATTCTTGTGTCTTGTGTGATTGATTATTATCTTTATTGTGTGTTTAATCTTATTATTCTTATTTTACTTTAGAGGAAAGTCTTTCACAAAGTGCTTTAGGATTTTAGAATGCTAAATACCGAACATAAAGGTTTTAGGTCACATAAATAACCTAATAAAGTGGTATTAGGGCAAAGGCTAATTACAAAGTGAGATTAGTGTTAAGGCTAATACTTCAACAAATTGGTATCAAAGATATGGTTGAGGTCAATTACTAAGTATAGGTTGTTCAACCATGGGAACTCATAAGTATAAAGATGGAAAAAGATGAGAAAAGATCAAGAGCCCAAAAGTTTCCTGTTTTAGTGAGTATTGCATCCCAAAGTCAGATTTTAGACTCGTATAACGTATGAACTCTTATTCTAACTAGAAACAAGGTTTCTAAGGATCTTTTAAACACTCTATAGACCCTTGTAATTTATTAGAATAAGTAATGCTTCAACAAGAGAGAGAATAGAGGGTTGGAGCAGCTCTAGAGCGCTAGACATAAGCGCGATAGAGTACTATAGGAGTGCTTGAGCATTGAGGTGGGCAAAGTAATACTGGTAGATCCTTTAAAAGCTCATCTGTTGATTTATTCCTTAGTAATCTCTTATTTTAGTTCTTTATGAACTTATAAATAAAAGAAGTAAGGATTTTGCGATCCACTATAAACGTAGATAATTATTGTCGAACCATGTATCTTGTATGATTTATTATTATTTGTATTGTGTATTTAGTCTTGTAATTCTTATTTTACTTTAAGGGAAGACTTTTGCTAAGCATTTTAGGGTGCTAAATACTGGGCATAGAGGTATTAAGGCGCATAAATTGTTAGTGCATTAAATGGTGCATGCATGTGATTGTATACACGTTAAAAATTTCAAAATGTATATCAAATATATATTGCGCAATGGAATAAAACAATATAATCAATATATACACTTACAACTAAATAAAAACTAGTATAGGAATCGTATACATGCCCTTGTAGATGATTCGATGAAAAGTGTTGAACTTTGAAACCATTTGAGCTTATAATGAAATCATCTCCTATAAAATTCTAGACTTTAATATTTTGTGGGATTGGAGTAGTTAAAATGGTAGCCTTTGATGTCTATTTCATATAGGAATCAAATTAAGTTCAACACTTGAACTAATTCATGTATCAAATGCTCAAAGATTGAATTTAGGGACCAAAATGTAACTTTTTTAAAGTTGTCATTTTCCCTCAAATATTTTGCACGAATTTTGTATTCTCAAAATCCATTCTCACACATAAATGAACTCTTTCATTTATTTTATTTAGAGTAGGATTTCCATGTGGACACATGTCTATCATGGAGCTAATCTTTAACCATATAAGGCATTGCATGAGTGACAAATATCACTTATGCTATCCATGCAAACACTTTGCATAGATAACATTTATCATATACAACTTCATACATGCTGCCATTTATCACACAATTGGCTATGTATAGATGCTATTTGTGCATTTTGCTTTTTCATACAATAGGAACCTATTTGCAATATTTATAAACTATGGTTACCATTTTTCAGATAGATCTTAAAATATATCCTACTTTTCGAAACCTTCCAAGATCGATACATATAATTCGTACCACTACCCCAATGCTCAACAAGTACACTTTATATTGTGAGACTCTTTAAGTTCACACCTGTTTATCTTATAGAACATTTCCACAAGTCCATGAATGATACCCCACATATACATTACGGATATTATAGAATGGCACATTGAACTATACAAGTTAAAGTTAACCATATCCATATAATTCCTCCGTCATCTATATCTTTGGAAGAACAGAGATATAAATCATCACCATCAGATCTTTATAGGCTCGACCATAAACTTATCTCTAAATTTGTACTTTTGCAAACAATATCCGAAAACACTTTTACAATAGTATTTAACCCTATAGAAAAACTATTTTCCTAAGTTTATGCTTGTAGTCACAAGACTCCTTGAAATACAATCTCGGAGCATCAAGTTATACAACTCACCTATATAAATTGACAAATTTTATATCTACACACACCGAACTCTATGAGTATCAAATTATACCCCGCGATACCCAGCAATCAAACCATGAAAGGTCTTTGACATGGATAAAACCAAAATATAGTGAATCACTTATAAGCCTACGGTAGCACTCAAGTTAAATGATTATGTATAATACTCACTTGAGAATGCCCTACATTAACGACTTTATGGGATATCTATTGAAAGTTCTCGTGAGTCTATTTAATATTCATTCCTAATTGAATATTTGCACACCTATACATGTTAGGGTTGGTGCTTACACGCTATCACTGAATGTACATATACTTATGCATTTATACAAGTGTACATTCTCATTAAATCACTAATACCCATTTATATGGTGTTATGCAATGTAACATTACATACATTGTATAATCTGAAAGAGTTTAGATCAGATCTAATGAGTTTAGATAAGAGCTCGTAGTTAGCCACGCTGAGAGATATAAATGCTAAACATTAGCATAGCTAACTATTAGTTAGTTATAATACTCAGGGAAGATCTAAGAGTTGGAGTCTTGTCTGTAATGAGACATAGACCTGGGAATATACTAATAAATGCGTAGTTACAAGAGTTGCAATCGGGTGATAGAAAATGCTAGTTGCGCAAGTATATTCTCAAATAATTATCCCTAATCTATTTCTGCTGATGCAGGTCTGTCGGTGGATACCTTAATATATAGATCAGCATATGTCGTACCCATAGGGTATAGATGGTCGTTCCTAGTCGACTGTGAGCTTGGAGCTCATATTGATATATGGGTATCCAGTTATGATTGGATATGGGACAGACTCACGAGGGCCTCCGATAGACATCCTATATAAGCTGTCAACAGAATGCCCTATCGAGTTGAGTAGTATACGTAGTCCTTTAACCTGAGTGTCATGGTACACTTGTAAATGATCTACCATACTTTGGTTCCACGCATGTCACAGACCTTTCATAGTGTGACTGTTGTGTGTCACTGGGTATGGTCCGATGCTTATAGAGTCCGGTGTGTACAGATATAGGATCTGCAAGCTCACATAGGGAGTTAGATATCCAGATGCTTTGAGACTGTATCTTATAAAGTCTTATGACCACAAACATTAATCCCAGGAAAGAGTTTTCGCCATAGTAGAACAATATGGCAAAAGAGTTTGCACATATTATTCAATGAGATACAAGTCTGGGGATAAGGTATCGATGAGCACATAAGGATTTAACGGTAATAATCTATATCCTCAGCACATCCAGGATATCATAACGGAATGACTATACGTATGCGTTGTAACCTCAGCTTATATGATTCAACGCACTGATTTGTATATCCGTAACGTGTGCGTGGGGCAATGTTCACGGATTCATGGAATAGTTCTATTTGACAAATCAAGCGTGAACCTAGGGAGTCCCGCGATATGGAGTGTATTTGTTGTGCATTGGGGCAGTGTGCCGAATTAAATTCTTTAATCCAGTAATATTTAGCACTACTACGAGAATGCATGCATGTCTGTATTTAAGTGTTAAATACAACAAGTAGTCAATAATTATTATTTACTAATTGTATAATGACACGTTGTGCATTGTGGACCCTCGGTTGCGTTTACCCAAATTTGGGTTTGGTGGGACCCACTAAGAGTAGACTTGATAACTATTCATGAGGGACAAAATGATCATTTCATACTTTGATTATTTAATTATTAAATAATCAAAATATATCTCTTATTATATTATATAATATATTATTATATTATTTTATTATATGATATTATATATATAATAATATTATATTTTGGGTGCCTAATAGTTGGCACCCATTAGTATTTATTATTATTATTATTATTATATAATATATTATATTAATATTTTAATATATATATATATATATATTAGATATATATAAAGAGAGAGGAATAAGAAAATGAATATTGGCGAGTGTTTTGTGTTTGCCAAGAAAGGAAGAAAGAAATGGAGAAAGAAAAGAAACCGAAGAAGAATAAAGAAGGAAAAAATGAAATTATTTCATTTTTTTATTTTTCTAATTTAAGCAATAATGAATTGTTTCAAATTCTCCATTTTTTATTCTTTTGAAAAAAATGATAAAAACACACACCGGCCATTTTAGGGTTTAAGAGTTAAACCCAATGTTACGTATAAGGCTGCTGTTCTAGCTTACCAAGCCCACTGTGTTGGTGACTAGAACTATCTGCGAGTTGGTCTCTATACGGACTCCAAAAATAATACGTGTATAATGTTACACGTTAAGATTAGTTCTCTATACTACTAATATATTAATGTGATTAATATATTTTATTTATTATATTTATTGTAATTTATACGCTTCCGCCGCGTAGAATATATATAAGATACGTATTTTAGATAATATACACAATTGCATATGCATACACCCACATTTATTAGATTGTCGTCAATAATATTATATTATTATTTTAATATATTAGATATAAATATATGAGATGTGTGTGTGAAATTGGGAGAGGGGTAGTGTGTGTGTATTTGGCCAAGAAAAAGAAATGGAGAATGAGAGAAGAAAAGAAATGGTGCCGCCGAGAAGAAGAAAGAAAAGAGAAAAAAAATGGAAAAATAGAGAAAAATGAAATTGTTTCATTTTTCTCCATGGTACCAAAAGAAGCAATTGTGAATTGCTTTAATCTCCATTTTTTTTTTAATCTTTTTAGAGAAAAGAATAAATACACATTACCCGCTATTTTAGGGGTTTAAGAGTTAAACCCAGTGCTTACTATAGGGCTGCTATTCTAGCTCGCCAAGTTTACCGTGTTGGTGACAAGAATTGCTGGCGAGTTGGTCTCTATGCGGACTTCGTAGAAATATGTGTATAACGTTACACATTCAAATGAGTTCTCAACACTACTAATATATTAATGTGATTAATATATTTTATTTATTATTTTTATTGCATGTTTAAATATTTTTTGCCGCGTTTAATATGCATGTGATATGTATTTTAGGCAATAGACACAATTGCACATACATACACTCGCGTGTATAAGATCCCCGAGAATACAAACTTTTACTAAGTTCATGGTCTGTTAAGACTAACTATTTGAACAATTCAGATATAGATATATATTAATCCAAAAGGAATACCGATCGACTCGTGTCGGCAACTATGGATCAGGAATGATATTTTTGAGAACATATTGTGTAATGACATTTCTTAGCACCATTTGCAACTCTTTGTAACTACGTTATTATTATATTATTCCTAGGTCTTTGTCTATATTTTTGACAATGTTCTAAATATTTAGAATTGCTAAATTTTAGCGCTAATCTAAACTCTTTTAGACCATATCTAAACTCTTTTAAATCTATAATGTCTGAAAAGTTACAAGATTCTTACCATATAATTATGTATTAATGATTATTATTGAAATATTAATTGTATATCGGAATTACACATAAGCACCATCTCCAACATAAATACCCAAACAAAATAGTATTAATGCAAATACTAATTACTAAGTGGTATCAATGATATGGCTAATACCTCAACAAACTAGTATCAAAGATATGGTTGAGATCAATTACCAAGCATAAGCTGTTCAACCATGGGGACTCACAAGTATGAAGACTGAAAAAATGAGAAAAGATTAAAAGCTTATGAATGTAGCGGCTTGATTGCAAAAGCTTATGAATGTAGCGGCTTGATTGCAAAGGGAAGGGGTGAGAATAGAGATTGAAAAAAATTGGGGAGGAATGCAAAAAAATGTAGAGGTGCTACAATTAGTTTGTGAATAAGACTTGAAGTTACATAATCCTTGAAAGCTTCTTGAAGTAATTAAACAGAAGATATTTAAAAGATTTATAAGTGAGAAGCACAATTGAGACTATATGCTTGATGAGAATATTGTGAGCACTCAACATGAGTTATTAAGGGAATACAAACCAATAGGTAACAATGGATATTATTTCATGTAGTGGCAATGGTTGAAAAAGAATTAATGGTAAATGAGGATATAGTCACAGAGGTATTATGATGGTGTCAATAGTGACACTGGAGATCATAATATAATAGCTACCCAGAAATAAATGCATTCATATTTTTGAAGATCGAAGCCACAAGTCTTAAAAGAGTTAAGTCTGTGTATAAGACTTAACTGGAATTAACGCTAGAGTAATTGAGCGTTGACATAGATAATCATTGGAAAGCTTCTTGAGAGATTTTGAATCAATAATGGGTTTTTCAGAAATTTGGCAATTCAAAATAAAGACGAGTTTTGATTTTGAAATTGAAACTAATAAGAAGTTGATATGAGGTCAAAGAAGTATTGGACGACTGAGAAAATGTCAAACGAAGGCTAAAAACAAGGAAGAAAGCACATGAGGTGCCAAAAGCACTATATGAATGTAGGCTTTAGCACTTAGGCACCACTTAAGGTAAAACGTTAGGGCTTAGGTGCCAATGTGAGGCAATTTTCCTATTTTAGTGAGTATCGCATCCTAAAATCGATTTTCAAAATCCTACAACGCATAGACTCTTACTCCAACTAGAAATAGGGTTTAAAAGACCTTTTAAACGCTATATAAACTTTGTACTTCATTAGAATGAGCAATGCATCAACAAGAGAGAAAATAGAAGGTTAGGGTAGCTTTAAGGCACTGGGTATAAGTGCGAAAAAAATGCATGTGTCACAAGCCGAGTGCTCGCCATTGATCCAAAAAACTGGCCTATTAGATAATACTGCCTACGCATCAATATATACCTAAGATTCACTTAATTTTTATTCAATGTAAGAAGTGAAATTCTCCCACATCCAATCATGTGACACCTTGTCATGGTCTAACCCAAGCTCAGGGGCTAATTTAGCCCATATTGCCCATCCCTCCGAGACTAAAAAATTCACTATCCACGTTGCAATTTTTATTGAAACACAAGATATAAGATTTTAAGGGCCCACTTAGCCTATAATGCCCATCTCTTTAGAGACATAGGAGAGCTATTTTTCACGTGACAATTTTTAATTGAGTAATTTTGGGGGCCCATATGCGAATGAGAATTTGAGTCTGCTCTAATACCACTTGTTATAAGCCAGGTGCTTGTCATTGACCCAAAGACTAGCCTATTAGATAATGCTACCTACCCGTTTATATATACCTAAGATCCACCTAATTTTTATTTTATGTGGAATGTGACACATACGAGTGCTTGAGCAATAAAGTATGTAAAGTAGCACTGATAGATCCTTTAGAAGCTCGTCTATTGATGTATTCATTTGTAATATTGATAAACACTTAAAATTACATATTTAATAAGGGTTTTATATTATTGTTATATATTACTAGTGTCATTAACCTCCCTAACTTAAGAATGTTTATAATATTGTACCTAATTAGCATTTAACTATTTATGATAGGTTCGTTAAATGGGTATAACTTTCTATCCAGGAATCAAATTGTAGTGATTATTGATCCTGTTAAAAATTGACTCAATGGGATAAAATATTGTATTTTATAAGGAATTTGTAATTCGAGCATTTAAATGATAAAAAAATGGTTTAGAACAGAACTGATCTGCAGTGCAGGCCCAGTCCGAATTGTCTTTAGTATTTGTCCCATATCTAGAGAAATACGTATCTAATATATATGAGACAAATCAATTTAAAAATATAATAGACTTATCTACAACTTTTAATTTTTAAGTGGAAGCTAATGCATACCACATCAATTTCAAATTAGACAATTAAGTGGGTGCATTAATGATAATCAATGCTAATTAGTTGTCACCCTTCTTGACTTTTATCATCCAAGTAGTTCCCTCTTCATTTGTCTTAATTTATCTATATTTTTCTATCAATATGAGGCATGTTTATGTCCAAAGTATGTAATTAGAGAGTTAGAATTTAGTTCAAACACTTATCTTTTATATTATTGATGCGATATTTCTATATCATAAATTAAGTGCAAGTATACACTATCGTATGCAAGTAATAAAGAGACTAACTAAGTCGGATGTCGAACCCACAGGGATAATGTTTTCTTTTTAACCAATTACTAAAATTATATCTTCCTAATAATTATTCAGATAAATAAAAATCTAAGACTGAATGTAAGAAATATAAAACAAAAACACAATGTAAAGAAAATAAATGATAGCAATGTAGAGAAAACCTAGGATTAATATTATCCCTCAATATATTTCTAATGATTAATCCTCTAATATTTAACTCACTTAGTCTTTATTATTGATCAAGACACTAATGTATTCACAAGCCTCTTCCAAGGTCATGCAAGTATACCCTAATTTACCAAATACCTATATTCCTATGGTACTTGTAATAAATTAAGATTCATTAAGATTAGGTCTTATTGATCATACATGCCAATTAGGTATATTTCTATCCTAAATTGAAACTTGCATATGCAACATTGAATGTTACTCTACAATCATGCATTAAATTACCTAGGTCTAAATATTATGATTCCTCTTCCGAGTTTATCAATAATATTACCAATTCATTCACCATATATTGGCCAGATATATTGAAGCATTAAACACAAGTAATTTAAATAATAAATGACTAAGTTTATTAAATACTAAAAGATATGGCAATTAAGCACACATATTGAGTTCAAATATTAACCCTAGAAAATAAGTTTAGCTCATGGCTACAAGAGAACAGCAGTAAAAATAATTGTAAATCATGATACAATTATTAGCAAACCGATATAGACGTCGAATTGCTCTTAATTGCGCTGCCTAAGAACTCTTGATGTCAAAGAACGTCTTGTATCTCTCTCTAAAGATGCTTCAATTAAGCTCCTATTGCTCTCCAAGACTTGTGTTCTGTATTCTTAGTGCTCTTGGGTCGTCTTGGATTCGTTCTTGAAGGCTGGGAACGAGTGGCTTTATATAGGGATTGATATGAGCTTGAAAATCTCAATTCTCGTCGGACTAGGACTCGCACTACCGCTGGCGCGCTATGCATTTGTAGCTGGGGCGACGCGTGAAAAAGCCTTCACCGCTGGAGCGGTGGGATCTTGGCGCTGGGGCGCTGCATGAAAACGGCTTCACCGCTGGCGCGGTGACTCTTCGGCGCTGGGGCGCTAGACGCGACTTAAGCAGGTCGTTTTTCTTATTTCGATCACTATTTCAGCGCTGGGGCTAAAATACTTGTGGCGCTGGGGCGCTGGACTCATAATTTGGAAACTTTATATTTTAGTCCCTGTTTTCGCTCCTTTTGCGTTCTTTCTTTAAATTTCGTTCAAGTCCCTATAAATAAAAATAATGCACATAAATAGCCATCTATTCTCATAAAATCATAAAATATCAATAATAAAAACATAAGAAAATATATGACAAATTTGCCCTTATCAATTATCTCTTTGTAGTATTATTGTTTTTGTTTACTATTCTAAAGTCAAGTTATCTATTCTTCAATCTTTTATTATTATTTTTTAAATTTTATTATGCCCAAATAATTTTCTTTTTGCTAAGGTGAAAAGGTGAAACTCTTGGTAAGATAATAAGATATACTTAACTTTTATTCATGAATTTAATATTTCATTTTTAAGTTAAGCAAATTTATATATGATGTATTTATTTTGTTTGCAATATTAATACCCTTTCTTATAAAGTGGTGTATCTTGATTAATTATAAACAATTTTTATAGTTGGCACAATAAATTTTTGAAGCCATTTACAAGATTTGGTGTATATATCCTTTCTTGTAAAGTATGATTCTTGATTTACTGTAGACAAATATAAAGATTGGCATAATAAATACTTGAACTCATTTACAAGATTTAATGTATAATAATTGAAATAAATAAATAAGTTAATATATAAATGATGATGAATCTTAATTGTTATATTTTATAATTGGAACATTCTTTATGTGTGGATTCCAATTGAGTTATAAAAAGAGTTTAATATATTCTTATTCCTTATGCCAAGAGTAGATCCTCGTAACCTTAGCATTCATTTTAATTGGTTAATTGAATTATTATTTACAAATGTCTTATATTGCTTTATTTATTTTTAGAGTATTTATAGTTTGTAATTTTGATTCTACTTTTCTATAGATCGACTCCGTTCTCACTGAGTTATTTATTACTTCGACAATTCTGCACTTGAGAATAAACTCCTATTTTTTGAATATGTCAAATATCTTGTGTTATTTTTTGTGAATTGATAAATAAAAAAAGTAAGGATCTAGCAATTCACTGTGGACGTAGACGATTATTATAAAAGTATGTATATTCTTGTACTTTGTGTGATGGATTGTTATTCTTATTATGTGTTTGATATTAATATTTTTTTTTTACTTGTGAGGAAGTTTTTCGCAAAGTGTTTTAGAATTTTAAGGTACTAAATATCGAACATAGAGGCATTAGGGAGCATGAATTTATCAACAAAGTGGTATCAGTGCAAAAACTAATTACTAAGTGGGATTAGTGCTAAGGTTGATACATTAACAAATTAGTATCTAAGATATGGTTGAGGTCAATTACTGAGTATAGGTTATTCAATTATAGGGACTCACAAGTATGAAAATAGAAGAATATGAAAAAAGATTAAGAGCCCATGAGTACAACGGCTTGATTGTGAAGAGAATGGCTAAAAATAGAGATTAAAGAATAATCAGAGAGGGGTGAAGGTGCTACAATTAATTTATGAATAAGACTTAAAATTATAGAATCTTTGAAAGCTTCTTAAAGAAAGAATACGTAAGATATTTAAATAAAAAAGTCTATTAGTGAAAAGCACAAATGATGCTATATGCTTGATGAAATACTGTGAGGACTCAATATAGGTTATTGAGGGGGATGCAAACTAATAGGAAACATTGAAAATT
Source organism: Ailanthus altissimus (assembly GCA_946807835.1). Lineage (NCBI taxonomy): Eukaryota > Viridiplantae > Streptophyta > Magnoliopsida > Sapindales > Simaroubaceae > Ailanthus > Ailanthus altissimus. The sequence goes on along the minus strand of OX327706.1, from coordinate 10,513,668 downwards.
ATCTCACCGTAATAATAAAGGTCAAAAAAGAATGTATAATAAAAAAGGATATAACCACAAAAGTACTGTGCTGGTCACAAAAGTGACACTAAAAATTATAATATAATAATTATTTAAAAAAATATGTATTTATATCTTTAAAAATTAAAGTTATAAGTCTTAAATGAGTTAAGTATAGGTATAAAAAAGAATCTTATTATGAATACTATTAAAGTATTACTTAATTTTAATAAAATTCATTAATTTAAAAAATAAAAATTAATGTTCAATTGTTATAAATTTTTTTATTAAAATTATTATTATAAATTTTTTTATTAAAATTAATTAAAATAATAATAATTTTATTATTTCAATACAATATTAACCGTACACTCTTTATTTCATATCCAAACACTTTTACTTTTATATCCAAATCATCCTTATCTCATTATTCAAACAATAATTTTAAACCTTAAAATTTTTTCTGTTTTATCCTTTAAAGTTCAAACCCAATACAAACGTACTCTCACACATTCTTTTTGACCCTAACACATCATCGTCCAAGGCAATCACAAAATCAAAGGCACACCGTCCATTATCATCAACCCCTACAGAATATTCAGATCGCAGATTTAGATCGCGGCCAGCCCAGACGCGTTCGTGGTGGTGCAGAAGTCATTTTGGTGGTGGTAGAGTTCGCTTTCGCGGAGGAAAGAGGCGCATTCATTTGGTGGTTCTGGCAGAGGCAGGAAGCGCGTTCATCACCGGTCACCTAGGTTTCGAAACCCATAACGAAAATAGTTTTACACCGACTGGGTTTGATTGCCTTTTGATCTTCTCTTCATTGCCGGTTACTTGGGTTTTGATTCGGTAGGATCTTCTCTTCATTGCCGGTTACCTGGGTTTTGATTCGGCAGCAAGATTGGTTTTTTAGGATGCCCATTTGATCTTCAAATAATGTTTTTGTGAAGTTTTGGTTTGTTTGTTCACAATGGGCAGTATGAATATACATATTTGGTTTCTTTTTGAATTTAAAAGGAAGTTACATAGTATCTTTGATTCTTTCTCGAAACAAAACCCAAATTTTCTTTTGAAATCATAGCATTGAAAACGGTTCTGCAACAATTGTCAGCGAGTTCTTTGGTATATATTATTCTCTTCATTTAAAGCATATGGTGTTTTTCCTTAGATTCATTTCTTTATTTTATTAATAAAATCTTGTAATGTAATTTGTATGTCTGAAAATTGATATTTTGGGTGTTGAATTGTTTAGTATACTTTACAATCGAGGAGTTTATCCAGAAGAATTTTTTGTTAAGGTGAAGAAATATAGGCTTCTGATGTTGGCTATTGGGGTAATGCATGCAGATACACAAGGTTAACACTTTTGTATCATACGAGAATGATGAATGGGATGAGCAGTAAAGATATTGTCCCTTCATATTCCTACTACACCTATTTTGTTTTCTCCTTCACTTCCAAAGTGTAATGTGGATCTTTCCATTTCATCAAATGAGCTCTGCTATCAAATGGACAGCTGATCCTTGCAAAATTTAAATTTGTAAATTGCAAGCTAAAATGTGCAAGAAATTTTGTAGTGGCTTATTTATGAATGTAATTATTATATTATTAAAAAGTTAAATTTTTATAAAAAATTATGTATTTTCGTTTGTTGTATAAGGGTAAAGTAGTAATTTTATTTTTGTTTCAAATCTAAAAGAACAATTTAAAATTTTCACGTAATTCTAATAATTTTAATGAAATATTCTTTAACAGTTGAGCATTATTACTTAATTTTTAAATTAATAAATTTTATTAAAATTAAACGATATTTTAAGGGTATTCATGATAATATCTCATAGAAGAATTAACATTAAAGTAATTGATTAAAATAATTAATTTTTGTGTGAATGATCATAAAAAAATTTCTTGAAAGATTTTGAATCAATGAGAAATTTGTTAAAAATTTAATAATTCAAAATTTAGGATGAATTATGATTTTGACTTAAAAGTTAACGATGAATTAAGATAAGGTTAAGAAAGTGTTGAACGGATGAGAAAGAGTCGAAAATAAAGATTAAAAATAAGGAAGAAATTACAAAAGGCATCAAAAGCACTGCACGAAATTAGATCTTTGGCGTCACTTGAGACAGAAAGTTGGTGCTTTAGTGTCAATGCAAAGAAGTTTTCCTATTTTAGTGAGTATTGCGTTTTAAAGTCAATTTTTAGACTTCTACAATGCATTGATTCTTATTTCAATTAGAAATAAAAATTTTAGAGATCGCTTAAATACTATATAAACTTTTGTAATTTATTAAAATTAGCAATACATCAATAAGAGTAATAGAGAGTTGAAACAGCTCGAAGGCGTTAAGCATAAACATAAAAAAGTACCATAAGAGTACTTGAACATTAGAGTGCACAAAATAGCACTATTAAATTTTTTAGGATCTCATCTATTAATGTATTTTTTTAGTAATTTCTTGTGCTAGTTCTTTGTGAATTAGTAAATAAAATAAGGAAGGATCGATGATTCACTATAGATATAGACGGTTATTATCGAATTACATATATTTTTGTATCTTGTATGATTGATTGTTATCTCTATTATGTGTTTGATCTTATTATTTTTATTTTATTTGTAAGAAAAAATTTTCACAAAAAATTTTAAAATTTTAAAGTGTTAAAAATCGAACATAAAAATATTAGGGCACATAAATTTTTTAATAAAATAATATTAATGCTAAAGTTAATTATAAAATGTGATTAATGTTAAAACTAATGCCTCAACATATAGCAATTGTTCGAAGGCAAACATTATAAAGTTAAAATAAAAATCTCTTTTTTTTAAGGATAAAAATAAAATATTTGACAGTCAAAAGTGGTTCAGCACCTCTGAATAATTAGTATCTTTCTCGCTCTTATTTCATTCCACATGTTATTGAATTGGGCAAGAGTTGTTTTTTTCATTTCTCCTAATATTTGATCTAATTATTAACAGACCTACTTTTTGAATTAAAAAAAAAAAGTCACCGATCTCTCTTCCAGCAACTATTTCTACAAATTTGAGTTAAATTCATTCTGCCCTCAATTATTTTTGATAATTTTCAGAATATACCTCAATTTTTTTAAAGCATCAATCCGCTCCTCAACCAAAATTATTATTTTCCCCTTGAATGTTTAGAAGACAATTTCTACTCCTAGTAAAAAAAATCACATTCTGCCCATAGCTTATAAAAATAAATCTAGCACTGACAATTGGGTAAGAGGAAATAGGAAATAAAAATTTTACTTCAATTTAAAAAGAAAATTACAAAAATTTTCATTCATTAGTCGCAAATAAATGCATAATAGAAAGGATGGATGAGTAGGAAACAATAAATACTAATTTTTAGCTTTTAATTTTCACAGTTAAATTAGTTAAAAATCGGTTTCAACCCACCTCCAATTGAATTGAAAATTGTTAATATGACCTAAATTATTTCAAAAGTCATCATCACACACCTATTTTATTAGTAGGATAAACTTGTAATTGAATAGGGTGAAAATTTTCTTTTTAAAAAAAAAAATGCATAAGTTATTTTATCAGATTAAGTTGAGTTTTTTTTTTTAAATATATATTTTATTCTCTTCATCTTCTCAGCTTCTTCTTCATCACATCTTTTTCTTCTTCCTTCTACCCCGCTCTTCCTTTCTCACTTTTCCAACATCACCATTGACCAAGCCTTAATCGCACCACCACAAGTGAACTACGATCTATCCAAGCAAGGGTCATTGACCAATGGATGGCTAATGGATCAGCATGATGACCATGCATGCCTTGCCGCGACTAGGTAGGTAGCACGCCTTCTTATGGTAACCTTAGGCTACGAATGGCCGCCTGAGCTTGCGCCTAACATACGCAATGACCATTGCCTTTGTTGCTCTTTGATTTGTCTTCAATTAGTTACTTGAACCCTAATTTAGTTTTGTTGTGTAATTTAATTTAGTTGATTGAAACCCTAATTTAGGTTTATTGTGTAAACTTTTAATTTAATTTATTAAAATCTTAATTCGATATATTGTGTAATTTTTATTTTTATAAGAATTAATTTTTACTTGTGTCAATCATGAATTTTAGTTTTTGATCAAACTTATAATCTTGGTCAAGAGATAAATTTATATATTTACGAAAACAGTATGATTATATGAATGAGTTGTTATTTTTTTCATAATTTTTTAGTAGTAGAAATTTATTTGTTGCAAACACAAAATCAATTCAAGTTGCATTGGCGGTGATTTTTAATAAAAACTCTTTGATACTTAAATTAAAAAATTATTGGTGAAAATAAGAAGAAATATTTTTAAATAGCTTAAGTATCTAAAATTCGCTTACTTGTCTCCTCTCACATAAAATGTAGTTCTTGATTATATAAATTCCTTGGGTGGTTAACCTATGTCACGGGCTCCTCAATATTCAGGGTCGTGGGTGTGGTTCAGAAACATAGGAGATATCTATAAGCTATCTCATGCTCTATATTCTTTAGAGGGATATCGGCGATGTGTTCTACCCATCTTGAATTCTATAGTATCGTGGTAGGTGTCGCAACTCTCCCATCTATTGTGTTCTCTAGATAGGGAGGTTTTCAAGAATAATAGGAGGCACGAATATCCTCCATAATCTAAGTAGAGGAGTCTTCAAAATTTGTGGTGCTCGGCTCTATAAGAAAGGGTTCCTCGATAGTGGATTAAAGGCTTTTTGGTTGTGAAGTGAGGAAGTATTAGGCGAGTTATATGATTTGCGGACAACTCTTATTGACATTAGTCTAGACTCAACTATTTTGGATTCGCTGACTGCGCTTTAGATTAATTGCTTTGTGCTAAACTCGACCACTTTTAGGCTTTAATGGAATGAATTATAATACCAGAGATCAAGAGTCCTGAAGTCATAATAGTAAGGCCAAGATGGATGAGATGAAAGTCAAATATCAAAATCTCACATAGTTTTGTTAGATAAAGTTTCTTCGCTATAAATATAAAGAGTTATTTCTTAAATAGTATGAAGCTTTTTGAGGATACTTAAGAACAAAACTATGCAGGCTTAAGCCCAAAGAGACAATATCATAATATGTAAGAGTAGGTTATTACAAATAATATTAGAATCGGACCTATCTCAAAATATGGGCTAACAAGCCTATAATTTAGTCTATAAATAGTGCATACATACTATGTGATCTTTGGATGAGGTGAAAATTAGGTGCCAGAATCTCACTTTGCCTGGTTAGATAAAGTCTTTGGGCTATATACGTAAAGCCACTTTTCAAACAGTAATATCATATTGTGTAGCCTTAGGCATAAAGCAGACAATATCATATTGCATGAGAATGAGTTATTATACTAAACTAAAGATCTTGGGGGTAATAATTCAAGTTAATTTTTTTTTAAAAAATATTTAGTTCAATTATTATTAAAAAAATGGCAAACAAAAAAAAGATATATATATATATATTATGATTTTGATTTTGTTTATAAAAGAATGTAATTTTGATGTTATAATTATAAAAAAATATCGAAGCGAAACCAATTAAATAAGCAATAAATCCAAAATATATAACGCAGCAATCAAGCAATCAAAAAAATTATAGAAAGAACGTAGAAGAATAATACACAGAATTTATGTAGTTCAGCAACTTGCCTACGTTCATGGCAGATCAAGATCACACTATCTTATTATTAAATCACAAGACACTCACAAAGTATGCTGTTAACAAGAAAGAACTCATAAAGAACTTACTCTCTCTTATAAATTCGAATTTTCTTTCACCAAAAATCACAAAGCTTACAAATAACTAAGATTGTTATGTTGATCACTAATATATGTTTACAAGCTAATAAAGGGCCTTTATATATGCTTTAAGATGATTTACGTTAACCATAAATGTGTAAAAGTTATTTTAGGAAGACCTGAAATAAGTAGGAAACGAACTCAAAACGAGAAGCCTATTTCCTGCACCAGCGTTGCGGCGCTATAGCCTCGGCTTACGAGTGCCGTGGCACTGAGTCCTGGTGCCGTGGTGCCCAAGCTTGGGCAGTTACGCCTTTTCCATTCTCTTATTTTCGCGTCCGTCTTGCTTTTCTGCACATCCAATGCAACTGTCTTATTCCCCAAATCAGCCTGGGCATTTACGTCTCCTCCATTCATCTTTTTTCATGTCTGTCTTGCTTCCTTGCCCATCCAATGCACCTGACTTATTTTCCAAATCATATTACAATAATTTTTAATAAATTTTCTCACAAATTCCCTCTTAGATTCAAAATCTTTTACAAAGTATTCTTGATTTCTCATATCTACATCTTCGATCACCCTCACATAGTAATGACTTTAGTTAAGTCCTTACATAGGATGAACTTAACTGAAGGCAGTGGCTTAGTCAATATATTAGTAGGATTTTCAAATGATGCTATCTTTGTTAGACTAACCTCATCACTTTTGATAATCTCTCAAATGTAATAGAGTCGCACATTAATATGTTTAGTCCTCTCATGAAACACTTGATGCTTGCTTAGGTGTATGGTACTTTGGCTATTACAATATACATCGGTGTTCACATCTTTAGTAGCCATTACCTCCGCGCATATGCCTTTCAACCATACGGCCTCCTTGACAGCTTCTCCAATAGCTATGTACTCCACATATATAGTAGATAGTGCAATCACATGTTGTAGAACTGATCTCTAACATACACTACACCAAAGCATTATAAATACGTAACCCATCAACGATACTTTCTTGTCTTGATCACCTACATAATCTGAGTCTACATATTCTTTTACTATTATACTGTTGTCTTCAGCTCTATTATACATCAATCCATAATCTGCGTCCTTTTGAGATATCTCAGTATCCATTTCATCGCAAGCTAGTGATCTTTCCCTGAATTTTCCATATAGCTACTTACAACACTCATCGTCTGTACTATGTCTGGTCTTGTGCAAACCATTGTATATATGATGCTCCCCACAGCGCTTACTTACGATACTTTATTTATTTGCAATTTTTTTCTCTTTAGATGTTAGCGATTATGGTGCTGAAAGTTTAAAATACATGGTCAAAAGAGTGGAGACAGCCTTTGCATTAGACATACCAAACTTTTTTAGGATCTTGAGTATATACCTCTGTTGTGACAAGAAGATAACATCCCTTCTTTCTCTTACAATATCTATACCCAATATCTTCTTTACTGCTCCCAAATCCTTCATCTCAAACTCACTACTCAATTACTTTTTGAGTTTCTATATTTCTTCCATGTTGTTGCTTCTACTAAATTCATAAGTCATCATAAACTTATAAAATCTCCTATACATTGTCTAGGAGATTGTTTTAATCTATACAATGACTTCTTCAGTAAACAAGTATGATCCATCTTTTTTGGGCTCTATAAACCTTTGCGGATATGCTATGTAAATAATCTCTTCAATCTCTCCATGCAAAAAAAAGATGTCTTTACATCCATCTACTCTATATTGATTGTGATGCTATAGTAGCTAAACGCAAGTGCACGCTATCGTATCAAGTAATATAGGATTTTAAGTCCAGATATCGATCCCACAGGGACTATGCAATCTAATTCTATAAATCAAGTACTAAAATTATACCTACTTAACTTTTATTCAAAAAATCACAATCTGAAATTTATTTAACTAATCTAATTCTATCAATTAACTAAACAAAAGCAAGTAGTAGAATTCACAAATAAAGATAATCTAGGGTTTTGACTCGTCCCCTAGTATTTCATTGGATTCATTAACCACTTAGTTAATCTCTTAATACTAATTGATTGGCTTAGACACTAATCTCATCACAAGCCTCTGTCGATGGTCAAGTGACTATATTACGCATTCTAACAATCACCTATATGTCTATGGTAATCAAATCAGAATGTAATTCATTAAGATCAAGTGTAAATTATACAATATATGCCACCTAGGTATATGTCTATCCTAAATGAAACTCATAGTTATTACCCTATGATCATGCATTAAACTACCTTAGCTAAACCATGAATCCATCTGTAAAGTTCATCATGGTTCTTCAATCATCCAAAATATTGATCAGGTATAATAAAAGCATTAAACACAAGATAGAATGAATCAATTATAATAATTAAGTTCATAAACTAAGAATCAATGAAATTCAACTACATACTAAGTTTACATAGTCTAACCCTAGATGAACAAATTAACTCATCACAAAACCAAAAGTATCAAACTAATTCATAAAGATCAACAAAAAAAAAACATAATGATAAAGAAAGAGAAGAAAAACTAATCAAAGTGACTCCTTGATGTGCTTCTCCCTCAATCTTGACTTGAAGTTTGAATCTTGATCTTAGTTCTTCAATCTTTGGCTTTGATCTTTGATCTTGTGTTGAATTCTCTCTCTAAGTTTTTACCTCTTTTCTCTCTCTTAGGGTTTTTGGCTTTCTATTTATAGGTTTTTGTCTTCAAAATACTGTTTACGAGTTACTGTAACAAAATACTGTTTATGGGTACTGTAGCAAAATATTGTTTCCCCCGACACTGTTCACCACCGCGGCGCTGGGTTGTGAGCGCTGCGACGCTCAGTCGCTGGCCTGGTGCCCATTTTGTATTTTGAGAGTAATTTCTTTGTTTGACGTCTGATTCACCTCCCGTTTGTTCCTGTACGTCACATTTTCCATCGTGCATCTATTTATGATCAAAAACTACAATTAAATAGCGAAATAGTTATAATTTAGTATAAAATACAAAAATTGGGTATAAATAATAATAGTATTTTTACGCCCTTATCATATATGTAAATAAAGGTTTGCACACAAGGCTAATAGAATCCTAATGAATGTGTGCTTTATGACTAAAGAGAATATCTCACAAAAGTTAACTCTTTCTCTCTGAGTAAAATCTTGTGAAACTAGCCTAACTTTGATCTTGTAGGCTCTGCCTCTAATATTCCCTCTTTAACCTTGTATACTCATTTGTACCTTATTAGTTTCTTTTGAAGTTTCTCCACCAACTTCCAGGTATTATTCTTCCTAAGAAAACTAATCTCTTCTTTCATTGTCTATTGCCATTTGTTTCTATTTTTACTCTTCATAGTCTCACCATATGTCTTAGGCTCATCAAATTCAAGAGTGTAAGTAGAGTTAAAGGCACGAGCAACCAAATCTGCTTGTGCATACCTGATTGACGGGTTAATCGTTCTTCTTAGTCTATCTTTGGCTAGCTGTTACCTTTTAAGTTCCATTTTAGGAGTCCTAGTTTTTCTTTATGTGGATTTAGAGGAACTTGCTAGTGTTCTTGGCTCATCTTTAAGGATCTGTTTGTTGAAGTGCTGATCTAGGGGCATGTCAGATCTATACTTAGGCTCCACTTTAACTTTTATGAACTCAGGTGCTGAGACTTCTTTAGACACAGCTTCTTCTTTCTTATCGAACGTCATGTCACAACTTCTGATACTTCTTGGTAGTGTCAACTATCTACACCACACTTTATATCATTTCACTCATTCAGGATACCCTATGAATACCCCTTTGATAGCTTTAGGTTCCAATTTCTCCTCCTTAACATGAACAAATGCAGAGCAACTAAAAATTCTGAAGTGATCATATTTATGAGAGTTGCCAGACCATTTTCTTCTGTTATCTTAAAGTCTATCTCCGATAAGGGACTTCTGTTAATCAAATAAACTACATTCACCATAACTTCTCCCCAGAATGCCTTGGACATCTTTACATTAGTAAGTATGCATCTAACCCTTTCAAGTAGGGTTTTATTCATTCTCTAAGCTACACTATTTTGCTGCGATACTAATCTCACAGTTCTATACTTTACAATCTCATACTTGGCACAAAACCCATCAAACTCTTTGTTGCAAAACTCAAGGCCATTGTCAATTCTTAGCTTCTTAACCATTTTGACAGTCTGATTCTCAACCAGAGCCTTTCAAGTCTTTAATATATCAAACACTTGATCTTTACTCTTTAACGCATAGACTCACAACTTCCTTGAATAGTCATCAATTAAGCTAATAAAATATTTAACCCCATCATATGTTGTTGTTTGAGCTAGAAACAAATTTTTTTGAGTGTATGTAGTTAAAAGTCCCCTTAGTCTTATACTTGTTAGTACTAAATCTTACTCTATGTACTTTTTCAAGTACACAATGCTCACAAAACTCTAATAGCTAGAACTTATCCTCACCAAACGCCTTTTGACTAAATAACTCCTTTAGGTTTCTTTCACCTATGTGTGCTAGTCTAAGATACCATAACTTATTTTGCATATTCTCATCATCTATAGAAAATAATACAAAACCACTTACAACCTCTCATTTCAACATATAAATATCCTTGTGTTTCTTACCTCTCATTACTACTATAAAACCTTTAATACTCTCAAATTCCATCCTTCGATCCTAATGGAACATCGATTCTGGTTTAAAGTCCTTAGTCAGATCGAGTTCCTCTTAAGGTCAGGAATATACCTAACTTCAGTAAACTCTCCCACTCGTCCATTATGCAACCTAAGTTTAATACTACCAATTCCCATCATCTAACAAGCAATGTCATTACTTATTAACACCTTACTACCACTAATAGGCTAAAAATTTATAAACTAAGACTTGTGTTGGCATATGTAAAAAGTACAACTAGAATCAAGAACTCATTGTTCAATACTCTTACCATTAGTAGCGACTAGACTCTTTGCACTGTCTTTATGAAGTGCCCCCTCTTTCTTGCAGCAATAACACTTTCTAAGAGTCTTGAACTTCGATCTTAAGCCCTTTTTTCTTTCCATCTCTATATGAGGACCTTCCTCTTACAGATATAATTTCTGTATTGCCTTTAATCTGCTCTCCTAATAGCTTTGAATTTAATGATGATTTCATATCACTCATCGTTAAACTTTTTCTGCAGTAGAGTAACGTATCAACAAAGCTCTTATACTTTTAGAAAGTGAACTCAGCAGGATGATTACTTTATCTTCATCTTTTATCTTGATGTTGATAGATTTAAGATCAATAATGATCTTGTTGAAGGCATCTATATAATATTTTATTGGTGTCCCCTCTGATATGGATAATTGATACAACTTCTTCTTTATATACAATTTGGTGGCTAATGACTTTCGCATATAAACAGAGTCAATCATCTTCTAAAGACCAATTGCTGTCGTCTCACCTGCTACTTCCCTCAGTACTTCATCACTTAATGACAGAATGAGTGTATTATGAGCTCTTTCTTAAATGTCATTTCTTTCTACTTCAGCTTTAGATGACTCTAGCATCTTCTCTTCTTCACTAAATAGAGCTAAAGTCTCTTATAATTCTGGGCCTAACCGGTGACTCACCAACAATACTTTAACCTTCATCTTCCACAGATTGAAGTCATTCGTCTTGTTGAATTTCTCTACCTCATATTTAAGTATAGCTATATTTACTTAAAACCTGGTAGCTCTTATACCAGTTTGTTGAAGTGGAAGCTATCAAACAAGTAATAAACCTAAATATATAACGCAACAATCAAGCAATTAAGAAAATTATAAAAAGAACGTAGAAGAAAAATACACGAAATTTATGTAGTTTGGCAACTTGCCTACGTCTATGACAGATCAAAATCACACTCTCTTATTATTGAATACAAGGCACTCATAAAGTATATTTTTTACAAGAAAAAACTTACTCTCTCTTGTAAACTCGGGTTTTCTCTTACTAAGAATTATAAAACTTACAAATAACTAAGATTGTTGTGTTGATCACTAAGATATATTTATAAGTCAATAAATGGCTCTTATATAGAATTTAGGACGATTTACGTTAACCCTAAATATGTATGAGTTATTTTAGGGAGACTTAAAACAAGTAAAAAATGAACTCAAAAAGGGAAATATATTTCCTGCACCAGCACTAATGCGCTGGCTCGTATCTCGCCTAGCGCCGTGACTATAGCCTCAGCCTACGAGAACCGCGATGCTGAATCCTAGCGCTCAGGCTTAGGCGGTTGAGCCTTCTCCATTCGTTTCCTTTCGCGTTCGTCTTGCTTCTCTATGCATCCAACGCACCTAACTTGTTTCCCAAATCATATTACAATAATTTTTAATCAACTTTCTCACAAAAATATATATTATGTTATATATGATTTAAATATTTATCATTAAAAATGTTCAAAATTATAAATTAAATCCAAAGCATTTTTTCTTTATACTCTTTTCATAAATCTTCAGGGGTATTATAATTTTTTTATTGGTTAAACTTGGTCATCAATTAAGTTTAACAGAATGGAGAAACGAAATCGGTACACATAATGACACTAAAAATAATTTCGATCGTGTTAACAAATATAAATTCAATTAGGGGTGGGCTTCAATTTATCGGATAAAAATCACAAATTAAGGACCTAACCAATAATTAAATGAGTATAGTAAACATGTTCTTGTAGCTTTTTTTTTTTCTTTGTTTTTAAGGTATCAAAAACGTTACTTGACTTCCACCTCATATAATTTAAATAGAACAAATCAGTCTCTTGACTTTATTTTTATTGCAAAAAGGTCAAACTAATTTAACTTTCTCCTTAAAAAAGTATTCTTATAGTTAATTAAGAAAACAATCAAATATATAATAATTTATGAAAATCTCATTTATTTGATTTAGAAATCATGAGAAATCTTTATTTAATAATAATAATTTTCGTGAACCTCCACTAACTTTATTTAAATAATTTTATAAAAATCTTCTTAAGATTATATATATTTTTTATACATTTATTACATTACAAATTTCAAATACTTACAATAATTATCAACAATACATTACAAATTACAAATACCAGAAAAATGAAAACTAAACTTTTTGACTTCTGCCAAAATTTGAACCCTAACTAAATTGAGGAATATATAAACTATACTATTAGAGCAAGCATCCAAGTGCTTCTTAAGGTAATATTTAGAGGTGTAAGGTGGCAAAAAAACTCTGGAACATCTCCCGATTTGCAGGCCTAATTAAGGGAATGCAGAACATGGAAGCGTGGGACTTCTTTCATGAAATTACAGCTGTTACTATAGCAGAGGAAAGGGATAGGGTAATCATGCTCATGTGGGCAAGCTGCAATTCAGAAACAGTTTTTTGGCTACTGAAAAAATGGAGGATCCATCCAGAATACTTGCTAAAGTGGAAGCATACTTAAAAACCTGTAGAGACTTGGGAGGGAACAAGCAGGTTTTAAGCCATGACCTGTGTCAAAATGAATCAGCAGCTAGGGGGACTATTCTAGAGGGGTTTCTTAAGATCAGCACAGATGCACCTATAAATGTTAAGGATGGATATGCAGGTCTAGGGGTTGTTTTTCTTGACAGGAATGATATCCTAATTGCTATAGCCATCTCCTGACAGAGTTTTGGGAGGTCATGGACAGAGTAGTGGCAGAAGCAATTAGCTTGGCTATCCAGGTAGCAGACAGTATTGCTCTAGTTGAATCGGAGGCAAAAACAATTATACAGTTGATCAATGGAAAGATTAACACTCTAAAGGAGATTAAGTGAGTGATCAAAGATATTAAAGACAAATATTTAATAAATGCTACTATTAAGTTCCATCATATTCCTAGAGCCTCTAATTGGGTAGCTCATAAGCTAGTTAAGAAGGCCAATTCTGTTAGATGTAACAAGATTTGGCTGGAATCTTTTTCAGTCCTCTTTTAGCTTGAATGAATTTCTATTAGTTTAAAAAAAAGAAGGCTATATTTGGTAGCGTAAAATGTATGGTGTTTTATCTACAATTCCACATGACTTGCGAAAGATGGATTCTTTTGTACTTCGTATCGTTTTAGATTTTTAAAAAAGGGAAATTGGTTAATTTGACCAAATTTTTAAATGCTTAAATTATTTTCACCGAGTTAAAGTAATATAAATTTTATTAACCAATTACATTATTTTTTTTATTTTAAATAAAAAAAAATTTATTTTTTATTATTTTTCTTCTTTCCACCGATATTTTCACCTTTACTTTTCTTTTTAATTTTTTAAATTTTCTCTCACGTTCACTCTCTCTCGGTGGCGTTGCTCACGGTCACTCTCTCTCACGGCGGCGCTCCACCTCTCACGGCAGTCTTCCCTCTCTCTCGTCATGGCGGAACAAAGTTGGTATGTATTTATAAATAATTTTTTTTATTTTTGAGAATTGTAATTTATATTAATAAAAAATATGTAGAAATGTATAGATTTAAATAGAAATAATAATGTGTGTAGATTGGATGTAGAATGTATGCAGAATGTATGTTTTTTGGGGTAAAATACGGCGGCGCGTGCATTTACGCGCTGGCTGGGGGCGGCGCATAGACGCACGCGCCAACTGCGTTAGGCGTACGCCGCTTGGCACGCGCTAAGCGGCGTGCGCCTAACGCAGTTGGCGCGTGCGTCTACGCGCTGCCCCCAGCCAGCGCGTAAACACAATCGCCGCCGCATTTTACCCCAAAAAATTTTCATTTTATAAATTTTTTTAATTAATTTATGTTGTTTATGTTTATTTATAATAATTTAATTTGGTTAATAATTATGTAAATAGTTTAGGTTGTTAGTTATAATTAAATTAAATTTTGATTATATGTTATATTGATTATTTTTTTGTTAATATTAATAATTTTTTAATTTTTTCAAGAAGGAGAATGTCACGAAAAAATATGTAATTGCTGAAAAAAATTTCTACCGAGTAAACGTGCATACGTACTCGAAGTTATGGGCTATACGAAATATAAAAAATAAATTGACTTCGAGGCAGATAGAAATATTTAGAACCACATATTTTGGTAGTTTATTGGATGTATCAAATATTCTATTTTCAGGTATTTTAGCTTATGAGATTTTATTAAGACGTGTGCATACCAAAAATTTATATGAAGAATTATGGTTTTATATAGATAAAAAACGTATTAGATTTTCTCGTCAAGATTTTTCTTTGATTACTGGTTTGAGGATGGGGGATTATCCTGTATTAAGTGGGTTAGGTGATAGACTTTATCATAAATATTTTTCGGGTAGAAATCAGTTGACTTACAAAGATTTAGATCAGTGGTTCGGCAACGTTACATTTGACGATGATGTAAATGCAGTAAAAATATGTCTGTTTTATGTATTTCATAAATTGATAATACCACGTGATCGAAATAGAATCATACAATATTTTGTACTACGTCTAGTAGATAATTTAGATGAGTTTTATGTCAATCATTGGGGCATGATCGCATGAACTGTACTCTACAATAGTTTACGCACGGCTCCAATTAAAAAGTTGGCGAAGATAAAAAATACAGGCGTTGGGGATATAGAATCATGCAACTTATACTCATTTTGTCACGCATTCTTATTAAGTAATTTTATCTTTTTGATTCATTATGATATTATAATAGAGAAAAATTTATTTTGTTGGCATTGTAATTTAAATTTATTATCATCTCAGGTGTGGATCTACGAGGCGATCTCGAGGTGTGGGGAGTTGTTTGCCAATAGGAATGGAGATTATTTTTCTCGTATTCTAAATTAGTCTGGCACGAGCACCCTATTATACGAAAATGTCGTAGATGTCCTATTCGATGGTGTTGGGGTATGCTTTTATGTTCAATAAAAAATATATATAACTTCCTTATAATTTGTGTTATATTTTCTAATAATAATTAATAAATCTAAAATATTATAAAGGTTTTGGAGGTTTATAGAAAGTTGGTACCCCGCAAACATGAGAAGACTGCGGACTATCGTGCGGCGGTAAACTTTTGCATTCCATCGGAAAAATGGGGAGGGAGTCTTAAGTTGGAGACAATTGATATCCCGGACACCCAATTCACCGATAATCTGCAGCACCTCGACGAATTTCAAGCCCCTCCAGCGACTGAATCAATGGTATAATAATTTAATTTTTTTCCTTCAATTATCTGATGCTTTTGTTACTGGTTAGTATTAGCTTGTGAAAATTGATTATAATAACTTATGTATAGTTTTAATCCGGCACGTCAACATCACAGTATGAAATCTTAGAGAAGAAGATGGATGATCTTAAAGAAATGATATTTACCAGGATTGATAAGGGTAATGCAGAGCTTTCAGCCAAGATTGATAAGGCTGAAGAAAATATCTTGCATCAGATATCTCTCTTGATGCAACAGCTTAAACCAGCTAATATCTCCGAGGATGTAGGGCAGAGTATGGTGCGTTTTAAACCTAAAATATATTGGATACAACGTTTAACAAGTCAATACATTAACCGGTATTGTTTGGTTTTGTAGGGTGCCGAATTCATGGCTGCTGACTTTCATACATTTGCTCCTACCAACGAGTCTCAGCATCAGTCATTTGCTCCTGTTGCTGATAGCCCTACAAGCTTAAAAATTATACCTACTCCATTGGGTGAAAACATAAATAGGTATGGGCATCTTCGCAAGAAGGCAGTAGCTCAAGTCAGTCTATATACCAATCCATTAAAACAGCCCGCGAAGAAGAAACTTGTGGACTTACAAGTAGGACCTATTAATGATATAAGCGGACAGCTGATTTCTATTGATCAGAGTAAATATGTTGAGCTTCTGGATTGGATAAAAAAGAATGACCCAACACAACGGGTTCATTTGCACGGACTCGATCCGAACAATACGTGGTTTAATGAGATACTACAAAATTGGCTTAACGATTCGGTGAGGATTTATTTTAACTTTTTTTTGTTTTGTGATTTGTCTAATAATATCAAAACTTATACATATTCTGTGTGTTTTGTAGCATATAAATGAATATTTGAAGGTTTTGCGTTTGCGTCAAAGAACGTTTTCTGACATGAACTTACAGGATTGTACAACTGCAGATGTATATTTCTACGTAAGTTATTATATTACCTGTTTATTGTGCATATAATATTATTGACTTTAACTATTATCGACTTTAATGAGTATCTTTTATTTGTGTTTAGGAGTACATTCGACAAATGTGAAAAACGGCCTTCACTGACAATCCTCCTGACAACAACGACTGGCTTGAAATGTTGTTGGCTTATGCACTGGGAACAAAGACCGAGTTACTTGGCACTAAACTGTGGGCATCAGTCAATAAGGTATTTTTTTAAGAATAATATTGACTTTTTACTGTGCATATAACAACATTAAGTTAAAAATAATACCATAATTATTTTTGTAGGTATATATTCCTCTGAATATGAATCAAGAATATTGGATTGTAGCGCAAATCGACCTTACTCAGTTTGCAATCGTTCTTTATGATTCCAGCCTGAACAGGCATTCAGACGAGTCTATCATGAGATTTATTGAGTCTCTGTGTGTTGCAATGCCTTTGTACCTTCAAAGGTGTAGATTTTATAGTTTGAGGAGCATAGAAATGCCAAATTTGTTCCCTTGGCCGGTGACTCGTATCCGGGAGAATGTGCCACAACAAGAGGTCAGGAGCAGGGACTGTGGCATCTTTGTCTGTATGTATATTGAATATCTTATGTTAGGTCGGTCATTTAACTCATTCCCTGACATTGGTACATTTTATAGACAGAAGATGGCCGTTGATTTGTAGACTACAACTTCATAGATATTTAGCACTATAATTTATTTACATGCATTTATTTGGGTGTATAATTGATATACCATAATTGTTTTGGGAGTATGTATGCGGAAGTATTTTTACAGTTTGATAGAAGTGTGATTTAATAAATATACATTGATTTGAGTGTATAATTGTTTGTGGGCATTGATTTGGGTGTATGTATGCGAAAGTGATTTTACAGTTTGATAGAAGTGTGTTTATTTAATATGACAGGTTTGGGATTGTTCATATTATAGAGGAGGTTCTGTCAAAAATTTTGTGAAAATTATCAACACTAATACTAAAGATAAGTGTATTAAAATAAAATAAATATGTAATACACAGTACAAGTGCATTAAAAAATAAGTGAATTACAAAATTAAGTGAATTACAAATTAAGTGCGTTACAAAATAAGTGCATTACGAAATAAGTGCATTACAAAATAAGTGCATTACAAAATAAGTGAATTACAGAAGTGACGAAACTCGACTCTTATACATAATTTAAGTCTCATGGTATAACTCTTTCTCTTATTTTTTCAGATCTGTCTGAAATAAAAAATATTTAAATATTAGCCTTATATTATACATAATTAAATATCAATAAAGTAAATGTTTATAAATAAATATACATCACCTACTCTGTAAAGGTACAGGGTTTCGACACGTTTGTCGGTTATGTCCATGTTGTCTACAACGACTACATATATTCTTTGATGGTTCTTCTCCTTGAGATAGAATCCGATTCATTCAACGTCTACCTGACTGATGACGTGCTATCGGGGGTTGAATGTCCATATGTTTCAAATACCCTAGGACTATCCAATCTGACACTTGACCAACCGGAAGTATTGGCTCGCTATAGGCACAGAATAAAGTCTCGGACGTGTAATAAGTTGAACAAAGACTCTCGTGCGATAATCTGATGTATCTGCATACGACGAGTGCATAGGAACAAGGCAGTTGTCAATAATCAAACTTTCGACAGCTGCATGTTCTTTTGCCAATGTCTACAATCCAGTTTACTCCACCATCCATAACTATAAATCGTAAATCATCAACAGGAGAAATGGTCATTCGACTTACTTTATCGTTATGTTTCATGACTTTATGATGTACCCAGTTCGTCAAGACATTGGTCATATTTTGTGATGCCAATCGTCTATGGTAAAACCACAATTGTGTTAGCTTTAGCATCCACTCCACCAAATTAGTCACCGAAAGCTTTCTTGCTTCTTTTACAACTGCATTAATGCTCTCAGCGATATTAGTAGTCATAATGTCATACCTTCTGAAAGCACCAGATGATCGTGCCCATCTCACTGTACCAACATCTTCCTCCAAATACTTTGTTACGTCAGGTCTCATTTGTCGCATCTTGTTTAATTGGTATTGAAAATCATGGACACGATAAGCCTTGGCAGCACTGAAGTAGGTAGATAGGTATACCCATTTTTTAGACTTATCTGATGGTAACTTGTATTTTGTCATCAAATTTCCTTTCAAATGATATATGCAGAACCCATGATATGCATGAGGAAACACACATCGTATAGCCCTCTCAATACTGGCATGTCGATCAGATATAAAAACAAGATTCTGATGATCTGCAATAACTCTTCGCAGATTAACCATAAATCACTCCTAAGAAGTATCATTTTCTGAGTCAGTAATTCCCCAAGCAATGGATAAATCTGATTGTTTCCATCTTTACAAACGGCCACAAACATTGTACCAAGATAGGAACCTTTCAAAAATGTTCCGTCCACTGTAACTACCGGTCGGATTAATGAATTAAAACTTCTGATGCAGGGTCCTAACGCCATAAAGAAATACTTGAAGTGATTATCCGCGTCAGTTTCCAAATGAGTAACCGTACCTGAATTATTTTGTTGCAACACATAGCTGTATGCAGGAAGCAATCTAAACGAATCCTCAGGATTACCTTTTATTAATCTTAATGCACGCTCCCTAGCGCGCCAAGCATTAGTATAGGTTATTTGAACACCGAATTATTCACGTATATTTGCTTGAATGTGTTTTGGCCTATAGTTTCTATTGACCGATGTAAACTTATTTTTTATTACTTTAGCAATAATTCGACTCTTGACTTGCCGGTGACCATCCCTTAATTGACTCAAAACACAAGTGTGCCCTGTATCTACTCGCCTAACAACAAAAAAATGTCGTCCTTCTATCGACACTGCCCGTAACCTCCACTTGCAGCTGTCATCATCGCATTTCAACTCAAAACGATCTTTGGTGGATTTGTAAACTCTAAAGCTCCATTTTCCCTTCAGTGCAACCATACTTATAGTTTCAAGAATTTCATCTTTGCTGTTATATAATTTTCCTACAAATACATCACCAATCCCATTACAAGAAATTTTTTCCGATACATTCAAGTCAAATGGTGGTATCTCAAGCTAAAACTAAAATGGATTTTCTACCTTAACCCTTTCTTCTCTACCATAACCCTCATCATCATCATCATTATTATCACCTTCCTCCTCATCATCATCATCACCAGCATCATCATTTACATCCCCATTCTCTTCATAATAATCATCATAATCATTTCTACAATCATCATCAACCTCGTAATCATGATCATCATTTTCACCAATATCATAGTCAATATCAACGCCAACATCTCCATATATCTGACCATGGTCATATATGTAGCATTGTTGTTCGTTGAGCATCGAAGGAGAATAATGATAATCCTTCGGAGAATTTAGAATATACACAGGAGTTGTCGATGAGAATTGCTTAGCATAGCCTTCTTTTTGCTCCATTGATGCTTCTGCATTACTTTCAAGTCCTCGAGCATCTACTGTTATACAAAGCGGTGTAGCCATATTATTCTGTAAGCTCAACCATAATATTGTATCATCGTCATTTTCAAGTGGAATGGGTCTCAACTTTATAGTACTTAAAGGAACTTCAAACTTCAAAGTTACTTTATAATACACCTGATTAACTCCTAAAAGATGACAAATTCTTCTCAACAACGCTTTGTATTTAATATTTTTCGGAACAACTATATGCATATTTTGATATCCAATATATCTTTCAAAACTATTGCTACAGCTCTCCTATATCCCCCCAAAACATATAATTGTTGAAATTTGTGACATACCTGAAAAAAAATATAACATAATTTTAATTTAATTTTATATTAATTAAATTAAAAAAATTTAATTGAATATATAAATATATATATATATATTTTAAATATATAAAATAAATATAATATGCAGTTTCAGAAATGAAAGCTATTTGGTGGTGGTGTTATAACATTGCAGTGATGCGCAGCAGTACTTTATTATAATCGGTGATCATTAGAACGGGTTATACATGAGCATCGATTGTTACTGGTGTGTACACAACAGTGGCCAACAACAACTATATGTGCAGTGTTACTGGTGTGTATACAACGATAGACAACAACAACTATATATGCAGTCACGCGCAAATGCATACCAATCCACCACCACCAACAATTATATGCGCACCATAGCTCAATCATAAACTACAACTTAATCGTAACAGATATATATCTAAACACTTTAATCATTTATTTTAATAAATATAAATAATACTATTAATTAAATTAAAATAAATAAAATCTTACTTGTTTTAAACTTTAGCTATAATCGAGAGATATGAGTTTTGAGAGCGATCTGTAGTTTTGAGAACGCCAACTTTAGCTATGATCGAGAGATATGAGTTTTGAGAGCGATCTGTGAATTTTGAGAACGCCAGATGTAAGAATGAATAAAACGAGAAATGATATTAGGGGTAAATAACAACAACAACAACAACAACAACAACAATAATAATAATAATAATAATAATAATAATAATAATAATAATAATAATACGATGGTTTTATATATTTAAATAAATAAAAAATATAAGGAATATTTAATTTTATAATTATTTATTTTTTTAAATTTATTTTTTAAAAAAACACAAAATGGTCGATGGGCGCGCGCCCAGCGAGCATTTTGTGTTATTTTTAATTTTATTGTTATTATTTTTAATTATTATTATAAATTTACAATATTTTTATAATTAATTTAAATTTTAATTATTTAAAAATTTATATTCTTCAATAATTTATTAAAAAAAAATTTAAATAATAATAAAAATTATTAAAATTGTAATAAGGGTAAAATAGTAAACATATCGTATATTTGGTTAATATAATTTAAAATATTTGACTTTGGTCAAAATAAAAATTAATATTAAAATAACGGTCAACTTAGGAAATTTCCCTTTAAAAAATTGGCCCAACAAAACTATTGCGTCATACTATACTAAGCTTTGCACTTTTCTTTAAAAAAATTTATAATTATAAAGAATATCCCTCAAATTTGGTTCTTGTACAATTATAAAAATTTTACTAAATTTTTTTATGATTTATCTTAATTTTTAAAATTAAAAAATTAATTATACGTACTTTTCATGGGAACTATCTAACTTTTCTCTTGAGAGGCTTTACAATGTGCTTGTCACGTTGCATAATGCATTAATTGAATGAGAAAGAATATTAGATCATGAATTATCAACGAGGAAGATCTATGTTTGAGTTTGACTGTACTAAGGTCTAAGTACTAACATTAAACAAATATCTAATATGAGTTATACCAATTAAAGAAAGGATTTGATTGCTAATCACTTATTACTTGATCCCACATTGACTAAATGTAGGGAAGATCATGAGTTTATAAATAGTTAATTATATATTTATTGGTATAAAATTTTTTGAGTAGAGTTTAAGTGTAAAACTATAAGAATTTAAACTCAAAGTGAAATATATAATACAAATATGGATATATGTATGGTTCGTTGGACTCTTAATAGTAGTATCAGAGTTATGTCTCGAAGTTAACCAAATGGGAGAAATCTTCAACACCAAACGAGAAGGTTGTGAGCCTGATATGCCCTGAGTTTACGATGGGTTCTGTGGTTATGCTATATGGATAGGGAGTGGTGTTCTCTTAATGCAGTAATGCAAAGTTGACTTGATAGAGCGAGCTCTCAAAGTAAATAGTACTCTAGTGCTACACTTAAGGCGTGTGCGGTCAATACAGTGAAGATGAGTAGCAGACTATTAAGAGATGAAATATCGTTTGATGAGAGATTGTGTGGTCTTTTGTTTGCTAACGAAAAGGTAGTGAGCATAATATGCCCCGAGTTTGCGATGAGTTCTGTGGTTGTGCTCTATGGACAAGTGGTGGTGTGCTCTGGGACTTTTACGTAAGGCGTGTTCTCCTAATCTAGTGATGCAAAGTTAACCTGATAGAGCATGCTCTCAAAGTAAAGTAGGCGGTACTCTAGTGCTTCACTTAAGGCATGTGCAGTCAACACAGTAAAGATGAGTAGCAGACTATTGGGAGATGAAATATTATTTGATGGGAGGTTGTGTGGTCCTTTGTTCACTAACTAGAATGTAATGAGCCTGATACGCCTCGAGTTTGCCATGGGTTTCGTGGTTGTACTCTATGGACAGACGATAGTGTGCTCTGGGACTTCACGTAAAGCGTGTTCTTTTAATGCAGTGATGCAAAGTTAACTTGATAAAGCATGCTCTCAAAGTAAAATAGGTGGTACTCTAGTGCTTCATGTAAGGCGTGTATAATCAACACACAATGCAGATGAGTAGGAGACTATTGAGAGATGGAATATCGTTTGAGGGGAGGTTATATGGTCCTTTGTTCGCTAACAAGAAGGTGGTGAGCCTGATATGCCTTGAATTTGCGATAGGTTCCATGATTGTGCTCTATGGACAGGCGGTGATGTGCTTTGGGACTTCACGTAAGGCGTGTTCTCCTAATGCAGTGATGCAAAGTTAACCTGATAGAACGGACTTTTATAGTAGACGGTACTCTAGTGCTTTACAAAAAGTGTGTACAGTCAATGCAGTGAAGATGAGTAACAGACTATTGAGAGATAAAATATTGTTCGATGGGAGGTTATGTGATCCTTTATTCGAGGGGAGACTGTGTGGTCATTTGTTCGAGGAGAGGATTGTTAAGAAAAAACAAACAAATGTTCTACATTTGCTAGATATAAGGGGGATTATGGGTTTATAAGAAGTTAACCATATCTCATCTCCATTGGTATAAGGCCTTTTGTATAGTTTAAGAGCAAAATCATGAGGGATTAGACTCAAAGTGGACAATATCCTACTAATGTAGAGATATATATAGTTCGTTGGACTCCTGATAATAATAAATATAATTAGAAAGTCTAAATAAAATAAAGTCTGGCCAAACAGAAGATAAGGTAAAGTTAGGGATGGCAAAAAAATTCGCAAACCCACTAAAACTCGCTCGCATTGGGAAGAATTTGGTAAGGTTTGAAGCGGGTTTGGTACGGGTTTGGTATACAAAATTAAAACTCATAACGAATTTGGTACGGGTATGGGTTTGGTGAAAAATCCGCGGATACCCACAACAGGTATCCGCACATACTACATTTTTTTTAAAAACATTTAAAAAAAAATAAAAATATGAGTTGATTATTTTTGCATTTATTTTTAGCTCATATTAAAAAATCTAGATTTGGTTTGAGGTTGCTCATACCATTCAATAAAAATAAATAAAATTAGTTCAAAGGGACCAATGATTGTAATTGAAATTAAAAATAAAATTATAGCATTTAACGTAATTGAAATTAAAATTAGAATATGTAATATTTGACGTAATTAGAATTGGATTTGGAATTATAACATTTAGCGTAATTGAAATTGTAATATTAGAATTGGAATTAAACATTTAACACAATTAAAATTGAAAATGAAATTGGATTTAGAACGGTAATATTTAATGTAATTGAAATTGAAATTGGATTTGAAATTATAATATTTAACACAATTGAAATTGAAATTGAATTTAGAATTATGACATTTAATGTAAATAAAATTAGAATTGAAATTGAAATTAAAATATTTAACATAATTAAAAATTGATTTAGAATTATAATATTTAACTATCGAAATTATAATTATAATTATAACATTTAATATAATTGAAATCAAAATTTGATTTGGAGTTATGACATTTAACGTGATTGAAATCAAAATTGGAATTAGAATTACGACATTTAACATAATTAAAATTAGAATTAGAATTAGAAATGAAATTATAGTATTAATTGTAATTGAAATAAAATTTAGATTTAAAATTATAATAGTTAATGTAATCGAAATCGAAATTGAATTTAGAATTATAACATTTAACATAATTGAATTCAATATTAGAATCAAAATTATAATTTTAACGTAATTGAAATCGAAAGTGAAATTAGAATTATAACAATTAACGTAATTAAAATCAAAATTAAATTTTAAATTATAACATTTAATGTATTAAAATTAAAAATTAAAAATATAAAATTTAATATAACTAAAATTAAAATTCGGTTTAGAATTATAAAATAAGTGAAATTAAAATTGAAATGAAATTATAATATTTTAACATAATTGAAATTAGAATTGGAATAGAAATTATAATATTTAACATAATTGATATCCAAATTAGAATTATAATTATATCATTAATGTAATTAAAATTAAAATTGAATTTAAAGTTATAGTATTTAACGTAATTGAAATCAAAATTGAATGTAGAATTATAACATTTAACGTAATTAAAATTAAAATTGGAATAAAAATAAAAATATTTAATGTAATTGAAATTATAACTTTTAACGTAATTAAAATTATAACATTTAATGTAATTAAAATTAAAATTAAAATTATAATATTTAATGTAAATAAAATTGAAATTATAATTGATATTATTTTAATTGTTATGTTTTATAAATTTTTAATTAAATTAAGGTTATAAGTTTATTTTTTATTATATTAATTCAAAACTCGCTTAAAATTCACGGATAATTTGTTACGAATTTGGTAATAAGTATAAACCTGCAAGTACGAGTTTGGTAATAGTACTCTAAACCCACAACGAATTAAAAAAATTTGATATTTTACTTTTTAAATGAATGTGAATAAAGGTTTAGAAGTATTCATCCCAAGCCTGTCCATTGCTATCCCTAGGTAGAGTTAACCGCTCAGTTAACTAAAAAGTGTGCACAAGGGTTTATTTCTCGTATAATGAACTTGCACGAAGCATTCTCATAATTATGAAATAGCACAACAATGGACCATAACAAATTCTCCTTAATACCATTGAACTATTGCAAAGAGATGGCATCTATCATAGACTTGCAATCTGACTCCATTATGTGACACGAAATCATTCTTTCCATTCGCAATACCCACACATCCTAAAGGATTGATTTTAATGCTATACATTTAGTTAAGGATTGTTAAGAAAAAATGAATAAATGTCACATATTAGTTAAATATGAGAGGGATTATAAGTTTATAAAAAATTAATTATATTTTTATTGATACGAAATTTTTTGAATAAAATTTAAAAATAAAATTATAAAAATTTAAATTTAAAATAAATAATATCATATTAATATAAAAATATGTATGATGTGTTGAATTTCAGATAAAAATAAACATAATCAAAAAATCTAAATGAAATAAAGTCTAGTCAAACACAAGATAAAGTAAAGCTAACCGCTCGTTTAACTAGAAAGTGTGCACAAAAGTTTATTTATAGTATAATGAACTTGCACGAAGCATTCTCATAATTATGCAATAGTGCAACAGTGGACCGCAACAAATTCCCCTTAATACCATTGAACTATGTGCGGAGATGACATCTGTCATAGATTTGTAATCTGACTCCATTATGTGACACGAAATCATTCTTTCCATTCGTAATACCCACACATCCTAAAGGGCTGATTCTAAGGCTATACATTCAGCTGACAATGGTGAGCAAGAGGAGATGATACATTTAGCTGAGCGCATATCAACCATCCCGTCCGAATCTCTCAAGATCCAGCCTGTACCGAAAAGATTTTGTTCCCCCTCTAATGGCAGCGTCGACATTAAGTTTAAGCATACCCAATTCCAGTGGTTCCACTGTAACCGCGTAGAAATCACCCTACCATAACCACCCATGTTCCACTGTCTACGTTGGTAGATGCACAGCCTTTTATCATTTGGAGATTCTGAAATTCAGATGACAAAATTCCTATTTTCCTTGCCGTACAATCAGCCCTGACATCTCCCTCATTAGCATGCAGAAATCTGTTACGTTCAAACCAACACAGCCAAGCAATCACACAGACAAATTCGAACCTCTATTCAAAGAGTTCATCGCATAAATGATAACTGGAGCAAGGGATCAAATATCATTTGGAGGCAAAATCGTCAATTAACCCTGTAAATCCACTCTCTTATCATATTTGATAAGTTGAATGACAGAAGAGCAAAGCATGAGCACTTGTCTCAATAACATCATGACTGCACCTCCACATGACAGTATACTAGATTACTTGCTGAAGGACGGATGTCATACATTAGTCTCCACAGGAAAACTCTAATTTTGGGAGGAACATTAAGCGTCCATAAACCCTTCCAAACATTCCTAAGAGGGAAATCTGTGCCACTAAAATTCTGCAAAACACCTTACTCCCCTCGCCGCCTTATAACCGGACTTGACAAAATACACCCCAGTAGAGGTGAAGTGCCACATAAATTCATCCTTCCTCCTAAATCTAGATACAGGAATGAAATTCACCAAATTCACATGTACAGGCCACAAAAGCTCGTTCAGCAACTCAAGATTCCATCCCCCATACTTGTGCAACAAATCAGCCACTTTATAATTCTCTCTCCCAAAACTAAGTGTTATTATTTTAAAGGAAGGAGATCTAGGAATCTAAGGATCAGAAAACATAGCAATTGAGGCCCCATTCCCACTCTCCATCTAACTCCCATATGCAATATTTCCGCCCCCTCACGAAACTTCTCTAAAGATAAGAACATCCTCGAGATACTGAAGCTATAAGAAAATTTGAAGAAGGAAAATAATTTGCTTTTAATATTTGATTATTAAAATAATAACGACATAACTTATTAATAATACTTCACCCGAAGTTAGAGTTACAATCCTTCCAATTAATTAAAATAATTGATGATAATGACGTAGATTATTAATTATTCTAATTAAATTACGACACTACCTCCTCTTAAAGCCAAGTCTCCAACTATTTTAGGGATTTATATACACCCCAGGCTCCTTTCCGTCTTCTCATTTTCCTTCTATATTTCTTTTCATGCACCTCTCTCTTTTTGTCTGATCTTTTCCGTTTCAAAACCCCTATTTCTTTTCATTTCCTTTTCACTTCAGCGTTTTTTTTTCAACATCTACAGCGTTCTTATGAATCACTGTAGAAAATTCTCATCGAATCAATGGTAAATTCTCTTGACCTCTGCCATTAGTCGATGAGCTACTAGTTGAATTCTCATTTTATATAATGTATAGTTTAAATGTATTCGTTTAGCATCTGGGTTTGTTTTTGTTGAACTTTGAAGGATGCCTATTTGGTTCTTTTGATCAGTTCTTTGATGTGTTGTAATAAAGAAGTGGCTGTTACTCGTGAGCTTGTGAATGTTGAATACTTGTGTTGCAGATTTATATTTAGAAGTCAAAATGGTATTGCCGATATTGTACTATGGAAATCATGTGATTATTTAAGATTATGTGGTTGTTGGTGTAAGAAAAATGAATTTTATGTGATAATGGCTGGGTTGATGTCTAACTGATACACATTTTATAATGGGTTTAATGTTTCAAGTGAAAAGATAGTTTGTTTGGATCTTGAAGTAATCATAGCTTCCCTTTTGGAGGTTGGTTTGTTAAATAAAGGCGATAAGATGCTTAAGATGATGATGATGCATAGTTTGAATACCATTATGTTGAATCTTGGCGATGTGAAGGATTGAGATGATGAGTAGCTACAGCAGGAGTTCATCATTCAATAGAAACGCATCATTCAACAGGAGCAAGTCATTTAACCGAAGGACCTTAACCCCCATTAGTGTTGGAAGTTCTAAAGCTTCAAACTTTGGGACTCCGAGAGCTGATCGATTGAATTGTGTGGTGGAATGGTTTTATGCGTTTATTGTAATTGGGATTTTTTGTTTCCTTTCTTACAGTCATTGGTGGTGTTACGTATATTTGCTCCCAAATCTCAGTCCTTCATTTCTTGGTTATAGTATGTCCCAAATCGATAATTCAATAGTTGCAATATTTTAGATGGAGGTTGGGTTTTAGATGATGCTTACCCATTCTACAATGCTTCAGAATGTCCAATTGCCGAGCAAGAGTTCAATTGTTTAGGAAATGGGCGAAGTGATAATGATTACCTTAAATGGAGATGGAAGCCAAAAGGTTGTGATATGCCAAGGTTTGATGTGCATAGTATATAGAAAAGATTTTGAAAGAAGAGGATTGTTTTTGTTGGTGATTACATGAGTAGAACTCAATGGGAATCATTGATATGTTTACTTATGACTGGGGTGGAGGATAAGAAAAGTGTTTACGAAGTCAACTCTAATAAGATAACCAAGCAGATAAGGTTTTTAGGTGTACGTTTTACTTCATTTAATTTCACTATTGAGTTCTTCCGATTGGTTTTCTTAGTACAACAAGGTTTGATTCCTAGACATGCCCCAAAGAGGGTAACGTCAACTCTTAAATTGGATGATATCAGCAATGATTGGATTAATGAAGACATTCTCATATTCAACACAGAGCAATGGTGGGTGCCAGGGAAGCCCTTTATAATGTAAGTTCCTTGTTTCTGTTTGTAAATTTCCTTGGCTCATAATTACTCACTTATTAACTTACAATTTACTGTGTTTTTAGTATGTGTTATTGTTTAATGGGCACGGGTAATGCAGTTCATTTAACATCACATGAAATACTTTTCCATGCTTGATCGATTGGATTAATTAGATTTCTCAGTCTAGGATCCATATTTTGGATTGGTACTTTTGTCATTTTTTTTCAGAATCCAGATATTTAGAATCTGTGTCACACTTTTAAATTATTGAAAAGGTCTTATGGTTAAAAGAATTTCTAGCATTTTATGGATCTTTGAGTTTAATTTTTATGCTTAGAACTCCTTGTACCTGTCTATTTTGATAGATTTTTAATGTGGATTGTCCTTTCTATTGTGTTCTTGTCACAAATTGCGGCTGTTCATTCTTTTTCTCTGTCATAGCATGATCTATGCTAATGGTGAGAAGAAAGCCACTTTCTTAGTTTGATGTATGAATACCTGCTAAGAAAAAAAGCCATATTTCTGACCAACTGTAGAAGCAAGCATTTTTTAGTTCCCTACAAATTCTGATTTATTTCTAAAATTATGTAGAAAAACATCACTAGAGGAATAATTACACAAAAGCAGTTTCAGTTTCTATTTTCTCTTTTAGCCTTTGATTAAAAGAGAAAACTATTTTTAATCTATTGAACTCAGAGCTAGTGATTAAAAGAAAAACTGTTTGTTTGTCAAACGTAAGTTTATCATTTGGATAAAACATTTGTGTCTTTGAAGGATATACATCTTTAATGAATTTCTTTTCTTCAGTTACCATATTATACAGTTGCATGAGCATCATTATATTATTCAATCCGATGAACATTCACTGTTGAAGTTCACCTACTCTTGCATTTTGTTGCAAGATTTGACATTTCTATATATTCAAGTATAAAGTGTTCTCATATCATTTCAGACAGCAGTTGCTATTTCCAGGTTGAAAATTCACTGAAGCTTGGAATGTCTATTCCTGCTGCCTTCAGAGTAGCACTAGAAACATGGGCATCATGGGTCGAGAAAACAATAGACACTAATAGAACACGCATATTTTTCCGGACATTTGAGCCATCTCACTGGAGGTATCCCTTCAGTGTTGATATCTAGAATCTGTAATCGTGAAAATTTTCATCTTTGCACACCCTTTAATTGCTCCAGACTGTTCGATTTCCAAATGCGAAACTAAACATCTTTCTTCATTCTCAGAAGAACTGTCTTTTTACTTGTTCATACCACAAGTATTTGCCACTTTAAAGCTACACACTCACTATTCTTCACGAAGAAAAGGTGTTAGGTTGTAACTACTCTATTTCAATCAAATAATGTTTCTCTCATCGAGTGAGTGTATGTTAGAGTTCAAAGTTGTATTTGCGTATTGATGATTATGTTTCTCTTTAAGTCTTCTTAAGTTGAGCATTTTCCCATGTGGTGATTAATGACTGCAAGCAAACAATTGAAATTGCTATTTTATGGGAGTATTTCAGGGAACCTTATGATTTGCCTTAAAATACATTAAAGTTTAAAAAGGTTCATTTTTAATTAGAAACCCCCCTGAGGTTTGAAATTTCATCAAAACCCCTTACTGTTAGTCTTCAACTGTTAAACCTCAGGGATTTCTGATTAAAAATGAAAATTCTTGGATCTTATTGTATTTAAGAAAAAACTACTGGAGGGCCAGTGAAAATTTTCCTCATTTTTACATACATTTAATATATTTTTTTATTCACTGAATTTCTTCAAGTTCTGCATTTTGCCCTCTTCAACATGAAATGTTGATAGTCTGCATCTCCTACAGTATGGGGTGTTAATATTATTTGTTTCAGCATCAGTGATCAGTCTCATAGGTTGTGCAATGTTACACAGAGCCCCATGAGAGAAACCGAAGGGAGGGACCACAACAAATTTACAGAGAGTACATTGGAGGTGATAAAGCATATGACAATTCCTATTACAGTTCTGCATATAACTTCAATGTCTGCGTTTCAGAGTGATGCACATGTGGGTATGTGGAGTGACAATCCATCTGTACCTGATTGTAGCCACTGGTGCCTGCCTGGAGTACCTGATGTGTGGAATGAAATTTTCTTCTCATACCTCTTTAGCCTTCAGGTGTGGCTCTTTTCCTTTTTGGTTGTCTTCTAATTTGCTTGTGTGGCTCAGCATAATTTAACCCTGTAAAGCCCCTGAACTAACTATCTGGCATGGCATGCAGTGTTTCCTCTGTATCTGTTCTAAGAAAGCCTCAACTAATTATTGAATGTCGGGACTGTTTTTCTTGCGAATTCTGCTTTCTACTTGTCCTTTCCATTTTTTATTTATTTTTCTTTTACCCTTTCAACTTGAATGAAACCGCCGTTTAAAACTTTGATTTTATTTTAAATTGTATTAACTAATCTCAAGTGACATTTGCCCTGTACTTGCAACTTCTTTTTTCTTTTTGTATATGCTCTCACTCGTGTATAGATGTGCTATATGAAACTCTAATAAACAAAATTCCACCTCTCTTTCAAATATTTCTCACTCCCTTTAGCACGAAATCAATAATTTAAATTCCATTATTCCTCTTACTCTTGTTATTATGTAATCTTAGCAGTTATCCAATTTTCCTTTTTCTTTTTTTTGTAGGGACTAAGCAAACCAATAATATCTTGTCACAAATTTCTTATTGTTTCATTTATCCTATTTTCTATTCTCATTGCAGATTGTGCCAATTTAATTAGAAGCACAACCTCAGCCCGAAAGGGGATGCGATCTCTGCCTTACAAGCCCTTTTGATCTTCTTTCTTAATCAAGGAGAAGTTGGTAAAATGGAATGGATTCTTTATCTAATCAAAATCTGTTTTCTGGTAGGTGGATGAAACAGTTTTGCAAATCATGAATTAGCATCCCAATTTACAAAGAATGTAGAGTTACACAGATAAAACAGTTTTGTGACAGCTGATATTTTCAATTTTTTACAAATTCTTTTGTATGTGAAAAGGGACTAAATTTGGTCCCATAGATGTAACCTTTTTTCCCGCATCTAAAATGTAATCAAAGTTTAAGTTATGAAGATGCAGTCTTTCTTACTAAGAAAATACTTTTATAAAAAAAAGGTGAGGTAGGGTTTCATTATCGTCCTCTGTGATTTTCTATATTATTGTTCTGTTTCTCCGATAAAGCATATTTTGTGCTTAAATAGTACCGAATTCTTTTGTGCTTTACAGAAATGATTGGGAACATTCCCTAGTTTTCAAAAATAACAAGTAGCTCGTGCCAGATGGATTATACTAATCCAGGATCATGAATTTTGCAATATTGATACGGTCATCAAAGTGATCAATGGAGCTATTTACATTCCATGTGACCCAACCAAGTTCTTCATCATTTTTGGAAATGAGGGGACTCGTGTCATGTTGTTAAATGAGAGGGCTATTCAGTGTCTTTATTGCCACGTATCATAGATGTTGCAATAAATTGTTGAGCTTCCGATGATTTTGTTCCACAATTTCTACTCTTACTTCCATTGCTTTACACAGGAAAGAGACCTCAGAAACTTTCGGTCACATGCATTAGGAATGTGGGTCATTTTATGATATTAGAATTAAAGTCTCAAGAGTAATATTGAAAATAATTTAGATTGTTGGATTAAATTAGGAAATTAAAAGTGATGATGTTTAACTATTAATCCAACTGATACAAAAATTCTATTATTAATACCATTAAAACCTTTTCAATTATTTTAACCTTTCCCATATATTAAAATAATCCTAGGGACATTTGTTGTTGGAATAAGTTAAGTTCTATATGAATAGAGGTGAATCTGTCAGCTGTTCAGAGGCCGTTCCTGAACACAAATTTTGAACCCCAGAAATGGTGTGTTACTTCATGCCTAAGTTGCATTAAAGGTTATATTGCCAACTTAATTCAATCTGTCCATGTAACTCTTTACTGCTTTTTACAAATTCCCAGCTTGTATGCTCCACCATGAAAGTCTTTTAGCATCAATAGCTTCTGCTTATTTGATTTCCAAAGGCAAAAACATTAAACGCAGAGTGCAATCTGCAAACAGAACTGCATTTATCTGATATAACTGCTTTCCGATATGTGCTTCAGAGCTAATTATATCTAGCAAATGCAACTAAGGTGCCTTAGAGCTGAGAAGCTGATGTCATGGAGCAAACCAACATGAAACCAGCTGATTGGTGCAATAAGGCAAATCAACCCAAAATAACTAAGGCAAATTCTTCAGAAAGCAAAGACAAGAAACAGACGCCACGGACAGCCCACTTGCACATTAGAAACTGTTCAATCTTTCATACGTTGATTTTGAATGATCAAAGCCATATGGAATATGGTAGAAGAATTGAGCTTTGATCGCATAAATGATAAATAGGAACCTGTCAAAGACAAGCAAGCAGGTAGTTGAATAAGTGGAAACCTCTAGCCCTCAGCCTCAGCCGTTCCATGTAAGAAGAAAATGACTGCATTAACTTGGCAGCGACCCACTTTAATGAAGAACTTGTAGTCACATCAATTGGTCAATTCCAGAAAACTAACTCCCAAACCAATCACCAGCATCCTTTTATCATTAAACAAATACAGAGAAAATCTCTTAGAAAACATACAAGAAGTGTTTTTTAATGCAATCAATGACATTTCTCCAAAAGCTTAGCCTGAGAGTTAAGTTACTAAATCCTTAGACGCATTCAAAACATAAAAACAATTTAACACACATATTGCAGTCAGCACTACAAATAGGCATAGACAGATGCCATATGCACCAACACAATTCAAAGTTCAAACTATCAGGCCTCCCGTACTTTATCAAGAAAACATTTGTAAAATGGTTGCCATTGAAAACTATGACTACCACTTCCCATACTTTCCTCTACCACCACCTTATAATCCTCAACCTCCTCCAAAAGTAGCACCACCCCATAACTCTCCATCCCTGCCAAAACCGGCACCACCTCATAATGCTCCATCCCCTCCAAAGCCGGCTCCACCTCATAATCCTCCATCCCCTCCAAAACCAGCACCACCTCATAATGCTCCATCTCCTCCAAAGCCGGCTCCACCCCATAATCCTCCATCCCCTCCAAAACCAGCACCACCTCATAATGCTCCATCTCCTCCAAAGCCGGCTCCACCTCATAATCCTCCATCCCCTCCAAAAACGCCACCATCCAATAGTCCACCTCCAAAAGCACCTCCGCCACATTATCCCCCTAAATCACCCCCATCCCCACCAATCCCAGTGCCGGCAGCACCACCTAGTCATTCATTCCAACCACCACCACCACCTAGTCACTCACTTCCACCTCCACCACCCAATGTGAGGCCACCACCTCATCACAATCCACCACCGCCACCTCATGTACTTCCACCTCCGTCGCCAACACCAGGGCATCATTCAACCATTATAGTTGTTGTCTTTGTTTCACTTGGAGGTCTATTTTTCCTTGCATTTCTCTCAGTCGCTCTATGCTGCTTCATCAAAAAGAGAAAGAAGAGAATGGTTCAAAAGACTGAAATCATAAACATAGATGAACATTTCAAAGTCCAAGAAGCAATCATGCCAGGGCCACATAATGAACAAGCAGTGGTATTATCCATTGAAGAAGATGTGCATATTGAGGAAAAGATCAAGGAAAATGAAATGATGAGTACTGGAAGCATTTACTCTACACCTTTGCATACTCCTACTAAAGCTGCTGATGTGGCAGCTTCCTCTTCAGGGTCCAATCATCTCCATCTTGAGCACAAGGCCTGATTCAAAGTTATGCAAATGGCAGGTTTAAGTGGCAAAAATATCATATTTTTACAAATACTCCTATTACAATAATATGTGAACCTATATCATTCTTTCAATTTTTGCCCCCAAAAGTACTTGGTTTGAAACAAAAATTATAAAGTTTATTGAATTATACTTTTGTATTCCTTCATATTGAATTCTGAAGCAAATAACATGAAGAGAGTTTGAACTTACACTAGTCACCAAGTTAGAGATGAAGAGTTGATAGTTATAAGTTGAATGCAGAGATTTTCTCTTAGTTAATCAATTATCAAATAGAAGAACAACAAACTCAAATTAATTCAACTGATGAGAATTAGGCCTCCAGGAGGAGGAATCATAAATAGTACTCGAGGCTAGGCTATATGGTTGCTGGAGTTTGTATTTCCCCAGTTAAAAAGATGATTATAGGCCGTAATTATACGGAGATTAGGTTGAATATCCATTTTCAGGAATAAATCAAGAACATGCATAGACCACGATTACATTGAATTGTTAATTGATAAATCAAGAGCAAATATTACATAAAAGATCCCAATTATTCGAAGTGTTCAATATCATAATCTGAAACGGACGTCAGAAATCTAAAATAACATGTCAAATATAGTCCAATACTTAATGAAGTTTTCAGCTTAATTTTTTCTAATTCAGGTGTAAGAAATGGGAAAGTTGATAACATTAAATTGTAGCCATTGGAATAAATAAGATGATCGGTTACACACTTATGTCTTGAGTCAATTTCCTGCCAATCCATAAAGTCATTTCTTAACCTGACTGTTGCCAGAATTTGTAACTAATATTGGTGTAAATCCTTGAATTACCCATCCTGTATCACAGGGAAAAAAAATAATAATACTAATTGAATAATCAACTTCTTACAGGTTCATATTTGAATTTGACTACAAAAATTTACAGATGTAAGTAAACAGTTGTCATGGATCAATTGCAATGGGTGTTATGCGCCTCTTGGCTGGCTTATTTTTGGCGGGAATACTGCTTGACCTAGGTGATACCAAAGCCTGTTTCTCTTCTGTTTTATCTGCTTCTGTTTTTCTACGGTCTACTTCCATTGGTCTGCTGTCATCTGCGGCAACAAAACTATCTATAGTTTTCCCTCCTTTATGTTCTGCTCCTATTTTTCTGCTTTCTGGTTCATTTCCATCTGTTTCCATTAGTCTGCTATCTGCTGCAACAGAATCATCAATGGTAGTTGTTTTCTCACCTTCCCTTTTTGCCTGAATCCTCTCTGGTTCCATTCGTCTGCTATTTGCTGTGACTGAATTATCATTTGTACTTGTTTCAATTATCATATCTTCTGATTTCTCAACATGAAGGATCTTGTTCTCATCCCAACTGAGTTTATCTCCTATAACAATAGATTTAAATCAAATATTTGAGAAGGGGGTTAAATAAGTAAATTAATAGACAAATAGAAGAAAAGAAGAGATGAATGCAAACCTAATGAGGAGATGGGTAATCCCAGTTCGTTGTTTTCAAATTCTACTAAAGTACAGTAACCATCTTGAGAGGATAAAGCTAAAAAACGAGCATTTGATGACCTTCAAACAGGAAAAACAGGAAGCAATTCAGAATAGCAGAAAATGTTATCAACTTTGTTTTACAGTCATAGACATTAATTAGTAGTATATTTCTGGCT
The DNA here is from genome assembly GCA_946807835.1 of Ailanthus altissimus. NCBI lineage: Eukaryota > Viridiplantae > Streptophyta > Magnoliopsida > Sapindales > Simaroubaceae > Ailanthus > Ailanthus altissimus. The sequence continues at coordinate 10,476,913 of OX327706.1, read as the reverse complement.
AACAAAAACAAATTTACCATGCAATGTCGGTTATGGCTGCATAGTGGAGACCAGCCAAGATTGCTATGGGTGGAATACTCTGTGTGTCATAGATATACAATGAATTTAATGTTGCAATGGCAAAGACAAGGCGGTAAGGGAGCTTGAAGAAACTGGCTGCACAAGTCAGCAAAGACCATTAAGATTATCATCAAATAATTGCCAAACTTAGTTATGACCAATATAGAATATATCAGCATTAAAATACCTGAGTTTGATCCCCGAAGACTAAAAGCCAGAGGACAGAAACGAACCGCTACAACGGGTTTGCTAGCACCCGGGAGCTGTACAGCAGGCCTGCAGCGCAACAAATAGTATAAGCCATCATGAAATAATAGCAATCAGGCTTAGTTTCTTCATTCCTGATAGATAATAAACCATGAAAATCCAAGTGAACAGGATTTCTGCGCTAAAATAATACAGTTGATGTGTATTGCCTTGAAAGATCCTTTCTGGAAATTATATAAGCTGAGTTCACTGTCTCAGATGTAAGTGAAATTTTGTAAGAACCTGCAAACACCAACAGGAGACACTTCCTTCAATGAATATATTGCTGCTAATATAGTCAACAAAGCCCACAGTTCTATATGTGAAAATTTAAAACTGCCTTACGGAAAATCCGATCAGTTAACTGATTACACATTTTTTTTAGATGCAACTGATTACATACTTAAATGAGAGATTCAATGTAATAATCCCAGGACTTGTGTTTTATCTCAATCACAAAAATAAGCTGGCTGCTTAAGTATATCATTTCTGCAGTGTAGAACTAAACTCGTAATACATGTTTTAAGACCTAAAATAAAACTTCACTTCGTTGTTCATCTTTACACATATATGCAGCACAGGTACTTGAAATAGAAGCAGCGTGGTATCTTGTCCCCTATTCTACTAACTCACAGGTTAATTTTTAATTTGATAAAAGGGTTTAATTTGAATAAACGGGTGAACTGAATTTATGTTTAAGGTGTAGGGGAGAAAAAACATAACCCTTAAACATAATCAATATACAAAATTCACTATTAAACCAATAGTTTCAGATTTTGGACCTAGATGTCTAGTCCTGCTAAATATGTACTATGTTAGAGAAAAATTATGGGATTTTAATGAGAATTAGAATTATGACAAGCTATTAGATAAAGTTGAGTTCAAAACAACACAAGGCTGTCCAAAAGACCTGAAAACCTCTGATACCTTTACTAACCTGTTACACAAAGAAAAGCTGTAATACTGTAAAGTCATCCTTTCTCAAAATATATCCATCAAGTCTGATATGATACATTAACTGGAGAGGATAAAGAATGTAATATGACTTGCACTTTATGCCACCACGAATCTTAATGTTATAAGAGAAGTTTTTCTGGATGACCAACAATCAGAGAGAAACAACTAGCTATCTTCATTATATTCAAGTAGATTGGAAAAGTTGGCAGGTCCATACCTGCTGGGACAAGTAAAAATGATCCATCAGGTGACCAGGCCAATCTTCGGAAAAACGATGGCAATGTTTCATCATGAAAGAGATGGTTTTTGGCAGACTGCATCTCAAACCATGCATGAGGTTATTACATTATGTTTATAATCAACTAGAAACAAAGATGATGATCCATTCCCTAACCTTAGAATCATCTGTTGATAGCTGTCCTGCTTTTGAGATGACATGCTGACAAACATAGTTCGTCTTCTCAACACCTTTAGATTTTGCTTGAGGCTTTCTGGCATAAATTCGGCATGTTCTATCAGAACTAAGTGAAGCAACATACTTTGATAATGGATCCCAAGCCACACCCTGAACATAATGGAAATGGGCATCCAATATCTGATGAACAGAACCTGAAGATCAGAAACAAGGATTGTTAAGAATAATAATAATAATAATAATAATAATAATAATAATAATAATAATAATAATAATAATAATAATGACGATGATGATAATAATAATAATAATGATGATGATGATGATGATGATGACGAAGTCGTATTGTCTTTTTACCTTTGTTAACATCCCATATGATGCAAGAATTATCAACAGATCCAGAGATGAGAAATGCACCATCAGTAGACCACTGCAGGTCCAGAACATCCTTGCGGTGAAATCTATCACAAAAACGCTGAGTAATCAGTATGTTTGACAGAGATTATCTTGTTGTAGTATTTATACATTTAATTAACAATCTATATGAATCTGGCACATGAATCTGGACTCAAATGATTATAAATTTGTATAGAATCTTTCTCATGGAACTATAAGCAATGGTTTCTGATCCTGCACTTATCAGCCTAATCAAGGTCCAAATAGGACATATATGAACCCAGGTTTTGTATGTGCTAGCTCTTTAGAGAAAAAACTTTTGATGCATAACTGCAAGGAGAAGCATAAAAATGAAAGGCCTTACGATAAGGACTTGAGAACTTTCCATGCTTGTCCAGTTTCTGTTGGGTGTAACTTCCATATGATCAACTCACCACCTGCAGATGGAAAACTGAATTTAAGATATTGTGCGGTTAAAAAGCCAATTTATAGAATAAAATAACTGGTTTAGATCATATAGAATAGAACAAATTGATGAAAGCAACTTAAGCCATACCATCAGCACCAGAGGCAAGTTGTTCTCCTGCAAGATAACAAAATATTCATTCCATCATAAGGAAGACATTACTCATACAAAGCAATGCAGACAGCACAGTGTGATATTAAATTAAAGAAGCTACGGTAAAATTTGGTCATGATATTTTCACTTATCAATTAGTATATAGAAGATTATATCCAGAACACAAAGAGAAGAAGAGGCTCATGGAAAAATATCCAGTTAAACTGGTATTAGTTAAAATATATTAATATAACTAACAGAACCAAGATAAGTCAAACTAAATTAGTGAGACAGAACTAATATATCTATGAAGCCAACACAACTCAGAAACACACCAGTGTAACAATCTCCTCAATGGTAAGTGTAAAACATGAGCAATTCAAAATAAAAACCCTTCACCCATAAGTTCTCTTCCTGATAATTTTTTCCACTAGATATCTTATAATGCCAATGAAACAATGTATTATCCAGGGAGACATTTTGAAAATGGACAATGCCACCCCATATGAGAATGCTATCACTATCACAGAAAATGCAAGACATATTATATGAAAAAAGGTAAGTGTAACCAAGTAAAGAATTCATGCACTTCATAATTATCTAGCAACTTTATTTGATGATACCCTTTTATTTCTACAGATAGATCTATTCCCACCAATGCAGGTTGAATGTAGCCACTTTCATCTCAAAGAAAAATGCAACATTGAGGAACAGAGTTATATCGTTACCAGAAGGAGAGAAACGAAGGATATTTACAGCAGAACCGTGATAAGAAAGGCTATTGTGGTAAGCAGCTGTTGGTATTTTCTTCTGTTCCTCGCCTGAATTTATTAACCAAAGCTGAAAGTTTAATAGCTATAATTAGTCCGACCGAGTAAGAACTTTACAAGACAAAAGCATTCTTACAACATCTATCTGTCTGCTATAAAATAAAATTGTGGAATCGGAAACTAATCAATTCAATTTTTCATTTCTTAAGAAATGGAAACATCAAATCCATAGAAAGTCAAAAGTAAGTCAAAATAAAAAATCTAAAATGAAACCCCCAAATTTAGCTGAAATCGTACAAAGCAAGTAGCAAAATCAATGCAGCACTAGGTCAGATCAGTTTATAACAAATCAATCAATAAAACCCAGTTTACTTTAGATCAAAAGTCAAATGCACCAAAAAGAATTTCTTAAAAAAAATTAAAGAAACAAAGAAAATTGAATGCATAAATAAATAAAAAAAACCTTGATGTCGTAATCGGCGCCGCCGGTGGCAAGGAGACCAGAGATTGAGTGGAAGTCTAGGGTTAGGACTGGTTTAGTGTCGTGCCAGTTTATCTGAACTGTGCCTCCTTTCATGGTCTTATTTTGCGTTTGTTTCTTTGAATTTCTTTTTCTTTCGGATTTCTCGGCTGTTTTTTGAAATCTAGGGTTGTTTGGGCAGGCAGAAAAATTTTATTCAGAGCGAGGAGACGCTAAATAAAGGGACATTTGGCGCTCTGCTTAAACCTGGCGGGAAATATGGGGATAAATTGGTAAATTCGAGCTCTTCCATGAGATAAATAACGAGAAAATTAATAAACAAAAGGAAAAGTAAATGGCTCGTATATTAAAATTAAAATTGACTCAGCTAGAATTAAAATAATTTTTTTTAAAAAAAAGAAATTAAAATAATATTTGATACATAAATTATTAAATAATATCATATATCTCAAATTTGTATTCTAAATTATATTCTAGTTAATGACATGTTAAATAATTATTTTATATAATAAATAATTTTAAAATTTATATTATTTTATTTTTAATAATTATTTAATATATTATTATTTGAGATATAATTTTAAACGTATAACATTATTCTAAATTATTTACACAAACTCATAAAAAGTAATGTCGCATAATATAATTGCACGAGTGAATTATATTATCAAAAAATAGTTTACTTTCATTTCTTATTTTAACTTCTTTTTTTAAAGTATTCTGTTTATCTCATGTCACAATTTCTATGAACTAATTTATACAAATAGTTTGTAATTTTTTTTTTTTTTAAAGAAAGATACTTGTATTAAGCAACACAAACTGGAGGATTAGAATTCTCAACAAGAAGATGCTCAAATGATGGTGGAACAGACTCCATCCATATAAAATCCTGAGAGCTTTGAAGAGCCATTTTTGCTAGTTCATGAGCTATTATGTTAGCTGTCCTGTAAGTGAACAACACCTTGGTGTGTTGAAGATTAGAGATGTCATTGACAACAAGACCCAAATCCGACGAGAGCTCCGAATTTGATATGAGAGCATCAACCACTATCTGAGAGTTAGATTCAATTGCCACCTTTGAATATTCCAGATTCCTTGTGTGAAGCAACTCGTAGCGGATGGCATAGGCTTCAGCAATGGGAACTGGTAGCAGGTAAGGGAGCCTGACGATCTTGGAGTAAATAGCAGTGCCATAAGAATTTCGGCAAATAAATTCTAAGCCCGTGGTACCTGTCTTGGTTCCCAAAACTGCATCTGTATTCAACTTAATGAATTCTCGACCTGGAGGAGTCCAATGGGTCTTAACAGGCTGTTTGAGTATTGAAAAATTGAGGGGTGATGCAGGGTTGTAGTTAAAGCGAAATTGAAAAAAATAATAAAAATAAAAATAAGACAAAGACAAGATTACGTGGTTCGGCTTTTAGCCTACGTTCACGGGCGAAGACAGAAGAATCTTTTATTATCAGAAATGAAGAATACAAGTATTGTAGTGTTTTAACCTTATAACTCAAAACCCCAATACACCCAATTCTCTCAAATCACTCAAAAACTCTTTCAAAATTTTAGAAACTCTCTCTAAATTGCAATGGAAAATGAATTGCTAAACTCTCCTATTTATAGGGAGAGTTTAGCATGGTGGACAGCCAAGAATTGGCTGTCCACCTTGCTGGAAAATTGTTGGCACCGTGTGCCAGCAATTGTGTAGCTGGCACACGGTGCCAGCTACCAGCATTTCTCCCACTTGGAGATTTGATTGAGAATCAATCAATTCTCCACACCATTCTTTCTTCTTCGCCAATATCATGTTGTCTACGTGTCTGCTAGGCCATGCAAGGATCTACACCATACAAACTTATTGGTATTGATGGGCTTGGTCATCACATCTGCAAGGTTATCATCTGTATGAATTTTTTTCATATCCACACTTCCATCTTCTACCACTTCACGAACAAAGTGATATTGAACACCTATGTGCTTCGTTCTTGAATGAAAAGCTGGATTCCTTACAATGTGCAAGGCACTCTGACTGTCACAAAACAATTCAACTTTCTCTTGCTTGTGCCCGAGCTCCTCCAGTAATTTTTGTATCCAAATTGCTTCCTTGCAAGCTTGTGTAGCTGCCATGTATTCTGCTTCTGTAGTAGATAATGCCACAACAGTTTGCAGTTTCAAAACCCAGCTTACAGCTCCTTCTGCAAGTTTAAACACATAGCCAGTAGTGGATTTTCTTTTATCAAGATCTCCTACAAAATCTGAATCCACATAGCCCTTAACAATAAAATCTGATCCTCCGTAACATAAAGCAACATCTGAGGTACCCTTAATGTATCTAAGGATCCTCCTGACACAACCCCAATGCTCTCTACCAGGATTCGCCATGTATCTACTAACTGCTCTCACTGCTTGTGCAATGTCTGGTCTGGTACAAATCATAACGAACATTAAACTTCCCACTGCTGACGCATACGGTACTCGAGACATCTCCTTCCTCTCTGCTTTTTTGCTAGGACACATCTTAGAGGATAACTTGAAATTAACAGGGAGTGGGGTACTAATTGGCTTACAATCTTGCATGTTGAAACGCTACAAGATTTTCTTTAAGTAGTTCTTCTGAGAAAGCCAAATCTTCCTGTTATTTCTATCTCGGTGAATTTGCATCCCTAGAATCTTGTTTGTTGGTCCTAAGTCCTTCATATCAAATTCCCTAGCCAACTGTGCCTTCAATTCTTGGACTCGATCTTTGTTAGGGCCTGCCACCAACATGTCATCCACGTACAACAGTAAAATAATGAAATCATTATCATCTTTAAACCTTTTGTAGTATGTACAATGGTCTGAACTAAGTCTGTTGTATCCAAGACTGATGATATAGGAATCAAATCTCTTGTACCAACACCTCGGCGCCTGTTTGAGACCGTACAGAGATTTGTTCAACCTGCAAACCAAGTTCTCTTTTCCTTCTTCTTTAAAACCTTCTGGTTGGAGCATATAAATTTCTTCTTCAAGTTCTCCATGAAGAAAAGATGTCTTGCACATCTAGTTGTTCTAGATGTAAGTCAAATGTAGCACACATTGCCAAGACTATTCTGACTGTCGTGAGTCGAACCACAGGGGAAAATATCTCATTAAAGTCAATACCTTCTTTCTGAGCATAACCTTTCACCACCAATCTCGCACGATACCGCTCTACTTGGTCATTGCCATCCCGTTTGATCTTGTAGACCCATTTGTTTCCAATGGCTTTTCTTCCACGTGGCAGTGCAACCAGCTCCTATGTTTTATTCTTATGCAAAGCTTCAATCTCTTCTTGCATTGCTGTCATCCATAGAGAAACATCTTGACTTTTAAAAGCCTCCTGGAAAGTTGTTGGCTCTCCATCCTCTGTTAGAAGGCAGTATGCAACATGAGCCTCCATGACATACTCCGAGTGCCACGCTGGTGGTCGTCTCTCACGAGTTGATCGACGATCATCTGTAGTCTCAGACTCTGCTGGTTCTTGTTCTTCGTGCCCTGGTGTTGCTTCAGAAGAATCTGAATCTTCTTGTACTTGATTATTTTCCATTTGTACCGTTGTAGTCTCTGGATTTTCCTTCACTGTGCTATCATCTTTATCATTCCTTTGCAGTTTATCTTCTGCAAATATCACATTTCTGCTGATGACAACCTTGTGGGTAGTGGGATCCCACAGGCGATACCCCTTGACTCCATCAGCATATCCCAAGAAAAGGCATTTTTTGGATTTTGGATCCAGCTTCGTTGTTTCTTGGGGATTATACATCACGTACACAGGACTTCCAAATGTATGAAGGTGAGAATAATCAACTGGTTTTCCAGTCCACATCTCCATCGGTGTCTTCAACTCGATTGCTGTTGATGGTGACCGATTTAACACATAACAGGCGGTTTTGACTGCTTCTGCCCAAAATGTCTTGGCTAAACCTGTAGTTCTCAACATAGCTCTTGTTCTCTCCAACAAGGTTCTGTTCATCCGCTCTGCTACTCCATTCTGCTGAGGCGTGTAAGCTGTGCTGAATTGCCGCTTGATGCCTTCTTGTTGACAGAATGCAATAAAATCCTCACCAGTATATTCTCCTCCATTATCTGTCCTTAAACACTTGATCTTCTTTTCTGATTCAAGTTCTACACGCGCTCTGAATATTCTGAAAGCTTCAAACACATATGACTTCTTCTTGATTGGATACACCCAACATCTCCTGGAATAATCATCTATGAATGATACAAAATATCTCGCTCCTCCTAAGGACATCACCGGTGCTTGCCAAACATCAGAGTGGATCAATTCTAGAATTTCTTTACTTCTAGAACTGGATGTGCTGAATTTTAATCTGTGCTGCTTACTTGTGACACAGTGCTCACAGAAAGGTAAATGAACCGATTTGAGCCCAGAAAGTAAATTTTGATCAGAGAGAATCTTCAAACCTCGTTCTGACATATGGCCCAGTTTACGATGCCACATTATCGTTGGCTCTTCTGCTGAACTAGTTGATACAATAGATGCATCTCCTTCCTGCAGTGTTTCTCCATTAAGCATGTACAAATTTGCAGCAAACTTTTCTGCTTTCATTACTACAAGCGCGCCTTTGAGAATTTTCATTATCCCATTTTCAATTTGGGTCTTACACCCAGTGTTATCTAATTGTCCCAATGACAAAAGATTCTTCTTGAGGCCTTTCACATGTCACACCTCCTGGATAATACTAACAGTACCATCGTACATCTTCATCTTGATGGATCCTACTCCAGCAATTTCTAAAGCATGATCGTCCCCTATATATACAGATCCTCCAGAGATAGGTTCATATTGATGGAACCATTCTCTTTTAGAGGTCATGTGCCATGTAGCTCCAAAATCCATGAGCCATACATCAGAGAACCGTTTTCTGCTTTCAACAACCGTTACTGCCTCGCTGTATAAAATTTCACCATCATCTGAGGTGCTTGCAATATTCCCTTGAGGTTTGTCCTCTGCACTTTTCTTCAATCCCCAACAATCCTTCTTCAGATGGCCTTTCTTGCCATAATGGTAGCATTTGACGTTCTTTTTACTTCTGGATTTTGGTCTACCATGATTTTGACTCCCACTGGGGCCATGTTCTGTTGATCTACCTCTCATCATTGTCAAAGCTTCTGCTTGCTGCGAACATTCCTGTTTGTCTTCTTTATATTTTCGTCTTCGTTCTTCTCCCAATACAGCAGCTGTAACATCATCGAAGACTAAGAATTCCGTTAGGATATTATTCGTCAAGTTGATGATGAGTTAATCATACGAATCTGATAGGCTTTGAAGTAAAATCTCCGCACGTTCACCTGCCTCTATTTTATGCCCCAAGGAAGTGAGTTGGGAAAATAGAGTATTTAACGTGTTGATGTGCTCTGTCACTGAAGTGGATTCTGCCATTCGAAGAGTATATAATCTCCTTTTTAAGAAGATCTTGTTGTGCAAAGATTTGGCCTCATACAATTTTATGAGAGTATCCCAGATCTCTTTTGCTGTCTTCTTTTCCGCTACACTGGATAGCAAGTTATCAGCAAGTGCTAGATGCAGATCAGCAACTGCATTACCGTCAATCTCATTCCACTTGATATCATCAGTGATACCAGCTGGTCTTTCATCAATTGCTTCTAAGCATTTGTTTTTCCTTAAAATTGCCTTTATTTTCATTTTCCACAATGTAAAATTACCTCCATTGAACTTCTCAACTTCGTATTTTGCCGCCATTGCTTTTCACCACGAACTGCTTTCTGCTAGGATCGGCTCCCACTGTTTCATGTGAATAGTACCCGTACGTATAAACAGTAACCGTATGTATGAATAGTAACTATATACATGAATAGTGACCTCCTTCAACCAGAAGCTCTGATACCACTTGTTGGGAAATTGAGGGGTGATGCAGGGTCGCAGCTAAAGCGAAATTGAGAAAAATAATGAAAATAAAAATAAGACAAAGACAAGATTACGTGGTTCGGCTTTTAGCCTACGTCCACGGGCGAAGACAGAAGAATCTTTTATTATCAGAAATGGAGAATACAAGTATTGTAGTGTTTTAGCCTTACAACCCAAAACCCCAATACACCCAATTCTCTCAAATCACTCAAAAACTCTCTCAAAGCTTTAGAAACTCTCTCTAAATTGCAATGGAAAATGAATTGCTAAACTCTCCCATTTATAGGGAGAGTTTAGCATGGTGGACAGCCCAGCAATTGTGTAGCTGGCACACGGTGCCAGCTACCAGCACTGAGGAGGTCGTGGGAGGCAGTGTGTTTGCTGATAGGTGGTTAGGTAATCTTTTGCCCATCCAACTGCCACGGCGGGGTGATGGATTGGTCTATTATGAATAACTTGATTATGGGCAAACCAAATGCCCTATAACACCACAATAAATAACTCCAATTCTGCACAAGTGATGGCATCCAAGCAAGAGATGAATAGGTCTAGCATTGTTGTCTTGTGGCAGCAAGGAATATTGCAAAGATTATCATACTCTTTTTGCACATTGGTTGGGAACTTACAAATCAAAAGAACATGAATGGGAGAACTCATTTTTCACAAAGAGAGCACGTTATCTGGATTGGAATGTGATGACGATGCAGGTTAGCCATAGAGGGAAGCCAACCATGTGAAGCTTTCGATGCAGAATGTTTAATTTTTGGCGGTAATGACAGCTTCCATAACTTCTTCCACCACCTGCTGGTAGCTGCCTCATCCGAACTTCCAACATGGTTCCTTAGATGGTGCTCCAGCCAATTTCCTGATTTGACTGAATAATTACCATGCTGGTCAAAGTGCCAAGTTAGAGAATCTTGGATGTTTCCATTCGGTAAAGGGGTTGGGATACTCGGAATGAGCTTCTGCTCTTTCTCTGGAAACGCTGCCCTGATAGTCTAGATTCTAATCTTCAGATTCTGTTTTCAACTCTGAAACCCTTGTGTGTTCAGGTAAATGATGAGGAAATAAAGGCTTAAAAGAGAATTGTCTTGACAGGCTGGTTAGTTTAATTTCAGAGAATTAGAGTGCCTTTATTCCGGGACGGTTGATCACAAATAATGCAATAATAGGGTTTGAATGCATTCATGCTCTGAAGAGAAGAAAATTATCGAAAGTGGCCTATATGACTCTCAAATCCGATATGTCAAAAGCATATAATAGAGTTGAGTGGAAGTATTTACTTGCCATTATGCAGCGAATGGGGTTCATAAAGAATTGGTGCCAACTAATAGGTAAATGAGTCTCGTTTGTATCGTATTTTATATTGGTGAATAGCAATGGATAGACTTTCTTAGGAGTTGAGGCAAGGGATCCTCTTTCTCCCTACCTTTTTCTTCTATGTGCCGAGGGTTTTTCTTTGCTAATTTCTAAAAAAGAAGTTGATGGCCATATTCAGAGACTTCGATGTGGGCACGCTATTCCGACCATCTCCCACCTCTTTTTTGCAAATGATAATTTGATTTTCCTAAGAGCGGATTTAAAGAATAGTCAAACTATGAAATCTATCCTTTGTGATTATGAAAAGGCTTCTAAACAATGTGTCAACTTTGGGAAATCAGTAATTAGTTTTAGTGGAGCCTTAGATTCTGAAATAAAGAAAACAATTGTGGATACTTTGGAAGTTATACAAGTCCCTTGTCATGAAAAATATCTTGGCCTTCTAAGTTTCGGTGGCCGTAATAAGTAAATAATGTTTGCCAATATTAAGGATCGAGTTTGGGCAAAATTAAAACGCTAAAAATCAAAGTTATTCTCAATTGAAGGTAGAGAGATTTTGCTGAAAATAGTAATTGATAAGTGTAAATTATATCTATTATTTTTATTGACTTAACTTGATTAATTGTTCATTTTAATAAGAATATTATATTTTTTATATGTTTTATTGTTATTTTATAGGTTTGGAGTCAATAGAGAAATTTGGCATAAAAATTTAAGGAAAAATATCAAATTGCTACAGTGTCCATGAACAGTGACCTCGCTACAATACTTTTTGCCCCGATAATGAACAGTGTTTCACTACAGCGGTGAATAGTGTGCTTCCTTAAATTTAAAATAAATACAACTCTAAGAGTCAATTTTATGTCTATATAAAATCCATTCATTTCAGACCTCAAAGAACACACAACTTATGGCTCTTAGAGTCACAATACATAGAAGAAGAGCAATTTTAGAGAGAAAAGTAAGGAAAGTTCAAGGAAGTAAGAGATTTTTAGCGAATCTTTTGTGTATCAATCAACTATAAATTAGCGTCTATATTAGTTTGCTTTTGGTTATATCATATTTATTTTATTTTTTAGCTATAATTCTCGTTGTTATCATGAACTAATTTCTTTTTTAAGGTTATTACTTGAACTTAATATGTGTACTTAATTGTTAAATCTTTTTTAATATTTATTTGAATTCAATTATCTATTATTCAAATTATTTGTTCTTAATACTTCATTATATTTGATCAATGTTATGATTATTTTAGTAATACTTTGATAAACTCAAAAGACGCATCATTGTATGTAGACCTGGATAATTCGATGCATGATTGTAGAGTAACATTCAATATATGTGCTGGCGGATCTAAGGCACGTGTGGGTGTATGCATATGCAATTGTGTCTATTTCCTAACGCGGCAGAAGCGTATAAATTTTACAATAAACACAATAAATATAATATATTAATCACATTAATATATAGAGAACTCACCTCAACGCGTAACGTTATACAGGTATTTTTCTAGAATCCGCATGGAGATCAACTCGCGAGCAGTTCTGGTCACCAACTCAATGAGCTTGGTGAGCTAGAACAGCAGCCAATATTCAGCCCGACATTAACTCTTAATCCCCAAAATAGTCGGTGTGTATTTTTCATCATTTTCTCCAAAAGAATAAGAAAATGAAGAATTTAAAGTAATTCACAATTGCTCCAATTAGAAGCATAGAAAAAAATGAAACAATTTCGTTTTTCCTTCTCCATTTTTTTTTTCTTTTCCTTCTTCTCTTCTTCTTCTTCTTTCCTCTCTTTTCTCTCTGAGGTATCAAATGCCCAAATCAATTCATACACCCCTCATCTCTCTCTTTCTCTTTATCAATCTATCTATATATAAATATTAATATAATATATATATAATAATAATGATATAAAATTAGTAATGGGTGCTAACTATATGGCACCCAAATTTTAATATTATAATATATAATATCTAATAATAAAATATTATATAATATAATAAGAGAGATATTTTGATTATTTAATAATTAAATAATTAAAGTAAAAAATGACCATTTTGCCCTTCATGAATAGTTATCAAGTTTACCGCCTAGTAGGTCCCACCAAATTTCACACTTGGGTAAACTCAACTCTAGGTCTACAATATGTTACGTATCATTATACAATTAGTAAATAATAATTATTGACTAATTATTATATTTAACACTTAAATACAGACACGCAGGCATTTCCGTGGTTCTACTGAATATTGCTGGATTAAACATTTTAATTCGGCACGCTGCCCCAGTGTACAACGAGTATTCTCTATTTTTTTGCGGGACTCCTTAGGTCCTACGCTCGATTTATCAAATGAAACTATTTTATGAGTCCGTGAGCCATACGCATACGTCACAGATATACAAATCAGCACGTTAAACCATACAAGCTGAGGTTACAATGCATATATATAGTCCTTCCGTCATGATATCCTGGATGTGCGGGGATATAGATTATCACTGTCAAATCCCCTTGTGCTCATCTATGTCCTATCTCCAGACTCGTATCTCATTGAATAATATGCATAAACCCCTTTGCCATATTGTTCTACCCCGACGGAACTCTTTCAGGGGATGGTTGCTTGTGGCCACAAGACTTTCTAAGTTACAGTCTCGAAGCATATGGATACCTAATTCTATATGGGAGTTGACAGATCCTATATCTGTACGCACCGAACTCCATAAGCCTTGGACCATACCCAGCGGTCACACCATGAAAGGTCTGTGACATGCGTGGAACCAAAGTATAATGGATCACTTACAAGCCCATCGTGGCACTCAGGTCAAAGGACTACGTATACTACTAACTCGAGAGAACCTTCCGTTGGTGGCTTACATTGGGTGTCTATCGGAGGCCCTCATGAGTCTGTCCCATATCCAATCCTAACTAGATACTATATGTCAATACGAGCTCTAAGCTCACAGTCGGCTAGAAACGACCATCTATACCTTATAGGTATGACATATGCTGATCTATATACAAAAGTATCCACCGACAGACCGACATCAATAGAAATAGATCAGGGACAATTATTCGAGAACATACTTGTGCAACTTGCATTTCCTAGCACCCGATTGCAACTTTTGTAACTATGCAGTTACTAGTATATTCTTAGGTCTATGTCTTATTACAGACAATACTCCAACTCTTGGATATGCTGAGTATTATAACCAGCTAACACTTAGTTGTACTAACATTTAGCAATTATATGTCTCAGCATGGCTAAATATGAACCTTAATCTAAACTCTTTAGATCTGATCCGAACTCTTTCAGATCTACAATGTCTGTAACGTTACATGCATAATACCATATAAATGGGATTAGCGATTTAATGAGAATGTACACTTGTATTAATACACAAGTATATGTACATTCAGAGATGACACGTAAGCACCGACCCTAACAATATGCAAGTTTCAAATTAGGATAAGAATATACCTAATTGGCATGTATGGTCAATAAGACTTATTCTTAATGAATCTTAATTTATTACAAGTACTATAAGATTATAGGTATTTGATAAATTAAGATATACTTGCATGACCGTAGGAGAGGTTTGTGAATACATTAATTTCTTGATCAATAATAAGAATTGATGAATATAAATATTAAAAGATTAAATCTTTAGAAAACATATTGAAGGATAGTAATTAACCATAGGCTTTTTCTATGCTATCTTCTAATTTTATTTGAGTTGTGTCATTTATTTTCTACACTTTTATTATTTATAATTTGAAGATTTGATTTTCTAAAAAATTACTTGAAAGATACAAATTTAGTATTTGATAAAAAATAAAAATTATCCCTGTGGATTCGACATCCAACTTAAAAATTCTTTTATTACTTGTTACGATAACATATATTTACACTTAATTATGTGATATAGAAATAAAGCATCAGTAATTCAATCCATTCCCACATATGTCATGAATCTTTTTCGGTTACCCGATTCGTTAATAAGTGAACTCTATAAGTTGAGCGCTAAGTTTTGGTGGGGCAGGGATTCAGATACTAGAAAATTTTATTAGTATAATTGGGAAAATTTATGCCATAATAAGGAGGGTGAATTAGGGTTCCAAGACCTACACCTTTTTAATAAGGCTATGCTAACTAAGCAAGTTTGGAGAATTATTTAAGAACCTACATCATTGATGGCTAAGGTGCTAAAAGGGTTTTATTTTCCACTGGGTTCTTTCCTTCAGGTCTCTAGTTTTTCTTCATCTTTCTTCATGTGGCAGAGTATTCTATGGGAAGGGATACTATCCTTTTGGGGTCGAGGTGGAGAATCAACAATAGCAATTCAACCTTTGTCTACAAATAGTTTGTATATTAATGGTACGATAAAATTATTTGATATGTTAGCTATATTTTTAAATTTTTTATGTTTAGTCCTTACTTAAATGACTTAATGATAAAGGGTTTGTAGTGCATTTTTTTTACTAAAGTAAAGATCTTAAATTTGATTCCTTTCTCCCCAAATAAAAAAATGCTTTAATTAAAGATAATCTTAATTTACAAATAGAGTAATTTTATTGGGATCCTCTAGTATTTGTCAAAATACTAGTCAAGAAAAAAATTTAAAAAGAATCCTTGAACAACTAATTATTTGAAAACATTAATCATTTGGCTGATAAGAATAACGAAAAATTTATAAAATTAAGATATCAAATTGATTGGCATTAAGATATCAATTGATATCAAATTATGGCAGTATTTGACATAAATTATAATTTTATTAAAAAAATATTGTGTGTTTGATTGTTATTTATTATCTTTCCATATTCATACGATGATGTGTTATTAACATTGTGGACTTATCCGTAAGAGTAGCATTACTTGACTAATAAAGAATTTAAAAAAAAAACATAAACTTACAACTAAAGGTCTTAATAATCAATAATAAATCTTTTTGATTTATTTAATCTGTTAAATATTTTAACAAACATTAGGGATTAATAAATAATTTAATAAGCTACGTATTTTATAGTATAAAGAGTTTATAAACACGAGTTAAGATTCTGTAATATATCGTAAATTATATAAAAATTAAAAATTAATTAAATAGTATTATATATCAGTATTACTCACGATCTAATAAGTTATATAATTCAATAGATTATTTATCTTTTAATGTAAACATAAAACACAGTGTCTGAAGCATAAATTGTCAAGAGAAATTATAGCAGTATTTGATAAACACTTAATTTGTGCAGTGTTTATCAAATATGTTAATGGTTGCATTTACAAAATTAAATGAAAGCATTTTTATACAAACAAAGCCCTAAATTTCCAAGTATCAAAATAATATTATGTTTTAGTGGCTCTTTGTTTTTCTTTTCGTGTCTAAGTTGAATATGATTTAATTTATCTAGTCATTTAAGTTGTTTTTTTTCACTTAATGATAATTTTAACTAAAATTTATTGAAATTAAAAAGAAAGCAATTTTTTTTTTTTTAGTTTATGGCTGGATGTGAAAAATCTGCATGATATGATTAATATCTGTTAGAAATTGATAATTCAAGAATTATGTATAAACATGAATTGAGATGAATATCAAATAAAGAATCAGTAAGAAGTTTAATACACAAACATTATGTGAAGAATGAGCAAAATGGAAATGTAGAAGAACGGGGGTACTGTTCACGATGGATATTGTTCATTTGCTACTGTTCACACTGAAACTTATGAGTATTTTTGTTTTATCTCAATTAACTTCTTTAAGTGGGATTAGTACTCTTACAAGTAATGACTCTTATTCCAACTAGGTTTATTATTTTTAAGGGTGTTTTACTCACTATATAATCCCTTCTGAATATAAGAGAAAGCTAAACATCTAAAGTATCAAGATGTAACCATAAGAGAGAATAAATGAGCACTAAGTGTGGAATGCACTAGGGTGTAACCATTGTATAGATTCTTTTGTGAAAGGTTCGATCTATTATTGTATTATTTAGAAATAAATATCTTATAAGGTGGGAGATACTAAGAGGTCTTATAAAGATTATAGTGATTTAGGGAGATACTAAGAGGTCTTATAAAGATTATAGTGATCTAGGGAGATACTTAGAGATTTGTAATAGGAGATACTAAGAGGTTTTATAAGATCATGGTGATATAAGAAGATACTCAATGATCTAATTAATAAAAGAAGCTGGATCATAGATCCCTGTAGATGTAGGCATTTTGGCCGAACTACGCTATCTTGTATTTTGTGATTTATTTATTTATCTTTATTGATGTGTTAATCTTGTGTATTCTTGATTATTTGTAAGTTATGTCTTCTGCATATGCCTAGGATAAAAAGGTATCAACGTAAAAAGCTAATCTTATGGAGATATTAGTATTGAAATTGATTTTCCCTCAATAAACTGATATCAAAATTGTGACTTAGTTGATGCTAAAGTAGTGTCAAACTGAAAAGCATAGCTTGATACCGCAACAAACTGGTATCAAAGTAAAGCAGAAGATCTTAGGCTTAATATGAAAGCATTGGTTGATGTTCAGATTGCAGAGCATAGGTGACAGAGTCAAATTGCATAGTAAATGTTGTCAACCATAGGAACTCACAAATAAAAGAAGAAATTCAATAAAAAGATGATTATCTATAAGAGAAAAAGATTATGGCCTTACTAAAGAGATTTGTTTTTTATTAGAGATCACCATTGAAGAGACTATCAAGAAGACGACGTCATCTAAGTCTTAATCAAAAGAATCATTTAGATTAAACCCCAAATAAAGATTGTAAAAGAAGAACAAACAAGATTGAATAGCAGATCCAAAAGGTGCGTAAGGCAATTGATAAAGGATATTCGAAGAAAAAGACTAAGATAAAAGGAAAGTGAACTTGCAAGTCTGTTGGATGACTAAGCAAACACCTTGATAACATGAAAACTTTTGTATGAATGTGTGTTTGATGAATGAACTATTTGATTCTATGGTATTGTTTTCATATGAGTAATGGAGAATTATTATTTACCAATAATAGATCCATTAAGGGTTGAGATATGACATTTGTAAGTCATAGAGGATTGATAGAATAAGTTTGAGACTACATGGTGGAAAGACAAGGGAGTGACTAGGTATGAGATTTTATTCCTAATCTCATAAAAATTTAGTGGACTTGAGATTACTAGAATAAATAGGGATATTCATGAAAGACAAAAGAAAGAATACTAAAAGGGAATGCAAAAGTATCGAGGGGTAAAAAGTACAGAGTAAAGCTATGTCCTTGAAGAAAAATGCTTGTATAAGGTCAACATAAGGTTATTGACATGATACAAATCATAAAGCAATTTTTAAATTATCATATATTGTGGTAAGAATCAAAAGAGAATGTGTAGGAAGGGTAGTAATAGCAAGAATATATATATATATATATATTTCTATATATATATATTTCTATCCTTAAGAGATTGTGGTCATGATGTCTTCGGGACATAGAAAATCACAATATTAGGACTACTCTAGACATTAACATTCAAGAATCTTTAAAAACTGTAGTCACAAACCTTAGTTAAGTCTAAGACTTGACTAGAGACGATGTTAAAGAGCATTAGTCAAAGAAGGGATGATGTTGATTAGCTTCATAGATAGATATTTTATCAAGAAGGGGTTTGTTGGAAATTGGTGATTCAACAATCATATATGGGTATGAATTAAGATGAATACCAAATCAAAAGTCAGTAAAAAGTATAATACATGAAATTTGTACAAATAATGAGCAAAACGAAAGGCATAAGAATGGATACTATTGACGACGGGTACTGTTCATAGGTACTGTTCGTGCTGCACTATTCACGTAACAACTTATAGGTATTTTATGTTTTGGCTCAATTGACTTCTTTAAATGAGATTAGTACTCCTACAAGTAAGGAATCTTATTCTAATTAGGTTTAGAATTTCTATGGATGTTTTACTTACTATATAAACCTTTTTAAACACAAGAGAAAATAAAGCATCTAAAATATCAAGATGTAATCATAAGATATAATAAATGAACACTAAATGCGGAATGCACTAGGGTGTAATATTTGTATAAATTATTTTGTGAGAGGATCGAACTATTATTATATTTCTTGGGAAAAATCTCTTATAGAAAGAGATACTAAAAAATCTTGTAAAGATTATAGTGATCTAGAGAGATACTTAGAGGTTTACAATAGGAGATACTAAAATGTCTTATAAGATCATGGTGATGTAAGAAGATACTCAAATATCTAATTAGTAAAAGAAGTTGGATCATGGATCTCTTATAGACGTAGGCATTTTTGGGCGAACTATGTATATCTTGTGTCTTATGATTTATTTTTTTAAATCTTTATTGATATGTTAATCTTGTGTATTCCTAATTATTTATGAGTTATGTCTTCCGCATACGCATAAGAAAAAAGAGTATCAACACAAATGACTAATCTCATAAAGAGAATAATGCTGAAGTTGATTTTTTCTCAACAAATCAGTATCAAGACTGTTGCTTAATTAATACCAAAGTGATGTCAAACTGAAAAGTATAATTTGATACCGCAACAAATTGGTATCAAAATAATTTCTATAAATTATCACTATTTAGTTAATGTATTACACCCCTAGTTATATGAAACTATCTTTTTTATTTCTTATCAAATCTATGAATTCTTTCTTAAAAATATTGTTTCTCGGTTAAAACATTCCATACCTATCTATATGAAACTATCTCTTTTTATTTCTTATCAAATACCAATCATATAAAATAATATGCACTTATTGTGTTGAAAATTTTTATGATTAATGAGTTTTTTTTCTAATATACTTACAAATTAAAAAGAATTATAGATCATAAAAAAATGCAATAAAGTTCATATTAACATTCTTTGAATATTCATTTATATAATTAAATATTATTTTAAGTAATTATTTTCATATTTTTTATTGATTTAATATTAAAAAATTATGAGTATAAATGTAAAAATGTCAGTTTTTAATTTTTTAATTTAAAAATAAATAATTTAACACTTATATTTAAATATTAATTAAAAAATAAACATGTGAAAAAAATTAAATTTTATTAAAATTCAGTAACCTAAATAGTGTAGAAAATTTACTTGTAATTGTAGAGTCGTAGAGATAAGAGATTACAAGGTCTTTGACATGATTTTATTTGAGATTAGTAGATGGGCCTGTTGGGCCCTTGGACTTAGGTTCTACGGTTTATGCTTTGTTGCGCTTTACTAGGCTACTATCCAACTTTTTTTTTTTTGAGAAATAAGCTACTATCCAATCTTGGGTTGTACTAAGTGTAAACAAATTTAACTGCCAACGCCTTTTTTTATAATAATTTTCTTTTTTTCTTACAAAATAAAGAGAATTCCACGAGTTAGCCAACTCATCATCAGCTCTCACGAGCTAAATTCTTAAATTTATTTTTTAAAAATATTATCATCAATACTTTTAAAGTATGGCTTAATTATAATAATACCTATAAAATTAAAAAAATCTATATTAATATTCAATTTTAACTAAAATAAAGATAAATGGCTAATTGCCAATAATTTATCTTTAAAGTTAACATTTAAGGATAATTAAATCTTTTCACACTTTTAGTATTTAAATTCTTTTAATAAAATAATATATTAATAAAATAAAAAATACAAACTGTTGGCCAAAATGACTGGCTTAATCGGCAGCCAAAATGGTTGTTGATGGAGCAACCATTTTGGCCACCACAAGTAGCAGCCCAAATGGTTGTTGATGGAGCAACTATTTTGGCCACCACAAGTAGTAGCCCAAATGGCCAATGCATTTTATTTTTAATTTTTATATTATTTTTTAATTATATATATTATTACTAATTGTTATTGTTTTTAATTTGTATTTTAATTTTTTTATTATTTTTTAAATATTAAAAAAAATTGTTTTATTTTTTATATTTTAAAAGTTTTTTATTTTAATTATTTTTAAAGTCAAAATTTTGAAATTTGTGCAAGTATCAATTGCGTTTAACATGTAAGGGTATTTTAATCATTTTACAATGATTAACATAGAATTTGTTTAACTTAACATAATATTTTTAACGTTTGGATATTTGTGCCTATTTTGGTAAAAAAAAATTGGATACTAACATCGATTTTTTAAATTTGTGAGTATGTTTGTAATTAAGTCATATCTTAAGGATATTGATAATAATATCTCTTTTTTTAATAGAAAATGCATATAAAGCTTAAGATTTTGAAAAAATGATATGCAAATCTTAGTACTTTAAAAATTTTTTATTTACACCCCTATTAAATGAGGTTTTAGTTATTTTTAATGGATATAAAGAGTCAAAAAAAAAAAAAATTTTAGTCTAAACTAAGATCTAAAATTTAAAAAAAAAATGACATCTAGAGTTTGAGTCTAAAGTATTAGAAAAGGGATATGTAAATTCCAATATCTTTAAAATTTTTATTTACACCCTTATCATGCAACTATTTTTGTTAAGTTTAATGATAAAAAGCGTAAAAATAAAAATTCAAGGAAGGGGGTATGATCTAGTGTTTTTAAAAATTTTATTTACACCACTATCATTGTAACGATTTAATTAACTTTAATGGAAACAAAGGGTAAAAGTAAAATTTTATTCTAAAATCATATTTGAAATAAAAAAAAATCACCATTAATAAGAATTGAACCCTAGTCATCCAAATGACAAGTATATTAACCACTGTGCTACTACAAATTTTATTAAAATGATACTAAAATATAAAATATAAAAATATGAAAAGACGAAACCTCGGCGACCTTCATGTCATTGTCTACCATTGCCTGTCCTTTTCTTAATCAATCAAAATATTGATCGGTTATCAACAGCGGATGGTGGTTAATGGACGAGGGTCAGCAGACGGTTGCTAATGGCGGACTATAACATAAAGGTACTAGAGCTCTATGTTTTTACACTTTTATATTTGATGTGTTTTAATATATTAATAATTTTTTTATAGTATAGTAATGAGAATTTTTACTTATCATGTTGACGATCAAGGTTTAATTCCTATTAATGTATTTTTAAATTATTAACACGTGATCTTGAAGATAATATTTTTAATAAATTTATAGTAAAGTTGAAATAGCTTAATTGGTTAAAGTGTGTAGCCTTTAACATAAGGTTAAAGCTTCAAATCCTTTTTCTAAGCATTTAATTAAATTTAAACTTTTTTCGGTTAAAATAAGGCAATAATCTATATTTATTAATTTGCCCATTTTGTCATCAAAGTTAATAGAAATTATTACTTAAAAAAGGAGTAAATGAGATTTTTAAAAATACTAAGATTTTTGTTATTAAGATAACTGAATGGTTCGGTCCAATTCAAATAAAATCGTAAGAATTTTTTTTAATTATCAATATTTTAAAATTAAATATAAGAAACATAATATGTTTTAATTTCAAAATCAGCTTTAAACTTAGTTGGTAAAGCACGGTAATTACCTTCCTTAGGTCCCTAGTATGAATCCAACAGGTTTTGTTTTTTAATTTAGATATGTTAAAATTTAGATATGAAAAAATGAAATGTATTTTAGTTTAAAAACTAGCTTTAGCTAAAGTGGAGGTGGTAGCCCTCTTTTAGGCAGTGGCTTTCAATCTAATTAGTTTGGTTTTTTTTTTAATTATTAATATTTTAAAATTTAAATAAATGAGACAATGAATTGTATTTTATTTTAAAAACCAAGTTTAGTTCAATTAGTAAAGTGGATGTAGTATTCTTCTTAGGGCACAGCTTCAAATCCAATTAGTAAAGCGGATGTAGTATTCTCCTTAGGTCACAGCTTCAAATCTAATTAGTAAAGCAGATGTAGTATTCTCTTTAGGTCACAGCTTCAAATCCAACTAGTTGGGTTTTTTTTAATTATTAATATTTTAAATATGATAAAGTAGACTATATTTTGGTTTAAAAACCAACTTCAGCTCAATTATTAAATTAAAGGTTATATCTCTCTTCAAGTCACAGGTTTATTTTAAATATGATAAAGTAGACTATATTTTGGTTTAAAAACCAACTTCAGCTCAATTATTAAATTAAAGGTTATATCTCTCTTCAAGTCACAGGTTTGATTTAACAATTGCATTTGTTAAATCTTTTTATTTTTATTTTTTTAAATTAACCCAAAAATTAAATTGAACCAAGCTAAAAAAAAGATTCAGTCTACACTATATTCAATTAATTCAAAAATAGAACCAAAAAATCAAACCAAACGAAATCGATTTGGTTCAATTTCTACACTATATATATTTTTTCTGTTCTCTCATAAGAAAAAACTAAGAAACTGCAAGCCGATTCAATTCTAACTCAAATATTATTATAACATATAAAAATTATTGGTAAGACTCAAAATTTATTTTGAGTACTTTCTAAAACAAATACTAAACGCACATTAAGATATTTTTTCTTTCTATTCAATCAAAAAAAATTGTTTCAATAAAAGTATCCTAAATATTAGAAATATAAATTTAATAAACAACATTGTTCATCATATAATGAGCGATTTCACATATAATATAATTTTATATATTTTGTTACTATAATTAAAATTATAAATTAAGTAAATAATATCATATAATATTATTATGTAATATAAAGTGAACAACATTACTTGCTAAATTGTTTTTTTTTTAAAAAAAACGCTTGAAATTATTGAGAGAAATCAAGTAGAAGAAGATAACACTTGCAAAGATGAGGAAAATGGTTGTTAACATATTCTTTAGATCTAAAAGACTGAAAGCTGCATTCTTCTTCTTCTTGTCAAGTTACACACGCATTCTAAATAGTAAATAAGATAAATTTAAGGCATATATATAATATATACATATATGAAGTAAGATTCATAATATCATATTTCTAACATAACTTCTTATATAATTTTTAAATCGTTAGATTAATATATATTTAATGGCTTAGTTATATCAAATAAGACAGAACTGAAGTCATTCCTCTTATCTTCCTGTAGTATGCTCTACAATGGGTGAAAAAGGGAAAGAAGATTGAAGCCTTATGGCTTAGTTAAACTCACTCAATGGAGTGTAGATTGTAGACATATCATTAACTAATAGAAGAAGAGTAGTTAAAGTGGTTGGAAAAGAGAGAATACTATTTAGAAGATGGAAATTGAGACATTAATTAAGCTATTGCAGTCACTCAAAATCTCTCCAGAAGAAGAAATACTTGAAGTCCTTGGGGAAATTAAAGTGGTAGGTCAAATAATGAATGAAGGTTGTTTGGTTGGGAAAGTGTTGTCAAATAAAGCAATCAACAAGGAAGCATTCCGATGTACCGGCAGATATGAAGAACAATTGAGGGATGCAAGTGGAGGGTTTTGGTGGGAACAGGTTCTTATTTGTGTTCACAGGGAAGAAAGACAAACTTAAAGTTCTAATAGGGGAGCCATGGCACTTCGATAAGTCCTTAATAGTCCTAACTGAAGCTCAAGGAATAGGGAAAATAAGTAAGGTCCAATTTCACTTTACATCATTCTGGCTTCAAATACACAACATCCCAATAATTTATATGCAGGAAAAAATGGCATGGGAAATAAGCAAAAAGTTAGGTGATGTTGAGGAGATGGAGCTAGATGGACAAAGAGGATGCTTATAAAATTTATCTGAATGCGAGTTAAGGTAGATATCACAAAACCATTAAGAAGGAATGTGAAGTATTAAAGAATCTAAAGAAAAAGTGGTGCTACTAGTCTTATATGTGAAGCTCCTCGAATTTTGCTATCATTGTGGTAGAATATGGAATATGTATAGAGAATGTAATGAATGTATGAATCAAGCGAAGAATAATTGGGGAAGTTGAGAAAAATAGATCAATGCAAGCTCTTGGCTTTGCTTATAGAGTATGGCTAAGGGTTGTTACAATGAGGGAACTGCATAAATATGAGAGAAATAGTGAGAATGCTAGAAAAGGGAGATGGGAGAAGAAAAACAATAGCAAAGAAAGAGGGGAAGAAGAGTTAAGCTTAGATGATACCCAAACTAGCACCAGAATGAGAAATAAAGAGAGGAACCTAGAGCCAAACCAGAAAAACTAAGAACTGCAAAGGGAAAAAGAATGCCCCAACATGACCCAGGATCCAAACTCGCTTGGAAGTGGCAGAGTCAACTTAAGCATGGAAGATGGGTCACAATTAAATGACAGGCTAAAGCCTACCTATGAAAGTAGAGAAAGGGTGCTGATGAAATTTGATCGAAGAGTCAGAATTGCTCTATTTGAGGAAAAAAAAAGCAGTGTATTAATGGAGTGATGGAGAAGGACAATGCATTGGAGGAAAATGAGAGAAGAATTGAATCAGAAGGGGCGGGGAAATGGTGCCCACAAATAAAATGACATGATACTGGTATGTTGCACTGATCTGAACTTATAAACTAGCCAAGGAAAAGCCTAAGATGGCAAAAGTTGATATAATGGGTTGATATGCTCAAACCTATACAAGAAAAAGTGGAAACCAAGAGCCCGAGGACCAACTGTAAATATTGGGGGGACAGAGGTGGAAAGAGGAATAAAGGGAAAATGAAGTCTCAAGTCAAACAAAAAAATGGTCGATTTATGAGACAGTTATAACAAATGGCCCCTTAATAGTGTTTGATGAAACGATGACATATTCGAAAGAGAAGAACTAGAATGTTATGACGGTGGCTAATTTTCAACCCCGCCAAGAAATATAAGGCTCTTAAGTAGGAATATATGAGGAATGGGGAATCCTCAGACATTTAGAGAGCTAAAGGAAATTTTCCTTGTAAATAAATAAGATATAATATTTTTGTGTGAAACCAAGCTATTAGAGGAGCAAATGAGAAGGATAGCTTGGAAACTTATATTTGATAGTTGTTTAGCGATTGGTAAAGAAGGATTGAAAGGTGGTCTAGCATTAATGTGGAGTGATCGGGTGAATGTACAAATTAAATTATATAGTAAAGGGCATATTGATGTCATAATTGATGATGGAAGAAATAGATGTTGGTGTTACACATGAGTGTATGGTGCACTAAAATCAAATTAAAAACATTAAACTTGGACAGTTCTTAAAAGACTTGTAGCTCTCTACAAACTACAATAGTTATGCACTGGGTACTTCAATGAAATCCTAGAGGTCGATGAGAAGAGCGGAGGGTAGCCAAGAAATGTGAAAGCTATAGAAGACTTCAGAGAGACAATCAAAGTGTGCAAACTAAAGGATTTAGGGTGGAATGAGATACCATTCATATGGTCTAACAAAAGATATGGACCTAACCTTAAGGTTAGATTGGATCTATTCATGGGCACAGAGGATTGAAGTGAACTTTTTGAAAGATCTTAGGTTCACCACATGATCAACACAAGCTCAAGCCACAACTCTTTATTGTTGGAAACATGAGAGATGTAGTAGTTGGTAAATTACAGACAAAGGAGAGGGCCTAGGTTCTAATATGAGGAAATATGGAATATGCATGAAGGTTACAAGGAGGTGCTTCAAAAAAGCTGGAATAGAGACTACTAGGGGCTTAACTTGACTGAGGCTTTCATCCATACGATTAAGAATGTTAAGTGGAAACTAAAAGTATAGAACAATCAAGAATTTGGGGGAAGGCGGAGGAAACTAAAACTCTTCAGGGAAAAGGCTAGCACAATATAAAGCCAATTTCCAATAGTATGAGGCATGCAATGAAATTGGAAGATTAAAGAAACAAATTGAACAACTACTATTGAAAGATGAAGCTTATTGGAGGCAAATATCAAGGGCTACATGGCTAAGAGAAGGGGATAAGAACACAAGGTACTTTCATGCTGCTATAAGTAACAGGAAGAGAAAAAAATGAGATCAAAGGGCTAGTCAATGATGAAGGTAAATGGACTAAAGATGTGCAGGAGATAGAGGGTATTATCTGTAGCTATTTTAATGATCTCTTCACTTCCTCAACACTAACTCAAGAACAAATATCCAATACTTTGTAAATTTTAAAATGCAAAATCATAGATGAGATAAAGGAAGATTTGAGCATGGCATTTACAAAGGAAATGGTTATAGAAGCTGTATGGCAATCTAATCTATCCAATGACCCTAGACCTGATGGCTTATCTGCATGTTTCTACTAAAAGCATTGGACCATAGTAGAGGAAGACATAATTTAGACATGCCTCAACTTTCTCAACTATAAAGGTATTATAGCAACTCTAAATCATAAACTAGTAGCACTGATCCCTAAAGTCCCACATTCAAAAACTCTAGCAAACTTCAGGCCCATTAGTTTGTGTAATGTAATATATAGGTTTATTGCTAAATCAATTACAATAGACTTAAGAACATTCTGAGTTTGATTATATCTTATAACTAGAGTGCATTTTTGCCAAATAGACCTATATCTTATAATGTAATACTTGGTTATGAATGCTTGTATAAAGTAAGAAGTGGAAAAAAGGCCAGAGAAAATGATAGCATTGAAACTGTATATAAGCAAAGTATATGATAGAATTGAGTAGTGTTTCTTAAAGAAAGTCATGGAAAGGCTAGGCTTTCCACAAGAGTGGCTAGAGGTTGTTAGAAAACCCTGGATCTTTAGTAACAAGAGTATTTAGAACTAGGTACTTTAAGAATAACAACATCTTAAATGCTTCTTTTGGTAGTAACTCTT
This sequence comes from Ailanthus altissimus, assembly GCA_946807835.1. Classification (NCBI taxonomy): domain Eukaryota; kingdom Viridiplantae; phylum Streptophyta; class Magnoliopsida; order Sapindales; family Simaroubaceae; genus Ailanthus; species Ailanthus altissimus. The sequence goes on along the minus strand of OX327706.1, from coordinate 10,449,146 downwards.
CATATATTTGGAGAAGCTTACTGTGGAGGAGACAAATCTTGTAGAGAGGACTGAGATGGATTATTGGTGATAGAAGCAAAATTAAAATCTATTAAGATAATTAGATTCCCAGGATCCCATCTTTTAAACCAATATCACCTCAGCATTTCTGTGATACAATGTAGAGGCCATACTTAAGCTGCCTCTACCTCCAACCAAAAGGGAAGACCATCTGTGCTGGCATTATGAAACAAGGGATGTCTTCTCAGCAAAGAGTGCATACCACTTAGCTTTGAATTAGAAGAATTTTGATCAATCGGAGTCTTCAAAGGGACACGAGGGTTAGTGGAAAAAACTTTGGGGCTATCAAATCCCTCATAAAGTTAATATTTTCTTGTGGTGTGCTATGCACAACTCCCTCCCTGTTGCACCCAATCTTATCCATAAGAAGGTGCTAGATTCCCTATATATGTCTCAGATGCCATAAATGTTGAGAATGGTACTTATGTGCCATTCAAATTATTGTATGAATATTTATTTATTTAATATTTATAAAATAAATATTTTTTTATTAATCAATTATTATTATTTATTTGGTAAGAAGCTTGTAACTTTTCGGACATTATAAATCTAAAAGAGTTTAGGTCAATGCTAAAAGTTAGCAATTTTAAAGAGTTAGAACCTTATTTGAAACAGGGATAAAGATCCGAGAATATTATAGTAATAACGTAATTATAAAGAATTTGCAAATGGTGCTAAGAAATGTTATTGCGCAATATATTCTCAAAAATATCATTCCTGATCCATGGTTACCGACACGGATCGATCTGTATTCCTTTCAAATTAGTGTATATCCATATCAGAATTGACCATATAGTTAGTTTTAGCAGACCATAGGATTAATGAAAGTCTGCATAGGCATGTAGGTATTCGGTAAGGATTAGATACTGAATAGACTCATGAGGACCTCCAATAAATATTACATGAAGCCATCAATTGAGGGTCTTCTTGAGTTGAGCAGTATTTATGATCTTTTGACCTGAATGCCATGATGGGCTTATGAGTGATCCACCATACTTTGGTTCAACGCATGTCAGAGTCATTTTATGGTCTGACCGCTGAGTGTCGCTGGGTATGGTCTGATACCCATGAAGTCTGGTGTGCATAGATATGAGATCCGTCAGCTTATATGGGTGAGTTGTATATCGAGATGCTCTAAGAATGTATTTCAGAAAGTTTTATGGCCATAATCGTTAACCCCGAAAAAAGAGTTTTCCATTAGGGTTAAACAATATCATAAAAGAGTTTGCGGATATTGTTTACAAAAATACATATTTGGAGATAAATTCACAGATGAGCATATAGAGATTTGACAATCATAATTTATATCTCTACTCCTCTAGGATATAGATGATAAAGGGATTATATAGATATGGTTAACCTTAACTTGTATGGTTCAATGCTCCGTTCTATAATATTTATAACGTATGTGTGGCGCATTGTTCACGAACTTGCGAAAATGTTACATAAGACAAATGAAGGTGAACTTAAAAAGTCTCATAATAAGAAAGTACTTGTTGAGTACGAGGGTAGCGAGATAAATCATATGGATCGATCCGGGAAGATCTCAAAAAGGAAGATACGTTTTAGGACCTATTTAAAAAGTGGGAATCATAGTTTACAAATGTTGCAAGTAGGCCCCTATTGCACGAAAAAGTGCAAATGCATACAAATGAACTTGCATGGTTGATATTTGTCACATGTATGTCTATATATACTGCTCTTTGCCACACAAATGGCCATGCATGGATGCCATATGTGCATGGCCATTTGTGTGACAAATAGCAGTATATATAGACATGCGTGTGACAAATATCAACCATGCAAAGTGTTTGTATAGATGAGTGACATTTGCTACTCATACATAAGCCTACATGGCTACATGTGTGACATGTGGCCAATTAAATATCTTAGGCCATTTAAAAACAAATGAAAACGTTCATTTGTTGGTAAATTCATTTGTGAATGAAAAAATTCATGCATTGCATTTGAGAGAAAATGACAACTTTGAAGAGTTGTTTATTGATTTTAAGCATTTGATGCTTCAACTAATTCAAGAGTTGAGTTGTTTATTGATTCCTGTATGAAATACTGATCAAAGACTACCATTCTATCTACTATAATCCCATCAAATGTTAGAGTCTAGAATTGTTCAAGAGAGGACTTCATTGTGAGCTCAACAAGTTTTAAAGTTTAACAATCTTCACCAAATCGTCTACAGAGGTATGTATTCAATTCTAGTACTATTTTTGATTTAGTTGTAGTGTGTATATGTTGATTATATTATTTTTATTCCACTGCATAGTGTATATTGGACATGCATTTTAAAATTTTTAATATGTACACAATCACATGTATGCACACTTTAATGCACTAACAATAAAGAGAATTATAATAGTATGCATGCTTTAGTTAATTGCAAATTGGCAACGAAAGTTTGGAGTTGTCCTAAATTTGTAGAGGTATTAAAAGGCTCTCAAGAGAAGGATCTGGGGTGCCTTTTGGACAATGTAAGCTTCGTGACAACAAAGGCAGAATTTGACAAGGTTATAATGCTATTTTGGGTTAATTGACAAGCTAGGAATAAAGCCATCATGGAAGACTTATTTGAAGATCCTATAAAGACAATGGGAAGATTAGAAAGTTTCTTTGATCTAGGTTATATTTGGAAACTTGTCACCCCACTGAGGGACCCAGGTGATAAGCAAACTCCACAGAGAACAGATGAACCAATATGGCAACCCTTTTCTCGAGGCTGGTTAAAGCTAAATATAAATGTAGCCCTATAAACCAAGACTAGCAAAATAGGACTTGGAGTTATAATTAGAGATGATCAAGGTTCAATTAAAGTAATGGCCATCTCTTCAAGAAATAAAGGTGAAGATGATTAATATGCAGAAGCTGAAACTGTGATATTTAGCTTAAAGGTAGTAGATGAGTTAAATTCATTCCCTTTGGTGATTAAAGTGACTATAAAAATTTGGCTAGTCTTATTGATTGATCAATTAAGTCTATGAAAGAGATTAAATGGCTTATCTCTAGCATACAAGGAGCTATGAAGATTATGAGCAAGACTATAAGTAGGCATGTAATTTTATAGCTCATAAACTAGCCAAAATAGCCCTTCATTGCCATGATGTAATGATTTGGTGGGAGTCCTTTCCCGCCCTTTGATTGAATGAATTAACCAACTTAAAAAAAATTTGGCTCAGTTGTAATAGGACATGTGTAATTAATTCGTTGCAATCAATACATATTTAAAATTTAATTTAAGCCATTAAATGTGTATTGATCTAACAAATTAAAAATTAGATAAAATACTATGTCACGTATTCTAAAAAGTAAAGAAGATAAATTTAAGATATATATGGGGCATAATTTATGATACCATATTTTTAGCAAAACATCTTATACAATTTTTAAATTGTTAGATTAATATATATTTAATGGCTTACCCACAACTAGACATGTAAGTTTTTCAATGCAATTAATGCATATTTCAATTTAATTTGAGCCATTGCATGTGCATTGATCTAATGGTTCGAAAATTATATAAAATGTTATGTCAAAAATATGGTGTCATATGTCTTGTGCCTATATATATATATATACATATATGGGCAAGATCTACGACACATTTTTTTACACAATTTTTAATATGAATTTCTAGTTATTAGATCACTTTTTATTCAATGACTAAAATTAAAAATGATGTGTAATTATTATATTTTTTAAAAAGTTAGATAACTACTAATAAACTCCATCATTATTATAATAATAATATTATTTTCTTTCTATTATTTTATTTTTCTTTTTATTTCATTCAATTCATTTTTTCTTTCTTATATTAATATTATCATTCTTTATTATGTACAAATATCATATTTGACTAATTTTAACAATAATTTTACTTTAAAAAAAATAATATTTATAAATTTTATAGATTATATATTAGTATATTACCCATATTTGAAATTATAGCCCTTGTTATATTTTTTTAAATGTGTTTGATTCTTTCTTTTAAATATCATTCTTTCAATTTTTGTAAATTTAATGCATGTTTATTCTTTTTATTATTAGTTTTTTTAATTTAGCTTGTGAGTTGTGTTTCTTTTGTTAGTGTTGCATAAGTTGGGATAAATACAATTTTATCTTAATAGTTTGACTTAATTGATAACTTTGATCTAATTAGATCTAAAATACTTAAGTTTGTCCCAATCCGTTAATTTTTACCTTCTACGTAGATAGAAATAGTAGTTTTAATATATAATTACTAATTTACCCTTATTATTTGCCCTTTAACTTTGAACACATGGCACAAACTCATCCATTCACTATTTTTAAACACATTGCGCAATCTCATCAATTTATTAAATTTAATATAATAACAAATAAAATTACATCTGTCGTAATATGATAAGTTAATGATAACATGTGTCATTATATTTCTAATAAATATTTTTAAAAATAAATTAATAAATATATAACTTTTTAATAAATATTTATAATAAAATAACATGTGTCTTAATATGATTAGTTACAAATGACACGTGTCATCATTTAATTGAATTATATTTTTTAAAAATATGTTCAAAATAAATATAATAAATAATTAAAAACAAATCTAACCCGTCACCAAAAATGGCAGTTGACTGCCGTTTTCGACGCCTATGGGGTAGTAAAAAAACTAAAATTTATATTATTAGACTCAATTTTTTTTATTTACAAAATAGTATGATCACTTTTGGTCAAAAAGACTAGAAGATGACCAAAATAGTGGAGAGGGGTGGCGCCCACTGCCACTCACCGTCAAATGGAGGCACAATGATTTGCAAGCCCTCTCAGTTTGACAGTAGACGGCGGTGGCCACTGTCCCTCCCCACCATTTTGACAGTCTTTTGGTCTTTTTTGTCCAAAAATGACCTCATTATTATGTAGATTAAGAAAATTAGAGTTCAATGACGTTAGATTTGATTATTTTTATCATCGGAGCATCGACAAAAAATAGTAGTCGGCCAACCATTGTTCGTCATTTTCCAGCGAAGCTCTGATGACGATGTTTGATTCTATTTTTAATTATTTATTATTTAATTTTTAAAATATTTATTAAAAATATAAACCAATTATATAATAACACATATTATTTGTAACTAATCATATAAATATGACCATTAAAATTAACGATAAAAATTTATAAATTGGGGCAAATTTGGGTATTTCAAATCTAATTGAAGTAAACTTATATTTTAGGCAATTTTTCTAAGATAAAATTGTCCTCATCCCTTGTTTGTTTTGTTTCCTTTGGCTTCAAAAGTGTGCATGAGGACATAATATACCTAAGGGAGACTAACTAGCCGATTTTGATTTTGATTAAGTATTGCCACTCTATCTTTAATCTTTATCTAAACACTATAGTAATTAATATGCTAAGTAAGATATTAGTTTTTTTCCCCCAAAGCACAGTGTGTAGAATGATAGGGCTCACAAGCTATATTAAAAAATAATAAAAAGAATAAACATGCATTAAATTTACAAATTAATTAAAAATACAAAATTTTAAAAATTATATTTAAAAAATCAAACACATTTAAAAAAAAAATAAAGGATATAATTTCAAAGATGGGTCATAAATAATCTATAAAATATATAAATTTAATTTATTTAAAAATAGAAAAAAGGGTAAATTATTGTTAAAATTAGTTAAATATGATTGTTAGACCTATTATTAATAAACCCAAATAGCCCATTCCACTCGAAATAAGTCTATGAGATCTTCAAAGTATAAATTGGTCCCAACAGGAAAAAAGCTAAAAGCTCATGGAAGCATAGCAGTGTCCTAGCTCCTAAGTGCAACCTAATAGCCTAAGGATGGAAAAGGATTAAAACAGCTCCGCCCCTAAAGAAATATAGAAAGACTAAAATTGTCCAAAAGGCAAAAGAGTACAAATATACTTCTCCCTTCACTTTCAATTATAATTCTAACTACGCATAAACTCTATCTTTTACTCATCATGTGATTAATGTCTCATCCTTAGTATGTGTAGCATAAAATGATTAAAGATTAACATCTTATCGTTGAATGTGATTACATTTGCACATTAATAAAATTCTATCACTTCACAAAGATCAATTCCATCACATTGAATATTATAAAAGGCACGCATATTTCATTCATCATTTATTCAGTATCGAATATTCACTCAAAATAGCTTATTAAAAATACATTGAAATATTGTAAGAATACATAAAATAACATCCTCTTGATTATGAGCACTCCCACACACCACACACTTATGTTATTCATACATTAACTTGAGTGTCAAAGTGTGCATTTTTATAGAAGGATAGTGCTCTTCATCAATAATTTTTACTATTAACAAGGGTTAAGATGTAATTTTTAGATTATTTCAAATTTAAAATTTCAGTGGCACCATCTGTGGGAAACTAGTACAAAAACCATCCCTTACAAGAATCATTATGACAAGTAACTACCTAAGATCAATTAAAATCGAGGCCAACATTAGAAGCCTTACCTCTTCCAGCGAGGATAATACTTTCATAAACATGATAAGTATTTTACGGACATCATAAAGGAATTAAAAGAATCTCGAAAGGAGAACCAAGAGCTTCAAAGTTGGGTTGAAGTTTTAGAGGTCGAAGAGACCTCCCAAAGGACTATGCGGAACCCCCACTGCAAGATACGCAGACAGGGAACCCGCAGCAACTATCCAATAATTCTAGGAGAAAAGGGAATATAGACCTGCCCGAAGATCTTGAAATAACCATACCAACAAGAAAGTTTATAAGGAAGTTGAATTGAGAGCCTCCATTCTACAAAAAGGGTTCTGAAGTTAGAAGCCTATAGGACATGCTCTTTTTAGCTAGGCAGGTCAACTAAAATCTTTTTACGGACAGGATAAGGAAAGCATTAAAGCTGAGAAAGTTCACACTTCCCAATTTCCCCTCCTATGACAAAATAAGGGATCTTGAGGAACATATCTTCCATTTCAACTCAAAGATGATCGTGCACAATGAAGATGAAGCCCTAAAGTAAATAATTTTTCCTTTTAACCTCAAAGGAGTTGCCCAGATTTGGTTCTGGCAGTTGAAGGAGAACTTAATCTCCTCATTCGAAGAACTTATAGCAGCTTTCATAGGACAATATATACGGAAAAAAAAGGCAAGAAAAACTACATCTGACCCGTTCTATATAAAACAGGAAAATAACGAATCCATCAAAAGCTTCTGAATAGATTCAACAAGGAGCTAAGTGATATTAGAAGCTACAATTCAGAAAGATCAACACAAGCATACAAGAAAGCTATAAAGCTAAACACTGTTTATTACCAATACCTAGTTTGGAAGAACTTTTATATCCTTTAAATTAGAACCAAAAGTCAGAGCAGTGGATCCGCTAAAAAGAAGATGTGGATTTAAGAATAAAAGAAGACTTAATAATTACTACCCAGAAGGAAGATCAACCACCACACAATGACAGATGCAGAAAGAGACTTTCTAGTTCGAAAAGATAGGCTCAAGATCTTCGAACCTTTTATACCAATTAACATAACAATTGAGGAAATATTGTAAAAGTACAAAAACCATGATATATTCAGAAAACAAGACCATTGGAGATTCTAGACCACTAAAGAGACCTTAGTAAAACGTGTCCATTCCGTGAAGAGAAAGGGCACGAGCTATCTAAAAAGGAAAATAAATGGTTTAATGATAAATGAATTCCTTGAAGAATCTAGTTGAAATCGAAACCAGAGAAAATCGTCCCTTAAAATGAGGCAAAACTTTTTAAAAACAAGGCAGCAAAAATTGAAGACATAGTGACGAAACCTCTAGATACAGTACATGGCTCCTGATATAACTCAATGCATATAAAAAGCAGAATTGAGGCACTCCCTGTGATCGAGAGACCAAAAGAGAATGGGGGAATTATTGAAGAATTAGAATAACTAATGGTTGCCCATGCAGCAGTAAACCAGCACGTGACAAATATATAGCATGAGAGCCCTCTAGTAAGAGAAGACAAAGACGAGCATTAGAGGACATTATTTTGGAGGGTCTCTAAGATTTAATTAACGAGCGTAAGAGAGACTATGATACTCTTTGTGATGGCAATAGAACAAGACTTAGAAGAGATCATATTCTCAAAACAAGACCTAAGGAATATCATGTTACCGCACTTGGACCTCTTGGTTATAATCCTAAATATAGCTAGAAATGTCATTCCTAGGGTGTTGGTAGACGAAGGAAGTAATGCAAACATCTTATTCCAAGGTACATTCAAAAGAATGAGATTAATAAAGAAAGACATCTGTAGATGTCAAATCGAACTAATAGCATCCAGAGGATTCATAGTCCAAGTCAAGGGATTTATAAGCCTTTCAGTTGTAGCAATAGGGAATGTGTTGGACATTGACTATTTGATAGTAGATTCCTCATCAATATACAATGTAGTCGTATGAAGATTCTAGGTCTATTATATAGATGTGGTACCTTCCACCCTCTATCAAGTGGTAAGGTGTGTATCGGCAGATGAGAAAAGAGTGGTAGATATCAAAAGAGAGTAGGTCAGAATAAGATAATGTTATGCCGATTCACTAAAGCCTCTAGCTGAAGTAAATCTAAAAGAAATAACGGAGGAACCTATAAAAAAACAAAAACACCCCATTGTAACAATTGGGGGATCCTTGCAGTTAATAGCAACCATGGGATATTTGGCCGAAGGCACTACCATGGTAGGAGGAAAAAGAAAGAAGAATACGTTCCTTCCTACACAAAAGAGATAGAAGAAGTAGTGATTGATACTTCATGGCCAGACAAAAAGATGAGGGTCGATACTATGTTGAACAATTATGAAAAAAAAAAGCTATCGTCTAACTCATTCGATAGAACCAGGATGTCTTTTCATGGTTGCATGAAGATATGCTTATAATTGACTCAAAAATCTTAACCCACAAATGTAGACCCAAGAAAGACTTTCGGCCCATAAAGTAGAAGAAAAGAAGGTTTGTAGTAGAAAGAAACAAAATAATCAATAAAGATTAGAAAGACTTTTTAAAGCAGGATTCATTAGAGAGATCCACTACCCAGACCGGTTGGCAAACGTCATAGTGGTACCTAAGAAAAAGTAAAATAGAGGGTCTGCATGGATTATACAGACTTGAACAGAGCCACCTTTAAAAACTTATTTCTTCTTCCCAAGATCGAGAAAATTGTGGATGCTACTGATAGAGGTTAATTAGGTCTAATATTTCCATCTTTCAAGTTAATATTTGTTTGTTGAAATTAAAATTATTTGATTTTTTATGTGCTTTATTATTATTTTGTAAATTTAGAGTTAATGAAGTAAATACGAATGAAAATCTAATAAAAATAAGTCAAAATATCAAATAGCTACAGTACCATATTACAATAGATTGCTACAGTACCAGTCCGCAACACCCAAAAATAATGCTCAAAACAGTGTGTACAATGCCTCAGTATCCAGAGTACATGTGAACAGTAACTTGTGACAGTAACTTATGGATAGTAATTATAATCTAACTTATATCTGATGTTTTACTCTAAATTAAAGATATAAACCTATAAATAGAAGATCAAAAAGCCTAATTCAAGAATTAATAGGAGAGAGAAAAAGAGAGAAAAAGAGCAATTTTTGAAGGATTAAGATTGAAAACTGCAGAAAAATTAGTTCTATCTTTTCAACTTTATATCTTTCTAGTTTTTTATAATTTTTATAATATTATTCTTGATAAGCTCTAAAACTTTTTATTTCACAACAAACTAAGTTTTTATTTTAGGGTTAGACTTTTGAACATAATATGTAGTTGGATTTTATTAATTCTTAGTTTATAAACTTAATATATATAATTGATTCATTATATCTTGAGTTTAATGCTTTCATTATATCTAGATAATATTTTAAATGATTGAGGAACTATGATGAACTTGACAAAAGGATTCATGTGTTTAGCCTACGATAGTTTGATGCGTGATTATAGGGTAACAGCTATGAGTTTCATGTAGGATAGACATATACCTAGATAGCATGTATGGTATAATTTAGACTTGATCTTAATAAATTACGTTCTATTCTAATTGCTATAGACATATAGGTGATTGTTAGAATGCGTAATATAGTCATTCGACCATTGACAGAAGCTTGTAAAGAGATTAGAGTCTAGTCAATCAATTAGTATTAAGAGATTAACTAAGGGGTTAAAGAATTCAACGAAATACTAGAGGATAAGTCAAAATCCTAGATTATTCTTAATTTGTGAGTTCAACTCTAGGTTTATTTGTTAATTAGGTTCAGTTTAATTTGATAGAATTAGATTAATTCATTAAGTTTCAGATTTTAGTTTTTCTCGATAAAAATTAAGTAGATATAATTTTAGTACTTGATTGATAGAGTTAGATCGCATAGTCTATCTAGGAACGATATTTAGACTTAAAATCTTATATTAATTGATACGATAGTGTGCATTTGCGCTTAGCTACTATAGCATCAATTAGCTACCACGGGATACAAAAAGCTATCATTCCTAGATCCTACAATGGCTGTAATTAGATTAAAATGGCTCTAAAGAATGAAGAAAATACTAGCTTTATAATATAGAAAGGCATCTATTGTTATAAAGTAATACAATTCAGGATAAATAATGCTAGAGCAACTTTTCAATGCCTAGTAACTAAAGTATTTAGGAACTTGTTGAGTTATATAGTGGAAGCATACATAGATGACATCGTGGTTAAAAGAAAGAAAGTCTCAGGCCATATTATAACTTAGAGAAAGTGTTCAGGATCCTTTAAAAATATCAATTGCATTTAAACCTCGTTAAATGCTCATTTGGGTTATCTTCTGGAACATTTCTCGGCCACATAATAGGAGCTAGAGGAATAGATGCTGATTTAACTCACGTGCAAGAACTCAGAAATATGATGAACTCGAAAACTCTCAAAGAAGTCCAAATACTAATGAGGAAGGATAGCCGCTCTCAATCGGTTCATCTTCAAAATGTTTGATCGAAGTTAACCTTTCTTTCAGACTATAAGGAAAAGGAAAGGACACTTATAGAGGCAGAACAAATGGAAGCATTACAAAACTAAGAGAGTACTTGGAAAAACCTTTAATTTTGTCTCTGTTGGCTTCATATGAGACTATACTTATATTTGGCAGTATTCCATGTGGCAGTAAGTACAGTCCTATTCAAAAAGGAAGAAAAGCAGTAATATTCAGTGTTTTACACCAGTAAAATTCTAACAGATCCAGAAACTAGATACACGATAGCAGAAATATTAGTGCTTGCTCTAGTCCATGCCAACAATAAACTCAAGCATTATTTTAAGGCCTATTTAATCATCGTTTTCACCTCATAGCCCTTAAAAAGAATTCTGTCAAGACCTGACACTATATGACGAATGACCAAAATAGTACTTGGGCTCATTCACTTGGACATAGATTATAAGCCCATAACAGCTATCAATAGGCAAACATTGGCAGAGTTTCTCCTAGAATGTGAATCAGAAGTAGAGGATTAAACACTTACTAGAGAGCCAAATACAGACATAAGACTGTGGCAAATGCACATAGATGGTTCCTCCAACCAAAAAGGGGTAGGCTTAATAATTAAAATCAAGAGCCTAGAGGGCCTCATCCTAGAATACACTGCAAAATTACCAACAATAAAGCAGAATATAAAGCTTTAGTTGAAGGGCTAACCTTAGCCACCAAACTGATGATAAAAAGCCTATAGATTCATATTAATTTAGCACTTATCACTTGCCAGTGGAACAGGGACTATACAGCAAAGGAAGAAGGAATGAAAAACTACCTCTATCGAGCTAAAGAAATTGCTCGCACAATGAAAGAAGTCTCGATCAACTAAATACCACACAGTTAAAACGTGAAAGCTAGTTGACTAGCTGAGGAAGCTGCAGATTCAGTAACAAACAGATTGGTTCATCTTTCAATCATAGAAAAAGTCATACTAGAAGAAAGAGTTAACCTCTTAGAGGCAAACTGTATAGAGGCAAATCCTTCATGTAATTAGATGACTTATGATCTAGAATAGCTGAAGGATGGTAAACTTTTAGAAGATAGAAAAAAGGCTTAAACTCAAAAGTAAAGCTAGAAGGTTCACTTTACACAAAGAAGCACTTTACAAAAGAGCATTTTCTAGGGTGCATCTTAAATGCGTAACTAAAGAAGAAGGACAAAAAATATTAGAAGAGGTACAAGAAGAAACTTGTGGTGATAAGGCATTTTATCAATAGCACAGTAACCACATTATGCAAAACATACAAGATCGAGAAAAAGTTCTCTTCTAGAAGCTACCCATAAGAGAATAAACAAGCAGAAATCACAAACAAAACAATATTTACTTCCTTAAAGAAAGGACTCAAACAGAAGAAAGAAGATAGCTAGAAAAACTACCTAGAGTCTTATGAGCGTACAGAATTGCCAAGAACAAATCAACAAGAAACTTACCTTATACACTAGCATACGAAACAAAGGTCGTATTATCTATAGAAGCTTTCCTCCCAACTCTCTGAACAAAGATGGTAAACCTACAATAGAGCAACAAGGAGTTGACTTTCGAAAAGACTTAGCAGACTAAGCCTGAAATATTGCCCCAATCCATGCGACAGGGTATAGAAAAGGAATGCAAAAATACTGCGATAGCAAAATTAAGAAAAAATAATCATCAACGAGGGTGATCTAGTCTGGGGGAAGCCCTTAACATTAACAAAAAATAAAATGCAGTAGATATAAGCGTAACAAGGGAAGGCCTATATAGAGTCAAGAAAAAATTGGCAGGGTATATTTACTTGATACCACAAGAGGAGAAGACGTACAACTCTATGGAACCTTTTGAAATTGAAACGGTTATATGTGTAAGATTCAATTTCAATTTTCGTATTTTCAATATAGATTTCTTATTTCAACTTTGAGTATTAATTACTAGTGCAATGGGATTGGAGTACCTGGTACCTTTCACTCATACCACAAGCCAATATAACAAAGAGAGTTCCCAGTATCCCTCTGCAAGGATAAAAAATTGAGACACCGGTGTGAAGGGTTTAGTGTACTTAGTACCTTCTTTTAATACCTTAAATATAACTCGAAAGAGTCCTAGTATCCTTTTACAAGGATAAGAAATCAAACATAAGTTGAGGGGTTTAGAATACTTATTACCTTTATTCCATACCTCAAATATAACTCAGAAGGATCCTAGTATCCCTCTGCAAAGATTAGATATCATAACATAGGTGTGAGGGGTTCGGAGTACTTAGTACTTTCTTTTTACACCTTCAAAGACTCAGAAAGGATTGGAGTACTTGGTACCTTCCCTTTACAAGGGTACAGTTACACAAAAAAAAAACCCAAAAGGAATTGGAGTATTTGGGACTTTCTTTCTATAAGGGTATAGTTACAGTTACAAAAAATAAAAAAATCAAAATGCAGAAACAGAGTAAAGATTCTAAAGGAAGAAGGCTTCAACTGCCTCCCTTCTACCCCTTGAACAACATATAGTGTTTCGAGATCTTGAACTTAGGAACAACATAAGGGTTGAAAGGAATAAAGATCCAACTACCTTCCTATTCGCTCCCTAGAACTGTCAAGAGTTCAAAGAAAGAATCCTAGAACAAATTCAAATCTAAAAATGTTTAGAGTACAAAGATAAAACAAAAAAAGAAAAAGGTACAAAGACAAGCACATTTTCAAAAGCATCAGAATTCTAAGAATAAGACCTAATGAACCAAGTAATAACAAACACCCAGATGACAAGATACAAAGAAGACAAAACCAACAAAATATATTTCATTCAGAATGAGTTAGGGTACAAAGAACTATTCCAAGGATGTATAGCTACATAAAACAAAAAAGAAAAAAAATGAGACAATCATTAAAAGCATCATCTCCTAAAGTGGCAGTTGTGTAAGAATTCGCTTCAGAGGCTCCCTTCCCTACAGAGTCATAATTAATACTGCCAAGATTATAATCTTTTGGAAGCTCCTGGTCACCTGAAAGTTCCCTCCCAGATCTAAAACCTTTACGGAAGCTCCAAGTTGAAGATAAAGAGTTTAGATTTGGTAATATTTAGAAGCTTAAGGATTGAAGAAAAGTTGTAGATGATTCTGCTTTCTGCTATGTTATTTAGCTTGCTCTATCACACAGTATGCTCAGCTCTTTATACATTATTGTGTATAACCCTTTAGGGCTTAGGTGTTATTTACATGAAAAATACAACTAGAAAAATAACAAAAATACGAATAATTAATTATGTTGTACAATATGTGCTAAATTGGTGTTGATGCAAAATTGCAAAAATTTATTGTGTAGCATAACTGTCTGTTTTGTCCTCTTGTAGCTTATGAATAAGCTAAACTCCAGCTAAACTCTAACTCAGCAGAAACATCAGCATGGTCTTCATTTTTAACTCTCCATTTCAAGCTTGATCATCTGGTATGATGTTAAGCTTATTTTTTAGATAGTTGAACTTGTCAACTGATAGAGGTTTGGTCATAATATCTGCTGCCTGTTCCTTTGATGATATATACTTGATTTTCAATTCTCCACTTGAAACTTTCTCTCTGACAAAGTGCACACCAATTTTTATGTGCTTAGTTCTCCTATGAAACACCGGATTTGTTGCTAAAGATGGAGCACTAGTGTTGTCACACCAGATTCTTGGCTTAGACTTTAATTTAATTTCAAATTCTAGGAGTATGGAGCACAACCAAGTTATTTTTGCACTTGTATGAGCTAAGGCTCTATACTTTGATTTAGCACTCGATCTTGGTACTACTTTTTGTTTTCTAGAGCTCTAAGACACAAGATTTCCACATATGAAGATGTTGTAACCACTCACTAACCTTCTATCATCTCCATCTGCTGCCCAGTCAGCATTATAGAAGCTTTCCAGTTCAAGATTACCTCCATTTGAGTAATAGAGACCATGATTAGGAGTACTTTAAAGATATCTCAGAATACTTTTGTAACCTTACTAGTGTTCTTGCTTAGAATTTTGTAGATATTAACTTAATTTGTTTACACTGAAGGCTATCTCTGGTCTGGTCATGGTGGCATACTAAAGTCCTCCAATCACACTTTTGTAAAGTGTGTTGTCATGAAAATCTTTCTCTTCTTTCCTTGTGAATTTCACACTTGTGCTTATAGGTGTAGGCATGTCGTTATAATTATGTATACCTCTTCTGTCCAGGAGATCAAAGATATACTTGGTTTGACACAAATGCATTCCATCTTTGTCTCTTTTTATTTATATTCCAAGGAAATAGCTTAGAGACCCCAAAACTTTCAAGGAAAATTTGTCATTTAATTTTTTTATAACACTTTCTATTTTCTTTTCATCATTACCAGTAATAAGTATATCATTTACATATACCAGTAAGATGACAAGGCTATTTCTACTTCTTGAAATGAATAAGGATGTGTCTGACCTTGAGTTTGTGAATTCCTAACTTATGATTGTTGTTCTCAGCTTCTTATACCAGGCTTTAAAAGCCTGCTTTAAACTATAAAGAGCTTTTTTGATCCTGCATACATGATTTGGTCTGTTCTGTCAATAAACCCTTTTGGTTGTGATACATATACTTCCTCTATTAGTTTCTTATTTAGAAAAGCATTGTTAATGTCTACTTGTTTAATGTTCTAGCCATAATGCACAACAAGATTAATTACCAACCTGATAGTTGCTGCCTTTACTACAGGGCTGAAAGTCTCTATATAATCTATACCAGCTGTTTGATTAAATCCCTTGGCTACCAACCTAGCCTTGTATCTGGCGATGGACCCATCTGGTTTGTACTTCACCTTATAGACCCACTTGTGCCCTATAACTTTCATATTAGGTCTTTGAGGTACTAAGCTCTATGTTCCATTTTTTAACAATGCTAAGTACTCATCTTCCATAGCTGATTTCCAATTTCTGTCATTTAAGGCTTCAAAAACATTTAAGGGTGTATTGACAGTATTTGAAATCTGTTTGGTAGTGAGACAGATCTTGGGTTTATAGATTCCTAACTTTGGTCTTGTTACTATAGAATAAGTGTTTAAGGGCTCTTGGTATTGGTTCAGTGTTTGTTCAGTTGGGTGTATATTGGTATCTGCTGGACTTATTTGTGTGTTAGGTTTAGGTTCTGGTGAGCTTATAGAATTGTTTGAGTTAATGTTGTCAGATTAAACAAGAGTTTCTTCTCTTTGGAATGGCAGAGAATTATTTGTACCAGTGGATAATTCCATTGTATGAGGTTGTGATATCAAGTGCAATGTATTGAACATTTGTGTCTAGGATTGTTGGTTGACAGTATTCTGATTAAAGAATGACTGATATGTGATTGAGGGGAATTCTTCTTTATTAAAAACAACATGCCTAGACACATAATGTAGTAACCAGTATCCACGACTGGTAAGAATAAGTATTTATATATGTATAAATATACGTATTTTATTTGTATGTTGATGATACTTGATTTATATATTGTTATTAGTAGTGTTTGTATAGGTTAAGGTGATACTATTAGCATTGGGTTTAATTGCAAGACTTTAGATTTATTTTAAGGACCAAATTGTAATACTTTGAAAGTTTTGGGGGTAAATTCGTAAATACCAAAAATTAGCCACTTAGTATAAAAAAACACTTTTAAAACCCTAATTCTCTCATTTTGGTCGAGCTACCTCTTTTAGAGAGAGAGAAGAGAGAAAAGATGGGAGAGAAAGAGAAGAAGGAGAAGAAAAAGAAGAAGAAATTGGAATTTTGGGTTTTAAGAGGTATATCACAACTATTTCTCAATTTATTAGTGTTAATTATGTTAATTTCTTTAATTTTTGATTTCTGGAAATATGTATAGTTGAGGATTTGATGTGTATTTCGTATGATATTTTGAGAATTGATGATGATCTATAAGATAGTTTGATAAATCATAATGGATTGTAGAATTTCTGCTTGATAGTCTCTTGATCCAAGAATTTTATAAATTGTTGTGATTCGATTCTGGTTTTGAATTTTGAGTATATGAAATTATACATGTTTAGTATCATCTGAGACTTTGAATTGATTCAAAATTCTAGAAATTGAATTTGTTGTGAATTTACCAAAATAACCCTGAAATTCTGGAAATTTCCTATGTAAACAGTATAATACAGTGACGAACAATGTTTGTCCTACTGAATGATCTTCAAAAATTACGAATTTGTGGAATATGATAATTTTATATGTCTAATATGATATACTCGGAATTGAGAATTTAGATCAATGTGGTTGAAATGTTATGATTTTCTAAAGTATATCCGCTCATTACAGTATTTGATTAACAGATTTTTAAAGCTATGGAATAAAATAGTTTTAAACTATTTTTGGCAGTGATTTGGAAGTGAAATATTTATCATGGACTGAGATATGTGTTAAGAGTAATTATATGATAGTTTTATAATTTTTGAGTTAGTATATGATTTTATAAAATTGGGAGATTGAATATTGTTCAGTAAGTATCTTGATCTTGGGTTAATAGTTTGGATTCGATGGTATGTATGGAATGGATTGTGTAGGAATTTTGATATAATATTCATATATAAGAAGGATATATGAGTCAAGAATGATATATTCTGATTTTGGAGTAATTGGACCTCATTTGAGTTATTAGAAAATTTTGTTAAGTGTAAGTGGTCAGAATGACAGGTTTTGAGAAACTAAGTATTTAGATCAATTTGATGTGATAAATGCATTGTGTATAATTTTGTAAGCTATTTAAAGTATTTTGTGTGAATTGTGAGGCTTATGAAAGGATTAATCTCTATTGATAGGTTAAGGAGATTTAAGCCTTGTAGCTGAAAGTGTTAAGAGGTAAGTATACTAGACTTTTTACTGAAATCACAATAAACATAATAATTATTTTGTATGATTTTGTAAATGTGGTTAGGAATATGTTTATGTTATGTCAAAGTATATTTTGATATGAAATGTGAAGATATGTATTTATGAATGTGAACATAGACATACATGACATACATGTGTTTTTGAAAGTGAGCTTTCAAAATAAGATATGTTTAACAAAGAAAGCTTTTGAAGTGTAATATGTCCATGAGAAATATTTTGTGTTTTGAGGGTACTTGAATTCACTGTTAACTTAGTAGGCATTTTATGTGATTTGTGGAGCCTTTATGTGTGGCTTTTCCTTCGGGATTGGTATATGTTATGTGTTCCGTATGTAGGGAGGATCCTATTGGTACCTAAAGGAAGTGTGAGTCATCACATTCGTATGGTGGCGTATTGGTGCATGTGAGAGGACTCACCGATGATCAGGGTGAGGGTTTGGCTTTTACCTTCGGGCATGAGCATTATATATGTGTAATTTCAAGACCTCACTTGTACTATTCCTCTCATACGATATGTCATCTACGAGTGACATTTGGCTCATTATGTGATATGTGATATATAAGTCCTACTAAGTAGTAGTTGAGTGATGGTATTCCTATTATGTGTTTTGAAAGAATGTGTAAGCGCTTACATGATATGTGATTTGATAAGATTATGATTTTAATTGATCACAGCATATCATACATATGCATTGTGTACATATATGTATTTGTATTTGATATATGAAAAACTAGTATGCTTACTGAGTTTTATACTCATTATAGTTTATGGTGATTTCAGGTAAATAAGGTACATGTGTGCTTAGCGGATTTGGTAAGACTTCTGCTGTTCCTTGAGTTCCCTAAGTTGTTAGGTTGTTAAGTGTTTCATTTGGAGACACGTGGGATAAGATATTTGATTTGTCCCTATTGAATAAATACTTATGTATTATTTTATTGTGTGTGGTTAGATTTAGTTTAAGTTTCACCAAGTGTAGTAATGGATTGATTTTAAGTAAGAATTTGCAATGAATATATTCTGGGCTTCCGGTAACAAAGTTGCTACTGGTGACGTAGTAGAGTGTTAATCTCTGAGAAAACTCTGCGTATCTCCGGTTTACTAATTGTCCCAGTCATAATTCAATTGCTATAATTCTGAAAGAAATTAAAATGAATGTTTAAGTGTTATTGAATGAATGTAAGTGATGTCGTGTGTCAGATCTTTTGGGTCTGGGGCGTGACACATAAACTTTCCCAGTGTTTTGTAAATATCTGTACCCTTTGTGCTTTAGACTATAACCAATAAAGATGCATTTTTTAGTGTGATAATCTAATTTATTTCTATTATAGGGTCTAAGGTTTGGATAACAAGCACATCCAAAGACTTTGAGAATGTTGTAATCAGGCCCTTTTTTGAAAAGTGTTTCAAAGGGACTGAGGTTACCAATTACTGGTGAAGGCATTCTGTTAATGAGGTGAGTTATAGTTTGAAAAGCATCCCACCAAAAGGTTAAGGGTAATTTAGCTTGAGCAAGGAGAGTCAATCCAACTTCCATAATGTGCCTATGCTTTCTTTTAACCCTACCATTTTATTATGAAGTATAAGGGCAGAAACACCTGTGTTGTATTCCTTTTGTTCTTAGTTAGTGTTCTAGGGGTTTATATTCTGTGCCATTGTCAGTTTGTAAGAGATTGATTTCACAGTCTAATGCTTTTTCTATTTGATTTTGGAATTCCATGAACACTGCAGAGGTTTGTTTTTTTATTTTTAATGGGAAGATCTAGACATATCTACTGTAATCATCAACTAAGCTTAAGTAATATTTATAGTTGTTCCCTGAGGCCACTGGTACAGGACCCCAAAGATCTGAGTGCAATAGTTCTAAGGGCTTGGTTACTCTACTTTTTGACTCTTTAAAACTCAACTCGTGGTTCTTGCCAAGTTGACATACTTCACACATATAAGAAATCAGATTTTCATTTACAGTTTCAGTTGCATTACAATGGGTTAACACCTTTCTCAAAGTTTGATTACAAGGATGTCTTAGTCTCCTATGTAAGGTATTGTAAGACACTTGTGACTTAGATGATAGGTGTTTGAAAGTAAATTGACTCACATTGCTCTTGCTTTCACTAGATGAAACTAACTTTTGTTTTGAAAAGGAAGCAAATAAGGACACTGCAGTGTGTACTGTCTTGGATTCTAATTAGGAAACTGGTGTAATAGATGAGATCTTTTTTGGTGTTCTTGAATCCACTACATGGTACAAACCATCTCTAGCTATTCCTTGTATAATTCTAGCAATTCCTTATAGAATTACCCTCTGCCTTTTGTCTTTCACAACACAAAAAGTTTTGTGAAATTCAATATGTAAATCATTGTCAAGAACAAGTCTAGATATGTTTAACAGGTTTTTTTTGTTATTTTGGGCACGCACAACACATCTTTAAGCTCCAATATTTCATCAGACAAAGAGGTAAATAACATATACCAACATGAGTAATATTGAGTTTCTGACGATTACTTACTATCAAAACTTTGTTACCTCTATAGTCTAATCTAAATGACATGTTATTAATATCATTTGTAACATAATTTGTAGCTTCATTATCAAGATACCATCCTTCTTCATCATCATGGTCTTGAACAACTACATAAGCATTATTTTATGATTGTAAATATCATTTGAGAGAGAATTTCTTATCAAATTTGTGCCAACATTCTACTGCCTCATGGTTTTTCTTCCAATAGATTTGATAGAAAGTCTTAGGTTTATTTTTGTCTTGGTAAGCTTTTCCTTTTCCCTTCATAGCATTTGAGTTGTTCCATTGGTTACTGCCTTGATAAAAGGTGGTTGAATTGAAGTTTCTTCCATTGAACTTTTGAGATTGATTTCCTTTATTCTAATTTGGGCTTCTTTAATTATAGAAGTTGTTTCCATCACTATTTCTTCTTGTAACTCTATTACCATCTCTACTTAAAACAAAGTTTGCCTCATAGTTCCCAATATCCTGAGCATTTCTCTCAAGCCTATTTTCATAGCTTAGTAGATCTGCATACACATCATCTAAAGTTATAGTGCTAGCTTAGTTTCCTTTTGATTTCTATTAGTCTAGCTTTAGATTGTGAACAATATATCCTTTCAAGAGGACTCCAATGTTACAAGAATGTCGTACATTTAATGACTGCACATATATATCTTCACTGAGTGTAGACAATAACTAACTAAGGAGTAGTTGGTCCTGTTTTCTCCAGTGAGTATAGATTGGATTGACAAATATGATTCTGCTCTGATTTTCACCTGTGGTGACCAGTAATTTTGCTGGTGGCTGTATTATTTCATCTATGAAGTCTTCAAGATTATTCCCATGGATGAAGGGAAGAACTTGAGTCTTCCAAATGATATAGTTATTTTTATCCAACTTTGTGCTTACTGTAAATGTGAGGCTGTTGGGTGTTTGATTGTGTATATTTAGATTTGTTGTTATGTTCGTGATGTTGTCAATTTCAATGGTCCCAGAATCAGGAAGGTCACTGGTATTGGCCATATTGATTCTTCCTGAATACTGCTCTGATACCAAGTTTAGATTTGGTATTATTTAGAAGCTTAAGGATTGAAGAAAGTTGCAGATGATTCTGCTTTCTACTGTGTTATTCAGCTTGCTCTATTACATAGTATGCTCAACTCTTTATATACTATTTTGTACAACCCTTTAGGGCTTAGGTGTTATTTACATGAAAAATACAACCAGAAAAATAACAAGAATATGAATAATTGATTATGCTATACAATATATGCTAAAATGGTGTTGATGCAAAATTACAAAAATTTGTTATGTAGTATAACTATATGTTTTGTCCTCTTTTAGCTTATGAATAAGTTGAGTAGTATTCAATTGTTCTAACCTCCAGCTAGGCTCCCACTCAGCAGAAACATTAGCATGGTCTTCCTTTTTAACTTAGAGACATTTAACTTAGTAATTAACCTTCATGGCTTTATTTGTGAGGCTTTCACTACTTATTTAACGATACCGACATCTCTTGGCTCCATTTCAAAGCACACTTGAGTTCTTTAATTGTACGCTCTAAGTCTTTCACCTTTCCCTTTGTATACTTAAACAAATTAGTACAAATGGTTATACGATTAGTTATAATGTGTAACTCATCATGCTTCTTCCTAAATTTATAATTGACAGCAGTAAGATCTTCTTGAAGCATGCTGACCTTAAAACCCAGGATGTCCTTGGAAGATTGGAGGGAAGCAACCTCACCTTCCAAAGTGCTTACTCTCGCTTCTTTGGTAGAGAGCAATGTCAACAATTTATTACTCTCCAGTGTTAAAGACTTATTCATAGACTTTACTTCGGAGACTTTAACCTGAGCTCGGCAATAGTCTTCTGAAGACTTTCCATTACAGTTTTTTTTCCTTGATTGTTATGAAGTTTCTTTAGCTCTTTTTCTAATTGAGAAATTTCAAGTTGATATAAGAGGTTCTGAACCTCCATTAATACCTCGTCATTCATAACATACTTTAAATCTTATTGCAGCTTCTTCACCTCTTTTTTGGCATTCCAAAGCTCATTCTCATAGGCTTTTATGGCAAGAGTACAGTCTTGGAGTGTTTATAAAGCAAGTAGCATTAACATAAGGACTAAATCAGGAAAACACAAGAAATAAGCACAATAAAAAGATGAAAGAAGTAAAAGTTTTTACCATCAGGATAGACGACGAACTCTTTTGTTTCTACTCCACAGTAGGCATATTAGGGATTAGCTCGAAATCCCCTTTAGTATGTCAAAAATAGCCATAACAGCTTCTCCACCAATCCTCGAGAGGTTTAACTCCCTCACCACTTCTCCATCTGCCTTCTAGAAAGCGAGGCAGAAACTCAGCAACTGTCACGCCTCAGACCCAAAAGGTCTGACACACGATATTAATTATAATCATTCAATAATGTGCACTCAAAATTAATATTGTATAAAATTTTAAACTTAAATTCAACATAAGAATCCTTAGTAAGTTGCTAGTAAGTTCACCACAAAGTTTCACCCATGACCATACTTGGTGAAACATAAACCAAATACGTAAGTATTTATTTAATAGGGACAAATTAAATATCTTAAACCATGTGTCCACAAATAAAACACTCGTCAACCTAGCAACTTAGGGAACCCATGGGACAGCAAAAGCATTGCCAAATCCGTTAAGCACACATGTACCTTATTTACCTGAAATCACCATAAACTATAATAAGTATAATACTCAGTAAGCATACTAGTTTTTTATGTACCAAAATACAAATACATATATATACACAATGCATATGTATGATATGCTGTGATAAATCAAAATCATAATCTTATCAAATCACATATCAAGTAAGTGTTTACATATTCTTTCGAAACATATAATAGGAATACCACCACTCAACTACTACTTAGTAGGACTTCCATATCACATGTCACATAATAAGCCAAATATGTCTCATAGGTGACATACCGTATGAGAGGAATAGTACAAGTAAGGTTTAAATTACACATATATAATGTTCATGCCCGAAGGTAAGAGCCAAACCCTCACCCTGATCATCAGTGAGTCATTTCACATACACTAATACGCCACCACACGAATGTGATGACTCAATCTTTCTTTCGGTACCAATAGGATCCTCTCTACATACGGAACACATAACATATACCAATCCCGAAGGAAATGCCATACATAAAGGCTCTACAAATCACATAAGGTGTCTACTAAGTAAATAGTGAGTTCAAGCATCCTCAAAACACAAAAACGTATCTCATGGATATTTTTCACTTCAAAAGCTTTCTTTGTTAAACACATTTCATTTTGAAAGCTCACTTTCATAAACACATATATGTCTATGCTCAATGTCAATGCTCACATTCATAAACATATGTCTTTCACATTTTATATCAAATATACTTTGGCATAACATAAACATATTTCTAAGCACAATTACAAAATTATACATAAACAATTACTATGCTTATTGTGATTTCAGTAAAAGTCTAGTATACTTACCTCTTAACACTTTCAGGTACAAGGCTTAATTCTTCTTAACCTATCAATGAAGATTACTCTTTTCATAAACCTCACAATTCACACAAAACACTTTAAATAGCTTACAAAATTATATATATTGCACTTATTACATCGAATTGGTCTAATTATTTGGTTTCTCAAAACCTGTCATTCTAACAACTTACACTTAACAAAATTTTCTTATATATCAAATGATGTCTAATTACTCTAAAATCCAAATATATTATTCTTGACTCATACTTCCTTCTTATATAGGAAAATTATATTATAGTTCCTACACAATCCATTTTATAAATATCATCAAATCTAAACTATTATCCTGACAGGATCAAGATATTTACTGAATAGTATTCAATCTCCCAATTTTATAAAATCATATACTAACTCAAAAATTATAAAATTACCACAAAATTACTCTTGACATATATCTAAATCCATGGTAAATATTTCACTTTAAAATCCCTGCCAAAAGTATTTGAAAACTATTTTATTCTATAGTTTTAAAAATCTGTTAATTAAATACTATAATGAGCTAATACAATTTAGATAATCATAACAATTTAACCATATTAATCTAAATTCTCAATTTTGAATATATCATATCAGACATATAAATTTATCATATTTCATAAATTTGTTAATTTTTGAAGATCATTCGGCAGATAAAAAATTGTTTGTCACTGTATCATACTGTCAACACAGAAAATTTCTAAAATTACATTGTCATTTTAGTAAATTCACTATAAATTCAATTTTCGAAATTTTCAATCGATTCAAAGTCTCAAATGATCCTAGACATGTCTAGTTTCATATTCTCAAAGTCCAAAACCAGAATCGAAGTACAACAATTTATAAAATCTCAGATCAAGAGACTATCAAGTAGACATTCTGCAATTCATCATGATTTATCAAGTTATCATCTACATAATCATCATCAATTCTTAATATATCTTACAAAATTCACATCAAGTCCTCAATTATACATATTATTAGAAATCAAAACTTAAAGAAATTAACTTAATTAATACCAATAAATTGAGAAATATTTATGATATACCTCTTAAAATCCAAAATTCTAATTTCTTCTTCTTCTTCTTCTCTTTATCTCCCCTTTATTTCTCTCTTTTCTCTCTTTAAAGGGGTGCCTCGACCTAAAAATGAGTAAATTAGGGTTTAAAATATATATTTTTATACTAAGTGGCTAACTTTTAGTATTTATAAATTAACCCCCAAAACTTTCAAAGTATTACAATTTGGTCTCTAAAATAAATCTAAAGTCTTGTAAATAAATCCAATACTAATAGTATGTCCTTAATCTATACAAATAATACTAATAACAATACATAAATTAAGTATCATCCACATATAAATAAAATATGAATATTATACATATATATAAATATTTATTATTTCGATGTTGGATAAGTTTCAAGATGTAACCATAAGAGAGAATAGAGGAGTTAGGTAGACACTAAGTGCACCACGCACTAGGGTGTAACCTTTGGGGAGTGTTTTCTTTTGGTTCTTAAGTGAACAAAAGAAACATCATAGATCCTTTTGGCTTAGATGCTCGAGCTATTCTTGTATTCTTTATAAAAATCTCTTATGAGGAGATACTAAAAGGTCTTAGAGAGTCACGATGATCAAGGGTAGATACTTAGAGGTCTCTATGGGAGATACTAAGGGATCTTGTGGGATCATTGATGATGTAAGAAGATACTTAGTGATCTATATTAATAATAAGAAGCTAGATCATGGACCCTCCGTGGACGTAGGCAATTTTAGGCTGAACCACGTATATCTTATGTCTTGTTGATTGGATTATTTTCTTTATCTTTATTAGTGTGTTGATCATATATGTTCTTACTTATAATGTGAGTTATTATTTTTCACTGCACATAAAATAAAAGGGGTATTAAAGCTGTGGCTTAGTTGATGCCATAGGAGTGTCAAATTGAAGTGCATGACTTGATATCCGCAACAAAAGTAGACTAGAATCAGTAGTCGCATAATGTGTACTTCGAACAGAATAAGGTGTTATCACAATCTCTTTTCTCTCTCACGCTCCTGTATCTACAAGGGGAGTAGGGCCCCCAGAATGAATCTGCAAGATGATAGCTTCCTCCCAGCACAACAAAATGAGATCATGAGGGATCAAGAAAAAGAAGATAAATTATTTCTTTAAATCTTTTTTCACACCTAAAAACGAGCAGTAAAATCAAACAGGTCCTCCATATTGACTAGACCTTAATCACCCTCAAAGGATTAGTTTAAAGTTTGAGTGAATACAGCCTTTGAATTTAAAGTAGCTCCAGTTAGAGGAACTTTAAATTGATTAAATACAACTTGGGAACCTTCGGAAGCCTCCATAACATGGGCAGGAACACCAGTAGCAGTCTCCATAACCTTCGAAACTGCTTTAGAAGCCTCTGAAAACTTGTGTCATTAGAAAAAGACGCTCTCACCACTAGTTTTCACTTTTTAGGAACCTGCACCTTCTTGGCAACACTTTTGAAGATATTAGGGAGAATATCTGAAAAATCTTAGTCAAAATCAGGAATGACAAAGGGGACTCCAAAAATCATCTCAACCTCAAAAAAGGCCTCTACGGTTGTTGGAACCTCAGACAGTTTCTCCTTTGGAGCAGGAGCAGAATGTAATGGCCCTATAGCAATAACGGGCTTCAAAATTACAATAGCAGGCTCTGAAGTGGCAGAAGTGACAATAGAATTTTCTTTAGACCTCATTAATATATACACCTACACTTATAACAGGGACAACATCAGAACTGGAATGGGACAAAGCAATAGAAAAATCAATAATTTTACCTTTCGGAGTCACTTGGATGGTGTCCAGATTGACACCTAAAACTAGGCCGTAAAATAAGCTACCAGGAAAGCATAAGGAAGGAAAAAATAGTTTTTATTTAATAAATGCAATAAAAACTCACAAATGTCAGGGAGAAAGCAATTGTAACGGAAGAAGTAGTATATTTGCTCACTGTTTGACCCTCCTACCTCTACATCCATCTCCAAAGAAAAAAGAATGGAATTTGGAAGAGTCTTTTTATGAGCCATAATGACTCTAAAAGCCTAATCATTGAAGGTGGGACAAGCACCAAGAAATTTTATATTAGGGGAATGGGTTGAGATTTAGGAGGTCCTCTTTTATAGATAAAGCACAGGGTTGATGGCGAACCCTCTCCCTATATGCATAATATCTAAGTAAATGAATGTGGGCCAACTCATTATAATGAATAGGTTTCTTCCAAAAGAACTTCTTAAAACAATGCTCATGATTAGGAATACTAGGAAGAGTTAAGCAATCTTTCAGTCAAAAGCCTCGAAAATAGGTCAAAACTTCAAAGGAATATTTAAAATGCTTCCAAGCACTGTTGGCAACCACCATGTGATTTTCAAAACTAGCTTTCTTATTGTCATAACCATAAACAATGGACTTATCGCCTTTGGGAGAGAAATAGTATTTCCTTTTGGCTTTTAGAAGATTGTAAGAAATCATCATGTATCGAAAGTACATATGGTAGAGAAAACATGTGATTCAGAAAAGAAACGTCTTAAAGCAAGAAAAAAATGCTCGGGTGAACTTGTATCGAAAAAAGACCAGTGACATAAAGAAACTCATAGATAATATGAGGAATGGAAAAACGAAAATAATTAAGATTCTCCCTAAACAAAGGAAGCTCCCTAAGAGACACTAATGGAAGGGAAGTATGGTCCTCATCACGAGAAAGGCTCCTAATGTTGACTCTTTGAGGGAACTCGAAAACGGACTTTAGTTTCCCAAAGTGAAAGATTGAATGGGTCATAAAATTAAAGAAAAAGAGAGAATCTTGTTTTTCTTGAAAGATGCAGAAAGGTTTCTAGAATGAAAGAGAATGCTTAAGGAATTTTTAGAAGTTTGAAAGTGAAAAATCTTGCAAACGACTTGGGCATTTAAAAGCAAGTCACAATCAACTGTCTAATAATCATGTATTTACTTGGGAAGACAAAATGTTTAGTTGAGGGAAACACCGTTGCTTCCAAGTGTTGTTTGCTGGTTGGACAGAGTGAAGAAATACGTCTCCTCCAAGAAATGGTTCAAAAGCTCATTTTTCTTCACTTACGGGGGACATTTATTAAGTTTATTATTAATAAGCCCAAACAGCCTACTTCACTTTGAAATAAGTCTATGAGATCTTTAAAGTATGAATTAGGCCCAATAGGAAAAAAAACTAAAAGCCTATGGAAGCATGGCAGTGTCTTAGTTCCCAAGTACAGTCCAACAGCCCCAGGACGAAAAAAGACCAAAACACCTCGTAAAAAGGTAGAAAAATCAGAACTATCCAAAAAGTATAAGAATATGAATATACTTCTCCTTTACTTTCAATTATAATTCTAACTATTCATAAACTCCAACTTTTACTCATCATGCAATTAATGTCTCATCTTTAGCATGTGTAGCGATAAGATGATTAAGGATCATCATCTTATCGTTGTAATGTGATTATATTTACACATTGATAAAATTCTATCATGTTACAAAGATAAATTTCATCATATTGAACACTAAAAAAGACACGTATATTTCATTCATCATTCATTCAGTATCGAATATTCACTTAAAAGAGCTTATTAAAAAATAAAGTGAAATATCGTGAGCATACATATAATATTTCTTTGATTAGGAGCACTCTCACCACACTGCACGCTTGTGTTGTTTGTACACTCATTTGAGTGTATTTTTTTTTTGTAAGAAGACGATGCTCTTCTTCAGTCATTTTTTACAATTAACAATGACTAAGATGTAATTTCTAACCAATAAAATGTATCTAATAATTCAAAAATGTATAAAAAGTTTTATAAAAATAAAAATGTCACGAATCTTGCCTATATATAAAACGCGGAGACCACAAAAAAATAGAGACCAAATACTGTATATAGTGGGAAATCTAAAAATTCAAGATCCTCCTGCTTTACCTTTTGATATCAATAAAGTTACTAAAGTAACCATTTTCCTTTTTATAATTAGTACAATATATGGTCTTTTTATCCACAAAACTTCCGCGTTACGCATAATCAAAAGTTTATAATATTGGATGTCAATATCAAAATCAAAAACTAAAAAAAAACTAAAAATCCAAAAAAGGAAAAAGAGACAAAAAATAATTGAACTGAGAACAAATTATTTAGGAAATGGAGACAATATCACCAAGTAATGTGATCAATAATTCCAAGCACCACATCACAAATTTGCTTTAGTCCATCCTCTCTTCTTGCCAGCGCCGGCGGATAACCCAATCCCGGGTACCTTCTAAACGCATTATGGCAAGCATTCGGGTAATCGGCGGCGGCCGAAATGTGCACATAAGCATAGTCATACTCCTCCGAGGCCAAATCCTGAGCCGAGCTTTGCAGAGAATCAGCAGCGTAAGTGTATTTACCAGCACATTCTTTTAGCAGTTTCTTTAAGACTTTGTCATTTGTTGTGGTACTAAGCAACTCAGATGACAAATACGAGGATGTGGCCGTGGCATTGGCCATTCCCACTCCAATCATGATAAGTGCTAGTCCCTTTGTGTCCACATTGCTGCTTGTTGGATTTGATTTGAGAGAGGAGACACAAAGATCATAGTACTTGGTGTTTTTGCATGTCTTTTGGATTAGATTCGCTTCTGCGGCCGCGAGAATGAAGTGCTGGTGGAAGAATATGGAAAAAGGGAATGCTAGGAAGAGAAAGAACACGGAGAAGAAATTTGCAGAGGCCATATGAGAGAATGATTAAAATGCTGCAATTTGAAAATGGCTTCACCTTTTTTCTGAACAAGTTCCAATAATACGAAGAGTGGAGAGAGAGAGAGAAATGAAGCAACTAGTCTGAGTCTCTTTCCTATATATGGGATTATACTAACTTTCAAGTTCCCAGGTTTTTGCAATATTATAACAAGCTTCATAATTTGTCAGTTTTTATCAAACAGATCCGCAACACCATAGTGAAATTATAAAATTGCCCCTCATGCGTTAAATGGCCTGATTTTTATATTTTTGAGATCTAACAAGCACTTTTTTGACTTGTGAAGTTAGGGGCTATTTAAAAAATGTGAATTGTGATGAGTTGTTTTTTTAATGTTATTTTATTGAAAGGATGCCCCTTAATTTTAGAAGGTGGCATGGAAATCATAAGGCCAAGTTTTGGCAGCAAGGGAAAGTGCCAAAAACAAGGGTCACGGGATACACAAAACAGCAGGCATATAGATTCAACATACAAGACTTTTGATGTCGCTGTCTGTGTGTTTTGGGCCGTGCAAATGCAATTCTATTTGTTTTCATACACGGAAACCGCAATATCTGGACTCGATAGAATTTTCTACAGCAAAACGATGGATCGAGAGATTCTGGACCACCAATTATTAGGCCTTGGCTCCATCACTATCTGCCTTCCAATTCAAACGAAAGAGTTCATTTCTTTCGCCTCTCCCACGGTTTGCTTAGAATATATACATACAACTAAAATTTGTCAAAGACTATATGACATGTGTTGAGGGATATCAAGTCATGCACTTCAATTTGACACCCTTGTGATATCAACTAAGCCACAATCTTGATATCCTTTGCGCAGCGAAAAATCATAACTCACACCATAAGCAAGAATACATAAGATTAACACACCAATAAAGATAAAGAAAACAAATCAATCACAAGACACAAGATATACGTGGTTCGGCCCAAATTACCTACGTTCACAGAGGATCCATGATCCAACTTCTTCCCATTGAAATAGATCACAAAGTATTTTCTTACATCATTAATGATCCCACAAGACCCCTTAGTATCTCCCATAGAGACCTATAAGCATCTACCCTTGATCATTAGGACTCCCTAAGACCTCTTCGTATCTCCTTATAAGAGATTTTTACAAGAAACACAAGAATAGCTCGAGCATCTAAGCCTAAAGGATCTATGATGTTTCTCTTTTATTCATTCAAAGAACTTAAAAGAAGAAAACACTCCCCAAGGTTACACCCTAGTGCACCACGCACTTAGTGCCTACCTAACTCCTCTATTCTCTCTTATGGTTACATCTTGAAACCTTAGATGCTTAACCTTAAACAATGGTTTACAAGTGTTTATATAGGGTATATTTCGTGCCTACAAATCCTATTCCTTGTTGGAGTAAGAGTCCACTTGTTTTGGAAGTCTAAAACTTTCCAAAACTTGAAATCCCAAGCCAAAACGGACTTCTCCATGCGTTCTGGCGCTGCGGCGCTCGTCCCTAGGCGCCTCAGCGCTGGCTTTTCTCGCGTCCAGCGCTGGGGCGCTGAGTACCCAGCGCTGCGATGCTGGACCTTCTCGCGTCCAGCGCTGCGGCACTGGAAGCTCCCCGCGATTTCTTCTTTTCCTTCGCGTCTTTGAGTCCCATTTCACTTCCCCTTTCGTGTTCCACACGTCCTACACTTCTCCATACGTGTCCCACACGTTCTAGACTTCTTGTGACTCTCCACTTTGATATTCATCTCAATTCTTATCCAACGAAAATTATTAAATTTCCAATTTTTCAACAACATATTTAATAGAAATGTTAGCATCAGTTTATATATCCGAAATAACTTGGACCATATTAAAATGTACAGACCTTATAATAATATGTTAATCATACGGGTTGGTGTTAGTATTTTTTCAAAGTCCAAATGTTGAATGGAATAAATTCCTATAAGAAAAAAAAAAGAGAAAATTGTGGAATCAATTTAATTAAACCAGCCGTCCATTTTAAATTATCACAAACCTGGAGAGACATTACAGATATATAAGCCTGTAAAATGTGACTCTTGTCGTTGAAAAAATTTGATGTTAGATGCTCGAAAGCTTATCCCCTTAAATAAGTAATAATTAATTAAGGTTAAAGCTGTTTTGCATCTGCTGCAATAATACAGCAAAATATGTCTGCATCAAGACTTGTGGAGCCTTTGTTGGTTGACAGCGAGAAAAAGTAACAAGTATTAGGGTTGAAAAGTAAAGTTAAAGAAAAAGTTGCCTAGATATTTCCCCATCTAAGGGATATAAAGCATACTCATCTGGTGGGTAAGCTACCCATCTCGTGGGTAAGTCTTTTATCTCTTGTCTCTATCTACAAAATTAAGAAATTCATCACCCTTCAAAAGCGACTCCATGTAACGAAAAGCTCTCGACTCTTTCTTAAAAGAAAAACATCTAGCCGCCGCTCCTTTTTAGCCCAACCTCTCTAATGGAGACGGGACCTTCGACCAGTCTCTGGTTGCATACTCTATTTTATTTCTCTCACACTTTTTTGTTTTTACTATTCCTTTTATTTTGTTTCTGCGATCTTATTTTTTTTTTTCTTTCAACATTTTGACTTTCTGACCTGTGCTAGCAATCAGAGAAGACTTTGCTATCCTTTACTGAGATTTCTCGGTCTTCGCTAAAGCCCACCGAATTTTTCCATGGCCTTACTGGCCTTAACCTAGCTTCCACCAGCCTTCGTCGTATATCTACCGAGTCTCCGTCAAGAGCTACCGTTCTCGATCTTCTCCCACAAGCTTCGAAAACCTACCATCGTTGCGTACCATGCAAGCAACCATTGCTTACCGAGCAAGCATGGCTCTCTAGTAGTCGCCACTCAGCTCAAATTTGGTGGAAAGCTAAATTCTGGTGACCTTCAAGTTCCCTTGCTGCCACCTGCGTAACATTGTTTAGCCTGCAATTTTTTGCCTTTGTGTTTATTGTTTCCTTCCCTGTTGTCGAAGCATATCGCACAACCTGATGCAATGTCATAAGAGGAAGAAATTAATAATCTATTTTATCCTTTTTGTATCTTTTGCTTTGAATATTTCTGATCATCTTTGTTTTGGCATGTAGGCATTCAGTCGTTTATGGAGGAACTTCTTTATGTCTTAGTGAATTTGTTTCCATTGCAAAAGCGCAGATCTAAGAGAAAGGTTACCACGAGCGGAACTAAAGTCCTTCCTGAAAAAAATGACAAAAATGGATACAGGAACTAGTGGGGTACATAAGAGGAAGCAATAGAAGTCCTAATTGCTTCTTCTGATCCTCTTCTTACGTCTCCTTTGGAAATCCCTGTTCCCCAGGTTTTCGGTGGCATCTGGTCGTGAAGGTCATGCGGAGAAGGCTTCTCATGCTCCTTCTGTGGCTCTTCCCTGAGAGTGTTTGGAAACCACCACATTTTTAGTGGTGAGAGCCTTTCATATATACATTTGTTTACAGATGGTGTAATAACGTAAATACACATAAATATTGATTACAAAATAAATGAAAGAATCAATTAGACAAACTCCTATAATTGAGGGTCAATGGTGAATATATGGTAGGTCAATGAATACATATACGGTAGGCCTTAGATTAAGGCAGAGGATCCTCAACACCTCTCCGCAAGCTAAGCATTGGATTTGAGTAGACGTGAAGCTTGGAGCAAAAAAATTGAAAGAGAGGCTAAGGTATACTTTGGGTAAAGATATCGGCAACCTGTAAGTGAGAGAACACATACTGAGTGTGAAGTTTATCATCAATAACAAGTTCATGAAA
This sequence comes from Ailanthus altissimus, assembly GCA_946807835.1. Lineage (NCBI taxonomy): Eukaryota > Viridiplantae > Streptophyta > Magnoliopsida > Sapindales > Simaroubaceae > Ailanthus > Ailanthus altissimus. Next base: position 10,415,593 of record OX327706.1, on the reverse strand, counting down.
AAAATGGTAGTCTAATTCAACATGCTTAGCTCGCTTGTGAGAGACAGGGTTGGAACTCAAAAAAATTGCACTTTTGTTGTCATAGAGAAGAAGAGGCTGCTGTGGGAGAGAAATTCTAAGGTCACGAAGAAGATGCGTGAGCCAAAGAAGTTCAATGGCAGTGAGAGTAAAAGCACGATACTCAGACTCACAACTTGAACGAGAAACAATAGGTTGCTTCTTGGCACTCTAAGAAACCAAGTTGTTGCCAAGGAAAATAGAATAACCAGAAGTAAATCGACGAGTGTCAGGACATCCCGCCCAATCGGCATCAGAGTAAGCAACTAAAGCACTAAGAGCAGCATATGGACGAAAAGTGAGGCCAAATTGCAGTGTGCCCTTAACATAGCAAAGAATGCGTTTCATAGCAAGAAAATGGTCTGCAGTCGGAGAGTGTAGAAATTGATTGACAGAGTTTACGGCGTAAGCAATATCGGGACGCGTGATAATCAAATACTGAAGAGCACCAACTAGAGAGCGGTAGAGAGTGGGATCCAAAAACAGAGTACCATCAAAAGACAGGTGCTGAAAGACAACCATGGGGGTGTGAATAGGCTTGCTGTCAAGTAATTGAGCTCATGTGAGAATGTCCCGTGCATATTTGAGCCGACTGATAAATATACCATCAATAGTGGATGTAGCTTTTAGACCAAGAAAGTAGCTGAGAGAACCCAAATCCTTAGTAGCAAACTCAGAATTAAGCTTACGAATAAAGCTGTCAAGAAGAAAAGAGTTATTGCCTATAATAAAGATGTCATCAACATAAAGGAGCAAATAAATAATGTCAGACTGCTTGTGAAAGACAAAAAGCAATGTGTCGGCACGATTGGAATAAAAACCAAGTTGAATGAAAAAAGAGCTAAATCGTTGAAACCAGGCACGAGGAGCCTGTTTGAAGCCATAAAGAGCTTTCTTCAACTGACAAACATGATTGGGAAAGCGAGGGTCAATATACTCGAGAGGCTGTTCCATAAATACAAGTTCAGTAAGATGACTATTAAGAAATGCATTCTTCACATCAAGTTGGCAGAGAGGCCATTTGTTGGTCACAACAAGAGAGTGTACAACACGAACAGTAGTGGCCTTGATAACCGGGCTAAAAGTATCAGTGTAGTCGAGACCAGGTACCTGTGTATAGCCTTTGGCAACAAGGCGGGCTTTGAGGTGATCAATGGATCCATTAGACAAGTATTTGGTTCGAAACACCCATTTGGAGCCCACAATGTTGGTGTTGGTAGGTCGAGGGACCAAAATCTAGGTACGATTATTTTGCAGGGCTTGAACTTCTTTATCCATAGTAGTGAGCCAAGTAGGATTCTTAGCAGCAGATTTGAATCCTTTGGGCTCAGTGGATGCAAGGAGGGCAGAGAGAAGACTAGAGGAGCCCAAGAGAGCAAGATTTGCTAGGTGGCGAGGTTTGAAAATACTAGCTTTGGCTCGTGTAAGCATGGGATGAGAAGCTATCGGAGTGGCCGCAAGAGGGGTCGGAATAGGTGACTCGGTGGGAAGCTTAAGAGAAGTGGAGCTAGGATCTGAGGGCGGCAAGGATGGACCTGCAAGAGAATTATTGGCCTGCAAAGACTCATCTATTGGATAAGTACAAAGACCACACGAGTTAGATCCAGATTGTGTAATGTGCTGGGGTTAGGGCGCAGAGAAAGGTGAGAGCATGTTTATAGGGGGAAGACTGTGATAGGACCCGACCCAAGACCCTCTACTATAGATCCCAGCGGCCCTGCCGGGCACCCCGACGGAAGTTCCTTCGAACTTAACTGGGTATGTTGAAAAATTCTATGAGGCGAACCCCTTTTTAATTCTTGTTACTACTAAGAAGGTCTAATAACATACACGAAAATGACATCTTAATTTTAAAAACAAACGGACAGAGTTTTTCCTGTTTTTAAAAAATCCATATAAAACCTGCAAAGAAATTTCACTTCTATTTCCAATACATCTCAATTCTATCAATTCGGACCTCCGATCCTTCCCAAATCAAATCCAACACAACTCAATTATTCATTTGAATCACAAATAAGCGTAATCATAGAAGTAAAAAGAACGATCATCATAAAATTGAAATCTCTTCTTCTCAGTTCAAAACATACATCCAAATATACATGCCTACAACTATTATGCATAAAGTAAAGGGTGCTATTTAGCACATTTACATGTATAAAAATGATCTTCGGATTCGGTCCACTACTCGGCAATAGGAGAATCAGCAGCTTGCATACCGAAACCTGCACCTGGGAAAGGGGTTCAGAAAACATAAAACATAAAACACAAAATGGGTGAGCTAAAGGAGCTCAGTGAGTGCAAATAAAATTTCAATAAAATAACATCATGTATAGATAGCAAATTCTAAAGTTCACGCACAAATCATGCTTCTAAAATTGATGTAAAACTGTAAAACGGTTTCTAACATCATATGCTATTGAAATCTTGCCAAGCGGGTTTTATCTACATCTTTGGAAAACTATATTCAGAATCTGTATAACATAATAACTGCTGTGTGCATATAAATGCATAAATACTATCGGTAAATCGAAAACTATTAAAATCCTCGCTCGGCCATTTTCTTTCTAAACTGTACCAATGATAACCCTAAAGCTCTATACCCACGCAGCAACTCAACTAGCACCGCACACGTGAGTAGGTCATGGGGCACCTCAACTAGCAGCACCCACAGTGACATCTCAAGACATCTCACTGGCTATGCAGCGGAATCCTACATCGCATACATATAGCGAGATAATACCCCGTATACATAGAGCGACTCACATGACTCAACTTCTCGACTTCCCGGAGTTAGTGACACACCCCCAAGACCTGCCCATGTGCACGGGATATACCAGCCGGGTCTAATACAATCATCACCACTATAATCTGAGGGTACCAATGGCCTTAAAAACGAATACAGAAATTGTAAAACTGTTTCTCAATTCGAACATGTAAAGGCATGTCTATGAATATGTATCCAGATCATAAATCATGGTTATACATCGAAAGCTCATAAAACATGCATATTCATTATGCGAAAACATAATAAACGCAAAGTAAAAGAAATGGCAAATTTTCACTCACAACCGCTCAGCGCTCAATTTCGCTCCCGATTCCTGCTCCCGTTAACGCTCTCGGTTATCTTCACCTACGCGCCACAAATGACATTTAGAACTAAATCGAATGCTAGAATCTCATTTAACTACTAAACGCCCTAATCGGCATACAAAGCCCGGATGCATACTACTTCCCGATTTTAGTTACGGAGCCATAATCGAAACTAACTCACCATCCGGTGCCCTGAAAATTATTGAACACCTTATAACTTGATTGGACATAATTGCCCTTCACCTTTTCAACATAGACAATTATGTCCCATTTTCTTCATTTTTGGTTTTTCCATCAACCATATACATTCAATTTACAATATGCACCATTTACACACAATAATTCAATCAAAACACTACTCAATTCTTAACTTCCCTAAAGTGGCAGAATTTCACCCTAAGTTCCAACACATTCCTTTTCTAAATTTCTTGTTCCAATTACAACAAAATCATGCCAATTTCATTCTAAAGCCCTAATTACAACCAATTGAAATCTCTACAACAAAATCACCAAAAACCCTAATTCTCACTTTGCCAATTTCTTCAAATTGATGACTCCTTCAAGCTCCAAACTAGAATTCAACTCAATCTAAGCCAAGAATACACATAAGAATGTCAATTGGAGCATTCTTGAAAGTTCACTTATCAAACTCATAAAACAATGCTTTTCTGACCTCTTTTTCTTGAATTTCCACTAATTGAGGCTTCAATTGAGCTTAAGGATTCATATGTAACCTTATTTTAGCTTGATTACACATGAAAAATCATGGAAAAAAACTAAAATTTTACTGTAGCAGCACCTCTTCACCTTGCCCGAATTTGCTCTCCTTTTTGTTCTAAGTGTTTGCTTTTTGATCACTTGAAAATTCTACACACTTCTAACATATATATAGTGTTCCCTCAATTGATCATTTTTCCCTTCAACTTACTCAAAATTACTAATTTGCCATTAGTTAAAAACTAATTATGTAATTAGTTCATTTGTAACTATCTAGTTAGAATAGTTCAAAGAACTAACTAGAACTTCCAACTTGACAATCCATGAGATTTCTTCTCATTGGTCCATTCTCTAATATATGAATTATGTTCTCAACAAAGGCTTGTTCCATTCATAACCCTTAAATGGAAATTCATGTAGTAAATTAGGATTTTCTTTTCTAAACCAATAGAAAAAAATTCCAAAAATATTCTAGGGTCGTCTGGCGCACCGATCGAGTGTGAAATTATCAAATTAGTTCTAATATCTCTCACGTGCACTATAAAGGGAATATTTCTAATAGGGTTAAAATCGAGTAACCCTACGGTGTCTTATTTGCTCTATACCGAAATTTAGGCGCCAATACTACTAATAGGGATTGAATATTACAGACTGGGTTCCAAAAAATTTGAAAATTAGAGGGACGATATGGGTTGAGCCTGTGAGGTATCGAAGAAGGGAAAGTGAGTCTCATCAAATTGAGCATGTTGGATGAAATAGATCCTAGAGCTGGTATGAATCCTTTTTAAGAGGGGCTGTAATCCACAAAAATGCAAGGAATGTTACGGGGGGAAAATTTGTTAGGCATATAATCTCGTAAACAAGGATAAACACGACAACCAAATGGATGGAAATTTTCATAATTCGGAGAAGAACCATATAGAAGCTCAAAGGGGGACTTACCTCTAAGAAGTGGTGTTGGCAAACGGTTGATGATGTAGGCTGCAGTGCTAAAGGTGTCAACCCAGAAGCGAGGTAAGTGTGAGAGTGGAAAAGCAGGGCTAAATCTATTTCAGTCACATGACGGTGTTTTCTTTCTGCGCAACCATTTTGGGTGGGAGTATATGGACAAGAAAGTCGATGGTGAATGCTAGAAGTATAAAGATGAGTTTTAAATTAATTGCTAGTAAATTCTGCACCACCATCACTTTGAAAATTTTTTATCCGAGTAGAATGTTGATTTTCCATAAATTTTTGAAATTGAATAAAAGTATCAAAAAAGTCAGATTTGAATTTTAATAGATAAAGCCAAGTAAAACGTGTTGGGTTATGGGGTACAAATTAACTAGGGTGCTTGCATGTGGGTTATGTTCATCATACAAACAATATACATATCTCATACATACATGTGTACAGCGGAATATTAAATATAATGAACACAGAAAATAACATTTGATTAAACTAAAATTCGAGATTGAGAAAATATCACCAATGAAGCCTTTGGATTAATTTTCTTTGAAGTCCACCATGAAATGAATCTTTGATCAATCCTAGCAATCAACAAGGGTGGGTTTGATTGTCTAGAATGGCAGCATCTTAATCCAGCATATGTGTTTAACACTTAAACTTGATTTAAAGTTAAACTCTTTAACTTAATCAATTTTGTTTTTCCTTTTATTCAACTCTTGAATAAATAAAACAAATATCCTTTTTAGTTATTACATTTAGTAACCATTAATTCAATTTATTTTGTTGTTCTAACACTTAAAATACAAAACAAAGAATTCCAATTTCTCAAATTGTAATGACTCCCAAAAATGCAAAACCTATAAACTAAAAACTTAATGATTTTCAATTTCATTTCACTTTATATACTAATGCATAAATTCCAAACTAATTTGAATTTCATTTGCATTTCATTTGGCTTAACCTAACCTTAGTTAATATTTAACCATAGTTAGATTATTTTAACTTAACCTTTAAGTTAATAAATATTTAATTACTTTAACCATAGTTAACTAACTTAACCATGGTTAGGTTAACCTTTACTTAACCTTTAAGTAAGGTTAACTTAACTTAACCATTTGGTTAACTTTTAACCTTAGTTAAGTTAAATAATTTATTTAACAATTAAATAAATAAATATTTATTTTAATTATTTAACAATTAAATAATCATAAAGTGAAATTACTTTTATATCCTTACTAGGTTACCAAGTTAACCTAAAGTAGGTCCCACTATTTAACCATATACTTTAGTTAACGTAACCTTAGTAATTGCTGAATTATACTGTATTGAACAATTCAATACGGTACACTGCCCAAGTGCTCAAAGAGTACATTCATATTGGGACTCTCTAGGTCCATACCCGATTTGTCAAATGGAACTATTCCATTAATCTGTAATCGATGCCCCACGCACACGTTACGAATATTACAAATCAGCGTGTCAGACCATACAAGTTGAGGTCATAACGTATACGTATAATCTTTCCATCATTTATATCCTGGATGTGCAGGGATATAAATCAGCACCGTCAAATCCCCATTTGCTCATCTATAAACTTATCTCCAGATTCGTATCTCGATAAACAATATATGCAAACATTTTTGCTATATTGTTTAACCCTGTGGGAAACTCTTTTCCCGGGTTTATGCTTGTGGCCACAAGACTTTATGAAATACAATCTCGGAGCATCGGATATACAACTTACCTACGTAAGCTGACGGATCCCGTATCTACGCACACCGGACTCCATGAGCATCGGACCATACCCAATGACACATAGCGGTCAGACCATGAAAGGTCTCTGACATATGTGAAACTAAAGCATGATGGATCACTCACAAGACCACCGTGGTGCTCAGGTCAAAGGACCACGATTACTACTCAACTCGAGAGGACCTTCCTTTGACGGTTTCATAGGATATCTATTGGGGTCCTCATGAGTTTGTTCAGTATCCAGTCCTGACTGGATACCCGCATGCCTATACAAGCTCTAAGCTCATGGTCAGCTAAGAACAACCATCTGAACTAGTCAGATATAGACATACACTAATCTATATATTGTGAATTCACCGATAGACCCGCATTGGTGATCATAGATCAGGAACATTATATTTGAGACATACTTACATAATGATATTTCTTAGCTTCTATTGCAACTCTTTGCAACTATATCATTACAAGTATACTCTCAGGTCTTTGTCCCATTATAGACAAAGTTCTAACTCTTTAGACCTCGCTGACTCTTATAAACTGATAACTATTAACAGTGCTAACTATTAGCATTTATAACTCTCAGCTTTGATAACTATTAGTTCTGGTCTAAACTCCTTTAAACCAAATCTGAACTATTTTAGATCAAACAATGTCTGTAATGTTACAAGCATTTTACCATATTAATATGATATTAACAATCTTTATTCGAAATATTTATTGTATAAATATTAACAATTAATATTCATACAATATTGGAATGGCAGGTGAGCACCAGCTCCAACAAAACGAGAATAATCATCAATGAATAAAACATAGTTGGCAAAACCTAAATTTGATTTTACGGGTGAAGGACCCCATATATCACAATGAATAAGATCTAAAACATTAGATGATCGACGTTCATTACGAGAATAAGGCAAACGATGATTTTTTGCAAGTTAGCATGTATCACATAATGTAGGAGACGGTAATAAAGAGGTAAGATAAAGCTGTCCTTTTTTATTTAAAAAAAAGATAATAGAATGGTTTACATGTCTAAGGCGAGCATGCCATAAATCATACGAAGCATGGAGGGATTTATTTTTAAGGACAGAAATAAAAGTGGAATTTTCACGCTCTAGCATATATAAGCCTCCATCTCGTTTACCGGTTGCCACCACCCTTCTCGTTTGGCAATTTTGAACAGTGAAAAAATCATTAGTAAAAGTAACGGATAAAGGAAAATCATGTGTTAATTTACTAATGGACAAAAGATTTTTTGTGAGGTGAGGGATAACCAAAACGTCTAACAAATAAAGATTTGGGGAATAGGAAATTTTACCAGTGTGGGTACTGGGTAGGGACGCACCATTCTCGACAATCCACAATCCTTACTCGTGTAGTTAGTAGATTGGTCCAAAGTGGAGTGAGCTGGAGTCATGTGGGCCAAAGCTCCTGTGTCCAAGAACTAGTCTGAAGCTTCACTATCAGACACAAAGCATGAAGCGTAGAAGGCTTTGACAAATTGCGCCGATTGTTTGGGCCGATCGTAGCGTTGCCTGCACCGATTAGTATAGTGGCCTTCCAAGCAGCAGATCTGGCACCGTAGCGGATGACGACCTTGAGTGAGTTAGGCATGGCCTTGGCCGGGATTAGATGACTCATGGCTGGGGCCATTTTTGCGGCCACGGTTGGAGCGAGAGGAGCCACCCCCGCGTTGAGAAGATCCTCGATGAGCGGTGAACGCTACAATTGAAGGCGCCAGAGTCTCAAGAGATTTTTGAAAGAGTTCAAAACTCTCAACCTTGGACACAAGATCCTGGAAGCAGGGGAGAGGCATTTGTGCCATCTGGCCAGTAGAGAAAATGGAGAAATTGGGTCCAAGGCCATGAAGAAACCAGTGAACTTTGTCAGTTCCATCAACAGGGCGACCAATGGCATGAAGTTGATTGTAGACGACCTTGAAGGCATGGGCATAGGCAGTGATTGGACGAGTGCCGCACTTTATCAATTGGAGGTCATCTTTAAGGCGTATTTCACAGGCTTTGGAGCAGTGACTGAAGGTTTTTTCGAGAGCGGTCTAGACCTTGCGGGATGTGGAGAGGCCGACGGCTTCAGCCATGACTTTCTCTGTGAGAGAGGAGAGGAGAAGGCTTAGGAGATGTTGATCGGTGGTTTTCTATGGCAAGTGTTTGGCATTTGGTGTCTCAGAGGTAGGAGGATCAAATGGAGGTGGCGGGTCAAGGGTACCATCCGCATGATCTAGTAGACCTTGGCTCTTAAGAAGGGGAGAAAGTTGGCTATTCCATAAGAGGTTGTTGGAGGAGGAGAGTTTGATTGTGACTGTGTGAATCATGGTGTTGAAGGGAAGGAGGGTGGGAGAAAAATCAGAGGCCATTGGGGATCGTGGGATGTTAATCCTAATTATACTTTGATACCATGAGAGTGTTTGGAAACCACCATACTTTTAGTGGTGAGAGCCTTTCATATATATATTTGTTTACAGATGGTGTAATAGCGTAAATACACATAAATATTGATTACAAAATAAATGAAAGAATCAGCTAGACAAACTCCTATATTTGAGGGTCAATGGGTGAATATATGGTAGGTCAATGGATGCATATATGGTAGGCCTTAGATTAAGGCAGAGGATTCTCAACATTCCCGAGTTTGTTCTAAGTTCAGATTCTCCTGGCTCTTCTAGAGAAGTTTATCAGAATGATGAGATTGATCGGACGTAGTTTTCGAAGATTCCTGGTCATCAATATGCTGCTTCGGGTCCTGAGTTGCATGCAGAATCATCTGTTGTTGCTGCGGAATGTTCCGTTCCAAAACCTTCGGTACCAGGTAAGATAAACAGAATGGAAAATGTTTTTCCTTCATTTCTATTTAGGCTTTTATGTTTCCTGACTTTTGTAGGTGTCATTCATCAACACTTTTTAAAAGAAAATTATGAAAATATTGATTAAAAATTATAGGGATATAATTTAAAGAGCAAGTCAAGTGTGCTAAGTAGGCGATGATCGAAGACAGATGTGAAAGAAGGTGAAAGACATAAGGGGCGATGCCCAGGTGTGGGCGCTGCGGTGCCAAAGCAGAACCCGAGCTTCGTGATGCCAGGTGACCAACGCCGCATCGCTCAAACGAGGTACCCCAGTGCCGCGACGCCCAGTACGGAAAGAGTTTTCCATTTTTGATACAATTTGTTTCGTCTCCCACTTGTTTTAGGACTCCCTAATACGACTTTCGCACGTTTAGGGTAAACTTAAGTCATCCTAAAACCTGTATAAAGGCTCTGTATTGGCTTGTAAACACATCTTAGTGAGAAGACACAAAATCTTAGTGATTATTGAAGAAATCTTTATAATTCTTAGTAAGAGAAAATCTCTTAGTTGTAAGAGAGAGTGTTTACTTTGTGATTCTTTCTTGTAAAAGGCATATTTTGTGAGTGTCTTGTGATTCAATAATAAGAGTGAGTGATCTTGATCCGCCGTAGACATAGGTAAGTTACTAAACCACATAAATTCTTTGTGTTCCTCTTCTACCTTTCTCTCTTTAGTTTCTTAAATACTTGTTTTGTATAATATTGCTTAGGTTATATTACTTATTTGTGTACTTGTGCTTTAACAAAAATATTATTATTATTTAATATTTAGACCGAAGGAGTAGAACCGAAAAATGCAAGGGAATGCGGTGTGAGTTCTACACGATTTGCCCAAACTACGAGGGTTGATGAATTTGCTCTTAAGGTTTTTGAAGAAAAGAACAAGAGAACATGAATGAGAAAGTACTATTCTTCGATTAGATACGGAGAGATCGTCCAGTATTTTAGAGAAAATCTTTACTCATACGAATTTAGAGATAGTCCCTTAGGGATAAGTGGTGAGACTTGGTTATGAATAAGTGTAGCGTCATCACTAAATGTATGAATATTGTCTTTTTAGTATTTTTGGTTAGTAAAATTTACTCTGTTCTTGACTTTTTGATTTATCAGGCGGTTAAAGATAGTCTTTTCACTATTGGTATATTTAGACGAGCAGCTCGTGGTGTTGAGAAAAAGATCAAGCGTCCTCAAAAGCAAGTAGAGAAAAGTGCTAAAGAAGAGAATTTTCTGTAGGGAGGAACCTTATTTTAAGCTCTGATCTTATGCTCTTGGCCGGATATAGGGAGCGAGTGTCGTTTCTTGAGAGAGAAGTGGAAACCTTTCAACAAGGGAAGGTTAATTTGGAAGTGGAAATGGCGAATCTTCATTAGAAAGAAAGTTTTTAGGTTGTTACAAACGAACTTTTTCAGGAGCAATTGACTGCTATGAACTTTGAATTAAAGGCAAAGCACCAAGAACTTAAGGAAGTGACTAATTGTGTTACTTCCCGATTATTTTGTTAAAGTTGGCGGAGGGTCAAGCTTCATAATTTGGGAGGGTTGCTGATGATCTTTGTTCTCGAGGCTTCCTAAAGGGAGTGTGCTTCTGTCCGTACAGAGAAGTCGACTTTGGACGCCTTATTGGATTGGAAGCTAACTGCAGTAAAAGGGCTATTTGACCGAGAGGTACGGGTAACTTCCGTTCGTGGATTTCGCTGAGGCTTTCATGCTAGAAAGGATCTAGAAATGTACAGACAACTTCTCATTGAATGTAGACACAATGTGTGGTTTTTATAAGAGTTAGTTTGCTAAACATCTCGATGATCATCACAGGCAGATCAATTAGACCTAATTTGAGCTTTTTTTTGAGAACTGAGGCGAATTTTATAATCGTACGTGTAATAATTAGAACTCTAAATATAAAGTACAACCATACTATACAATATTTCAGTGGCAATTTAAAAAAATGAAATAAATAAAAAAAATTGGTTGAACTTGTAGTTTAATGAATAGATATAATATAAAAATATTATATAATTTATATGTATTATAAATAATAGCTTCTTAATTATAATTTAATAAAAAATAATACTATATATAATGTATATGTAAAAATCTGTAATATAAAATAATTATAAAATTATATACTTAATAATTAATAAAATTATACTAAAAACTGAACTGTTATAAAAATTTGCACAAAAACTAAAAATCATAATAAAATTCTGAAATTATAAAAATTTAAAAGTATAAGTATTCATAAAAATCTATGCATAAATGGAATAAACATAAGATAATATTGAGAATAATATATAGTGTATATATACAAAAAATCACATTAAACTAGTATCTGAGAAAAAGTTGGTCTAACCTGATAGGAAACTCAGGCACAAGTAGAGCGGGGGATTCGAGCTGGTCTAACTCGGTAGAATGTTATATCGTTCAAGTAGAGTAAATAAACTGGTTTAATGCATGCAAATAGCAACTACACTAAAGGGGAGGGTACGCATATGATGGTTCAAAAATTACTATTATATAATATCATGAGCATAATTATTCTAAAATAAATATTTCTATATTGAATGTAATCATAAATTATATTATAATAAATTTTAAAAATATTTATAAATATACTAAATAACATAAATATTTATTTGTCTAAAATAAATCATAAATAAATATGATAATGTGTAATTAAATTATAAATTATTGTATTAAAAATATATATAGTTATCCACTCACAAAAAATGTGCTAATCTTGAGCTAGGGGTTCAGCAGCTATTGGTACTATTCCTATATCATAGAGTATAAAAATATATTATTAGTACCAATATGTATTATAAAAATTAAATGATAAATATTTTAACATCATAAAACTATTACTCTCTAAATTACTGGGTATAAATCTAATTATCCAAACTTGCTTCTTGTATTTTTCTTTTTTTTTATTTTCTTTTCTCTCCTATTCTCTTTTTCTTTTTTGTCTCGGTTTTCTTTTTCTTCTTTTATTTCTCTTTATAATCTCAAATTGCTTTTGCTCTATCTCTTGCTAAATTGCATGCCAAAAGCATGCCAAAATTGAAGCAAAATCCCTTTATTATATAGGAAAAATAACGCCCAACTAGCCAATTGAATGGAGCCACTTGCACTTAATTTTTATTTATTTCTTTTCCCTTACAACTCCACCATGCTTCAAGCGTTGACGTCCCAGTAATTTATTCACCAAATTTTTATTATTTTTATTGGTGTTGTATGCGTGTATACTATATTACGGGTCAATTTGTGTATTTTAAATAATTTAAAAAATTACACGTCTCATATGTAATGCAATAAAAATATAATATTACATTATTTTATTACATTAATGAGATTAAAAAACTCACTCTTTTAATGTACTTTAAACAATTCTATTTAAAAACATGGTAGACTTTCACAAACTAAACTATTAACTTTCATTTTCAAATTATTTAAAGTAACCCTTTTACTTCTATTTTATTTACCATCTCTGAATCCTATAGCTTTAACCTTTAAAGATGTTGAAAATAATTCAAAATTTTCTTCATGTTCATCTCTCGGCCATACATCAAATATGTATAAGCAACAATTGCTAATCTATTAGCCAATGAAAAAGAAAGTAGTTTGACAAATGGTAAAGCACGACAAAACTTTCAAAATTACATACTCATCCATTCAATTCGGTGGCAATTTAAATAAGTAATTGGTAGCCTTGCAACATAAATTGTTGCCATTATTGCTGCCAGCAAATTGATTCATTTCCAATTGTTTTAGTAAATAAAAATGCAACAACTTTGTATTAACTTTATTCCACCAAATAAAAACATGAGAAATAATTAAATTATAATAAATTAAATGAATAAATTCATTTGATAAGTTATATATATATATAGCATTGAAAATATAAAGAAATAATAATAATTTTATTTTTATTTTTTAATAATTTTATTTATCAATATTTAAATTAGTACTCATATAAATTATTGGTATAATTTGAGACATACATTAAGTAGATAAAAGTGTCAAATCTCATTTGACATAATTTCAAATTTAACACTTAAACTTTAACTATTCCCTGAGAGGACTTAAAATAATTAAAAGACCGATTGATTTAATTTAAATAAAATAACAATTATTTCATTTAAATAGTACTTATATCCACCACTGCCCAATTTAGCACTATACAAATTATTGGCATAATTTGATACATACACTAGATAGATAAAAGTATCAAGTCTTACTTGACACAATTTTAGGTTTAACACTTTAGTCTTAGCTATTTCTCGAAAGATCTTGAAATAAATTCATATTTTTTAAAAACTTCCCGGATAGAACAATTTGATCTGGTGCGCTACCCATGTGCTCAACGAGTACACTTCATACAGTGAGACTCTCTAAGTTCACACCCATTTTGTCTTAAGAAATATTTTCGTAAGTCTATAATCAATGCCCCATACACACACGTTGTGGATAATACAAAATGACGAGTTAAACCATACAAGTTGAGGTTAATCCATTATCGTACAATCCTTCCGTCATTAATATCTTGGAAGAGTGGAGGCATAAATCAACACCGTTAAGTCTCTTATTGCTCAACCATAAAAATATCTCTTCGATTCGTATTCTAATAAACAATCTTCACAAACTCCTTTGAGATATTGTTTATACCACAACAACTCTTTCCTGGATTTAATTCTTATGGCCATAAGATTTCATAGAATACAACCTTAGAGCATCTTGATATTTAACCCACCCATATGAGTTGATGGATTCCATATCTACACATACCAGACTCCATAAGCATCGGATCATACCCAACGTATGCAGCGGTCATACCATAAAAAGTCTCTGACATGTGTAGAACTTAAATATAGTGGATCACTCATAAGCCCACCATGGTGTTTAGGTCAAAGGACCACAAATACTACTCAACACGAGAAAACCCTTAACTGACGAATTTATGGGATATCTATTGGAGGTTTTCATTGAGTCTTGTTCAGTATCTAGTCTTTACTGAATACTTGTATATCTATACGAGCTTTCATTAAGCTCATGGTCTGCTAAAATTAATTATTTGAACAATTTAGATATAGATATAAGATGATCTATACAAACAGAGAATATACTTACACAATTATATTTTCTAGCAACACTTGCAACTTTTTGACAACTATGTCATTGGTAATATATTCCCATGTCTTTGTCCTATTTTAGACAAGGTTCTAACTCATTCGACCTGATCTGAACCTCTTCAAATCTATATAATATTGGAAATGTTACAAGTATTTTACCTTAAAAAATAATTACGATTTAATGAAATATTTATTTATTTCATAAAGTATGAAATTATAATATTCATACAAGATTGGGATGGCATATGAGCACAAATTCCAATAACTCCCACTTTCTCTAGTGCCATTCGTGATGGTATCTAATACCTAACAACTTCACATATTTCTCAAACACCTTTGGAGTTAAGACTTTAGTGAATGGGTTCGCTATATTATTTACAGAATCAACTCTATGAAATACAACATCTCCTCGAGCCATGATCTCTCTAATAATGTGGTATTTTCTCTCCATATGTTTAGATCTCTAGTGTGCTATTGGCTCTTTTGCCTTTGCAATGACCCCATTGTTATTGCAATATAATGGGATAGGATACAGGAAACTTGGGACTATACCGAGTTCTGCGACAAATGTTTTGATCCACACTACTTCTTTTGCTATTTCTAAAGCTGCAATGTATTCTGCCTCAGTGGTAGAATCTGCTGTGAATCCCTGTTTGGCATTCTTCTAACTTATAGCAGCGCCATTAAAAATAAACACATATCCAGATATAGGCTTTCTATCATCTGGATCAGACTGGAAGTCTGAGTCAGTGTATCATCTTACCTGTAAATCATTTTTTCTATATATGAGAAACTTGTCCTTTCTACTCTTAAGGTATTTAAAGATATGTTTGACTGCCATCCAATAACTGTCACCTAGATTAGATTAGTACTGGCTCGTAACACTTATAATCATACTTATATCAGGTCTCGTACATATCATGACATACATCAAGCTTCCAACAGCTGATGTATAAGGAATGTTAGACATTCTAACCATTTCATATTCTTTCTGAGGACACATCTTCCTCGAAAGATGAATGCCATGTCTAAAGGCATATTAACTATCTTACAGTTATTAAAACTGTATCTTTCTAAGACACTTTTAATGCAGAAAGATTGGGAGTGTTCTATCAGTCTTCTAGGTTTATCTTTATAAAGCTTTATACCCAATATAAAGGAAGCCTCTCCTAAATCTTTCATGAAAAAATTCTTACTAAAGTAATTGTTTACTGATTGTAACATATCGATATCATTCCCAATGATTAGTATGTCATCCACATAAAGCATTAAGAAGAAAACTATGCTTCCACTGACCTTTTTATATATACATGTCTCATCTTTAATTTTTTTTTAATGAAATTATGGACTTAAGCAGGCTTTCCGAAGCTGAAATCTTTGTTTTGATGAGGTAATCTTCAAAACAAAGATTTCAGCTTCGGAAAGCCTACTTAAGTCCATAAATAAACTTCTTCAGTTTGCATATAAGACCAAAAGAAAGGCTAGATGCAAAACCTTCAGACTATTCTATGAATATCTATTCCTCAAAATATCCATTCAGGAACGCCGTTTTTATATCCATATACTAGATTTCAAAATCATAGTATGCAACAATTGCCAATAATATCTTTATTGACTGAAGTATCGCAACTGGTGCAAAGTTTCCTCAAAATCAATCCCTGATTGCCAACAATTGCCAATAATAACCTTTTGCTACTATACGGGCCTTGAAGGTCTCTATTTTCCCATCGGGCCCACGCTTCTACTTGTAAACTTATTTACAACTAATAAAAACTATTCTTTCGAGAAGCTTAACCAAGTCCCAGACTTGGTTTTGATGTATAGAGTGAATTTCAGATTTTATGGCATCCTGCCATTTTCTCGAATCAATATCTAATATTGCTTCTCTGTAGTTAAAGGATCATTTTATTCTACTAAGAAAATCTTAGAGGTACCTTCAAGTATCATATCATACCTTTCAGGTTGCTTTGATATCCTTTGTGATCTACATAGAGGGTGTGTAAAAGGTAATTTGCTCGATTGAGCCTATGCTTCCATTCGTGGTTCATTTTGATTGACTTCATCAAGATCAATCTTCCTACAATCCCCACGATCCATGAAAAACTATTTTTCTAAGAAAGTGGCATTTTGAGCAATGAATACAATTGATTCCCCAAAATCATAGAACTAGTATCCTATTGAGTTTATAGGATAAGCAATGAACAAATGCTTGTACCCACTAGGTGCCAGTTTATCCTGTTGTGTAACTTTTACATAAGCAGAATAACCCCAAATCTTAAAATATTTAATACTTGGATTCCCTCTAGTCTATATCTCATAGGGAGTAGAGGGAACGACTTTAAATGGAACTCTGTTCAATATATGAGCAGTAATATATAAAGCATAGCCCCAAAGATATTCAGGGGGATCGATGAACCTTATCATTGATCAGACCAAATCTAATAAAGTTTGATTCCTCATCTCTGAAACACCATTGTGCTGCGGAGTAGCTAGAGGACTATATTGAGCGAGAATTTTATTCTCATTTAAATAATTCAAAAATTCACTGCTTATGTATTCACCACCTCGATCTAATCAAAGATATTTGACATACATACTAGTTTGTTTCTCTACTTCAAGTCTAAATTCCTTGAATTTTTCAAAGGTTTCAAACTTGTGTCTCATAAGAAACATATAACTAAATCGTGACAAACTTGATCTGATCGAAGGCATTTGACATACATATCGGTTTGTTTCTCTACTTCAAGTCTAAATTCCTTGAACTTTTTAAAGGTTTCAAACTTGTGTCTTATAAGAAACATATAACTATATTGTGACAAATCATCGATGAAGGTTATGAATTATTGAAAACCATCCATAGCAGCGTGATTTATTGGACCATATAGACCACTATGTATAAATTCTAGTAAACCAGTGGCACGGTGTCAAACACCAGTAAAAAGAGATTTGGTTATTTTTCCTTGAATACATGATTCACAAACTGGATAAGGTTCTATGATTAAATCAGGTATTTGACAATTCTTAACCAGACGGGATAAGCGTCTAATGCCTATATGACCAAATTTTATATGCCACAATTCTGTTTTATTTAAAGTCCCGAACTACTTGTTGTGTTTACCTATACATTCATGACATTTTGTGTTGTATTCAAAACATAATGACCATTAATTAACTGAAAATCAACTATGAAAATATTCATATTATATAAATGTAAGGAATGATTCCGTATATATATATATATATTAACTCTCATTATCAAGTATAGGAAGAGATACTATTTATCTTAAAACATAGGGTACAAAAAGACAGTTATACAACATTATAGTTCTATTATATGAGAGATGTAAATCAAAATGTCCCACAGCCTCGACCTAAAGGAAATCTCTATTTTTAACACAAAGCTGAATCTCTCCTGGCTACAACAGTCTAACTTTCTTTAGACCCTATAACATACTGCAGATGTGAGAAGAAGAAGCAGTATCCAATACCCAGTCATAATTAGTATTATATGTCAATAATAGGTAAACTACATAAGGGATTCTTTTTAACTAAGGCAAGGTATCTTTGGCAATTTTTCTTTTAGTGTCATTCCTCACCACAGTGAAAATATTTTCCTTTATCTTTTTTTTTATGGTTTAGATATGGGTCGCCTTTGAGGACATATCCTGAGTGTCTGCCTCACCTCTTTTTTCTTATTTCTTTTAGGCTTCCCAGAAGCCCTAAGAGAAGAAAATGAAGCACCTTAAATAAAAAGGGACGATCCCACCTTGTTCATATCTTCTTCTTCTGTCTTTAACATATTATGAAGTTCAACATAAGACGGGGTCATTCCTTGCATATTAAAATTCATTATGAACTGTGTAAAAAACCCTAGAAGCGATTGGAGAATTAAACCTATTCTCTAAATATTTACTCAACGTAATGTTCATCATCTCCAACCTCTCGATTATAGAAATCATATTGAGGATATGGGACTGACTCGACTGCTCTTAGAAAGTCTACTTTGCAAAAGTGATTTAGCAACCCTATATACCTTAACTTGAGGACGGTCGCCAAATAGCTCCTTCAGATGAAGCATAATCCTAAAAGCATTACCCATATGAGCATGCTCTCTCTGAAAGCCTGTAGATATAGAGGTAAGGACGTAAGATTTAACTTTTAAATTATTATCCAGCCATTTCTAATAAGTCACCCTCTCATTTGGGGTGTCTTTATCAGAAATTCCTATGAGTATACGTTGATTTATCACATATCAAAGTTTTTCAGAATCGAGAACAATTCTCAGATTCATTAACTAGTCTTTATAGTTTTTTACGCCTTTAAGTTAGTTTGCATCCCATATGCGTGCTAATAGATTAAATGAGACCATTTTATCTTCACAAGAGAAAATAAGAGATATTAGCAGAAAATAAATATTTTAATCGCTAATTTTTATTTTAGATTAAGGATATAATCAAATTATACATTTTTAAAATCTAAAACATCCTCTCATTGCTTTACATAATCTTTTAAATCTCTCAAAAGGGAAAACGACAAATTTAAACTTTTTAAATTTTACAAAAGGAAGTAGATCCATTTGACAATTTACTTCGGCCTTATGCTTTAGCAATATTGGCCATTGTAAAATCTAAAAGGTGGATAACTCTTATCAATTACATTTCATGCAACTTTTATTATTAATCCTAAATACACCTTATTCTCACGCTTTAGCAATATTGGATAAATGTATTTCAGATTAACTTGTCAATGATAAAATATATGTTGCTGATATTACCCTCACGCTTTAGCAACATTGAGTAATACATTCGCATATATTTAAGCGGCAAGTCAAAATCAGACCGACCAACTCCCTCATGCTTTAGTAATATTGAAAAAGATCGATATGACCTGACTAATACTGTATTGACAAGACGGATCAATGTGTAACATTATCTCATAATGATACATTATTCAATATGATTAAGAGAGTTTACTAAATTCTGTCCCTATCTAAAGAGGCTGTGATTCTTAATCATACATTTATTTTTTACAAACATAACTAATCCCCACTAATAGGGCTCTCATTGTAGTTACTAGCACAAACAAATGACCCACAATAGTTATCACATTTATAACAATTATAAATTATCAAAAATAAACTATTTATTTTTAAATTCTTAAAAAATAAATATTTTGAGTAATTGGAGTAATTACAGCTTTTATAGGTTTCAGGAACTACGACATTGAAGGCCCAGCCTCCAGTGTTATGAAAACAACCTAAACACACTACGATGCTAGGGCCTCTACCCTAGCACTGCGGTACTCAGCCTACAGCATAGTGGTATCCTTTTCAACTACGTCCCGATTATGAATTTTTTTCAACACTTGAAACACATAATCAAAAGCATCGAAAAATTAAATTATGCACGTACACTCTAAATCTAAGCACAAACAGTACACAACATAGTGCTTTGATACCAATTTTTGTTAGTGTTGTATGCGTGTGCACTATGCTACAGGTGAATTTGTGCATTTTAAACAGTTTAAAAAATTACATGTCTCACATGCAATGCAGCAAAAATATAACATACACTATCTCATTATATTAATGAGATTGAAAAAAATTCACATTTGTAGCTTGCTTTGAATAATTCTAGTTGGAAACGTAGTGGGCTTCCACAAGCTGAAATAGTAACTTTTCTTTTTGGAATATTTGAAGCAACTCTTTTGCTTCTATTTTATTTTTTATCTCTCGAATATTGTAGTTTTAACTTTTAAATATACTGAAAATAATTCAATTTTTTCTTCATGTTCTTCTCTTGGCCATGTATCAAATATATATAGGCAACAATTGCCTATTTATTAGCTAATGGAAAAGAAAGTAGTTTGACAAATGGCCAAGCAAGAAAAGGATTTCAAAATTGCATACTCACACACAATTCGGTGGCAGTTTGAATAAGCAATTGGTGGCCTTGCAATATAAATCGTTGCCACCTCTTACTGCCAACAAATTGAATCAAATTCAATTTGATTCTTCTAATTGTTTTATCTAATAAGAATGCAACAACTTTGCATTACCTTTATTCCACCAAATGAAAATATGACAAATGTTTAAATTATAATAAATTAAATGAATAAATTTATTTGATAATTTATATATATATAGCTGAATTAAAATATAAAAAAAATAATAATTATTTTTTTTTTTATTTTTTTTAATAACTTTATCTACCAATGCTTAAATTATGACCCATACAAATTATTAGCACAATTTGAGGTATACACTAGATAGCTAAAAGTGTCAAGTCTCATTTAACATAATTTTACGTTTAATACTTAAACTTTAACTACTCCCCGAAAGACCCTGAAATAATTAAATCACCGATTGATTTAATTTAAATAAAATAAAAATTATTTTATTTAAATAGTAGTTATATCCACAAATGCCCAATTTAGTACTCATGCAAATATTGGCACAATTTGAGATATACACTAGGTAGATAAAAGTGTTAAGTCTCACTTGATACAATTTTAGGTTTAATACTTAAATCTAAGTTAGTTCCCGAGAGACCCTGAAATAAATTCATATTTTCTGAAAACTTCTCAGATCGAACAAATCGATCCCATGCGCTACCCACGTGCTCAACGAGTACACTTCATATAGTGAGACTCCTAAGGTTCACACGTATTTTGTCTCAAGAAAGATTTCTGTAAGTCCATAACCAATGCCCTATATACACACGTTATGGATAATACAAAATGGTGAGTTAAACCATATAAGTTGAGGTTAATCCATATTCGTACAATCTTTTTGTTATTAATATCTTAGAAGAGCGGAGACAAAGATCAATACCGTCAAGTCTCCTATTGCTCAATCATAAAAATATCTATTTGATTGGTATTCTGATAAACAATATTCGCAAACTTCTTTGCGATATTATTTATACCACAGAAAACTCTTTTCCGGGTTTAATTCTTATAGCCATAAGACTTCATAGAATACAACCTTAGAGCATCTGAATATTTAACCCACCCATATGAGTTAATGGTTCCCATGTCTACACATATCAGACTCCACAAGCATCGAATCAATACAGGCAGCGGTCAGACCATAAAAGGTCTCTGACATATGCGGAACCTAAGTATGGTAGATCACTCATAAGCTCACTATGGTGTTTAGGTCAAAGGACCACGAATACTACTCAACTCGAGAAGACCCTCAACTGATGGATTTATGGGATATTTATTAAAGGTTTTCATTGAGTCTTGTTTAGTATCCAATGCCTACTGAATACCTGTATATCTATATGAGCTTTCATTAAGCTCATAGTCTGCTAAGATTAATTATCTTCACGATCCAGATATAGATATACACTGGTCTATATAAAAAGGTTCCACTTGATAGACCCTATGTTGGTAGAATATAGATCAGGAACTTATAATTAGAAAATATACTTACACAATAACATTCCCTAGCAACGCTTACAACATTTTGCAACTATGTCATTGTTAGTATATTTTCAGGTCTTTGTCCCATTTTAGACAAGGTTCTAACTCTTTAGACCTGATATGAACCTCTTCAGATCTATATAATATTCGAAATGTTACAAGCATCTTACCTTAAAAAATAATTAGTGATTTAATGAAATATTTATTTATTGCATAAAGTATGAAATTATAATATTCATACAAAATTGGGATGACAAATGAGCACAATTTTCAATAATTTTATGATATAAATTACCACTAATCTCATATACAAAATCTAACTCTCCTTAAATATATTATTATATTATTTTTCTTGCCAGTTAAACACAAAGCAAGAAATCCGAATGGCACATGTATTACAATTTCTCCCTCTTATAAAAATTTTGTTCTCCAAATTTATGTACCTGTTTGAAACAAATGCGGATACTAAGCTCTCATCTGATCCTCATGCTCCAATGTAGCCTCTTCCATTGCATGATTCCTCCATAAGACTATAACCAATGGAATAATCTTATTACTTAATACTTGTTGGCGATAGTCCACTATCTTAACAGGTTCCTCGTTATAAGTCAAGTCTGTCCTCAACTAAACAGGCTAAATATCTAGAATATGAGAAGGGTTAAGTATATACTTCCGCAACATAAAAACATGAAACGCATCATGAATGCTTGATAACTTAGGTGGTAATACTAAGCGGTAAGCAACCATACCAACCCTCTCTATAATCGTATATAGCCTAATTTATCGAGAACTTAATTTTTTCTATTTTCCAAAACGAAGCACACCTTTTCATGGTGAGATCCGTAAGAAGACTCTATCTTCTATTGCAAACTCAAGCTGTCTACGGTGTTTATCTGTATAATTCTTCTATCTGTGTTGAGCTGCCTTGAGTCAATCTCTGATAATACTAATCTTCTTGCTAGTGGCTTGGATAATCTTTGGACCCAACAATTTTCTTTCTCCAACTTCATCCTAATAAACTGAAGTTCTACATTTTCTTTCGTATAAATCGTCATACGGTGTCATCTGAATGCTAGACTGATAACTTTTATTATATGCAAACTATATCAATGGTAAATAATTACCCTAATTACCCTTAAGGTGCAACATACAGGCTCTGAGTATATCCTCTAATATCTGTATAGTTCTTTCCGGCTACCCATCTGTCTGAGGATGAAAAGCTGTACTAAAGTTTAACTTAGTGCCTAAGGCCTTCTGTAAGCTATACCAGAATCTAAAAGTGAATCAAGGTCTCTATTTGATACGATGGACACTAGAACCCTATGTAACCGTACAATCTCACTTACATACAAATGAGCCAACTAATCTAATGAGTATGAAACCTTATAAGGTAGGAAATGAATAGACTTTGTGAGTCCATCAACAACCACCCAAATACTATTATAACCACTCCAAGTACATGGAAACCTAACAAAAAAGTCCATGGTAATATGTTCCCACTTCTACTCAAGAACTGAAAGTGGTTGAGATAATCCTGCTTGCCTTTGATATTCTACCTTAACCTGCTGACAAATCAAACAGTGAGATACAAACTTTGCAATCTCTCTTTCCATACCTTACCACCAGTAATGTTCTCTCAGAGTACGATATATTTTAGTGCTGCCAGGATGCATAGCATAAGCTGAGCTATATTCTTTTTCTAAAATTTGCTTATTTAACTTTGAGTTATTCGAAGCACAAAGCCTATTACCCATAACTAATGTCCCATTAGCTTTCAATGTTAAATTAGTTCGCATTTCATTCCTTATTTCTTACTTAAATTTAACTATGTTATGATCTGATTTTGCATCTCTCGAATCTGATCAATTAACATAAGCCTAACTTAAAAATGTGTTAGAAGAATACTCATCCATTGACAATTCAAACCCTAAAGATCTTAATTCAAATAACAATGGAAGATAAATCACTTTTAAATGAGTTATAGAGTTAGAAGACTTCCTGCTGAGTGCATCTACTACCACATTTGCCTTGCCTAGATGATAGTTAATTGTACAGTTATAATCTTTTATTAGCTAATCATCTTTATTGTCTCAGATTCAGATCTTTCTGTGCGAATAAATACTTTAAACTCTTATGATCAATGAGGATTTGACATGTAACACCTTATAAATAATGTTTCCAAACCTTCAAGGCAAATATTATTGCTGCCAATTCTAAATCATGGGTTGGATAATTCAACTAATGCTTCTTAAGATGCTGAGAAGTATAAGTTATCACCTTACCATGCTGTATCAATACACAACCTAATCTCTATCTAGAAGTATCACTGTAAATTATAAATTCTGCGGTGTCAGATGGAAGATTAAGAATAGGAGTTGAAGTTAATCTCTTTTTAAGTTCTTAAAAACTACCTTCATATTCATCAATCCACTTAAACTTTACATTTTTTCTGGTCAACTTTGTAAGTGGTACAACAATCTTAGAGAAGTCCTTAACAAATCTTTTATAATAACCTGCTAGACCAAGAAAACTTCTAATTTCTGTCACATTAACTAGTCGCAGTCGCTCCCAATTTACTACAACTTTAATTTTTTGAGGATCCACATAAATTTCATCTGCTGAGATCACATGGCCTAGAAATATAACTTTATCTAGCCAGAACTGACGTTTGCTGAACTTAGCATATAACTGTTTATTCTTTAAAATCCATACCACTATCCTCAAATGCTCTGCATGCTCCTCTATACTTCATGAATATATAAGAATATTATTAATAAATACTATAATAAATTGATCAAGATAAGGATGAAATACCTTATTCATAAAGTCCATGAATGTAGCTGGAGCATTAGTCAACCAAAATGGCATTACTAAGAACTCCTAATGCCTATATCAAGTTCTGAAGGCAGTCTTAGACACATCTGTATCTCTAATCTTTAATTGATGATACCCTGAACGTAGATCAATCTTTAAAAAAATCTTTGCACACTATAATTGATCAAATAAATCATTAATACGAGGGAGTGGGTACTTGTTGCATATAGTGACTCTATTTAGCTCTTAATAATTAATGCATACCCTTAAAATTCCATCCTTATTTTTAACAAACAATACTGATACTCCTCATGGCGATACACTAGGTATGATGAAACCTTTATCTACTGATAAGGGCATATTTATCATGTATTTTTACATGTTTTCATTTTGATATTTTATTATTTGTGAGAATAAATGGCTATTTATGGGCTTTATTGTTATTTATAAGGACTTGAATGAAATATGGATCTGTC
This sequence comes from Ailanthus altissimus, assembly GCA_946807835.1. NCBI lineage: Eukaryota > Viridiplantae > Streptophyta > Magnoliopsida > Sapindales > Simaroubaceae > Ailanthus > Ailanthus altissimus. Next base: position 10,390,320 of record OX327706.1, on the reverse strand, counting down.
ACCCCAGCACCACAGCAAAGTTCTCCCTGCTCTGGAACAGTGATCAAAATAAGAAAATTAGAATAGATGACTTGTTTAAGTCGCAGTTTGGTGCCTTAGTGCTAAATCGTCATTGCTCCAGCGACAGGCCAGCGCTCCAGCGCGAATATCTCATTGCTTTAGCAATGAGGTCGTTTACACCCAGAGATAGAAGTGTAGCGCCTCAGCGGTAGTGCGAGTCTTAGCCTGACGAGAATTGAGATTTTCAAGCTCATATTGTTAGGGTTTGTGCTTACATGCCATCTCTATTTGTATGAATATTTATTTTATAATGTTTATACAATGAATATTTTATTAAATCACTAATAACCTTTATTAAATGATAATTAAGCTTATAACATTATAGACATTGTAAGATCTGAATAAGTTCAGATCTGGTTTAAAGGAGTTTAGACCAGCACTAAGAGTTAGCAATGCTGATAGTTATAAATGCTAAGAGTTAGCAGGCTATAAGAGCCAGCGAGATCTAAATAGTTAGAACCTTATCTATAATGTGACAAAGACCTGAGAATCTACTAGTAATGACATAGTTACAATAGATACTAAGAAATGTCATTATATAAGTATCTTCTCAAATAAAGAGTTCTTGATCTATGTTCACCAATAAGGGTCTATCGGTGAAACACAATAATATAGATTAGTGTATATCTATATCTGTATTGTACAGATGATTATTCTTAGTTAACCATGAGCTTGGTTGAAGCGCATATAGACATACAGGTATTTAGCTAGGATTGGATACTGAACAGACTCACGAGGACCCCAATAGATGATATCCTATGAAACCATCAAAAGAAGGTTCTCTCAAGTTGAGTAGTATTTGTGCTCCTTCGACTTGAGTGCCACGGTGGGCTTGTAGGAATCTACGTATGTCAGAGACCTTTCATGGTCTGACCGCTACGTGTCACTGGGTATGGTCCGATACTCATGCAGTTTAGTGTGTATAGATATGGGATCCGCCAGCTCACATAGATGGGTTGTATATCCGATACTTTCGAGATTGTATCTTGTAAAGTCTTATGGTCGTAAACAATGAACCTAGGAAAATAGTTTCCTTCAGGTTTGAACATTATAGCAAAAGTGTTTGCATATATTGTTCATTAAGATATGAATCTGGAGATAAAGTAATGGATGAAATTATCGGGATTTAACGGTAATGATCTATATCCCGCTCATCCAGAATATAGGAAGGATTATACGAATATATAGTAACCTCAACATATATGATCTAATACGGTAATTTGTAATATTCATAATGTGTGCGTGGGGCATCGATCACGGACTTATAGAATAGTTTCATTTAATGAACCAAGTGTAAACCTAGGGAGTTCCAATATGAAATGTACTTTTTGAGCACTTGGGCAGCATATCGTATTGAATAGTTCAATACAGTAAAATTTAGCAATTTACTAAGGTTAAGTTAGCTAAAGTATTTGGTCAGATGATGGGACCAACTTTAGATTAACTTGGTAACTTAGTAAGGACATAAATGTAATTTTACTTAATGATTATTTAATTGTTAAATAATTTAAATAAATATTTATTTATTTAATTGTTAAATAAATAATTTAGTTTAACTATGATTAAGAGTTAACTATATGGTTAAGTTAAATTATTTAAATGTTCCTTTACCTAACTAAAGTTAAGTGTTAACTATAGTTAGAATATTTAAATGTTCATTTAACCTAATTAGAGTTAAGAGTTAACTATGATTAGGTTAGGTTAAATGCAAATTAAAATTAAGTGAAATTAAGTGTAATAAATGAAATTAAATTCATTTGTATAATAAGACAAATGTAATTAAAATTCATAAGTTTGTTAATTTTCATTTTGCTAAACATTTGGCCAACCATTACAAAGAGAGAAAAGAGAAATTATTTTCTAATTATTTGATTCAAGAGTTGAATTCATTATTTTCTTTTATAAGGCATAAAACTAAATTAGCAAAATAAGTTTTGATTAATTGATTAAGTGTTAATCAAAAGAAAAAATCAAGAACATAAGTTTAAGTTGTTAAACTTCTGCTGGATCAAAGGCTGTCATTCTAGATAATCAAACCCACCATTGTTGATTACTAGAATTGATCAAAGATTATATTTTGGTGGACTTCAACAATTTCCATCCAAAGGCTTTAAGAGTTATTTCTCAATTCTGTTTCTGTTAATTCCTTTAATATGTTATAATTGTGTTTACTGCAATATTTTAATCTTCTGCTGCTTGAATATATGTATGAGATATGTATATATTGTTGTTAAACACACAACCCACATGTAAACACTCTTGAATAATCAACTCCTAACACATATCAATCCCTATAAAAGGCCACTCATCCCTAGCCTTTAAAAATCGTCCAAGAACACCCAAAAGCATCTAAGAACACCAAGAATATGGAGCACAAATCTTAGAGAGCAATTAGATTTTAATTGAAGCAACCATAGAGAGAGATTCAAGGTGTTCTTCGATATCAAGAGTATCTTAGACAAGACAATCAAGATAAATTTGACGTCTATATCGGTTTGCTATTGATTGTATCATGATTTTTTATTATTTTTACTGCTATTCTCTTGTAGCCATGAACTAAATTTTCTTTCTAGGGTTAATACTTGAACTCAATATATGTGCTTAATTGTCATATCTTTTTAATGTTTAACACACTTAGTTCTTTGTTATTCAAATTACTTGTTCTCAATGCTTCAATATATCTGGCCAATATATGGTGAATGAATTGGTAATATTTTTTATAAACTCGGAAGAGGAATCATTTTATTTAGACGTAGGTAATTTGATGCATGATTGTAGAGTAACATTAAATGTTGCATATGCAAGTTTCAATTTAGGATAGGAATATAACTAATTGGCACGTATGATCAATAAAACTTAATCTTAATTTATTACAAGTACTATAGGAATATAGGTATTTAGTAAATTAAGGTATACTTGCATGACATTAGAAGAGGCTTGTGAATACATTAGTGTCTTGATTAATAACAAAGACTAAGGGAATTAAATATTAGAAGATTAATCATTAGAAAGCGTATTGAGGGATAGTATTAATCCTAGATTTTCTCTATATTGTTATCACCTAAATCTCTTTACATTGTGTCATTACTTTTATATTTTCTATATTCATTTTTAGATTTTATTTTTTCTGAATTATTATTAGAAAGACATAATTTTAGTACTTGGTTAAAAAGTAGAAATTATCCTTGTGGGTTCGACATCCAACTTATTAAGTCCCTTTATTACTTGCATACGATAGTGTATACTTACACTTAATTTTAAGATATAGAAATATCGTATCATCTACCAATTCTTGTAACCAAGTCTTCAATTCTTCTAAGTATGAAGGGGCCATTCTATATGGTACTTTGGAGATAAGAACTGTGTTTGGAACATAATCAAAACCAAAATTAATCTCTTTGTCTAGTACTAAACTTGAAAGATCTTCAGAAAATACATCTAAAAAATTATTAACCATTGGAATATCTTCTAATTTAGCTCTATTGACTGTGGTATCAATAACATGTCCCAAATAGGCTAGACATTATTTTCTGAGCAATTGTTTAACTGTCATAGCAGATATAACACAAAATGAAAGAACTCGTCGCTCTCCATAAAAAATAATATCAGACTCTCCATATCTTCTGAATATAACCTCTTTTTAAAAAATTCTATAGTAGCATGGTGATTAACTGATTAGTTCATCCCAAGTATCATATCAAAATTATGTATATCAAGAGGAATTAAATCTGCTACTATCTCAAAACTACCCACTTTGACAACATAATCCTGAAATATATTCTTAACCAATAATGATTCTCTAACTAGTATGGCTACCACTAAGCTACAATCTAGAGGTTTTAACACTCTATTAGCATGCACAGTAAAAATACAAAAAATAAAAGATTGTGTAGAGCTTGAATAAATTAAAATGTGAGCCTCTTGGCTAAAAATAGTCAGCATACTTGTAACAACATTTAGGGTAGTATGTGCCTCTTGCTGAGTCAAAGCAAATACATGTGGTTGGATATGGGGTTGACCTAACTGACCCCTCTGTGGATCTCTACTAGCTCTCAAAGCTCTAGGTTGTACACCAATACTAAAGATAGGATCTCCTGTCTGAGATCCTCTATGTCATTGAATATTGCTACCGTTACCTTGAAAATCTTGAGAAGTTGTACCTTATACTATGCTACTACTCCGAAGTAAAAGAGGGCAATCTTTCCTCAAATGTCTAGTTTGTCCATAATGGTAGCAACCTCTAAAACCTTTCAAATATTGTCCCTCATGATATCTGTCACAAATAGAACATTAAGGGTATATTCTTATACTAGCACTACTACTTAACTGGCTAATACTTTGAGGCCTTTGACTCCTAATATTGCTTCTAACAGATAGAGGCACAAAACTTTGACTAGAACTCTATCTCTGTTCTTCTGATAGCATAGGGCTCTGATTGTACCATTATCTACTCAAATACCCTGTATGAGATGTCTTTCCTCCAGGTGCTCTACTACTACTTGATCTACTAACTGACCAATTATGGTCTTGTTTCTACTTGAATGATTAGGCTCTGTGTGTCTTTACCAAGCCTCTCTCAAATCTCATTGCATCCCATACTAACTCACTAAAATCACTGTGCCTCATAATTGTAATTCCTGTCCTGATATTGCCTATAAGGCCCTGTTAAAATCTCTTCTATTTATCCCTCTCATCCTACATTTCATATGAAGTAAATCTCGATAACTCTATAAATTGGTTCTTGTACTCTTTCACTGTCATCGATCCTTGTTCTAGCTCAAAGAACTTACTAGCATGGATGTCTTGGTAAACTATAGGAAAGAATTTAACATTAAATTCTTTACAAAAATTAGCCTCACTAATCACTTCTCCATATCTACATGATACTAATCTCCATTAGTGGTATACCTTACCCTCAAGTAAAAATGTAACAAATAAAACCCTTTAATCATCAGTACATCCCATAACATTAAATATTTGTTTTATGTTAGTCAGTCATGACTCTGCATCAGCTGGCTCTGTAGTGCCTGAAAAATTCTTTGCCCTCAAATTACGAACACGCTTTATTGTGTTCTCTCTCCTAGGTTGTCCTTGTGTTTGTTTCTCCATTGTAAATTTAACTAACTAGGCCAGTCTATTTATAGATTGCTCTAAGGCAAGTCTATCAAGCTGTATTATAGGCTCTCGCACTGGCCAAAGGTGTATCTTAACACATCCAGAATATATAAGTTTATTCCCAAATCAAAATTATCGAAGTAATAATTACACGGTGAGAATGGGGTCTATCCAAGGGTGTATCATGAGATGTCTTATATGTATTAAACACGTTATTTCTATAGTTATGGGCCAAATACTGATGACTATCCGATTTAGGCCAGTACTGTAGATCAGTTCTATTCTATGCCATTTTCACCCTCTAAACGCTTAAATTTCGAATGCCTTCTGAACTAAAATATGTTAGACCATTGAGTCAGCTCTTTATAAGATCAAGAATCACTCCAATTGGATTCCTAAGTAGAAAGTTATACCCATTTTACCGAACCTACCACAAAATAGTTAAAAGTTAATTAGGTACAATATTGAAAATATACTTAAGTTATGGGGTTAAAGACACTAGTAATATAAAATTATGATGTAAAACCCTTATTAAATGTGTAATTTCAAGTGTTCATCATATCTCTTCCACAATAGGATTTAGCTGGGTTTGAGGTTTGGGTACAGGGGGAACTGACTTAACTATTTCCTCTCTAATAAGTTCCTCCATTCTATCTGGTACTGAAGGAGCTCCTAGGTCAGCCATAGGTATCGTGCGGGGTCAGCCACGTGAATGCATGATGAAAATTTATAAAATGCAACAAATCAATAATGACATCTCTAACATGTATGTATCATGTACTTGTTTATAGAATCTAAAACCATGCTCTAATACCAAACTGATAGGACTCAAACTGAGCCCTCTTTGAGAATCGAGGTAGAGACTTAGCTACCTCCTCTCTAATAAGTTCCTCTTTTCTATCTAGTACTGAAGGAGCTCCCAGGTCAGCTATAGGTATCGTGCGGGGTCAGCCACGTGGATGCATGATGAAAATCTATAAAATGCAACAAATCATTAATGACATCTCTAACATATATGTATCATATACTTGTCTATAGAATCTAAAACCATGCTCTAATACCAAACTGACAGGATTCGATTTGAGCCCTCTTTGAGAATCGAGGCGGATCCTGCAATGACATGGGACTGACATACTCTTTACTCATTGCATTTGATACAACGAGGCTACGTGCCTCAATAAAAGTGTACACATGTACTCCAAATAGCATAAATATTTATCTATCTAAAATAAATCATGAATAAATCTGATAACGTATAATTAAATCATAAACTGCTATATTAAAAATATATAAAATATATATAGTTATCCACTCATAAAAAGTACGCTAATCCTGAGTTGGGTCTGAATCTGTGGTCTACCAGCTATCAGTACTCCTATATCAGAGGGTGTAAAAATATATAATTAGTACCAATATATATTATAAAAATTGAAATATAAATATTCTAACATCGTAAAACTGTTACTTGCTAAATCACTGGGTATAAATCTAATTACCTAAATTTGTTTCCTGTATTTTCCCTTTTTGTCTATTTTCTTTTCTCTCCCATTCTCTCTTTTTTTTTTTGTCTTAGTTTTCTTTTTCTTCTTTTTCTGCTCTTATTTCTCTTTATAATCTCAGATTGCTTTTGCTCTATCTCATGCTAATTTGCATGCCAAAATTGAAGCAAAATCCCTTTATTATATAGGTAAACCTGCAACTCAACTAGCCAATAAAATGGAGCCACTTGTACTTAATTTTTATTTATTTCTTTTCCCTTACAATGCCATCATGCCTCACGTGTTGACGTCCTAGTAATTCATTCACCAAATTTCTATTATTTTATGACCTAAATTGTCACTAATCTAATATACAAAAGCTAACTCTCCTTAAATATATTATTATATTTTTTATCTTGCCACTTAAAAACAAAGCAATGAATTCAAATAGCACGTGTATTACATCAATTATAACTCAAGTGGTGAGGGAGCAGTGGAGGAAGATTCAGATGTAGTGGGCTTACCTCTTGATTCTCCCGAAGAGTGATTTGTATTTATTCTTGTTTTTTTTAAATGTAAAAGACATTTTATTTAATGGAAAGTTTTCTTTTTTTTTTTTTGTTTTTTTATTCTTTTGGTGTATGGTGATTTGAATTATCTATTTGGTGAACTAATTTACTTATCATTTGTTTGACGAAGAAGAATCTAATTTTTTTTACTAAGTGGGATGAATAGATGTTTCTTAGGAACGGTAGTGACCTTTTTAGATAACTTTTTATATGATCACTTCTAAATCAAAACTCTTTAAGGGAAGCTTTTTGGATTGAGGTACTTTTTTTAAAGAAGGCTTTCAATGTATGTGTTTTCTTGGTGAAGAATCAGTCCAAAAAATTCTTATGATATAGGTGCTCTTTGGTGAGGGCACTAAACTATCCCAAAAAAGTATTTAGATGTAAGCATTTGGTCTAACAACATCTGGTTTGCATAGGATTTGTTTTAATGGGTAAGAGGTGTATATAACTACAAGATAGGTTTCAAAGTAATAGTGAAGTTTGTCTTTTGCATAAGTGAGTGCTATGATGAGTTTTCTATTATGAAATAACGAGTTTTCAGGTCTATGAATATCCTGCTTGTGTAAAATATGGGTTTTTGATGTTTTGCATCCTCTCTTACTAGAGCTTCACTTATTGTTATGGTGGATATATCTAGGTAGAGATATAAGGTTTCATTAGATAATGAAGTAGAGAGGATTGAAGGTTCTTTCAAGTAGTATTTGAGTTTTTGTAGGGCTTTAACCTATGTTGGACCCCAATTATTTCCTTTTTTAGCTTTCAAGGCTTGGAAGAATGGTCAGTATCTATCTAACATTCTTGAAATTAAATGATTCAGGGTTGTAATCCCTCCGATTAATATCTGGATCTCTTTTGAGGTTTTAGGAACTGTAAAATTTTGTAGTGCCTGGACTTGTGTTGGATCTGTTTTTTTTTCCCTAGAGCACTGACTACATATTCCAAAAAGGTTTCAAATGATATTTCAAATGTGCATTTAGCTGGGTTTAACCGTACTCTATATTCTCATAGTAGATCACAGACTTTCAGCAGGTTTATAATATGATATTCCCATTTTTTTTTCTTTTGACAATTGTGTCGTCTATATAAACTTCAATTATTCTACCAATTAACTTATTGAAAACTTTGGTCACAAGCCTTTTATAAAGGTGGCTCCTGCATTTTTAAGTCCGAAAGACATTACTTGTAATAGTAGATTCCACTTTCTATTATGAAACCAGTTTTGTTTTCTCATTTTTGCTCGCAATCTTAGTTTGGTTGTATCTAGTAGGCATCTAGGAATGATAAACATTCATATCTAGTTGTTGTGTCTACCATTTGGTCAATTTTTGGTAATGGGAAGAAATTTTAGGTGTGACTTTTTGAGGTTAGTGTAGTCAGCATATATTCTTCACTTTCTATTCTTTTTTCTGACTACTACTACATTAGATAGCCAATCAGGGTAATTAACTTCCTTGATGAACCTTATTTCCAATAGCCTGTCTACCTCATCACTTATTATTTGGTTCTTTTTTGGTGCAAATCATATATATATATATATATATATATTTTACACGAGTTTATGCCCTTCTTGGATATTCAATCTATGACATATTTTTTTGGAGGTCAATTCTAATCATATCTTTATGAGTTTAGGTAAATACATCTTGATTTTTGGTTAAGAGTTCTACCAGTTGCTATCTTTTGCTTTGGTCAGATGGGATCAAGGCGGAACTTTCGATTGGGGGTCGAAGGGTTTAAAGTTATCTCTTATGTTTCCTAGGTCCTATGTGGAATATACTCTTTTTCGAGAGGAATCCCTTTTGGCCATTGATCAAATGATTACTATTTGGTATTAGGTTCTTCCCATAAAGGAAACGTTTATTGGTTTTTTCCTGTGCCTTCTCCAATGTCTTTTAAATTTGGGTAACATTGCTTAACCTGCACTTGTTCGCCTTTGATGTTTATTTTTTTCCCTATTACCGAAATATATCACACAACATAATGCAATGTTGAGGGTACTGCTTCTATATAGTGTATCCATAAGCATTCGATGATGGTGTTGTATGCGGTGTGTGCTTGTCTAACTAGGTAGTCTACTTCCAACTTCTTTCCAACCACGATTACTTGTAGAGTTATTACTACTTACACTTGAACTTCCCCTCTATCAAAGGCTATTAGTTCTATGCTGCATTGTCTTAAGTCTTTTATCTTTAGCTTGAGTCATTTGCAAGCTTTATAGAATAACATGTCAGCACTGTTACCACCATCCACTAGTACCCTCCTTATAATGGTTCCAAAAATATATAGATTAATTACTAGTAGGTATATGTGGGGTATAGCAAGGTTTATTAGATCTTTCCATGAAAATTTAATTTCCTCTAATTTTTGGGTGATTGAGAGGAGGTAGAGGTTTTTGCAATTCCGCACCATTAGATTTTAGAAGCTCTTCGAAATAGAGGTCTCCATTTCTTTTCTATTCCTGATCTTTCAAGTGGTCTTCTATGTACAACTTTTTACGTAAAATTGGTTGATTGCTTATTTGATAATAATGCCTCAATTGGTTCTATGGCTTCCCTTGGTCCTTTAAGTATTGTGAGCACTGACTCATCTATTTCTTCTAATAACGGTTCTATGATTCTTATTTAGATGTCCATAAGGCCAAATATGGATTTGTGTATGGAGCTGAGGATAGGAATGTTTACTTCTTTTATGTGGTTTTGGTTCACTGTTTTATTCGTAGGCTCTATAACTTTGTTAATGTTATTATCTGCTTTGTATTCATTTAATTAATTGTCTCTCATCAGCTTATGAATCTATAAATGCATAGCTTTGCATGCTTGAATAGAATGGCCATAGTCAATATAGAATGAGTAGTTATAGAATATCCTAGTATCTTTTAAGTTTGCCCATATATGCTCTATAGACGTGTTGATGGGGATCAACTGTTCTTGGGGTCTTCACGGTCTCTTATATTGTCCTTCATTTTTTTTTTACTATTGGGTCGATTCTCTGGTTATGGCCATCCCATAATTTTGTTTTAGGGGAAAGTTCTCTAGATTTTTCATAGTTATTACTAAGGCTTCTTTGTTTACCATGGCTTCTGCTTCTTTTTCTTTGATCCATTATTTAAATTTTTAGTTAATTAATTTGAAAGAATTAAAGTTCTTTTGAATCAAATATTTATAATAAGGTGTTAAAAGGATGGATTACCTTTTGAAAGCCTGCACCATTACTCATAAATCCCAACTTCCTATTCATTTAGTTTTTTGTTGAATCTATTAAGAAAGCAGCGAATAAACTCAGTGTCTCCTTGTTTTATCACAAATAAGTCAGAAGTAGTTTTCCTAGTCCTTCGGTTCCATAAATATTGTTTAATGAATTGTTTAGTTAACTCCTCAAACGATGAAATGGAATTTTGCTTCAAATTTTGGAAACAACCTCGGGTAGATGTCTCTAGTGTCACGCCCCAAGTGTTCTCAAGCATTTCCTCGAACACTTGGTGCGCGACAAAGCCTCCTAGAGGCTATATGGGCTACTGGAATGAATCGCGGGCCAGAGCTTCTAAAAGACCCGCTGACATGGGTGAAAAATCGGGTCAAGCCCACGACTTATTAGAGTAGTTTACCTTAATTAGAATTCTATAAAAGGTAGAATAGCATCTAGGAATATTCTATAGCATGCTTATCCATCTTATATGTACACCGTTAGATCGTTTAGATCTCAGCCATTGATTGTATAGGGCTGCTACTATAAAAGGGGGAGACCCTCACTTGTATATTTTATCTAATAGCTTTGTTTTCTCTTCAGCAATATAAGACAACATTTGTGCAAACACTTGGTGTGCCTTTATTTCTTCTCTTTGTGTGGTTTTCTTGGCTGCTTAGCACGCAACGCGTCTAAGGCCGCACGGTTCGAAAACAGTCTATGACACTAGGCTTAAGGGAAAAATCATGAACTTTAGCACCCCCATCGTAAGCATGCATGATCATTATGGCGTTAAAGTTAAATATATGTTCTTTAGGGTCATCCGTGTCGTCGAACATATGGAATTTAGGGACACTAAATTTTTCGAACCCAATAGCTAACGTCATGGCATCTTCTGAAGGTTCTACTTTATTTTTCTTGGTATATATTTCTTTTATCTCCTTCAATATATACGTCCTTATATCTTCTCTTTCTTTGGTTCTTTGAGTCTCAAAAATTGATTTTTGAGTAATGTTTTGGGTTGCTTATTTTTTAAGAACTCTCTTCAAAATTTGGATTATTGTAAACGGTGTTTGTGGATTTGTTGGAAGTTGTTCTGTCATCTTCCTAGTCTATGTCTCCTGTAGCATCATCACTTTATCACGTAGTTCCAAATTTCACTCTTGTATTCGTCAATTTTTGCAATTAATTTCATAAAGAGAGCTGTTGCTTTGGGTGTGAGTTTGTGCCAAAGGTAGTGAGTTCATGGGTATCGGACCCAATAGTTGTGTTTTCTAGTTTAGATAAGTTCCATAACTGTGAAGTCATATTTGTTTGGTTGTCTGAAAGCTTGTTTATATGGTTTGAAAAGAGAGATTTTGTATTAGGATGAGAACGTTCTCTATGACTTTTCCACAGACGGCAACACTAAAGCTCCTGGGATTTAGAATTTCAAGAAATTACTTGCATGGCTTTGATTCTTCAAAGGAATCCTAAGAATACCTCATTCTTCTCATGCTATACTATTTTCGTGTATGTTATAATGAAATTATTCTCCTGCAAACAAAGACATTTTAATGCTCAAATTAATAATGGAATAAGATATTAAGTGCTATGTGTGAGAAGTATTTTTTATAATTAAAAAACTTTTATATTTATTAGGGTTTATTCTTTGAGATTAAATAAAGATCTCAAGAGTTTTTTCTTCTCTAAAATTTAATGATTAGGTTGTGAGAAATTATTACTTTTTATAGTAGAGGAAGCCAATCCTAAATAAGATTTCAGTTTATTCATTAAACGTATTATTTTCGTGATAATTAAAAAATTAGTTTATGATTCTATAGTCGAAGCATGTAGAATTCCACGAATTATAATTAAAAAAAGATTGTATGGATAGAGTTCACAGAATTAGAATTGAAAAGGACTATTAGGATAGAATTCAAACATGTTTCATCGTTCCTCGTGCTTTTTACTTGAAAATGTGGTACTATTGGACTTGTTGGGCTCAATTATATTCATGGGCGCTACATCACGTAATTCCTTCTTTTTAGTTGTTTAATGCAAATTGTCTAATTATCTAAAAAGCTGGGTAGACTGTCCACTTATTAGTACGATTGGTAGGCTTGATGGGCACCAATCGTTCTAGTAAGTGAGCAGCCAACTGAGCTTTAAAATGCACTAATATCTTAATTTTAAGTTTGGCCATATACGATATAATAAAAGAGTTTTCCTTAGCTTTTCTCCTTAAACTCTTAAGGAAAGAAGTTCAGTCCCTATTAATTTCTGTATTGCAAGTATCTGTTTGTGTAACTTTGTATGTAAAGAGGTGATGGATCCGAGTGAGATTACAAGATTGTGGGAGTCTATATCTCTCTTTGGTAACCAAGTACCAAAATTACGGGTGGATGGAGTGGCTGGCTTGGTGGGACAAGGGGATGTGGCCAGCTCCTTAGTAGGGAAAATTCTGTCAACCAGGCGAGTTAATAGGGATGTGGTAGTTCGTTGACTGCCATCCTTATGGCAGATGCTAGACAAGTTTGATGTGGATGTCGTGGACTTAAATATTTTTGTTTTCTAATTCCGTATTGAAGCGGACAAGAGGGTGCTGTTGGCTGATGGTCTTGGACCTTTAGTCGACAGTTGATTATTCTTAAAGAGCCCACTGGGATAGGAGATTTTTGGAGCATGTGGTTCGATTGGTCTTCGTTTTGGGTGCAATTTCATTAGATGCCCATAGCATGCATGAATACTTAAGTATGGACGAGTTTAGGAAATCTGATTGGAAGGGTAGAAGTTGCAGATCAAGGGGATTGTGGCCACTGTCTCGGACAGCTCCTACGAGTTCGCATTTCTATTGATGTTACCATTCCCCTCCCATGTGTCCTGGAGATTGAACTGGGGTCAGAATCTGTAGCGGTACTAATTAGATATGAGTGGTTGCCAGAATTGTGTTATCTGTGTGGAATTCTGGGTCATCCCTTACCTGAGTGTCCTCAGTATGCGAAAGTGACAGGAGACAGTGAGCAACTCTTATATGGTGATTGGATTAGGGCAGAAGAACGAAGGATGCAGGCTGATAGTAATGGGATGCAGAGATCCATGAAGGAGAAGCGAGTACACAACCTACCTGCTAGGAGGGAGGAAGGAGATGGGGTTGGAAAAGATTTCATGATTTTTGGTGACTGGTCAAGGACGGTAGCAAAGGCCTCCAACGGTGGTACATGGACGGCAAGATTAGCCGAATAAGAAGTCTCTGTAACCGGGACAGAGAAAGGAGGGGAATTTTTGGGGAAGCAGCACGTGTCGAAACGGTTACTTCACAAACCAAACCCCTGGTTTATGGGGACACTTCCTATGTCTTACGGGATATCGTGGATGATAGCCATATTGTTATCTCTACTCCTTTTAATCCAGTGCGTATGGAGGGGTTATCTGACATTGCTGTAATGAAGACTAGTATTGCAAAGGAGTGTATGGATAGTGGTTTGGGAAATTCAATTAATATAGAAGATGAGTTTCAACATACGGTTACTAAGGAGTTAATTTCGACTAATAAGATAGAGTTTGGTTCGAGAGAGAAGTTGAAAAAACCTGAAAGTATACAGTCGGTTCTTTCGGATAAGTGTGCCCAACAAGTAGTAACTGAACATCACGTGGCCAATGCACTCTTGCCGAATTTTCAGGGGTCCATCACGTGGGGAAAGTGTCTCGAATTCGGAGGAAGTGAACCGTATCATTAGACCACATGTTTCTATCATTCAAAAAACCATAAGTGCCCCGAATAAAGTGCTAGTCACAAGGGCAGTTTTGAAGTGTGGGCTCAGTCTTAGCAACAATTTTAGTTTAACTAGGAAATCTAAATTTAAGAAGAAGATTAGTGAGAAAACACTATTGGAGGGGACTGTTTTTAAATCTGTGGGCTCTAGTTTTCAGGATTCAAAGGATGATAATGATTCTGTTACCCTTGCCTCTCCTGTTAATGTGGGAGATCAAATATTACCAGCGGCACCTGCGGAGCAGTGCTGCCAGTCTCCATGAATCTCTTAAGTTGGAACGTCCGGGGATTTGGGAAATGGCCAGACGTTCCCAGTGTTGCAATTTTACATGCAGTAAGTAAAGCTTGACTTGATTTTTCTAATGGAGACTATTGTGTGGAAAGAACAGGTTGAAGCACTAAGATGTAAACTTGGTTTGGCAGGAAAACCAGAGTGCTTTCATTCTAGGGAGGTCCATCACGGATAATGACATTATTAGTTTTGAGTGATTGAACGTTATCAGAAGAAAAGAGAATGTAAAGCAAGATTGGATGGCGTTGAAGTTGGATATAGTGAAAGCTTATGACAAAGTTGAATGACGGTTTCTTGAACTTATGATGGTTAGATTAGGCTTCACAGAAAAATTTACAAAAAAAAGTCATATCCTGTGCTTTATTGGTACCCTATACTTTTATGATAAATGGCTGTTCTTATGGCCGTATTATTCCTTTCAGCAGGATTAAGCTGTTAAAATTATAACATTAAATGAAATTAATTCCAACATTAAATTTAAGATTAAGTTTAAATATTTATAAGTCTACTTCTTGAAAATTTTAAATTAAGTAAGATATTTTAAAATTAATAATTAAAGAAATGAGTATTATAAATTTATGTGGTTAATAAATTTTTATAATATTTTATTTGTATGATTTTGATTTGTTGAAACTAAGTATAAATACCCATCTCCCTCATTTGATTTTGCAAGCAATTAAGTTAAGAATAAAGAGTTGATCAAGTATTTGATCAATTGTTAAGAGTGTTAGAGAGTTGTTGAGTTGTAAATGTTGTGTTGTAAATGAGAAATAGTAAGAATTTTTAAATTTTGTATTATAAGTTTTGAGTTTATTGTATTAATAAAATTATTCTATTTGTGCTCTATTATGCTCAACATAGGCAAGGTGACCCCTTATCTTCATATTTATCTCTCATCTGTATAGAGGAACCTTCTAGTCTTTTGAAGTATGCTGAGTCTGCTAAACAAATTTTCAAAATCAGAAGTAAGCCTACCATATCGTATTTGTTCTACACAGATGACAATATCTTTTTCCGTAAAACTTCTCTTGCAGCGTGTCTTACGATGAGAAAGCTCCTGGAACTTTATAAAAGTGCATCTGGTCAATTAATTTTAACAAATCCAGAGTATGTTTTGATCATCATATACAACCATCGTTAAGCCAAATGTTGGTTAATTTGCTAGAGGTTAAACAAGTACCAGCACATTAAAAATATTTAGGTCTTCCAAGTTGTGTAAGGAAGAATCACATGGAGGCTTTTGAAATGGTGAAAGAACCAATATGGGAAAAGGTACAAAGCTGGTCTAGGTGCTTGTTATCGGCCGAGGGAAGAGAAATTACGGTGAAAGAAGTGTTGCAATTTATTACTATATATGTTATGGGTATTTTTCGATTGCCCAAGTCTTTAATCAATGAGTTGCATAACATCTTGGCGCGGTTTTGGTAGGGAGGTAACTTGGAGGCCAGAAAGCTACATTGGAGCAAATGGGAGAAGCTTTATGTACCTAAGAGTGAAGGGGGTCTTGGTTTCCAAAACCTAGTGCTTTTCAACAAAGCTCTTGTAGCAAAACAATGTTAGCGTCTGATATTGCCCTAATTTAGATTTCACGTGTTCGAAGTTGCCAAAGTTTGCATCTATAGTTTGGCTACGTTTTATGTGGAGAAGAGATTTAATCCTACAGGGGTCTCGTTGGATGGTTGGGAATGGAAAAACTATATATGTATATGGCGATCAATGGCTGCCTAGTGTCACTGACAGGACCTAACTTGAGACCCTCTACAATAGATCCCAGCGGTCCTACTGGGCACCCCTATGGAAGTTTCTCAGAATATAACTGGATAAGATGAGAAATTCAGCGAGGCGAACCCCTTTTTAGTTCTTGCTATTACTGAGAAAATCTTATAATATACATGAAAATGACATCTTGATTTTAAAAAAACAGGCAGAGTTTCCCCTGTTTTTTGAAAAATCCATATAAAACCTGCAAAGAAATCTCACTTATATTTCAAATACTTCTCAATACTACCAATTCGAACCTCCGATCCTTTCCAAATTAAATCCAACACAACTCATTAGTTTCATTTGAATCACAAAATAAGTATACTCATAAAAGATAAAAACGATCATCATAATATCAAAATCTCTTCTTATTGGTTCAAAACATACATACAAATATACATGCCAACAACTATGCATAAAGTAAAGGGTGCTAATTAGTACATTTACATATACAAAAATGATCTTCAGATTTGGCTCACTACTCGGTAATAAGAGAATTAGCAGCTTGCGTACCGAGACCTGCACTTGGGAAAGGGTTTAGAAAGCATAAAACACAAAACGAGTGAGCTAAAGGAGCGCAATGAGTGCAATTAAGATTTCAAATAAAATAACATCATACATAGATAGTAAATTCTAAAGTACATGTATAAATCATGCTTCTAAAACTGATGTAAAGCTGTAAAATAGTTTCTAATATCATATGCTGATGAAATCTTGCCGAGTGGGTTTTATATACATCTTTAAAAAATAATATCCAAAATCTGTATAACACAATAACCGTCGTATGCATATAAATGCATAAATGCTATCAGTAAATTGAAAACTAGTAAAGTCCTCGCTTGGCCCTTTTCTTTCTAAACTATATCATTGGTAACCCTAAGGCTTTATACTCACGCAACGACTCAACTAGCACCGTACACATGAGTAGGTCACGGGGCACCTCAACTAGCAGCACCCACAGTGACATCTCAAGACATCTCACTGGTTATGCAGCGAAATCCTATATCGCATACATATAGCGAGACAATATCACATAGAGCGACTCACATAACTCGACATCCCGACTTTCCAGAGTTAGTGACACACCCCTATGACCTGCCTATGTGCACAGGATATACCGATCGGATCTAATACAATCACCACTACTATAATCTGAGGGTACCAATGACCTTTAAAACGAATGCAGTAATTTTAAAACTGTTTCTTAAACCAAACATGTAAATGTATATTTATGGATACATATCAAGATCATAAATCATGTTTATGCATTGAAAGCTCATTAAACATACATTTTCATTATGCAGAAACATAATAAACGAAAGATAAAAAAATTGGCAGATTTTCACTCACGACCGCTCCGCGCTCAATTTTGCTCCGGATTTCTGCTCCCGTTACCGCTCTCGGTTTTCTTCACCTACGCACCATAAATGACATTTAGAACTAAATCAAATGCTAGAATCTCATTTAACTACTAAACGCCCTAATCGGCATACAAATCCCGAATGCATACTACTTCCCGATTTTTATTTATGAAGTCATTTAATCTAATCTAACTCACCACCCGATGCCCTTAAAAATATTAAATGCCTTATAACTTAGTTGGACATAATTGCCCTTCACCTTTCCAAAATAGACAATTATGTCTCATTTTTCTTATTTTTCGTTTTTCTATCAACCATATACATTCAACATACATAAGGCACCATTTACACACAACAACTCAATCAAAACACCACTCAATCCCCAACTTTCCTAAAGTGGCAGAATTTCACCCTATGTTCCAACACATTTCTTTTCTCAATTTCTTGTTCTAATTACATCAAAATCAAACAAATTTTATTCTTATGCCCTAATTACAACCAATTGAAGTCTCTACATTCAAATCACCTAAAACCCTAATTCTTACCTTGCCAATTTCTTCAAATTGATGACTCCTTCAAGCTCCACACTAGAATTCAACTCAATCTAAACCAAGAATACACACAAGAACATTAATTGAAGCAATCTTAAAAGCTCACTTATAAATTTTGCAAAACAATACTTTTCTTACCTTGTTTTCTTGAATTTTCACTAATGGAGGCTTCAATTGAGCTTAGGAATTGGTATGTAACCTTATTTTGGCTTGATTAAGCATGAAAAATCATGAAAAAAAAACTTGAAAGGTCACTGTAGTAGCACCACTCTTCAAGCTCTCTTTTGCTCTAAGTGTTTGCTTTTTGATCAATTGAAATTTCTACACACTTCTACCAAATATATATAGTTATTCATCAATTGACCATTTTTTTCCCAACTTACTCTAAATTACTAATTTGTCATTAGTTAAAAACTAATTATGTAATTAGTTCATTTGTAACTATCTAGTTAGAATAGTCCAAAGAACTAACTAAAATTTTCAACTTGGCAATCCATTAGATTTCTTCTAATTGGTCTATTCTCTAATATATGGATTATGTTTCTTAACTAAGGCTTGTTCCATACATAACCCTTAAATGAATATTCATGTAGTAAATTAGACTTTCCTTTTCCAAGCCAATAAAGAAAAATTTTAAAAATATTTTAGGGTTGTCCAATGCTCCGATCGAGTGTGAAATTATCAAATTAGGTCTAATATCTCTCACGTGCACCATTAAAAAAATATTTCTAATAGGGTTAAAATCGGATAATCCTATGGTGTCTTTATTGCTCTATACCGAAATTTAGGCGCAAATACTACTAATAGGGATTGGATATTACAGTTACGCCCCAAGTGTTCTCAAGCATTTTCTCGAACACTTGGTGTGCGACAAAGCCTCTTAAAAGCCTTAAGGGCTGCTGGAATAGATTGCAGGGCAGGAACTTCTAAAAAACCTACTGACATGGGTAAAGAATCGGGCCAAGCCCGTGACTTATTAGGGTTAACCCCAATTTGAAAGGGGAATATTCCATAGAATATGTGATGGCATCTAGGAATATTCTAGAGCATATTTTTCATCTTGTATGTACACCGTTAGATCATTTAGATCTCAACCGTCAATTGTATAGGGCTGTTATTATATAAAGGGGAGGCATTTACTTGTACAAAATATCTCATAACTTGTGTTTCTCTTCAGCAATATAGAGAGCATTCTTTTAAACAATTGGTGTGCATGTTTCTTCTCTTCTTTGTGTGATTTTATCGGCTGCTTAGCATACAACTCGTCTAAGATCGCATAGTTCTCAAAAAGTCCATGACATTTGGTATTAGAGCAGGTTCAAAGAAGATGAAAAAAGATGCAACGCCACCAGATTTTAATAAAGAGAGGGGTAGAGACCTCAAAGCTAAAAGGCCCGGAAGTGTACCTTGCGACAAGTCTGTCAATCCAGGCCATGAGTTGGAGAACATGGTGAAAACACTCGATGACACTGTGGGAAAGGCGACGGATTGTCTTGGGGAGTTGGAGCAGCAAATAGCAAAGCTAGAGGTAGGACTTGACACTCAAGGGGACAAGCTATGCTTCCTCATTGACACATCCATTGAGAGTTATACTGATCAGCAGTGTGACTGGGTCAAGGCTTTTCAAGAGAAGGTATACGCCACCATTGAAAAAGTTTAAGCCCAAATGGAGGAGCTGCGTAGAGGGTTTGATGCTCTCAAGAAGGACGTGATGTTGTACAAGTGAGTAATGGCGAATGGGTCTATTGCTGCTCAAGGGGCGCCACGAGTTGAGGCTCCTAAATCGAAAGAGTTCAGCGGCAAGCGGAACGCCAAGGAGCTCAACAATTACTTTTGAAAAATGAAAAGATACTTCGATGCCATAGGCATAAGGGATGAAGACAAGGTAAATACCGTGACCTTATATCTTTCCAATCATGCAATTCTATAGTGGCACCAAAAAGGTAAGGAGATACACAAGCATACCTGCACAATCAACACCTGGGCAGAATTTCAACGGGAGCTGAAGCGCCAGTTTTATCTGAAGAATATGGAGCACAACGCTTGAAAGCGGTTAAAGGAATCGAAGCAAACCAAGTCCATCAGCGAGTACGTGGAGGAATACTCCCTGTTAATGCTCAAAATCTCCAACATGAGCGATAAGGACTTGTTGTTCAATTTCTTAAACGGGTTACAAACATGGCCGTCCAATGAATTGAAGCAACGCGGGGTAACCAGAATATTCGACGCTTTAACATTGGCAGAAACACTCATGGATTATTGCAAGGGTGACTCGAGAAAGTCTAAGCATTCAAGACCCAATCACAGCAAAGGTGGGGGCGCCAATGAGTTTCACCCTTCGGAGGATAAGGAAGAGAAGACTAAGCTGCCCAAATGGAAAAAGCAGAAGCGCAATGGCCATAGAAGTAATGGACCGAAAACAAACTGCTACCTTTGCAATGGGGATCACTGGGTCAAGGACTGTTCAAAGAAGAAGGCTCTCAACTCAATGGTTAAGGTGCACCAGGCTTGCGAGTAGGGTCAAATGGGGTGTTTACAGCTGCTCAACACAATGAAGGCTAAGTGGAGTGCTAGCACGCCAACAGAAAATGAGCTCATATATGTTGAAGCCTACACCAACTACATAAAGACTTAAGTGCTAATAGATACACAATTTCAATAAGTGTATGGAAGCAAAGTGCTTAGGGCTTTACGTGAAGAAAGAGGAAGGATTCCTCAAATCGGTAAATGTTATGGCCAAGCTACTAGATGAGGTGGTTTAAGGGATCGATATCCACCTAGATAAATGGCAGGGCGAGATACATTTCTCTGTAGCACCTCTTGATGATTTTGATGTAGTGTTAGATATGGAGTTCTTGAGGCAGTACGACATGGCGCCGCTTTCTCGACATGATTACATGTGCATTATAGAAGGAGGGCCTTACATGATACCGATGGTAGACAAGCCCAAATGTGGGTAATCCCAGCTGAAATCCAACATTAAAATCCTTTCCGCCATTCAACTAATAAGAGTTGTTGGGGAAAAAAGAAAAGCACATCCAGCCACAGTGAGAGAGATGGATGACAAGGCGATAACAGGCGAGGGTAAGCTACCAACGAGGGTTACGAAAGTGCTCAAGGAGCACAAGAGGGTCGTCCCAACTGACATACCACAGGTGCAGCCACATCAAGGTGATACCGAGGATAGGAAACAGTTGGAGCTAAGGTTTACGCTTCTAACTATAGTGTAGATGCCTCAACTGGAATTAAATGAGCTATGGGAGCAGCTCAAGGAGTTACTAAGTGTGGGTGTTACTCAGCAACCCAAGGCGTCACATTGTGTGCGCTTTCAGCACAGAAGTGAGGTAGAGACAAGCAGTTGCATGTCAAGCATCGTGCGAAAAACTTAGTGATAGAGACGATACTTCCACCACAACGCAAGAAAGCACGCCTACTTCACAAGGGCCTAGAGCGTAAGGACTATTAGGGTTGTGCCTATGTGCCATCCCAGTTTTGTATGAATATTTGATATCTATACAGAGTATATTTTGTTATATCGCTAATTACCTTTTAATTATATGGTTAATACCTTTTACACTACAGACTTTGTTATATCTGAAGGAGTTCGGATACGGTGTAAAGGAGATTAAATCGGTGCTAAGAGTTAACAAATATTTTAAGAGTTGAAGCATTGTCTGTAATGGGACAAAGACCTCAGAATATGCTAATAATGATATAGTTACAATAGGTTGCTAGGATATGTCATTGTGCAAGCATGTTCTCAAATATATAGTTCTTGATCTATTTTTACTAATGCAAGTCTGTTAGTAGATCCTATTAATTTATATAGATCAGTGTATGTCTATATCTATAGGATACAGTTGGTTGTTCCTAACTGACCATGATCTTAGAGATTGTATAAGTATACAGGTACTGAACAGACTCATGAGGACTCCAATAGACATCCTATGTTGCCGTCGTATACGTAGTCCTCTGACCTGAGCACTACGGTGGGTTTGTGAGTGATCCACTATGCTTTGTGTCACGCCCCAGACCCAAAAGATCTGACACACGACATCACTTACATTCATTCAATAATACTTAAACATTCATTTTAATTTCTTTCAGAATTATAGCAATTGAATTATGACTGGGACAATTAGTAAACCGGAGATACGCAGAGTTTTCTCAGAGATTAACACTCTACTACGTCACCAGTAGCAACTTTGTTACCAAAAGCCCAGAATATATTCATTGCAAATTCTTACTTAAAATCAATTCATTACTACACTTGATGAAACTTAAACTAAATCCAACCACACACAATAAAATAATACATAAGTATTTATTCAATAGGGACAAATCAAATATCTTATCTCACGTGTCCCCAAATGAAACACTTAGCAACCTAACAACTTAGGGAACCCAAGGAACAGCAGAAGCCTTGCCAAATCCGCTAAGCACACATGTACCTTATTTACCTGAAATCACCATAAACTATAATAAATATAAAACTCAGTAAGCATACTAGTTTTTCATATATCAAATACAAATACATATATGTACACAATGCATATGTATGATATGCTGTGATCAATCAAAATCATAATCTTATCAAATCACATATCATGTAAGCGCTTACACATTCTTTCAAGACATATAATAGGAATACCATCACTCAACTACTACTTAGTAGGACTTACATATCATATATCACATAATGAGCCAAATGTCACTCGTAGGTGACATACCGTATGAGAGGAATAGTACAAGTGAGGTCTTGAAATTACACATATATAATGCTCATGCCCGAAGGTAAAAGCCAAACCCTCACCCTGATCATCGGTGAGTCCTCTCACATGCACCAATACGCCACCACACGAATGTGATGACTCACACTTCCTTTAGGTACCAATAGGATCCTCCCTACATACGAAACACATAACATATACCAATCCTGAAGGAAAGGCCACACATAAAGGCTCCACAAATCACATAAAATACCTATTAAGTTAACAGTGAATTCAAGTACCCTCAAAATACAAAATATTTCTCATGGACATATTACACTTCAAAAGCTTTCTTTATTAAACGCATCTTATTTTGAAAGCTTACTTTCAAAAATACATGTATGTCCATGCTCAATGTCAATGCTCATATTCATAAACATATATTCACATTTCATATCAAAATATACTTTGACATAGCATAAACATATTCTTAACCACATTTACAAAATCATTCATAACACTTACTATGTTTATTATGATTCCAGTAAAAAGTCTAGTATACTTACCTCTTAGCATTTTCAGGTACAAGGCTTAAATCTCCTTAACTTATCAATGGAGATTAATCATTTCATAAGCCTCACAATTCACACAAAATACTTTAAATAGCTTACAAAATTATACACAATACATTTATCACATCAAATTGGTCTAAACACTTGGTTTCTCAAAAACCTGTCATTCTGACCACTTACACTTAACAAAATTTTCTAATACATCAAATGATGTCCAATTACTCCAAAATCAGAATATACTATTCTTGACTCATATATCCTTCTTATATATGAATATTATATCAAAATTCCTATACAATCCATTCCATACACACCATCGAATCCAAACTACTAACCTAACAGGATCAAGATACTTACTGAATAGTATTCAATCTCCCAATTTTATAAAATCATATAATAACTCAAAAATTATAAAACTACCACATAATTACTTTTAACACATATCTCAGTCTATGATAAATATTTCACTTCCAAATCACTGATAAAAGTATTTAAAACTATTTTATTCCATAGCTTTAAAAATCTATTAATTAAATACTGCAATGAGCTGATACATTTTAAAAAATCATAACACTTCAACCACATTGATCTACATTCTCAATTTCGAGTATATCATATTATACATATCAACTTATTATATTCCAAAAATTCGTAATTTTTGAAGATCATTCAGTAGGAAAAAAATTATTTTTCACTGAATCATACTGTTCACATAGGAAATTTCCAGAATTTCAAGGTTATTTTGGTAAATTCACAACAAATTCAATTTCTGGAATTTTGAATCGATTCAAAGTCTTAGATGATACTAAACATGTCTAATTTTATATACTCAAAATTTAAAATCAGAATCGAATCACAACAATTTATAAAATTTTTGGATCAAGAGACTATTAAGCAGAAATTCTACAATCCATCATAATTTATCAAACTATCTTATAGATCATCATCAATTCTCAAAATATCATACGAAATAAACATCAAATACTCAATTATACATATTTTCAGAAATCAAAACTTAAAGAAATTAACATAATTAACACCAATAAATTGAGAAATAGTTGTGATATACCTCTGAAAATTCAAAATTCCAATTTCTTCTTCTTTTTCTTCTCCTTCTTCTCTTTCTCTCCCCTCTTTTTCTCTCTTCTCTCTCTCTAAAAGAGGTAGCTCGACCAAAATGAGAGAATTAGGGTTTTAAAAGTGTATTTTTTATACTAAGTGGCTAATTTTTGGTATTTACGAATTTACCCCCAAAACTTTCAAAGTATTACAATTTGGTCCCTAAAATAAATCTAAAGTCTTGCAATTAAACCCAATGCTAATAGTATCACCTTAACCTATACAAACACTATTAATAACAATATATAAATTAAGTATCACCAACATACAAATAAAATACGTATATTTATACATATATAAATACTTATTCTTACCAGTCGTGGATACTGGTTACTACACTTTGGTTCCACGTATGTTAGAGACTTTTCATGGTTTGAACGTTGGGTGTTGCTGGGTATGGTCCGATGCTCATGGAGTCCATTGCATGCAGATATGGGATTCATCGGCTCTCATAGGGAGTGATATATCTAGATACTCTAAGATAGTATCTTAAGAAAGTCTTATGGCCGTAGGCAGTTAACCCGAAAAGGTGTTTCCATGCTTTAAACAATATAGCAAAGAATTTTACTCATATTGTTCAATTAAGATACCATTTTGGAGATAGGTTTATGCATGAGCATATAGAGATTTGACGGTGTGAATTTATATCCCCGCATATCCAAGATATATTTGATGGAAGGACTATACATATGCGTTGTAACCTCAACTTGTATGGTTCAATGCGCTGATTTGTAATATTCGTGACGTGTGCATGGACATGGACCTAGGGAGTCATGTGATATGGAATGTACTCGTTGTGCATTGGGGCAGAGTACTGCATTAAATTGTTTAATCCAGTAATATCCAACGTAACCACGAAAATGCGTGCATGTGTATATTTAAGTGTTAAATACAATAATTAGTTAATAATTATTATTCACTAATTATAAAGTGACATGTGACGCATTGTAGACCCTCGGTTGAATTTACCTAAGTGTGAAATTTTGTAGGACCCGTTAAGAGATATACTTGATAATTATTTATGAGGGGTAAAATGATCATTTCATATTTTGCTTATTTAAATGTTAAATAATTAAATATCTCTAATATAATGTATTATTTTATAATATTATATTAATAATAATATAATATATATAATGTATGATAGTTGTCATGCATTATATATATAATATTATTATTTTTTTGTTTAATATTATTTTTTTGACAACAATGCATGATTTATTTATACTATATTGTTATATTAATTTTTTTATTGATAAGAGATATATAAGTGTGAAGAAAAGAAACGGAAATGTGAGATGAATTCCATTAAAACAAAAAAGAAAACAAAAGAAAAGAAATAAAAGAGTTTTGTTTCTTACCATTTTCCATTTCTTCCTCGACAAAAGGAGAAGCAATTGGTACTTCTATTTCTACTCATTTTGCATCATAATAGAGACAAGAGCAAGTTTAAGAACTAGTTATTTGAATTAAATGTTAATTCTACGTTGGATAAAGAAGATACTGTTCTAAATTATTAAGCCCACTAAAGTTAATAATTAGAATTGATAACGAGAACACCTCCAGGCGAACTCCAGGATAAACGTATAAAACATTACACGTATAGGTAATTTCTCAATTTTATTATTTATATATTAATTTAATTAATATATGATTAGTGTGTTAATTTTATGTTTTTAAATTTCGTTGTGTTATAATATATATTAAATACGTATTTTTCAATTAACACACTACCACATGTATACATATGTACAGAGTAGATCCCCTACAAGGATGAGGGGTCATTTACTATTGCAAAGAGGGTTGATAATGTCTCGCATAAAGTGGTGATACCTTCAAGACAGCAACTGTAATCGGTGTTTCTGAGAGCTGTTTAAAGCTATACCGAGGTGATGCAGGAGACACGATGCAGAAATAGGGACCTTTAGGGATTTTCGCATAGGACGACAAAGGAGCGAGACTCATTCATGATGGACGGATGGTTCAGAGAGAAAATCCACCTTCAAGGTATGAGTATTTTGTCAAGTGGAACGAGGCACCCGATATTGGAGCACACTGAAAATACGAGAGCGCACAGCAGCAAATTGAAGAACGAGGTGTGCAGTTTCTAGTGAAGACTCGACGAGGGCGTCACGTGAATTTGGTGGGAAGAGAATGTCAAGCCCCAAGTGTTCTCAAGCATTTTCTGGAACACTTGGTGCGTAACAAAGCATTCTAGAAGCCTTAAGAGCTGCTGGAACAGATTGCGGGCCAGAGCTTCTAGAAGACTCGCTGACATAGGTGTAGAACCGGGCCAAGCCCGTGACTTATTAGAGTTGTTAACCCTAATTTAAAAGGGGAATATTCCATAGAATATGTGATGATATCTAAGAATATTTTAGAGCATATTATTATATCTTGTATGTACACCGTTAAATCATTTGGATCTCAACTATCGATTGTATAAGGCTGTTATTATATAAAGAGGAGGCCCTTACTTATATAAAGCATCTCATAACTTGTGTTTCTCTTTAGTAATATAGAGAGCATTCTTTTAAATAGTTGGTGTGCGTGTTTCTTCTCTTCTTTGTGTGATTTTCTCGACTGCTTAACATATAACGCGTCTAAGACTGCATAGTTCTCAAAAAGTCCGTAACACTAGAGACTTATCTTTTAAGGTTCCATCTGAGGCTAAACTTCGACAGGGTACACTGGTGGCTGATATAAAAGATGATATAGGACGGTGGAATGAGCAAATTATCAGGAAATCTTTTGAGGTGGAAGAGGCAGAGTTGATCTTAGGAATTCCTACAGCAAGACAGGAGAGTCCGGATAGTTTACTTTGGCATTTTGACCCTCATGGTGATTATTCTGTTAAGAAAGCATATTGGGTGGCCCTGCAGTTCACTGATCGACCTGGGGTGTTTGACAAATCTCTTCTTCGACGTTGGTGGAAGTTCTTGTGGCATCAAAATGCGAAGGTGAAGGTGTTTATTTGGAAAGCATGGCACGAATAGATTCCCACTCTAGGAAACCTATAACGTCATAAGGTTCAAACGGAAGTAATCTGCCCTTACTGCAATGTGGACAAAGAATCAACTTTACAAGCCATCTGGTCCTGTAAGAACTTGAAACTTGTGAGAAGAGGGATGGATTTTCTACAAGAGAATCAAGATACGGATTTTCAAAGCTTCATGCTACAGGGCATGAACACACTATAACCTTTCAATTTCTCGGTGATATCGACTCTTTTGTGGCAAATTTGGCACAGCTAAAATTGTTTTATGCATGGTCAGCCTTTTTCTGAGAGGCAAATTGATGTTGCATGGGCCGTGCGATACATTCAAAATTTTCAGGACGCAGGCGTTACAATTGTAGTTCCCCGCCCTAAGAAAAAGATACGATGGCTACCACCTTCTGGTGTTTGGAAGATTAACACAAATGCAACCATTAATAGTGTTAGGAATAGGTGTGGTTTGGGGTGGGTGATTCATAAATTTGATGGCTCTGTTTTGGCATCGGGTGCATTGGGCAAAGCTTGAATCTTTCCGACTGAAATTACTGAAGCAATGGCAATCCAAAAAGGAGTTCAGATGGCAGGTTTTTTTGCTTTGTTCCCAACCTGTGTAAAGATGACTCAGGAGTATTCGAGCACAAGAGCTGTAATAGATGTGATTTTTCCAATGTAATCCAAATAGTATCTCTTTATGGGATTCAGAATGTTAGTTATGTACCTAGAGAAGCTAACAAGGTAGCCCATGGTCTATCCAAGATTGCTCTCTCCGTTGTTGGGGAGCAGATATGAATGGCATCGGCTCCCCCTTCTCTGGTTGAGTATATTACAGCTGACATGGCTGTTTCAAACTTTGTAAACTTGGTTTCTTAATTTAAGTGGTTACTTTACTTTTAAAAAAAAGTGACCAGCCTATCCATTGCCTTCTTATATTATTTAACCGTTCTAACCGATTGTCCATCTATTATATTATTTTAATTCACTCCTTATTAGTTATTGAGCAATATCACACAGTTTAGATTTTATCAAAGATTCTGATGTATTGATGCATCAAATAATGTATTGCAGACCGAGACTTAATTAAGTAGCAAATTCTGAGTCGGATTCAAACCTATTATGCAGAAAATAATAACATTGTTCATTATAAAAATTTATGGAAGAATTCGATGGACCTTGGCTGTGTTTTCCAAATTCACTTAGCACGTTTCAAAAATTTTTAAGAAATGAAAAAAATTGTTTACTTGAATTAATTGTTTTAAAATTACAACTAACATGTTAAAAAAAAAAAGACTTTTGATGTTCATTACGATTCCTTTTTTAAACTCTTAAACTTGCTTCGAGTTATTAATAGTATTAATTGTAACTAAAATTTTATGACAATTTTATTTAATAACAAGCCATTATAGTAATTATGATAGTCTAGGTTTATTTTACAAATTTAAATGATAATGTAATTGTTTTCTTAGTAATAATTATACATGTAATGTCTTCTCAAAAAAAAAAAAATATATATATATATAATATTAAGGCACGACTTCATTATTGATCAAATGAGTGAAAAAGAAAACGGGAAATAAAAGAGAAAAAAGTTGATAAGAATTACAGGAATATTAAAAATGTGGTGTTTCTTATATTATATTACATTATTATTTTGTTTAAATAAAAATGTAGCAAACAATCAGAGCACTCGAGGCCAATTCTGAAGTACAGTGGGCACCGTTGTATTAGCATACATATCTCAAAGCCACGAGTAAAAATTATTATTTAATTAGTATGTATTGGGGCTAAAAGTAAACGGGTTTAGGAAGTTGGAACTTGGAAGCTTCAGTGGAAATTGAACAAGTCAACTTTCCATGGCCAGCCATTTTCTTAGAAATACAATTGCAAGGGCCTTTTTGTCTTTCTGCTTTCTATTCTTTTCTATACAGTTTCTCCTCTAGTTAATTGAATAAATTTCATAACTAGAAAATTGGATTGATTACCCTGCATCCATCTCCAAGAACGTTTTTACTTTTTACTATTAATTATGTATATGTAAAATACAATTAGAACATGGTTCAAAATTTATTTATATTTACCATTATCATAAAAATGCATATTTCTATTTACAATGTCTTCGTTAAACAAGAGCATTTTCCGTTTACGTTCATTCAACTCAATTTAAGCATTTACAAATTATTCATACCTTTACTTCATAAGAAACTTTTAATGTCAATGTACAGGGGTAGAAACCTTGTTGGCCAAGGCATTTCACTATGAAGGCAAAATGTCAGAAATAACTTGAATAATGGAGCAAAATATTTCTGGGAGAGAATAAATGACTGTAATCTTGTATTATGGAAGATTGAAAAGAATACAAAAACAAAACTAGATCCTGAAACGAAGGATATTGGCGTCTAAATCGTCAGGTAGACTACACTTACTAGGAAACTCGGGGAGAAAGCTGGCAATTTCTTTAGCAGTCTCCAAATAAGAAGTGAATTTATCGATCTTCGCCATATGTTTAGCATCTGCATTCTTGCATTCTTTAGACATGCTTATTTCCTGTATGGCACTAGTCATTTGCTCGATAGTGTGATTTTCTTCCTTACCAAACAAATCCTTAATTGCCTTCTTAAAACACCAGTTGCCTGTTTTCGGATTGAAGTGATACAAGGGAAGAAATCGCTGGCCATACGTAGCTATAAGCTCCAATGCTGCAAGAATGAACTCGAATTCTTCATTTGACATGTAATAGGGGAAGCTAATTCTTGTCCATCCTGGTTTTGCTCCAACATAGCCCTGCAGTAAGTTGATGAACATTGTAAGTATCAATCTATGCTATGTCTACGACAATTCATGATAGATTTTATTGAGAAAAACAAGGTGGGCAAGGACTAATGACCTTTTGTATAGCACAGCGAATTTGACGTGATTGAGTCTCGTCCAAATCAAGCAGATTGTGAGCATAGGGTCCAGCACAAGCACACCCACCACGAGCTTGGATGCCGAAGAGATCATTGAAGAGTGTGGCAACGAATGGTCCATGAAGAGGTTTATTATCTCTCTCAATTTTCATGCTCTCCTGGGAAGAATTTGTGGTGGAATATATGAGGAAGGATAATATAGCTTGTCGCTTGGCGCTTGTATTTCCTAAAACCACGATATTTTCGTTTGGAAGAAGCCTCTTCATTGCCTTTTCAATGTAAGTTTCTTCTTGATTACTAATCACTTCATAACCAATGTATTCTTTTACCCAAAAGGCAAATGCTGCTCTAATCATTTGAATAATTTGAGGAGTTCCTGACATTTCTCTTTCTTCTATCTCTTCGAAATACAATGTCTCCTGCAATTTGTGATCAATACCTACGTTTAGTTGACACAGTGAAGTGAAAACAAAATCAAAGATGATATCCAACAATTTGATTCATTGGGTTGCAAGCATTTATTTGGTTTTAATAAGCGCGCAAACGCAAAAAGGAACTATACCTTTTCAGTGTAGCCATTGACATAATTAACAGTGCCACCTCCACAAGTTGAAGGGGGAGAAGAGCCCAGTTGATAAAGAGCCTTGCTCATCAGAAGAATGCCAGAAGATCCTGGCCCACCAAGAAATTTATGTGTACTGAGGAAAATTGCATCATAGCCATCAATTTCCCCTGATCTCATGTCAATCTCCACATAAGGACCGCTATTATCATATAAATTTAAGGCCAAATTAGCAATGTCAAGATATAATATGGTAAAATCATATAAACTGCTTAAAATTTAGCCTACCTTGCGGCAAAATCAAAGCATGCAAAGCCTCCATATTGGTGAAGAAGTCTAGCAATTGATCTTGTGTCTGTATAAATCCCGGTCACATTGCTGCAAGCAGAGAAAGAACCTAATATTGGTCTGTTGGCATCTTTATACAACTCAAGTTGCAGTTTCAGAGCTTCAATATCTATTAAGCCATCATCATCCAGACCAATCTCTACAACTTCAGCCAAACTCTGTCGCCATGAAAGCAGATTCGAGTGGTGCTCATAAGGCCCTACAAACACCACCCATCTTTCTTCACTTCTTAAGCATTTTATCAACTTCTCTCTCAGAATTGAAGGCACTGCAATTCCCATAACTTCTTGTAGCCTTTTAATGGCAGCAGTCGTGCCTGACCCACAAAATATAATTGCATCTTCTTGCCCGCCGCCTAAGCACTTCTTGATGTAATGAGATGCTTCACGCACCATTTTCGTCGTTTGTTGTCCCACGTAACTATCACAAGTGTGAGTGTTCCCTATACAAAAATAAAAAGAGTTAACATAAGTTTCCAAGTGTTGAAAACATCAAAATGGGACTTTGAAGTTTGACAAATTAAATTGCAGGGATCCTCTGAAATTCTTTAAATTAAAAATTGAAATTTTAAATTATTTTATCTTTTAAAATAGAAATTTAACTCTCTACCCTTTAAATTCTGATTTCACCCCTAAATTCAATAACAACTTAATCAAATTTTTTGTTGAAAAAGAACTAATAATATTTACCTTCTTGATGAAAAAGATGTTAAATTTATAAGTTCACACTGGAGATTTGATTACCATAAAAGGGAAGAACGTTGTTGATGACATAATTTTCGATGTAGTGAAGAGACCTGGCAGAGGCAGTGTGATCAGCATAGGTGAGTGTTCGTCTCCCAAATGGAGAATCAAATTCTGCATCGCTGCCAATTATCTGAGACTGCAGCCACGAAAGTTTTTTCTCTGAGGATGAGTTGATTCCAGGCAAGCCAACTTCCCACATTCCGAACGATTCCGGGTGATAACAAAGATCATTTTTCGATTCCGAACAAGTATTTGAAGAAGAACTGGAGCTTTTCTTTCTAGCTTTGTGATCGTGATCTCTTCTTGTTGGAGCATTAGAGGCCTCTCTGAGCACAAATTGCTTAAGTTTCATGCTTAAAGAAGAAAATTAAGCAAGAAAAAAAAATTAAGTAAATGAAATATGAGAGAAAAATGTTTTAAGCAGAACTTCATTCGACTTGGTTATATATAAAACATATAGGAGATTTATAATTTACAGTGGGTGACTAACAATTGGCGGCAAGAAATCAAACTGCTTCCTGTATTTAATTTTCAGGTAGCTTCTTACTTTTGCCCTTTTTTTTATTTTTTAAATTTTACTCTGTACAGAGCTTGTGTTTTATTCGGGGGGCTGCTCTCTCTTCATT
The DNA here is from genome assembly GCA_946807835.1 of Ailanthus altissimus. Classification (NCBI taxonomy): domain Eukaryota; kingdom Viridiplantae; phylum Streptophyta; class Magnoliopsida; order Sapindales; family Simaroubaceae; genus Ailanthus; species Ailanthus altissimus. The sequence continues at coordinate 10,357,613 of OX327706.1, read as the reverse complement.
CCAACTTTCAAGTTGCAATAGATTAGTGGTATGAGACCAGCTCAGGCTGACTACTAGATATTAAATCTGTGTTGACCAATATTATATTTGTGTTTTTACATGCATATTTTTTTTTTTTCTGAGTTTTGACTAAAATTGTTGCTGGTGTTTTGCGTGTAAGATGAGACAGACCCATAGTAAATTTGACACAGATTTGGTTGAAATATTTGTACATTGTTAACATAGGGCAACGACCTTTTTCAATATCCCTCTGGTTTTGCAAAAGAATATTTGTTGAATTGGGCAGCACATTTAACCAATTATATGATGCCAAGCATTCAGCCAATGAAATTAAACCAGCTATGTAAATTGACCAATCAGAAATGGCCAAGCAATGCAGCAAATGAAGTTGAGTTTTGCCGAACTTTATCAACCAATGACAATTAAATAGCAAAGCTTGAGGAGAATTGAAAGGTAAAAGTAAATTTTTGTAGCCACTGGCTGGTAGCTTTAACCAGTGGCGTATATCCATCACTTGTAAATCGATTTGTAAACCAACTATAAAGCGGCTACCTTCACATATAAACATACATTTTTATAAGCTAAATTCAGGAGAAAATAGAGAAGCTTCGATAGAAAAGTTCTTAGCTATTTCACTTAGAGAATTTTAGAAAGTAAATTCTGGTTGAAAAGAAGATAATTAAGCTCTTATTTTACAACGAAACAATAAATTCCTTATTCTCTTAGTTCAAAAATATTTTCCAACAACATTAAATCGGTCTAGCATCATAGCAAATGTAGCAAATTGGTTCATATTGTGTTACTTCCGTCAAAAACAGAGCGAACCAAGTTTAAGATGCCCACTTTTATGGGAATTATTTTAGGAGAAAATAATTTTTTTTTTAAATTTATACATATTATTTTTTTTTCTATTGAGTTTTTTTTTTTATAAATATTATCCATTATTATCTGTTAGAAAGTTTTAGATAAAAATATATGGTACTAAAAATGACTATCCCTTTAAATAAGTATTTTTAAAAAATATATATAATTTAAGAAGATGATAGTGGTTTTTCTAATTATTTTAATTAATTTAAATGAATTGTTTAAAATGGTCAAGATAAATGAAACTATAAATTAGATCAATAGAATAGTATTAAATGAGTAAAATGAATTAAAATTAGATTGAACTGAATGCTTAAAATGAGAAACACTTTCTTTTTTAAAAGAGAGATTTGGAGGAAAAATGTTCAATTTCCTCCAAAGCTTCCTAGTCCCTAGATCAGCGTCCCTTTTTTTTTTTTTAATTGTTTGATCAGCCACATAGACAACCCATCTTGCATGTGGGGCTGCTCTGGCTTGACTTTTGTCAATGGGAAGGATCCCCTACATGTGCTTCCATGCGAATATTTTATTTTCAAGTATATTAGACAAGTAGCATCGACTGATTGGGCCAACTGAATTTAAGTCCAATAAGATGATATGATATTAAAATAAATTATATATATTTTTTAACAGAGGATTACGTGTTTTTAATTCTAAATGGATCAAAAATATCTCTTAATTAAAATTAGAAAAAAGAAGAGATAATAGAAAAAACAAAAACAATAAAATTCTATACAAATAAAGAAACAATAAAAAAAAATTAATGTGATATTTTATATATTCATTATTAATTGATGTTACATAATTATTATATTAACAAAAATTAAAAAATATTTAATATTCAATTGTCACTTGTAATAAACATACCAATTAAGATTTAATTTTTGTATATATATTGTAAATGAAAAATAAAAGACAAAACTTAGAGATAATTCAAGTACTTAAAATTCTTTGAAAAGTATTATAGCATCCTTGAAATATGAAAAGATATTGAAAAGATATTAAAATATTATAAGGGGCTAACCCTTATTCATAAGTTAGGGGGGATGGTGGAATCGATTGCATAATCCCTCGTAGCTTTTACAACACTCCCTCTTGTATTTTTCCATTTTAATTATATTTTACATTGTTAAAGAAAAATATAATAGGATAAAAACCTAAGTAAAAATAAGATATAATTCTATAATATATAGTGGTAGTAAATATGCTTAATATTGCCTCTTTAAAAACCTTGTCAGTAAATTTAATGGGATAAAACCTAGTTGAAGGAAAAGAAAAATACAGTGCACGTTTGTAATTTATGTAATTCTTCTTTTAAAAGAATGTTTTTCCCCTGATTTAAATGCTCTCCCTCCAAAAAACATTTATAATTTGACAATTTGTTAAGTCGCCGCATACCATCTTTGTAAAATAATTCTCAAAAGTTGACATTGATAGAGATTTGGTGAACAGATCTACAAAATTATTGGTAGAGCGTATCTGTTTAACATTAATCTTCTTACTTTGCTGCAACTTATGAGTGTAAAAGAAATTTGAAAAAATATGTTTGATTCTATCTCCTTTGATATATACGTCTCTAACTTGAGCAATACAAGTAACATTATCTTCATATATTCTAGTTGAAATATTTGTTGCAGAAGGTAGGCTACATGTACTCTGAATATAATGAATGATAGATCGCTGCCATATACATTCCCTCTTACTTCATATAGTGCAAAAATCTCAAAGTGATTTAAATAAGTGTTAATAAAGATTTGTTTTGTAGATCACCATTAGATTGTTGTAAGTGAAAAAATCATATCCCGTTTGCGAGTGGCCTTTATGGGGATTAAATAAGTATCCAGTATCTACATAACCACCTAGACCTAAATTTTTTATAGGTTTATTGGAATAAAATAGTTACAACTCTATCGTTCCATAAAGGTAACGAAATATATGTTTGATACCATTCCAATGCCATCAAGTTGGTGCAGAAATGAACCTTGACAATAAGTTTATTGTAAAAGCTATATTTATTCTGGTGCATTAGGTTAGATATAATAAAGTAGCAATTGCATTATGATATGGTACTTTTGGATCAAGTATTTTTCTTATCATCGTCCTTAGACGGAATGGATCATTTTTAGGATTAAGAAACTGAACAACCATAAGGGTACTTAATGGATGAGTTTTATCCCTATTGAATATTCTTAGAATTTATTTTTTATAAGTAAATTGATAGATAAAGATTCTGTTTGATTTGTGCTGGATCCACAGATAGAGACAATATTTAATATTCCTCAAATCTTTCACTTCAAAATCTCATTTTTTTTTAACTATTCTGATATCTTTAAGAGCTTTTCAGGAGTCTTGGTCAGATTCATGTCACACATATATAGTCACAATGGCAAACCTACAATTTGACTTCTTCATAAATATACATTATTAGCATATTGCGTCCTTTTTATTAAGTATTCATTTAGACAATTGTACCACATGCGCTTATATTATTTTGATCATTACAAATATCTTTTGTAACTTGCTTGAATACGAATTATGATTATATGTTTCAAGCATATTGAATCTTTCAGGGATTTTAATGTGAATATCTATGTTAAGTGACCCATATGAGTAAGCTGTCACTATATCCTTAAGACGCATATCAAGCTTTTCTAAGACTGTCCAGCTTATTAAAAATTAAAATGTAATGATATCCATCACTGGAAAATAAGTTTCATCATAATCAATATCAAGTTTTTGAAAGAAACATCGAGCAAAGAGTTTTGCTTTATATCTAGTGACTTCGTAATTTTTCGTTATATTTTCGTACAAAAAAACTCTTTTATGTTTACGAGATTAACATCTTCAGGTGTTAGGACTATAGGTCCAGATATTTTATGCTTAGTTAGAAGGACAAATTTGTTTGAATTATTTTTTTCATTAGAGTTAATCATAAATTTCTTTTGCATTTATCAATAATTTATGGTTCAAAATCATCATTCATATTTTCAGTAACTACTGAAAATGAAACACATCTCGACAATTATGTCATTACTTTTTTTAATTTATCCAATGTAAGTATAATTTATACCAATTTCTTCATTTTGAGATTCTTGTACCTCTTTTAGGTCTAATGTCTCTTCAAGAACTTGTGTCTCTTTAGAGACTTATGTTTGTATGGGGACTTATGTCTCTTTAGGGATTTATGTCTCTTCAGAGATTTGTATCTTTTCAAGGACTTATTAACTCTCATGATGTTAGTGATTTAGAGAATACAGATTTATTTGCTCGAGTATTATTTTCAACATGATCTTGATTTTTCACTTTCTTCTTTTGTAGAATAATATCTTTTGTGCCAAGTAGTCGACCATGCTTCTGACGTGTAATAGACAAGTTATTTGTTATTTTTTTTATTAAATTGATCTATAAAAATAATTACCCGAGCTTATGTATTAGTAATTAGTATATATGACTCGGTTACTTTTGACGTGTTTTGTAAATGCATATGGTAATTCATTTTTAATTATTTAAAAATAAATAATCATTCACACCTCATTTTTATATTAATTTGTGTGAGAATCCAAATAAGATATAGTTGTCATTTTTGAAGAAAGTTCATACTTTACTTTATGAGGCAAATTTTTTTCCCTTAATGATGGGAATACTATCTCATCAAAATAAAATTTTTCAAATTGTGTGGTAAACAGATCACCCATCAAGGTTCAAGAGATCTTATATTTAATGATGAGATAAACCAATATAAATTTTCATGCAATGTTAAGGTCTCATCTTAATGCATAGTAGAGGTGATTGGTGTGCTATAGTAGCTAAGCACAAGCGCAAGCTATCGTATCAAGTAATAAAGAATTTTAAGTCCAAGTATCGATCCCACAAGGACTATGTGATCTAATTCTATAAATTAAGTACTAAAATTGTACCTACCTAACTTTTATTCAGAAAACTAAAATCTGAAATTTATTTAACTAATCAAATTATCTCAATTAACTAAACAAAAGTAAAGAGTAGAATTCATAAATAAAGATAATCTATGATTTTGACTCATCCCCTAGTATTTCATTGGACTTGTTAACCATTTAGTTAATCTTTTAATACCAATTGATTGGCTTAGACACTAATCTCATCATAAGCCTCTGTTGATGGTCAAGTGACTATATTATGCATTCTAACAATCACCTATATATCTATGGTAATCAGAATGTAATTCATTAATATCAAGTCTAAACTATATCATGCATGCCACCTAGGTATATGTCTATCCTAGATGGAACTCATAATTATTACCCTATGATCCTGCATCGAATTATCATTGATTAAACACATGAATCCCTCTGTCGAGTTCATCATTGTTCCTTAATCATTCAAAATATTGATTAGGTATAATGAAAATATTAAATACAAGATATAATGAATCAATTGAATGTATCAAGTTTATAAACAAAAAATTAACACAATCTAAATCCATACTAGGTTCACATAGTCTAACCCTAGATGAACAAATTAATCCATCACAAAATTAAAAATATCAAATCAATTCATAAAAATCAACAAGAATAAGAACATAATGATAAAGAAAGAGAAGAAAAACTAATCAAAGTGACTCATTGATGTGCTTCTCCCTTAATTTTAACTTGAATCTTGATCTTGGTTCTTCAATCTTTAGCTTTGATATTTGATTTTGTGTTGTGAATTCTCTCTTTAAGTTTTTATCTTCAATATACTGTTCACTAGTTATTGTAGCAAAATACTATTCACGAGTTACTGTAGTAAAATACTGTTCCCCCCTCCGCGGCACTCAGTCACTGGGTGCTGCGGCGCCCAGTCTTTGTGCCCCTTTCATATTTTGAGCGTAACTTCTTCGTTTAACATCCAATTCACTTTCCGTTTGTTTCTATGCATCACATTTTCATTATGCATCTATTTATGATTAAAAACTATAATTAAATAGCAAAATATTTATGATTTAGAGTAAAATACAAAAGTTGGTACAAATCATTTTAGTAGTTATATGCCCCTATCAGGGGGTGATAGAGTTATTTAATTAATGATTTTGCTAATCCATTTTATGTGTGAACATGTAGCATAGAACGTTCTACATCAATTTTTATTGATACAATAGTGATTAAATATTTTAGGTGTAAACTCACCAATATTATCTAAACATATGATTTTAATAGAATAGTCTAAGAATTGTGCCCTCAATCTAATAATTCATGCTAGTAATATAGTAAATGTAAAATTTTGTGTAAACAATAAGCAAACATATGATTACCATGCAATTGCATCAATCAAAATCATAATAGTAAAAAGGTCTACTTGATGAATAGATTGATCCGCAAATATCTCACTGAATTATTTGTAAAAATGATAGAGATTCTAAACCAATCAGAAGGGATATTTTAACTACAAATTTGGCTTGTAAATAAGTAGTACAAAAACTCTCATTAGGCAGCAGCATCTTCAATTCTTTAATAGACGTATATGAGAATTTTTAATGGTTTTAAGCATCATAGTTGATCCCGAATGACCAAGGTGGTTATGCCATAGCATAAATATTTTTGGATCAATGAACTTCTAGTTCATTATTGCGTAGCTTTCAATTGAATAATATAAATTAGATAATAAAGTAAAAAGCTCTTCAATTATGCATTTCTTATTTGAGATGTTGAAAATAATAAAAATATAAGTATTCTTATTCAAAGTCTCAATGTAATATTCAGTTCAGCAGATATCTTTAAACTAAGAAGAATTTTTATAGATCTACTTATATGTAAGGTTTCACTTACTTATATATAACTTTATTCCACTTGCTAACAAGATTGTTGTTCTTCCGGAGCTTTTAATTAGATCTATAGGACTTAATATAGTGTTGACTTTTTTCTAATATTACTTATATCGAAGGATAATGTGTATACTTGTGCTATTAGCTAAACAAGCATCCCCAACTTTTCTCTCTAAAATGGATATTTTCAAAAGCCATTTATTAAATAAAAGTTCATTGTATATATCAAGATGATACAAGTAAAATTTCATACAAAAATACCTAACATAGAAATATTAATCAAAGCTTAATTGTTAACATTCTTTTCTTTATCCCTAAAGAAATCATAGACATCTATATGAGTAATATCTTTGGGATCTTAAGCTATTAATAAGATTTGCCTTTGCATTCTTTTTCTTTGTTATGATAGATGCCTCATAAAGCACTATATTATAACAAGTATTTTCATAATACTTAATGCATTTCTTCTCTACACTATTATCTTTATTTTGATATTTCTACCCATTTTTGTGTCCTCAATTTTTGGTATTTATAACAACTATGAGGGTGTAATCGCACCCTTTTTCTTTTTTCACGATCATGCCTAACGTTTGCTATAGGTATTTGCATTTACTTCTGCGAACGACTAAGAATCAATTAGACGTGATTTCTTAATAAGAGTTTATTATTTTGTTTAGTGAACAGTAGACATTAGGTTAATTCTTAATATTGATGTTTGCGATACTATTACTGAGAACAACATTAGAGATATAAAAAGTGGAGAATATCTTCTTTAACATGTACTGTCTTGTAATTTTTCCATCATACATTTTTAGCTATGAGGTAGTAGTAAACAAAGTGAAATTATATTCAACAACAATTATAAGATTATATAATCTCATATTTATCTACTCGTGTTTTGCTCTTGGGAGGAGCACACCATATCTGTCTTTTAGATTTTTCTAGAGAATATGTAGGCCTTTAAATATTGAACTTTTAATCTCTCACGTATGTGATGTCCGAGAAAATTATAGTTTTTCACTTGTCTTACAAGAATACGTCATTTCTTTTTTAATTGTCTTTTCTAAACCATTGACTTGGAGGTACATCTTAGCATCCAATACCAATGATAAGTAATTATTCAAAGTCAACAAGTGCAAAATTTTATAAATTTGTTAAGAATATTTTTAAGGACTTTTGGATATGAAAGAAGGGAACTAAAAATTAGTGTGATAAAACATAAATATTATTCAACCAATTTATAATGTAAAATGTAAATATCAAAATTAATGTTTAAGAAGGCATAGCTTTCCACGTACATAAAATAATTACAATTAGGAGGTAAAGCCTTCTATGCATAATAATAATGAAGAGACATAGCCTTTCATGTATTGATAAAAACGAGGAGGTATAATCTTCCATAGATTGATAATGATGAGAAGGCTTAACCTTCTATATATTTATAGTAATGAGGAGGTATATCCTTCTATATATTGATAACAATAAGGAGGCATAAATAATTAAAAGAAATAAATTAAAAAATTATAATATAAAACTTTAAGTTCTAATACAGATCTTCAAGTTCTAAATAATGAGATCAATTATTATTATTTGAAAGCAATGAGATCAATTATTAGAGCTTTAACTTTTGACTTATTGACTTACTCTGCAAGCTTCAGGTTGCAAATAGAATATTTGAATTTAATAGAATAAATATAATATTAAATTTTATAAAATAAAAGATAATTGATTTAGAATATTATATTTATTTTCTGATGTGAAAGATTTAAATAAATAGAAACTACAATGCCAACTCATAAAGATTATATTATACAATAATATAAATATATTACAAAGATATAAAATATAAAATAAAGTAAATCAAAAACTTAATATGAAAATTAAAAACTTAAATTTATTTATAAATTATGCTGATAACATATTGTAAATAAATAATAAAAAATAAAGATAATTCAAGTAAGAAAATCCTCTAAAAAATATTTTAACATTTCAAAAAATATTAAAATATTATTAAAGGATAATCCCTATTTTTAGGCGAGGGACACGGTGAAATCCACCGTCATAACCCTCCACTGCCTTTACAACAATATAAACTTTATAATCATAACATTTCTGTTAGAGGAGACTTGTTCCCAGTCCTCAAATAACATTATCTTTTAATATAAGAATTAGATATTAGTTTCCATATGGAGGAATGATAATATATGGGCAAATATTTGACCGACTAAGTTTGACATATAATTTTGATATTGGGAGGTAACAGAAGGAGATTTATATTATATTCATTACATGACGAGCAAGTTATTGGAGGATCACTTAGGACCTACACGGCTTTTGATGAGGACCATTTTCAAAGTCTAATAAAGAGAGATAAGTTTTATATTGGGATACGATAATTTTACTCTAATAGTTTAATTTAAAATATTTAATTTAATCTTAATTTAATAATTTTTTTTATTAGTTTGACTAATAAAAAAGTAAAAACTATAATCTAATTCTTTTAAATACATGTTAAGCATTTATTTGTTAAAGAATCAAAATTTACATTCTCTTTTTTCATCGCTATTTGTTATTAGTGGTTGGGGTCAGTCGACCAATTGACCATCGATAATTGATGACAATTTAATTTAAGATTAATATTATTAAATTTAAAATTTCGTGATCTATACAATAATAATTTTTTTTTTTTAATGGAGCACCGTAAAAGTATCAAAAGTGAGGAGAATATGATGGTAGCAGCAATGGTCATTGCCATTTGCTATCAAATGGTGGGGGTGATGACATGTGCCCCCCTAACTGTTTGATGGTCATCGTCGTCTCGCGGTGGAGAGCAGCGGCCACTGTAGTGCCGTCGCCTCTCTCATCATATTCTTCTTACTTTTGGCACTTCTATAATGTTTTATTGACCAAAATAATTCTACTGTTATGTAGATTACAAAATTTTAAGTTTGATGATATCAATTTTGAATTAAATTGATACCAATCATCAGCACTCAACGACGAAGGTAGGGACGGCCATTGGTCAAACCAGTGGCTTGCTACTCCCTTTTATTTATTTATTATTATTATTATTATATATTTAATTTATTTTTAAAAATATTTATTAAAAATATTAATCAATTACATTATAATACGTGTTATTTATAACTTATCATATAATGATACATGTCATTTTATTAAATTTTTAAAAAATTATATTAAATTAAAATCAATTGATAAAATTACGCCACGTGTTCAAAGACAGTAAGTAGGTGAGATTGTGCTACGTGTTCAAAGTTAAAGGACAAAAATGGGGAAAAACTGGTAATTGAATATTAAAAGTACTATTTCTATCCAAATAGACACAAAAATTAACAAATTAGGATAAAATTAGATATTTTATTTTTAATTTAGACAAACTTATTAATTAGGTCAAATTCTGAGATAAAATTATGATTATCCCTTTTACATTTATATCATACCAAAATTAAATAATTATATTTTTTTATTTCTAATATTTTTCAATCAAATAATTTTTTTTTTGTCATGAGTTATTTGCTTCAATTTTTAGAGCAATTTTTAATTTTAATTATGGAAAAGTATATCCTAAATCTTAAAGGGAACTTAAATTCACACCATCCACTTAAATTTCAGAGACAATATTTGTAATTCTTCTTTTAGAGAGTGACAAAATAATTATTATAAATATTTTGTATTTTACTAAATATAAATCAAATAATTAATAAATAATAAGATTTATCTTTGAGAACTCTTATTTTTAACATATAATACATAATTTTTAATGTAGACTTGTGAGAGGATTGTAGAGGAGAAATTTTAGAAAATGATTCTAATTTTATAGAGTTTTGTTTTTGGGCAGCACATGAAATTTTTAATCTTTTATAGTTAAATAAGTTAAATTTAAATATTTTCATCCTCAACTCTAAATATTTTTAATTTTTTTTTCACACTCTTATTAAAGTGTATAAAATTTAGAAAAAAAATAATGGATAGATTTAATGATAAATGGTAGATTTTCTGAAAATGGATGAAAAATAACTTAAAAGTCCAAAAAAAAAAAAACCCAAAAGGCTGTTTTTAGCTGCCACACACGTACCGATGCACACCTTAAGCATATAGTCGCACCACGTGGCGTTAGTGGATTTTGTTTCATCATCTTTTAATTTTGATGTATTGTTAATATCTTTCTTTTATGTGGTATTAGTGGATTTAAATAAAATTTTTGTTGTGAACAAATATTTTGTTTAAACAAATTGTAAATTATTATTTTTGTTTATATTATCTTAATTAATTTGAATGGAATTTACATTTATATTATTTTATTGTATTTTAGACCGAATATTATTAGATTAGATTTGTGGTTTTATAATGAATTTGAATTTAAATTTTGATAAATTGGGTTGAATTGAAAAATCAATATTTTTGATAAATTTAAATATATTATTGGTTAAATTCACTAGAACTTAAATTTATAATGAATTTGAATTTAAATTTTGATAAATTGGGTTGAATTGAAAAATCAATATTTTTGATAAATTTAAATATATTATTGGTTAAATTCACTAGAACTAATCCAACAAACACTCTAAAGAAAATCTCTTCCCAACTCTGATCTAAATGGTAGTTTTAATCAACTAACACATACTCTAAAACTAATATGATTGAAAACTAGAAAGAAATAATTTGTATATATAATTATTTATGTTTGAAAAATAAAACTTGTGATTTTATCCTACAAAAGTGAGATACAAAATTTGTTGGATGTCATAACTGCATAACATTTACTTATTGGAGTTGTTTATTTAAATATCAATGAAACAGTATGATAAATGACACATCAATTCTGTATCCAAACATTATAGAGATAGTATTATTATTGTAATTTTTCGGCACATTCTTCTCTTGAATTACATGGTTATTATGATGTTGACTGAGTTGGTGATCCTACAATTATCTATCTACAACTGATTTTTGTTGTTTTTTTTGGAGGATTCTCTAATTTCTTGGTGTAGCAAGCAACAAATAGTTACAGCACGGTCTAGTATAAAAATTTAATATTGTACCCTTGTCGATACCATTTAGAAGATTATTTAGTTATAGTAGCCTCTTAGTGATATGAGACAAACTCACTTTAATGCTACACCTATTTTTGTGATAATTAAAGTGTTATTCAAATTATTTACAATAATATTTTTTTATTAGTCTATCAAACACTTTAAGACTAATTTTCATTTTATTCGTCAGCATATTTCTCACGACACTGTTAAGCTTCACTCAATATTTAACTGATATCTTCGTAAAGTCTCTTCTTCTTGAATGTCTTATAGTATTAGTATTCTTAAATAATATTTAACTGATATCTTAAAATTTGCTTCTATTGTGCTAACTTGAATTTGAAGGAAAATATTAATTATATTAGTATTCTTAAATAGTATGTTCATGTCTACTAATATTGTTCTATTTAAGTTATACTTTTTATATAAGTCATAATACTTGTATAAAACATATTTTTTTTTGTGTAAAGTAGACTTTTATATTTCCTGTTTAACAATGTTATAAAGCCTATATAAAAAATCGCCTCTTGTTCATATTTTTCTAAATTTCTTTAAATTCTCTCACAATAATCATGCAGCAACTTAAACTATGAACTCTAACTGATAATCTTATACCCATAAAAATACTAAAATAATTTGGTAAGGTCTAAATTTTTCTACATTCATATAAATAATTTTCAACAAGCTTTCGACATTCCTTTCTAAATATTAAATCATTTTCTCTTCAATACATTATAAATAAAAAAAAGCATTTGAACAAAATCACAGTTATTTGTTTCCAACAGTGGCCGAGAAATGCATCTTATATTTGGCGGAGCATTCTTTGGGGTCGCGAGTTGCTTCAAAAAGGTATCCATGGCGAATTGGGGATGGGAATTCTGTCTTCATTTACCACGATCCGTGGATTCCAAGACCGTCAATGTTTCGTCCTCTCTTCCCGCACAAACTTCCTGAGCATAATCGGGTGGCTACGCTTATTACACCTTCGGACAAGTGGAATGAGAGGTTGATCAGGGATTCCGTTTCGGGAGAGGAGATTGATGCTATTTTCAGTCTTCCTTTGACAAGGCAGCAGGGTTTACAGCAGGATTCTATAGTATGGCATTATGACGAACTCGAAAATTATTCGGTGAAAAGCGGCTATTGGTTAGCTTTGTCTCTTCAAGGAAAAACAAGTGGTTCGGATAATGCTTTAATGGAGAGATGGTGGAAGCATTGTGGCGACGTCGGATCCCACCCAAAGTTAAAGCCTTCTTATGGAGAGCATCAAACGATTGGACACCGACACAGTTCAACTTGAAACGCCACCATGCGCCCACTATTGAGATATGCCCGATATGTGGAAGAGGTGTCGAAGTAACATTGCATGCCTTGTGGTTATGTGATGCTTTGAAAGGGGTTAGAGCGGAGTTTATTTTATGAACTCAATTTCGGCTACTCATCAAGACTCTATGAAGGACTTTTTTAGTTCGTTGTATGCTAGGTGTTATCTAGCTCAGATTTTGATCTGTTGTGCATTATTCTTTAGAGAATCTGGTCTGTTAGGAACCAATTTGTGCAAGGAAAAATGAAGGATTGCAAGAGTTTTGTGGTGGGATGGTCGAGCATTTTTCTTGCTGACTATATTTCAGCTCAAACAACAAATATGCATGTTCCTGAAGAGGAACTGATGAGATTGAAGCCGCCGGAGAGGGATGTGGTAAAAATCAATAGTGATGCAGCGTTGGATCAGCAGAAAAGGAGAACTGGTCTGGGGTATGTTTTGAGAGATCATGAAGGCGCAGTGTTGTTTTTGGGTGCAGAAAGTTTGAACTGTCTTTATACAGTTCCCGTCCCAGAAGCCATGGCCAAGTTTAAAGGAATTTTAGCTGCTCAACAGCTTTAATTTTCGGCCTTCGAAGTAGAGATAGATGCTGCAATCGTGGTTAAGGAAATCCTATGTAAAGAACAAGCTCCGATAGAGCTGGGGTTAGTTGTGCAAGAATTTTATCTCTAAGTCTTCAGTCTTTCAATTTATTTAGAGTTCTTTTTGCTCATAGGGAATCAAATAAAGTTACTCATGCTTAGCCAAATTAGCCTTGAGTTTAAACTCTGATGTTACTTGTAGTTTTTATGGTCCAAGAACTTTAGACTCTTTTGTTGAGGAGGATTGTCCTCCTCCAGTTTCTGTTTAGTTGCAATACAGTTTCATTCCTTGAAAAAAAAAAAAAAAACTGTGACCGAGCTAGCTTATGTCCATTACGACTCAAGCCCCAACTAGAATAAAAATTTCTCTTGAATACATTAAAAATAACACTCAAGTCCCTTAAAAATTCACAATCATTTTCCAGTAAAATCACAAATTAGTCTTTCACTCAAAATAGGCTCCTATTGTTTAAAGGGCTGACGACAACGGGACCATCAAAGTTTAGAATAAATAACATATCAGCCCTCTTTTACAAAATAAATAACAAATGAATCTCATTTGGTAAAATAATGGCATATGTGTCCCTTTCATTAATTTTTTTAATTAAAAACTAATACTTTTTTTTGTTCAAAAGTTTGTTAAAATTAAAATCCATTTTTGACAAATCTCTTATTTATTAAGTGTACAAATTTCAGTTTATAAGTCAAAATCGGTAAACTAATACTTTTAATGAAAAAAATCTAATAAGAGTGTATATGTCTTTTTTTTTTAACCAAAAACTTTATTCAAAACTAGCTTAAATTACAACTTTGAGAATCCTCAAAAATAAAATTCTCCAGCTTCTTTGAATAGAATTCCTCCCAGTGATAATTGACCTCAAAATGTAACGCTAATTTAGTTAAGTTATGAGCTACTATATTTGTATCCCTAGGTGCAAAAGATACCTTAAAAAAAGTAAAAGAGTCAAGACAACCATAAATATCTTTAATAACAAAACCAATCTTAGAGCGAGCTAAATCATTAGACAATATATCATTAACAACTTCTTTCGCATTTGACTCAACCATTATCAAATCAAAAGTTTAAACCACAAAGAGCAATCAAATCTTTGAATATAGCCATAGCTTTAACAACTGGAATGGAGAATAATCCATTATACTTTTCGATCCTAGAAATTACCATGACTCTCAAGTGGTTATAGGCTAAAAAATCGAAGCCTGTCATACCACGATGCACATTAACCACAACATCAGAATTTAGCTTTTTGTAACCAACAATTGGTGGCCTTCATTGCTGCCTCAAAACCTCATTGGCCAAATGAATTTTGGCCTAATTACACATAAAAACTTCCAAAACATCTTTAGCCCAACCATATATCGCTTCCATATCCATAATCCTCTTTCCATTGATCCATTGGTTTCTCACAAATCAAATACGCCAATAAAATATAAAGGAAATCCAAAATCTTCGTCATTAAGTTGGTGCATGCATGAAATAAGGAATTTAGAAAAAGGAATTTGATGAGACCATCTAATACCAATCATAAAGTTACACCAATCACAAATATTTTTAAAGAATTATAAAGCCAAAGAGCATGGATTGAGTTCTCACCACCCCGACTACATTTTGGGCAGTTCTCATCCTTTAGAACATGATGGCATTTCAAGTTAGCATTAGTGGGGATTCAATCATTGGCTGTTCTCCATAAGAAAATCTTTACTTTCGGGTGAACCTTGAGCTTCCAACAATGCTTCCCCCACTCGTTAACCATTGATTTTTTAGAGTTACTCGTAATACCCTCAGCTTGAATAGCCTACACATAGCCATTCTTAACCTTACATCTTCTAAAATTCATAATGCCATATAATGCTGTCTCCATGAGCTAAAGTATGGTATGGGAGGGGATGCTTAAAATACGTTACTACTCCTCGTTAGAAAAAGAGTTGCAGATCAGGTCAATATGCCACTCTCCCGAAGCCGAGATTAATTCTGAAACATTAGTGTGTTTAGTCAAATTATGCTTGTACAAAGGTTTAAAGGTCATCGGGTTAGGTAACCATTGAGTGTGATACATCAGGACATTCTCTTAATTGCTTATTCACCATCTAGTACGATTTGAGAGAATTTATTTCCCCTAAAGGATACTCTGCCAAAGAAATAAAGCCTTTGAAGTTACCTTGGCGTGCAAAAAACCCTTTTAGGAAATAGAAACCCTTCAAAACTTAAGCCATAAGTAATTCTAAGTTAAGATATGCCACCCTAAGTTTGTAAATATGGCTTGAATAAAAAGGAATAAATTATGGAATCCAAGACCTTTATTTTTCTTACCATGACAAAAAGCTTCTCACTAGCACCAATGCAATTTTCTCTTTTCCTCGCCACCACTACATCAGAATCGAGCATAAATCCTACGAAGCTCGTGAATTATGGTTTAATTAACACCTTTCTCTCTATAGCTAAGAAAACTTCATTGTCTAACCTTTTAATTTCTTCCACACTTTATAACGAATAGAGATAAAACTATCACCCTTTTTCTTTTCATTAATACTTGGGAGCCTCAAATAATTTCTCATGGAAATTGACTCTCTGGACCTTAAGAAAACTAAGAAGATCCCTAATAATTCCTCCGAGATTGGTCTACCAAAACAGAAAATTGATATATCAGAATTGATAACTTGCCTAGAAGCTTTTGTATATCTATCTTGGATATCCCTAATCATTCGGCCACACTCCGATAAAAGCCTTAGTAAAATTCAAGTTATCATCTACAAGGAACAAGTGAGATACCGAAGGTCCATTCCTCCCACACTTATCACCACACAACTTTCGTGTTCTTTTCACTTGTTGAAATAAGTAAGACAAGTACTCCGTATACATAATAAACAAGTAAGGAGAGTGAGAGCCACCTTGTAGTAAGCCTCTTCAGGGTTTTAAAATGCTCTTCAAAACTCCATTAATCAAAACTGAATATGTAACTAAAGATACACACCCCATCAATAACTAGACTAATTTTCCCAAAAACCACATTTTCTTAGGATGGAATGTAAAAGGGCTACTTTACCCAATTATATGCTTTAAATATATTGATAGAGGTATAACAGTACTAGTATGATTTATACCTAACTTTTGTATTTTGCTATAAATTATGAATATTTGGCTATTTAATTGTTTCTTTTATCATAAATAGATGCATAGCAAAAAATGTGAAGTATAGGAATAAACAAGAAGCGAATTAGATGTAAAACGAAGAAGTTATACTCAAAATACAAGAGCGAGTAAACCAGGACTAGATGCCGTAGTGCTCATGACTTGGCGCCGCAGCACCCAAGTCAGTAGTTGAGCACCGAGGCTCTCACAACCCAACACTACGGTGCCTAATGATGCTCCTTAAAGTCACATTTTC
Organism: Ailanthus altissimus; assembly: GCA_946807835.1. Taxonomy (NCBI): domain Eukaryota; kingdom Viridiplantae; phylum Streptophyta; class Magnoliopsida; order Sapindales; family Simaroubaceae; genus Ailanthus; species Ailanthus altissimus. Next base: position 10,340,607 of record OX327706.1, on the reverse strand, counting down.
AGGTTTTGCTCTGTGGCGCTCGTGCGATGTATAAAAGCCCATCTCAACTCTCATATTTTAACTTGGATTGAACCCCATCGCCCCTAGGGTTTCTCATACCAACATAAACACTCTTTTGAGATCAAATACACAGAATTTGGAGATAAAAAAATGAAAAGAAAGAATTCATAACACAAAATCAAATATTAAAGCCAAGAAATCAAGACTCAAGATAAAGATTCAAGATTAAGATTCAAGCTTCAAGTCAAGACTAAGAGAAAAGCAACCCAAGACATCTTCTTGATTAGTTTTTCTTCTTTTTTCTTATGGTTATGCTTTTGTTCTTGCTGTTCTTCATGGATTGGTTTGATACTTTTTGTTTTGTGATGAACTAAACTTGTTATTCTGGGGTTAGATTATGTGAACCTCGTATGTAGTTCAATTTCATTAATTTTTAGTTTATGAACTTAATTATTATAATTGATTCATGCTATCTGAGTTTAATGCTTTTATTATATCTGTCCAATATTATGAATGATTGAGGAACCATAATGAATTCAACAGATGGATTCATGTGTTTAGCCTATGATAGTTTGATGCATGATCATAGAGTAACAACTATGAGTTTTATGTAGGATAAACCTATACCTAGATGGCATGTATAGTATTATTTAGACTTGATATTAATGAATTAAATTTTGATTTGATTACCATAGACATATAGGTGATTGTTAGAATGCGTAATATAGTCACTCGACTATCAACAGAGGCTCGTGATGAGTTTAGTATTTAAGCCAATCAATTGGTATTAATTAATTAACTAAGAGGTTAATAAATTCAATGAAATACTAGCGGACGAGTCAAAACCCTAGATTATCTTTATTTGTAAATTCTACCATTTGGTTTTGTTTAATTTAATTGATAGAATTAGATTAGTTAATTAAAATTTAAATTGTGATTTTCTGAATAAAAGTCAAGAGGTACAATTTTAGTACTTGATTTATAGAATTAGGTCACATAGTCTCTGTGGGATCGATACTTGGACTTAAAATATTATATTACTTGATATAATAACGTGCGTTTAAACTTAGCTAGTATAGTATAAATCACATATCCAACTTTATAGCCATATAACTCTCTTTAGATACCTTTTGCTGCTTAATAAAATTAAGACATTCAAAACCAATAATCACATTGTCTGTGAAAAGTCTGCCAAGAATAAATGCACTCTGCAATTTTGACATAATATCACTTAAAATTCTTTGAAGTCTATGAGCCAAAGTCTTCAAAATAATTTTATAAATAATGTTGCAAAGATTAATCAGTCTGTAATTTGCTGGGTTCACTGGATCATCACACTTTGGATTCAATGCAATCAAGGTCTTGTTTTTTAGGGAGATATCACCCACATGATTGAGATACTCCAAACAATAATTAAAAACATCATCTCTAACTATATCCCAGAACTTTTGAAAAAACAAGGCATGTATACCATCTTTACCCAAAGCTTTTATTGGGTACATTTGGAATAAGGTCTGCTTGATGTATTTCTTCAAAAAAAGATAACAAGCCTCACTATTAGCCTATGAAAGATGAGTAATCATGACATCCATCACCTCTTTATATTGTGCACCAAAGGATTAGAAGAAGAAAAAATATCCTACAAATGAGCAAAAAACAAAAACTACTTAATTCGGCCATCATCTTGTTGCCATACATTGTTAACATCTAAAATTCTTAATTTTGTTTTATCAATGGCAATTCAATACTTTATGATGGAAGTAGTTTTAGTTCTTGTCATAATTTTTACACCACACAACGTAAGCATGCTGCCTCTAATAAGCTATATGCTTATAAAGTAGCACATCCAAAGCCTTCTCTGTTTCCTAATTCTGTATTCAAGAATTTAGTCTACCAAATTTTCATTATGTAAGGTTCTTTCTCCTTTTTTGAATTTTTTAATTTAAGTGTTGAAAATTCCGCCTATATCATACTTTAAGATCAATTTCAATCCTGCCCAAATTAATTAAAATAACCCGTAAATCCTTACATATATAATACCACCTATTTTTAATAATCTCCCCACATTCTACTTCCTTCACCTACACTTCTTCAAAATGGAAATGATTTTTTTGCTCCTTAGCCTTTTTACCACACTCCACTACTAATGAGTTATAAACCTCTACCAGTAAAGGAAACATTTTAGACTACTCTGAATTACTAACTACCCGATCAAACTTTTCCTAAATAAACTCTCATATCTAATTACCATTACACCATGTGATTAAAGGCTCTAACCTATTTATTTCACTCAAGCCACAATCATCTAAAGCCTTGCGAAAATTTTCCATAAGATATTAGGGCCTCACCTTTCCTCCTCGCTTCTCAACAACATCTAAAATCTCTAATATAGAGCTAAAGAAGTGATGATAAGGAACTAATACATCTTAACAACTTATATGCATGAATCCTCTAGGAATTTTTAGGATGCCCATAAAAGCCTGTAAATTTTCATTACTTCTTCTAATGGGACTCAACCTGTACATCAATACAGAATCTTGAAAAAGAGATTAAATGGACTACAAGACCACTAGTTGATTGGTCTTGGTCATATTAGTCTAGATATAAAATTAAATAATGAATCTAATTATCATAAGAGGATTAAAGTGACTCCCACTAATCAAATGTATATATGGCATCTACGTCTTGGTTATATTAGTCTCGATAGGATCTAAAGACTAGTCAAAGATGGACCTTTGAGTTTATTAGATATTGAACCATTACCAGTCTGTAAATCCTGTATAGAAGGCAAAATAACTAGAAGACCATTTAATATTAACGGTAATAGAGTCATTGAAATGTTAGAATTAGTGCACTTTGACGTATGTAGGCCCATGAGCACACAAACTAGGGGATGTTATAAATATTTCATCACTTTTATTGATGATCATTCTAGTTTTAGTTATGTGTACCTAATGCACCACAAGTCTGAGGCATTTGATAAATTTAAAAAGTTTCAAGTAGAAGTAGAAATAAAATTAGGAAAACATATAATGGCACTTCGATCTGATCGAGGTGGCAAATACCTCTATAGTGAGTTTAGGACCTATTTATTAGACAATAAGATATTATCCTAGTTGACTATACCAAGGTCACCCCAGCAAAATGGTATAGTAGAAAAAAGAAATAAAACTCTCTTTAAAATGGTGAGGTCAATGATGAGTTATTTAATTTTACCCATCTTGTTCTAGGGTTATGCCTTAGCCGTGTATCTTCTTAACTTTATTTCATCTAAGTCAGTCCCTAAAACACCTCTACAAATATGGATAGGATGTAAACTAACTTTACATCACATACATATATGGGGTTGTCCAACTCATGTGCTAAAAAGGAAGACAGATAAGTTAGAATCTAAGTCAGAAGTTTGTCTATTTGTTGACTATCCTAAAAGAACAAGAGGAAGTCTTTTCTATAGTTCTTAAGATAAGAAAATATTAGTTAACACTAATGCAATCTTTCTTGAAGAAGACTATATGAAAGACTTCAAGCCTGGGAGTAAGATAATTCTTGATGAGTTATCTGAAAACTCTAATATTGTGCCTAATAGAGTCAATAAGTTAATTCTCAATCTAGATCATAATAACTAACCAAAGTCAGTTACAGAACAGCAACCACGGGTACTTCATCATAGTGAGAGGATTATTAAACATCTAATTAAGTATATGTTAATTAGAGAGTCCTTTTAGGCAATCTCTAATGAGCATAAACTATATCTCACTAGTTATGATGAAGCAATGGTTGATAAAGATGTAAACTATTGGCATAAAGCTATAAAATCAGAAATGGATTTCATGTATTCCAATAAAGTCTAGGAACTTGTAGAGAAACCTGAAGGGATAAAACTCATAGGGTGTAAATGGGTCTACAAGAGAAAAAAAAAGGGTAGATGGAAAGGTAGAAACCTTTAAATCTATGATTATTGCTAAAGGGTACACTCAGAAAGAATGTATCGATTATGAGTAGACTTTTTCACCAATAGCCATATTTAAGTCTATTAGAATTCTCTTATCCATTACAGTAAATCTTGATTATGAGATTTGACAAATAGATGTCAAGATTGCCTTTCTTAATGGCAATCTTGAAAAAACTATCTATATGATACAACCAAATAGTTTTATAGCTATAGGCCAAGAGCATATGGTTTATAAACTGTAAAAATCTATCTATGAGCTTAAAAAAGCATCTAGATCATGGAACATCAGATTTGATCAGGCAATCAAATCGTTTGGTTTTGATCAAAATTCGGATCAACCTTATGTCTACAAGAAGATAGATGGACGGTTGGTGGTTCTTCTAGTCCTGTATGTAGATGATATACTACTAATTGAAAATGATGTAGAAGCATTATCATCAGTTAAAATTTGATTATCTAACTTATTTTGATATGAATGATCTAGAAGAAGCCAATAACATCATTGGGATCAAAGTATTAATGGATCTCAAGTTAAAGATATTAAGCTTATCCCAAACTGAGTATATTAACAAAATTCTAATCAATTTTGCAATGCATAATTCTAAAAGGGATTATTTTTCTTTAAATATAGAATTGATCTATCCAAGTATCAGTTTCTTAAGACAATTAAAGAGATAGATTGCATGAGAAGTATTCATTATGCATTAGAAGTAGAAAGTCTTATATATGCAATGCCATGTACTAAACCCGATATTTGTTATGTAGTTTGAATGATCAGTGGATATCAATCTAATCCAGGACTAGAACACTGGACTACAATAAAGTATATATTGAAGTACATTTAGAGAACGAAAAATTATATATTTGTATATTGCAGTGAGAATCTTATACCTATTGGGTATATAGATTCAGAATTCTAATAACACAGGATACCCAGATCTTTCTAAGGATATGTGTTCACTTTAAGTGGTTGAGCTATAAGTTAGAGGAGTATAAAACAATCATGTATTACAGACTCTACCATGAAAGCTGAATATATAGCTGCATTTGAAGCTGCAAAATAGGCTATATAACTTCGAAAGTTCTTTATAGAGCTTAAGGTGGTACCTAGTGCTTAGATGTCTATTGCTATTTATTAATACAATAGTAAGACAGTAGCACAGTTTAAGAAAACAAATACGAGAAGAAAATATATTGAGAGGAAATAAAGTTTTATAAGGGAGTTTTGTGTAAAATGGTGAGGTCATGGTATCTAAGATTGCGTAAGCAATAATCTAGTGGGTCCATTCACCTAAGTCATTGCTAACAAAATAATTTTGAAACTCATATGAATAATATAGGGGTTCAATAGTTACTCGACATGCTTTAAGGCAAGTGGGAGATTATTAGACATATAATGTTATTTATACCCTTAAAGCATGTGAAATAACATTTTATTTGATTAAGAAAAGTTTATTCATACATATAATTGAGCATACATTGATAAGCCCATATTTATAAAGTATGTAATCTATGCATTAGGCATATGATGCTAATACAGAGGGTATATATTACAAGTTCTTTATAAATTAAATCATGTCCACATCCATTAATGTAAAGGGCATTTCATTATGTAAAGTTATAGTTTTTTTGCTTCTTATAGTGGATGATTTACCTTAATTATCGAAGTAGAGACTTCGAGTAGAAAAACTAATGTATATGTTACATTGAACGGGACTATTGTAAATTTCGATCTGGTTAATTAAATGTCGTAGATCTTAATTCACAAAAGTTTTAATAAGCTTGATTGATCTTAATCCTAAGTAGGTAATGAACTTACATTTATGCGTTATATCTTTTGAGTTATCACAGAGTGAAATCTATATAAATGGTCAAAAACCTTGATAGCTTGGAGATATAATTTCATGGGTTATAGGAACATATATTTGTAAGATAGAATCTAATAATTAATGTCCACCAAAGATGTTTGTAGTAATTGATCATTAGAATCTGTAGTTACAGTTTATTCAATAAATTATTTATTAAATAATAATATTTATTTATAAATTTATTTACAAATATAGATATATTAAAAGTGATCATTAGAGCATTCGGTGACTTAGGGGCAAATAAGTAATTAAAGAGGCAAGACATTTTTTGTCATAGTCTAGCTTTAATTATGGACATTAATTTGAGGGTCAATTAAGTGGTTATTATTGGTCAAATACCAAGCCCAATTTAATTAAATTTTTTTTTATTAAATAAGCTTTTACTTAATAACATGGGTTACTAGAGTACAACTTTTGGCTTTTAGTAGAATAACCTGGAGTTAGCTTAGAAGAATTGATGTATTATGAGATAATAAGAACTAAGCTTTTTAAATTAGAGTTAGGAAGCCCATGGGTCTTACAGTCCCTCTACTAGCTCAAATCCTAATCAAACTCTAATTTTATAATCCTAATCTAATTATAAATACCCAAGAGAGATTCCTATATATATGAGAGGTATGGGGTAATAATGAAATAGAACAATTACAATAACTATAACCAGAAAATTCTTTTTACGTTTTTTTATGTGGAAAAAGAATTTGGTTATTACCATTCTCTCAGATTTGGGTATAAGTGATTTTAAAGATTGAGGAAAGATCCACGTGCCCACATACATTTAGTTTGAAGATTGAGGATAGTAGAAAAGATTGCAGCCAGTCAATTCAATATTTTTCATAGTGAGAAATTGAGGTAATCTTCTATCCCTATACATGTAATTATGAACAAGACGATCTAACTTCGACTGCGTTTATTTTATTAAACATAATTTTTTTTTTAATTTTCAACCAACAAAAATATGAGCTTTAATATGTAGAAACCTATTTATTATATTTTATTTTTACATCGGGCTAAAATAAAATAAAATACTATAAATAATAAGTTAAAGTCTTCAGTTTAAACTCTAACGTATTTTTTATTCACTTTTTTTTTTCTCAAATGAATTCAGAATCTTTATGTATTGCGAATTCAATTCATGCAATATTAAGCATGCAAATATTTAATATAGTATACATCTTTTAAATTTTGCATAATCAATATATGCACATATAGAATTCAAATCTGGAACATGTATTAATTATATTTTGTTATTTTTTAATTTATGGGTTCAATTAAATAAAAAGAAAGAAAAAAGAACAGAAGTTGAAATTTGTTCAAATTTAAAGTGATAATGCCAAATTTGATGAAATTTGTTCTCAATTGTTGTGCATGTCAAATGGTTAGTGTCCACAAATTTTAGAAGTTTATCAGGTTAATTTTACAAAGCCTATAAAGACTTAAACGAGCTCAAGTTTTCTTAATCCAACATATGGATTAAATCAAGTGAGTCAGGGTAGGCCCGAGCCCATTTATAGGTTTAGGCTATTGGATAAAGTTTAAGGTTTAGGTAATTAGGAAGGGTTAGGCTTGACTCGACCCGGCCACTTTAGTCCCAACCCACTCCGGTCTCGTTCTAACTTTGACATTATTTGATTTTGACCATTGACTTTGATTTTGACCTTGACCATTTTTTAATATTTCAAAATAAATTAAATTGAAATAGAATACCATTAAAGTGACATCTTTTATGTAGATTTATTTATTTTGAAATATGTAGATATTATTAAAAAAACTAAATAGTTGTGGTTAAATCTATGCAAAAAATAATTGCCCAAAGAAAGATTATTTTTTTGACTAGATAATAGACACATGTGAAAGTAAATATGTGATAAAGTTTAGCTTTTTCATGCGTATTATATGTCGGTCCAAAGAAAGACATATTATTGGCATGATTTATTATTAATATTTACTGACTAATTTTTTAGAGTACCGTATTTACAAATTGTTATTTCTGTCTAAAGACTAAATTTCAATACTGTGCTTGGTATTTTGTAATGACCCAATTTATTATATCTTATGCCATGTGTGTATATGTATAATGATTAAATGACATAATTATTAATTGTGAGTTTTTTGTTTGTTCTATATTCAGTAAATGCTTCTTTTATATTTGCCAACTTGAATAACATTACAGTGCTTAGTGGCACTAACTTTAGAAAATAGAAGGAGCATATTACCATTGTACTTGAGTGTATGGATCTGGACTATATAATCTGGATGGAAGAACCTCCTACCCTTACTAATGGCAGTACTGCTGAACAAATGGTACTTTATGAAAAATAAAAGTGTTCTAAACACATGAGTCTGATGATCATGAAGCACTCTATTCCAGATACTATCAATGGTGCAATGCCTAAGAAAGAAAATGCTAAAAAGTTCTTAAGCCAAATAGCATATCGATTCGCTAGTAATAAAAAGGTCGAAATGAGCACATTTTGTCTAAGCTTGTTTCAATACGATATAAAGGCAAAGGAAACATAAGATAGTATATTATAAAAATATCTAGTCTTGTTACAAGATTAAGGGCACTAAAGTTAAAGTTGTCTAATGATATTTTTGTGCATCTGATCTTGATCTCTCTTCCTACATAATACAGTCCTTTTAAGATCAATTATAACACTCAAAAGGAGAAATGAACTCTTAATGAGCTAATTGCTCAATGTGTGTAAGAGGAAGATAGATTGAAACATGAAAAGATAGAGAGTGCTCATTTAACAACTTCTTCTAATAACAATGCTGCCAACAAGAAAAGGAAAAATAACAATAAAGTGAAAATAGTTGTAGACATTGGAACTTCACAGCAGAAGGTGCAAAAAAAATAGAATGATGAAACCAGCTGTTACTTTTGCAAGAAAGTTGGACATGTGAAGAAAGATTATTCCAAGTATGTAAAATAACTTGCTAAAAAGGGTAAAATTATCAACTTTGTTTGTTCATAAGTTAATTTGGTTTTAGTACCAAGTCACACTTGGTGGATAGATATGAGTGCAATTACTCACGTAAGTGTAACTATACAGGATTGTATAAAAAGCCGACTGCCAACTGATGCTTAAAAATTCATCTATATAGGTGATGATGACAAGGCTCCTATTGAGGAAATTGAATTTTTTAGATTACAATTAGAATTTGGTTATTATTTGAATTTACATTAGACTATATACTATCATTTAAATGAAATTTGGTTCAAATTTCTTGTTTAGACAAATTCAGTTACTCTTGTTCATTTGGAAATAGAAAGTTTAGTCTCTTTCAGAATTCAAATATTATTAGTACCAGTTATTTAGTTGATAATCTATATCAGTTGGATCTTTATGCCTCCTAAATTAATGAAACCTTGCATGCAAACATTTATGGTATAAAGTGAAAATTAATTAATGAGAATTCTTACATATTATGTCATAAGCGTTTAGGAATTCTAAATCCCTTGACTTTTTAGAGTTTAAAATATGTATTGAATGCATTAAGGGAAAACAAACAAATGTTAACAAAGTTGGTGCCAATAGAAGTTCAAACGTCTTGGAATTAATTCATACTATTATTTATGGTCCATTCCTTACAGCTTATTGAATGATCAATAATATTTTATTACTTTCATAGACGATTATTTTTATTATGGGTATCTATACTTGATTCATAAGAAGTCTCAATCATTGGATGTTTTCAAAGCCTTTAAAGCCAAAGTTAAAAATCAGTTTAGTAAGAAAATTAAAGTCGTTAAATATGACCATGGTAGATATGATGGATAAGTGAATAATGTCCAAGCCCTTTTATAGGATATTTGTAAGAATGTTATATCGTTCCTCAATACATCATGCCAAAGACTCCAATTCAAAATAGTGTAGCTGAAAGACAAAATCGAATTTTAAAGGATGTGGTTAGAAGTATGATAAATTATTATTCTTTACCACAATCTCTTTAGGTTGAAGCTTTAAAGACTATAGTATATACCTTTAATCGCGTTCCAAGTAAAGTGGTAACTAAAACCTTATATAAGCTAAGGACTGGAAAGAAGCCTAGTATTAGACATTTGCATGTCTAGTGTTGTCCAGCTGAGGCTAGGCCATACAGGCCTAATGAAAAACGTTGGACTCAAGAATAATAAGCTGCTACTTTGTTGGGTACTCAGAGAGATCGAGGTATTTCAAAATTTATGATCCCTTAAATAGATCATTTTTCAAGATAAGGAATACTGAATTCATTGAGGATGTTGAATAAAGTATGAGTGCTAAACTCAGGAACATTGTCTTTGAAGAGGAATATGTTATTATTCTAATATTATAATTGATAATGACCAAGTAATTATGCCTTTCATTATGTAGGATGCAAATACAAATAATTAAGACATTCTTGAGATACCTTATGCTAATATTGAAGAACCTGCTCCTACTCATGTAGAAGAGTAAGAACAACCTCAATTAGAAGTGTTATTAAAGGGATCTATGAGGGAGAAGAGATCAGTAATTTTGGATGATTATATCGTGTATATTCAAGAATATGAGTTTGATATAGGATTGGAAGATGGTCCAATATCTTTTAGTCAAGTCAAACAAAGTGTGAACTCTTAGAAATGGATAGATGCCATGAAAGATAATATGAAATCAATACAAGATAATGATGTTTGGGATCTTATTGAATTGCCTAAAGGAGCAAAACCATTAGTTGTAAATGGATTTTCAAAATCAAACGGGATTTGAAAGGCAATGTTGAAAGATATAAAACATAACTAGTCGCAAAAGATTTCACTCAAAAGGAAGGCATTGATTATAAAGAGATTTATTCTTCGATTTTATCAAAAGACTATTTTAGAATTATTATGGCACTTATAGCTTATTATAATTTAAAACTACATCAGATCAATGTAAATACTGCGTTTCTCAATGGCAACATTGAATAAACCATATACTTGTTGCAACCAGAGGACTTTAAATCCAAAGATTCAAAATATTTGGTGTGCAAATTAAAGAAGTTCATCTACGATTTAAAGTAAGCATCTCATCAATGGTATCAAAAATTTGATCAAGTGATTGCCTTTTTTGATTTTAAGGAAAACAATGGTCAATACTTTTATAACAAAATCAGTGGTAGCTAGTTTATTCTTCTTGCCTAGTATGTGGATGACATTCTACTAGAAAACAATAATATAGGCTTGTTGCACAAAATTAAAAGATTTCTTTCAAATAATTATGAAATGAAAGATTATGAGGATGCATATTTTGTGTTAGGCATACAGATTCACAGAGTATACTTGACTTATCATAAAAAATATATATTGATAAGATGCTTAGTAGTTTTGACATTAAGAATTGTTCATCAAGAGACACACTTATTGCTAAAGGTAATAAATTCAGTCTGCTTCAATGCTTAAGAAATGACATTAAGAAGAAAGAGATAAAGAACATTCTTTATGCATCAACAGTAAAGAGTATCATATATGCTCAAGTTTATACACCTCTGGATATTATGTATGTAGTTGGAATACTTGGTAGATATCTAAGTAACTTAGGAATAGATTACAAGAGAGCTGTTAAGAAGGTTATACAATATCTGCTAAGGATAAAAGATTACATACTCACATATTAGAGATCATATTATTTAGAGATTATTGGATATTCAGACTCCAATTTTGCTGGTTGCCTCGATAGCAGAAAATCCACTTCTAGTTAGGTCTTTATGTTGGCTAGATGAGCTGTGTCATAAAAGAGTGTCAAATAATCACTCATAGCTTCTTCCACCATGGAAGCAGAATTTGTACCTTGTTATAAGGCATAAAACTAAGAAATATGGCTATGGAATTTTATCACTGGGCTACAAATTGTCAATGGTATTGAGAGACCATTAAGAATAAATTGTGATAATAAAGCCGTCGAGTTATATTTTAAGAATAACAAAAGCTCGTCAAAATCGAAGCATATTGGCATTAAGTTTTTTATTGTTAAAGAGAGACTTTAGAGCTTTAAGTGTCAATTGAAAATATCAGTACAAACTTCATGATTGTGGATCCACTTGCTAAGGGTGTACCACCTAAATGTTGGGGATTTACTGTGTTTAGGTGTATGCATGTGGTAGTGTGTTAATTGAAAAATACATATCTAATACATATTTTAACGTAGCGGAATATAAAACATACAATTAAAACACTAATAATATATTAATCAAATTAACATATAAATGATTAAATTGAGAAATTATCAACATGTGTAACGTTTTACACGTTTAATTTCGAAGTCTGCCTGGAGGTGTACTCGTTCACAGTTCTAGTTATTAACTTTGGTGGGCTTGATAATCTAGAACAGCAGCTACTTTATCTAATGTAGGATTAACACTTAATCCAAATGAACAGTTCTTAAGCTTGCTCTTGTCTCTCTTATGGTTCTAAAAGAATAAAACTAGAAGCAACAATTACTTCTTTTTTATTGAGCAAGAAACGAAAAATGGTGAAGAAATGAAATAGAAGCAACACTTGCCTCTGTTTTCCCAATAGCAAAACGGAAATGTTAAAGGAAAATATACTTTTTTTTTCTTTTCTTTTCTTTTCTTTTTCCATTTGTTTCAATTCATTTCTCTTTTCATTTCCTCTTGTTTCCCCTAAAAAATTCACACACATATATATCTCTTTGTATTAAAAAATATTATTACAACATAATAATAATAAAGCATGCATAGGTGGCAAACAATAATATTAAATATAAATATATTATTATATATATTATAAATAAAATATTATATAATAATATATAATATTAGAGATATTTAATTATTTAACATTTAAATAATCACAGTGTGAAATGACCATTTTACCCTCCATGAATACTTACCAAGTATACCCTTAGCGGGTCCTACCAAATCTCATACTTGGGTAAGTTCAACCGAGAGTCCACAATGCGTCACATGTCACTTTACAATTAGTAAATAACAATTATTGACTAGTTGTATTTAACACTTAAATACTGACACGCACGCATTTTTGTGATTACGTTGGATATTATCGGATTAAACAATTTAATCCAGTACTCTGCCCCAGTGCACAATGAGTACACTCCATATCGCAGGACTCTCTAGGTCCACACCCAATTCGTCAAATGAAACTATTCTATAAGTTCGTGAGCCATGCCCTACGCACACGTCATGAATATACAAATCGACGCGTTGAACCATACAAGTTGAGGTTACAACGCATATGTATAGTCCTTTCATCATATATATCTTGGATGTGCAGGGACATAGATCCACACCGTCAAATCCCCATATACTTATCCATAACCTATCTCCAGAATAGTATCTTAATTGAATAATATGAGAAAAACTCTTTGCCATATTGTTTAACCCATGGAAACACCTTTCCGAGTTAACTACTTACGGCCATAAGACTTTCTTGAGATACTATCTTGGAGCATCTAGATATATCACTCCCTATGAGAGCTGATGGATCCCATATCTACAAGCACCATTCTCCATAAGTATTGGACCATACCAAGCGATACCCAGCGGTCAGACCATGAAAGGTCTCTGACATACGTGGAACCAAAGCATGGTGAATCACTCACAAGCCCACCATGGTGCTCAGGTCAGAGGGCCACGTATACTACTCAACTAGAGAAAACCTTCCATTGACGGCAACATAGGATGTCTATTTAGGTCCTCATGAGTCTATTCAGTACTCAGTCCTAACTGAATACCTATATGCCTATACAATCTCTAAAATCCTGATCAGTTAAGAATAACCAACTGTACCCTACAGATATAGACATACACTGATCTATATAAATTGATAGGATCTACTAACAGACCTGCAGTAGTAGAAATAGATCGGGAACTATTTATTTGAAAATATGCTTACTTAATGACATATCCTAGCAACCTATTGCAACTCTTGCAACTATATCATTCTTAGCATATTCTGAGGTCTTTGTCCCGTTACAGACAATGCTCCAACTTTTAGAATATTTGCTAACTCTTAACACTGGTCTAAACTCCTTTAGACCGTATCCGAATTTCTTCAGATAAAACAAAGTCTGTAGCGTAACAAGCATTATACCATATAATTAAAAGATAATTAGCAATATAACAAAATATACTCTGTAGAGATATCAAATATTCATACAAAACTGGGAAGGGATGTAGGCACAACCCTGCTTGGTACTCTTCCAGCTCACTGCGCCACCATTGAGAGTAAACACATATCCAGATGTAGACTTTCTATCATCTAGATCAGACTGAAAGTGTGAATCCATGTATCCTCTCACTTGAATATCATTATCTCCATAAATGAGAAACTTATCCTTTGTACCCTTAAGGTATTTCAGGATATGTTTGACCGCCATCCAATAGCTGTCACCTTGATCAAATTGATACCAGCTTGTAACACTTATAGCCATACTGATATCAGGTCTCGTGCACATCATAGCATACATCAGACTGCCAACAATTGATGCATATAGTATGTTAAACATTCTAACTCTTCATCTTCGGTTTGAGGAGACATTCTCCTAGAAAGATGAATATTATGTCTAAAAGGTACATTTACTGTTTTATAATTAGTAAAATTATACCTTTCTAAGACGCTATCGATGTACGATGACTGAAAGAGTCCAATTAGCTTCCTAGTTCTATCTCTATAGAGCTTTATACCCAATATATAGGAAGCCTCTCCCAAGTCTTTCATGGAGAAATTCTTACTCAGATAGCTTTTCGTGGATTGCAACATACTAATATCATTTCCAATGATCAGTATGTCATCCACATAGAGAACTAGGAAGACAATCATGCTCCCACTAACCCTTTTATACACACAAGCTTCTTCCTCATTTTTGATGAAATCAGACTTTCTGATTACCTCATCAAAATGATGATTCTAGCTTCGGAAGGCTTGCTTAAGTCCATAAATGGACTTCTTCGACCTACATACCAAACCAGAAGTTTGGCTGGATATAAAACCTTCAGGCTGTTCTATGAATATCTCATTCTCGAGGTATCCATTCAGGAATGCCATCTTTACATCCATCTGACAAATCTCAAAGTCATAGTATGCAGCAAGTGTCAACAAAATCCTAATTGACTTAAGCATCGCAACTGATGCAAAGGTCTCCTCATAATCGATCCCAGATTGCTGCGAAATAACCTTTTGCCACCAATCGGGCCTTAAAGGTCTCTACCTTTCCATCAGGCCCTCGCTTTTGTTTGTAAATCCATTTACAATCGATATGAACAATTCTTTCAGAACGTAGAACCAAGTTCTAGACTTGATTCTTATGCATAGAGTCAAATTCGGATTCTATGGCTTCTTACCATTTATCGAGTCGATGTCTAACATCGCCTCCCTGTAAGTCAAATGATCATTTTCTTCTATAAAAAAAACTCCAAGTGCACATTCAGGCATCTGTCCATACCTAAAATGTGTCCTGGATATCCTTTTAGACCTACGCAGAGGGTGTGTTAAAGGTACACTGCTATCTTGAACTTAATGATCCATTTGTAGCTCATCAAGTTCTTGATTGACTTCATCAAATATAATCTTTCTACAATCTCCACGATCCTCAAGAAACTATTTCTAAAAAAAAGTAGCATTCCGATCAACGAACACATTTCGTTCCTCTAGATCATAAAATTGGTATCCCATTGAATTCTTAGGATACCCAATGAACCTGTACTTGTACCCCTTAGGTGCAAGTTTATCCTGTTGTGTAACTCTTACGTAAGCAGGACAACCTCAAATCTTAAGATACTTAAGACTTGGTTTTCTACCTTTCATCATCTCATGTGCAGTAGTAGGAACAGCTTTGGATGGAACTTTATTCAAGATATGAGTAACAGTGTCAAGCGCATGACCCCACAGGTATTCTAGAAGATCAGTAAAGCTCATCATCGATCGGACCAATTCCAATAAAGTCTGATTCATCATCTCTAAAATACTATTGCATTGCGGAGTACTTGGAGGACTATATTGAGCAAGAATCCCATTCTTCTTTAAATAGTCCAAAAGTCACTACCCATGTACTCACCGCCTCGATCTGATCGAAGACACTTAATGTACATGCCGGTTTGTTTCTTTACTTCAAGTCTGAATTCTTTGAACTTTTCAAAGGTTTTTGACTTGTGTTTCAACAGAAACACGTAACTATATCGTGACCAATCATCGATAAAGGTTACAAAGTATCAAAATCCACCCATTGCAGTGTGATTCATTGAACCGCATACATTGCTATGTATCAGTTCCAATAAACTAGTGGCATTGTGTCCAACATTGGTAAATGGAGATTTGGTCATCTTTCCTTGAATACAAGATTCACAAACTGGATGCTCTATGATCAAATCAGGTATCTGTCCATCCTTAACCAGACGGGATAGGTGTCTCACATCTATATGGCATAATCTCATATGCCATATTTTAGTTTTATTTAAAGTTTTTGATCTTGCACGTTTGTTACTAGAACTATCTTGAACATTCATGAAATTTCTCACTGTATCCAATACATAATACCTATTCACTAATTGACACTCAGCTAACAAAACATCATGCATATCATATAAATATAAAGAACGATTCCGTATATTTATATGATAACCTTCACTGTCAAGCATAGGAAGAGATACATTCTGTCGGATAATATTGGGTACATAATAACAATTATATGAAATATCTGTTCTATTACATGAGAAAAGCAAATCAAAATGTCCAACAGCTTGGACCTCTAGGAACTCTCCATTTCCAGCCATGAGCATCACTTCTCCTAGCTTCAGCATCCTAACTTCCTTTAGTCCTTGCAACACAATGTAGTTGTGAGAAGAGCATGCGGTATCTAATACCCAACCAGTACAAGCATCAAATGCTAAAGAAATGTCAATAATAGTCAAGCATATACCTGAGGGAGTCTTTTTTAGAGTGGCAAGGTATCTCGGACAGTTGCGCTTCCAGTGCCCGTCCTCGTCACAAAAGAAACACTTTTCTTTGGCTTTCTTCTCATGAGGCTTGGATATCTGCTACCTCTGAGGAGCCATGCGAGGTGGCTTCTTCATTATCCTCTTCTTCCATTTGGACTTCCCAAAAGCCCTTAGGGTAAAAGATGAGGCACCCTGGACCAAGGGGGCCGAGCCCCCTTTACGCATATCCTTCTCTGTTATCTTCAAAAAATTATGAAGCTCAGCATATGTTAGAGTCAAAGCTTGCATATTAAAATTCATAACAAACTAAGCAAATGACCCTGGCAGCGATTGGAGAATCAAATTATTTCCCAAGTTATTATTCAGAGAAATGTCCATAGTTTCAACTTTCTTAATGTACCCAATCATCTTAAGTACATGGGGACAAACAGAACTGCCCTCACTGAGTTTAGCCTGAAAGAGCACCTTGGCGACCTTATACATCTCGACCTGAGGTCGATCGCCAAAGAGCTCCTTCAAATGCAGCATTATACTATTAGCACTGTCCATACGGATATGCTCCCGCTATAACTCTGTAGACATCGAGGCGAGGATATAAGATTTAACTCTTAAATCATCATCCAACTATTTTTGATATGTCTTATTTTTTTCAGGGGAGGCATTATCAGAAACACCTTAAGGCATCCTCTGATCTATAACATATCCTAGCCTCTCAGAATCCAGAACAATTATGAGATTCATGAGCCAATCTGAGTAATTCTCGGCGCCTTTAAGCTGGTATGCATCCAATATGCGCACCAAAGCATTTGTAGAGGCCATCAAATCAAATCTAGCATAAACAAAACAAATAAGAGATATCAGTGGAATTTGTTAAATCGCTAATATAATGTTTTAAATCATGGGTATAGTATTTATACATTTTTCAATTTAAAACACCCTCCCACTGCTTTACATAATCCTAATAATCTCTCAAATGAGAATACGATAGTTTAAGCTCATTTAAACTGGAAGTAGGTCTCATTGAAATTTACTCCAACCTCACGCTGTAACAATATTAGGCAATACGTTCACATATATTTGTCTCATCTCATGTTTAACCGGTATAGTCTAAACCCAACCGACCAAGTCCCTCACGCTGTAGCAATATTGAAAAAAGGCCGACGTGGCCTGTCTAACACCGTATTGACAAGATGGATCAAAATATAATATTATCTCATAATATTATATAATTTAATCTGATTAAGAGAGATTTTGTAGTTTAATAAATTCCCATTTCATGAGAAGGTAATTCTTAATTAATAAATATTTTCATATCAACACAATTAACCCCCACTAGTAGGGTTCCCATTGTGACTTTTAATACAGAAAATTGATCCTGATTTATAATACAGACTGATAACTCTTATAAGTGCATCTCATAAACTCTACACATGCAAAATTAATTTTGACGCACTGTTTAAAAATACTGTAGCATGTGAACAGTACAATTACTCTTCTTTAACTACTGTTCAAGTGAACAGTTCCAGCGCCGTGGCGACAACTACCAGCGCTGTAGTGCCCAATGTACTCCTTTGGCATATCCATTTCAACACTTGAAACGCGCCATTTTACACTGGGGCTTTTTATTCCATCCACTCAAATAACACCCTAATAACACAGGATCGACTCTTATACCACAATTTGTTAGGGATTTACTGTGTTCAGGTGTATGCATGTGGTAGTGTGTTAATTATAAAATACGTATTTAATACATATTTTAACGCAGCGGAATATAAATCATATAATTAACACACTAATAATATATTAATCAAATTAATATATAAATGATTAAATTGAGAAATTACTAACAAGTGTAACATTTTACACGTTTAATTTCGTAGTCCGCTGGAGGTGTACTCATTCACAATTCTAGTTATCAACTTTGATGGGCTTGATAATCTAAAAAGATAACTCATTTATCTAATGTAGGATTAACACTTAATTCAAATGGCCGGTTCTTAAGCTTGCTCTTGTCTCTTTTATAATGCTAAAAGAGTAAAACTAGAAGCAACAATTACTTCTCTTTTGTTGAGCAAGAAATGAAAAATGGTGAAGAAATGAAATAAAAGCAACACTTGCCTCTGTTTTCCTGAGAGCAAAATAGAAATGCTAAAGGAAAATATACCTCTTTTTTCTTTTCTTTTCTTTTCTTTTCTTTTTCCGTTTGTTTCAATTCCTTTCCTCTTATTTCCCGTAACAAATTCACACACATATATATCTCTTTGTATTAAAAAATATTATTATAATATAATAATAATAAAGCATGCATAGGTGGTAAATAATAATATTAAACAAAAAAAATATTATTATTATATATATATAATGCATGATAACTATCATGCATTATATATATATATTATATTATGATAAATAAAATATTATATTATAATATATAATATTAAAGATATTTAATTATTTAATATTTAAATAATTAAAGTGTGAAATGATCATTTTATCCCTTATGAATAGTTACCAAGTATATCACTTAGCGAGTCCCACCAAATTCCATGCTTGGGTAAACTTAACTGAGAGTCTATAATGCGTCACGTGTCACTTTACAATTAGTAAATAATAATTATTTACTAATTGTATTTAACACTTAAATACTGACACGCACGTATTTTCGTGATTATGTTGGATATTACCGAATTAAACAATTTAATCCAGTACTCTGCCCCAGTGCACAATGAATACGCTCCATATCGCAGAACTCTCTAGGTCTACGCCTAATTCATCAAATGGAACTATTCCATAAGTCTGTGAGCAATGCCCAACGTACACGTCACGAATATACAAATCGACGCGTTGAACCATACAATTTGAGGCTACAATGCATATGTATAGTCCTTCCATCATATATATCTTGGATGTGCCGGGACATAGATCCACACTGTTAAATCTCATATGCTTATCTATAACCTATCTCCAGAATAGTATCTTAATTGAATAATATGAGCAAAACTCTTTGCCATATTGTTTAACCCATGGAAACACCTTTCCGGGTTAACTGCTTACGACCATAAGACTTTTTTGAGATACTATCTTGGAGCATCTAGATATATCACTCCCTATGAGAGCTGATGGATCCCATATCTACACGTACCGGACTTTATAAGTATCGGACCATACCCAGCAACACCCAACGGTCAGACCATGAAAGGTCTCTGACATGCGTAGAGCCAAAGTATGGTGGATCACTTACAAGCCCACCGTAGTGCCCAGGTCAGAGGATCACGTATACTACTCAACTCGAGAGAACTTTCCATTGACGGCAACATAGGATATCTATTGGGGTCCTCATGAGTCTGTTTAGTACTCAGTCCTAACTGAATACTTGTATGCCTATACAATCTCTAAAATCCTGGTCAGCTAGAAACAACCAACTGTACCCTACAGATATAGACATACACTAATCTATATAAATTGATAGGATTTACTAACAGACTTGCGTTAGTAGAAATAGATCAGGAACTATTTATTTGAGAACATGCTTGCATAATGACATATCCTAGCAACCTATTGCAACTCTTGCAACTATATCATTATTAGCATATTCTGAGGTCTTTGTCCAGTTATAGACAATACTCCAACTCTTGAAATATTTGCTAACTCTTAGCACTAGTCTAAACTCCTTTAGACCGTATCCGAACTTCTTCAAATAAAATAAAGTCTATAGCGTAACAAGCATTATACCGTATAATTAAAAGATAATGAGCGATATAACAAAATATATTATGTATAGATATCAATATTTATACAAAACTAGGATGGCACGTAGGTACAACCCTAACACTAAGGTGTTTCATGAGCATGTGGCTCGTATGGGTGTGGTTCATCTACTGATATACTTTTGTAATGAGAGTTTGTTTCTTGATATTCAATTATAGTGGATTTTTTTTTATCAGACTAAAGTATTATTTTTTGTTTATTTATTGAAAGACTTTGAAGTAAAGTTATATTCTTTTAGTTGCAGTTTTGCATAAAGTTTTGAAATATATTATTGAACTCTTTTGAGTTATAAAGTAGAACAAATTGGAAATAGGCATTTTAAGGGATCACATTGCATGAAATTTTTATACTACACATACATACTTGATTTATGTCATTGATTATATTGACGTATGTGACCATTGATGGGTCTAGTTACAAAAAAGATAACGAAGATTGCTTTGATCCTATCTTAATATAATTGATGAACCAAATTATTTAAAGATATCTTTAATTAAGATAACAAATATTGAGCTCATAAAGTTATTTGATAATGTACAATTGTAAGTGATATATGTGGCACAAGTGAAAGATCGTTGGAAAATTATATAAAGTTGGTCTACATATATCAATTAATTGTATATTATTGATTATCTATTTTGTTGCGTATTAAAAGTGTTCAAATAATATTTATTTGTTATTAGACTTTTAGAGCATCTAAAATAATATGAGTTTTAATGTGTAGAGATATAGTCATTTTATTTTATTTTTATGATTGGTCAAAATAAAATAAAATACTATAAATAATATATTGAAGTCCCTAATCTAAACCCTAACGTATTTTTCATTTACATTCTATCAGTGAATAACACAAGTTTTCTCTCAAAAAGAAAATATTTAGACGTAAAAAGCATCAATCCTAATTCTTTACGTTTTTATGAATTAAGATACGCTTTCGATTCTAATTTTCTTAATGATTTAACATGAAATTTTAATTGTGGTGATTCTTTTATTAATTAAAATTTTCTCCAACACTATTAGATCAAAGATGATCTTTTCTTTTTCTTTTTCCTCTCTTATCTAACTACTAAACTTGAGCTGTTAGGTGTTAGTTATAGGTGCAACCGATAGACTGGACATTCTTTATCCTGCTCTTTTGAGAAAAGGTCGCTTTGACATGAGCATAAGGGTTGGTTTGCCATCTAAACATGGTAGATTTGCCATATTGAAGGTATTTTGCTTCATGTATTGGCATAAGGGAATGCTAGCTTTCTCATGTTTGTGCTGTATTTATTGATAGAATTTATTTTGTTTGTAACAGGTGCATGTTAGAAATAATTTTTTCGCTCAGAGGACGAAAAGGAGTCTACTACAAGATATTGCAGAGCTTGCACAAGATTTTACAGCAGGGAGAGCTGCAAAATATACTGTATATTATACTTCATATTTACTTTTTTTTGACTTTACGTTAGGAGAGAGTGCTGATCATTCTCAAACTGATATGACAGGAATGAAGCCGGAATTTTAATTGCTAGGCAAGATTTAGACTACATTGGACGAAAAGAACTTTTAGAAGCTCTGAAACTAGTTAGCGATCAATTTCTTATATGATTTATGAAAATTTTGTTTCTTTGGTTTGATTGAATTCTCATTTCTCACTTTACTTTTAATTTCCATTTCAGCAAAAGGGCACATTTGAAACGGGCCAAGAGGATAGTACTGATTTTCCAGAAGAACTGAAATGGAGATTGGCATACAGAGAAGCAGCTGTAGCTGCTCTTGCATGTTACTTCCCAGATCCCTATCGTCTATTCGCAGAGGTTATTAAAATCATACATCAAAAGTTTTATTTTATTTCTTGTGGTATTGTAAGATCTTTTTGTATCTTGGCATGTGTTAATTAGGTCTTAATACTGGTCTTTCGCAGACGACATAAAATCCGTTCGCAGCCAGCCAAATATGCGTTATGCTGAAATTTCAGGCAGAGTTTTCTAAAAAAATTCAGATTGTTTGAATGAATGCTGGGTCATTATATGGTCCTGGGATTAAAATCTCGGTATTAATACCTAAAAAGAATTTAAACCATTGATTTCATCCAATGGTTTATAGTATTTATATAAATAACAAAAAATAATTTAATATTAAAAACTTAATCAGGTAATTAACCGGTTACACAGATCATTATTAATATCTAAAAAAAAAACTCTGATGCAAGGCCTTCTGTGGTGGTACTACGTGACCGATTACACAAATCATTATTAATATTTAAAAAATTTAGAGTATGGCATGCCTTTAGATTAGGCCTTATTAAACTAAATTCTGATGTAGGCCTGTTTTTAAAATAGTTTAAAGCTGGGCTTGGGGTGGTACTACGTGACCACTCTAACGCTGCTTTGGCCTCCTCTTCTATTCCTATTAATGCAAAGTCTTTTGTGGATATTCTTGAAGCTTTGGCCTTACTACGTAGTCTTTGCTTGGCTCGTATGATGGGTATCTCAACTCTCGAGGTGGTCTCTGATGCAACAGGCATTATTCATGACATCAACAATCGTTCTCCCTTTGTCTCGGAGCTGGGGTTGGTCCTTCAAGACATTATTGTTATTGCTTCCTCATTCTCTTGTTGTTCGTTTAGCTATAGTTATCGATTATCTAATCAAGTTGCTCATGAATTGGCACAGCTTACCCTCAACTTAGATTCTAAGTTTATTTGGTTTGGTAAAACGCCTCCCCAAATTGAACATCTTGTAATTGAGGATTCTTACTCCTCCCGACTTTTATAAATGAAATATTCCTTTCAAAAAAAAATATATCTAAAAAAAATCAACAATAAAAAAACAAACAAAAAAATATAGTTAAAACGTTCCATAAATTGCCTTTACATCAAATTTACTCTCATATGCTCTATTTTGCGCTTGAGATTCAGTTGGTTTTACCATAGATTTTTATCCTTCGGAGCAAATTGAGAAAAAATATTGATAAAAAAAAAAACTTTATAGTTATTTCATTTGCTGCAACTTTGTGCTTCAATTTTTTTATTTTCTTTTCAGGTTTTATTTAATCGTTCATTCATTGCTCTATAAAGCTTCTATAACTATTCTTTGTATTAGAGGTGATAAATTTCTTCAACTTCCTCGTACTTTTCATCTAATAATTGAAACAGTCCTTCATTTGTAAAAGTACAAAGATTGAATTTATTTATTGCTTAAAATATTAAACACATAAAAATTCATTTGAATAATTCAAATTACTTAGCACATAAAAATTCAAATGAAATTTTATTATACACTTCATTTTCGATGCTCTCACAAAAACCTGGTTATGACTAACAGCCCGAATCAGAACTGTCTTCAATTTGTAAATTGGCAGGCTCTGACTCTGTTCCTGGATGGACATTTTTTACCTCTGCCCAAAAGTCAATGCTTTCCCATATGCATTTTTTTCCATTCGGGCATGCCACAAGCTGACAAGCCAACACCCCTAAGCTCCTGTGCAAGAAGCCTCTCTCGCCCATCGCTGACATTGGGTCTTCCCAAGGGCGATTCAGATCCTTGGGTATTGAATCAAGCATTGTCCTCTGCTGTTGTACCCTAACTTCTCTCCGCTCCTTTATGAGAGTAGATTGGAGAGCAGCAGCGCGGTTCAACGAGCCTTCTGGATTCTTGAATATTTTGACTGGTGACATATCCACCGCGTATCTGGTCTGCCCGTTCAAAAATACAGCTCATCCTCATTCAGTTCAATCTCAAGCTCTTCCTCGGCATCTTCTTCTTGAAAAATTATTCCATCCTCGTCCCCGTCATACATTGGATCCTCATTAACGGACAAAACCCCCGAAGCAATTAACTGTTTTGCTTCCCATCTCTCAGGTGAGCTCATTCCCTTCTTCAACGGCCTGCGTGATGGAACTGCATCATCCTCCTCCTCCACAATCCTAATCCTAGAAAGACCGGTCGTCCTCGTCCTAGTCATTGGCCCAGTATTGGTCCTCCTCGGAGCATCATCATCCTTCACCGAGCTCTTCTTCTTCAGTGGAAGCAAATCCTTACCAGTATTCTGATCAACGTCCCATATGGAATGAAAGAATGAGCAATGCAGTAAGCAGCTGATGTTGATTCTCCATGAGCCCAGGATTAGAGATATTTATTGTTTAGATTGTTACAAATCGTAACTGTTACGGATATCAAGTCATGGACTTTAGTTTGACACTTATATGACATCAACTAAGTCACAGCCTTGATACCTATTTTATTCTATGTGCAGCGAAAAATCATAACTCACACCATAAGTAAGAACATATACGATCAACACACCAATAAAGATAAAAAAATAAACTAATCAACAAAACACAAGATATACGTGGTTTGGCCCAAAATTGTCTATGTCAACGGAGGATCCATGATCCAACTTCTTATTATTGAAATAAATCATTAAGTATCTTCTTACATTATCAATGATCCCACAAGACCTCTTAGTATCTCCTATAGAGACCTCTAAGTATCTACCCTTGATCACCATGACTACCTAAGACCTCTTAGTATCTCATTATAAGAGATTTTTACAAGGAACATAAGAATAGCCCGAGCATTTAAGCCAAAATGATCTATAGTGTTTCTTTTATTCACTTAAGAACGTAAAGAAAACACTCCCCAAAGGTTACACCTTAGTGCACCACGCACTTAGTGCTTACGTAGCTCCTCTATTCTCTCTTATGATTACATCTTGAAACCTTAAATGTTTGTATTTCTCTTGTGTTTAGAAGGGTTTATATAGAGAATAAAACACCCTTAAAAACCCTAAACTTAGTTGAAATAAGAGTCCTTACTTGTAAGAGTCCTAATCTCACTTAAAAACGTTAATTGAGTCAAAACAGAAAATATCCTAAAGTTGCTGCGTGAATAGTAACCTCATGAATAGTATCCAACGCATGAATAGCACCGATGTAAACAGTACCCCCGGATGAACACTAACTATAGTGAACAGTACCCATGAGCGCAACAGTGCTCGTACGGTGAACAGTGTGCCATATGAACAGTACTCATTCCTCTTTTGCTTTCCGTTTTGCTCATGTCTTGTATATCCAATGCATACTTGACTTTATAATGACTCTACTCTTGATATTCATCTCAATTCTTACCCATACAAGATTGTTGAATCGCCAATTTTCAATAGTAACAAACTTTTTCACTGTTTCTGCAGCCTGTAACTTTACTCTATAATCTAGATAAAATCTACACCGTTGATTGATCTTAATTTGTTAGATAATTCTAAAAAGGATGAACTGTTATATAAGTTGTAAATACGATTAGTTTTGAATTCAATTCAAGAAAGTGAATACAACAAAAGCATTTTATTCAAACTTTCTCTGCATAAAGTTCCTGCCACTTTCTTGAGAAAATACCAAATACTTTATTTTTCTATGTTGATATCAGAGCCTACGAAATGGCTAACACCAATACTAATACAGATTAGATGAGATCATCGATCCTTGGTTCTCAGTTCAATAATCTTGCTATCAGTCACGCAAGTTCCATCAATTTCTCAAATCCTATCAAAGTAGATCACAATAATTTTCTATTGTGGAAGTCACAGATTCTAACATCAGTTAAGGGAAATGATCTAGAAGATTTGCTCACAAAAGAAAGACTGTGTCCAGAGAAGATAATCACTCAAGTTAGATCAAATTCTAAAAATATTACTAGAATCAATCTAGAATACTTGATCTGGAAGAAGCAAGATGTTATTTTAATGAGCTGGTTGTTCTCTACAATGAGTGAGGCAGTTATGAGTTCCGTGATTTAGAGCAAATCTTTAGCTAAAATTTGGACTCATCTTGAAAAGATGTTTGGTAGTCAATTTGTTGCTAGAATAGCACAACTTAGGGCTTAGCTACAGACCTTAAGAAAAAGCACAATGTGTGTGAATGACTACTACATTAAGCTGAAGAATATTACAGATAATATGGCTATGGCAGGGAAACCCATACCTGATCAAGATCTGGTAACATATCTTCTTGCAGGATTAGGATCTGAATATGATCCAGTAGCAATACTAGTATCAGCTAAATCAGATGAGTTGACTTTGGCTGAAGTGTAAGCAATATTCTTAAGTCAGGAAAGTAGAATTGAGTTGAATCACTCTGCAAGTAGAGGCTTTATGAGTGTTCACATGGCTCAAACCAACTACAAAAACAAGTTCAAATGAGGTTTCAATTATAACAAAGGTCCTTGTACAAACAACAACATTGGCAAAATTCAAAACAATATCAATAGAGGAAAAGGTAAACAAGGTGGTTTTCAGAATAAGGAAAAATCAAAAGTTGTGGTCAGATTTGCTTTAAAATTAGACAGTGCTATAAAATACTAGAATCGCTTCAATGAGGATTTTGAACGGCCAAATCAGATAAAACATCAATGAGCAAATGCATATATAGTTGCTCCAATACCAGCACAGGATGACAATAAAGATCAAGGATGGTACCTGGACAGTGGTGTAACTAGCCATGTTTCAAACAATAGCAACAACATGTCCAACAGATCTGACTATAGAGGTAATAAGCATATCATGGTAGGCAATGGTCAATTTCTTTCAATTTTGCACACAGGCACTTGTATATTGCATACTTTAGTCAAAAGCATAAATATAACCTTACAAAATGTTTTACATGTCCCTAGCATGACTAAGAACTTAATCAATATCTCTAAACTCACCTTTGAAAATAATTTGAAAGTTGAATTTTACAAGGATGTTTGTGTGATCAAGGATTTGAAGGAGAAAGTTCTATTCAAAGGAATTACTAAGGGGGGATTGTATCAGCTTATGTGTTTGTCAAAGCTCTCTCAAAACCTACTACAAGTTTCAATCACAAATCAAGCTCTGCTGTTTCTTTATTTGCTCAATGTAAAATAAATAAAATAGTGCCTGAGCTAAGTTTGAATATGTCTGCCTATTTGAAATATCCCAATGTCAATGTATAAAGCTTCTTATGTAACTCACAAACTGATGTAAATTCCAATATACTGCATAACAGATTTGGACACCCAAATGTAGATGTGTTGAAAAGAATTGTATCAGCTTATAAGTTCAAACCAAATATCAATAAAATTGCTTTCTCAAAGTTATGTTAAGCCTATCAAATAGGAAAGAACCATTTGCATCAAGTTGGTTTGTCTGAAAGTAAACAAATATTGTCTTAGAACTTATTCAAGCAGATGTTTGGGGTCCAGCCTCAGTTATCTCAGGGGATGGTTTTAGATACTATATCAGTTTTCTTGATGATTATACCAGATTTGTTTGGGTTTATCCTTTGTCTCAAAAATCACAAATTTTAGAAGTATTTCAATATTTTCAAAAACATGTTGAAAGGTTTTAAACAGTAAGATCAAAATGTTTCAATCTGACTTTGGGGGTGAATTTAGATGTTTAGAAAAGTTATTTCAGCAAAAGGGAATACAACATAGAGTGTCTTGCCCTTACACACACCATTAAAATGGTAGGATTGAGAGAAAGCATAAACACATTGTAGATATAGGATTGAGTTTGTTGGCTCAAAATAGTTTACCATTAAAATTTTGGTGGGAAGCTTTTTCAACAACAACTTTTCTTATAAATAAGATGCCTATACCAGTATTAAATTTCAAATCACCATTTGAGATGCTGTTTAAACACTTACCAGACTATAGCTTCATGAAGGTTTTTGGTTGCACCTGTTATCTTTACTTGAGATTCTACCAAAAACACAAACTTAGCTTTCATACTAATAAATGTATCTTTCTTGGGTATAATGGTCAGCATAAAGGTTATAAAACATGAATTCTAAGGGCAGAGTATATATTTCAAGACATGTCAACTTTGATGAATTAGATTTCCCCTTTGAAAATGATCAAAAATTCAAAAGTTTGTCAGATACTTTTAATTCTGTGACCACTTCTTACACTAATGCAATACACCTGCTATTGTCAGTTATTCACCACAAACATTATGTCCTTTTAATGTTGCTGGTACAACTCTTATAGTAACTATTGAGAGTAGAATAGTTACTACTCTTGAAATACTGATATACATTATCATGACACTACTGTTGAATTCCCTCTACCACACATTAACACAATCCAAAACCACAACAAATGCAACAGACACATAACCAACCAGAACAACCTATACAAACACTAACACCAGAACAAACAACTACAATACCAATAAATGAAAGTATGTAAAAACAAGTTGAAAATGTGCATCATATGAGAACTAGATCAAAGGCTGGTATTTTCAAGCCAAAGATCTATATTGCAAAATTACATATGACAGAAGAGAACTTACCAGAAACTGCGGAAGAAGCCTTGAAAATTCTTGTTTGGAACCAGGCAATGGCAGAAGAGTATACAACATTAATGAAGAACAAAACATGGTCTTTAGTACCATGGTCTTATACACAGAAAATTATGGGTCATAAATGGGTGTTTAGAATAAAAAGAAATCCAGATAGGAGTGTAAGTAGATATAAAGCAAGATTGGTGGCTAAGGTTTATCATCAAACAACAGGTATTGATTATATTGAGACATTCAGTTCTATTGTTAAAGCAAGTACAATTAGAATTATTTTGAGCTTGGCTGTGACAAAAAGGTGGAAATTGAGGCTGTTAACAATGCCTTCTTGAATTAAGACTTAAATGAGGTGGTTTATATTACTCAACCATATGGTTTTACTGATCCTAATAAAGCTGATTATGTATACAAGCTGCAAAAAGCCTTGTATGACTTGAAACAACCTCCAAGAGCTTGGTTTGAAAAGCTTAGATCAGCATTAATTAAATGGGGTTTTACCAATCTGAAGTCAGATATTTCTGTGTTCATGAAAAGAGATGCTCAACGTGTCATTATAATATTAGTCTATGTATATAACATTATAATAACAGGTGATGATATAACCTCTCTGCAACAGTTCATTCAACAGCTAAATGATGAGTTTGCCTTGAAAGAATTGGAAGAATTACATTATTTCCTTAGTGTTGAAGTGTCCAGAGTTGGTTCTGCACTATATTTATGTCAACAAAAGTATATTATAGAACTATTGAAGAAAACCAACATGACCAATGAGTACAGGGCTTAAGCTGTATGAAGAAATTGATAAAGTTTTTGCAGACAATACACTGTATAGAAGTGTAATAGGGGCTCTCCAATATATCACCCTTACAAGACCTAAAATCTTCCTTGCTATAAATAAATTAAGTCAGTTCCTGTCAGCTCCAAATATTACCCAATGGACCTGTTGCAAACGAATTCTTAGATACCTGTAAGGCTCAAAGGATACTGGTTTGTATTTTGAGCTTGCAAAAAGCTTGATCTGGTGGCTTCTATTGACTCAGACTGGGCATATGATACTCTAGATAGGAAGTCTATTAGGGGATACTATGTATTCCTTGTTGGGAATTTGGTTTTTTAGAGTTCAAAGAAGTAGAAAACAGTTTCAAGGTTAAGCACGGAGTCTGAGTATAGGGATTTAGCACAAGTTACAACTGAGATCTCTTGGATTAAGTCCCTGCTATCTAAACTTGTTTTTAGCCTTCTAAAACACCAATTATATGGTGTGACAATCAAAGTGCTGCTACTCTGACCATTAATACAGTATTTCATAATCAAACAAAGCATATTAAGGTGGATATCCACTTTGTTCAGGACAAAATCTTGAATTAAGAGACTGAAGTAAGATACATTCCAACAACAACACGAATTGCAGAGTTGTTCACAAAGACTCTTCCTGCATCTCGTTTTCAATTTTTAACTGACAAACTCAAGCTCATTTCTCGACCCTTGAGTTTGAGATAGGATGAAAGAATGAGCAATGTAGTAAGCAATTGATGTGGATTCTCAATTGGCCCAGGATTAGAGATATTTATTATTTAGATTATTATAAATCGTAACAAATTTTTCTATTATTTCTATAACCTGTAATTTTATTCTATAATCTAAATAAAATCTACACCATTGATTAATATTAGTTTCTTAGATAATTCTAAAAAAGATGAACTGCTGTATAAATTGTAAATACAAATTGTAAATACGATTAGTTTCGAATTCAATTCAAGAAAATGAAATACAATCAAAGCAATTTTCTAAATCGGAAAGACTCAACTTCTGCCCTGAAACAGAAATCACCTTCACATAAACCTCCTGATTCCGCTTCACAACATCTTTAGCATTACCAATTCTCCTACTCGCAATCTGGGAAACATGAACCAAACCCTCCTTACCCCTCAACCGTACAAAACAACCCGAGTCATATCCCCTTTTCCTCTCATGCCTATCCCACCTGTGTCTTCCTCTACTCCTGTCACCGCCATCATCTTTATTATCAAAATCGCCGATACTACCCCTATGCCTATGACTATCCCTATCTCTTTTATCTCTAATTCTGTCTCCTTGATCTCTTCGGTCTCCATCCTCGTTTTCTTCGCGCCTATGAAGTGCCTCAGCTACGATTTCCCTCTCGACCTCTTTGACTTTGTCTTTACTGTCTTCAATGGCAAGAGCCTTATACTTGGCTCCTGTTTTTCCATCAAGCGCAGCACACTCTTCTTCTTTATCAGATGATGATTTCGATTTTGGGGGAAGAATGGCGTGAATGACGGTTAACAATGTGCGGAAAAAGTAATCCGGCACTTGCGCTCCATTTTCTTTCAATTTAGAATCAAATTCATCCAGCGTTACGGAGTTACGACCTAAATCGGTGATGAACTCCGCAACGACTTTCTCTCCAAACCCTAGATGGGTTTCTAATTCCGAACAAATTTTAGACACCAGAGACAAGTAGTCTAATTGCTGCTGAAGACTATCGTTACAAGAGAAAAGAGCGTTGGGTGTATCCATGCCTGACGCAGAATGCAAAGCCATACGATGGGTTGAAAAATGAAAACTACTAATGAGAAACGTATTTATAGTCAATAAATTGAGTACCCATTCGATTCTATTTAGGATTAATAAATTAAATAAAGTAATCCAATTCTAATGAGAATGGAATTTCTATCTTAAATAAAATCAAAATATTTCAATTCATAGTTATATTTTAAATATTTCAAAAAAATAAAATCAAAATAATATATAAATTCTTAATTATATTTTAAATATTTCTGACTTTCTTAGCTTACTTTTTTTTTTGTAATTTATTATAAAATTATAAAAATAAAACATAATATGAAATAAATCAGCATAATCAATCTCATTTATTGCTAGTATCCACACATCAAACTTTTTAAAATATAATTCTTCATATTTTTGGCAAAAATATGCAATTTTAAAATATTAAAAACAAAAAGGAAAAGATATGAAATTTTTAAATATTAAAAAAATTGTCTCTTAATTGAAATTATAATAAAACATAATTTTAAAAAAGAAAACCTAGAGCACTTGCTTAAATAGTCCGGCTTGCAATGCATTTTTTACTAAAGTGGAGGTCCTATAATCGATTCTCCCTCCCTCAAGTAAAAACAAAATGAAATCTAATTTAAATAAATAAGAAAATTAAATAATATCTTATATTTCTGAATTAAATAATTGAACCAAGTATAGCATAGCATAGTTTTATATTCATTATTTGAACCATAATCTCCATGTAAAAAGATGTTACTTGTACCTTATAAATCAGTTCTTTTATTTCCTTCACATTCGGTTTGCATTTGAAATATTAATAAGGGATAGGGATATTTTTGTCCCTCAAATTTGGTCTGTTACTCAATTTTGTTTCTAAAGTTTTAAATTCTCTAATTTTGTCATTCTCTATTAGTCAATTTTTGTTTAAGTTTACAACAAAAGGGTAAAAGTATAACTTAACATAAAATGCGACACGTAAGATGTCCCATCATTGACACGTGCCAAATAATTAGTGGTGAGTCTATTAAAAAATTTGCATTTTCTCACTAAAAGAACAAAGCCCTTCATCTTCCACCATCATAGTATCATACTCTTATTAAAAATAGTCCCATTTGAAAATCACCTTTAGAAGCCATTGCAAAAATTCACCAAAAACCTTAGAGAATCACTGTCGACAGAAAGCGAAGATAGACTAGCCTTTGACAATGAACAAAACTATGAGTAGCCATAACTAATGGCTACTGCCCCAATGTACATAGTGATTAAATTGATTTGCAATTGTTGAATTAAATAATGCAAAATGTTTGGTTTTTAACACACTGTTGTCTCTCGTATGATTTGTGGGTTTGATGAGTTTAATATTATTTTTTGGCGCGATTTGTTGGTTGAATGCTTTATGGGTTTTGAATTTTATTCATGATTTTAGTATATTTTCTTTAGTTTTTTTTTAAAATTTTTTGAGTACATTTCTATAGATTCATGAGTCATTCCTGTATTGAACAAAAATCCCAGGTTTTTTAAGTTAAGTATAGGTACTGCAAAATTTTAAGGCTTGCTGGTTTAATGAACATTATTTTTGTTGGTGTTAGTATTTGGAGTGGTAATGTAGTTATCATGTAACAAGAGTGTTGGATTTTATGGGTTTTCTAGGTTGTCAGTATTCGTATGTGATCATTTTGTATTTTGTCATGGGATCTTAGTAATTGGTTAATGTTCGTGGTACAATACCCTAAAAATATTTTCGTCAATGTGGTTGCAGATGGAAAGTGATGATAAATATGTTACAATTACTATGAGAGTGTTGGGGTGAAAATAACACAAGTAGTTGAAAGATCTCTGTTTTTAGGAGATAAGTTTAGGGTCACTACCATCATTCCTTGGAAAGGGAAGAAGTTGAATTAAAAGATGACAGAGGGCTTGTGGAATTAGTGAATGAGTACTTGAAGAGAAAATGGTATTGTATGGATGTTGATTTAGAGGTGTTGTCATTGAAGTTAATGACTCCCCCATATTATAAACGAGAAGGATTGATCAATGTTGATGGTGGACCTAGACCAAGTATGAGGAGAAAATTATTCTTTGATCTTGCCACTAACCCAAAGCTAAGCCCAACTATAGCCACAGTTATTGCCACAGCCATAACCACACTCATAGCTACTACTATTACCCATGCCTCTTTCCCAACCACTGTCGGTACCCATGGCCCAGCCCTCACCTCTACCCGAGCCACTACTAGTGCCTCTGCTTTAGCTCTATCCCTTTACCTTGCCCCAACCACTGTCCCTGGTCCTGCCCTAGCCTCTGTCCTTAGGCCTACCCTTGTCCCTGGCCTAGCCCTTGGCCCAGTCCAAACACAAGACAGTGAATTAGGAGACCTTTACTCTCAAATCTACTAAGAGTCTCAACTACAATAGTACATTGTGATTCTAGCCAGTTCCACTACCACCAATGTCCAAGAATCTCAAATGTATTAAGCTTATACTAAATCACTAGTAGCCCAAATACAACAACACAAACAATAAAGTCCATCTACCTTACAAGGGCAACACAATCTAAGTAGCCTAAGAAACCCACCACTACTATACATCCCAACCCCAGAAATACAAAATAGCCCAACCCTAGAAATACAACACAACTGTAGTAAAGAAATTAAGCATAGCCCTAGGAATTCTAATAAAAAAGAATATGGTCAGCTAGTGACCAAGATTTATGGTTAGACAGTGACAGAAATGAAGAATATGCACAAGTCAATGAGTAAGAAGGGGGAAATGCACAAGTGAGTGACAGTGAAAGCAAAGACTCCCACCCATTATTAGGTTACCAGTCTGATGATAGAGATGTTGCCCTAGTCTCCTCATCAGATGAAGATTCAAAACTTGGCAATTTTGTTGGTTCATTTGGTAGAGATTACCTTCCCTACGCCTACTAAGAAGATGATAACTTACACATTGGGCAAGAGTTTGATGAAGTTGACCATTTTAGAAGTGCTTTGTAGAAATACTACACAAGGAATGTTTTGAAGTGAAGTAATTAAAATTACAAAGGTTTAAGGGTAAGTGTATAATTACAGGTTGCCTATGGTTCATCTTTGCATCAAGAGTAAAATATAGGACTATATTTAGAATCCAGCAGCTACAGAAGGAGTACAATTATGATAGGGTTTCTACTATAAAGAAAGCTACCAATGCCTGGATTGCCTTGTATTGCTTGATGCCTTAAGGACTAACCCATCAATACCACCTAAAACAGTTAGAGATGTGTTGAAGTAGAGGTTTAGGGTGGATTGTAATATGAAAAAATTTACAGAGCTAAAGTTATTGTACTTAAGCAAGAATCTAGGGATCATACACCTATATATCAAAGACTCAAAGATTATGCTCAGGTGCTAATGCAAAGGAACCCTGGTATGCTTGTTAAATTGCAGTATGATGTCACTGTTGAAGATGGTTTAGTTAGGTTTAAAAGATTTATGTTTAGTTTTCTAACTCTAATAAGTGGCTTCATAGATGGTTGTAAATGATTTATAGGACTTGATGGGTTTCATTTGAAGGGGCCTTTTGGAGGTGTCATATTATATGCTATGAGTTTGGATACGAACAATGAGATTTTTTCATTAGCTTTGTGTATAGCAGAGAATGAAAATTGAGACTCATGGTGCTAGTTTCTAGACATCTTTAAACAGTGGCCGAACATTGTTAATGAGTAGTCTGTAACTTTCATGACTAACAGACAAAAGGGTATATTGCAAACAATATCATTTCATTGGCTTAGATCCCCAACCAAATTTTGTGCCAGATAGATCATTGCCAATTTCAGGAAATAATGGCCAGATAAGAGATTCGGGCCCTTATTTTGGGAGGCAGTTATGGCAATAAAGAAGTCAAATTTCAATGGAGCAATGGCTAAAATTAAGACTGTTAATATGGCAACTTACAACTACTTAGCAAGTATTGAGCAAAGCCAATGGTCTGGACATGCTTTTTAGAAAGTGAAATATGATCATGTGACCAACAATATGACAATTCTAATGAGGATAGAATACTAATCTAATTCTAATAAGGATAGAATTTCTATCTTAAATAAAATCAAAATATTTCAATTCTTAATTATATTTTAAATATTTGAAAAAAATAAAATCAAAATAATATATAAATTCTTAATTATATTTTAAATATTTGACTTTCTTAACTTACTTTTTTGATAATTTATTAAAACAATAAAATTAAAACATCATATGAAATAAATTAGCACCATCAATTTCATTTATTGCTAGTTTCCACACACCAGACTTTTTAAAATATACTTTTTCATATTTTTGGCAAGAAATATGAAATCTTAAAATAATAAAAAACAAAAAAGAAAAGATATGAAATTTTAAAATGTTAAAAAAAATCCCTCTTAATTGAAATTATAATAAAACATAATTTAGAAAATAAAACTATGTTTTATATTTTAAAAAGATGTTACTTGTGAAATTTCTGGATTAAATATTAAATATTTGAACTAAGTATAGCATAACACAATTTTATATTCATTATTTGAACTATAATCTCCATGTAAAAAGATGTTACTTGTGGGAAGACCTCCATAAGATAACATTTGGTTTGCATTTGAAATATTAATTGTGAGAAGATGATCGAAAATCACTTTGAAAAAAAGTTTAAGATCGAGCAAAGTGAGTAAGGGACACGAGGAGAAGGTATAGAGGCGAGAAGACTTCGGAGACACGATGAAAGGCTAGAGTGACGATGCTCAATATAAAGCATCGCAGAACCTTAGATAGAGCTTGGAGCATCGCAACGCCTATCTCCAGGTCCCAGCACTATGGCACTCAGAGGACATCGTCACAACGCTGAAAATAAAGGCCACAGTGGTGCAGTACCTTGTTTATGCTCAAAATGTAATGCGATTATCACAGTATAGATTGAGGTGTCAATCCCATGAGGAAGCTTTCGAAAAAATAGGTTAGCGAAATAAAAATATTAAAACAATAATAAAGGAGAAGATTGAATGTGAGATTGATATAAAGAAGGTAAAATTAAATATGAATTAAAGAAAAAAATTATAATGATATGAGCAAGGTTTCGGGAACCACTAATATGTTTCATAAATTTATTCAATACTTTGATTTAATGTTTATAACTCAATTAAAAATTTTACATTCTAAACAGTCAATTAAAAGATATGTAAAATATGACACATTTAATAATAAATGTAATTGACATGACTAAACTCTTTGTAAACATTTTCACAAACCATGTTCATCAATACAAGTTATCCAAGATCGACAATATATCAGTTTGACAATATTGCAGTAAAAGATTAACTTATAAATGATGTAACCAGTAAGAATTATAATTCGATAAGAATCACATAAAGAAAGCTTAACTAAAAATATATGAGACATGAGAATTATAACCTCTGAATTATATAAAAATAATAGATAAGAGTTTAGACACAAACAAACTTACAAACATTATAACTCTTGAGAAAGAATCAAAGTCTAGGAGCAGATTTATTACACATAAGAGTTCATCTCTAGCCTTGCCAATGACTTTAGCCTAACTTACAATTCATTCTTATGAATATTAAAATAAAGTATTTAAGAGAATTATAAGACATAAAAAAACGTCATTAGCCTCCTAAAGGTGCCCTTATAAAGGCAATAAATGAGAATATGTTTAGTGTGACTTCAATCAACAACATTTTTTGCCACCAACTTTTTTATCCAATTAAAACAACTTTTTGACAATGGAGATGATCAATGTGTGATAAATGTAAATTATATCTATTATTTTTATTCTTTTAACTTGATTAATTGCCTATTTTAATAAGAATATTAGGTATTTTATATATTTTATTATTATTTTATAAGTTTGGAGTTAATTAGAGATGAAAATTTAAGAAAAACATGACAAAACATAAATGCTACAATATCGCTATAGTACTAGAGGAACAATAATTTTCAACAATATATCGCTGAAGTGGTGAATAGTATTTTGCCCTGCTCAAAACGTCCCACCGTAATGTCAAATAAACAGTTCCCTATGCTACAGTGTTATCGCCCCAGCGATGAACAGTATTCACTACAACGGTGAATAGTATAATTTTCCCTAATCATAAAAAAAAAACAACTCCAAGACTCTAATTAATTCCTATACAAAAGGCTACTCATTCAGACCTTAAAGACACACAACTTAAGGCTCTTAAAGCCACAATAATTAAAGAAGAACAATTTTTTAGAGAGAGAAGCAAGGGAAATTCAAGGAAGCAAGAGATTATTGGCGAATCTTTGACGTATCAGCTAACTGCAAATTGACATCTATATTGGTTGGCTTTTGGTTGTATCATATTTATTTTATTTTTCAGCCATAAGTCTCTTGTTACCATGAGCTAAATTTATTTTCTAGGGTTATTACTTGAACTCAATATATGAGCTTAATTGTTGGATCTTTTTAATATTTATTTGAACTCAATTCTTCATTATTCAAATTATTTATTCATAATGCTTTATTATATCTAATCAATATTATGATTGATTTGATAATACTTTGATAAACTCGGAAGAGGCATCAATGTATTTAGACCTAGATAATTTGATGCATAATTGTAGAGTAACATTCAATGTTGCTTATGCAAATTTTGAATTAGGATAAGAATATACCTAATTGGCATGTATGGTCAATAAGACTTGTTCGTAATGAATCTTAATTTATTATAAGTATCATAAGAATATAAGTATTTGGTAAATTAAGATATACTTGCATGACCTTGGAAAAGGCTTGTGAATACATTAGTATCTTGACCAATAATAAGAATTGAGGGATATAAATATTAAAAGGATTAATCTTTAGCAAACATATTGAAGGATAGTAATTAACACTAAATTTTCTCTATGTTGCTATCTTCTTATTTTATTTGAGTTGTATCATTTATTTTCTGCACTTTTATTTACTTAAATTTATTACAAAATTAAGATTTGATTTTTCTGAATAATTATAAGAAAGATATAATTTTAGTATTTTGTAGAAAATAAAAACTATCCCTGTAGGTTCGACATCCGATTTTATAAGTCCTTTTATTACTTGTTACGATAGCATCTACTTACGCTTAATTTTAAGATATAGAAATATCGCATCAATGTATCCTTTGTGGTCAACATGAAAGTTGTAATATTTTGTCTCTTCTTTCTATAGCCACCAGGGTCATGCAATTTAGATTACTATCCTATGCGACATAGTCACAAAACCAAAGCCACATTAGATTTTGACCAACAACCTTTTTATAAATTTACAATACAATTTGGTATATGATAACGATTGTGTTGGACTTTGGTATCAACAGAAGAGTTGTAGATAATTGTCTCAAAATTTTCCAACTTCAATAATCATACTAATTAGATACATATTTTGTGAAATATGATTCAAATACAAGAGGTGGGTCAAACTAAGCGGAAGTTGTAATCCATTTCTGTTATAACCTAATTTTGGCCTATTAAATATTGGATTTGGCTTTTTTCCGTTCTTTAAGTTTGTGTAAGTATGAGTCATATTACTCCAGGTTTAATAATTTCTTAATTTTAATTGCAACATTAAGAGTTATGTCTATTTTACTAAACCTGTACAAATAGTATTCATTAATCATAATTTAATGATCACACTTTATTTCAAGTCTAAAACTATAAAAGTGCTAAAATTAATGGCATTTTAAATGTTAAATGGTGGCTAAATCTCTTAATAAATATGCATTTTAATGTGCTCATCACAGCTTCAACTAGCTTATTGCTAGTCGCAAGCAATTCAAGAGTAAATAAAATATGCAAAACTACCTAAGTATTTCAAACAAAAAGCCAGTTCAATATCACTATTGCTATTATAGTTTTTTTAATCATAACTTCCAAAATTATGTGTGTGAACTAAGTTATAACCTTCTTACCACAAACCATAACACATCTAGCCTTGAGAATATTTTCAAGTAAAATCCTCAACTTCATATCCTCACAAGTGTATGACTATTTAAAAGGTTATGATTTCTCTCAAGAAAAATTCAATTTTAAGGACAAATATATAAACTAACATTGATCTAAAGATAGAAAAATTAATTGTTTAAAAATCAATCTTTCTTGACACGCACTAGCTTTAGGACTTCAATTATCTCTTGAGAATAATATAAATATAGCTTTGGTTTAAAAACAACTTTCTAAAATATATGTCTTCTAAAATCAAATAAAGACTTTGTTGAACTTAATTAATTCTTTTTTTTCTTCTTAGTTTCTTTTTGTTTTTCTTTTCTTTGTTTTTTTTTTAAATACAAGGAAGCATTAAAAAATTAAAAAAATAGTTTCTCACCAAAATATATTACACATAATTTAAAGATTTACTTTAAACCCTCAATTAGCTATGGAACCAACTTAATTCTTAACTCGAATAATATCATTCTAAACAAAAAAATTAACCAATTCAAAAGATCAATGAAAGTTTGTAAGATGTTTTCTCAAGATTTTCATTCACTCATAAAGAATATATGAGATTAAAAATATATATACTTAAACATGAAAATTCTCTCGACTATATATGTTGAATAATCAATCTTACCACAAAACTTAGCATTGTGTTCAAAAAATTTCGAAAGTAATTCTTTAGCAACCTAAATAGAAAAAGTGACTCAAACCAATCAATTTTGAAATTATACCTAAGTAGAAAAAAGAAATTTTTTTTTTACAAAAATTACCAAGAATACATGCAATAAACAACCATGTATGAAATATAAAACAAAATAACAAGAAGTTAGTTAAAATGCGTTTCAAAGGTTAGATAAAAAAAATTACTTACTCTATTATTCTTAATCTAATTGACCTAGAATATGTCTCAAGAGTTTAAAAATGAACTCTTTACTTAACTATTTTAATCAAATAGGTATGTCGGACTTCATCATCGTTTTTTTAAATACAAAATAAAACTTATGTCTACTATCCTCTCCCCGTAAATTAGATTGAAATATTGTCCTCAATGATTAAATAGAAAGAGATAAAGTATAGGAGACAATACCTAAAATGTCAGTTATTCAAAACAAATAAACATGAGAGACACTAAGCAAATAAACTAAAATATAACAAAAATTTACAAACGAAGTGCCAGATCCAGTTTTTGGTCATTGTCACCCATTGACCAATCTATCTAAGTTGTTACTGGGTTAGGTTTGTAGGTAACTACCTGTAATGAGCCAATTAATTCATCTACATTGATAGTAGAAGCAAGGATCTGTCTTGCCAAATGTGAAATAAAATTCTATTCCACAGCTTGATCAAGAAAACAGAGTAAGCAATCAAAATAGTTATTAATATTCAACAATCCTATGGGTTTTCAATGGATATTCAGCTACGTCCAATAGGCAATTTGAAAAATTTCTCCCAATATACCAAAATCACCTAATAAAGTAATAAAAGTGTCTGAATAGTAAAGCATTCTAACTATACGTTCATGCATAGATGAGACTCGTAAGTCTTCCCCTATTATTTTTTCAGTGAGGTTTCCTATGGCTAAAGCTGTAGGAATAATACCAAAACTTGACTTTCTCCTAAATGCATTGCTATTGATACACATCCCATTAACCCAAGGCTACCCCCTCCATATATCAAATGAATTTTTCTTGCAGCTAAAATTTTTTCTAAATTATTTGCTGCCTCGATACATACTTTATTTTCATAGGAGTAGATCCGCAAAATACACATATATTTCAAAATCATCGAATTAAGGTTCTTTCCAAATCTACACTCACCCTTATCTCAATATATAAAAATAAAGAAAATGAGGTGTTGTATTTATAGAGTACCTAATGATAACATTGATTTTGGCAACCCGGCAATTGTCAGAGGAGATTTGAAAATAAAACACAAAAATTCAAAGATAATGACATACATGTATTTTTCAACCAAAAGATTTGAATTTAAGATATCTATATGAGTAGCTATACTGTTTATTGAAAAAAAAGGTTGTGATTGTGACTCACATCTTCTTTTGATTTTATGTCTAGTAATGGGTTAAATGCCCTCTATGGGTCAGAGATAGGGTTCCCATCAATTTTTCTTATAAATTGGCAAATAAGGTCTTTTAGAGTTAGGTTCCTGAGACTATAACGTTAATGTTCATTTTTGAGGTTTTTTTCATAAATTGAGAAGTTCACGTTGCACGAGCCAACAAGGATGTATCTCAAGAGTTACTAGGATATTGTCCAAAGACTACTTACTCAGTCCATCCTTAATGAATTGAATTTTATCTTCTTTATTTTTAGATACAAATCCTAAAGAATGACAACTCTAGTTACAATTTCATCGAGCACATTTATGATAGACTTGTAACCTTTTCGCTATTTGACTTTTGGCATAAGAACTTCTTCCCAGACTAGGCATAAAAGAGAAAAAATTATTTGCAAACTTAACAAATAATTGAACCTTGGCTTTGATTAACCAATGAATAACCACATGTATATTCCTCAACATTAATAGCTTTAGTCTTTCAAGCCATGCTTTGTAAATTTTAAGTAAAGCATTTTTAGGCAATAAAGGAAAGTATTTTTAAAGGTTGGCAAGAATGCTATCCATTTTGAAAGAAATAAGAAAAAAGAGAAGCAATGAATGTACAGATTATTTAGGTGACATTTTTTAAGGTCCTGAAAAATCGACATTAATAGCTACAGAGTATCATATTTGCCTTTTGACTAGAAAACAAAATCACACTGAAGAGAAAAGAAAGAAAAAAATGAAAATAAAATACAAAAGAAAATCAAAGCAAAAATAAAAAGTTAAAACATAAAATATGGACAAAATGTAAAATATTGTACTAAGAGATTAAACCTAAACAAGCATGATAGACAAGATCCACAAAAGGGATCTTGTCTAAGTGCATAAAATGATCTACCTTTTCCACATAACTTTTCAACCACTGTCTATTTACTTTAAAAACGTTTCCATCAGTAGAGTCCTTGATTTTGACAACACCATTGGAAAGAAACATGGCTTACTACAAACGGACCACTCCATTGAGATCTTAAATTTTCATGGTGTAAATATAATTGAGAATCATAAAGATAAACCTATTGATTTGGTTCGAAGTATTTCATTGAGATCTGTTTGTCATGAGTCACTTTCATCTTAGCTTTATAAATCTTAGAGTTGTCATATAACACATTTTGTAACTCTTCTATTTTTTACAGTT
This sequence comes from Ailanthus altissimus, assembly GCA_946807835.1. Taxonomy (NCBI): domain Eukaryota; kingdom Viridiplantae; phylum Streptophyta; class Magnoliopsida; order Sapindales; family Simaroubaceae; genus Ailanthus; species Ailanthus altissimus. The sequence continues at coordinate 10,298,050 of OX327706.1, read as the reverse complement.
GTAACTTTCTTTGAAGACCTGCAGCGCTCATATCAAAGTTAATGGCTTTGATAGCCAATAAGCTTTATGCTCTAGCTCAATGATGCGATATTTCTATATCTTATAATTAAGTACAAGTATACACTATCGTATGCAAGTAATAAAGGGATTTAATACGTCGGATGTCGAACCCACAGGAATAATTCCTACTTTTTATCCAAGTACTAAAATTATGTCTTTCTAATAATTATTTAGAAAAAAATAAAATCTAAGAATGGATGAGAAAATATAAAACCAATGATACAATGTAAAGAGAATTATGTAATAGCAATATAGAGAAAACCTAGGATTAATGCTATCCCTCAATATGCTTTCTAATAATTAATCCTCTAATATTTAACTCCCTTAGTCTTTGTTATTGACTAAGACACTAATGTATTTACAAGCCTTTTTCAAGGTCATGCAAGTATACCTTAATTTATCAAATACCTATATTTCTATGGTACTTGTAATAAATTAAGATTCATTAAGATTGAGTCTTATTGATCATACATGCCAATTAGGTATATTCCTATCCTCATTTGAAACTTGCATATGCAACGGTGAATGTTACTCTACAATCATGCATCAAATTACCTAGGTCTAAATATCATGATTCCTCTTTCAAGTTTATCAAAAATATTACTAATTCATTCACCATATATTGGCTAGATACATTGAAGCATTAAGAACAACTAATTTGAATAACAAAGGACTAAGTTTATTAAATATTAAAAAGATATGGCAATTAAGTGCACATATTAAGTTCAAGTATTAACCCTAGAAAGAAAATTTAGTTCATGGCTACAAGAGAACAATAGTAAAAATAATAAGAAATCATGATACAATCAATAACAAACTGATATAGATGTCGAATTACTCTTAATTGCGCTACCTAAGATACTCTTGATGTCGAAGAACACCTTGAACTCCTATTGCTGCTTCAATTAAACTCTTATTGCTCTATAAGACTTGTGCTGTGTATTCTTGGTGTCTTAGATTGCTCTTGGATGATTTTTAAAGTCTGGGGACAAGTGGCCTTTTATAGGGATTGATATGAGTTTAAAAATCTCAATTCTCATTGGATTAGGACTCGCAAACCGCTGGGCACTATGCTGCCATCGCTGGGGCACTGAGATGTTGGTGCTGAAGTGCTGGCCTATCACTGATGCGATGATGGTCTAGCGTTGGGGCTCCAGTCACAACTTAAACAGGTCATCTTTTCTGATTTTCTTATTTTGATCACTGTTCCAGTCCTTGTGGTACTAGGGCGCTGGAATTGTTGCTGGGGTGAATTACTGTTCACCACTTCAGCGATGTACTATAACAAATTACTGTTCCTGAATTACTATAGCATTTTATGTTTTGCCTTGTTTTTCTTCGATTTTTATCCCCAATTGCTCTACTGACTCAAACCTACAAAATAATAATAAAACATATAAAAAGTCTAATATTTTTATTAAAATGAGCAATTAATCAAACTAAAGGAGTGAAAATAATAGATATAATTTATGTTTATCAAACTCCCCCAAACTTAACCATTTGCTCATCCTCGAACAATGAAAAATAAAATCAAAAGAGAATTTGAAAAGATTATACTTAACTCAAAATGAAATAAAAAAATTTAAAAAGATAAAACATAACATGCTAGGCTGATTTAATGATCATAATCATTATCTCAAAAGCTGTTTAAATGACACAAATCCTTAAGATAGATAAATAACAATTAACAATCTTATATATCTCTATTTAGTCTCTTATTCTTCCTCAAAGATAATTACCATATGTGCGTATACAAGTAGCAAGCAATAGCTAAAACCATACTTTAATTTACTTTATACTTTAGTTCGTACATGAAAGATGATGTCTCGGCATTTGATTTGTATAATGGCACTTCCATAAGCTTTTTTTTACTATCACTCTCCACTAATGTATAAAATCACATGTCTAATAATCTATTTAGGACTTTACTTAGCTTGTTACGTAAGGCTAAGGTCAAGGTGAGAGAAAAGGATAAACAATTTAGGTTAAGTCACACCATGAACACTTAGACTTTACTTAAAAACCTCTTAATCTTTTTTTTTTTAATATTATCTCTTCCTCTAAACTTATTGTGTTTTCTATATTTCTTTTCAACCTTTATTGTTCAAAGAATTTCTTCTTTTTCTTAAGTTAGGGTATTTTTCTCTCTTTTTTTTCTTTGAATTTTCTTTTTTTTTTTTCTTTGAATACCCTCAAACATAGATTGAAAAATACTATCCAAACTTATTTTTCTTATGTCACCACAATATTTTCCTTTCAAGAGTACTTATAAGCAAATGCAAGATTTATGGTGTTACGGGTAAATTTCTGGATAAATAAACTTTAAGTCTTGAGCTTATAATGTGGTTAAACCAAAGAATGGATAATTAGGCTAAAAAACGGTACTATGGATAAATATACAATTAAAAGGTAGGCTAGAAAGGCTCAATCAGTCTAAATATGGCCTAATGTCATTTTTCTATTCATGTGTTTCCTAAGATTTTGCCTCAAGTGGTAATTAAAGACAAGTTCTAGAGTGTCGGTCTTTTGAGACTGTGGTGTACTTCCTAAAGCATACGTATTTCTAAGTAATAGTTTTAACTATTTATGCTTTAAATAAGTGCTAAAACAAGAATGTACTGTAGTAAAATACTGTTCACCACTGCAGCACCCGTCTTCAGCGACAATTCCAACAAAGACTTCAAGAGAAGAACCTTGAACATTAGCAATTTTCCAATAATATATCTCAATGTTTAAAGGTTGATATGGTAATTCCTGAAGATCCACCACCACCTCAAAGCATAAGTATTTCTAAGTAATAGTTATAACTATTCATGATTTAAATAAGTGATAAAAAAAGAATGTACTGTAGCAGAATATTATTCACCGCTGCAGTGCCCGTCTTTAGTGACAAGCATTCAAGAAAGTAGCACAAGCAATTTTAAGTGTTAGGAGAAAAAGAATACCGCAATCTAATCAATGGGCAACAACGTTGCATTGCTTCAACTTCATCTATTATTGGAGTTTTTTTTACTTTTAAGTTTATTTTTAGACATTAAGGATAATGTCTAATTTAAGTTTCGGGGTGGAAAACCATAATCTGTGTTTATTTTTGCTACATGATTTGAGTGGTTGTTTTGTGAAATAAATTTTTTTTAGGTTGTTAAGTTTTGGTTGAGATGATGATCATTAGTCTATGATATAAAATAAAATATTTGCTAAGTTTATTTTTAAAAGTCTCTAGGAAGTAATAGATACTTGAGTGAGATAATTCTTATATCATGAATCTTGGACAAGTTTTAAGCTTATTTTTTATCACTTCTTCTTGAGCACATTGTAAGAAGCATGTATTAGTTGAATTTTTTTATTAGAGTTATTCATGCTTAAGTAGTACACCACAGACTCAAAGACTAACACTCTGGAACTTGCTTGATTACTACTTGAGACAAAATCCTAGAATTCACATGCTTAGGAAAGTGACATTAGGCCATCTTTGGACCGTTTAAGCCTTTTTCAGCCTACCTTATATGTATATTTATCCCTAGTCGCCCCTTTTGAGCCTAATTGTCTATTTTGTTTTTATTTAACCACATTACAAGCCTAAAGACTTTGAGTTTACTTATCCTAAAATCTACCGGTAGCATTATAAACCTTGAGTTTACTTAGAAATATTCTTAAAATAAAAAAGGTTGTGGATGTATGAAATAAGAGTACTGCAATAAAAAGCAGTAAGTCTTGAAGGTGCATATCAATCTAAGTTTAGGGGTACAAAAAAAAAGGAAAAAAAATTTAAATGCATAATACCCCTAGCTTGAGAAAAAGAAGAAATTCTTTGTTTTGCTCGAGGACAAGTAAAGTCTTAAATTTGGGGGTATTTGATGAGAGTTCATTAAGTTTAATATTTTCATCTTCTAAACTTAATATTTGTTCATAGAAATAAAGATTAGTTACAGTTTGATGTATTTTATTATTATTTTTGTAGGTTTGAAGTCAATAGAGTAAATATAGTCAAAACTTTAATGAAAATAAGCCAAAAAATCAAATTGCTACAGTGCTGCTAAAATGACTAGGTACGGTGAATTGCGATAGTAATATGCTACGGTACAAATAATAAGAAATCATGATACAATCAATAGCAAATCGATATAGATGCTGAATTGCTCTTAATTGTGTTGCCTAAGATACTCTTAATGTTGAAGAACGCATTGAATCTCTCTATGGCTGCTTCAATTAAACTCCTATTGCTCTCTAAGACTTGTGCTATGTATTCTTAGTGTTCTTGGATTGCTTTGGGATGCTCTTGGACAATTTTTAAAGTCTGGGGATGTTGGCCTTTTATAGGGATTGAAATGAGCTTAAAAATTTCAATTCTCGTCAGATTAGGACTCGCACTACCGTTGGGGTGCTATGCTACTGTCGCTGAGGTGCTACATGTAAAATACCTCACCGCTGGAGCAATAAGATGTTGGCACTGGAGCACTAGCCTATCGCCGGCGCGATGATGGTCTGGCGCTGGGGTGCCAGTCGCAACTTAAACAAGTCATCTTTTCTATTTTTCTTATTTTGGTCACTGTTCCAGCACTAGGGCAAAAATTCTTGTGCGTTGAGGCGACAAGTCCATAGTTTAAAATATTTTCATTTTAGTCCCTGGTTTTTAAATTTTGTTTAAGTCCCTATAAATAACAATAATGCTCATAAATAGCCATCTATTCTCATAAAATAATAAAATATCAAAATAAAAACATAAAAATATATATGACAAATATGCCCTTATCACTCAACAGATAAATGACAAGTTTTTCAATAGACAAGTTAGTATGGAGACATTCCTAAGATGGCTTTGTATGTAGTACGATATGCCCATAATGCATCAGAAAAGCGTAGAGACCAATCTTTGTGATTCGAGTTAATTATCTTTTCCAAAATCTGTTTAACCTTTCTATTTGTGAGCCCAACTTGTCCATTTGTCTACGGATGGTATGCAGTGAAAACTTTTGAAGAATACTATACTTGCGCATCAAAACTTCAAAAGAATGGTTATAGAAATATGTTCCTTTACCATTAATAATGGCATATGGTATACCATACCCAGATAACACATTTTTTTAAGAACTTTACCACACTTGTGTTATCATTAGCACGACAAACTATAGCCTCCACCCATTTTGATACATAGTCAATAGCTAAAAAAATATAAAAGTAACTAAAAGATAAGGAAAAATGACCCATAAAATCGATACCCCAACAATCAAATATCTTGATAGTAAGAATAAGGTTAAGAGACATTATATGTCTTCGAGATACAGTACCTAACTTTTCACATCTTTCACAAGAATGACAAAAATCGTTAATGTCTTTAAACAAAGTGGGCCAGTAAAGACTACATAGTAAAAATTTTGTGGCTGTCTTTTTCATAAAAAAATGATCACCACAAGTACTATTATGGAAAAAATCGAAGACACTACCAACTTCACTTTCAGGAATACAACGTCTCTTAATTTGGTCGAGACAGTATTTGAAAAGATACATTTCATCCCAATAAACATTATGTACCTCAACTAAAAACTTACGCTTATCTTGTACACTTTAGTTAGATGAAGCTTCTCCTAAATGTAATGTGGTTATTGTAGTATAGATTGAGGTGTCGATCCTATGAAGAAGTTTTCGAAAAAATAGATTAGCAAAATAAAACTATTAAAATAGTAATGAAAGAGAAGATTAAATGTGAGAATGATATAAAGAAGGTAAAATTAAATGTGAATTAAAGAAGAAAATTATAATGATGTGAGCAAGGCTTCAAAAATCACTAATATGTTTTATAAAACTATTCTATATTTTGATTCAATGTTTATAACTCAATTGAAAGTTTTACATCCTAAACAGCCAATTGAAAGATATGTAAAATATGACATATTTAATAATAAATGTAATTGATATGACTAAACTCCTTGTAAACATTATCATAAATCATGTTCATCTATACAAGTTATCTAAGATCGACAATATATCATTTTTGACAATATTATAGTAAAAGATTAATTTGTAAAATGATATGACCAGTAACAATTATAATTCGACAAGAATTACATAAAGAAAGCATGACTGAAAATATATGAGACATGAGAATTATAACCTCTGGATTATAGAAAAATAATAGATAAGAGTTTAGATACAAACAAACTTACAAACATTGTAACTCTTGAGAAAGAATCAAAGTATAGAAGTAAATTTATTATACATAAGATTTCATCTCTAGCATTGCCAATTACTTTAGCCTAACTTACAATTTATTCTTATGTATATTTAAAAAAAGTAGTTGAGAGAATTTTAATACATGAGAAATATCATTAGCCTCCTAAAGGTGTCCTTATATAGGCAATGAATGAGAAAATGTTTAATGTGACTTCAATCAACACCATTTTCGGCCACCATCTCTTCACCTAATTAAAGTACCTTTTTGACAATGAAGACGATCGATGTAGCCTTTATGGTCAACATGAAAGTTCTAGCATGTTATCTCTTCTTTTCGTAGCCACTAGGTTCATATAATTTAGATTAGTATCCTATGCGATATGTTAAAGAACTAAAGCCACGTCATATTTTAACTAACAACCTTTTTATCAATTTACAACACGATTTGGTCTATGATAAAGATTATGTTAGACTTTGGTATCAACAAAAGAGTTGTAGATAATTGTCTCATCATTTCCCAACTTCAAGAATCATTTTGATTGGATATATATTTTATGAAATATGATCCAAATTCAGGAGATGAGTCAAGCTGAGAGGAAGTTGTAATGCAGTTCTATTGTAACCCAAATTTGGCCAATTAAATGTTGAATTTGGCCTTTTGACTATCCTTCAAGTTTGGTGAGAAAATAGCTTCAGTCAATCGAATGAAAGACTTGTAACCTTTTTTCTCTTTGCTTTTTGGCATTAGAACTTCTTCCTAGACCAGACATAAAAGAAACAAAATCATTTGTAGACTCACAAGATAATCAAACCCTGGCTTCAATTAACCAACGAATATCTACAGGTATATTCCTCAATATTAATAGCCTTAGTTTTTCAAGTCGTGTTTCATAAATTTTAAGTATAGCATTTTGAGGCAATGAAGGAAAGTGTTTTTGAAGGTTGGTAAGAATGCTATCCATTTTGAAAGAAATGAGAAAAAAAAGAAGCAATAAATGCACAATTTTTTTGAGTCATAGTTTTTAGAGAATTGAACAATCGACTTTAATAGCTACAGAGTACCATATCTGTCACTTAACAGGGAAACAAAATTACACCAAAGGCAAAACAAAGAAAAATGAAAATAAAATACAAAAGAAATAAAAAGTCAAAACATAAAATATGGACAAAATGTAAAATATTGTACAAGGAAATTGAACCTAATCAAGCATAATAAATAGGATCCACAAGAGAGGTCTCGTCTAGGTGCATAGAGTGATCTACCTTTTTCATATAGCTTTTCAATCGCTGTCCATTTACTTTAAAAATTCACCCATTAGTGGGGTCCTGAATTTTGATAATACCATTGGAAAAAATATGGCTTACCATAAATGGACCAGTCCATCGAGATCTTAATTTTGTATGGTGTAAATACAATTGAGAATCATAAAGATAAACCTATTGATTTGGCTCAAAGTGTTTTCTTGAAATCTATTTGTCATGAGTCACTTTTATCTTAGCTTTGTAAATCTTAGAGTTGTCATATAACATATTTTGTAACTCTTCTATTTCTGACAATTGTAACTTTCATTAAAGACCTACAGTGCTCATATCAAAGTTAAGGGCTTTAATAGCCAGAAAACTTTATGTTTTAGCTCAACAAGTAAATGAAATTTTTTTTCATAGACATGTCAGTATGGAGACATTCCTAATATGGTTTTGTATATAGTGCGATATGCTTGTAATGTATCAGAAAGGCATAAAGACCAATCTATGCTATTTGAGTTAACTATTTTTTCCCAAAATCTATTTAACCTCTATATTTGCTAGCTCAGCTTGTTCATTTATCTGTGGATAGAATGAAGTGGAAACTTTATGAAGAACACCATGCGCATCAAAGCTTCAAAATAACGGTTATAGAAATATTTTCCTTTGCTTCTTTAACGGTAATTCTACGAAGTGCTAATGCTATAAAAAAGAAAAGTACTTCATCAAGAATTGTCATGAGAAAAAAGCCAAGAGCCAGAAGAAAAAGGCAAATGTTGCTTTAGAATACGAGGATAGTTATGACAGCATAAAAACTTTTGAAGCTTCTTCTGATAAGAACTTTGATCGATAGGTTCTAGATTCTGGTTGTACATTTCGTATGTGCCCAAATAAGTCATTGTTTACTAATTTTTAGTCCATTAATGGTGGTAAAGTATTAATGGGGAATGACTTGGCCTGTCAAGTAAAGAGAATTTGTAGTGTTAGACTTATGTTATATAATAGGAGAGTGAAAGTGTTATTAGAAGTTAAGCATGTTCCTGACCTCAAGAGGAACTTGATTTCACTGGGTATGTTAGACTAAAATGGTTGTTCTGTCAGAAATGAAAAAGGGATTCTTAAAGTGTTAAAAAGTTCCATGGTTGTGATGAGATGTATATATACTGAAAGGAGAGGCAGTAAGTGGTTCTGCATCATTTTTTATTGATGATTAAAATATGCAAACCAAATTATGGCATCTTAGGTTAGCTTACCTAGGTGAAAGGAACCTAAAGGAGTTATATGATTAAAAGGCATATGGTGAAGAGAAGTTTCAGCCATTAGAGTTTTGTGAGTATTATATTCTTGGTAAAGCATATAGGATAAGGTTTAATACCAAAGAGCACAAAATAAAGGACACTCTTGATTATATACACTTGGATCTTTGGGGGCTAGCACAGATAGTCACTCATGGTGGAGTAAGATATTTGTTTTACATTTATTGATGATTATTGAAAGAAGTTGTGCATATATGTGTTGAAGAGAAATGAGCAAATGTTGAGACATTCAAAACATGGAAGGCTCATATTGAAAATCAAATCGAGAAGCAAATTAAAAGACTAAGAACTAATAATGACGTCGAGTATTGCAACAAAAAGTTTGGTAGTTTTTGTGCCAAGCATGGGATCGCAAGGCACAAAATTATGAGGTCAATACCACAGCAGAAGGGTCTAGTAGAGAGGATGAACATGACCTTTTTTGAAAGAGTTATATGCGTTTGACCAATGCAAGAGTGTCTATAACATTTTGGGGTAAGACGGTAATGACATCAACCTAATCAATAGAGGTTCTTTTTCAATGATAGACTTAAGACCAGAAGAGAAGTGGTTAAGAAGGCTTCCTAAGTATGATCACCTTAGGATATTTAGTTGCTCAACCTTTATACATGTGAAGCAAGGTAAATTGGAAACTAGAGCATTAAAGAGGATATTCATACAGTATCCCAAAAGAGTAAAAGGATACAAGGTATAGTGTAATGAGTTAATGCCACCAAAGAGTATCATAAGTAGAGATGTAATGTTTGACGAGACAAAAATATTGAAAGTTCCTAAAAAAGAAAAGAAAGAAGAACCTGTGCCTAAGGAAGTTTCAGCACTAAAAATAATGGAAGTTGAAGTGGAGATTAAGACTAAATCTAAGATGCCCTCAGATCAACACTTTAGCAAGACAACCCTTGAAGTTTAACAAAACAAAAAACACTAGTTAGTTCTTATAAGTCCACCCAAAGTCAGACTATGACTCTTGAGATGAAACTTGAAGAGTTCCAACTAGCCAAAGATAGATTAAGGAGAATGTTAAATCCACCTATAAGGTATGTCAAATAGATTTAATTGCTCATGCATTTAATTCTACATCCACTCTTAAGTTTGATGAGCCTAAGATATATACAGAGGCTATAAAAAGTAAAAATAATGAGAAATGGTAGAGGGCCATTGATTTATGCTATAATAGCTAAGAGCAAGTATACGCTGTCGTATCAAGTAATATAAGATTTTAAGTCTAAGTTATCGTTCCCACATGGACTATTAATCTAATTCTTACAATCAATTACTAAAATTAGTTATACTTTATATTTATCCAAAAAAATCTAAATAAGAATTGAATCTAATTAAACTAACACTATTAATTTAAACTAAATACAAGCAAAGGTTAAATTTTACAAGTAAAGATAATATAGGGTTCGACTCAGTATTTCATTGGATTTATTAACCTCTTAGTTAATCCCTTAACACCAATTATAGCTTAGACATTAATCTCATCACAAGCCTCTATCGATGGTTGAGTGACTATATTATGCATTCAAACAATCACCTATATGTCTATAGTAATCAGAATATAATGTAATTCATTAAGGACATGTCTAAATCATACTATACTCGACATCTAGATATATATCTATTCTACATGGAACTCATGATTGTTACCCTATGATCATGCATTAAACTATCCTAGCCTAAACAAATGAATCCATCCATCGAGTTCATCATAGTTCCACAGTCATTCAAAATCAAAGAAATTAAACAAAGACATCATAATCAAGAACATAATGATAAGAAAATAGATAAAAAAAAAAACTAATCAAGGCGACTCTTTGGGTTACTTCTCTCTTAATCTTGACTTGAAGCTTGAATCTTGATATTTAGTCTTAAATTCTTGGCTTTGATCTCTTGATTTATGTTGTGAATTGTTTCCCTAAGATTTACCTCTGATAAAGTCTATGTTTTGACTCAGAAAAGAGTACTTTCATAGGTTTGAGAAACCTTAGAGTCAAATGCCTTCAAATCCAAGTCAAAATATGATAATTAAGAGAGGGTGTTATATATTGCATGGGCACCGTGACGTTGGGGTTGAGTGCCGCGATGCTTGGACCTGCAAAATGGAAACTTATGGAGACTTTTTAGGTGCACTCAAATCCAGTACTATAGCACGTAGCACATTACTATAGCAAAATTACTATAGTGCGAATGCTGTTCAAATGTCACTATTCATAGTTATTATAACAAATTTGATATTTTTACCTTGTAATCATTAGATTTTCATCCCTATTTGCCTCATTAACTGAATACCTATAAATTAATAATAAAACACATAAAAAAGCCAACTGATCTTAATTTAGACGAACAAATATTAAGTTTAGAATATAAAAATATTATACTAATTAACCTCTATCAAATACCCCCAAACTTAAGACTTTGTTCATCCTCAATCAAAATAAAAACAAATCAATCACAATTTATTCTTGACTCTCTAAAAAAAATAACTAAAGACAAGTCTGGTTGATTAGACAATCATCATCATTGTCTCAAAAGTTGTTAAATGACACAAATCTTTTCAGAAATCAATAAACATCTTTTAGTAAATCATCACATCATTCATCAAGATCTTTATTCTTCCTTATTATTGACCACTTGTGTGTGTGTGTGTATAATAATCAAGTAATTAGTTAAATGAAACATAGATTTACTCAATACTCATGAAAGTACATAAAGATAATTTCTCGGTATATTTCAATTCATAATAACACTACCGTAAGCTTATTTTTCATACTACTCTCCACTAATGTAGAGATACACGTCTAGTGATCTATTTAAAACTTTAGTTAGCTTTTAATGTAAGGATAAAGTCAAGATGGGATATAATGATATATATATATATATATATATATAACTTAAATCACACCATAAACACTTAGACTTTACCTAGAAACCTCTTAATTCCTTACTCCTTGATTTATCTCTACCCCTAAACTTATGATATTTCTAATTTTCTTTTACTAACTTTTTGGCAAAGAATTGCTTCATTTTCTTAAGCTAAGGGTATTATACATTTAAAAACTTCTTTTGTTTTTCATTTTTTATAGAATGTCTTTGATGCGATATTTCTATATCATAAAATTAAGTGCAAGTATACACTATCGTATGCAAGTAATAAAGAGACTAAATAAGTCGGATGTCGAACCCATAGGGATAATTTTTTCTTTTTAACCAATTACTAAAATTATATCTTCCTAATAATTATTCAGATAAATAAAAACCTAAGAATGAATGTAGAAAATATAAAAGTAAAAACACAATGCAAAGAGTATAGGAAGATATCAATGTAGAGAAAACCTAGGATTAATATTATCCCTCAATATATTTCTAATGATTAATCATCTAATATTTAACTCACTTAGTCTTTATTATTGATCAAGACACTAATGTATTCACAAGCCTCTTCCAAGGTCATGCAAGTATACCCTAATTTACCAAATACCTATATTCCTATGGTACTTGTAATAAACTAAGATTCATTAAGATTAGGTCTTATTGATCATACATGCCAATTAGGTATATTCCTATCCTAAATTGAAACTTGCATATGCAACATTGAATGTTACTCTACAATCATGCATCAAATTACCTAGGTCTAAATATTATGATTCCTCTTCCGAGTTTATCAATAATATTACTAACTCATTCACCATATATTGGCTAGATATATTGAAGCATTAAACACAAGTAATTTAAATAATAAAGGACTAAGTTTATTAAATACTAAAAGATATGACAATTTAAGCGCACATATTGAGTTCAAATATTAACCCTAGAAAATAAATTAGTTCATAGCTACAAGAGAATCACAGCAATAAAAATAAAAATAAAACATGATACAATCAATCACAAACCGATGTAGACGTCGAATTGCTCTTGATTGATGTTGCTCTGGATTCTTGGTGCTCTTGAACTGCTCTAAGTTCTTTTTTTCTTGCTCTAGGTTCTTTTCTGATCTCTTTGGATGATTTTTGAAGGTTGGGAACGAGTGACTTTTTATAGGGATTGATATGAGCTTGAAAATCTCAATTCTCGTCAGACTAGGACTCGCACTATCGCTGGCGCGCTATGCATCTGTCGCTGGGGCGACGCGTGAAAAAGCTATTACCGCTGGAGCGGTGGTATCTTGGCGCTGGGGCGCTGTCTCGTCGTTGGGGCAGTGACTGTCGGGCGCTGGGGCGCCAGATGCGACTTCAACAGGTCGTATTTCTTATTTCGATCACCATTCTAGCGTTGGGGCGACAATAGTTTTGGCGCGGGGGCGCTAGACTCATATTTTGAAAACTTTGCATTTTAGTCCCTGTTTTTGCTCCTTTTGCATTCTTTCTTTAATTTTCGCTCAAGTCCCTATAAATAACAATAAAGCACATAAATAGCCATATCTTCTCATAAAATAATAAAATATCAATAATAAAAACATGAGAAAATATATAACAATTTTGCCCTTATCAAATTCTCCCAAACTTAAATACTTGCTTGTCCTCAAGCAATAAAATAAAACTAAAAGAGAAACTAAGGGTTATACTTGACTCATTTAACAAAACAAAATATACTAATACTAGTAAGATGATCAAAATCATTGTTTCAAAGGCTGACGAAATGATACAAATCCTTAAGGTAGATAAATAGCTATTAACAATTCTCAACTATCTTTATTTAGTCCCTTATTCTTCCTCATAAACAATCACCATGTGTGTGTGTGTGCAGGCAGCAAGTAAATAGCTAAACCACACTTTGATTTACTTTATACTTTAGGTTGTACAGAAAAGATGGTGTCTCGGCATTTTATTTGTATAATGACACTTTCATAAGCTTGTCTTTATTACCACTCTCCACTAATGTAGAAAATCACATGTCTAGGGATCTATTTAGGACTTTACTTAGCTTGTAACGTAAGGCTAGGGTCAAGGTGGGATAAAAGGATAAATATATGAAGTTCAATTCACACCATGAACACTTAGATTTTACTTAGAAACCTCTTGATCTTCTTTTCCCTGTATTATCTCTTCCCCCAAACTTATTGTGTTTTCCATCTTTCTTTTCAACTTTTATTTTATTCTTTCTTTTCTTTCTTCAAAGAATTTCTTCTTTTTCTTAAGCTGGGGGTATTTTATTTTCTATCTTTTTTTTTTTTTTTTCTCTTTTATATACCCCAAACTTAGATTGATAATTACCACCCAAACTTATTTTTCTCATATCACCACAACCTTTTCCTTTCAAGAGTATTTCTAAGCAAATGCAAAGTTTATGGTGTTACGGGTAAAGTTTTAGATAAGTAAACTTTAAGTCTTGGGCTTGTAATGTGGTTAAACAAAGAATGGGTAATTAGGCTCAAAATAGGGTACTAGGGATAAATATACTCTAAAAGGTAGGCTAGAAAGGCTCAATCGGTCCAAAGATGGCCTAATGTCATTTCCCTATTCATGTGTTTTCTAGAATTTCGCCTCAAGTAGTAACTAAAGATAAGTTCTAGAGTATCGGTCTTCGAGACTGTGGTGTACTCTCTAAAACATAAGTATCTCTAAGTAATAGTTATAACTATTCATGCTTATAAAGTGCTCAAAAATTTGTGATTATGAATAAGGTCAAATTTGTTCCTAAACTTAGATAATCAAAATTGTCTCAAGTATCTATCATTCCTTAGGGATTTGTAAAAATAAATTCAGCCATGTATTCTTTTTCTTATCATAGACTAATGATCATCTTATCAAAAAAAGCCTAATAAAAACTAATTAACTAAAAAAAAACTAAGTAACTAAAAAGAATTTAACCCACAAGAATGACTACTTAAATCCTGCAGCAAAATGAACACAATGAAAGTGTTTCCCACCCCCAAACTTAATTTAGACATTGTCCCCAATGTCAAAAAATAAAGAAGTGAAAGTAAGAGACTTCCCTGGTCAATTTTCGCTGCCGCGCTGACTCTCCATCGCTGGGGCGATGTTCTGGCGCTGCCGCGGTAATCGTATGTCGCTGCAGCGCTAAAGGCTGATTTCTGCACAGTTACTGGAATTTGCGCTGGCGCGGTAATGAGTGTGCCGTGGGGGCGTGGTGTCTCGATTTTTCTGTCGCTGCCACACCATGTTATGCCGCTGGAGCGTTGAAATTCTTGGTTTTTTTTTTTTAAGATGCTGAAAAAAATAAAAAAATGATAATAATAATATTAATACTTTCCTTGGGTTGCCTCCCAAGTAGCGCTTGATTTAACGTCATCGGCTTGACGGGGCTTCCTTTTCTTTTATAGTGGGTCGAAGATGCTGATGGAAGCATTTGTGTAAGTGATCTTGCTGGCTTTCTTCTTTTTCGGCTTCCATAATTTTTCAATTAAACCTTGGGCAGTATCTTTTGCTGCATTCTCCTTATGTCTCTCCGGAAAGACTTTAATCTTAGACCGGGGAGATGGTTCTTCCTTTTCTTTCTCTTTGCTTGCTTCGTCGTGATGCTATTTTTTCTTCTTCTCTCTTGCCTTCTTATGCTTCAATGCTCTTTTTCAGATGTGAGGATCCGATGTCTCCATATCTTTAATTTGCTTAACGCTTGGATGCACCACATTAATGCAGAAACAGTCTTCATTTTCAGTTGGTAATTTGATCTCCTTGAAGACCTTAAAAGTGACTGTATCCTCTTGTACTCTCATGGTCAACTCCCCTTTTGCACATCAATAATTGTTCTTCTAGTGGCTAGGAAGGGTCTTCCAAGGATGATTGGGATCTCCTTGTCTTCTTCCATATCCAAAACAATGAAATCGGCGGGGAAGATGAATTTATCGACCTTAACCAACATATCTTCAATTAATCCCTTAGGATAGGTGAGAGAACGATCTGCTAACTGAAGTGTGATATTTGTTGGTTTGGCTTCTTTCAGTCCCAACTTTTTATACATGGACAATGGAATAAGATTGATGCTAGCTCCCAGATCACAAAGTGCTTTCCCAAAATCATAATTCCCAATTGAGCATGGTATGGTGAAACTCCCAGGATCTTTGAGCTTTAGAGGTAGCTTCTTTAGGAGGATGGCGCTACACTCTTCCGTCAGGGCCACAGTCTCGAAGTCATCTATTTTTCTCTTCTTTGATAGGATATCCTTCATAAATCTCACATAGCTTGGCATTTGCTCCAGTGCATCTGCAAAAGGAAGATTAATATGTAATTTCTTAAAAATATCAAGAAATTTAGAAAATTGCTTATCTAGTTTCTTCTTTTGCAGCCTCTGAGGAAATGGAGGTGGTGGAGTGAATGACTGCATAGGTTGCTTCTGCAGATTGCTACTGGTATCTTCTGCTGCATTTTCTCTTTTTCGTTCTTGTACTTGAATACTAGATTTTATGCTTTTCTGTGTCCCAGCACTTTTCTCTTGACTTCTTAGCTGTTGTAATCTCTGAGGAAATGGTATAGGTGATCTAAATGGTTGCACGTCGTCTTGCTGGACCACTATTCCTTTTTCCTTCTCTATCATCTCTGAAAGCTGTGGTTGAGGAGTGTTGTTATATAAGACTTTACCACTTCTTAGGGAGATGGCTTGGCACTGTTCTACACTTCTTTTTGGATTGACTTCAATGTTGCTTGGTAAAGTTCCTAGAGGGCGATTGTTTATTGCTGTTTCGAGCTGGCCTACTTGATTTTCCAAGGCTCTAAATGAAGCTGCTTGACTTTGAATGAGTGTATCTGTTTTCTTCATGTATTGTAAGAGCATGTCTTCAATGTATGGTTTCTTCTCTTGCTGTACTTGTGGTTGAAAGCCAAGGGGAGCTTTGGAATATTGTCCTTGATTATTGTTGCTCTATGAAAAGTTGGGGTGATTTCTCCATCCAGGATTGTAAAAATTTGAATTAGGATTATTACGGTTGAAGTCCCTACATATTGAGCAGTCTCAATGCATTTTCCATTAGCATGATTTCCTCTACAGAAATCGCAAGTGATAGGTTGACTCTTGATGGCATTAACTCCCAAGTTGCTTAATTGTTTGGTCAAGAGATTGACTTGGGCGGATAATGTGGTCAAAGTGTCTACTTCGTGTAGTCCAGCAATCTTTCTTGTGGTAGACCTTTCAGTGGGCCATTGATAGGCATTGGACGTCATCTCATCTAATAGATCATAAGCTTCATCGGTGGATTTATTCATAAGTGCTCCTCCAGCTGCAGCATCTACTATCGTTCTGAATTGACCGGCTAATCCATTGTAGAATGTTTGTACAAGCAACCACTTCAGAACTCCATGATGAGGACATTTTCTTTGCATATCTTTGTATCTCTCCCATGCCTCATAAAGAGATTCTCCATCTAGTTGTAGGAATGATGTGATGTCGTTCCTCATCTTGGCAGTTTTAGTAGGTGGAAAATATTTGGCGAGGAACTTTTATGCAAGATCATCCATGTAGCTATAGATCCAGATGGAAGTGATAACATCCAGCTTTTTGCTTTGTCTCTCAAGGAAAAGGGAAACAACCTTAGTCGGATTGCATCATCGGATGCCCCATTATACTTGAAAGTATCACATATCTGCAAGAAGTTGATGATGTGCATGTTTGGATCGTCATTGGGCAATCCTCCAAATTGTACCAAATCCTTGAGCATTTGAATTGTGCTTGGCTTGATCTCGAAGTTGTTAGCTTGAACAGTGGGTCTTTGAATGCTTGAATAGATTCCATTAACTAGGGGAACATCATATTCCCTTAGTGGTCTTCCTTCATTGTTGGGTGTAATTGGTACTTCATCTTCCATGATGTTAACTTGATTTTGCTCTCTTCTAATTCTTCTTAAAGTTCTTTCAATCTCTGGATCAAAAGCAATCAAGTCTTCACTTTTCGATCTTCGCATGTACCTCGTAAGAAAGAAAGTAAAACTAAATTAAGAAAAATAAAAAAATAATAAAAATATTCTGAAGTAAAAACTAGAAAGATTGGTATTAATATTGGCGAAAAAGTAGATAATTATCCCCGGCAACGGCACCAAAAACTTGATGCGATATTTCTATATCATAAAATTAAGTGCAAGTATACACTATCGTATGCAAGTAATAAAGAGACTAAATAAGTCGAATGTCGAACCCACAGGGATAATTTTTCTTTTTAACCAATTACTAAAATTATATCTTCCTAATAATTATTCAGATAAATAAAAACCTAAGAATGAATGTAGAAAATATAAAAGTAAAAACACAATGCAAAAAGAATAGGAAGATATCAATGTAGAGAAAACCTAGGATTAATATTATCCCTCAATATGTTTCTAATGATTAATCATCTAATATTTAACTCACTTAGTCTTTATTATTGATCAAGACACTAATGTATTCACAAGCATCTTCCAAGGTCATGCAAGTATACCCTAATTTACCAAATACCTATATTCCTATGGTACTTGTAATAAACTAAGATTCATTAAGATTAGGTCTTATTGATCATACATGCCAATTAGGTATATTCCTATCCTAAATTGAAACTTGCATATGCAACATTGAATGTTACTCTATAATCATGCATCAAATTACCTAGGTCTAAATATTATGATTCCTCTTCCGAGTTTATCAATAATATTACCAACTCATTCACCATATATTGGCTAGATATATTGAAGCATTAAACACAAGTAATTTAAATAATAAAGGACTAAGTTTATTAAATACTAAAAGATATGACAATTTAAGCGCACATATTGAGTTCAAATATTAACCCTAGAAAATAAATTAGTTCATAGCTACAAGAGAATCACGGCAATAAAAATAAAAATAAAACATGATACAATCAATCGCAAACTGATGTAGACGTCGAATTGCTCTTAATTGATGTTGCTCTGGATTCTTGGTGCTCTTGAACTGCTCTAAGTTCTCTTTTTCTTGCTCTAGGTTCTTCTCTGGTCTCTTTGGATGATTCTTGAAGGTTGGGAACGAGTGGCTTTTTATAGGGATTGATATGAGCTTGAAAATCTCAATTCTCGTCGAACTAGGACTCGCACTACCGCTGGCGCGCTATGCATTCGTCGCTGGGGCGACGTGTGAAAAAGCTATTACCGCTGGAGCGGTGGTATCTTGGCGCTGGGGCGCTGTCTCGTCGCTGGGGCAGTAACTGTCGGGCGCTGGGGCGCCAGATGCGACTTCAACAGGTCGTATTTCTTATTTCGATCACTATTCTAGCGCTGGGGCGACAATAGTTTTGGCGCGGGGGCGCTGGACTCATATTTTGAAAACTTTGCATTTTAGTCCCTATTTTTGCTCCTTTTGCATTCTTTCTTTAATTTTTGTTCAAGTCCCTATAAATAACAATAAAGCACATAAATAGCCATCTCTTCTCATAAAATAATAAAATATCAATAATAAAAACATGAGAAAATATATGACAATTTTGCCCTTATCAATCCCCACAAACTTAGATTTATAAGCACCTTCAAGACTTATTGCTTTCCATTGCATTACTAGACATAGATCTCTCCACTTAAATGTTGAAGATAGGCCTAATACAATTGTTACTATATGTTTTTAACTAATATTTTTTATTTTTGTTTCTGCTTAATTATTCGGCCAATAGTTAAGGTTGTTAGCATATAAAAGTTTCATTGAGTACTAATCACAACATTAGTATTCCATGTGAGTAGTTCACTCACAAAAATTTCCACTCACCTCTCTCGCTACAGATTTCCACTCACAAAAATTAACAGCTATGACAATATATTAGTCATTCAAAAAACACTTCACTCATCGCCCTAACTACAAAATGCTCGCCTCGCCAGTACTCTGTCATTTGATTAGCACAAGATATATAGACGAGACTGAAGCCCTATCTATCTCAGTTATTATTATTTTTCTTTAATCACTTGTGAATTAAATTGTAATAATATGTATATGGATCTTTATCTAATCAAACTAAAAAGTAAAATTAAAATCACTGTTTAATTGTGTTATGCTATAAATTTCAAAAGATCTTGGGATTTGTGTATACGTAGTGTCCTACTAGATGTATGCTCGCCTTGAATTCGATAGAAATCAAGACCAAATTATCTACCAAGTAAGGCGGGCCGAACTTGGTTGTCAACAAGGGAGGTTTATTGCTAAACCTGGGATGAGGTACAATGAGTATGCTGTAAAGCTTGGGTTCTTTTTGGAGAATGACAAGCAAATCTTTAACAGTAAGGTTGTAGGGTTTTCAATAATGATGTGGAGTCTTGAGTTGAATGACAAAAATAAGAAAAATGATAAAACAACCTTAAGAGCTCATGTTTTATGTGTATCGAATAATTGATCCTCCAAATAATGAAAAAATCAAGCCTATTAATAGGCTACAAAACCCTATACAAAGCCTAATTTTACAAGGAAAGGAATTCTAAAATAATACAACTTATTATTATGTATAAATTCATAAATAAACTTGCAACACACAATTGGGCTCAAAATCTTAAAACAAAAATCCCGTTAGGCACTTTTTAGACCAGCGTTAATATTTTCCCTTGTAAGTATGTCAAAAAGATGATTTTTGTCAAGGCTTGCAACTTAATAAAGCCAACTTGGTCGCTTGAGGCTAATATAGATCTTTAAAAATGCACCAGCTATCTTCCTTGGTAGCCCAACTTCTTATAAAGTTTCCAAAAATTGCCCCTAATTGGCTTCTTAGGTCACTTGACCCCACTTATGTACTTTGAAATCACCAACATTGATGGGGTTCTTCTAAGTCGTTCTACCTTCGTTAGGGTCTCTTAAATCACATGGCTTTAATTTAGAACCCTTAAATCATCTGGTCTTTAACCTTTGGACTGATTCCCCAAAAATTTCCCTTATATCAGTCTTCTTGCTTGCTCACGATTTTTTTGTTTTTGGAGATTGCCTCGGTCTTCCTATGTTTACAAATATCACTCGGTTAATCTTATGGTTGCCCATGTTGAAACACAAATCTCTTAAATAAAAATCGGTCAATACTCCTTTAAATTCCTAAAAATTGACTTAGAAAAATACATTAACAATTGCCAATGCATAGAGCATAAATCACCTAAATGATCAGTTTTCATTTTTTATTATAAAAAATCGCTCAAGGTTACCCTTGGATGCTAAAAATTGATCGAGATAACTTCTTTGTCCTAATCATCTTATGGTGAAATCAACTAAACATGTTGTTACGTATCTAGCTTATAATGCTTGAAATCGACTTCCATTTATCAATCGCTTGAACCGATTATATACTTACTAATTTTTATGGTCTTTTACTTTCAAAGACTTTTCATCTTTTCAACCGCTGTCAGTAACTGTCAGGATATTTATTAATAGTTACTATTAATTTGTCTAATCTTTGCTTTTAATGATCTAAAAAAATGTGAATGTCTCATCATTACTTCATTAAATGCTAAACTGTTCAATGAGTGACCTTTCATTTTAATCACCCTTGGGTACTATAAAGTGAGATGGCCCTCATTTTTACTTTTACTTTCACTCAAAGCATCTTTTTTCTCTCTACTTCTCAAGCATTCTCTAACCTGCTTTTCAGCCTTCAAGCTATCTTTATCAATCTTCAAAGTAAGCTCAAAATAATTTTACTTTTTGATTCTTCATTTATTGCTTTTTTAACTTAATCTCTGTTTATTTATTCTTGGATTTTTAATTTGAAGTAATTACTTTGGCTTCCAAATTGACGAACACCTCCTGCTCCAAGAAGTCTCGCACCACTAGAGGCTGATGACACCCCTTTCAACCCTATGTCAAGGCTCAGAATATCGCCTTGAGTGATCAAGTCACCACCCAAGTATTTATATACTCAACTGATTACTATGTTATATCTTAGGTCCTGAATAATCTAAGATCATAGTAGATAACCATAATTATTTTTCTATCCACTTCAAAGATCCATTAAGGTCTGGCCAAGAGCACAATATGTCCATCTGCTCGACCTTCAAATTGATCAGGTCTTGGCCAAAATCAACTAGTCATTTTAAAGGGTGGCTAAATTGCCTAGAGCCACACTTTAGTTCAACATGGAAATTGACCATGATCTCTGATCTCATTCAACTCTCTAAGTACCAAATTTTATTTTATAATGACTTAATATCAGCCACCCTTCTATTTTCATCTAGGTTAATAAGTTGCCTCTGTTTTAGGTTTGGGTACATGTCGCTTAACTTATATGACTTGGCAGTTCTTTTCAACTATGAGTTAGAAGTTGATAAGGTCGAACTATACTTTACTGAGGTTGAATCTAATTTTGAGAAATTCATGAATACCTTTAGGGAGAAATTAGCCAATCCCTCTAGGATAAAACATATCACATTCTTGCTATATTAGCTTAGTAAATATGCTCTTTGCCCCCTTTCTCAAAGAATGACCTAAGAATACTTAAAAGTTGTAGTCACCCTGACTGATGGTGTTTCCTTAGCCTTAAGACCCTTTTTTCTATCTCATTTACATAAGAGTCTTTTGAATTTCTTCCCTCCAAGGATGAGTTGACCTTTCCAAATGCTAGGGCCCTTTGTGGATTCTCTACTTTGGATATCGGCTTACTTTCCTTCTTTTTTCAAAGTTAATTTTTAACTTAATGAAAATCGGCTTAGTTGTTAAGCTCTTTGGCTCCTTCAATGGTAGATTAGGGATTTAGGTTTTAGAGATTTCTTTTCTTTTTACTATGGCACATTTTTCTTAGATGATTGGTCCTTCATACCCCTAATAAAGATGCCATAGATGCAAAATGGAATGATTCATGAGTTAGTTGCAAAATTGCTCGTGATTTGTATTATGAGACGTTCATTACTTTCGACATCAATAATAAATATGGAATGGAGACTTATCACCTCTAATAGGTAAGTCGCTGATTTTTCTTTGTCTAGGTCATTCCACATCTAACCTTTTCTCAGCCAATCAAAATTTTAGGAGTAGGGTAGTTTGTAGGGAGTCTTTCTTTGTCGACCAGACCACTGCAGTTTCCAATCTTCTTATAGGATCACTTTATTTGGTCAATTTTCCAATTTCTCTTGGTCAACTAAATATGTTTGATACTTATTGGAGGGGTGGTTAACCAATATTTCTTTACATTTTTAGATGAAGTTTTATCATGTCACCATTTTAAGGAATCTAACAATGGTGTTACTGTGTAGGTCAACCAGAAGAATACAAGGGGTAAACTGATTCAAGAAATTCTAAACTTTAAATCTTTTTATGGGTTTAAGTATAACTGTAATAAGATAAAAGAAATGAAGAGTTCATGTTACTAGAGGAAAATGGAGCTCCTCTTGGAACATAAGTGGTCGGTTGTAAAATGCTAAACTTAATAAATTCGCTCAGGCAGCCCTTAGTTGGGGGAGGTATTTTCTGAGCGACCATTTGTAGATCTGAGGCCCCTAATTCCAATAGCTAAGTGCAGCATTATTGGTGATATCCCCATAAAGAGAAAAAAATCGGCCTACATGGACCATTTTCTATCTTGATGAGTATAATAAACTCATTTTTGGCCCTAAATCGGTATGTATCGTTGGTGATACGAACCTACAAGGTATAAAATTGCACTTTTTTTCCTTTTATCCATACTTATGATTTTTAACTTTATGTTTCTTTTGTACATAGACAATCCCTATGACTTTGGACATACCACCTGCCACTGCTAAGGAGATGGCTCCTCCAAAGAAGAGAGTGAAGGTAACAAAACGCCCTCAGTAGCTTTCTTTACTAAGTTTATTTTCATAAATTACCTGCTTCTATTTGTTTATTTTTTAGACGATTGGGCAAAGACCATAGCGCATCAAGATTGTTCACTCTAAAACTCCCTCGAAAGAATCGATTTTCTCTCATCAGTCGGTCATATTTCTTCTTTATCGACTCCAACTAGTAAATCGCCTCAAGCCACCATTGAGCATCCCATTGCTCCAGAACTAAGCCCTTCTTCTATCGTGGAGTTATCGCCTAGAATCTCTCAGCCTTCTCTAAGGTCCGTTGTTATAAGAAAGCCCACAACTAAAAAGCCAGAACTAGTGAGTGTGACCTAATAACGTGTATTTATGGTGTATGCATATGATTGTATTCATTGCTCATTTTTTCTAATGCATGACAATTATATATAATTACGTAGCAGAATTGGAAACTAATTTCTTAAGCAATAAACATACTAAAATTGAAGTCTTGTTACGCTAACAAGTCTATAAAATTACACCTTAAAAGCTTTTGGACATTTCTTTACTTGGAGCTCACATTAAAGTCAAATCTTGAATAATTCTAGGCTTTAACAAAGTGGTGGGATCAAAACTCTAGAATGGTAGCATTGGTTAATCAATTTCCAATAGTAATCAATTTTAAAATCCTCAAAATAAGGTCATTTGTTGATTTTGAAAATGGGGACCATTATGATACAAGTTTAAAACTTGTTATTTATAGATAACAAACGCGGGGGCCTAAATGCAACATTTATAAACCTTTAACCACCTCACCCTTTGCATGGTTGACACTTGTTACTCATGCATCCTATGTATATTACTAAGTGTCAATTATGCAATGCCCCAATGTGCCATTTGTCAAACAAGTGGCCATGTGTCAAGATTTCTATTGACATGCAATAGGGACCTCTTTGTAATATTTGCAATATATATTATCCATTTTTCAGAAAGGTCCTAAAACGTATCCTACTTTTCAAAATTATTCCAGGTCAAACCGTTTGATCTGCCTTGCTACCCCAGTGTTCAATGAGTACACTTCATATTGTTATACTCTCTAGGTTCACCCATATTTTTCTTATTGAACACTTCCGCAAAGTCCGTGAACAGTGCCCTACACACATTACGAATATTACAGAATAGAGCGTTGAACTATACAAGTTAAAGTCAGCCATATCCGTATAATTATTCCGTCGCCTATATCCTGGAAGAGCAAAGATACAGATCATCATCATCAAATCTTCATGTGCTCAACTATGAACTTATCTCCAGATTTGTATTTCTACAAAATAATATCCGTAAACACCTTTGTGATATTGTTTAACCCTATAGAAAACTCTTTGTAGGGTTTTATACTTTTGGCCAAAAGAATTCTTGAAATACATTTCTCGAAGCATCAGGATATACAACTCACTCATATGAGCTGACAGATCTCATATCTACCCACATCGAACTCCAAGAGCATCGAACTATACCTAGCGACACCTAATGGTTAGACCATAAAATGATTGTGACATGCGTAGAACCAAAGTATAATGGATCACTCATAGGCCCACTATGACGCTCAGGTCAAAAGATCACAAATAAACTCAACTCGAGAAGACCCTACATTGACAGCTTTATGAGATGTCTATTAGAGGTCTTCGTGAATCTGTTTAGTACCCAGTCCTTACTGAATATCTCTATGCCCATACAAACTTTCACTAAGCCTGTAGTCTGTTAAGACTAACCATTTAAACAATCCAAATATAAACATACATTGATTCAGAAAGAATATCGATTGACCTATGTCGATAACCATAGATCAGGAACGATGTTTTCGAGAACATACTACATAATGACATTTCTTAGCATCATTTGTAACTTTTTGGAACTATGTCATTACTAATATATTCCTGGGTCTTTGCCTATTTCAAACAAGGTTATAAGTTTTAGAATTGTTAACTTTTAGTGTTGTCCCAAACATCTTTAAATCAGATCTAAACTCTTTTAGATCAGATCTAAACTCTTTTAGATCTACAATGTCTGTAAATGTTACAAGCTTCTTACTATATAATTATGAATCAATAATTATTACTGAAATGATCATTGTTAAATTGAATGGCACATAAGCACCCTTTCTAACATGACCTCCACTGTAAACATATTTTTTATGTTTCTGAAATATACGACTAACGAGAGCGAGGATGTGGTCAACCTTTCTCTTGACTAAAAATATTCTTCTCTAACTTTAGGTGTTCAACTTGAAGTTATGGAGACCATCAAAGAATTAAAGACTTTGAAGAATCAACTGGTCGACTTACTTCTAAACAATAGTCAATTCTTTGTAATGAAAAAGAAGTTGATATTCATCTATGATAATGCTACCGATGATTTGATTTCGGTTGGCCTAAAGAATAAACTTAATGCGTTTATAGCCTTATTCACTTTACATCAAAGAAAACGTAGTAAGCCAAGAAGACTATTAATAAGGCCAAGAAAAAAATTAAAGAAAAAGTGGTCTTAGATAGCCTAGAAGTTCAGCTGATGGGTGAGGTCAAGGAGCTTAGGGATCAAAGAAAAATCTCCAAGCAAATGATAGAAGAGCTAGAGGAAGAACTAGCTAGGCTCATGGCTGAAAAAGCTGAGAAAACTAAGCGTTCTTAGAGTTTAGGAGAGCAAGTCCCAAGAAATCGCCCTAAAAGAGCTAAATTGAAGAAGAGCCTTAAACTCAAGGATGTTTTAGTCCCAAAAGCTAAGGCTAAGGTGAAGGCAATCGATTCCACTATTACCGATTTTATTTCATCTTCAAATAAATTGTAAATCGGTCCAAGTACCCTTATCTATAAATATTTTGAATATTAATGATAAATATCTTTTGTCAGTTTGCCTTTATTTTAGTTTCCTTGTTTCTTCAATTGTGAATTATTCCAGATGTATTACTAGCATTTTAACCAATTCATTGGTGATTTTGTTAAGTCTAACAAATTTATAAATCAGCTTAATTATTGACAGATCTTAATAATTTTTATTTGCAAATCGCTCAAAAACTGCCAATAAATTGAATTTTAACCGACAAAAAATTGATCGACCGTTTATGGTTAATGCTTACAAAATTGACTTCAAAGACAATCGATCTTAAATTATTTACCTAACAAAATTAGTCTACACCAACCGATTAAAATTTATGAAAAAGCCTAAAAAACTGCCTTGTTGATTCTTCGCCAAACTGTTGGCTGATAAGATTTGTGATATCTTCCATTAATCGCCTTAGGATGGATAACCCCTTCCAAATAGCTCAATAGATATGGCCTTTTACCAACGACTTTGGCTATTTTAACGAGCCCTTCTCAATTAGAACTGAATTTTCTAAACTTGTACTCCTTGGATCCTATTAGGAGGACAACTTTCCATACTAGGTCACCATGGCTGAAAGACTTAAGTTTGACCCTCTTATTGTAAGCCTTTTCCACTTTCTTCTTTTGTACTTCAAGTCGATTCAAGGCTTTAAGGCAATATTCATCTAGTTGGCCCATTTCATCTATTAGGACCCTGGCTTTATGTCTATAGACCAATTGGTAAGGCAATGTCCCAATGGCTGTCTTTGGATTGACTTTATTCACCCAAAATGCTTTCTAAAGTTTCTTGTGCCATAATCTGGGGTTATCTTTAATTGCCTTCTTCAGTCCTTAGATAATCCATTTGTTCGTTGATTCGGCCTACCCATTTGACTGAGCATAATATAGTGTGTTATGTATGAGTTAATGTTGAATTCGGCCTACCCATTTGACTGAGCATAATATGGTGTGTTATGTATGAGTTTGATGTTGAATTTGGCCTACCCATGTGAAGACTGTTCCCTGATTGGTTATGATGGATTCTGGGAGACTATGCTTGTAAAATGATATTTTCTTTGATGAACTTTATGACTGACTTTTGGTTAACTGTCTTCAATGGAATCACCTCAACCCATTTTATGAAATAGTAGGTCGTCAAAGCATGATGTTTGGAAATTGGTAGGTATATCTTACCTATTATATCTATGGCCCATCCTCTGATTAGCCAAGGTCTGATTATTACATCCATTTCTTTTGCTAGGGTGATTTGGATTGGCCTATGTTTCTGACATTCTTCATAACTTCTAGCATAGCTGTGATAATCTTGTTCTATATTTAGGCATCAAAACTCGATCTTGAGGATGGATTTCTTCATTAATCGCCCACTCGGATGTGTTCAAGCTAGAATTTCTTATGATTCGGCTATTACTAGCATGTTTTCTTAAGACTAATGCATCTCAATAGTTTACCGAGTGGTGCCCTTCTGAATAATTCTCCTATAAAGAGGGCGAACCTTAGTGCTATTGCCCTAATTCTTTGATTATCATTTTCATCAGAGTTGTATATATAGGCAATCAGCTTATCTCTTTAATCTTTACTAAAATTTTGACCTACAAAATCGCATTCCTGAAACCAGATGCCCCTGGGTGAGATCATTGCCTTCTGAGTTGTTCATCCTAGTTGAATACTCGACCAGGGTAGAATGAAATCCTTAGATCTAATGTTTGGCTTTATTGCAATATAGGATGAGCAGGTTGGCCTCGTAATTATATTCTTCGATTACTTGCTTGATAATTGATAGGGAATCAGCCTTGACTTCATCCTCTATTTCTCCTATTTCTGCAAGCACCTTCAAACCAATTATAAAGGTTTCATACTTGACCTAATTATTGATATATAGAAATTCCAACAAAAAAGATATCTTTGTCTTCAACCCTGAGGGACATACCAAGACAAATCCTACTCTATCAGCCTAATTTATCTTTGAACTGTCAAACTATAATTGCTAACTCATGCTTAAATTTTTTATTTTGAGATCAGCTATTACTGTGTATGGCGTAGGATGGTCTATAAGAAAATCGGTCAGAGCTTGTCCTTTAACAACTTTCTGAGGGACATATTTAAATTAAACTCTGCATAATGCAATTGCCATTTTCTCAACCGATTTGTTAAAAAAGGCTTAGATATGAGATATTTAATTATGTCTATTTGACTTATCACATGCACTATTATGGATAATAAATAATATCTTAATTTTGTGTATGAAAAGCATAAAGTCAAACACATTTTTTTTAATTGCAGTATATATGGTCTCTGTGTCATTTAGTAGATGACCTTCTCTACACCATCATGTTTTTGTTCTAATATGCAGTCGATCGACTGTTCCGCAACTGTGATGTCTAGGATCAGGGGCAGCCTGGGTTTAGGCGGCATCATGACTGATGGACTTATGAGGTATCTCTTAATCTCCTCAAAGACCTACTAGTGATAAGCCATCCATTTGAAGTCCTCTCCATTTTTCACTTTGAGCAGGGGAGATCACGCATAAAGTCGACTGGTTGAGTTTGAAATAAATAGCCTCAAAATATTTATTTTACCGATCAACTACTATAATTCTTTCTTGGTTCTTTGACAAGACCCGACCCGAGACCCTCTACTATAGATCCCAGCGGCCCTACCGGGTACCCCGACGAAAGTTCCTCTGAACCTAACTGGGCAAATTGAGAAATTCTGCGAGGTAAACTCCTTTTTAATTCTTGCTACTACTGAGAAGGTCTTGTAATATACATAAAATGACATCTTAAATTTTAAAAAATAAACGGACAGAGTTTCCCCTGTTTTTCGAAAAATCCATATAAAACCTACAAAGAAATTTCACTTCTATTTCAAACACATCTCAATACTACCGTTTAGAACCTCCGGTCCTTTCCAAATCAAATCCAACACAACTCAATAGTTTCATTTAAATGCCAAAATGAGAATACTCATGAAAAGCAAAAATGATCATCATAATCTCGAATTCTTTTCTTGTTGGTTCAAAACATACATACAAATATACATGCTACAACTACTATGCATAAAGTAAAGAGAGCTATTTAGCACATTTATATGTACAAAAATGATCTTCGTATTCGGCCCACTACTCGGCAATAAGAGAATTAGCAGCTTGCGTACCGAGACTTGCACCTAGGAAAAGGGTTTAGAAAATATAAAACACAAAACGGGTGAGCTAAAGGAGCTCAATGAGTGCAAATAAGATTTCAAATAAAATAACATTATGTATAGATAGCAAATTCTAAAGTACATGCAGAAATCATGCTTCTAAAACTGAGGTAAAACTGTAAAACGGTTTCTAATATCATATGCTAATGAAATCTCGTCGAACGGGTTTTATCTACATCTTTGGAAAACAATATTCAAAATTTGTATAACATAATAACTGTTATGTGCATATAAATGCATAAATGCTATTGGTAAATTGAAAACTAGTACAATCCTCGCTCGGCCATTTTTTTTCTAAACTGTACCAATGGTAACCCTAAAGCTCTATAGTCACGTAGCGACTCAACTAGCACTGCACACGTAAGTAGGTCACGGGGCACCTCAACTAGCAGCACCCACAGTGACATCTCAAGACATCTCACTGGCTATACAGTAGAATCCTACATCGCATACATATAGCGAGACAATACCCCGTACACATAGGGCGACTCACATGACTTGACATCCTGACTTCTCAGAGTTAATGACACACCCCAAGACCTGCCCATGTGCACGGGATACCGACCGGGTCTAAGATAATCATCACCACTACAATCTGAGAGTACCAGCAGCCTTTAAAACCAATGCACAAATTTTAAAACTGTTTCTCAAATCGAACATGTAAAAGCATGTCTATGACTATATATCAAGATCATAAATCCCGTTTATGCATCGAAAGCTCATAAAACATACATATTCTTTATGCGAAAACATAATAAATGAAAAGTAAAAGAAATGGCAGATTTCCACTCACCACCGATCCGCGCTCAATTTCGTTCCCGATTTCTGCTCCCGTTATTGCTCTCGGTTATCTTCACCTACGCGCCATAAAAGACATTTAGAACCAAATCGAATGCTAGAATCTCATTTAACTACTAAACGCCCTAATCGGCACACAAAACCCGGATGCATACTACTTCCCGATTTTTATTTACGGAGCCTTTTAATCTAATCTAACTCACCATCCGGCGCTCTGAAATTATTGAACGCCTTATAACTTGGTTGGACATAATTGCCCTTCACCTTTCCAAAATGGACAATTATGTCCCATTATCTTCATTTTTTTTGTTTTTCCATCAACCATATACATTCAATTTACAATATGCACCATTGACACACAACAACTCAATCAAAACACCATTCAATCTCTAACTTCCCTAAAATGGCAGAATTTCACCCTAAGTTCCAACACATTCTTTTTCTCAATTTCTTGTTCCAATTACAACAAAATCAA
This sequence comes from Ailanthus altissimus, assembly GCA_946807835.1. NCBI lineage: Eukaryota > Viridiplantae > Streptophyta > Magnoliopsida > Sapindales > Simaroubaceae > Ailanthus > Ailanthus altissimus. The sequence continues at coordinate 10,267,303 of OX327706.1, read as the reverse complement.
GCCAATTTCATTCTAAAGCCCTAATTACAACCAATTGAAATATCTACATCAAAATCACCGAAAACCGTAATTCTTACCTTGTCAATTTCTTCAAATTGATGACTCCTTCAAGCTCCACACTAGAATTCAACTCAATCTAAGCCAAGAATACACACAAGAACATCAATTTAAGCATTCTTGAAAGCTCACTTATCAAACTCATAACATAATGCTTTTCTTACCTCTTTTTCTTGAATTTCCACTAATTGAGACTTCAATTGAGCTTAAGGATTGGTATGTAACCTTATTTTGGCTTGATTAAGCATGAAAAATCATGAAAAAAAACTTGAAAGGCCACTGTAGCAGCACCCCCCTTCAAGCTCGAATTTTTCTTTTTTTGTGCTCTAAGTGTTTGCTTTTAGTTCTCTTCCAATTTCTACACACTTCCAACATATATATAGTGCTCCCTCAATTGACCATTTTGCCCTTCAACTTACTTAAAATTACTAATTTGCCATTAGTTGAAAACTAATTATGTAATTAGTTCATTTGTAACTATTTAGTTAGAATAGTCCAAAGAACTAACTAGAAATTCCAACTTGGCAATCCATGAGATTTCTTCTAATTGGTCCATTCTCTAATATATGAATTATGTTTCTCAACAAATACTTGTTCCATACATCCCCCTTAAATGGAAATTCATGTAGTAAATTAGGATTTCCTTTTCCAAGCCAATGGAGAAATATTCCAAAAATATTCTAGGGTCGTCCGGCGCACCGATCGAGTGTGAAATTACCAAATTATGTCTAATATCTCTCACGTGCACTATAAAGGAAATATTTCTAATAGGGTTAAAATCGAGTAACCTTACGATGTCTTATTTGCTCTATACCGAAATCTAGGCGCCAATACTACTAATAGGGGTTGGATATTACATTCTTAGTGTAGGTGCATTTGTAATCGCCCTGGCCTTATTTGGATCCATCTCTACCCCTCGTTGGTGTACCAGGAAGCCAAGAAAATGACCAACTAAAACTCCAAATGTCCACTTCAATGAGTTCATGTTCAACTGATGTTCTCATCCTTTGAAAGGCTGTTTGTAGATCAGCCATATATTGATCCTCTGAATTCGATTTGATTACCACGTTGTCAATGTACATCTCCAATAATTGGCCGATCATATAATGGAATATAACATTCATGGTACATTGATAAGTCGCCATAGAATTCTTTAGGCAGAATGGTATGATAACCCATTTATACATTTTGATTGCCCCAGGACATCGAAATGCTATTTTGCTGACATCGTTCCTTTTGGTGAATATTTGGTTGTAGCCTGAATGTTCATTAAGGAAACTGAGAACTTGATGGCATGCAGCTGAGTCGGCCAATATCTTGGCTATAGGCATTGGGTATTCATACTTTGAGGTTTCCAGGTTGAGATTACAAAAGTTTATACAAAGTCTCAGCTTGCCATTTTTCTTGATCACTAGGACTACATTGGACAACCACTATATGTAATTTACTGGCCTGTTAAAACTTGCTCGAATTAGCAATTTTCTATTCAACTTCCCTTGACATCCTCCTCATATGTTGCTTATAAGGTCAAAATTCAACCTTGATTGGCTGCTGGCGATGCTTGATCAAGTCTCTATTGAGGCGGGCATTTCTGTGCAGTCCTATGCAAAATAGTCTATGAATTCTCAAAAAATTGCCAGCAACTTGAACTCGTATGTTGGATCTAACCCTTCATTAATGAAAATTGACCTGTTGTCACCCATAATTCCTAAGTTGATCTCTTGATCTCACAAGGCGTGCCAAAAAGATGTTGTGCTTTAAATTTTGAAGGACCTTGGGGTTCATGTATGCTCAGTGTCTTGCTAGATACATGCTCGCCTCATATTCGATAGAAATCGATACCAAGTGGTTTATCAAGTAAGGCATGCTAAACTTAACAGTCAACAAGCGAGGTTTACACCTGGCCTATTAGTAAATGAGGTTTATTGTTAAACCTAGGTTAAGGTACAGTGAGCGTGCCATAAAGCTTAGGCTTTTCTTAGAGAAGGACAGGCAAAGCTTCAACAGTAAGGCTATGAGATTTTCAACAAATAAGGACCTAGAGTCCTGTGTTGAATTACAAAAATGAGAAAAATGATAAAAAGCTTAAGAGGTTGTGTTTATGTATAATTGCTCCTCTAAATAATGAAAATTAAGCCTATTCATAGGCTGCAAAATCTTATATAAAACCAAATTTTACAAGAAAGAAATTTTAATATAATACAACTTCCTATTATGTACAACTTCTTATTAGGTACTTTTTGGGCATGCATCAATAGTTTTCAATCCGAAGAAAATAGTTTTTGCAATATTGCAACCAAAGTAGTTAGTCTCTCCAACTCCACTTTGATCACTAGGTAATTTTAAGTGAAAATGGACAAGAATGAAGCTGCACCTCAGGTAATTTAAATTAGATTTTAGTGATGTAGATTTATTAAAGATAACTAAGTTATATGTATCGCATAGGAATTAATTTTATTTAACTGGACACAGAATCAAGATAAGGAAAATGTTCCTCCTCAACCACAAGAATTACCTTTTCCTTTTCCTTGGGCAATGAAACATAATGTGATGCTACGTAAGCTTCTGTATTTGATGGTAAATGGTTTAATTGTGATTTCAGAAAAGGGTTTTTTGTGAAGGATATGGATTAGAGTACATTACGCTGATACAAGCTAATGATTACCACAAATAGATTGAGACTTCTCTTCTTGAGAGATACTTTCAATATGGAGAAGAAGTTGTACGGATGCTTTGCTTTAAGTTTATTAGTAAGTTCTTTCCTTGTCAAAAATATAAGTATGGTGAAATAGCTCTAGTTATTCCCAATAATATAGACAAAATTAATTAGATGTTCTTTTTCTGTATGAAGTTCCTTTCATATTATTCTGTACAACAGCTTCAGCATTTCTATAAGCAAAATGATTTGCCATTGCTGGTGAAAAAAGAAAATTATATATTAATGTGAAAGGTTGATGCGATATTTTTAGATCTTAAAACTAAGTGTAAGTATACATTATCATGAACAAGTAATATAGGGACTCTAGGAGTCGGATGTTGAACCCACAGGGATAAAAGTTACTTTATACCAAGTACTAAAATTGTATCTTTCTTACAATTTTTAGAACCAACTTTTATCTTTAAGACTAAAATAAAAGACAGTACTAAGAATGACAGAAATATTACAATGCAAGGTTTAGGATAAGAAACAATTCTTGAAAAGCCTAAGATTAACAACTATCCCTTAATATATTTTTAAGGTCATATTTTCTTTAAATATTTAATTCACTCAGTTATTATTATTGATCAAGATATAATTGTAATTGCAAGCCTTTTTCTAGGTCAAACAATTATATCTCAATTTTTCAAGTACCTATATCTCTATGTAATTGTAATAAATTAAAATTCATTAGAGACAAATCTTATAGATCATACAAGTCAATTAGATAAATCTCTACCTTAGATTGAAACTTGTAAATTGCTCTACAATCATACATCAATTTATTATAGTTTAAATATAATGATTCCTCTCTCACGTTTATCAAAATATTACCTAATCAATCGTAACATTAGCCAGATATCATAACGTATTAAGCACAAATAAATTGTAATTGAATAATAATAAGTTGAATTCATTAAACATAAAAGAAAATATTGTAATTAAACTCTACATATTGAGTTTAAGTGTTAATCTTAGAAAGAAAATTTAACTCATGATGATAAGGGAAAGATAGCAAAATAGTTATGAAAATATAATTCTAGCAAACTAATATAGTATGATACTTAAAGGTGCCCCTGAGATTTTCTTACTTGAAGAAAATGATCTTTTAACCTACAGAGAGGCGATGTTAGACATCAATTCTGAAAAATGGCAAGATGCCATAAAATTTGAAATTGACTCAATGCATCACAATCAAGTCTGTGACTTGGTTAAGCTTCTAAAGGAATAGTTCCTATCGATTGTAAATGGGTTTACAAGAAAAAGTGTGGGCTTAATGAGAATGTAGAGACCTTCAAAGCCTGAATGGTAGTAAAAGGTTATATTCAACGATCTAGAATTGATTATGAGAAAATCTTTACACTAGCTGTGATGTTTAAGTCAATTCAAATTTTATTGGTAATTGTTGTGTACTATGACTTTAGGATTTGGTAGACGGACGTTAAGATGGTGTTCTTGAATAGATATCTTGAGGAAGAGATATACATGAAACATCCTGAAGGTTTTTTATCTGGCCTAACCTCTAGTCTTGTATGCAAACTAAAGAAGTCCATTTATAGACTTAAACAAGATTCTTAAAGCTGGAATCTTCATTTTGATGAGGTAATCAAAGGGTATGGTTTCATAAAAAATGAATAGGAAGCATGTATGTATAGAATGGTTAGTCGGAGCATAATAATTTTCTTGATTCTTTATATAAAATAACATATTAATCATAGGGAATAATATAAGTATGTTACAGTCCGTGAAAAGGTATGAGTAAGAACTTCTCCATGAAATATTTGGGAGAGGCTTCTATATACTAGGTATAAAGCTTTATAGAGATAGAGCTATGAGGCTGATAAAACTCTCTCAATCTTCATACATTGATAATGTCTTAAAAAGGTACAATTCTATAAGACAGTTAATATACCTTTTAGACATGGCATTCATCTTTGGAGAATATGTGTCCTTAAATGGAAGATAAAAGGGTTAGAATGTCTAACATCTTATATACATCAATTGTTGGAACCTTGATGTATGTCATGATGTGTACGAGACTTGACATCAGTTTGGCTATAAGTGTTATAAGCCAATATCAGTATGATCTAGGTGACATCCATTAGATGGCAATTAAACATGTCCTTAAATACCTTAAGGGTATAAGGACAAGTTTCTTATATATTAAGATAATGACTTGTAAGTGAGAGGATACATAGATTTAGACTTTTATCTGATCCAAATGATAAAAATTCTACATTGGGGTATGTGTTTATTCTCAAAGGTGTCGTGATAAGTTGGAAAAGTGTCAAATAGGGATCCACAACTAATTCTACAACTGAGGCAAAATACATTGCTGCCTCGAAATCAGCAAAAGAAGTAGTGTGGATACACAAATTTTTCGCAGAGCTCAGAATAGTCCCAAGTTCCATGGATTCTATCCCATTATTTTAAGATAATAATAAATCTATTGCACAAGCCAAAAAGTCAAAAGCACACTAGAGATCTAAACATTTAGAGAGGAAATATCACATAGTTATAGAAATCTTAGCTAGAAGAGATGTAATATTTTATAGAGTTAACTCTATAGATAATACAGTAGACATATTGACAAAAGTCTTAACTCCTAAAGTGTTTTAGAAACACGTAGAGTCATTAGGTATAAATACCATTATGAATGACACTAGAGTAAGTGAGAGTTGTTGGGATTTGTAATTATGTGCCATCCCATTTTGTATAAATATTTTATTTTAATATTTATGCTATATATATTTTATTAAATTGATAATTATATTTATTATATGGTAAGATGCTTGCAATATTTCTGACATTGTATGATCTAAAAGAGTTTAAATCTGGTCTAAAGGGTTTATAATAGGGCTAAGAGTTAGCAACACTGAGAGTTATAAATGCTAAGAGTTAGCACTGCTAAGAGTTAGCAAGTTATAAGAGTCAATGATATCTAAAGAGATAGAGCCTTGTCTGAAATAGGACAAAGACTTTGGGATATATTAATAATAATGTAGTTGTAAGGAGTTATAAATAGAGCTAAGAAATATTATTGTGCTAGTTTGCTCTCAAACTTTATATTCCTGATCTATCTTCACTGATGTGGGTCTGTCGGTAAAGACCTTATCATATATAGATCAATGTATGTCTATAGCTGGATGGTTTAAATGGTTAGTCTTAATAGACCATAAGCTTAGTGGAAGCTCATATAGTTATATGGGTATTCAGTGAGGACTAGGTACTAAACTAACTTAATGAGGACCTACAATAGATATCCCATAAAATCGTCAATGGAGGATCTTCTCAAGTTGAGTAGTATTCATGATCCCTTGACTTGAGCACAATGATGGACTTGTGAGTGACCCACCATACTTAGATTACACACAGGTCAGAGATCTCTCATGGTCTGATTGCTAGGTGTTGCAGGGTATTGTCTGATGCTTGTGAAATTTGGTGTGTGTAGATATATGATTCGTCAACTTATATGGGTGAGTTGTATATCCTAATACTCCAAGATTTTATTTCAGAAAGTTTTATCATAAGCAATATACCAGGGAAAGAGTTTCTCGTGAGATAAATAATATCATAAAAGTGTTTGCGGATATTGTTTATGAAAATATGAATCAGAAGATACGTTTATAGTTGAGTATATAGATACTTGATGATGGTGATCTATGTCTTCACTCTTCTTTGATAAAAATGACAGAGGGATTATACAAATATATATTAATCTCAACTTGTATGGTTCAAACATATTATTTAATAATTTTAGTAAGGTGTATGAGGGGCATCTTTTATTAACCCACGGATGCGTTTTATAAGATAAATAGGTGTGAACTTAGGGAGTCTCACAATATAAAATGTAGTCGTTGAGAACTAAGATAGCGTATCAAGTTGAATGGTTCGATCTGGGAAGATCTCAAAAAGTATGAATTATTTTAGGATCTCTCAATAAATTGACAAGGCTTAAGTGTTAAGCCCAAGAGGTTGACAAGTAGTGGCAAGTGGAGACTTGCCACTTCATCCCCTAAGAAGTTTCCACATGTCAAGCCAATGCATAATGATGCCTTGTCATGTGGCAAACCATTTGGCCACCTTTTGTTTTTGTAAACAAGAGGTGTATGATTGGATTACAAATTAATTTACAATTTAAACACCTTATGCTAAATGGATTCAACCATCACTTTACTGTTATGCCACCATTTTTATTTGTTAAGCATGAGGTGTATCATATAGCCTTGGGAAATCAAACCTTGCCACGATCTCATGCTTAATGAATTGGACACCTCTTAATCACCTTGCACAAAAGTATGATACCAACATTTTTCTAAGCATGAGGTGCAAATTGTATTGCATTCACGCTTAAAGTTATCGGCCACTTTCAATATATATATAATATTGAAAATGTTGCAATTGGGTGATTAAGGTGGCAATTAGCACTATAAAATAGGTGGCATTAGGTAAGTCTTAGGAAGTAAAAATTATAAGAGTTACGATTACTTTAAATTGACAGTGTTAGTCAAGTAAAGATATAGGCCGGAAGACAAAGAAGCAAAGAGTTTCTTCAATTCCTGTTGAGATAGAAAGATATTATTCTAGCTCCAATAATCGTATCAAGTTTTTGGACTAGAGTTGTTTGGAGTACAGCTTCAGGGTGAGCTCCTTTTTATCTCATTAGTGTAATAAAATTTGTGTTTTATTTTTGCTACGGTTATTTTGCATGTGTAACGTTGTTGTGTGTTTTCTATAACACAAATTAGCGCAAGTGCACGTTGTCGCAACAAGTAATATATGATGAGAAGAGTGTCGATCCCACAGAGAATGATTTATCTTTTCTAGTTTAAGTACTGAAATGGTGTCTTTCTACTATTATCCAGAAAATGATTTAATGTATGAGATTAAACTACTCAAGTAAAAGAACAACTTAATTATGCTAAGTGATAAACTAAATTACCAACAAGTTAAATTCAATATGAGAAATACTAGGATTACAAACTATCCCCCATTATGCAAATAAATTCAGCAGAATCTCTTTGATGTTTATTGGTTCTCAACTTGATATATTGACCAAAACACTCAACACATCACAAGCCTCTTTTGCAGGTCAAGTGAATCTATTCCATCCAATCAAATATCTATATGTCTATGATAAATAAATTGAACAAAATTCATTAAGCACAAGTTTTATGAGCCATACATGCCTTATGAGTATATGTCTATCTCATATGAAACTCAAGTGTACTACACTATGATCATGCATCAATATGCTTAAGACTAAATACCTAAATGCCTTTGTCAAGTTTATTTAAGCATTTCTAGATCAATTTAACCACTGGCCAAGTAATCAAATAGCATTACGCACAAGCACAATGAATATATCAAAAGCTGAATTAATACCATAAAAGAGAGAACTAAAATCAATAACATAATGAGTTCAAGGATGTAATCCTAGATGAACGAAATTAGCTCATCATTAAACTACACAATCTTGAAGCTAATTCCATCAATACATGTAAACTAAACATCTTACAACAAGTAAAGAATCAAAGCAAAGAAGACATCCCTGTCAAATGCCTTTGTTGTTGAAGCTTGCTTCCCTCCTCTTTGATTTCTTCAAACTTAGAAGTTAGGTGTTTCTTTGTGTTTCCAGCTGCTGTCCCAGCTGGAGTCCTCCTCCAAAATGTATGTTTTGAGCAAATAAATAGGTAAGAGCACGGAATTAGGGCGCATTTTGGGTTGCTTTTGGGTTTCCTGATTTTCAGGAACCTGTCACAACTTGTTGTCCAGGTCCCGGCGCCGCGGCGCTGCGATTTGGCGCTGCGGCGCTCACTTTCTGCAATCGGCGCCGCGGCGCTAAAATCCAGCGCTGCGGCGCTGCACTGTTGCCACAGTACACTGTAGCAATGTACCTCCATTCGTATTTTTATCTCTAATGCTCCGATTTGCGTCCTTTTTCCGGTATTTTTGCTCCGATAATGCTTCAACCTATAAAACAACATTAATACGCATAAATAGCCCAATTATTGAGATAAATTGAACAAATATCAAGTTAGGAAGATAAAATAGTTTATACAATTACGCCTTATCAAACGTGCAAATTTGTTAAAATTAATAATTAAAATGCATACATCCACCTAACGCACACCATACTAACTAGTTGATGTCTAATGCAAATGATAGTCTAAGTAGCTCGAAATCTTCGATGGTACAACAATGGTAGAAGGCTTAAAATGCTGGCAACAAATATGGAATGCAAACAATGACTAGCTCTCTACATGTTTCAACTTACTTCGACCTCTTGTACCTTTTGATGGCATTTATGGTAGATGTAGAGAGGGTTCTGAAACTACACTTTATAACCTTTTGTTCTGTCAGATGCAAAAATCGATTAGGAAACAAGTTAAAAATAAAATTACTTGGGTTGCCTCTTAAAAGAACTTGATTTTGCATCGTCGACTTAATAGGGCTTCTTTCTACTCTTATGGTGGATCAAAGGTGATAGTGGAAGTACCTTTGTATATGAGCTTGCTAGGCTTCCTCTCTTTCGGCTTAAATATCTCAATAATTATCCTTTGGGCAGTAGCTTTCACCTAATTCTCCTCCTACTTCTCCAGAAAGACTTTAATTTTAGACCAGCGAAGTGGTTCTTTTATGCCCTTATCTCTGATCCTAGATCATTAACATGCTGCTCCCTCTTCTTATTTCTTTTCTTTCTAATATGAGAATTCAATATCTCTATATCTTTGAGATGCTCGATATTTGAGTGTACCACATCAATATTCCAATAGTCTTCACTCTTAGATGGCACCTTAATCTCCTTAAGAATTTAAATGTCGCTATGTCATCATGCACCCTCGTGATCATCTCCTTTTTTTGAACATCAATGACTATATATCTCTATGTCTTTGAGCTGCTCGGTATTTGAGTGTACCACATCAATATTTCAATAGTCTTTACTCTTAGATGGCACCTGAATCTCTTTAAGAATTTGAATGTCGCTATGTCATCATGCACCCTTGTGGTCATCTACTCTTTTTGAACATCAATAACCATATATCCCGTGGCTAAGAAGGGTCTTCCAAGTATGATAGGGATCTCCTTATCTTCTTTCATGTATAGGATGATGAAATCTGCGAGGACGATGAATTTGTCCAACTTTACTAGCAAGTCCTCTGTAATTCCCTTCTGGTAGGCAAGAGAATGATTAGCAAGCATGAGCATGACATTAATGAGCTTTGCTTCTCTTAAACCTAACTTATTGTAGATGGAGAAAGCATGAGATTAATGCTTGCTCCTAGATCGTGTGACAGGACCCGACCCGAGACCCTCTATTATAGATCCCAGCAGCCCTGTCGGGCACCCTGACGGAAGTTCCTTCGAACCTAACTGGGAAAGTTGAGAAATTTCGCAAGGCGAACCCCTTTTCAATTCTTGCTACTACTGAGAAGGTCTTGTAATATACATGAAAATGACATCTTAATTTTTTTTTTAAAAACAGACAGAGTTTCCCCTGTTTTTCAGAAAATCTATATAAAACCTGTAAAGAAATTTCACTTCTATTTCAAACACAACTCAATACTACCAATTCGGACCTCCGGTCCTTTCCAAATCAAATCCAACACAACTCAATAGTTTCATTTGAAACACAAAATGAGCATACTCATAAAAAGCAAAAATGATCATCATAATCTCGAATTCTTTTCTTGTTGGTTCAAAACATACATACAAATATACATGCCTACAACTACTATGCATAAAGTAAAGAGTGCTATTTAGCACATTTATATGTACAAAAATGATCTTCGTATTAGGCCCACTACTCGGCAATAAGAGAATCAGCAGCTTGCGTACCGAGACTTGCACCTAGGAAAAGGGTTTAGAAAATATAAAACACAAAATGGGTGAGCTAAAGGAGCTCAGTGAGTGCAAATAAGATTTCAAATAAAATAACATTATGTATAGATAGCAAATTCTAAAGTACATGCAGAAATCATGCTTCTAAAACTGAGGTAAAACTATAAAACGGTTTCTAATATCATATGCTAATGAAATCTCGTCGAACGGGTTTTATCTACATCTTTGGAAAACAATATTCAAAATCTGTATAACATAATAACTGTTATGTGCATATAAATGCATAAATGCTATTGGTAAATTGAAAACTAGTACAATCCTCGCTCGGCCATTTTTTTTCTAAACTGTACCAATGGTAACCCTAAAGCTCTATAGTCACGTAGCGACTCAACTAGCACCGCACACGTGAGTAGGTCACGGGGCACCTCAACTAGCAGCACCCACAGTGACATCTCAAGACATCTCACTGGCTATACAGCAGAATCCTACATCGCATACATATAGCGAGACAATACCCCGTACACATAGGGCGACTCACATGACTTGACATCCCGACTTTCCAGAGTTAATGACACACCCCAAGACCTGCCCATGTGCACGGGATACCGGCCGGGTCTAAGACAATCATCACCACTACAATCTGAGGGTACCAACGGCCTTTAAAACCAATGCATAAATTTTAAAACTGTTTCTCAAATCGAACGTGTAAAAGCATGTCTATGACTATATATCAAGATCATAAATCCTGTTTATGCATCGAAAGCTCATAAAACATACATATTCTTTATGCGAAAACATAATAAATGAAAAGTAAAAGAAATGACAGATTTCTACTCACCACCAATCCGCACTCAATTTCGTTCCCGATTTTTGATCCCGTTATTGCTCTCGGTTATCTTCACTTACGCGCCATAAAAGACATTTAGAACCAAATCGAATGCTAGAATCTCATTTAACTACTAAACGCCCTAATCGGCACACAAAACTCGAATGCATACTACTTCCCGATTTTTATTTACGGAGCCTTTTAATCTAATCTAAATCACCATCCGGCGCTCTGAAATTATTGAACGCCTTATAACTTGGTTGGACATAATTGCCCTTCACCTTTCCAAAATGGATAATTATGTCCCATTATCTTCATTTTTGGTTTTTCCATCAACCATATACATTCAATTTACAATATGCACCATTTACACACAACAACTTAATCAAAACACCACTCAATCCCTAACTTCCCTAAAGTGGCAGAATTTCACCCTATGTTCCAACACATTCCTTTTCTCAATTTCTTGTTCCAATTACAACAAAATCAAGCCAATTTCATTCTAAAGCCTAATTACAACCAATTGAAATATCTACAACAAAATCACCAAAAATCCTAATTCTTACCTTGCCAATTTCTTTAAATTGATGACCCCTTCAAGCTCCACACTAGAATTCAACTCAATCTAAGCCAAGAATACACATAAGAATGTCAATTGAAGCATTCTTGAAAGCTCACTTATCAAACTCATAAAAAAATGCTTTTCTTACCTCTTTTTCTTGAATTTCCACTAATTGAGGCTTCAATTGAGTTTAGGGATTGGTATGTAACCTTATTTTGGCTTGATTAAGCATGAAATATCATGGAAAAAAACTTGAAAGGTCACTGTAGCAGCCCTCCCCTTCAAGCTCGAATTTTCTCTCTTTTTTGCTCTAAGTGTTGGTTTTGATCTCTTCAAAATTCTACACACTTCCAACATATATATAGTGCTCCCTCAATTGACCATTTTGCCCTTCAACTTACTTAAAATTACTAATTTTCCATTAGTTGAAAACTAATTATGTAATTAGTTCATTTGTAACTATCTAATTAGAATAGTCCAAAGAACTAACTAGAATTTTCAACTTGGTCATCCATGAGATTTCTTCTAATTGGTCCATTCCTTAATATATGGATTATATTTCTCAACAAAGGCTTGCTCCATATATCATCCTTAAATGAACAAATAATTTCCAATGGAACACAGTATGGTAAATCTCCCGAGATCTTTGAGCTTAGTGATGCGATATTTCTATATCGTATAATTGGGTGCAAGTATACACTATTGTATACAAGTAATAAAGGGATAAATGAGTTAGATGTTGAACCCAGAGAAATAATGTCTTCTTTTTAACTAAGTACTAAAATTATTCAGAAAAATAAAAATCTAATAATGAATTTAGAAAATATAAAAGTAATGACATAATGTAAAGATATTGAAAGATAGTAATATAGAGAAAACCTAGGATACTATCCCTCAATATACTTTCTAATGATTAATTCTTTAACATTTAATTCCCTTAGCTGTTATTATTGATCAAGACACTAATGCATTCACAAGCCTCTTCAAATGTCGTGCAAGTATACCTTAATTTACCAAATACCTATATTCTTATGGTACTTGTAATAAATTAAGATTAAGTCTTCTTGATCATACATACCAATTAGGTATATTTCTATCCGAATTTGAAACTTGCATATGTAACATTGAATGTTACTCGACAATCATGCATCAAATTCCCTAAGTCTAAATATAATGATTCCTTTTTCGAGTTTATAAAAAATATTACTAATTTATTCACCATATGTTGATCAGATATATTGAAGCATTAAGAACAAATAATTTGAATAACAAAGAACTAAGTTTATTAAATATTAAAAAGATATGGCAATTAAGCACATATATTAAGTTCAAGTATTAAAAAGATATGGCAATTATAAGCACATATATTAAAAGTTTATTAAATATTGAAGCATTAAGAACAAATAATTTGAATAACAAAGAACTAAGTTTATTAAATATTAAAAAGATATGGCAATTAAGCACATATATTAAGTTCAAGTATTAACCCTAGAAAGAAAATTTAGTTCATGACTACAAGAGAATAGCAGTAAAAATAATAAGAAATCATGATACAATCAATAGCAAACCGATATAAATGTCGAATTGCTTTTGATTGCACTGCCTAAGAAACTCTTGATATCGAAGAACACTTTAAATTTCTCTTTATAGATGCTCTAGTTATGCTCTAATTGCTCTCTAAGTCTTGTGTTGTATGTCTTCTGGATGTTCTTGGATGATCTCTGAAGACTGGGAACGAATGGCCTTTTATAGATATTGATTTAAGCTTGAAATCTCTTATTCTTATTGGGTTAGGAATTGCACTACTGTTGCGGCACTATCATGTTATCATTGTGGCGTTGCGTTCAAAAGCCTGTATCGCTGAAGTGGTAAAGGTTTGGCGCTAAAGCGCTGGGTCATCACTAGAGCGATAGCTAACTAGCGTTAGGGCAATGAACTGCGACTTAAACATGTCATTTTTTCTATTTTCTTATTTTGATCACTGTTCCAGCATTGGGGCGACACTGTGTGTAGTGCTGGGGCAACAAGTCTATATATTTTGAAAATTTTGTACTTTAGTCCCTATTTTTGCTCCTTTTTCGTTCAAGCCCCTATAAATAAACAATAATGCACATAAATAGCCATTTATTCTCATAAAATAATAAAATATTAAGATAAAAATATGAGAAAATAAATTTTAAATATACACTTATCACTTTGGAGATAGCTTATTCTGAAGAATGGCACTACACTCCTAAAAAGGTTTTAAAGATATTACAAGTGTGTCAGAAGGAGACCCCTAGTGTTTGAGCAGTCACACCCCCCTCTAAAAAATTGGTTACAATGAGTTTTGGGCTGATTCTTTGCACAGTAGAAGAGAAAAATGAAAGAGACCAGAGGAAAGAAGAATTTTTAATTTTGGACACAAATTATTTTTTATGCTTTTTTTACTATTAAAAATGAAGAAATTCATTATAAAAAAAACAAAGAAAAGGCACAAATGAGTAGGGCTTTTTAAAAATGGTTTCTAAAATCCTAAATTGAATTTAGGAATGATATAATTGAATGGCATGATAAAAAAATGAAGAGTTGCAATAAAAACCTATGACGAAGCCCTGCCATGTGCAATGGTGCCCACAACAAGCAGCATTGCAACCACAGCAGATACAATAACCGCACTATGGTAGGTACGCATGCCCAATTACCTGGCACCATGGCCCTGTGCCCGTTGGTGAGGAGTTGTCCTTGGTTTCAAAGCATGAGGGGCTAGGCACGTACGGCTAGGAGATGCTGTTGCTTGCTAAGCATAAGGGGCGTACGTGCCACTACCTGAGCAACATAGGGCGAGTGCTCGCACCCTAATGCTTGGCACAAAGCCCAACATACACTATTACCTGGCAACATAGCCCTGCACCCTACACCCGCTGATGCCAACGCGAGGATGGTGGAAGGTAGGCTAGGTAACACGATGCTCGGGCCTGGGTTTGGATACTTTTATATTTCTGCCGTAACTTCTTCATTTCATGTTCATTTTACCTTTCATTTATTCCTTGTCATCACATTTCCCTCATGCACCTCTTTATGATTAGAAACATGATGAAATAGCTAAATATTTATCAATTAGAGCAAATCCTAAGTTCATAGTGCTAAATATACTAGCGTGTTTATACCCATATCAATAAGCAATTCAAGCTACATAATTGAGTTCAAATTGTAACCCTACATTAAAGATTTAGTTCATGATGAAATATAGAGTTTTAGAGTATAATATATTCAACATTATAGAGAATAAACGAAAACTAAGACAAATAAGAAATAGAAGCAAAGCAAGATGCCTTGAAATCGTCAATCTTTAATATCTCATTCGCGTTGATTTTTTTCTCTTGATTTTTTAAAAGTTGCTCTAAACTCTCAAAAATTGTAAACTCTCATGTTCTCTATGATTCTCTTTGAAATAGAATTTTTGGTCTTCTATTTATAGGTTTTAATCTCCTGATTGAGGCAAGACTTTGTGTATAATTCAGATTATGTTTCAAATTCAGCACCTAGTGTCACGGCCTTGACACACCCCCCCCCCCCCAAAAAAAAAATGTTGCAGTGCTCAAATAAATTCTAAGGCTAATTGTTTTAGTTTTCAACATTGTTACCTTAATGTCTAGGGCTGTGGCGCTCACGTTTTGACTTACTAAAGTTGCAGCATTGCATCCTTGGCACTGCAACCTTGAGCTTCTGCCCATGACTCTTATATCTTTTTTTCACCACTATAGCTTTAATTCTAAGGTATCGGCACTAAGCTTTTCTTTTGTTTTTTCCTTTTTTGATTGTTTTGTCTCTTTTTCTTCATATTTTCATCTTAATGTGCTACTTCAAACTTAAAAATTGAATTTTAAGCACATAAAAAGTCAAATAATCATATTTTAAAAAAAACAAATACAAGGTCTATGGAAGCCAAAATAATAAGTAAAATTACTAATAAACGCATTTTATATATGGAGTTATACCCCTTTTAATTTGATAATTGCTTATTTTGAACATAAATATGTGACTTTTATGTATGTTAATATTATTTTATAGGTTTCAAATTAATGGAGCTATTTGGGATAAAAATTCAAAGAAAACAAAGCAAAAATATCAAATATGTTATAGGTGATTGCTATAGTGAAATGCTACAATAACGTGAACAATATTCTATAGTACCTCTTACCTAGGCACTAAAAAAGTTAGAATTTGATGCCTATGTGCCAAATCGAGCTCCCTTAGCAGAATGTTTGGCTCCTAGGGGCCGCTAGCACCCCAAATCTATTTTGAAGTTTGTGTCGTAATTTCTAAGTCAATTTTTTGGAGCTTATAAAAAGAAGATGAAAAGCCTCATTTGTCGAGGAGGAGAAAACACAAAACTAGAGAGAGAAACAAAGAATTTATTGAGGGAGAAAACACTTTGAAGCTTGGATTCTTGAAAACTCTTGAAGATTGATGGCCCAAAGAGACATCTATAACTAGTTTTCTCTTTTCTCTTTCTTATATACTTTAATTTAAAGTTTATATTTGTAGTTTGTGTTGCTTTAAACATGATTACTCTTGTAAATTTCTAGATTATTGTAATTTTGTGCTTAAATATAGTTGGCTAAAATACTTGTTGTAGGGGCTTGATGTAGCTCTACCTTATATTATGTATGGATATTTTTAGTTGATTAATGACTATTTCTTGTGTTATTCATTTGTGTTTTTTTCGAACTTGAAAAACATAACCTTAGCTTTTATTAAAATGGGAGAGTAATAAAACTTGGGTAATCATTTAAGGTTTCATGATGCATGTATATATAGATAAGTTAGATAGGGATATCAACTTGAATATGTATGCATAGGATCTCATTTGACACACATGAGAAATAATGAGATTAGTCTTAAACCCTTGATTAATGAATTCACAAGAATAGTTGTTACTCACTAAAATATTAAGAACATAGAAAAGGTATAGTTAAATCAAGACCTTACGAGAATTTACCAAAGAATTCTCACTTCCTTAATTTGTTAAATTATTTTTTTTAAGCATATTTAATTTTCTTAATCAACCTAGAATTAAAATTAGCCTAGATAAAATTAAATTGTCAGCACTATAATAATTAGTATTAATTTAGAAGATCAATCCTTGTAGGAATAATACTCACTCATCACTTTATTACTTGCTCATAACCCATGCACTTATGGTTAATATTCGTGTATGTTAGTTTCATGAACAAGTTTATTGCACCATTGCTAAGGATTATGGATTTTGAATTATTTCTAATATTATGGATAAGCAATTTTAATTTAGTTGAGGCATTTATTTTTTGTTTATTTTTGTTGAGTTTGGTTTATTGTGATTTTTTTAAGGTGTATGTAAAGTGCTTGTAGCATAGAGCTTTTTCCTTTTGATTCAGAAGTTGAACTCAAGCAATAGCCGATAACAATAACGACCACTAACCACAGGCTTTGCAGGATTATTTCAAGCACATGGTCTATGATAACTATTTGAGGATCTAGCATTAAGAAATTCAAGCCAACAATTTTGAGTTGAAGCCGAACCTTATTAGTATGGTGCACCTAAATCAGTATGCAGGATTACCAAGTGAGGATTCTAATGTGCATCTTACCATGTTCTTGGAGATTTGTGACACTATCAAGATGAACAGGGTTTTAAAGGATGTCATTTGGCTACGCTTATTCTCTTTCTCTCTCAGGGACAAGACAAGGGGATGGCTTCAATCCATGCAACCAAGAAGCAATACAACTTAGAAAGAGCTAGCACAAAAGTCTCTCACCAAGTTCTTTCTACCATTAAAGACTTCTCAACTTCGAGGAAAGATAGTTCAATTTTAGAAAATTAAATTCTAGCCACCCTAAGAAGCTTGGGAGCAATTCAAAGATCTTATTCAGAAGTGCCTACAACATGGATACCAAGATTGGTTCCAAATTTAACTTTTCTATAATCGACTAAATGAAAAAATGAGGACTATTGTTGATGCGGTGATGGGTGACACTTTGTTGTAAAAAATTATAAAAGAAGCCCAAATCTTATCGGAAGAAATGGCGTGCAACAATTACCAATGGCCTAATAAGAGGTATATTGTGAGAAAGGCTGTCGGAATGCATGAAGTTGACCTCATAATAGCACTTCCAACCGAAGTCTCAGCCTTAGCTAATCAAATTCTTAAACTCACTGCTAGAGAGGCTTCAACTAGCAAGGATCCGACTATGATAGTAAATGTATCCTACCACAATGTAGGGAATGACTCAAAACAAATACAATATGTTAACAATGGGAACTTTAATTGCCAGATTAATAATTTTCCCACTCATTACCATCTGGGGCTCTACAATCATGAGAATTTATCCTAAGGTAACACAAGGAATGCTCTATAGCCTTCACTGGAGTTTAATCAATTGGTAGTTAAGAAGAAACCCTCATTGGAGGACCTCTTATGTACTTTTATTGTTGAGACATGGAAAGTTCAACAAAGATAAGGCCCGACTTGACAACATTGAGATATACCCACATGAATGCTACTATAAAATTAGTAGTGACAAGATCTTAAATGACACGGAGCCTAATGTGAGGGAGCTTTGTAAAGCCATCACTCTTAAGAGTGGACAGAAAGTGAAAACTCTGAAGCAAAATGAGAGTGAAGGTAAAGAAAACAAAGTTCAATGGAAACTATAAAATGTGAATCCAATGCCCAACTCAATTTCTTTTTCATATAACCATCCTATAATTACCCCTCCATTACCTTATCCTCAACAATTTCAAAAGAAAAAATTTAATGCTCAATTCTCCAAGTTTCTAAACATCTTCAAGAAAATTCATATCAAATCCCTTTTGCGGATGCGCTAAAGCAAATGCCAAACTCTATTAAATTCATGGAGATGATGCTGTCAAAGAAGAAAAAAGTTGGAGGACTATGAGAGAGTGAGGCTAACAAAAGAGTGCAGTGTAATTCTTCAAAGAAAATTAACTCAAAACTTGAATGATATCGGGAGCTTCACAATCCTATGTACTATTAGAGATTTAAGATTTAAGCCACATGCCTCTATCTATTTTGCAAAAGCTAGTACTTGGAGAGGTAAAGCCAATAATGATTTCCTTGTATCTTTTGGCCTTCAACTGGAGCTGCAGCTCTAACTTTATGGCACAGTGATGCTAAGACATGGGTTTAGAGGCCAAGGTTTAGGCTTGGGTGCTATAACACTTGTGTGAGGGTGCTGCAATGCTGAGCTACTACATTAGGGGAAAATTAAGTTTTTAATTTATGCTATGGCATTGAGATATAATATGTGTTATAATAGCCTAGTGCAAGCGCACCCTATCGTATCAAGTAATATAGGTTTTAATTCTAAGTATCATTCCCACAGGGACTATACAATCTATTTCTTTCAATCAAGTACCAAAATTATAACTACTTTACTTTTATCTAGAAAATCAAATCTAAAACTTAATGAATTATCCTAGTTCTATCAATTAAACTAAACTAAATAGCAAACAAACAAATAGATGAATTCACCAATTGATAATAATCTGGGGTTTTGACTTAGCCCTAGTATCTCATTAGATTTATTAACTTCCTAGTTAATTCCTTAATATCAATTATTGGCCTAGACGTTAATCTTATCACAAGCCTCTGTCAATGGTTGAGTGATTATATTATGTATTCTAACAATCACCTATATATCTATGGTAATTAGAAATAAATTTAATTCATTAAGATCAAGTCTAAATTATGTCAAACATGCCATCTAGGTATATGTCTATCCTGCATGAAACTTATAGTTGTTATCCTATAATCATGCATCAAACTATCCTAGGCTAAACACGTGAATTTCTCCATCGAGTTTATCATGGTTTCTCAATCACTCATAATATTTGTTAGATATAATGAAAGTATTAAACAAAGGATAAAATGAATCAATTATATGTATTAAGTTCATAAACTAAGAATTAATAAAAATCCAACTCGATACTAGGTTCAATAGTCTAGCCCTCGATCAATAATGTTTAGCTCATCACAAAACCAAGAGTATCAAAGCAATACATGAAGAACAGTAAGAACAGGAACATAATTATAAGAAAGGAAAAGAAAAACTAATTAAGATGACGCCTTGGGTTGGTTTTCTCTCAATTTTGACTTAAAGTTTGATTCTTGAACTTTAATCTTGAATTCTTGGCTTTGGTCTCTTAATTTTGTGTTCTGAATTATTTCTCTAAGTTTTTCTCTCTAAGATTCTGTGTTTTGGCTCATAAAATAGTGTATTTATAGGTGTTAGGAACCCTAGGGTCGAGGGCCTTCGAAATTAAGTCAAAATATGAGTTTTGAGGAGATCCTTTATATGTCGCATGGGCGCTGCGACTCTGAGGGCTCAGCACCGTAGTGCCAAGACCTAGAATGCATCTTGTAAGGGAGGCCGACTAGGTGCCATGGTGCCCAATGTTTTGTCTTTGACATTATAGCGTCCAGCCCTAGGCGTCGCAGCGCCCAGCCCTAGGCGTCGCAGCGCCCAGACCTATATATTGGGGCTCTCGTAGTTTGAGCGTATCTTCTTTATTTCATGTTCGATTCGCCTCTCGTTTATCCCAAAAATTCACATTTTCCATCGTGCACCTATTTATGGTCAAAAACATAATTAATATCCAAATATTTATAAATTATAGCAAAACTTTAGTTCGGGGTACTAATTGTATTAGTGTGTTTATGAACCTATCAAATACCCTCAAACTTAAAACTTTACTCATCCTTGAGCAAAACAAGAACCAACAATCATAAATTGTTAACTCTATATAACAACAAACGTAAACAAGCCTCAGTTGATTAGATGATCATCCTCAATGTCTCAAAGGCTCTTAAATGGCACAAGTCTTGTTAAGAACGCAATAAACAACTTTCAATAACTCATCACACCATTCATCTTGCCTTCATTATCTCCTATAAATGATCACTTGTGCATGTGTGTAATAAGCCAGTTAATAGTTAAATAAAATTTAGATTTACCCAATACTTAAGATAGCATATAAAGATGACGTCATGGCATAATTCAACATATAATACTACCATAAGCTTGTTGTTCATACTACTCTCCACTAATATAGAAATACACATGTCTAAGGATCTATTTAAAATGTTAATTAGCTTGTAAGGTAAGGCTAAGGTCTATGTGGGATATAAGGATATATATGAAGTTCAAATCACACCATGAACACTTAGAAACCTCTTGATCTCTTCTTTCTTGATTTATCTCCTCCCTCGAACTTATGATATTTTTATCTTTCTTTTAATCACTATTGCAAATATTTTTTTTTTCTTAAGCTAACGGTATAATTCATTTTTCTCTTTTCTTTTCTTTTCATATTTTTTTAGAATATTTTCCAAAACTTAAATTGATAAACACCTTCAAGACTTATTACTTTAATTTTAGTATCCTTTTTTCACACCACCATAACTTTTTGCCTATAAAAATATTTTTGAGTAAACTCAAGATTTATGTCACTACCGATAAATTTTAGGATAATTAAATTTAAAGTCTTGTAGCTTGTATTGCAGTTTAAAAAAATGGGTAATTAGGCTCAAACAGAATAACTGGTGATAAATATATATATAAAGTAGGCTAGAAAAGACTCAATCGATCCAAAAATGGCCTAATGTCATTTTTTTATTTTTGTGTTTCCTAATATTTTGCCTCAAGTAGTAATCAAGCAAGTTCTAAAGTGTTGATCATAAAGATTGTGGTGTACTTAAGCTAAAAAGTATTTCTAAGAAAAATAATTCAACTAATACATGTTTATTTTATGTGCTCAAGAATAAGTAATCAAAAACAAAGTTAAATTTAGTTTAAGATTAATGATGTAAGAATTATCTGAAGCATCTATTGTTTATTAGAAACTTGTGAAAATAAATTCAGCCAATATTCTAATTCTTATCATAGACTAATTGTCATCTTCTTAACCAAAACCTATTACTAAAAAAAAAAAAATTCACAAGATAACCACTCAAATCATGCAGTAAAAATAAATACTTATGTCTTTGTTAGTAAGAATTTTCCCACATCCAACCTTAAATTAGACATTGTCCTCAATGTCTAAAAATAAACTTAAGAGTAAGAATCACTCCCCTAGTAATTAACGTTGAAGTAATTCAGTGTTGCTACCTATTGATTGTAACTGTAATATCCAATCCTTATTAGTAGTATTGGCGCCTAGATTTTGGTATAGAGCAAATAAGACACCGTAGGGTTACTCGATTTTAACCTTATTAGAAATATTTCCTTTATAGTGCACGTGAGAGATATTAGACCTAATTTGATAATTTCACACTCGATTGGAGCGCCGGACGACCCTAGAATATTTTTAGATTTTTTCTCCATTGGCTTGGAAAAGGAAATCCTAATTTACTACATCAATTTTCATTTAAGGGTGATGTATGGAACAAGCCTTTGTTGAGAAACATAATCCATATATTAGAGAATTGACCAATTAGAAGAAATCTCATGGATTGCCAAGTTGAAAATTCTAGTTAGTTCTTTGGACTATTCTAACTAGATAGTTACAAATGAACTAATTACATAATTAGTTTTCAACTAATGGCAAATTAGTAATTTTAAGTAAGTTGAAGGGCAAAATGATTAATTGAGAGAGCACTATATATATGTTGGAAGTGTGTAGAAATTTGAAGAGAACTAAAAGCAAACACTTAGAGCAAAAAAGAGAGAAAACTCGAGCTTCAAAGGGGCTACTGCTACAGTGACCTTTCAAAAAAAACTTTCATGCTTAATCAAGCCAAACTAAGGTTACATACCAATCCTTAAGCTCAATTAAAGCCTCAATTAGTGGAAATTCAAAAAAAAGAGGTAAGAAAAGCATTGTTGTATGAGTTTGATAAGTCAGCTTTCAAGAATGCTTCAATTGACATTCTTATGTGTATTCTTGGCTTAAATTGAGTTGAATTCTAGTGTGGAGCTTGAAGGAGTCATCAATTTGAAGAAATTAGCAAGGTAAGAATTGGGGTTTTTGGTGATTTTGTTGTAGAGATTTCAATTGGTTGTAATTAGGGCTTTAGAATAAAATTTGCTTGATTTTGTTGTAATTGGAACAAGAAATTGAGGAAAGGAATGTGTTGGAACCTAGGGTGAAATTCTGCCACTTTTGGGAAGTTAGGGATTGAGTGGTGTTTTGATTGAGTTGTTGTGTGTAAACGGTGCATATTGTAAATTGAATGTATATGGTTGATGGAAAAACCAAAAATGAAGATAATGGGACATAATTGTCCATTTTGAAAAGGTGAAGGGCAATTATGTCCAACCAAGTTATAAGGCGTTCAATAATTTTCAGGGCACCGGATGGTGAGTTAGAATAGATTAAATGACTCCATAAATAAAAATTGAGAAGTAGTATGCATCCGGGCTTTGTATGCCGATTAGAGCGTTTAGTAGTTAAATGAAATTCTAGCATTCGATTTGGTTCTAAATGTCATTTATGGCGCGTAGGTGAAGATAACCGAGAGCGGTACCGAGAGCAGAAATCGGGAGCGAAATTGAGCGCAGAGCGGTTGTGAGTGGAAATCTTCCATTTCTTTTATTTTTTGTTTATTATGTTTTCGCATAATGAATATATATGTTTTATGAGCTTTCAATGCATAAACATAATTTATGATCTTGATATATATATTCATAGACATGCTTTTACATGTTCGATTTGTGAAACAGTTTTAAAATTTCTGTATTTATTTTAAAGGCCATTGGTACCCTCAGATTGTAGTGGTGATGATTGTATTAGACCCGGCCGATATATCCCGTGCACATGGGTAGGTCTTGGGGGTGTGTCACTAACTCCGGAAAGTCAGGATGTCGAGTCATGTGAGTCGCCGTATATGTACGGGGTATTATCTCGCTATATGTATGCGATGTAGGATTCTGCTGTATAGCCAGTGAGATGTCTTGAGATGTCACTGTGGGTGCTGCTAGTTGAGGTGCCCCGTGACCTACTCACTTGTGCAGTGCTAGTTGAGTCACTGCGTAAGGTTAGAGCTTTAGGGTTACCATTGGTACAGTTTAGAAAGAAAATGGCCGAGCAAGAATTTTACTAGTTTTCGATTTACCGATAGCATTTATGCATTTATATGCACACAGCAATTATTATGTTATACAGATGCTGAATATTATTTTCCAAAGATGTACATAAAACCTGCTCGGCAAGATTTTATTAGCATATGATATTAGAAATCGTTTTATAGTTTTACATCAGTTTTAGAAGCATGATTTCTATATGAACTTTAGAATTTGCTATCTATACATAATGTTATTCTATTTGAAATCTTATTTGCACTCATTGAGCTCCTTTAGCTCACCCGTTTTGTGTTTTATATTTTCTAAACCCCTTTCCCAGGTGCAGGCTTCAGTACACAAGCTGCTGATTCTCCTATTGCCAAGTAGTGGGCCGAATCTGAAGATCATTTTTGTACATGTAAATGTACTAAATAGCACTCTTTACTTTATGCATAGTAGTTGTAGGCATGTATATTTGTATGTATGTTTTGAACCAACAAGAAAAGAATTCGAGATTATGATGATCATTTTTGCTTTTCATGACTATGCTCATTTTGTGGTTTAAATGAATAATTGAGTTGTGTTGGATTTGATTTGGAAAAGACCGGAGGTCCGAATTGGTAGTATTGAGAAGTGAATGAAATAGATGTGATATTTCTTTGCAGGTTTTATATGGATTTTTTGAAAAACAAGGGAAACTCTGCCTGTTTTATTTTTCAAAGAGAAATTAAGATGCCGTTTTTATGTATATTACAATATTTTCTCAGTAATAGCAAGAACTAAAAAGGGGTTCGCCTCGCGAAATTTCTCAACTTACCTAGTTAGGCTCTGAGGAATTTCTATCGGGGTGCTCGGCAGGGCCGCTGAGATCTATAGTAGAGAGTCTCAGGTCGGGTCCTGTCAGTAACTATAATTTCCTTTCCTCCCAACACTTATTATTGCTCATGTTGCTTCCTTAATTGTTCATTTTGCTATTTATTCCTACAGAAAAGAAACTAACATAGCTAAAACTGAAATTAAACAAAAATAAAAATTATTTGGGTTGCCTCCCAATGAGTGCTTGATTTAATGTCATCGGCTTAACAGGGCTCTTTCTACTCTTTTAGTTTCTACATCTTCTTATTTAAGCCAAGGACAGCAGCTTTCACCTTATTCTCTTCATGCTTCTCTGGAAAGACTTGTATCTTAGATCGATGAAGTGTCTCTTCTTTGACCTTCTCTTTAATCCCCCTATCACACTGTTGCTCCTTCTTTATCTTTTATTTTCTCCTATACGTTAATGCCATCATTTTTATGTAAGGATTCAACATCCTCATGTCTCGGATCTCTTTAGTGTTTAGGTGCATCACATCAATGCTACCACAGCCTTCACTCTCATATGGAAATGTAGTCTCCTTGAAGACTTTAAATGTTATAGTGTCATTTGTACCCTCATGGTTATCTCATATTTTTAAACATCAATCACCGTATATCTCGTGGCTAAGAAGGTTCTTCTAAGGATAATAGGAATCTCCTTGTCTTCTTTCATAGCTAGAATAATAAAATCAGCAAGAAAGATAAATTTTTCACCTTTACCAATGCGTCCTCTATAATTCTTTTTAGATAGGAATCTTCTAGCTTGTTGTAGATGAAGAAGGGAATGAGATTAATGTACGCTCCTAGATCGCATGAAGCTTTACCAAAATCATAGTTGCTAATGAAGCACGGTATGGTAAATCTCTCAGGATATTTGAGCTTATAAGGTACCTTCTTTTGAAGAATGGCGCAATACTTCTGTTAATGCTATAGTCTTATAATCCTCTAATCTTATCTTCTTTAAAAGGATTCTCTTTATAAACTTGACGTAGCTAGGCATTTGTTCCAGCGTATCTGTAAAATGAAGATTAATATGTAATTTCTTAAAAACTTCAAGAACTTTAAAGATTTACTTATCTAATTTCTTCTTTTGCAACCTCTAGGAGAATGGTAGAGGTGAAGTGCAGTGCTGATTATGTACATTGCTACTAGTATTTCATACTGAGTTGTCACTTTTCTGCACCTTAAAATTTTGTTGCATTTCAATACTAGCTTCTGCACTTTCCCTTGCTGAAAATTCTACACTTTTTTGAGATTCTGCCTATTTTCTAGACTAGTATATTGTTGATTTTCTATTTCTGCACATGGTGTATGCCTTTGTAGCCTTTAAGGAAAAGGAACCGGTGGTCTATAAAGTTGCACTTCATCTTGCTCTACCACTTTCTCCTTCTCCTTCTTACTATAGGATCGTACCACTTCTCAAGTTGACAGCTTGGCATTACTCTACATTTCCTCTTAGGTTTGCCTCGGTGTTACTTGGTAGAGTGCCTTGAGATTGCTTATTAATAACTACAGTAAGTTGTCCCAATTGAACCTCCAAATTCTTCAATGTCACTAAATGGTTCTACATGTTGGCATCATTAGATTTCATGTAGTGCATAAACAAGTCTTCCAATTGCGGCTTTTTTTTTGTGGAGGCTGAAATCTTGGTAGATTCATTAGTCTGGATGACTCCCTGATAAGGCGTAATTGTATAAACTATTTTATCTTCCTAACTTGATATTTGTTCAAATTATCTCAATAATTGGGTTATTTATGCATATTAATGTTGTTTGATAGGTTGAAGCATTATCGGAGCAAAAATACCGGAAAACGGACGCAAATCGGAGCATTAGAGATAAAAATACGAATGGGGGCACTGTTTGCTACAGTGGCACTGTAGCTACAGTACACTGCTACAGTGGTACTGTAGCAACAGTGCAGCGCCGCAGCGCTGGATTTCAGCGCCGCGGCGCCGATTGCAGAAACTGAGCGCCGCAGCGCCAAATCGCAGCGCCGCGGCGCCGGGACCTGGGCAACAAGTTTTGACAGGTTCCTGAAAATCAGGAAACCCAAAAGTAACTCAAAATGCGCCCTAATTCCGTGCTCTTACCTATTTAATTGCTCAAAACTTACATTTTGGGAAAGGACTCCAGCTGGGACAGCAGCTGGAAACACAAAGAAACACCTAACTTCTAAGTTTGAAGAAATCAAAGAGGAGGGAAGCAAGCTTCAACAACAAAGGCATTTGACAGGGATGTCTTCTTTTCTTTGATTCTTTACTTGTTGTAAGATGTTTAGTTTACATGTATTGATGGAATTAGCTTCAAGATTGTGTAGTTTAATGATGAGCTAATTTCGTTCATCTAGGATTACATCCTTGAACTCATTATGTGATTGATTTTAGTTCTCTCTTTTATGGTATTAATTCAGCTTTTGATATATTCATTGTGCTTGTGCTTAATGCTATTTGATTACTTGGCCAGTGGTTAAATTGATCTAGAAATGCTTAAATAAACTTGACAAAGGCATTTAGGTATTTAGTCTTAAGCATATTGATGCATGATCATAGTGTAGTACACTTGAGTTTCATATGAGATAGACATATACTCATAAGGCATGTATGGCTCATAAAACTTGTGCTTAATGAATTTTGTTCAATTTATTTATCATAGACATATAGATATTTGATTGGATGGAATAGATTCACTTGACCTGCAAAAGAGGCTTGTGATGTGTTGAGTGTTTTGGTCAATATATCAAGTTGAGAACCAATAAACATCAAAGAGATTCTGCTGAATTTGTTTGCATAATGAGGGATAGTTTGTAATCCTAGGATTTCTCATATTGAATATAATTTGTTGGTAATTTAGTTTATCACTTAGCATAATTAAGTTGTTCTTTTACTTGAGTAGTTTAATCATCATACATTAAATCATTTTCTGGATAATAGTAGAAAGACACCATTTCGGTACTTAAACTAGAAAAGATAAATCATTCTCTGTGGGATCGACACTCTACTTATCATATATTACTTGTTGCGACAACGTGCACTTGCGCTAATTTGTGTTATAGAAATCACACAACACTCCCCTTGCTTATTACGCTAAAAAAGATTTGGATGATCTCTCAACCCTGAATTATAGAAGTTAGATTATGGGTTAAGCCGTTGTCGGTTAAAATTTGCCATATAATTCACTAACTCCATGCACCGCCCACAAAAGTCACATGTCACTTATTGAGTCTTGACGGCTTTCAATGCATTAAACTTATTTGATAATACATTGATTTGCATTGCTAATGCATTGAATGTGTCTATATCATAAATACCGATGACTCTCTTAGGGTGTTACCTTCTCTACTGGCCATTAGTAGCTGTTGGATGCCATCTCTTCCAATGAATAAGTCTCTGCCACCTCATCCACAGACTTATTCATTAAAGATCCTCTAGTAGCGACATCTACAATAGTCCTCAAATGGCCTATTAATTCATTGTTGAAAGTTTGGACTAATAGCCATTTAGGGACACCATGATGAGGACACTTCCTCAACATGTCATTGAAGCACTCACATGTCTCATACAGTGACTCGTCATCAATATCACTAAATGAGGTGACTTATTCCTCATCTTTGCTGGTGGGAAGAACTTGGCTAGAAACTTCTACGCTAGGACATCCTAAGTCGATATACATCCAGATGGCAATGACATCAACCAACTCTTGGCTCTAACCCTTAAGGATAAAGGGAATAGTCTAAGTTTGACAGTATCGTTTGAGACTCCATTGTACTTGAATGTATCGTAAATCTCCGAAAAATTCACAATGGCATGTTAAGATCATCATTGAGAGCTCCGCTGAACTGTACACTCTCTTTCAACATTTGAATAGTCGGCTTGATTTTAAAGTTATTTGCATTGATGATTGGTCATTGAATACTTGACTAGATACCATCCGTAGTAGGAATAGCATAATCCTTTAAAGATCTTTGCGGTATTATAGGCTTAAACACAAGATTATTGATATGATCATTGTTCTCCTTCATGTTTAAAGCTTTGCGATTCTCACCTTAAAGTCTATGTAGTGTTCTTTCAATCTCAGGATCAAAAGATGTCAATTCAAAACTTTTAGTCCTGCACATGAACAATCAAAGTACAAAATAAAAAAAAAATCAAAGTAAAAATAAGAAGATAAAATGAAAATAAAAACTAAATTAAAAGTAAATAGTTTGGTATTAATATTGATTTAAGAATAAAAAAATTAGTCCTCGGCAATGACGCAAAAACTTGATATGTACTATAATAACCTAGCGCAAGAGCACACTATTGTATCGAGTAATATAGGATTTTAAGTCCAAGTATCATTCCTATCAGGACTATATAATCTATTTCTTTCAATCAAGAACTAAAATTATAACTACTTTACTTTTATCGAGAAAATTAAATCTGAAACTTAATGAATTACCCTAGTTCTATCAATTAAACTAAACTTAATAGCAAATAAATAGATGAATTCACCAATTGATAATAATATAGGGTTTTGACTTATCCCTAGTATTTCATTAGATTCATTAACTTCTTAGTTCATTAACTTCTTAGTTAATCCCTTAATCTAATTATTGGCTTAGACACTAATCTCATTACAAGCCTCTGTCAATGGTCAAGTGATTATATTTTGCATTCTTATAAACACCTATATGTCTATGGTAATCAGAATAGAATGTAATTCATTAAGATTAAGTCTAAATTATGTCATTCATGCCATCTAGTTATAAGTTCATCCTCTATGGAACTCATAGTTGTTATCCTATGATCATGCATCAAACTATCCTAGGCTAAACACATGAATTTCTTCGTCGAGTTCATCATGGTTCCTTAATCTTCATAATATTGGTTAGATATAATGAAAGCATTAAACACAAGATAAAATGAATCAACTATATATATTAAGTTCATAATCTAAGAATTAACAAATTCAAACTCCATACTAGGTTCTATAATCTAACCCTAGATCAATAATGTTTAGCTTATCACAAACTCAAGAGCATCAAAGGAATACATGAAGATCAAAAAGAACAAGAACATAATGATAAAAAAAAAGAGAAGAAAAACTAATCAAGACGACTCCTTGGGTTGGTTTTCTCTCAATCTTGACTTGAAACTTAATTCTGGAACATGAATCTTGAATTCTTGGGTTTGATCTCTTGATTTTATTTTATTTTTTTGTAAATTATTTCTCTAGGTTTTGCCTCTCTAAAAGTCTGAGTTTTTGCTCATAAAATAGTGCTTTTATAGGTATGAGAAACTCTAAGGTCGAGGGCCTTCGAATCCAAGTCAAAACAGAAGATTTGAGGAGGTCCTTTATATGTCGCACACCTGAAGGCTCAGCACCATGACTCCAAAATCTAAAATGCGTCTTATAAGGGAGGCCGACTGGGTGCCACAGTACCTAATTTTTTATCTTGGACGTTGTGGCATCCAGCAATGGGCACCGCAGCACCCAGACCTATACATTGGGACTCTCGTATTTTGAGCATATCTTCTTTGTTTCAAGTCCAATTTGCTTCCCGTTTATCCCTAAATGTCACATTTTTAGTGGTGCACCTATTTATGATCAAAAGCACAATTAAATAGCCAAACATTTATAAATTAGAGCAAACCTTCAGTTTGGAGTACTAATTATAGTAGTGTGTTTATACCTCTATTAAGATATTGCCTAGGAGTGTAAATTAAGGCTACAGTGGGTATTGTAACCCAAGGTTGGGTGCTGTAACATTGACTTTATAACTTTATAGAATTGCATCCTTGAGAGTGGGTGTTGCAGTGCTAAATTGTTATTGGTTTTTTTATATTATATAGAAATAAAAATACTTAAAGAGACTTAGGTTCTTTTCAAGAAGCACTTGATTTGACGTCATTAGCTTAATGTCATTCCTTCTTACTATGGCTCAGACAAGACAATAGAGGATTTTTTATGATCAACCTCTCATCCCTAATAATGCTTCAGTCATTGACTATTCACTTTGAACGCTCTTTAGAATAACTCATCTTTCACCTCGATACCATAAAGATATATCTTGGTGACTTGAAATTGTCTGGACCATCTGGACTTTAAATTTCTCAAAAACAGCTCGAGTCAAGAATTAAATAGTAATACTTATTGTCCTAGTTTAAATGATCATTGTACAATTATCTTATCATGCCATCTTTTCATGTAAAAATTTCTTCCTTGGCTTGGCTTCCCCCAAATCCAGCTTCTTGTATATTGATAGTGGCATAAAATTATACTATCCCCAAAATCACATAAAGGTCTGCCAAAGACTTGGTTCTCTATAGTGCACAGAAATGATGATGCTTCCTAGATCTTTGAGCTTTGATGGTAGTTTTTTTTTGAAGTATAGCATTTGTATTATTCCGTTAATGTAACTGTTTGAAAATCTTCCTGTTTTATTTTCTTAAACAAGATGTCTTTTATGAACTTGAAATAACTGGGCATTTACTCTATGGTGTCAGTGAAAGATGTATTAATATACAGCTTTTGAATACCTATAAAACTTTGGAAAACTAATTATCTAATTTTTGCTTGTGCAAGACGATAGGGGAAATGGTGACGATGGGTTTTAAGGACTCAAGTTGTACTTCTGCCTTCTTTCTCTTCTTAAGCTTTCTCTGGTTCTTCATCCTTCAATATTTCTTTATTCAAGCTTTTCTTGGATTGCAGTTCTTCAGTATTTGATAATGTTTTTCCTACTCCTCAAAGCAATCACCTTGACTTGTTCTTTATCTCTTTTGGGTTAACTTCCGTGTTGTTTAGCAAAGATCCTTATAGATGTTTGTTCATAGATATGGCTAGCTGACCCACTTGAGTCTCTAAAGTTGGTAGATAAGTTACTTGGCTTTGAAAAAGAGTTATTTGACTTTGTAAGAAAGCATTTGTCTACTTTATATACTGCATAAACATCTCTTTAAAAAACTTAGACTTAGAAATCTGGTTTTTTTTCCAGGTGTTAAAGCTGCAACCTTAACTTTCTGGGGCTATAGCCCCAAGTTGTTACTACATTTAAGATTGTTTTCGCTTGTGAGCTCCATTTGGCTGCACCTTGTTGGCTTTGTTCCTGATTCTTTTTTCATGCTTTTTTGAGGTTTCAACTTGTTCTTTTAAAATACTACATAAAGAAAAAAAAAACATTAAAAACTAATATTGAAATTAACTTGGGTTACCTCTCAAAAAGCGCTTGATTTAACGTCTTCTGGATTCATGGAGAATAAAACCAAACTTTGGAGGCGTTTCGTCCATGGAACACTCCTCTATTTTAGTGCTTCAATGTGTGCTCAATGACATTATTAATCTCTTTCTCAATTTTTAAAGATCCATAAGGTGATCATCAAGGAATAACCCCAACTCTCTTGTTTTGAGCTTACCCAGAAAGCGATTTATCCTTGGCCAAAAGAATGAACCACGATTGTCAATTTTTGATTTGTCTTCCATTATGATCTTGCCACGCCTCATCTTTTTTCCTGTCCGGTGTATCTTTGTCTTGCCATGAACTTGGAGTTGAATGTTATCTATCTCCTTGCTACCATTCGGATCTATGTTTTCAATCTTCAAACATTCTTCAGAGTTAATTTGGCAACTTCATCTTCTTGAAAACCTTGAATGCAACCTCCATATCTTGTACCCTTATTTTCATCTCACCTTTCTCCATATCAATGAGAACTCTAGCAATGGCTAAGAATGGTTTCTCAAGAATAATAGGAACATTTCTATCTTCCTCTATATTAAAGACCACAAAGTCCACCGATAGGATAAATTTGTCTACTTTAACCAACACATCCTCTATGGCCCCCTATAGATAAGTTATAGATCTATCATCCATTTACAAAGAAATTATAGTGGTTTTACCTCACCAAGACCTAACTTGTTGAAACGGATAGAAGTATGAGATTTATGCTTACTCTAAGGTCACACAAGGCTTTCTCAAAATGGTCTCCTCAATAGTGCAAGGGATAGTGAAGCTACCCAGATCCTTCATCTTTTGAGGCAAATTTCTTTAAAGGATTGTACTATATTCCTCCGTTAGCCTCACCGTCTTATAGTCCTTCAACCTTTTCTTCTTTGTCAATACTTCCTTCACGAATTTCATATGGTTTGGCATTTCTTCAAGGTATCTATAAAAGAAATGTTGGTGTGAAGCTTTTTAAAATTCTCAAGGACATTAGAGAATTGAGCATCTAACTTCTTTTTGTAAAAGCATTGAGGGTATGGAAATGGTGGGATAATGATAGAAGGGTTATTCGGAAAGGAAATAGAATTAGGTTTGTAATGCACCTTAGATTGTTCAACCACAACTTCTTCATTGCCCTCATTACATTTTTCTCTAGAGCTTCAACTTCCTTACTACTTTTAAGGGTGATGGCATTACAATGCTCTTTTGGGTTAACTTCTTTGTCATTTAGAAACTTGTGAAAATATTGATCTTTGATTGCATAGGCAAGTTGGCCAACTTGTACTTCTAATGACTTCAATGTAGCATTCATGTAAGTGCAATGTGTCTCAATATTATCAAGGCAAGCTTCATCCTTGTTGAACCTCTCTCTAGTCTTAATGATGAAAGTGCCTAAAAGATCCTCCAAAGAAGGCTTCTTCTCGACCACTTGTTGATTAAATCTCGATGATAAAGTATTTCTTGTATTACCATAAGAAATATTCTCATGATTTTAAAGCTCGAAATGATAATATGTAGGCAAGTTGTTGATAAGGCGTAATTGTATAAACTATTTTATCTTCCTAACTTGATATTTGTTCAATTTATCTCAATAATTAGGCTATTTATGCATATTAATGTTGTTTTATAGGTTGAGGCATTATCGGAGCAAAAATACCGGAAAACGGACGCAAATGGGAGCATTAGAGATAAAAATACGAACGGTGGCACTGTTGCTACAGTGCACTGTTGCTACAGTACCACTGTTTGCCACAGTACAGCGCCGCAGCACTGGATTTCAGCGCCGCGGCGCCAATTGCAGAAAGTGAGCGCCGCGGCGCTGAATTCTAGGCACTCCTTAAGGGCATTTTTGTCCTCTTTTTGCAACCCTACCTATATAAACACCCATTGTTTAGCCAAAAGGGGAGATAGGGGAGTAGAGGCACGAAATTGAAAGGAGGAGAAGGCTTGAGCTCAAATTGAAGGAGAAGAAATGATGTCTCCAAGGTTTCATGTGCATCATTGAAGACAATTGAAGAATTGAAACCTTGGAGACATCCCAAATTCGGTTTTCCCTTTCCTTTTCTTTGTTTTTATCCTTTGTTGTCATTTCAATTATGAATATTAGTTTTAATGAGATGTATCTATGGATGGTTGGATAATTATAGTTATGGTTGAATTTTCATGTGATTAAACTTGATTCCAAGGATTGATGTAGTTTTATTAATATTATGTTTGGATGATTTAGTATAAATTCGTGTAATTCATTTATGTTTCTTTATGCTTAATGCTTCCAATTGATTGATAAATGAATTGGTTGTTGTGAATGTATGGATTTATGCTTGAAAGAGATTGATCCATTTATAGGATTTGGGAGAAACATAGCTTTAGGTTGCTATTGAGTTGAAAGGCTAATAACACCTAGGTAATCTTCATGATCTTCCTTAGGATTTGCATGAGGTGCACTCCAAGTGTTTGATTAAATGCGTGACAGGCACAAACTCTTTGGGGTGTGCTATTATGCCTAGGGTTACATGTGGTGCTCTCCGTTTTAAAGTGTTTGATAAGCGTGACAGGCCAAACTCTTTAGGGTGTGTCATTATGTCTAGAATTTCATTTGATGAAGTGACAGTGATAATGAAATTAATCCTTGGGGTAGTCATTTATGGGTTGCGTAATGCATGTCTATGTAAACAAGTTAGATAGACATATCAACTTGAATATATATGCATAGTATCTCATTCGCACTCGAAAGATGGAATGAGATTAGTCTTAAGCCCTTGATTAATGAATTGAACAAATTTGCTAAAGAAGAAGAACATAGGAAGAATAGAATGAAATCAATGTTTAGGATCCCATTTGTATAGAATTCGTCATATCGCAAGATTATCATTTTGTTGTAGATTATAGGTTCTAGGCCTTAATGGAACTTTATTGAACTTTATGTGTTGAAGTTGCTATGTGATTAATAGTTATCTTGTGTTATTCGTTTATGCTTTTTATGCGCTTCATGCTTCTAATTGCATTGAAAAATGGATTGGATGAATTAAACATTTGGGTTATGTGCTTGACAAAGTTTAATCCATATGTCGATCTTAAAAAGCATAGCTTTGAGTTTGTTAAGTTGAGAGACTAATGAACTTAGGTAATCATCATGATCTTCCTTAGGATTTGAATGAGGTGCATTCTAAGTGTTTGATTAAATGCGTGACAGGCACAAACTCTTTGGGGTGTGCTATTATGCCTAGGGTTACATGTGGTGCTCTCCGTTTTAAAGTGTTTGATAAGCGTGACAGGCCAAACTCTTTAGGGTGTGTCATTATGTCTAGAATTTCATTTGATGAAGTGACAGTGATAATGAAATTAATCCTTGGGGTAGTCATTTATGGGTTGCGTAATGCATGTCTATGTAAACAAGTTAGATAGACATATCAACTTGAATATATATGCATAGTATCTCATTCGCACTCGAAAGATGGAATGAGATTAATCATACACCCTGGATTAATGAATGCATAAATTGGTTGTTGATTACTAATGACAAAGACCATAGGAACAATATAGAGAAATCAAGTCTCTAGAGCCTCATTGCCATAGATATCTCTTTTCCTTTATTTATCTAGCTAATTAGATTTTAGTTGCTTTTAATTCAATAACTCACCCTGCCATTTAGATTAGCCTAAATAAAGTTAGGTTGCCAACATCGTAGTACTTAGCATTAATTTAGGACACAATCCTCGTGGGAACGATACTCTACACATCACTTTATTACTTGTTGCGATACATGCACTTGCGTTAGTTTGTGTTATAGAAATCACACAACAGTTGTTACTTTGGTAGTTGAAGTTTTGGTTTTTAATATATTAGACCTGTTCTAGATCACTCCCTTCGCCGATGTAGGACACATTTGCTACCATCATTGAATCTTTGCTTGTTGAAGCCCCTCTAGCATTTAGTACAGAAATTTGATTTGTCAAAGCCAAAACTTAAGCTGAAAGTTCAACAATTGGATCAACTTCATATACTCCAGCCATTGGTAATTGGTTCTAGGGGCTTGATTTCACTCTATTATTCCTATGCACTTTATCATTAGTAATTAACAATTAATTTTATGCATTCATCAATCAAGGGTATATGATTAATCTTATTACCTCTCTTGAGTTTTGATTGAGACCCTATGCTTATACAACTAAGTTGATATCCTTATCTAACCCATTATACATACATGCATTAACCTACCCTTAAATTATTACCCTAAGTCTATTAGTCTCTCAACTCAATAAACTTAAAGTTGTGCTTTTTAAAATCAACACATGGATTAAACTCTCCTAAGTATATAACTGAAGTATTTAAAACATCTAATCAATTTTCCATTCAAATTAGAAGCATTAAGCACATAAAAAGCATAAATAAATAAAAATAAAATAGTCATTAATCACATAACAACATCAACACATAGTGTTTAATAGAGTTCCATCAAGTCCTAAAATATATAATATAGCTATCCATAGTGAAATATTCAATTACATCAATCTAAATGTTCATAAGAGTCAAAATATTCAATCAACAGCAATTACAAATACAAACTTGCAATAAATATAAATGAGATAGAGGAAACTGGTTGGAGAATCTTAGAAGCCTTCAACCTTCAATGATCTTCTCCTAATCCAAACTCTAATGTGTTTCTCTCACTAAAAACTCTAGTTTCTCTCTCTATTTCTTGCTCTCCTCCTTATTTTTAAATGAGACCTTTAGCTTTCTTTTTATAGGTTCTAAAATTAGGTAAAATTAGAATTTTCTACATCAATTGGTGCCACAGCATCAATTTTTTACAATGCAGCACGGAGATTCTGCCTGAATTGGCATCGTGACATAGGATTTTGGCGCTTGTTGGGGGTACTGTTCATGTGAACAGTGCCCCCAGAACAATAATACTGTTTATTTTTCTGTTCATGTATTGCCAAGAATTGAGTTTTTGCGGCAACGAAGTGTGACAATGTAGCAAAAATACTTTTTATGTATACTATAGTAATCACAGTAGCTTTTCGTCCCAAATGGCTTCGTTGATTTGGAACCTATAAGATAACATTAATGCACATTAAAAAGCATATATTCTTATTTAATTTAAGCAATCGTCAAATTTATGAGATTAAAATGATAGATATAAAAATACGCTCATCACCGATCTACACAATCCCAATTTGAGAGTGATTTTGAGATATATAGTTTGCTTGGTTTGAATGAGAGAATTTTGATAGAGAGGGAATATATTAACTAGAGGTATAACTATTCAATTTAAATATTTGATGACAAAATATTCACTTCTACATTTGGCTTAAATTTTGAGCCATTTTTGAAAAAGAAAATTTTTTAACTTGATTGGAATTGAAACCTCAAACGAAATGAATCGAGGCTAGGCCTCTCTGGATGATATCATTCTACACCCTCCATTGGCTGCCAATGTTAACCTTTTGTAGCATGTAAATAAACTTGTTGTTAGAGAATATCAAGTTTGTCTCTGTAAAATATATTTATTAAAAAATTAAAGAAGTTTTATAAAAAAAATTAAATTGAATTTTAATTTTAATAACGTTAAATGTTATAATCTAAAATTTAATTTTAATTTTAATTACGTAAAATATTATATTTTTTAATATCTAAATTTAATTTCAATTACATTTAATGTTATAAATTTCAAATCAATTTTAAATTTCAATTATGATAAATTTTATAATTTCAATTCCAATTTTCAGTCACATTAAATATTATAATTCCAATTTCAGTATTTCAGTTTCAATTATGGTAAATGTTATAATTCTAAATCTAATTTTAATTTTAATTACATTATATGTCATAATTCTAATTTTAATTACATTAAATATTATAATTTCAATTTTAATTTTTAATTCAATTTAATTAAGTTAAATGTTATAATTCCAAATTCGATTCCAATTTCAATTTCAATTATGTTTAGTGTTATAATTTCAATTTCAATTATATTAAGTGTTATAATTTCAATTACGTTAAATATTATAATTCTAAATTTAATTCAATTTTAATTACTTTAAATATTATAATTCCAAATTCTATTTAAATTTCAGTTACGTTAAATGTTATAATTCTAAATTTATTTTCAATTTCAATTACGTTAAATGCTATAATTGAAAATTCATTTTCAATTTTAATTAGGTTAAATTATAATTTCAATTTTAACTTTAAATCAATTTTAATTACGTTAAATGTTATAATTTTAAATCTGATTCAAATTTCAATTACATTAAATATTATAATTTTAATTTTAAATTCATTTTAATAACGTTAAATATTATAATTTTAAATATAATTTTAATTTCAATTACATTAAATATTATAATTCAAAATTCAAGTTTAAATTCAACTTTTAACAATGTTAAATGTTATAATTTAAAATTCAATTTCAATTACGTTAAATATTAAAAGTATTCAATATCCAATTTCAATTTTAATTACGTTAAATGCTATAATTATTCAAAATTTAATTATGTCAAATGCTATAATTCCAAATTCAATTTAAATTTCAATTACGTTAAATGTTATAATTTCAGTTTAAATTTTAATTATATTAAATATTATAATTTCAATTACGTTAACTGTTATAATTTCAATTCTAATTTTAATTTTAATTACAATAAAGGTTATAATTTCAAATCCACTTTCAATTTCAATTACGTTAAATGTTATCATTTCAGTTTCAATTTTAATTATGTTAAATGTTATAATTCTAATTTCACGTTTAAATTTAATTTTAATTGCATTAAATAATATTATTCAAAATCCGTTTCTAATTTCAATTTTAATTAAGTTATATTTTATAATTCTATTTCCAAGTTTAAATTTAATTTCAACTATGTTAAATATTATAATTTCAAATTCGATTCTAATTCAATTTCAATTACATTTGTTGACCTAAAGATATGGTTTCCTAGGTCAACAAACCTTAAATTTATTTTGAGGGGGAATCTGATTTGGGCCTCGTCTCTTCAGGAGCAGTTAATGCGGGCCTTGGCCTCCTTTTCATCACGAGTTGTCAAGGATCTACAAAAAAAATACGAACATAAGCTCGATGGTGGCCTTGTCGAAGTGGGTTATAGCGAAGACACTCCGATGCTTAAGTCAAAAATGGTATTTTTTTCTCTCCAAAAGGGATTAGACAAGAATAAATCTCTATAATATTGAAGATGGGTGGGAGTGTTTCTTGCCTTCTTTTCTTGTTTTTTTTTTGCTCTTTTGAAACTTTTTTCATCCCCTTTTCAATGTCGTCCTTTCTCTTTTTTATAATGATGGCCTTTCAAGGACCTTTTTGGGCTTTCTTCTACAGTATTTGTCTTGCACTGAATATTCTTTGTTGCACTTCTAACACACACCAAATATCTTCTTTCTGTGCCTCTTACATATGCAGAATATCCTCCTGCTGTGCCATTAACATACGCTAAATATCGTGTTACAGATTTTCTTACCCTATTCTGATCGCACATCAGATATTTCCTCTGATGTGTTAACTATATTTCTCGGATTTGTCTCCGCTAGCAGTTTTGGTTTAAGTAAGGCTTATTTCAAATAGCTTGGGTCAGATTTTTTAACGGCCCTCCCTTACATATGTTGATGCGGGATTCCTAAGAGCGTAACTTATGGAACGTGATCAATACCTGCTCAACCATGGTCGTGTTCGGGTTGGCAAGACCAAACAGGTTTACTCATTTTTTTGATTTGACCCTTTGAGTCTAAACTGTTTCTCTGTTATTTCTCTATTGGGTTTTCAGCTCCTTGGCCGTTGTTCCTGGGTCTGTTTTTGGATTTAACTCGCATACGCAAATTTTTGGTGAACTTTCAAAATGGGGGAGCGGCCTTTTAGAAGGGAACGTCTAGCTAGGCTTTCAGGGGCTGACCTTGATTGAATTTAAGGGCCTCGGGCCTAAAGCCAAAAATAAATTAGGGAAATAGGGGTCTGCCAGTTTCTAGTTTGGATTTATCAAAACTGAAAACTCTATTCCGGTCTAGCCGACTTATATTTCGCATTGGTCTGCCTGTTTTTATCATTTTTTCTACCCGAGTCGATCCCAATTACTCTCTAAAAGCAATTGTCAGATCCGGTCTGGATTTTAGAGATATCAAGAGCGGGCAGGCTTGTTGTGGAGACATCATGGTAATCCGAAGAGTCACTGCCACGTAATGGCAGGTCTCCTCAAACGTCTTCTTGATTCCTGCAAAAGTCTCTTCGTTGTTAACCATTGATCTTCTTTCTATCATGCGATTAATAGCGGCTGCGACTCAAACATCGTGTCTTTCTTTCTTTCTGAGTGATGTTTAATAGACTGGAGTCCCCCAGACCATTCGATCTATTTGAATCTAACGGCTTGGGTTATAGTTTTCTAAAGAGGCATATTTATTGCACCTAGGGATTCAAGGCGTTACGTCTCTTTTTGATCTCGCTTGTTTATTTCAATTTTGAGCGATCTAGATCACTTCACTACTGCCCATAAATAATCTTCTTCATTTTGTACCTTTTATCACTCATTTCTCACTTTCTGTTGTCACCCTGGTATGTTACCATTGCTTCTCTTTTGTTGAAGGCGCATTCTTGACTTGGTGATTTCGTCTCCGTTGTTCTCAACTCCAGTTGTTTTTCAGTTCTTCTAGGTATTTCCTTTTTTACTTTTTTTTTTTTGGCTTCTTTTCCTTTGCCTTATTCTTTTTGGGGACCTAGAGTTTTTGGCTTTGCTTTTAGCTTTTTTTTCGTATTTTTTCTGTTTTGGTTTTTCTTGTGATTTTTGGTCTTGACGGTTGTCGCCTATTTTACCATTTTCAGGTGTGGTTGGTTTGTCATTGTCCTTACCGAGTAACCCATAGTCTCATTTAGGAAGTGTCTTTTATTAGTTGGTGGCCTTTAAGGTCAATCTAGACCTCCCGGTTATGGATACGACGGTTGAAGAAGGGGAGCAATCCCTATAGCTCTCATTGGTTAGGAAGAGCAAGAGAGCCAAGGCGAGTAAAGGGGCATCCACCTCTATAAGTGGAGTTCCCTCGTCTGAGGTAGCTTTAAGTGAGGCCGAACCGACCCTGAATGCTAGAAAATGGGAGGGTAACTATCCTGAGGGCTTGGTGGTGGAGGAGGGCGTAGAGGTAGTGGAGTACAAGATGAATGCTAGATACTGTGTCTCCTGCCTGAGTGAGGACGACTTAGATCTTACCAGGAATTCTTACGACATTTCCGAGATGGTTACCCACAGGCTGCCTTCCAAGGAGGATTACCAAAGCAGCCCTACCAATGGCGAGGTGGTCATTTATGTTAAGTTTCTGAGGTAAGGACTCAGGCTTCCCATGCAGCGACATTTTGCTAAAATGTTGGCCCGCCTTGGGATAGTCCCCTCCCAGCTAGGTCCGAACTCATAGAGAGTACTTGTGAGCCTATTCGTCTTATGAGCAAGGGTAGGGACTTGAACTCATGGATCTGTCGCCCCAGTGCCACAAGAATTTTTGGCCCAACGCTAAAATCGTGATCAAAATAGGAAAATAAAAAATGACTTGTTTAAGTCACAGTCTAGCGCCTCAGCACCAGCTCACCACCACACCAACAGCAGACCAGTGCTCCAATGCCAACACCTCATCGCTCTAGCAGTGAGGCCATTTACACCCAGCGCCCCAGCGATAGCAGCGATAGCAGCGTAGCGCCCCATTAATAGTACGAGTCTTAATCTGACGAGAATTAAGATTTTTAAGCTCATATCAATCCTCATAAAAGGCCACTCGCCCCCAACCATCAAAGAGCATCCAAGAGCACCCAACAGCAATCCAAGAACACCAAGAATACACAGCACAAGTCTTAAAGAGCAATTGGAGTTTAATTGAAGCAACCATAGAGAGAGATTAAGGCATTCTTCAGCATCAAGAGTTTCTTATGCAGCACAATTAAGATAAATTCGACGTCTATATCAGTTTTCTATTGATTGTATCATGAATTCTTATTATTTTTGCCGTTGTTCTCTTATAACCATGAACTAAATTTTCTTTCTAGAGGTTAATACTTGAATTTAATATATGTGCTTAATTGTCATATCTTTTTAATATTTAATAAACTTAGTTCTTTGTTATTTAAATTACTTGTTCTTAATGCTTCAATATATCTTACCAATATATGATGAATGAATTGATAATATTTTTTATAAACTCGGAAGAGGAATTATTTTATTTAACCTAGGTAATTTGATGCATGATTGGAGTGTAACATTCAATGTTGCATATGCAAGTTTCAAATTAGGATGGGAATATACCTAATTGGCATGTATGATCAATAAGACTTAATCTTAATAAATCTTAATTTATTACAAGTACTATAGGAATATAGGTATTTGATAAATTAAGGTATACTTGCACGACTTTAGAAGAGGCTTGTGAATGCATTAGTGTCCTGTTCAATAACAAAGATTAAGGGATTAAATATTAGATGATTAATCATTAGAAAGCATATTGAGGGATAACATTGATCCTAGGTTTTCTCTATATTACTATCACCTAAATCTGTTTACATTGTGTCATTACTTTTATATTTTCTACATTCATTCTTAGATTTTTATTTGTCTGAATAATTATTAGAAATACATAATTTTAATAATTGGTTAAAAAGAATAAATTATCCCCGTGGGTTCAACATCCGAATTTATAAATCCCTTTATTACTTGTATACGATAATGTATAATTGCACTCAATTTTAAGCTATAGAAATATCGCATCAGGATGCTGTACCTATATATTATGCTCCTCCATACAAAATCCCGAACACTCTTCACCGTGATTTTCAACAACGATTCGGCCTCGATCCAATTTGTGAAATAGTCGACCACCACGATCACATACTTGTAAGATCCCTTGCCTCGGGGGAGGAATCCAATTAAGTTGAGCCCCTACTGGACTAATGGCCACAGTCCGCTCATTGTAGTCATCTCCTTCGCGGGTACCTGGACCCTATCAGTGAATCTTTGACACGCATCATAGCGTTGAACCAGGTGTTTAGCGTCTTGAAGGGCGATGGCTAATAATAACCGATTCGGAAGACTTTGTAAGCTAAAACTTTCCTCCCCGAATGGTTACCACACACTCCTTCGTGGATCTCCCTTAGGACCCACTCCACCTCCGAGAAATCCAGGCACCTCATGTAGGGGTGAGAGAAACCCCTTCAATATAATACCCCATCAATCACTAAGTATCTAGTGGCCTGATATTTAATTCTTCCGGTTTCTTTTCTGTAGACCGAAATTGTCCCGTTCAAGATGTAGTTCTTGATGGGGTCCATCCAGCTTGCACTAACTCGATCTACATGATCTACTCGCCTTTCTGGGTACTAAATTTTGACAAGAATTCCACAGGTACCATGTGAGGGATGCTGGCATCTTCTACTGATGCCATCTGGGTGATGACATTCGCTTGATGGTTCTCGTTTTTCGAAATTAGCTCCATCTGTATCTTTCCAAACTGACCAGTCAACTTCTGTACTATCGTGAAATAAGCGGCCATTCTTTCGTCTCTTGCTTTGAAATCACCATTAACTTGATTTACCACCAACTGAGAGTCGCTCTTAACTAGTACTTCCCTTGTGGCCAATGCTTAAGCCACTATTAACCCAGTTAGGAGATCTTTGTATTCTGCTTCATTGTTCGAGGCTTGGAATCCGAAGCGAATAGCGTACTTGATCTCATCTCCTTCGGGGCTTATGAGGACGATCCTCGCCCTGCTTCCCTGCAAGTTGGATGCCCCGTTAATATAAAATACCCATTTTTTTGAAGTTATCCCAAGGACTTGGTCATTTATCTCCTTACTCATGACTATTTCGTAGGTGCTTTCGGCCACAAAATCAGCCAAGGCCTGCCCTTTAATGGCGGTTTGGGGCTTGTAATAGATGTCAAATTTGCTTAACTCCATGGACCTTCTAACTAGTTGGACAGATAGGTCAAGCTTATGCAGGATTTGTCTCAATGGTTGGTTGGTTAGCACCACGATGGTATGTGATTGGAAATAGAGTCGTAGCTTCTTTTCGATCGTGATCAGTGCAAAAACCAATTTTTCGGAAGGGGGTATCGAGTTTCTGGCTCAGTAAGAGC
Organism: Ailanthus altissimus; assembly: GCA_946807835.1. NCBI lineage: Eukaryota > Viridiplantae > Streptophyta > Magnoliopsida > Sapindales > Simaroubaceae > Ailanthus > Ailanthus altissimus. The sequence continues at coordinate 10,223,108 of OX327706.1, read as the reverse complement.
CCTACTCATATAGTACACCGGTCATTGTACCCCCTTTCCCCTTCGTCTTTGGAGATGACTGAGCTGACAGCCTATTCCGAGACTCCCAGGTACATTACTAACGACTCTCTGTGCACGAGGACTATCAGATGTACTGGTTCAAAAAGGTAAGCCTTCAGCTGCTAAAAGGTTTATTCGCACTCTTCAGCCCACCGATCCTTCTCCTTTCTCTTGATAGCCTAAAAAAAAGTGAAGCATTTGTTGGTGGCTTTGGAGATGAATCTGTTTAATTTCATGATCCTGTCGATTAGCCATTAGATCTTTTTCACTGTGCTTGGGGGTTTCATTTTTAAGATAGCTCAAAATTTATCTAGATTGGCTTCTATTCCCCGTTGGCTCACCATAAAGCCTAAGTATTTTTTGGATCTTACCCTAAAGACGCACTTCTCAGGGTTCAGTTTCATTTCGTTCTTCTTCAACACCATAAAAGCTTATTTGAGGTTACCACATAGTCCGCCACCTTTACTGACTTGGCGATCATGTCATCTACGCAAACTTCAATATTTTTGCCAATCAGGTTTTTAAAAAGCTTGTTCACCAATCTTTGATAAGTGCCTCCTGCATTTTTTAATCCGAACAACATTACCTGGTAGCAATAGGTCCCTTGATAAGTGATGAACAACATTTTTTCTTGGTCGGGAGAGAACATCGGGATCTGATTATAACCTAAAAAGGCATCCACAAAACTTTGTAGCTCGTGTCCCGTCGTCACATCCACTAGCTTGTCAATCTTCGGGAGGGGAAAACTATCTTTGGGGCACGCTTTATTCAAATCAGTAAAGTCAACGCACATCCTCCACTTTCCATTTTCCTTCTTTATCATCACCACGTTGGACAACCATTTCGGGTAATAGACCTCTCGGATGAACCGAGCTACCAGTAGCTTCTCCACCTCTTCTGCTACAGCTTATTTTTTCTCCCGATTGAAGATCCTTCTTTTTTGTTTGACCAGTCAAGACGTAAGGTAGACGGTCAAATTGTGGGCAGCTAATTTTGGGTCAATTTTGGGCATGTCTTGGTGGGACCAAGCAAAGATGTCTGAAAACTCTGGAATCAATTGGGTTAGCCCTTGTTCGACCTCTGGTTTCAATTGGTTCCTATCCTAACCACCGTCTCAGACTCCCCAGCCTCGACCTGAAGTTCTTGTATTTCTTCCACCGGCTTTGGGGATTCAAGGACTCTCTCTCTTGGATCGATGGCAGAAATACAAATTGTCTTTCTCACCGTCATTGCATAACAGCTCTTTGCTACCTTCTAATCTCCTGATGCTACTCCGGTTTCTTCTCCAGTAGGGAATTTTAGCTTTAGGTAATGGATGGATAGAGCTACATTAGTACTTACCATGAATGATCGCCTGAGGAGAATTCTATACGGGAATGATTGGTTTACCACCATGAATCTGGTCGTCATCATTTTTTCATAGAGCCTTCGTCCAATGGTGAGAGAGAGGGCCACCACTTTGATCGGCATCACACAGCTATCCCCAAATTCTTACAGCGATGTTTGGATCTCTTCTATATGAAGGTTCCTGATTTTTAGATTGTTCAGGATTTCTTTAAAGATTATGTCAACCAAGCTGCCCGAGTCGATGAATACCATGTTTATCTTCTCTCCCGCTACCACTACTTCAATCACAAGCGTGTTATCGTGGGGCTAACTGATCTAATCCCTTGAGCATCTTCCTTCGTGAACATAATTGGCACCACTTATAATGGCTTCGGCTTCTTGGCTAAATGGGTGTTGCACATAACTTGATGTAACACATTGAGTACTTGGAGTAGTTCTTCCGTTGTTTATTCGAGTCACCTGCCAATGTGGGTCTGCCTGAAATAATCATGACAGGGTAAGGGTTTAATGCACCGGGCAAGCTAGCGGTCGTTGTCTGTCGATTTGCCTGGAATTCTTTGAGGTACCAATTCCTTATCAGGTGATCGACCTGTTTCCTCAGCTCAGTACATTCTCCGGTGGTGTGCATGGGACCCTTGTTCATGTCGCACCATTTCTTAGGATCCGTTCGTCGCTCCACTCCCTTTCCCTTGAAATTCCTCTGTAACAATCCCTTGTCCTGGATTGCTTCATAGACATCCTCGAGTGGCATAGCCAAAGGCACAAAATCCTCAACTCGGACCACTTTTCACTTCATACCCAGTAGTTCGATGCTTCTCAGATTCCAGGGGGCCACCTAGTCAAAAATGGTTCAACCCTTCCCCCTAATTTTGGGGTCTGTCACTTGATACATTGTTTCTTCGATTGTCTGGCCCGTTATGCCTGTTCGTAAAATTTCCTCTTTGCTGTGGACGGTATTTGCCATCCGTCTTCCGATATTTCAACGATAAGGTAGGGGTCCCTCTCTCCCCCTATCTCTCTCTTCCTCATGTGGTTATGTCTTTCCTTAAGGTAGTTCAGTCAAAGATCTCTTAGCCTCCTCACCATCCTCTATCGATATGTATTTTGGTGTTTTGTTGTACGCTGTTGCGTAGCTTGTAGTGCCACTTTCCACAAGTGGTACCAAAATCTATTCAATCATAACCCTACCTTCAGGGCATCCAGAGTGATGAGTTGGTCGAACGCCCTTAGGACTATCACTTCCTTGTGGAACCTCCGAATATAGTCCTTCAGGCTCTCTTTTTTACCTTATCTGATCTACTTTAACTGCTCTGGGTCCCTGCCTACTTTGCATGAGCCCTGAAAATATTAGGTGAATTTTTCGATCAGCTCGTTATATAAGGCAATGTTGCACTGCTTGAGCCCCCTGTACCAGAGTAAAGCGGGTCCCTTTAAGTTCATATGGAAAAGCCGGCATATTTGGTCCTACTTTAGTCCTGCGATGGATAGCAAGTTGGTAATTTGGTATACGTAATGGTTAGTGCTGGTGATTCCCTTATAGGTGGGCAAGTTGAGGAGTCAAAAATCATTCGAAGCTCCATATCTCTCACCTTGTCTGTCAGCGACGACCTTCTCTCCCTTTCCGTCTTCTTCACAAAAGCCTGGTCCTTCTCCTTTTTCTCTACCAAGAGGCCTTCCAACTTTCCTTCTAAATTACAGACCTTAATTTTCAGGCTTGATTCACCTCGTCGGTGCTTCCACGATTCTGCAGATGGCTTTCTCTTTGCTGGTGACTCTGAATCTCTAGCTCCACCTCTCCTCTCTCGCGGATCGCTTGACTTTGTCTATTTGTCCCTGTCAAGCTATATGGAGTTTTTGATTCTTCACTTTGCTCTGTCTGCTCTCAAATCTCCTTCTAAGACTCCCTCACGTGATTTTTTGTTCTCGTTTATTTACTCCTAATCAGCTCAGTCATAAGTTGTCTCAATTCTTCCCTTTCTTCCCTCAGGGTTCTCAATTCTGTCTGTATTTCATGAAGCAGTGAGCTTTCTATTCGGGAGAGGGATTGGTTTAGGCTTCGTTCTCCTGTGACATGATTTTTACTGGAAAATGACCGTTCAGCCATTGTGTGCTGTTGCTCTTCTAGACAAATCGTTTTGCTCAATTCCCACGGACGGCACCAAAAACTGTTGACTTGAAGAAATGGTTTCCTGGGTCAATAAGCCTTAAATTTGTATTGAGGGGAAATCTAATTTGGGCCTTGTCTCTTCAGGAGCTGTTAATACAGGCCTTGGCCTCCTCTTCACCACGAGTTGTGGGAGATCTGTAAAGCAAACACGAACAAAAGCTCGATGATGGTCTTGATGGGGTAGGTTTCGGCGAAGACACTCCGATGCTTAACTCAGAAATTGTGTTTTTTCTCTTCAAAAAGGATTTGACACGAATAAATCTCTACAACACCGAAGATGGGTGGGAGTATTTCTTGCCTTCTTTTCTTGTTTTTTTGCTCTTTTGGAACTTTTTTCATCCCCTTTTCAACGTCTTCCTTTCTCCTTTCTATAATGATGGCCTTTCTGGGACCTTTTTGGACTTTCTTTTGCAGTATTTCTATCTTGCGCTAAATATTTCCTGTTGCACTTTTGACACACACCAAATATCTTCTTCTTGTACCTCTAACATATGCAGAATATCCTTCTACTGTACCCCTGACATATGCTAAATATTCTTCTGCATATTTTCTGATCTTGTTCTATCGAACATCAGATTTTTTCTCTGATGTGTTAAGCATATTTCTCGGGTTTGTCTCTGCCTGCGATTTTGGTTTAAGGGAGACTTATTTCAAGCAACTCGGGTCAAATTTTGAATGGCCCTCCCTTACTGATTTGATGTTGACATAGGATTCCTAACTGCGAAATATGTGGAACGTGATCAATACCTGATCGGCCATAGTCCTGTTCGGGTCGGCAAGATTGAACAGGTTTATTCATTTTTTTGATTGGATCCTTTGAGTCTGAACCGTTTCTCTATCATTTCTCTGTTGGGTTTTCGACTCCTTGGCCATTGTTCTTGGGCTTGTTTTTTTATTGGACTCGCATACGTAAATTTTTGGTGAACTTTCAAAATGGAGGAGCAGCCTTTCGGAAGAGAACGTCTGGCTGGGCTTCCAAGGGCTGGCCTCGATTGCATTTAGGGGCCTCAGGCCCAAAGGCAGAAAGAAAAAGGGTAAACAACGTTAAATGTTATAATTGCAAATCCAATTTCAATTTCAATTATGTTAAATGTTATAATTATTTAATATTCAATTTAAATTTCAATTACATTAAATCTTATAATTATTCTAAATCGAATTTCAAATTCAATTGTGTTAGATGCTATAATTCTAATTCCAATTTAAATTTTAATTATGTTAAATGTTATAATCACAATTCTAATTTTAAATTCAATTTCAATTACATTAAACATTATAATTTTAAATCAAATTTTAATTTTGAATTAAGTTAAATGTTATAATTCCAAATCTAATTTCAATTACGCTAATTGTTATAATTCTAAATCCAATTTCAATTTCAATTACGTTAAATGTTCTAATTTCAATTTCAATTTTAATTACGTTTAATTATTTCTAATTTAATTGTTAAATGTTCTAATTATTCAATATCAAATTTGAATTATGTTAAATGTTCTAATTCCAAATCTAATTTAAATTTCAATGAGATTAGATTAGATATTATAAATCTAATTTAAATTTCAATGAGATTAGATTAGATATTATAATTTTAATTTCAATTTCAATTTCAATTACATTACATGTTATAATTTCAATTTTAATTTTACTTACGTTAAATGTTATAATTAAAATTTTAATTTTTCGATTTCAAATAAGTTAAATGTTATAATTCTAAATCTAATTTTAATTTTAATTACGTTAAATATTATAATTTTAAATTGAATATCAACTTCAATTATGTTAAAAGTTATAATTTCAATTCCAAATTTAAATTCAATTTCAATTACGTTAAATGTCATATTTTTAAATCTGATTTCAATTACGTTAAATGTTATAATTCTAATTTTAAGTTCAAATTCAATTTTAATGACATTAAATGTCATAATTCTAAATCCAATTTTAATTTTAAATATGTTAAATGTCGTAGTTATTCAATATTCAATTTCAATTTTATTTACGTAAAATATTTATTTATTCCAGATCAAATTTCAATTACGTTAAATGTTATAATTTCAAATCCAATTAAAATTGGAATTGAAATTAAAATATAACATTTAGCGTAATTAAAATTAAAATTGAATATAAAATTATAATATTTAACACAATTAAATTGAAATTGAAATTGAGTTTGATTTAAAATTCTAACATTGAACGTAATTAAAATCGACTATTGTCATAAATAACTATTGTTGATATAAATTACAAAAAAACAAATAGTTAAGAAATACAAACAACATCATGTACATCTATATCCCACGTAACATACCATGTATTCCCACAATTTACATTCTTTTACAAACAAAGGTGCTACAATATCCCCACTTGTACAAAATATGAGAGTTGTCAGTTATCAATAAAAAAAATATTCACAACAATATAAAGGATAATATTTTATAGGTGTTATAAACAAGCGTGGTGAATATAAAGTACAAAAAAAATAAAAATAAAAATTACAAATAATTTCATGTAGAACTAATCCTATTTAACGTAAAATGTGTTTCTAATATTTGCACTTTTCACCAACAAAAGTGCTACGATATCCCCACTTCTACAAAATACAAGAGTTGTTAGTTATCAATAAAACATTCTTCATAATAATAAAAGGGGGTGATATTTTATGAGTATTATAAACAAGCATGGTAAATATAAATTACAAAAAAAATTAAGAATTACAAACAACATCGTGTACAATTATATCCTACTTAACATACCATGGTTCTTACTATTTATACTTTGCACCAACAAAATTGTCTATATCCTTACTTCTACATACCTAGCGCGTTATTAGTTATCATTTAAAGAATATTATATAATATAGGGGATGTTATTTTATGAGTATCCTTAATAAGTATGGTTTTTATTTATTTTACAAAAAACAAAAACAATAATTACAAAAAGCAGCATGTATGATGTATCCACTTAACGTACTACTAATTTTTACTATTTGCAATTTTTACCAATAGACGTCAAGGATATCTCCACTTCTACATACTTTACGTATTGGCAATTATCGTTCAAAAAATATTACATAATATATGAGGATACTATTTTATGAGTGTCCTATATAAGCATAGTATTTTTTATATATTTTACAAAAAAAATTACATGCAACATTATATATGTTGTATCCCACTTAATGTACCATTTATTCTCACTATTTGCAAACTTAACCAACAAAAGTCTTAGATATCCCCATTTCTATAAACATAGCATCATTCAAAAAACATTACATAATATAGAGGTATGCTAATTTATAAGTCTCCTAAATAAGCATGTGTTTTATATATTTTACAATAAAAAATAAAAAATAAACGAATTAAATACAACATCATGTATATTGTATCTCATTTAATGTACTATGTATTTCTACTATTTTTAGTTTTTACCAACAAAAGTTTAAGATGTAATGCCCAGTTTTCATGAATAGTCAGATACTTAAAATTTCGGTATTTGACAATTAGGAAACCGTAAAAGTTTCAGATTTTGACTCTTCTTAAAAAAATATTTTAAGTGTTTACGTGAGCCGTAATAAACCCAATTGGATAATTTCATAGTCAATTTGGGCATTGGGTGCTCACCGAATTTTTTGAAATTTTTCGATTGACTAAGTAGTGAAAATTTAATATTTGTACAAATAAGTTTTTGTGTAAGCATCACACCCTAAGCAAGCTATTTTTGTTGGATAAGTATGTGCATTTTAAGATATATAGGCCAATCAAATTGGGACAATTGCATATATTAGTCTATTATATTATATTTTATTAGTTATTAGTAATATTTATTAAATTATTGGCCATCAATCAAAGGCTTTTTAATTGAAGGACTAAGTAGCAATTAGGCATTTCTTGGAGATTCATTATACAATTTTTGGGTATATATATAAAAGCCAAGTGTTTTATTTCAAGAATTGTTAAGAAAAAAAAAAGCAAAAGATATATATATATATATATATATATAGAGAGAGAGAGAGAGAGAGAGAGAGAAAGAATTTCGAAAATGAAGAGGGGAATGAGATGAACAGTGATACCCATGAAATTTCTAAGCCAAATCAAGGAATCCACACCAAATTCAAGTTGTTTCCAAGTGCCTAATGTCACGGACTGATTTTTCAAGCCCGCGCGGCCTTAAACACTCCTCAAGTGCTAATCAGCCTACAAGACCCAATTAAGCAAAGAAAGAGATGAAGAAGAAGCACACCAAGTATTTGAGAGAATGATCTCGTATTTTATTACTAAAAAGAGAATTACAAAGCTATAGAATTACAATGCTTGAGTATTTCTACAATTTGAAGGATTTGGGAGGATGCCTTCTCAAATGAGAGCTCCACCTATTTATAGCTAAAGCTATTTACAATGGACGGCTAGGATTTACTCTAATCTAATGGTCCACATCTAAAGAGGAGAATATCCTAAGGAATATTCTAAAGATGCCAACTACCAAAAGAATATCTCAAGAAATATGCCTTTTCTAGAATACTCCCCCACCTACCACTCACCTACCACACACATGTGGCATTAACCCAAATCAATTAGGCCTTCTAGAAGCTTTAACTCATGCAACATATCATGGGCCAAATACCCTCTTGGTGGTCTTGTCGCGCGCTAAATGTTCAAGTCATTGCTTGAGAATATTTGGGGCGTGACATTCTCCCCCACCAAATTCAAGCTACGCACTTGTCGCGTCTTCGATGAAACTTGTGCACACCGGTCTTTAAACTCTGGCTGTGCACTCTCCTGTCCCAAGCGTGTTCTCCCATTGGGCAACCCTTTTCACTTGACAAAGTACTCAAAGCTCGTCCTGAGTTCCTCACCTTTGTCATGGCGTGTGAAAATCCCCAAAGGTTCCCAGTTGTGTGGCTCAAATTCTGCACCTTCCGTACCTCCACAATACTGCTTCCAACAGCTTGCAGAATGCAATTGATGTTGCCACTGCCGCTGTCTCGAAGGTAACCCCACCTTATGCGAGACATTGCCAACTCTCTTGGCAATAAACCTTGGCCCCTCGTCCCTACGATCAAGGCCCTTGTGAAGTGGGCGTGCTGAATTGCATTGTGGTGGAAGTATCATCTCCATCATCAAGTCCCCTGCACTATGCTTGACACGCCGCTGCTTCTCTTCAACCTACTCCTTGTGCTAAAAATGCACATCATGTGACACCTTGAACTTCTGGATGACACCCGCATCCAACAACTCCTCGAGCTACCCCTACAACTCTCCCATCTCCGATAGAGGCATCAGCACCATAGTTGGAAGTGTAATCTCAAGCTCCAACTTGCCCTCAATTACCTCTCTTGAAGGTGGTTCTTCCGATATGGCAGTAGGCTTGACCCCATTGTGCTCCCCGAGCACTTCGGTAACAACCTTCGATATTTCATCCTTGCCCCCATTTGCCTCATCATCCATCCCTGTTGTTGTGGCTGGATGTAACCCTCCTTTGCACTCAGCATCTACCCTTAGTTACATTACGAAAATGACCTTGGCGTTTGGCTTGGATCGCCCACACTTGGGCATGTCTATCGTCGGTATCATTCGAGGTCCTCCTTCTAAAATACACATGTAGTTGTGTTGAGGAAGTAGCACCACATTGTACTGCCACAAGAACTCCATACCTAGCACCACATCAAAATCATCAAGAGGTGTTACCGAGAAATTTACCTCACTATGCCATTTGCCAATGTGAATTTCAGCTCCACGAACCACCCCATCCAGCGGCTTGGCTCTTGCATTCACGGACTTAAGGTATCCCTCTCCTTTATCTACATAAAGGCCCAAGCGTTCTGCTTTCACACGCTTAATGAAGTTATGCGTAGCCCCCGTATCAACCAACACTTGAGTCTTGATGCAATTGACATAGGCTTCAATGTACATGAGCACCTTCCCCGTTGACGCATCGGCCGCCGCTTGGCTTTAAGGGAACTAAATAGCTGCATGCAACTTATACGGCTCTATCCGCCCTCCTCTTGTGCCTCGTACATTGCATTGAAGGCCTTCTTCTTCGGATAGTCCTTCACCCAATGATCCCCGTTACAAAGGAAATAGTTAGACTTCGGACTATTACCCCTATGGCCGTTACGTTTCTGCTCCTTCCACTTGGGCGGTTTGCCTTTCTCCTCCTTGCTCTACGGAGGCTGAAACTCCTTGACTTCCCCACCCTTGCTGTAATTGAATTTAGAATTCTTGGACTTTTCCGAATCTCCCTTGTAGTAATCTATGAGCGTCTCTGCCATTGTAAGGGTGTTGGATATATTATGCACTCCACGCCGCTTCAACTCATTGGCAGCCTATGTTTGCAATCCGTCTAGAAAATTGAACAACAAGTCCTCATCGGTCATGTTGTGGATTTGCAGCATCAATAAAAAGTACTCTTCAACATACTCCCTAATGGACTTCGTTTGTTTCAACTCCTTCAACCGTTTGCGAGCACTGTGCGCCACATTCTTCGGATAAAATTGGCACTTTAACTCCCGTTGCAATTCTTCCCGTGTGTTTATGGTGCAGGTACCCTTGTGAATCTCCTCGCTTTTCCTACGCCACCATAGAATTGCATGATCGAAAAGGTATAAAGTTGCGGTACTTACTTATGATCGTCCCTCACGCCCATGGCATCGAAATACCTCTCCATTTGCCAAAAAAAGTTATCAAGCTCCTTGGCATCCCGTCTGTCACTAAACTCCTTCGGTTTAGGGGCTTCAACCCTTGGTGCAGCCACCAGGCTTTGAGTAGCTACGCCATTAGCGACCGCCTGCTTGTACAACACCACATCCTCCTTGATATCTTCAAACCCTTTACGCAGATCCTCTACTTGGGCTTGAACCTTGTCCATGGTGTTGTAGACCTTCTCATGAAAAGCCTTAATCCAGTCCCGTTGCTTGTCAGCATACTCGTCAATGGAGCTATCGATGAAGGAGCGCAGCTCGTCCCCTTGAATATCGCAGCCTACCTCGAGCTTCTTGACGTGCTCTTCCAACTCCCCAAGGCGATCTGTTACCTTTCTCACAACACCACCAAGCCTTATAACTATGTCCCTTAGTTCATGGTTCGAATCAACGAACTTTTCTGGCGAAATACTCCTGTTGCCTCCTAGCTTTGAGGTCTCTACCCCTCCCTTTGGTAATCTTGGATATTCCAGCAACTTCCTTCACCATCTTCTTTGAACCCGCTCTGATACCACTTGTCACAGACTAATTTTTCGAGCCCGCGCGGGCTTAGACACTCCTCAAGCACTAAGCAGCCTACAAGACCCAATTAACCAAAAAAGTGATGAAGAAGAAGTACACCAAGTATTTGAGAGAATGATCTCACATTGTATTACTAAAGAGAGAATTACAATGCTTGAGTATTTCTACAATTTGAAGGATTTGGGAGGATGCCTTCTCAAATGAGAGCTCTACCTATTTATAGCTATAGCTAAAGCTATTTATAATAAACAGTTAGGATTTATTCTAATCCAATGGTCCACATCTAAAGAGGAGAATATCCTAAGGAATATTCCAAAGATACCAACTACCAAAATAATATCTCAAGGAATATACCTTTTCTAGAATACTCCCCCACCTACCACTCACCTACCACACACATATAGCATTAACCCAAATCAATTGGGCCTTCTAGAAGCTTCAACCCGTGCAACACATCATGGGCCAAATACCTTCTTGGTGGTCTTGTCACGCGCCAAATGTTCGAGTCATTACTTGAAAATATTTGGGGTGTGACACTAAGCAAGATTCAAGGGTGAATTAATGGTAAATTTGCTTTAAAATGTGAGAATTCCAAACCCTAGAATAGTAAATTAGAGTTTTTATATAATTGGACTTCAATTGAATAAATTTATGGCATTAGAATGAATTTGGAGAGTAGATAAGATCATAGGTAAGAAGAAATTTGAAAAATGATAAAAATCTCATTTGGGTCATTTTGGGATTTTTAGTGGTACAAGTGCAATTAGCTAAAATTGAGGGTTAAGAATAAATTCTAGGACCCTTAAGATGAGTTTTGATGGGTAAAAATCAAAGTTAAGATATGGGACATAATGGTCATTTATGACAAAGATCAGGGGTAATTATGTCCAAAGAAAATTATAAGGGATTATGGACCCCTTTGAGAAAATTTAATAGCTTTTGCATAAATTGAGATTTTTAGGGTAAAATTGTAAATTTAGAAAGAAATTTTGATGGTAGTCGAAAAATGTACTCTATGGGTATTTTGGTAATTTTGCCATTTTATGGGGGTTAAAGCGTAATTTATGCTTTGTAGGTGCCGATGGTCGAAACCGGTGAAATGACAAGCTCGAAAAAAAAACTTTAGCGTAGGACAATTGGTGAGTGGGAAAGCAATTAAAGGAAATTAAATGCAGTTTATTTTAAATTATTAGTATTTATATGCTTTCTAATTTAAATGTTGTTGTTTCAGTTAATTTACTCAAGTTATGTGATTTTTAAGAATTAAGGAAAGTATAATAATATTTTATTTGATATTTTTATATAATAAAAATTAAAAATTTATCATTTAAAAATACTGCAAAATTTTATAATTTCAGTTCAGTATTTTCAACAGTTTAAAGATTTATTTTCAGCAGTAAGAAATAATTTTTTTGACACTATCAGTTTTCAAAGGCCAATGGTATCCCATTTATCAATTATCAGCTATCAGATTCAAATCCCTATGAGGATTGTAATATCCAATCCCTATTAGTAGTATTGGCGCCTAGATTTCGGTATAGAACAAATAAGACACCGTAGGGTTACTCGATTTTAACCCTATTAGAAATATTTTCTTTATAGTGCACGTGAGAGATATCAAACCTAATTTGGTAATTTCACACTTGATCGGTGCGCCGGACGACCCTAGAATATTTTTAGAATTTTTCTCTATTGGCTTGGAAAAGAAAATTCTAATTTACTACATGAATTTCCATTTAAGGGTTATGAATGGAACAAGCCTTTGTTGAGAAACATAATCCATATATTAGAGAATGGACCAATTAGAAGAAATCTCATGGATTGCCAAGTTGGAAGTTCTAGTTAGTTCTTTGAACTATTCTAACTAAATAGTTACAAATGAACTAATTATATAATTAGTTTTTAACTAATGGCAAATTAGAAATTTTAAGTAAGTTGAAGGACAAAATGGTAAATTGAGGGACCACTATATATATGTTAGAAGTGTGTAGAAATTTGAAGAGAGATCAAAACCAACACTTAGCCAAAACAAAAGAGAGAAATTCGAGCTTCAAAGGGGGGTGCTGCTACAGTGACTATTCAAGTTTGTTTTCATGATTTTTCATGTGTAATCAAGCCAAATTAAGGTTACAAACCAATCCCTAAGCTCAATTGAAGTCTCTATTAGTGGAAATTCAATAAAAAGAGGTAAGAAAAGCATCTTTTATGAGTTTGATAAGTGAGAATTCAAGAATGTGTTAATTGATGTTCTTATGTGTATTCTTGGCTTAAATTGAGTTGAATTCTAGTTTGGAGCTTGAAGGAGTCATCAATTTGAAGAAATTGGTAAGGTGAGAATTAGGGTTTTTGGTGATTTTATTGTAGAGATTTCAATTGATTGTAATTAGGGCTTTAGAATGAAATTGGCATGATTTTGTTGTAACTGGAACAAGAAAATTGAGAAAAGGAATGTGTTGGAACCTAGGGTGAAATTCTGCCACTTTAGGGAAGTTAGGAATTGAGTGGTGTTTTGATTGAATTGTTGTGTGTAAATGATGCATATTGTGAATTGAATGTATATGGTTGATGAAAAAACCCAAAAATGAAGAAAATGGGATATAATTGTCCATGTTGGAAAGGTGAAGGGCAAGTATGTCCAATCAAATTATAAGGTGTTCAATAATTTTCAGGGCGCCGGATGGTGAGTTAGTTTCGATTATGGCTCCGTAACTAAAATCGGGAAGTAGTTTACATCCGGGCTTTGTATGCCGATTAGGGCATTTAGTAGTTAAACGAGATTCTAGTGTTCGATTTGGTTCTAAATGTCATTTATGGCGCGTATGTGAGGATAACCGAGAGCGTTAACAGGAGCAGGAATCGGGAGCGAAATTGAGCGCGGAGCGGTTGTGAGTGGAAATCTGCCATTTCTTTTACTTTTCGGTTATTATGTTTTCGCACAATGACTATGTATGTTTTATGAGCTTTCGATGCATAAACATGATTTATGATCTTGATATATTCATAGACATGCTTTTACATGATCGATTTGTGAAACAGTTTTAAAATTTCTGCATTTATTTTAAGGCCATTGGTACCCTCAGATTATAGTGGTGATGATTGTATTAGACCCGGCCGGTATATCCCGTGCACATGGGCAGGTCTTGGGGGTGTGTCACTAACTCCGGGAAGTCGGGATGTCGAGTCATGTGAGTCGCTCTATGTGTACGGGATATTGTCTCGCTATATGCATGCGATGTAGGATTCCGCTGCGTAGCCAGTGAGATGTCTTGAGATGTCACTGTGGGTGCTGCTAGTTGAGGTGCCCCGTGACCTACTCACGTATACGGTGCTAGTTGAGTCGCTGCGTGGGTATAGAGCTTTAGGGTTACCATTGGTACAGTTTAAAAAGAAAATGGCCGAGCGAGGATTTTACTAGTTTTCGATTTACCGATAACATTTATGCATTTATATGCACACAGCAGTTATTATGTTATACAGATTCTGAATATAGTTTTCCAAAGATGTAGATAAAACCCGCTCGGCAAGATTTCATTAGCATATGATATTAGAAACCGTTTTACAATTTTACATCCGTTTTAAAAGCATAATTTCTGCATGTACTTTAGAAATTGTTATCTTTGTATAATATTCTTGTAATTAAATTCTCATTTACACTCACTGAGCTCCTTTAGCTCACTCGTTTTATGTTTTATGTTTTAAACCCTTTTCCCAGGTGCAGGTCTCGGAACGCAAGCTGCTGATTCTTCTATCACCGAGTAGTGGGTCGAATCCAAAGATAATTTTTGTACATGTAAATGTGCTAATAGCACTCTTTACTTTATGCATAATAGTTGTAAGCATGTATATTTGTAAGTAGGTGTTGAATCAAGAAGAAGAGATTTCCAGTTTATGATGATCGTTTTTACTTTTTATGATTATGCTTATTTTGTGATTTACCCGAAATAATTGAGTTGTGTTGGATTTGATTTGAAAAGAACCGGAGGTCCGAATTGGTAGAGTTGAGATGTGTTGGAATTAGAAGTGAAATTTCTTTGCAGGTTTATATGGACTTTCCGAAAAACAGGGGAAACTCTGTCCGTTTGTTTTTAAAACTAAGATGTCGTTTTCATGTATATTACTAGATCTTCTTAGTAGTAACAAGATTTAAAAAGGGGTTCGCCTCGCGGAATTTCTTAACTTACCCAGTTAGGTTCGGAGGAACTTCCGTCGGGGTGCCCGGCAGGGCCGCTGGGATCTATAGTATAGGGTCTCGGGTCGGGTCCTGTCAGGGATAGTATAGACCCAGCCGGTACACCCCGTATGCGTGGGTAGGTGAGTCAGTTGGGTTGAGTGTTACTAACTCCGGGGAGTCAGGGTGTCGAGTCAGTGAGTCGCTTATGCTACGGGGTGTTGTCTTGCTATATGTCTACGATGTATATTCCGCCACATAGACAGTGAGATGTCTCAGATTTATTAGTTTATCAAATTGGTCACAGTAGTTGTTGCTAGCGGAGACCGTCCTGTGACCGACTCATTTTGTCGGCTATGTCGATGAGTGGGTCCAGCATTAAGGTAGCCATTGGTGCTTTTTTAGACAGACTAGAACTAAGTTGAAGTTTTAGACAATTGTATGAGATATGTAGTTTTTCCAATAAATAAAAATGTTGTTAATAATGTTTACAAATTTCAGTATTAGGCTATTTATTTTTTAAATAAAATAAAATAAAAAAATCGCTCGGTAGAGTTTTACCAGTATTCGGGATTTAGAAACGATTAAGAACAGTTTTCAGTACTTTTTAAAATTTTCAGTATGTTTCCATAATTATTCAAATTTCACACCTACTCATTGAGTTTATCAACTCACCCTTTATTTTTGGTGTTTCTATTTTTTCCCTATGTACAGCCAACACCGTTCAACCTACAATTTCTCCTGTAGATCAGTAATGGGCCAGCCCTATGACAATCTCTTGTGCATGTACAGAGTTGTATGTATACATTTAGTGCATATACATGTATCATACTTAGTTTTACATTGTATAGTATGCATAACAAATTTTGGAACTAAGATACATATTTATGCCTTTTTGAAATGGTTGATTTTTCTGCTATGAATGTCTGTTGGAGTATGATCAAGAATACATGTGTTGATTATTTTGGGTAAGGACAAAAGACCCCCTTTATAGCTAAGAGATGTGAGAAATATTTGAAATATATTTTCTACAGATTTATGAAATATAGATTTTCAGAAAAACAGAAAAAAAATTTGTCCGTTTTAATCCAGGAATTTTAGAAAAATAAAATAAAATTCTCGTGTTTATAAGAATATATCTAAAAGAAAATTAAGAGAAATTTTAGGGTCCGCCTCAGGGAATTTTTTAAGATTGATAGCGGACTTTGGGAAGCGTTCCGTTGGGGTGCTCGACAGGGCCTACCTAAGTCCACGTTGTAGGATTCTGGGTTAAGTTCTGTCATAGGATATCCCTACTTCTACATACTTTGCGCTTATCGATTTCATTCAAAAAAATGTTAAATAATATATGGGAATGTTATTTTGTGGGTATCCTATATAAGCATAATTTTTATGTATTTTACAAAAAAATAAAAAATGAATGACATACAACATCATATCTATTATATCCCACTTAATGTACTATATGTTCTCATTTTGCAGTTTTTACCAATAAAAGTGTAGGATATCCCACTTCTATATACTTAGTGCATTATCAGTTTTCATTCAAAAAATGGTACATAATATAAGGGATACTATTTTTTAGTTTTCCT
Source organism: Ailanthus altissimus (assembly GCA_946807835.1). Taxonomy (NCBI): domain Eukaryota; kingdom Viridiplantae; phylum Streptophyta; class Magnoliopsida; order Sapindales; family Simaroubaceae; genus Ailanthus; species Ailanthus altissimus. The sequence continues at coordinate 10,206,579 of OX327706.1, read as the reverse complement.
ATATAAAACTAAATACATACAACATTATATATTTTGTATCTCATTTAATGTACCAAGTGTTTCTACTATTTGTAACTTTTACCAACAAAGGTTTAGGATATCCCACTTCTACATACTTTGCACTTGTCGATTATCATTCAAAATATGTTACAGAATATATGAGGATACTATTTTATGAGTGTCCTATATAAGCATGATTTTATATATATTATAAAAAATAAAAAATGAGTTACATACAACATCATGTATTTTGTATCCCACTTAATGTACTAGTTTTCACCAATAAAAGTCTAGGATATTCCCACTTTTCCATACTTAGTACGTTGTCTGTTATCATTTAAAAAGTATTACATAATGAAATGGAGTGCTATTTTATCGATATTCTATATAAGCATTATTTTTTATATTTTAAAAAACACAAAAAATGAATTACATACAACATCATGTAGTTTTATCCCACTTAATTTACCAGTGATTCTACTATTTACAATTTTTACCAACAAAGGTCTAGGATATTCCTACTTCTACATACTTTGCGCTTATCGGTTATCATTCATATAATGTTACATAATATAGGATGATACTATTTTATAGGTGTCCTATACAATCATGGTTTTAATATATTTTACAAAAAAAACAAAAACAAATTACATACAACATCATGTATGTTGTATCCCACTTAATGTATCACTTGTTACTACTATTTATAGTTTTTACCAACAAAAGTCTAAGATATCCACACTTCTAATACATAGCGCGTTGCTAGTTATCATTCAAAAAATGTTATATAATATAGGGGGATGCTATTTTATGAGTGTTCTATATAAGCATGGTTTTAAAGTATTTTACAAAAAAAAAATGAGTGCATACAAAATCATATATATTTTATCATATTTAATGTACCACGTATTTTCACTATTTACAATTTTTACCAACAAAAGTCTAGGTTATCCCCAATTCTACATTCTTAGCGCATTGTCAGTTATCATTCAAAGAATGTTACATAATATAGAAAAATACTATTTTATGGGTGTTCTATATAAGTATGATTTTTATAAATTTTACAAAATAAAAAACAAACTACATACAACATCATGTATGTTGTATCCCAATTAAGGTCCTATGTGTTGCCACTATTTATAGTTTTCACTAATAAAAGTCTAGGATATTCCCAGTTCTACATAAGTTGTGTTTGTCGGTTATCATTCAAAAAATGTTACATAATATAGGGAGATGCCATTTTATGTTTGTCCTATATAAGCATGGTTTTTATTTATTTTACTAAAAAAACAAAAACAAAATTACAAACAACATCATGTATGTTGTATCCCACCTATTATACTACTTGTTCCCACTATTTATAATTTTCACCAACAAAAGTTTAGGATATCCCTACTTCTACATACTTAGCATGATATTGGTTATCATTAAAAAAATGTTACGTAAATGTGCTTTGACATGCCATATTTTTTTTGCTGGAATATATGAAAGTAAATCTATTACATATTATTGTTGGGATTCCTTAAGTTTTGTTGCTAAATTACTGCTTTATGTATTTCCTCACTTTTACAAATATGTTCCTTGTTTTGACACTTATGACCAACTCAAGTGTGAGTATTTTTCCACTATCGAAGATTCGAAAAATGAAGATTATCATATTGTCCAAAGTTGTCTTATTTTTTCAAAGTTTAGGCTTGTAGTCATGAGTTCAAACAAGACTTTTTATTCACTTCCACCTATCACACACCAAATTGCATAATCGCCAACTTATATATGTCATCACTTGTAAAAATGGTATCACTTGTTTAAGTACTTCTCACCCATTGTATTGTGCATATATCCCCACAATTGCTTGACTCAACAGGTGAAGGTAAAAATATTATCGTAATTTAGTCATCTTTTTTCAAGTTGTAGGTCGCAATGACTACTTAATATATTTTCTCACTTCTTCAAACGATGCTCCTAGAATTTGCACATTTCACCAACTAAAGTGTGAGTATATCCCTACTTATAAATAATTGAAAATTTGTATAAGTAAATAATCTTAATTAATTAGTAATATATATAAATATAAATTTTTTATTTTTTATTATTAATTTTTTATTCTAAATAAAAATCTTTTGAAAATATAACAATTTTTTCGAATTATTATTTGTGTATTTAATTTTTCCTACTTTCTCTTAAAATGATTTCAATTAGTCTATTATAATTTTATATTACACCAATTATGAAAATGACTATAATATTTGAGTCTAATTTAATTTTATCTTATCCAATTCTAATTGATTTTATGCAATCCTTTTCTTTAATGTGGTGTAACATGCTTTGTAAATTATACCAAAATTAATTTTTTTTTAAAGGAATAAGATTTAATATTTTATCAAAATGGGAAGTATGTCATATACAACCATGGATATGAGTGCTTACTCTGAAAAGGTAAAATAAAATATATTTAATGTATAGATTGGAATTATAAAACATTTAATATAATTGTAATAAATTTGAAATTTATAAATTTAATAGAATTGAAATTAGAAGTATAACAAATAATGTAATTAAAATTAAAATTGAAATTAGAATTATAAAATGTAATGTAATTAAAAATACAATATGAATTTAATGTAAATGAAATTGAAATTAAAATTATAACATTTAATGTAAGTAAAATTGAAATTAAAATTTGATTTGGATTTGGAATTATTACATTTAACGTAACTGAAATTGAAATTGGAATCAAAATTATAACATTTAACATAATTAAAATTAAAATTAAATTTTGAATTATAACTTTTAACGTAATTGAAATTCAAATTAGATTTAAAATGGTAAAATATAACTTAACCGAAATTAAAATTGGAATTAGAATTATAACAATTAATGTAATTAAAATTAAAATTAAATTTTGAATTACAACTTTTAACGTAATTGAAATTCAAATTAGATTTAAAATGGCAAAATATAACGTAACCGAAATTGGAATTGGAATTGGAATTATAACAATTAATGTAATTAAAATTGAAATAAAATTTTAAATTATAACTTTTAACGTAATTGAAATTGAAACTGGATTTAAAATGGTAAAATATAACGTAACCGAAATTTGAATTGGAATTGGAATTGGAATTGGAATTACAACAATTAATATAATTAAAATTGAAATTGAATTATAACATTTATCGTAATTGGAATTGAAATTGGATATACAATTATAATATTTAATATAACTGAAATTGAAAATAAAAATTTAATTATAACATTTAACATAATTAAAATTATGAGATTTAACGTAATTAATTAAAATTAGAATTAAAATTATAACATTTAACGTAATTAAAATTGAAACAGAAAATTTAAAATTATAACATTTAATGCAATTGAAATTGGAACTAAAATTATTTAACGTAATTAAAATTAAAACTGAATTTTGAATTATAACATTTAACGTAATTGAAATTGATATTAAAATTAAAATTATAGTATTTAACATAATTAAAATTAAAATTAAAATTATAATATATATCGTAATTGAAATTAAAATTATAATATTTAACATAATTAAAAAAAATTTGAATTAGAATTATAACATTTAACTATATTAAAATTAAAATTAGAATGGAAATTATAACATTTATCGTAATTAAAATTAAAATTAAAATTAGATTTAGAATTATAATATTTAATGTAATTGAAATTGAAATTGAAATTGAAATTAAAATTAAAATTAGATTTAGAATTATAACATTTAACATAATTGAAATTGAAATTGAAAATTTAATTATAACGTTTAATATAATTAAATTTTAAATTGATTGAGATTATCACATTTAGTGTACTAGAAATTAAAATTGAATTATAACATTTAATGTAATTGAAATTAAAAATAGAATTGCAATTATAATATTTAATATAATTATAATTATAATATTTAACTATATTAAAATTGAAATTAGGATTGAAATTATAACATTTATCGTAATTGAAATTATAATATTTAACGTAATTGAAATTAAAATTAAAAATGGATTTAGAATTATAATATTTAATGTAATTAAAATTAAAATTAAAAATTGAATTATAACGTTTAATATAATTGAATTGTAAATTAATTGAGATTATCACATTTAGTGTACTAGAATTTGAAATTGAATTATAATATTTAATGTAATTTAAATTAAAAATAAAATTACAATTATAATATTTAACGTAATTAAAATTAAAATTTGATTTGGAATTGAAATTATGTAACATAATTAAAATAAAAATTAGATTTGGAATCGAAATTATATAGCGTAATTAAAATAGAAATTAGAATTGAAATTATAATAATTAATGTAATTGACATTAGAATTACATTTGAAAATATAACAGTTAATGTAATTAAAATTAAAATTAGAATTATAACATTTATCCTAATTAAAATTTAAATTGGATTTGAAAATATAACATTTAACGAAATTTAAATTTAAATTATAATTTTTAATGCAATTAAAATTGGATTTGAAATTATTAAAGTAACTAAAATTAAAATTGAAATTAAAATATTTAACATTAATAAATATGAAATTGGAATTGAAATTATAACATTTAATATAATTGAAATTGAATTGAAAATTTGATTTGAAATTATAACAATTAACATAATTAAAATTGCAATAAGATTTGGAATTATAATATTTAACGTGATTAAAATTAAAATTGAAATTATAATATTTAATGTAATTTAATTTTAAATTTATTTCAGAATTCATATTTAACATAATTAAATTTGAAATTGAAATTATTTAAAGTAGCTAAAATTAAAATTAGAATTAAAATATTTAATATTATTAAATATAAAATTAGAATTAAAATTATAACATTTAATTGAAATTTAATTTAAAATTTAATTTGAAATTATAACATTTAACATTATTAAAATTACAATTGAATTTGGAATAATATTTAATTTAATTAAAATTATAACATTTAACATAATTTAATTTTAAATTTGTTTTGAAATTATAATAGTTAACATAATTGAAATTGAATTTAGAATTACATAATTGAAGTTAGATTTTGATTTGGAATTATAATATTTATTGTAATTGAAAATTGAAATTGGGATTAGAATGATAACATTTAACGTAGTTAAAATTAAAATTAAAATTATAACATTTAACATAATTAAAATTGAGTTTTAAAATGAATTTGAAATTATAACATTTAATAGAATAAAAATTAAAGTTAGAATTAAAATTATAACATTTAATATAATTGAATTTGAATTTGAAGTTTAACGTAACTAAAATTAAAATTAAAATTAGAATTAGAATTATAACATTTAACATAATTGAAATTAAAATTAGAATTAGAATCATAACATTTAGCATAATTGAACTTGAAATTAGAATTAGAATTATAACATTTAACATAATTGAAATTAAAATTAAAATTATAACATTTAACATAATTAAAATTAAATTTGAAGTTTAACATAATTATAATTATAATTATAATATTTAACGTAATTATAATTATAATTATAATTATAACATTTAATGTAATTAAAATTAAATTTTAATTTAAAATTATAACATTTAACATAATTAAAATTAAAATTATAATATTTATCTTAATTAAAATTGAGATTTGATATAACATTTAACCATTCAGTTTATACAGTTTTTATAATGAAATTTTAAAAATAAAAATATATATTCCTTTATTTATTTCCATATTTAAGAGTAGGGTTTATTTTGTTAATTTTGTAATATAACATAAAATTTTATCAATATATAAAGGGCAGTACATAATATTTGCCTTCCATTCCTTTCTTACTTTGACATTCGGTAGCAAATTTCACTGCTCGTGTAAGATACTACATTAGCTATAATATTTCTTCAACTATTTCAAGAACATCATACCAAAGCCATGCACTTCCTATTTGTGAGAAACTTCTTTTAAGCTTTTAAATAAATGAATTACTTAAATGGTACTAGTGAAGATCAAAACGAACAAAATAATAAAAGCAGCAACAATGACAATATGAATATCCAGTGAAAATCTAAGTAATCAATTAGTAAAATAGAGATGAAACAACAATTGAATGCTTATTTAACCTATTGCTCCGATCCTAAGCCAACTTAGTGGGCATGACCAAATGGGCGATGACAGATAGAGCCATTGAATATTCCGTGTCTCCAAGTCCATGACACCAGTGTCGTGACTTGGAAGCTTACTTAAAACTGTCCCAAATGCATCATCTAGAAAGTACACAGAATTTGTTCTGAAAAACCCATTCTGGCTGACAGCAACAGACGTGGAAGTATGTTTACCCAATAAGATGGCAAAGTCTCTTATACTTTCCACTTTAATCCACATGTTTCTCCTCCCATCCAATCTATACACATAAAATGCATTAGTTTGATGCGAATGATAATCAGGTGGTGGACATAATTCTGAACTAAAGGCTCTTCTAGACACTAATAGTAAATCACCATCCAATTCCACCAAGTATGTACACCTTGAGAAATAATCTGCTGTTGGTATTGGTAATACTTCAGCTACGGCATCATCACCGAAACTTATGCGAAAGATCTGACGCTTAACATCAACTACATAGAACGCATCCTTATAAAATATAGTATCGTGGCAAAAGCTGTTAAAATTACTTATCTCTGTCCATGCCACATCTCTGGGTCTGCAGAAGGCCAACTGGCATCCATATGAATGTATCGCAAGAAATATGCAGTTGGGGTCTGAAGGATAGCTAGATGCAACAACTTTCAAGTATTGACGTCTCGTGAATTCTTCTCCTGGTGGTGGTAAGATAACTCGGTCTCTGCTGAATGGATTAAAGAGACAGATATTTTCTAATCCACTAAAACCAATTAAAAGAAGCCAACCAAATGATGAACTACAAAACCATCTCCCACCTAGTTGTGGTAGTAAAATTTGGTGAAGTTTAGCAGATTGGGGGTTGAAGAGGATGCAAGAAGGTTTGCTCGAAAGCACGTGTCGCTGATATTCCCCTCTTTCATCTTTGAATACGCCTATGTTTGACATCAACAAGAAAGGAGTTGAAGATAAGATGGGCTGAAGCCGCTGTAGCTCCACAAAGGCAGAGTTCCATGCAACACAGACAGCAGCACATTCTAACATATCATCGATCTCCAATTTCACAAAGATTATATGGAGAATATCACTTGGGAGAGAGGACCAGAGTAGATGAGCTGATTTTGATTCTTATTCCATTCAGACTGCAAATAATATGAAAAAATATAGTTAAGGACAACAGCAAATATGTCAAAACTGAAGTATATAATACTGGTGGGCATAAACACTATAGTCTATTGGCATTGGACATAGGTATAAGACTAGTTTTCCCAAATCTTATTATTATGATTATTATACAAGAAACTTAAAATTATACAATCATAATAATTTGACACCTTACTAATAGTTTTCCCAAATCTAAAAGAACCACAAGACTAGCTAGAAACTTCTGCCAAAGGCATTGGCAGAAATGGTTTCAAGGTAGCTTTAACAAGATAAGACCATTCTCTGTGCAATGGAAAACTATTTTCTTGTTTTCTTTTTTGGGTTTTATGGTTGAAAAGCATCCTGTAAGTATTACAGAGGAAAGAGATCTTGACAATAACTTCAACATGAAACCATTCTCCATGCAATGAAAACAAGCTCAAACAACTTGAACCAATAATATTTACTGAATAACTCCAGTTTTCCATCTTCTGAAGGTGTTCTTCAGACGTAAGGACTTAAACTATTCTCTCAAAGCACATATAAAGTTATTTGGCTCAAGGAAGTAACTTTATTGGTTCTTTTCTCCTAGACAAAAGCACATATTATAGTTATTTGTTCAATGAAGTAACTTTATTGGTTCTTTTCTCCCAGACAATCTGTCACACTTTCATGGGAATGTCCATGTGAACTGAGACACCAATGTCAAAACTAAAAAACATTGGATCAAGATTCAAAACTAAAATCTATATTAGGGATTTCAGGCAATTAAAATCTACACCTTCATGTACACGACGCCATCATTTAGAAGCTTTACAGTTAATATAAGGTGGCCAATATAGTTCTTCTTGTGTGAAACCTTCTGAAATCATATTAGGATCAGCACAAACATTCCATCAAAACAAATCTTGTTCTCATCGAAACAAAATTACACAAGAAAAATTAAAACAAATAAGAGAGGAACTCTTATTGTTATTATGATTATTATGATTATTATTACTAACCCATCCAGTGATTTTTGTGGCACAGGATAAATTCCACATCACTCCAGCAGATTTTATCATAAACTGGCTTTTTGTGCGCTTCAACATCCATAGCTCCTGCAAATGATGTAAACATTATCTTTATCTCACAAATTTTGTGTACTATCACAAATTTGTGTACTATCTTTATATGCTCTTCAACATCCATAGTTCCTGCAGATGATGTAAACAAAAAGAAAATCATTGTACTATCTTTCTCTCACTCGTTTTCACAAACACCTTACAAGCATCATTAACAAAATCTAATTTACAAAATCTGACAAACCATATGCCCACAAAACAAAACTACAAATTTTTCACACATGCCCACAACTAAAATTTTTTTCTATTAAAAACAACAACAGCACCAAACAAGTACGGCTTTTCCTAGAATCAATTTCTGCTAAAACATAAACATGTAGTGCAAATCTCAATTTTGACCAACCAAAAAAAAAACACACACACACAGACACAAATCTAAGCTTTTTAGTTGTTTAATCAGTTCCAGTAGCAGAAATCAAAATCTCCTCCATTTCTCCTTTCCTAGCTTCAATTTCTTTTTCTCTTTTTCTTTTTCTTTTTCCAAGTGAACTAATAATAAGCTTTCCAACTTCTCACCAATTGAGTCATACATTTTCCACATTGAACAACAGAGACTCATAAATATTACGAAGATGACACAATTAAGCACTCGCTCGATTTCCACTTCTTCAAAACTAAAAACAAATGTCAGCCGTTCAGTTGTTCAATTAGTTCCTATAGCAGAAATCAAACGCTATTTTCCAATCACAACCCCCTCCATTGTCTCCATTTCAGCTTCAATTTGCTTCTTTTTTCCAAGTAAACTTAAAAAAGCTTTTCAACTTCACACCATTTAAGTCTTCCATTTTTTCTTCCAAATTGGACAAACAAAGAAACACAATTATGCGAAAAAGAACACAGTTGAGTACTCGCTCGATTCTTCTTCTTCTTCATTGTCGTTTTTGAAAAAGGAAAAATTGATTTTGAACCAAAAGCATTGAGGTTCTAATTAATTACAGCAAAATAAAGCAACAACAATCGAAAAAGAAAAGACACAAAACCACGACACGACGAAATGAAGATGTAACAGCGTGAAACACACAGCAAAAATTTCCGCATTAGAAGACCATCATTCAAATGTTAAAAAGAAAGAAATAGCTTTTCTGAAGCTGAAATTTAGATCGTAGTTGGTGAAATCAGGTTTAATTTGAAGCAAAAGATAGAGAGTGTGTGCAGACACGATTCTCTTAGGGTTTGTAGATAAATACCTTTAAAAAAGAACCTCGATGAACTTTAATGAACCATGATTCGAACTTCAACAAACAAAACCACAGAAGCTTTACAGATGATCGCAATCGACACAACAACTGAACGTAGAAAATGATTTGCAGCGTTTAGGGAGACAAAAGAAGAAAGACTTCGAAATTGTCAAGGTCTTTCTTCAACTATTGAACATAAAGTGTGGACAAGGGAAATACAACCACCTGATGTCGCTTTCTTTTATCCCTGTAAATCACTTGAAAAATGGCGTCATTTTACAACTGTAAAAACTCACCAAAACGAAGTCGTTTCAAGATTAAAAAACAAAAAACCAAAAACGAAATCGTATTGTAATTCCACATCATATATATATAATATTTATTAATTATTTTAAAATCATACTATCACTAATATATGATATATATTTTTCAGTTTATTTTATCACAAATTTATGATAAAATGTATTACAAATTTGTAATATAAAATTTATTTCTAAAAAAAATAAAACCTCGTTTTTTTAATTTTAATATCATATTTAATAAATTATTATTAAGTAATTTGAAAATATATCTATTACTAACTTATACTATTTATTTTATGATATATTCTATAACCGATTTATAATATAAAATATAATTTTTTATTTATGATGAAATCTATCACGAATTACTAATAGCGTAAAATTCATAATAAATTCTATAATAAATTTCAGATAACGGTATATTTTTATCACAAAATTTTTATTACTAAATTTTATTTTGTTAGTAGTAATAACACAAAATAATAATATAAAATTCATATTAAATATGTGATTTCAAGGAATGATGCCTCATGAGCACAATACCCTCCCTAAAGAAGTTCTTCTAATACTATAAAGAATGGTGGCCTATAACAACACAACTCTTCGTAAAAAAGTCTTTTTGATACTATGCTTCTTAAGAATAGTGGCTTACGGGCAGATTACCCTTCCAAGGTTAGATTGAAAATTTTGAAGCGATGTAAATTGAAAAAATATGTCTATTTATTCTAAATTGAATAATATTTTGAAATTAAAAATATTATTACATATAGAATTTTTTTAATTTGATATGTTCTATAGAGTGAAGATAAATTGGCCACCTATATAAGAAGGCTCCCCGTCTAACCTTTTGATTACTTTGCAAAGCCCTTCCCATGTTTTAACCATTGTTTTTGCATTTAATTCTTTGTTCATATTGAGAAAGTGGTTATCGAGCATATACCATGAGAAGAATATTGTAAAGTAGATATCCAAGCATGAATAGTTTTGATAGAAGAAGCTCGGATACTGCAATCTATTCCCATCGAATTTATTTCTAGACACAGAAGCGGAAGAACCTAAGATGGTCATGCAAATTATTCCACAACCCAGTTTAATGAACTCTATCCAAGATTTAACATCATCGACTTGACGAAAATTTTTTCATTCTTATGATAGATCAAAGGTGATAGTGGAAGTATTTTTGTATATAAGCTTGCTAGCTTTCCTCTCCTTTTGAAATTTAAAATCGAAATTATAACATTAACGAAATTGAAATTAAATTTTGAATTATAATATTTAACAAAATTAAAATTAAAATTAGAATGAAATTATAATTATAAATATAATTTTATTTAAATTTAATAATATATATTATGTTTAATAAAATTAAAATTAATGTTACATAATTTTTTTGTTAATATAACAATAATTATGCGGTGCTAACAATTTTATATCAAGAAATATATAAGTAATATATTTTTATAAGTTTAAAAAATTGATGTTAATATTTAATATTTTTATAAAATATGTATGAATGTTTAATTATTAATAATTTTCTGTCAAAATTAATAAATTCATGAATAATTATATTTTTTTACGTTTTAAATATCTAAATTTATAAAAAATATATATAATATAATAAAATATTAAAAAATTAAAATTAAAAAAATAGAATCGGTGGTCATTTGGCCGCCTTCAAATGATCTAAGACAAAACCAATCTGGAACTCTGCTCTCTAAACAAACTTCAATAAACACCAGAGCCTGAATGTTAAGCCATCTTCCTAATGTATAAAATCATATTCTCTCATGTACTGCACAATTGTTCAGAATGCAAAAATTAAGAGGGAGAGAGATCGACCTGGAGCCATGGGTCTGCTTGAAAGAGTAAGAGAGAGAGGTCAACGACTGGCGACAATGACTGGCGACCAAAATATTTTTCGCTCTCCGAGAGAATCGACATGTTTATAAAATTATTGAGAGAATATTTGTCTAAAATTATTTCAACTTCACTTAAAGAAAATAAATAGTTAGCTTCACAGTCCAAGCACCTCTCGTTTGTTGGATGCGTTACAACTTTTTAATTTTTATTATTTTTTAATTTTGTAGTTAATATTTTCAATTTTCAATATTTTCAATATTTTTATTTTTTTTTATTTTTTAATTTATTTTTAAAGATTTTAAAAAAATTATTTTTATTATTATTTAACTATATTTTTTATTATTTTAAAAGTCAAAATTTTAAATTTTGTGTAATTACATGTAATTTCAGTATCGTTTAATGTATAAAGAAAAAAATAAATATTTAATATTAATTGATATTAAATTTATTAATTTTAATAAAATATTTTTAACAATTAGATATTCGTACATATTTTATAAAAAAATTAAATATTAATATTAATTTTTTAAATTTATGAATATTATTATAATTAAATCATGCCTAAAAAATTATTAACAATAATATGCCTAAAATTAATTACTTTTATATAAAAAAAGTTTTTATTATTTTTATTGTCAATGTATATATTTATATTTAACCAAACAAATGAGGAAGCATTTAATATTTTTCCATTATTTATCTCTTACACCAGTTGATGAAGTGACAAAATTTTAAATTAAATAAATTTCAACCGTTAAATATATTTTAAACATATCTAACGATCAGAACAGCTGGCCTAACAGCACAGGCTGGACCGTAGCTTGACCCATGTTTTGCATATGAGATTTTTTAGTTTATGTTTGAGGTTTAACTTCGTTTACACTTGTCGAATGTCTAATTATTTTTTATAAAGAGTAATGATTAACATGTTTAATGAACACTTATTTTTACCTATAAAGTTGCACAAGTACTGATGTAATATCGTATCTTACCAACGCAAGACTTTTTCGCCCAAGCTCCATCCGGCGAGGCTGGAGAGGGTTTGACGTTCGAGTGGCGAGCTTTAATGGCTGCGACGGACTCTGGGGTTAGGGTTTCAATCCAGTATGGCGAGAATTTTCCATTTCGGTAGTTGCCTGAAGGCTCTGCATCAATGCAAATGAAAATCAATGCCATTTTCGTTAGAACTCCATCAAATTTCACTGCAACTCTGCAAACCCCGTGGCTCCTATATATTCCATCATCACCGTTCCATCATCTGACACGTTAGAAAATATACGCACAAAAAAATAATAATAATAATAAAACAAAAAAAATATTAATTAGCCTAATGAGAAATAATATCGGTTAATATATGAAACACACGTAGATTTAGTTTGGTTGAGTCTCTCAAAATCTCGTATTTTTTACTTAAATTCAATTTTTCCTCCCCTTTTATATAATGCGTAAAAAAACAAATATTTTATAATCTTCTTTAAAATATATATATATATATGAAACTCACTTTTATTATTATTTTTTTTAAATTCTATTATTACTTTCATATTCTTCTTATATAAATACAAAATTAAACACAACCCTTTATTTAAATGAGCATATATTTGAAACTAATTTTAAAAAGTGTAAGAACAGTAAATTACCAAAAGCTCATTTATTTAATTAATTATCAAAATACCCATTGAAAATATAATTTAATTGTATTAAAACCTCCTCTTACTGTTTATGGCCTATAAAAATAATGTTTTTCTAACTTTTTTTAAAGAATCATGAATAAATGAAATCTTAAAACTTTCATATAGCATTGTCTGAAAAATCACAGCTATTTATTAAATGATTCACATTAATTAATAATTATTTCAAGTTTTTATGTTAGCTGCATCAAAAATGTAATATAATACATGAAAATGATATTTTATAAATGTCTTAAATAATTGTGGTTAATATAAAGTATTTATTTTTTTTTTAAAAAAATATTCACAATTTTATATATATTGTATCCCACTAACATAACGCGTATTTTTATTTTTTGCACCTCTTACCTACAAATATAAGATGATGTTCATATTTATAAATAAATTGTGTTTGCATTTAACTGTACACAAAAATATAACATAATACAATGAGTAATATTTTATGGGTGTCATAAATAACCATAATTCACATAAAGTACTTAAATTAAAAAAAAAAAATATATCCACAATTTTATGTATGTTATGTTCTATAAACATAATGTGTGTTTTTACTTTTTACACCTTTCACGTACAAATGTAAGCAAGTGTCCCCCATTTTTCATAAATTGCAAGTTTGCATTTAATTAAAAAAAAAACATAATATATTATAATTGTCATAAATGACCGTTATTAAAATAAAATGTCTAAAAAAATTCAATTATATCCACAATCTATTGTACGTTGTTTCTCACTTAACATAAAGTATGTTTTCACTTTTTGCACGTTTCACCCATAAATAGAATAGGTGTCCCCACTTCTTTTATAAATTACGTATTTGCAATTAGCTAAACAAAAAAGTAACATAATAAATTATGGCTATCCTAAATTATCACGGTTAATATAAAAAGTGCTTAAAAAATCAATTACACCCATAACCTGTTGTATGTTGCATCGCACTTAACATAAGAAATACTCTCACTTTTTACACCTTTCTTATCCATAAAAAAAAAGAGGATGTCCCTACTTTCGTAAATTACGAGTTTGTATTTAATTGAGCAAAAAATGTAACATAATGGGTGTCTTAAATGACTATGATTAATATAAAGTGACAAAAAAAAAATTAATTACATCCATAACATGTTGTACATTGTATCCCACATAACGTATGATGTATTCCTACTTTTTGCATCTCTTACTCACATATATAAGAGGGTGTCCCCCACTTTTTTTATAAATTATGAGTTTTCATTTAGTTGAACAAAAAATGTAACATAATACATTATGGGTGTATTAAAATTGAAATTAAAATTAGATTGATAATATTTACGTAATTAAAGTTAAAATTATATTTAGCATTATAACATTTAATATAATTAAAATTAAAATACGACTTAGAATTATAATAATCACGTAATTAATATTTAAATTATAATTATAATATTTAGCACAATTAAATTTAAATTTAAAATTGAAATTATAATTATAATTTTTAACATAATTAAAATTAAAATTAGAATTGAAATTTTAACATTTAACATAACTAAAATTAAAATTTAATTTAGAATTTTTTAACGTAATTAAAATTAAAATTAAAATAAGATTTGAAATTGTAACATTTAACCTAATTATAATTGAAATTCTAACATTTAACATAATTAAATTTGGAATTAGAATTAGAATTATAATATTTATTGTAATTGAAATTAAATTTAAAAATAGAATTGAAATTATAATATTTAACTTAATTAAAATTGAAATTGAAATTATAACATTTATCTTAATTGGAATAGAAATTAGAATTGAATATAGAATTATAACATTTAATGTAATTAAAATAAGATTTGAAATTGGAATTATTAAATGTAATTGTAATTGTAATTGAAATTTGTATTGGATTTGAATTATAATATTTAAAGTAATTGAAATTAAGATTAGGATTGGAATTATAACATTTAACGTAATTAAAATGATATTGAAAATTGAATTATAACATTAATGTAATTAATTTTAAATTAAAATTCAGATTATCACATTTAAAGTAATTAAAATTGAAAATAGAATTTGAATTATAATATTTAACGTAATTAAAATTAGATTTGAAGTTGGAATAATGCAAAGTAATTAAAATAAAAATTAGATTTAGATTTGAAATTATGTAACGTAATTAATATAGAAATTAAAATTGAAAGTATAACATTTAACATATTTGAAATTAAATTTTGAATTATAATATTTAATGTAATAAATTTTTTAATTAGAATTAAAATTATAACATTTATCGTATTGAACTTCAAATTGAATTTGAAAATATAACATTTAATGAAATTAAAATTAAAATTATAACCTTTAACGCAATTGAAATTGAAATTGAAAATATTTAAAATATTTAAAATTGAAATTGAACTTTTTATTATAATATTTAACATTATTAAATTTAAAAGTAGAATTGAAATTATAATATTTAACGTAATTGGAATTGAATTTAAAATTGTAACACTTAACATAATTAAAATTATAATTAGATTTGAAATTATAATATTTAAAGTAATTGAAATTGAAATTAGAATCAAATTATAATATTTAAGGTAATTAAAATTAAAATTAAAATATAATATTTAACGTAATTAAAATTAAATTTAAAATTAGAATTAGAATTATAACCTTTAACGTAATTGAAATTGAAGTTAGAGTTGAAATTATAACATGTAATGTAATTGAAATTGAATTTAAAATTAAAATTATAACGTTTAATGTAATTAAAATTAGAATTGGAATTAGAATTATAACATTTAATATAATTTAAAAATTGACATTAAAATTAAAATTTGAACTGGACTTATAACATTTAACATAATTGAAATCGAATTTGAAATTGAAATTATAACTTTAACATTATTGAAACTGGATTTAGAATTGTAAAAGTTAAGATAATTGAAATTGAAATTAGACTTGGAATTATAATATTTAATGCATTTGAAAAATTAAAATTTGAATTATAACATTTAGTATAATTGAAATCGAATTTGAAATTGAAATTATAATATTTAACGTTATTGAAATTAGATTTGAAATTGTAAAATTTAACATAATTAAAATTGAATTTGAAATTATAACATTTAATGTATTTGAAATAAATTTTGAATTAGAATTATAACATTTATCGTAATTAAAAATTAAAATTAGGATTGAAATTATAACATTTAACGTAATTGAAATTGAAATGATAACATTTAACATAATTTAAATTTAAATTTAAAATAAATTTGAAATTATAACATTAACATAACTGAAAATTGAAATTAGAATTGGAATTATAGCATTTAACGTAAGTGAAATTAAATTTAAAAATAGAATTGAAATTATAACATTTAATATAATTGAAATTTATATGGATTTGAAATTATAACATTTAACGTAATTAAAATTAAAATTAAAATTAGAATTATATTTATAATATTTAACGTAATTAAAATTTAAATTAGAATTAAAATTATAACATTTAACATAAGTTAAATTGAATTTAAAACTAGCATTATAATTATAAGATTTAACATAATTAAATTTAAAATAAGACTTGGAATTATAATATTTAATGCAATTAAAATTTAATTTAAAGTTATAATTGAAATTATAAATTTAACGTAATTAAAATTAAAATTAAAATTTTAATATTTAACGCAATTGAAATTAAAATTAAAATTAAAATTAGAATTAGAATATAATATTTAATGTAAACGAAATTGAATTTAAAATAGAATTAAAATTATAATATTCAACATAATTGAAATTGAATTTAATATTGGAATTGAAATTATAACATTTAACATAATTATAACTGAATTTATAATTACAATTGAAATTATAACATTTAGCATAATTGAAATTAAATTTAAAATTAAAATTAAAATTATAACATTTAACGAAATTGAAATTAAAAATAAAATTAAAATTATAACGTTTAATGTAATTACAATTGAAATTAGATTTGAATTATAATATTACATGTAATTGAATTTAAAATTTAATTTATAAATAATAGGTTGAGGTTTATAGTCTAAACCCTAACGTATTGTTCATTTACATTCCATCAGTAAGTAACGATAGGTTTTCTCTCATAAAAAAAAAGTTTAGACATAAAAGACACCGATCTTAATTTTTTTGCGTCTCTATAAATTCAAGTATGCTTCCAATAAATTCTTCTTGATAATTTAACATAAGATTCTAGTTATGGTGATTCTTTTGCCAATTAAAATTTTTATCTAACAAGTGGTATTAGAGCCACCTCGTGTTAAATCATTGAAAGATGAAATTTTTAATACTAAATTAGGGGAATTTGAAGTAGGCATTGATTGAATTATATTAAAATTATGATTGCATGCATAATTATTATTAAAAAAAAAACTATATGTGGCATGCATTATCAATTCTCCATGCGGCAAAAAAAATAAAATAGTAAGTATAATTCAATTTAAATGCACAACATTGTAGTTTGTATTAATATATTATATATATGAGCCAAAATTGATTGCATCTTGCTATAAATATATATATATATATATTTTAATTACTCATTCAATTCAGCTATTCAATCAATGAATTATTTCATTGCATTGAATTTGCCAAATTGCATTGAATCATACGTGGGTTTCTATTTTGTGTACTACGAAAATTAATTAAATGGGTTTTAGCAAATTTATTTACGCATGCAGCATGAAATTTTTTTTTGTTTCTTACGAATTAATTTTGGAATTAAATTACATAAGAAAAAGAAAAAGAAGGTAGAAATGAAAATTTATTTAAAGTCAAATTGATAATATTAAATTTGATAGGATGTTTTTTAATTAGTGTGCACGTTAAGTAGTTAGTATTCACAAATTTTAAGAAATTTATCAAGTCAATTTCACAAAGTTTATAAATACTTAATCAGGCTCAAGTTATCTTAACCCAACATATAGATCAAATTAAGTGAGTTATGATAGATTTGAGCTCATTTTGAGTTTAGACTATTGAATAAAGTTTATGATTTGGGTAATTATGAAGGGTTAGAGTTAACCCGACCTAACTATTTTGATCCCGACCCACTTCGATTCCGTCCTAATTTTGATATAATATAACTTTGACTTTGACAACTTTTTTTTTCTTTTGCTTATAAATTAATATTCAATATTTTAAAATAAATTAAATTAAAATAAAATGTCACAAAAGTGATATCTTTTATGTAGATATATTTATTTTAAAATATTTGGGTATTATTAAAGAAACTAAATAATTGTATTTAAATTTATACAAAAAATAATCGATTCAAAGGAATATTATTTTTTGGCTAGATAATAAACACATATGACAATAAATATATGATAAATTTTGGCATTTTTCATACGTATAATATGTCAGTTCAAAGAAAGGTATATCATTGGTAGGATTTTTTTATCAATATTACTGATCAATTTTTTTTTTAGAGTACTGTTTACAAATTGTTATTTCTATCCAAAAACTAAATAACAATATTGTGCTTAATATCTTATAATGACCCAATTTATTATATCTTATGTCATGTGTGTATATATATGCATGATTAAATGGCTATTAATTGTGAGTTTTTTGTTTGTTCTATACAATAAATGGTTCTTCTATATCTGCCAACTTGAATAACATTCAAATGCTTAACGGTACTAACTTCAGAAAATAGAAAGAGCACATTACCATTGTGCTTGGGTGTATGGATCTAGACTATGTAATCCGGATGAAAGAATCTCCCGCCCCTACTGATAGCAGTATTGCTGAATAAAGGGCACTATTGAAAAATGAGAGCATTCTAACGCATGAGTCTGATGATCATAAAGCACTCTATTCCAGATACCATCAGGTGTGCAGTGAAAGAGGAAGAAAATGTTAAAAAGTTCATGAGCCAAATAGTAAACCGATTCGCTGGTAATGAAAAGGTCGAAACAAACACTATTTTGTCTAAGTTATTTCAATGCGGTATAAAGGCAAAGGAAACATAAGAGAGTACATTATGAAAATGTCTAATCTTGTTACAAGATTAAGGGCACTAAAGTTAGAGTTGTCTGATGACATTCTCGTGCACCTGGTCTTGATCTCTCTTCCTGTACAATACAGTCCTTATAAGATTAGTTATAATACTCAAAAGGAGAAATGGACTTTTAATGAGCTCATTGTTCAATGTGTGCAAGAGAAAGAGAGATTGAAACAAGAAAAAATAAAGAGTACTCATTTAACAACTTCTTTTGATGACAATGTTGTCAGCAAGAAAAGGAAATGGAATAATAAAGGGAAAAAAGTTATAACCATTGGAACTTCACAGCCTAAGGTGCAAAAGAAATAGAATACTAAAATCTCTTGTTACTTTTACAAGAAAGTTGGACATGTGAAAAAGAATTATTCTAAGTATACAAAATGGCTTAACAAAAAGGGTAAACTTCTCAACTTTATTTGTTCAGAAGTTAATTTGGCTTCAGTACCAAGTAACACTTGGTGGATAGATTCGGGTGCAACTACTCGTATAAATGTGACTATGCAGGTTGTTTAAGGAGCTGACCGCCAACTGATGCTGAAAGATTCATCTATGTGGGTGATCGCAACAAGGCACTTATTGAGACAATTAGATTATTTAAATTACAATTAGAATCTAGTTGTTATTTAGATTTGCATGAGACATTTTATGTACTGTCATTTAGACGGAATTTAGTTTTTATTTCTTATTTGGATAAATTCGATTACTCTTGTTTTTTGGGAAATGAAAAGGTTAGTCTCTTTTAGAATTTGAATATTATTGGTACCGGTTCTTTAGTTGATAATTTATATCAATTGGATCTTCATGTCTCATAAATTAATGAAACATTGCATGCAAGCAATTATGGTATAAAGCACAAATTAATTAATGAGAATTCGTATATATTATGACATAAGCATTTAGGATACATTTCTAAACAAAGAATTCAAAAGCTGGTGTCAGAAGGAATTCTAAATTCCATTGATTTTTCAAATTTTAAAATATGTATTGAATGCATTAAGGGAAAACAAAAAAATGTTAGAAAAGTTGGTGCCAACAAGAGTTCAAATGTCTTGGAATTAATTCGTACTGATATTTGTGATCTATTCCCTACGATTTTTTGGAATGATCAATAATATTTTATTACTTTCATAGACGATTGTTCTCATTATAGGTATCTATACTTGATTCATAAGAAGTCTAAAAAATTGGACGTTTTCAAGACCTATAAAATTGAAGTTGAAAATTAACTTGGTAAGAAAATTAAAGCCACTAAATCTGATTATAGTGGTGAATTCTATAGTAGATATGACGGATCAAGTGAACAACGTTCAGACCCTTTTGCGAGATATTTGTATGATTATGGTATCGTTCCTCAATACACCATGTCGGGGACTTCAAGTCAAAATAATGTAGCTGAGAAATGAAATTTAACCCTAAAGGAGATGGTTAAAAGTATGATAAATTATTATTCTTTACCAGAATCTCTTTAGGGTGAAGCCTTAAAGACTGTAGTGTATATCATTAATCGAGTTTTAAGTAAAGTAGTAGCTAAAATTCCATATGAGCTATGGACTGGAAAGAAGCCTAATATTAAGCATTTGCATGTCTGGGGTTGTCTAGTTGTGGTTAGGCCATATAGGCTTAATGAAAGAAAGTTGGATTCAAGAACAATAAGCTGATACTTTGTTGGATGTTCAAAGAGATCGAAGGGTTTCAAGTTTTTGATCCCTCAAATAGATCATTTTTCGAGACAGAGAATTCTAAATTCATTAAGCATGTTGAATATAATAGGAGTGCTAAACTCAATAATATTGTCTTTAAAGAGGAATATGTAACTATTCTTAATATTGCAATTGATAATGAATAGGTAATTGCACCTATCATTATACAGAATGTAAATATAGGTAATCAAGACGTTTCTAAAATGCTTCTTGCTAATATTAAAGTGTTGAGATTTGTGCTTACGTATCATCCCATTATGTATAAATATTTGTTTAATATTTATACTAGTATTATTATTTCATTAAATCGCTAATTATATTTATATATGGTAAGATGCTTGTAACATTTCAGACATTGTACGATCTGAAAAGAGTTCAGATCTGGTCTAAATAAGTTTAGATCAGTGCTAAGAATTAGTAATGGTGAGAGTTATAAATACTAAGAGTTGGCACTGATAAGAGTTATCAGGTTATAAGAGTCAGCGATGTCTAAAGAGTTAGTGCTAGAAAATGTTATTATGCAAATATGTTCTTAAATATTATATTTTTGATCTATCTTCACTGATGCTAGTTTGTAAGTGAATACTTTAATAAATATATAGATTGATGTATATCTATATCTGGATGGTCCAGATGGTTAGTATTAGCAAACCATGAGTTTAGTGGAAGCTCGTATAGAGATACAGGTATTCAATAAGGACTGAATGTTGAACAGACTCAAAAAGATCTCCAATAGACATCCCATAAAGTCATTAATGGAGGGTCTTTCGAGTTGAGTAGTATTTGTAGTCCTTTGACTTGAGTGCCATAGTGGGCTTGTGAGTGATCCACTATACTTTGGTTCTACACATGTCAGAAACCTTTCATGGTCTGACCGCTGGGTGTCGCTGGGTATGGTTTGATGCTCATGGAGTTCGGTGTGCATAGATATGGGATCCATCAGCTCATTTGGGTGAGTATTATATCCTAATACTCTAAAGATTGTATCTCAGAAAATCTTATGGCCATAAGCAGTAATTCCCGGGAAAAGAGTTTCACCCTAGGGATAAATAATATTGCAAAAGTGTTTGGGAATATTATTTATTGAAATAAAATTTTAGAGATAAGCTTTCAGTTGGACATATGGAGATTTTACGGTGTTGATCTATATCTCTGCTCTACCCGGATATAAATGATGGAGGAATTATATGAATATGTTATAACCTTAACTTGTATAGTCTAACGCGTCACTTTGTAATATCCGTGACGTGTGTGTGGGGCATCGTTAACGGACGTATAGAGGTGTTCCATATGACGATTCGGGTGTGGACCTAGAGAGTCTCACAATATGAAGTGTACTCATTGTGCACTGGGGCACCATTTAGGATTGAACAGTTCCATCCTAAAAATTTCAACAAACCGAAAATATGTTTCAGGGTTTCTCGAGTTGTGTACTTGTTTAGACTTAAATATTAAGTATATCATTTAATTAATTGACAAGAGTTTTTAACTAATTAAATGTTAACAAGTGGTACAAATTTATTTTATGAATTATTTTATCATGAATTCACCCATTAACCATGTTAGTAAAATCAAATAAGGTAAATGTTAATTATTCAAATAGTTTTTGAATAATTAAATAAATATTATTTAAATAAATAAAATATAATTTTATTTATTTGATATTTTATTCCTAAATGGAAGACATAGCTAATTTGAGAAATATAAATTAAATTAAGTGGAGTACCATTTGGTGATTAATGGTTAATTTTATTAGACCATTAAAATGGCCACAAAAAATTATTTTTGGTAGTTTGCCACTTAATCTAATTTTGGTAGAGCACTTGTGAAGTGTTGAGAGCACTAAAAATGGTTGAGTTTCAAGTGTGTTAACAAGAGTGTGAATCAAAAATTCGTGCAATGATTGAGAGGAAAAAGAAGAGTTGGTTTTGAGAGAGTTTTTCATTGAACAAAAACTTGTGAAAAAAATCAAAGGAGAAAGAAAAATAAATCCTTCTTATTTTTCTTTCATGTAATCAAAACTTTGTTGCTGGAGATTATACTACTGCTATTCTAGCTTCACAATCCTACTGTATTGTTGTGAACTAGAATTGAACAAAAGTGTACTTCAAGGTGAGCTCAAAGTTGGAGCAAAGAAATCCGGATTTAAAATCTTCATCGGAGGTCTTCAAATGTATATTTTTTGTGTTCTTAAGTTGTTAAGAATTGAAGTACATGTGTATATGTTGATTACATGATAAATTTCGCTACCAAATTCATGTATATGATACATGTGTTTAGTTTTTTTAATATGTACACAATCACATGCATACATCCTAAAATACGTCAACAAGTGGTATAAGAGAATGTTTATTGTGTTTCTGGGTTGTTGGAGTGTTATATGAAATGTTTAGAATGCCTGGAAATAGTAAAAATTGCATTTTGAAGTGTTTAAAGTGTAGAAATATAGTTTCTATCAATGAACGCTATGGCGTCAGGAACCTAACACTGGGGCGTTCATGTAGTAACATGAATGCCACGGCGTTAAGTACCGAACGCAGGAGTATTAGGAGATCAACGAGGAAGCGTTGGTTGTATAACGCTGTGGCGTTGCTGTTCTTGACATAGGGGCGTTGGTTGTATAACGCTGTGGCGTTGCTGTTCTTGACATAGGGGCGTTGGTTGTATAACGCTGTGGCGTTGCTGTTCTTGACATAGGGGCGTTGGAAATACAGAACGCCGGGGCGTTGATGTATTGAACGCCGAAGCGTTACTATTGATGAACGCAGGGGCGTTCATGTGTTGAACACTAGGGCGTTCATAAGTCAGAAACCCAAGAAGCTTTAGGTTGAAAACAAAAAAAAAGAGTAAATTTTTTTTTTAGGAGCATTATATTGTATAATGCTATAACATTCAACTTTTAATGCTGATCATTCTGAATAATACACTCTAATTTAAAATTTTACATGTGAAATTTATTGAATACAATTATAATTGTTATATCATTGTATTAAATGTAGTATATATTTGTTTATGCTTATTAATTACAATGAGAGCCCTATTGGTGGGGATTAGTTGTGATTGCATAAACAAATATTCTAATTATGAATTAGATTCGTATGAGATGCCAAAATTATTATAATTGTTAATGGGAATAATAATTATAATAATATATTATAAATAAAATAAATAAATAAATAAATAAAAATCTCTCTAAATCAGATTAAATAATATTGTATTATGAGATAATATTATATAATGATCCATCTTGTCAATATGGTATTAAACAGTTCACTTCGATCTTTTTTAATATTGCTACAGCGTGAGGTATTGGTCAGGGTGATTCGGGCTATGCCGGTTAAACATAAGATGAGGTAAATATATGCCAACGTATTACCCAATATTGCTATAGCGTGAGGGCTATACTAGTAGCATATATTTGATAATTAACAAGTTAATTTAGAATACACTTATCCAATATTGCTATAGCGTGAGGATAAGGTGTATTTAGGATCAGTCGAAAGAGTTGTACGAGATGAAATTGACAAGAGTTGTCTACCTTTTGGGTTTACAAATGCCAATATTGCTACAGCGTGAGGTCAGAGTAAAATGCCAAAGGGATCCACTTCTCATTGTATAGTTTAAAGAATCTAAAACTATCATTTTCCGGTTTAAGAGATTAAAAGGATTATGTAAAATAGTGGGATGACGTTTTCTAGATTAAAAAAAGTATAACTGTTATACCCATGATCTAAAACGTTATTTATTAGCGATTGAAATATTTCGCTAACATCTTTGCTTTTGTCTTGTCAAGATCAAATGGCTTCAAGCAACCCACTAGTTTGTATCATAGATGCGCACTAACTTAAAGGTGCAGAAAATTATGCTGACTGGCTTATGAATCTCAGAATAGTTTTGGATTATGAGAAGCTTGGATATGTAATTGATCAGCGCCTGCCCCAAACTGTTTCTGATGATGCTTCTCTGGAAGAAAAGGAGAAATATCAGAAATGGTTGGATGATAATTTGAAATTCAAATCATACATCCTCGGGTCAATGTCTATAGAGCTCCAAATGGAGCATGTCTACATGGATAGTGCTGAGAGTATCATGCTCCACCTGAAAGAGTTATTTGGTGACCGACCTCAATTTGAAATATATAGGGTTGCCAAATCTCTCTTTCAAGCTAGACTCCCGAGGGCAGTCCAGTAAGTCCTCATGTCCTCAAGATGATATCATATATTGAGAGGTTGGAAACTATGGATCTCTTACTAAGCAATGGATTGGGAAATAGTTTGATTCTCCAGTCACTTCTAGGGTTACTTGCACAGTTCATTATGAACTATAATATGCAAGGATTGACTCCTACTTATGCTGATCTGCATAACATGCTAAAAAAGGCTCAAGAGGACATGAACAAAGGGGACACGGTCCTCTATGTTCAAGGTGCTTCATTATCTACTCGAAAGACTTTTAAGAAGTCCAAATGGAAGAATAAACGAAAGGTAATGTATGCACCCAGAATAGGTCCTCAAAAGCAACACATGTTCAAGCCTCAACATAAGAGCAAAGCAAAAGGAAAATGTTTCCATTGCAACGAGGATGGGCATTGAAAGCGAAACTGCCCAAAATACATTGCCACCATTAAGAAGACACCATCAGGTATGCACTTGCCTATTATTGACATTTTTTTTAGCATTTGGTGCTAATACTGGTTGGGTATTAGATACTGCTTGTCTTTCTCATATCTGCAATGTGTTGTAGGGTCTGAAGAAAGTTAGACTGTTATAGCCTAGAGAAGTACAACTTCGTGTTGAAAATGGAGATTTCTCGCAGGTCGAGGCCATTGGACTATTTAATTTACTTCTTCCATGTAATAAAATTGTTGTATTGAATAATTGTTATTATGTGCCAAATATTATCCGAAAAATTATTTTTATTCCTGTATTGGACAGTGAAGGATATCATATGTTTGTATGGAACCGTTCCTTATGTTTGTATGATTTGGATAATGTTTTATTAGCTGAATGTCAGTTGGTTAATGGCTATTATATATTGGATACAGTAGAAAATGTCATGAATGTACATGTGAATGCTGATAATAAATCAAAAACTTTAAATGATACAGAATTGTGGCATATGAGATTAGGTCACATATGTGTGAGACGCCTAACCCGTCTGGTTAAGGATGGTCAGATATTTGATCTGACTATAGAGCCTTATCCACTTTGTGAAGCTTTGGTCTTTTTTTATTGAATACAAGATTGGTCAATGGAAAATGATCAAAGCTTCATTTATTGGTGCTGGACACCGTGCCACTGATTTATTAGAACTTATATATAGTGATGTATGTGGTCCAATGAATCATACTACACTCAGTGGCTTTCGATACTTTGTAATCTTTATCGATGATTTATCACGATTTGGATACGTGTTTCTTATAAAACACAAGTCAGAAACTTTTGAAAAGTTCAAAGAGTTTTGAATCGAAGTAAAGAAACAAACCGGAATGTATATCAAATGCCTTTGATCAGATCGAGCGGTGAATATATGAGCAATGAATTTTCGAATTATTTAAAGGAGAATGAATTCTTGCTTAATATAGTCCTCCAGGTACTCCACAACACAATGGTGTTTCGGAGAGGAGGAATCAAACTTTATTAGATATGGTCCAATCAATGATGAGTTTTACTAATCTCCCTAAATATCTATGGGGCTATACTCTAGAAATTGCTGCTCATATATTGAATAGAGTTTTATCAAAAGTTGTTTCTTCTACTTCTTATGAGATTTGGAATGGAAGAAAATCGAGTCTTAAATATGTTAAGATTTGGGGTTGTCTTGCTTACGTAAAAGTTACACAACAGGATAAACTTGCACCTAAATGATACAAGTATCGGTTCATTGGGTATCCTAAGAATTCAATGGGATACCAGTTCTATGATCCTGAGAAACGAAATGTGTTCACTGCTCGGAATGTCACTTTTCTAGAGAAATAGTTTCTCATAGATTATGGACATTGTAGAAAGATTGGGTTAGATGAACTCAATCAGGATGTACATGAACCAACGATGAAACCTCAAGCTCAATCGAGCAGAATACCTTTAACACACTCTCCACGTAGGCCAGAAAGGATATTAAGGCCACCTAAAAGGTACGGTGCAATACCTGAAGGTGCTCTTGATGTTTTCTTGATTGAAGAAAATGATCATTTAACTTATAGAAAGACAATATTGGACATCGATTCGGAAAAATGGTAAGAGGCCATGAAATCTGAGATTGACTCAATGTATCAAAATCAAGTTTGGGACTTGGTTGAGCTTCATGAAGGAATTGTTCCTCTTGGATGTAAATGGATTTACAAGCGAAAGCGTGGGGCCAATGGGAAAGTAGAGACTTTCAAAGCCCGACTAGTGGTGAAAGGTTATACTCCACAATTTGGGATCAATTATGAGAAAATCTTCTCACCAGTAGTGATGCTTAAGTTGATTCAAATTTTACTGGTAATTGCTGCATATTATGACTATGAAAATTGGCAAATGGATGTAAAAATGGCATTCTTAAATGGATATCTTGAAGAAAAAATTTATATGTAATAGCCTAAAGGTTTTACATCTAGCCAAACTTCTGGTTTAGTATGCAAGCTGAAGAAGTCTATTAATAGACTTAAGCAGGCTTTCCAAAGTTGAAATCTTCATTTTGATGAAGTAATCAAAGGGTCTGATTTCATCAAGAATGAAAAAGATCTTGTGTGTATAAAAAGAGCAGTAAGAGTATGGTAGTCTTCTTGATTCTATATGTGAATGACATACTCATTATCGGAAACAATATTAGTATGTTGCAGTCAGTTAAAAGCTATCTTAGTAAGAATTTCTCCATGAAGGATTTGGGAGAGGCTTCCTATATACTGGGTATAAAACTTTATAAAGATAGAGCTAGGGGGCTTATAGGACTCTTTTAATCATCGTACATAAATAATATCTTATAAATGTATAATTTCAGTAACTGTAAGATAGTTAATATACCTTTTAGATATGGCATTTATCTTTCGAGGAAGATGTGTCCTCAAAGTAAAGATGAAAAGGTTAGAATGTCTAACATACCATATGCATCAGTTGTAGAAAGCTTGATGTATGCCATGATGTGTACGAGACCTAACTTCAGTACGGCTGTAAGTGTTATAAGTCGATATCAGTCTGATCCAGGCGAAAGCCATTGGATGGCTGTGAAACATGTTCTCAAATATCTTAAATGTACAAAGGACAAGTTTCTGATATATGGAGAAAGTGACTTACAAGTGAGAGGATACACAGATTTAGACTTCTAGTTTGATCTAGATGATAGAAAGTCTACATCTGGATATATGTTCATTCTCAACGGTGCTGCAGTTAGTTGGAAGAGCAACAAACAGTCGTCCACAGCTGATTCCACAACAGAGGTAGAATATATTGCAGCCTCAGAAGCAGCAAAAGAAGCAGTGTGGATACGCAAATTTATTGCTCAACTTGGAATAGTTTCAAGTGCAATGGATCTTATACCATTGTTTTACGACAACAACGGAGCCATTGCACAAGCTAAAGAGCCGAGAGCACACAAAAAGTCTAAGCATGTGGAAAGGAAATACTATATCATTAGAGAAATCTTGACTAGAGGAGATGTAATAGTTTGTAAAGTAGATTCTATAAATAATGTAGCGGACTCACGTACCAACACCTTAACTCTAAAAGTATTTAAAACACATGTGGAGTCAATAGGCATTAAATACCATCGTGAATGGTACTAAAGCAAGTGGGAGTTGTTAAAATTTGTGCTTACGTGCCATCCCATTATGTATGAATATTTGTTTAATATTTATATTAATATTATTATTTCATTAAATCGCTAATTATATTTATATATGGTAAGATGCTTGTAACGTTTAAGACATTGTACGATCTGAAAAGAGTTCAGATCTAGTATAATAAGTTTAGATCAGTGCTATAAATTAACAACACTGAGAGTTATAAATGCTAAGAGTTGGCATTGATAAGAGTTATCAGGTTATAAGAGTTAGCGATGTCTAAAGAGTTAAAGCCTTGTTTGAAATGGGACAAAGACCTGAGAATATATTAGTAATGATGTAGTTGCAAAGAGTTGCAAATAGTGCTAGGAAATGTCATTATGCAAATATGTTCTTAAATATTATGTTCTTGATCTTTATTCACTGATGCTGGTCTGTCAGTGAATACCTTAATAAATATATAGATTGGTGTATGTCTATATTTGGATGGTCCAGTTGGTTAGTTTTAGCAAACCATGAGTTTAGTGGAAGCTCGTATAGAGATACAAGTGTTCAGTAAGGACTGAATGTTGAACAGACTCACAAAGATCTCCAATAGACATCCCATAAAGCCGTCTATGGAGGGTCTTTCGAGTTGAGTAGTATTCGTGGTCCTTTAACTTGAGTGCCACGGTGGGCTTGTGAGTGATCCACCATACTTTGGTTCCACACATGTCAGAAACCTTTCATGGTCTGACCGCTTGGTGTCGCTAGGTATAGTCCGATGCTCATGGAGTTCGGTGTGCATAGATATGGGATCCATCAGCTCATTTGGGTGAGTATTATATCCTAATGCTCTAAAGATTGTATCTCAGAAAGTCTTATGGCCATAAACAGTAATTTCCGGGAAAAGAGTTTAACCCTAGGGATAAATAATATTGCAAAAGTGTTTGAAAATATTATTTATTGAAATACAATTCTAGAGATAAGCTTTCGGTTGGGCATATGGAGATTTTACGGTGTTGATCTATATCTCTGCTCTACTCGAATATAAATGATGGAGGAATTATATGAATATGTTATAACCTCAACTTGTATAGTCTAACGCGTCACTTTGTAATATTTGTGACGTGTGTGTGGGGCATCGTTAACGGACGTATAGAGGTGTTCCATATGACAATTCGGGCGTGGACCTAGAGAGTCTCACAATATGAAGTGTACTCATTGTGCACTGGAGCACCATTTAGGATTGAACAGTTCCATCCTAAAAATTTCAACAAACCGAAAATATGTTTCGGGGTTCCTCGAGTTGTGTACTTGTTTAGACTTAAATATTAAGTATATCATTTAATTAGTTGACAAGAGTTTTTAACTAATTAAATGTTAACAAGTGGTACAATTTTATTCTATGAATTATTTTACCATGAATTCACCAATTAACCATGTTAGTAAAATCAAATAAAGTAAATGTTAATTATTCAAATAGTTTTTGAATAATTAAATAAATAAAATATAATTTTTTTTATTTGATATTTTATTCTTAAATGGAAGACATATATAATTTGAGAAATATAAATTAAATTAAGTGAAGTACCATTTGGTAATTAATGGTTAATTTTATTAAACCATTAAAATGGTCACAAAAAATTATTTTTGGTAGTTGGCCACTTAATCTAATTTTGGTAGAGCACTTGTGAAGTGTTGAGAGCACTAAAAATAGTTGAGTTTCAAGTGTGTTAACAAGAGTGTGAATCAAAAATTCGTGCAAGGATTGAAAGGAAAAAGAAGAGTTGGTTTTGAGAGAGTTTTTCATTGAATAAAAACTTGTAAAAAAAATCAAAGAAGAAAGAAAAATAAATCCTTCTTATTTTTCTTTCAAATAATCAAAACCTTATTGCTGGAGATTATACTACTGCTATTCTAACTTCACAACCCTACTGAATTGTTGTGAACTAGAATTGAACAAAAGTGTATTTCAAGGTGAGCTCAAAGTTGGAGTAAAGAAATCCGAATTTAAAATCTTCATCGAAAGTCTTCAAAAGTATATTTTCTGTATTATTAAGTTATTAAGAATTGAAGTACATATGTATATATTGATTACATAATAAATTTCGTTGTCAAATTCATATATATAATACATGTTTTTAATTTTTTTAATATGTACACAATCACATACATACATTTTAAAATACATCAACATAAAAAACTTACTGTTACTTATATAAAGAAACAACAACAACCTAATATGAAAACTTAATTTTTAACTAATAACTACAATTACTATGAAATGAACATATATACAGTAACGCTATGTTCACCTGAAATGAAATCATATCTCAATTTTCAATATAACTTATAACATAAGTTAGTAAGAAACAGTACCCACAGTAAAAGCTATTGAACTGAAATGAATACATCTTTTATTCAACTGCTAAGAATTTGGTTCATGATATCTATTATACAGTGTCTCAATGCGCTATTGTCGCTTGTACTTGCTGATTGTACTGAATTTGTCACCTCGAAGAATTTTACAAGTTTCCCCTAACTCCAAAACTTCTCCAAAACTAAAGTTCTTTGTATATAGACCTCGGCTTATATTATACACTACATACCTTAAATAGTTCCTCTAGTCCTTAGACAAACTACAGTATATATATTTTTTTATTATTTATTGTGTAAAATTAGCTCTCGTGCTCCATCATCTATAATTAGGTTTATTTGTAAATTTTTTTTTTAAAAATCAAATTAATTTAAATAAATTTGTATAATTAATTTTTTTTAACTTTTTAAACTTCTTAAAAATTTGTTGGACTTTACTCGCAAACTCACAAAAACTCACAAAATCGAAGAGGTTGAATACATTATTCTAATCCATTTGAGCCTTGATCGTATCTTTTATATTACGTCAGCGTAAAATCATAATAGTCAATAATATTCTACCACATTATAATTTTTTAGAATTATTCTAAACAAATTCTAACTCATTTTTTAAAATATATAAAATAAAACATAATTTAAGTACAAAATTTTATAAGTTTTAAATTTTATAATCAAATATTAAATCCCAACTCATATTTAATTAAAATAAAACTATATAATTTATGTCTTAAAAAATACTGAATATAAGATGCACAAAGCATTATGACGAATTTAGCAATTTGAAATGGGTTTATTTTTCTCTTGCAAAACACTTGCACTTTTTAACACATCTTTTATATTACTTTTGAGATTCATTTGAAGTTATAACATGGGACGGTCAAGCCAAGTTTAATCCAGTCAGGTTTTTGAATCAGCTATGGTTACTGGTTCATTTTACTATGACTTAACTTGACAACCATTTATCATGTTGGAGTTGAGAGATTTGCCTGAAAACAGACCAATTACATTCATTGTAAATGATCAGGGCCTTCAACCCTTTAAGAGAGTGGCGTTATTTAAATAAACAAAAATGACTGTCACCATCCACCAATCCTCCGTTAGTTGTTGCCTGTCACTCGCATTTCTTTTTGTTCTACTTGCACTCCCTGTCGTTACTCTCACTTTTTCGATAAGTTTCAATTACATTTTCTAATTTATTTTATTTTATTTAAGCTATTATTTATAATGAAATTTAATTAAACTTAATATAATTATATTTCAATTTAAATATGTTTATTAAATTTGGTATGGTAAACCAAAAATGACTAATGATTTATTGTTGCTCGCTGCTCTACTAGGTGTTGCCATTTTACTTATCGTGTTTCTATTGATGTCGTTGTTCTTCTCATTTTTTGGTAAGTTTAACTAAGTTTTGATTTTTGTTATAAATTAATGATGGGAAGAACATTAATTAAGATTGATAGTTAATTAAGATCTAACTTAGTTAAATCTTTTGAAGTCGTTAAAAATAAAAGTAAAATTTAACATTTTTATCTACAACACATAAATTTTTAAAGATTAAAATGTATACTTAAATTTTAAGTCATTAAAAATTTTCTTTATGTTCTTTGTTGGAAGTTTGGATGGCATTGAAAAACTTTTTACTTTCTATAAAAGAGAAGAATTTAGAGAGTAAGAGAAAAAAAACGAGAAGAGGACTACTTTGTATCCTATTAGTTGAAGGTGAGGTTAATAGGCTAACCTTACAACATATAGGTTGTGAATATGGACCTCTTTCAACAAAAGATATTAATATCCATCTTATTATAAATATTGATAGTTTATTAAATGGTTAAATTTGTCTAAAATATACTACTATAAATGGGTGTATTAAAAGGAACTTATTAACAAATAATGAACTTATCACTAATTAAATTATAAATGGGTGTATTAAAAGGAACTTATCACTAATTAAATAAGTTTAAACAAAATGTTTAAAATAATTTAATATCACATAATATTTTGACTTCATTTACAAATAATCAAAATGATTATGCTAGTCCACCAAAATAGGAAAAGTAATTTAATAATTAATACATATTTCAATTTATTTTAAAAAAAATTATATTTTATTTTAGTAATTATTTTTCTTTCAAATTTAATTAAATTTAATGTAATTTGATTTCAATGTTAATATTTTTATTTCCTTTCATAACGTGAGTTTCCTTATGTGATTATAGAATTGTTATGTGTGACTTAGTTGTGGATTTATTGGAGTTCGAGGTTTGTTGTTTAATAATTTGTGGATTGATTGTGGATTCCTTGGAGGTTTGATTTGTTTAAAGTTTAGATTTGGTTGTGGTTTATTTTAGGTTGTTTGAAATGTGAATTTAATTGTTTTCTCGGTTAATCAATTCAGTTTGTTTTAATATATTTGATATATTATTAAAGATCAATGATACGGGGAATTGTTGGAGATTTTTATATTTGATTGTAGATTATTTTATAAAAAAAAATAGACGGATTTCAATGAAGTTGAACATAATACTTACGACAAAGCCTATGAACCCCAAGTTCGAGCCCTGACAATATTTAAGATAATTATTTAATTCTTTCAATTATTGGGAGATTAATTTTAGTCCATAGTTATAAAAAAAAATTGTTTAATTTGAGTGAACCCAATTGTTAAAAGGCTAATTTTAATTCCTTTAATTGTATGGAAGGTTTTTAATATTTAAACGGCAATATAATAATTATTTTAAATTTACAATTTACAATTTATAATTTAAATGTAATATATTTGTATTAAAAAGCTCAAGCATATTTATAGTGATTAGTAAAATTATATTATAATCTTTCAAAAATTAGGTTTCTTCTATTAAAATTCTTTTATCTTATATTTTCTTATGATATACTATAATTGGCTTTTTATATATTTTAATATGGTGTTCTTTTACAAAATAAAATTATTTTAAAAGATCTAAAAACATTAAATCAAAATAAATGACAATTTAATTTTATATAATTGGATGCATTATTTAAAAAAAAAAATTGAATGGCCAAAAACCAAGTTTGTAATTGTAAAATTAAAATAGGCTTAGACAAAACTCGTCAAAAAAAAAAAAAAAAGTAAGCCCAAATCGATGAACTAAACCAAACGCTTCAGTCACTTCGATTCATCCGTTTATTAATTTAATTTTTATTTTAGTTTAATCTTAAAACTGAACTAAATCCATTTTGTTCATTTCTACTTTAGTTACAAAATATTCACTGAAACCAAAAAATCAAAATTTTTTATTATAAAAAAATGTGTATAAAATATTAAGTTGATTAATATTAATCCGACTCAATTTAAAGCCAAACCTATTACGAGAAAAACAAATATAAAACATAATATGAAATAAATCATGGTCATCATAAAATTTATTTATTGTTAGTATCCAAACATCAAACTTTCTAAAATATAATTCCTCATATTTTGGCAATTACTATGAAAAACAAAACAAAACTGAAAATGCCTCTTTGCAGGTCTATAATGTCATAATACTACACATTCAACTTATACCCCAAAGGCCTTAGTTAAATAGGCAACGCAACACCACTTCTAAGCATCCCAAAGCATCCCACAAACTGCCAATGAAGACAACTATCAAGAAACTATTTTTTTTTTCAAGACACTACCAAACTCTCAGTAACAAGAAGCTTTGGTGTAGGAACTATATATGAAGAGGGCTAATGTGGTTTATTGCCGAAGAGAGTACGGAGTTAGTGAAGTACATCAAGTGTCAGCATTCCTATATTAGACACTTTTAACTATCATTCAGAGCACTAGCCTTTGATAAAATCCCGTGACATTGTTTCAATAAAATCATAAAGATGAAAGGTGGTCAAAACCTGGAAATGGGAATATCTCATGCTCGCCTTTTTCTCAACCGCCAAGAGTTAGGCTCATGATATCTGTCGTACAATGGTTCAATGCGTTCTTGGCGCTTGCGCTTGCTCATTTTTGTGGGATCTGCAACCTTGAAGAATCTCGGTGCCAGTTCCACGAGCCACCATGGATCTATAACAGTTACTTCACGCATGTACTCCTTTGTAGTCATGACAAGCTCATGGTAGATTACCCAATCAGGTTGTCTTTGGAAAAGGGCACTACTTGGGTGGATAAACACTGGTTGATTCTCCACTATCGTCCGATAGCCCTCCTGTGGATCCTTTCTGGCTATATGAAAGAAAAATCCAGCTGTGATTGCCTTCCTTATCTTCATGAAATTCTTTCCAGCACTCACAACGTCCAGCTTATATCTGAAATACAGCATGATCAAGTCAGAATCACATATTGTATATAAAGGAATTTAATGTATCTATTTAAGGGATGTGTTCATGAACAATGAGAAAGTGTTTGTAGCCAATTCATCAATGCAGGTGGTTTTCAAATATTTCCTGGTTCTAAGATACATAAATTAAGGACATGTTACAAGAAAATGCCTCCATCAGACAATAGCCAGAACTCAAGCTTCACAATATCTTATGACCAAGCTTTATGCAGATAAGCAGTTGCACATTTATAACAAAAATCTTGTAATTAATTATCTTTGGCTCCTGATTATCACTGTCAAGCAAATTAGGGGAAAAAAAATCATTCCACGTAACTCAGCAAACAGGCCTAGAAAATCAACACAACAAATAAGATCTTCTATAGCTAAACAGAGTCGCTTAAAGCAAAGGGCCACTACAAAAGCAGAGTGAAAACAATATCAAGTTGAAATTTAGAAACTTACTTGTCCATAATGCAGAGAAGTTGTTTCCTAACATCTTGTGCCCTCCTCAAAGATCGAGACTGAACAAAGTTCTCAAAACACCAAGGCCCTGAAAAATTCTTAGCTTTCCATGCCTCATACACTGCAAGCAAGGTCAAATGATCTCCCTCAGGCTGGAAAAATTTGGCCCTTTTCTGATCTGCTTGAGCTTGTTTCTCCCTAGGCCTATAGAATATGTTGCCAGTCTGAATCATGGCAATTATAGTTAATATCTCATCGCTGCACCCAAGGTCCACGCTGGCCAGCAACATCTTTGACAATGGAGGATCCAAAGGAAATTCCGCCATTTTCCTACCCAATTTAGTCAGAAGCCCCTCCTCATCCAGAGCTCCCAGACTGTAAAGCTGCTCCATGGCAGAAATAAGAGCTTGGGGTGAAGGTGGATCCATAAAATCAAATGACAGGAGATCATTTATTCCCATAGCCTTCATTGTGAGAGTAGTCATTCCAAGGTTGATCCTTTTGATTTCTGGAATTGTTGTTGGGGACATCTCATTGTAATATGCATTCTCTGTGTACGAGCGGTAACATTTGCCAGGCCTCGTACGCCCTGCACTCCAGCTCGTTGTTTGGCTGATGCTTGTGAAATAGGAGTTATGACCAGTGAATCGAGCCCTTGCTTTGGATCATAAACATTTTGCTTCGCAAACCCAGGATCAATAACATAAAATATACCATCAATTGTCAAGGAAGCCTCAGCTATATTAGTGGCCACAACCACTTTCCTCTTTCCTGGCGGGGCAGGTTCAAAGATTCTTGACTGCATTTCACTAGGGAGGGCACTGTAAACTGGTAAAATAATCAGTTCAGGAACTTCTTTACCTAGCCCTTTCATTCTCTCATATAGAGATTGGCATGCAAAATCAATCTCCTCTTGACCAGTCAAGAAGAGGAGGACATCACCTTCAGGTTCAGACATGTGAATCTCCAAGACAATGAAAAGTGCTATATCTAGATAATCACTTTGTGGCTCTTTGGAGAATAGTATCTCAACAGGGAAGGTTCTCCCTGGTATTGTAAAGATGTTGCAGTTAAAGAAATATCCTGAAAATTTCTCAGCATCCAACGTGGCAGATGTGACGATCAGTCGAAGATCAGGTCTCAGTTTAACAAGCTGCTTGAGTAACCCAAAAAGGACATCAGTGTGGATTGTTCTCTCGTGAGCTTCATCAAGCATAATGACTGAATACTGCAAAAGATTCTCATCAATCAGAATCTCCCTAAGAAGCATGCCTTAAATAGAGTTACAAAATATCTGGTAAGCACTAAAATTTATGTACTTTCATATGGTAGATCACAATCTGTGATTGAAGGTTATTAAGATGCTAATTGGATATATGAATCCTATGAGGTCAAATCTACTAGTAGATATATATTCACTTTAGATGAAGGAGCCATATGTTGAAAACTTGTATAGCACGATCTACTATGGAATCAGAATTAATAACTTTAGAAAAAGCTTATTTTAAGACTGAGTGGCTAAGGACACTCATGAGTGATCTTCTCATTTGTACTCACCCTCATATAATAATTTTTATAAATTATGATTGCCTAGTAGCTATTGTTAGAGTAAAGAGTAAATTTATAATAGGAAAAGCAGACTATTCATTTACGACATGGCATCATAAAGAAGCTGTTAAAATTTAGGATGATGAGCCTAGATTATGTGAGGTCAGAGATGAACTTGGTTGATCATTTGACAAAATCATTAAATAGAAGATTAACGAAAGATACGTTAGAAGGGATGTTACCTAGAGCATGAGATATGAGTGATGGAAACCTTATCTATGTGATTGACAATCCCATTGAATTAAGTCCATAAGGGTAAGAACAAGTCACTTGTTGTCTTATTGTACTATCATTTGTGATTTATGAGTCCCTCTCTATGGCGAGGTAGTGCATCTGCAATGAAAAATAGATGAGTTAGTCTCTTAATAAACTTTATAGCCCTTTCTAAGATTGTATATTAAACCTACAAGACACACTTAATAGAGTGTTACCTATATGAGTGAGGAATTAAGTCAGTTCTTATGAGAGCTAAGCAGACATCTCTAGAGCACTCATGAAATCAGGAAGGCACATGACCATTAATAATGTCAAACCACAAACATAGACGAGTTATAGAGAGTTTAACTTGATCATTTAACCCTCTATTTTACATCCAAAGGAATGAAAATTGATAGAAACTTAGTTTCACCTAGTTCTTGTTAAATATGGTTACTTAATCAGTGGATTGGTTCATAGCTTAGAATAGCATTAATTCAGATAGGTTAAATTATATTTTAATATATGGTTGATTTGATTCACATTAATTTATTTGAAATATATGGGGGATTATTGGTGTTTGAGAGTGTATTTTAAATAAACAAGTATAAATTTGAGTGTTAGAGTAGAGAGAAATAATCTCGAAGAGAAAGGAGGATAAAAGGAAGCACTCAAGTCATAAGAGGCTTGAGCGCCGCGGCACCCAATCAGGTGCCAAGGCATTACCTAACTCTTCAAAAAGTCACCTACCCCTTCCAATAAGTGTGACTTTTTAAAGAGGTGTTATGTCTACTCAGAGAGATACTTAAGCTCTATAAATATAGTAGGCACACTTGATTCATAATAACTAACTTAAGCTCTATAAATACAGTAGGCATACTTGATTCATAATAACTAACTTCTCTTCTCAATCATTTGATCAAAATTATCTCTTATCAACCACTTTTATAAGTTTTTAGTTGTTGTCCAAGGAGAATATATTTGGTGTGCACTATTATATTCATTATAAATCATTAAATCCTGACATTATCCTACCTTTCAACCCAAGTGCACCTTGATTAACATTAATTATTGGGGTAGAAATAATTTAAGGACAATGTTAAACATGCCTTGACTTCATTTTTATTTTTGTTGTATCATTGTATTACATTCCCTATACAACACATTATTTTCCAACAAGATTGAGGGATTAATAAAAAGGAATACGATTAGTTTAAGCAACATATTAAGGGATAGTTTGTAATCCTAAATTTTCAATCTTGATAATTCAAAAGTTGTTGTCTTAATTAGGTTTTTTATAATTGATAAGTTTTTAGTTTAGTTTAATATAATTTCATATAGTTGGATTATCTAGATAAAAGTGAGAGGACAAAATTTTAGTACTTAGTTAAGAATAAATTTAAATTCTCCGTAGGACAAACATTTTATTTTATCATTTTATTATTTGTTACTATAACGTGCACTTGCGTTTAGATTAAACTTAGTAGGGTTGTAACATAGAGAGAAGGGAGGCAATGGATTTAATAAGAAGATGAAGATTCCATATGCCAAAAAAGATGAAGAGTTGGAGATTAAAAAATTAGGGTTTATTACTAAAATAAATTTCAACACGACATCATATTGGGTTGTATTAATTTGCATGTTGATTTTTTTAAATTTTATTAAATAATTTAATAGATTATCTATCACTAGTATATGAACTATAATCTCTAATGCTTTTTATAAATCACAAATCAATGATAAAAAAATCATAAATTTGTAATAGAAAATTAAATTGTTTTTAATTGTGATAAAATTTATTACGAATTTTTAATCATTTAAAATTCCTAAACTAATTTATCACAAATTTTTTTTAATAATAATTTTTATCATTAATTTTTTTTAATAATAAGTCTACAACCTGTTTGTGAAATTAATAGATTAACAAGTTCGAGTTGCTTATCAAAAATAGATTTGAAATCTTGATCGGGCTTCCTGCCTTCGAGTGACTGGGTTCAATTTTACATGGGTCTCTCCACTTAAATGTAGAACTTAAAGAGCGGGCGCACGGACTGGTTGAGCCTGTAGGCCTAATACAATTTTACTGTATTTTTCAAACTAATATTTTTTATTTTTGTTTTCAATTAATTATTCGGCCAATAGTTAAAGTTGCTCGGACCAAAACAAAGCATATAAATTTTTTATTGAGTACTAGTCACAGCATTAGCATTCCATGGGAGTAGTTCACTCACAAAAATTTTCATTCGTCTCCCTTGCTACAGATTTCCACTCACAAAAATTAACAGCTGTGACTGTTTTTAGTCATTCGAAACACACTTCACTCATCGCCCTTACTACAAATTGCTCGCCTCGCCAGTACTCTCATTTCATTAGCAGATGATATATAGACGAGACTGAAGCACTATCTATCTCAGCTATTGCTTTTTTTATTTTGTCACAAGTGAATTAAATTGTAATAATGTGTATATGGATCTTTAATTAAACAAACTAAAAAGTAAAACTAAAATCATGGTTTGTTTGCAGTCCGAAGAAAACGGTTTTTGCAATATTGCAACCGAACTAGTTAGTCTCTCCAACTCCACTTCAATCACTTTGTAATTTTAAGTGAAAATGGACGAGAATGAAGCTGTACCTCAGGTAATTTAAATTAGGTGTTTATGTAGATTTATTGAAGACAGCTAATTAATTTATATGTATCGCGTGGGAATTAATTTTATTTTACTGGACACAGGATCAAGATGAGGAAAACGTTCCTCCTCAAGCACAAGAATTACCTTTTCCTTTTCCTTGGGCAACGGAACACAATGCGAAGCTACGGAAGCTTCAGTATCTTGTGGAAAATGGTTTAACAGTGATTTCAGGAAAGGTTTTTTGCGAAAGTTGTGGATCAGTGTACGTTACGCCAGTACGAGCTACCGATTGCCACGAACAGATTGAGACTTCTCTTCTTGAGAGATACTTTCAGCATGGAGAAGTTGCACAAATGCTTTGCTCGAAGTTTATTAGTAAGTTCTTGCCCTGTCAAAAATGTGAGTACGGTGAAATCGCTCCGGTTATTCCCGATGATATGGACAAAATTAATTGGATGTTCTTGTTCTGTATGGAGTTCCTTCCATATTGTTCTGTACAACAGCTTCAGCATTTCTGTAAGCAGAATGATTTGCCATTGCCGGTGAAAAGTGAAAAGTCTGTATTAATGTGGAGGGTGAATCGCGAAATATGCCGTCAAATGAATCCAAATGGTCCTTTTGCCGACTAATAATAGTTTAGGGTTTAGGAGGTTTACGACAGAATTTTTATGCTAGCTTGTAATCAAAATTATTATGTTATACTTTCATGTTAATTTGTATGCCTTTTCTCTTTACTAGTTTAAGTAAATTAGCTGATATTTGCAATACTAATTTCACGTAAGAAAAAAAAAACATCAATAAAATATCTATTCTAAGGATTTTTCTTTCAATTTGCAAAGAAATTAATTAGAGCCAATGATTGATAATAATTTACCAATTTTTTCTTGGTGTTTTAATAAATACTATTGTTCCCTTAGAAATTTCTCAAAGGCTCAAAGAATAGGCCCATTAAATTGGAGATAGCTAGTTTCACCTAAAAAGACGGGCCCAAAGGTCCAGACTATCGCATAACACAAGTCGGGATAGGTGTCACCTCGACAAAACCAAATCTTACCTTTCGAGGAGATCCCCGGCCAAAAGCCCGCCCAGGTCACGTGTCAAGATGGAAACTCAAAGGTTCTAACTAGTTTGGGATCCATTGTATCCCGAACAACACTCGATTGTAACAACCCTTATAATGAACTCTGACTTGGTTGAGATCCCAAATATCTCGAGTAGCTCACACCACAAATATGTCAAGCCGCTTGTTCATGAACAATGACAACCCATATACCAATTCCAAACCACTCAAGATTCAACACATTTCGAGCAGCTTATACTTCAAAATACCCTGAGCAGCCTAACTATTCGATTCACAAGATAAAAACTAGAGTTCCAAAAGGAAGGTTAATTTGTCTAAATGGTTAGTCTTAACAGACTATGCACTTAACGAAAGTTCGTATGGGTACTAAACAAACTCATGAGGACTTCTAATAGACATCTTGTAAAGTCGTTAATGGAGGTCTTCTCAAGTTGAGTAGTATTTGTGATCCTTTGACCTGAGCACCATGGTGGGCTTGTGAGTGATCCACCATACTTTGGTTCCACGCATGACAAAGACCTTTCATGGTTTGACTGCTGGGTGTCGCTATGTATGGTCTGATGCTCATAGAGTCCAGTGTGCATAAATATAGATCTGTTAGCTCATATAGGAGAGTTATATATCCCGATACTCCGAAAAATATATTTGAGGAAGTCTTTTAGCCAAAAGCATAAAACACCAAAAAAGATTTTTTATATGGTTAAACAATATCGTAAAGGTATTGACGGATATTGTTTTATAAAAATACAAATCTAGAGATAAGTTCACGGTTGAGAACTTAGGGATTTGATGGTGATGATCTGTGTCTCTTCTCTTTTAGGATATAAGTGAAATATCCGATCCTTATTTATAGTGTAGATACCTAGATTTCGGTATTAAGCAATAGAAAAACCGTAGGGTTACTTGGTTTCAACTCTATTAAAAATATTTTTTTTTATGGTGCACATGAGAGGTATTAGACATAAATTAGTAATTTCATAGTCGATTGGAGAATCGAATGGTCATGGAATATTTTTGAAAATATTTCATTGGCTTAGAAATGGAAAATTCAACTTAAGCACAAATAAAGTCCATGTGAGTCTTAAACATGGAATGAACCCTTGTTAAGAAATACTATCCATGCCTTTTCAAATGAACCAATGAGGAATAGGCTCATGGATTACCAAGTTAAAGTGTAATTTGGTTAGTTTGACTAGTTTAGTTAAATAGTTAGAAATAGATCAATCATATGCTTTTATTTCTAACCAATGGTATCTTTGATATTTAGAGTTTAATTGAGTGAAAAATTGAACATTTTAAAGGACACTATATAAGATAAATAAGTGCTGAAAAATTGGTCTAAATGAAAAGCAAAATTTGATATTAAAAGAGGAGACTATTGGCCAAATTTGGAGACAAAAAGGAGGAGAATTTCAGCCACTTGTAGAACCATTTCTAGCAGTAAATTCAAAGCTTTTTCATGATTTTTCATGTATGATCAAGTTAAAATCAAGCTAAGCTCAAGTTTCTAAGGTTAAATAGATCATGCACTAGTGAAAAATCTAAGAAAAGAGGTAAGAAAAGTATTATTTAGTGATACTGGTATATGATTTATCAAGATTACTTCAGTTAATGTCTTTTTTTTTGAATTATTGACTTAGATTTGAGTTGAATTTAAGTGTGGAGCTCAAAGGAGATACCAAACTAAAGGAATTTGTAAGGTATGAATATAGGGTTTGGTGTGATTTTAGTGTAAAAACTTCAATTGAATGTTATTAGGGTGTTAGAATTAAATTGATATGATTTGAATGCCATTGGAATAAGAAATTGAGAAAAAGAATGTGTTGAGTGGAAGATGGTGAATTCAGCTACTTTAGGGATTTTAAAGTTTGAGATGTATTTTGGTTCAATTGTCGTATATGAATGATTCCTTGTGTCAATTGGTTGTAATATGGATAATGAAAAATCAAGAATGAAGTAAAAGGGACATAATTATCTATTATTAGTAAGGTGAAGGAAAATTATGTCCAATCGAATTATTGGAGTGTTAAGCAATTTTATGGCGTTGGATAGTGAATTACAGAAAATTGAATGAATATAAAAATGAAAATGAAAAGTGGAGTCCATCCAGGCATTGTACGCCAATTAGGGCGCTTACTAGTTTAGGTGTAATTATAGCATTAGTAAATGTTTTAAATGTCAATTATGGCATGTAGGTGAAGGAAACCGAGAGCAGTAAAAGAAGAAGAATTTTCAGAGAATAATTGAGCTTGGAGCGTTTGGTGAGTGAAAATCTGTAATTGTTTATCTTTCGTTTAATATATTTTAGCATATTAAAATTTTATGTTTATGTGATTTTAAATATATAAGCATGATTTATAGTTTTTGGTATACTGTTATAATTATGAATTTTTATGTTTAGTTTAAGAAAAAGTTTTTAAAGTTATTAAATTAGTTTTCGAAGGCCATTGGTACCCTTAGATTTACAGTGTGGTGATAGTTTAAGACCTGACCGGTATATCTTGTACGCATGGGCAAGTATTGGGGGGTGTGTCACTAACTTCGGGAAGTCAGGTTGTCAAGTCATGTAAGTCGCTTTATGCGTATGAGGTATTGTCTTGCTATATGTAGGCAATATAGGATTCCGCTGTATAGCTAATGAGATGTCTTTAAATGTCACAGTGGGTGTTGCTAGTTTGGAGGCCCTGTGGCCTACTCATGTTGTGCGGTGCTAGTTTAGTCACTATGTGAGTATAGAGCTTTAGGGTTACCATTTGGTGCAGTTTAGAAAAAAAATAGCTGAACGAGGGTTTTAACAGTTTTTGAGTTACCTAACACATATCATGAATTTATATGTGTAAATGTTAGTTACTATGTTTTACAGATTCTAGCAATTGTTTACAAAAATTATTAATAAAAATCGCTCGACAGAATTTTATCAGCATATGATGATTAGAAATAGTTTTACGATTTTATAATAACTTGAGAAGCATGTTTTAGGCGATATTTAGAATTTAATATTTATATAGAATCTTATTTTTACTAAAAATTGTAAAAGCACTGATTGAGCTCCTTTAGCTCACCCGTTTTGTGTTTTATATTTTCTAAAACTCTTCATAAGTGCAGACCTCGGTACGCAGGTTGCTTGTTCTCCTACATCATATTAGTGGGCTAAGTAAGACGATCATTTTGTAAATGTAAATATGCTAAGTAGCACTTTTTGATTTTTGCGTAGTATTA
Organism: Ailanthus altissimus; assembly: GCA_946807835.1. Lineage (NCBI taxonomy): Eukaryota > Viridiplantae > Streptophyta > Magnoliopsida > Sapindales > Simaroubaceae > Ailanthus > Ailanthus altissimus. Next base: position 10,161,859 of record OX327706.1, on the reverse strand, counting down.
TAGACTTTGTGCATCTTATAAATTTGCTTTGAACAAACGAGAAATAGTTTCTATAATATCGTAAAAGCTTTTACCTTTCATTAGTATGTTAGTTTTCTTATAATTTAATTTTTGTGAATTGGAATGAAATTGTTGTGTTGAGTTTAGATTTGATTCGGGAAGGACTGGAGGTTCTATTTGTTAGTTGAGAAAACTATTTGAAATAGAAGTGTGATTTATTGCAAGTTGTGTTTTTTTGTGTTTTTTAGAAAAAGAAAGGAAACTCTGTCTATATTTTTTTTTTAAAATTGATTAAATTATCTTCACCGGTATTCTAGAATTTAGTTAGTACTAGCAAGAATTAAAAAAGGTTTGCCTCGCAGAATTTTCCAGTTATTATAGTTAGACTTTGAGGAACTTCTGTTGGAGTGCCAGACGGGGTTCACTAGGATCTACTGTAGGGGGTTCTGAGGCGGGTCTGTCAACAGGTGACGGAAGGATTATACGAATATGGTTTACCTCGACTTGTATGGTTAAACACTCCATTTTGTAATATTCGTAATGTATGTATGGAGAGGTGAACCTAGAGAGTCTTACAATATGAAGTGTACTCATTGAGCACTAGGGTAGCGAGACGGATCGAACGGTTTGATTCGGTATGATTTTGAAAAACTGGATACATTTTAGGACCTCTCTGAAAAATAGAAAATAGACTTTACAAATATTGCAAAGAGGTCCATATTGCATGTTAAAGGAAATCTTAACACGTGGCCACTTGTTTGACAAATGGCACATTGGAGCTTTTCATGATTGATACTTGGCAACATGCATGGGATACATCAGTGACAAGTGTCAACCATGAAAAGAGTGAGGTGGCTAAAGGTTGACAAATATTGCATTTAGCACCCCACATTTGTTATTTATAAATAACAAGTTTTGAACTTGTTTCATTATGGTGCCTATTTTCTAAATCAATAGACCACCCTATTTTGAGAGGATTTTGAAATTGAATCCTACTGAAAATTAATCAAACAATACTGCTATTCTATAGTTTCAATCCACCACTTTGTTGAAACTTAAACTTGTTCAAGAGTTGACTTCAATATGAGCTCCAAGTAAAGAAATGTCCAAGTAAAGAAATTGGAAACTAATTTTCTAAGCAATAAACATATTGCCATTTTCTAGACCTGTTAGTGTAATAAGAGAATGTTTATTGCTTAGAAAATTAGTTTTCAATTTCGCTGTGTAATTATGTATGATTGTTATGCAATAAAAAAAAAGAGCAATAAACACAATCACATGCATGTACCATAAATATACATTATCAAGTTTTTCTCGTATAGCATTGATCTTGCCATCTCCACGATCGTTCTATTTTTGTGTTCTGCAATGCCATTTTATTGTGGCTATAACTTGCTATTAATTGCTTACATATTCCTTCATCTTGAATTTTTTTTTCAAATTTTGCTAAGGTGTATTCTCTTTATCTATGACTATATATATTGTTGATTGTTTTGGCCACTTTGAAGGTTTTTGATTTTGCTTTCAAAAAATAAACCTAACTCATTCTTGAATAATCATCAATGAACAAAAAAAAGTACATGTTCTGACAAACTGATAGGGTTTGCATTGGTCTGCATATGTCAATGTGAATAAGCTCTAATGGTACTTTTGGTCTCCATGAACTTTGTCAGAGAAATGAGGAATAATGTTGCTTTCCCATAATACACCCTTTACATAGCTCTGTTGCCTTGTAAATTTTTGGTAGTCCTCTTATCATTTCTTTTTGTTGTAGAAGAATCATGCCATCAAAATTCAGATGACAGAAGCTCTTGTTCTATAGCCACTTATCTTCAATAACTTCTTATTTCATTGCAACAATTTGATTACAATGAAGATTAAGAGCAAAGTTTTTATTTTTTTTCCATCTTGACATCTTTCAAGGCTAAATGTGCATGATCTTCTTCTTCTATAATTGAATGAGAAACTTAAAACATGTTCCCATTATGTTTTTCTTCTTTATTTGCTTGATTTGTTGTTTTGAATTTGCATATTTTTTCTGTATGCCCAAACCTTTTACATACATAATATTGAGGTTTTCCTTGAAAACAACAATTTAAAGTTGCATGGATTTGGTTTTTACAAATTTTGTATGAAGGTTTATCTTCATTTCCTGCATTTCTTTTGCTTGATTCTCCTCTCTTCCATTTCTTCGTGAGTTGAATGAGAGCTTTCAATAGAAGGTACTCTTATCAAATTGATTATTCCACCTTAATCTTCTTTGCTTATAAGACTCTAAAGATCCCATTAGTTTTTTAATTGATAAGGTGGTTAGATCTTTAGACTTTTCTATCACAGTGACAATGTGATCAAATTGTTTTGGTAAGCTATTCACTATCTTCTCAATGATCTTTTGGTCTTTGGGTTCTTCACCAAAAGATCTTAATTTATTTACTACTTTAGTTACTCTTGAGAGGTAGTCTCTTATAGCTTCTAAATCTCTCATCCTCAGGTTTTCAAATTCCCTACATAGAGATTGGAGTTTGAAAGTTCTTATTTGGTTGTCACATTGGAATTCTTGCTCAAGAATCTCCTAAGCTTGCTTTGCTGTTTTAGCTTTTATAATCCTTGGAAAGATGGCTGCAGAAATTGAATTTTGAATTTTTGAGAGGGCTATTGCATCAGTCCTCCTTGTTGCTTTAAGATTTTGCTTTGTGTTGTTATAAGTTGATCTTCATTTTCAAGATCTTTGAATCCTTTATCAACTATACTCCAAAACCTTTTGGCTCTTATTTTCACCTTTCAAAAACTATAATTCTCTCTTCCAAAAATTAGAAGGATAGAATAAGTGATTATTGCGTTATCTCTTGCTACAGAAGTCATCTTTTAAATGAATATTGATAATTATAATGGCTGAATTTTATTTCAAAAAATTTGCTTTGATATACCCAGTTATGATTGCAACTGGCTTTGGTACCAATTGTAAGAAATTTAATGATTGCTTTGATACCAATTGTAAGAAATTGAAAGATATGTGTTTGTGTTTGTATTTGAACAACAAAAAAATAAAGAGAAAATCATAACAGAAACATTTTTCTTTGAGTTGTTATTGAAGAGCTCTTTTCTTTCATATAATTTTCTGCATTTGTATTTTTTATGATACAAATGATCTGCCATGAGATTAATGGATTGCACATCTATTTATAGCTCTTATCAGCTTACAAATTCAAACTTTGCAACTATAAATTCAAATGACAACAAAGAATTCTAGCATATTCATAATAGTTGCAAATTTCAATTTGTCTTCAATTTCCTTTGAGCTAGTAATCTACGTTTTGGACTTTTGAAATTTTTTGCATTTCGTACTTGCTACTTCCAATTTAGAATTGTAGAGAAGTATTGAGAAGATGCATTAAATTTCAACACAAGGACCAATAAAGAATAAAGCAGCTCTAACCTCCTCCTTAGTAAAGCTGGCGTCTAATATCTTAGGAGTGTCTAGTAGATATGGCCTTAAAAACATCTTGCATCATCTGGGCATCCAGATTGGACAAAACAAATAAGCCTGAAAAGTGATAAAAAATTATTTGAGAGATTTCTGTCCCGTTCTCACACCATGTTCCATCTGTGGAAAGAAGTCTTGATATCTGATTTTTTGCTCGTCTGTCGTAGCCATCTGATGGAAAGATTTTATGTTCTTATCTCCCTATAAGAGCCAGTTTGCCTACGCACGCTGAAACAAGTAAAGCTCCTCTCTTGCCAACAAACTTTGAAGCTTATTCTTTAACTTCTTTAATCTTCTAGTATTAATCATACGAAGTTCAGGCCGCATAATATCATCAATATCTTTCCTTACATTTTTAATCCTACCAGCTAGAGCTCCACCATGTGATTTATTCCAAACAAGCAGCGTCTGGGCACAGATACCCAATTTATTTCGTAGAGATATCCTAGCAACATCTCTCAGCCATTTAGCATTGACAAATTTCCCATACTCCACATCCCTCAACCATAATGGTTCAAAATGGAACTTTGCTTGCCTACCATTACCCCATTGTACACTTGGAGTAGACACCAAAGACTTAACAAGACATGGAAGTCCCTGTGATTTGAAGACAGAAAATTTTGAAAATGTACCTTAGCATTTGGAAACATCGAGAACCACCCCTGCCAACTGAACACCCAATCTAGTTTCTCATGCGAAACACCATTTGTCTCTCATGCACACTTCCATGTAAAGCGAGAGCCAACAAACCCCACCTTTATAAGCTCCAACTCACTGATAAAATTTTGAAAAGCTGACATGGATGGTCTAACAGAACCACTCATTCCTCTATGTCCTACAATGATAAAATTTTATTAAAATCACCCATATACAGAAAGGGTAGAGAAGAGGACCTTTTTAGTTGTCTCATCAGCTCACACGTGTGACAATGATTCAATTGTATAGGATTCTCATAGAGACCAACAACACACCACAGATGCTTGTTCGAATCTAGCACTTTAACATCTATATAGAATCTCAAAAATCCTAATATTGAAATATCCAATAGGTAATTCTATAGTACAAAGATACCACCACTCCTACCCACACTGTCGACATGGAAAAAACCTTTAAAACCTTAACTCAGCCTGATCCTTTCAGCCCTTTTACCATATAGTTTAGTTTGAGGATAAAAACAAAATTATGAGAATTTTCTAATAAGAGTTTACTCAAACCCCTTAATGCACAGAGATTCCTTAAACCTCATACATTCCTTAAACCTCATACATTCCAACATAGGATATTTATCCCTTCTGGCTAGGTTGTCCCGCAGCCACCGCCTAAACAGTCAGATCATCTACCATTAACATGGGTTTCTTTGGTGGGGTAATGTTATAACCCAACCCAGACTTGACAAGATATTGTTCGCTTTTGGCCTAATTCCACATGGTTTTATTCCTAAGTTTTACGCAAGCGTCCTTCATCCAAAATGAGTTTTACCAATTAAGGTGTGGATTACCCTTTATAAACACAATATCTCTCCCATCTTTTGTCAATGTAGGATTTGCCTAAAGTGTCACATAGTTCCCTTTTTGGGGACTCAGCGTCCTCACTGAGGTTTTCCTCACCATCGCTTATGAGGATACGCGGATTCACTCTGATACCATATGTCATGACCCAACTCAAACATGGCAAGATATTATTCACTTTGGGCCCAAGCTTGCATAGTTTTATTCCTAGGCTTTATGCAAGTGTTTGTCACCCAAACACGTCTTATCAATTAAGGTGTGGATCACCCTTTATAAACCTAGCATCTCTCTCGTGCTTTGGCGATGTGGAATTTTTCTAAGGTGTCATATACACCCCCCCTTAGGGACTCAGTATCCATACTGAGGTTTGCCCCACCACTGCCCAAGAGGTGATGAACACTTTAAATTACACATTAATTAAGAATTTTTCAGCATCATTTTGCAACATTAGTGTTATTAATCTCCTTAACTTGAGCATGTTTTCAGTATTGTACATAATTAAGTTTTTAACTAATTTAATGTAGGTTCAGTAAATTAGGTATAACGTTTTACCAAAAAATCCAACTAAAGTAATTCTTAAACCTGTAGAGAGATAATTTCATGTAAAATAAAATTGGCTTTCACACAAAATTTTTAATTTGAAATTTTAGAGGGTGAAAAATGGCTTTAAAGAGAACCCATCTGCAGTGTAGGCCCAATCTGAGCAAGATTTTATATTTGGACCTTATCTCATAAAATACGAATCTAATTGGTATTATTCTAGAAGTCACGAAAAGATAATTCAATTATATACAAATTGTTTGTTTTACAGAAAGTCTAATGAGGCCATCTTCTTAGTCAAAAGATCATTACAAATTTGGTAATAAAAAATGTTTAAGATTTAGTCACACGTTATTAGTGCTTATAAATTTGCTATTTAAGGACACCTTTGGTTAAAGCGGTAGGGGTGATGATCTATACTCTCTATCATTTTTGTAATCTTTAGTTCACTTTTCATTGCACTTGATAATACATATTTTAATATAATATTTTGGTACTCCTAAGATTAATATTTGCTCATTTAATCTCAAATTATTTGTATTTATCCACGTTTTTTATGAATTTTAGGTTCAAAGACAATTGAAACATCACGCGAGAAATCGGACGCGAATGGGAGCATTAGAGATAAAAAAACAAAGGGACGTTATAGTTTGCTACAGTGCAATGCCGGGGCATTCAGTTTAGTGCCGAGGCATTAGGTGGGGCACTACATGCAATAGCCACCAAACACCTCAATGCCGCGGCATTGAGGCCTGGGCAGCAAAAGTTGACAGGATGCTTAAAATTAGGAAGTCCGAAAGGTAATCCTAAGTCCGCCCTAATTTCATGCTCTTACTTATATATTTGCCAAAAAATTACTATTTGGGAGGGCAGCTGGAGTTAAGAAAGAAAAACACCTAACATTCAAGTTTGGAGAAATCAAAGAAAATGAAAGGAAGATTCAACATCAAAGACATTTGACAGGGACTTCTTCTTTGCTTTGGTCTTTTAATTGTTGTAAGATGTTTATTTTGTATGTATTGATGGAATTAACTTCAAGAATGTGTAGTTTAATGATGAGCTAATTTCATTAATCTAAGATTACATCCTTGAACTCATTATGTAATTGACTATAGCTATCTCTTCTATGGTATTAATTCACCTTTTGATATATTCATTATGCTCGTGTTTAATGCAATTTTATTATTTGGCCAGTAGTTAAATTGATCTAGAAATACTTAAATAAACTTAGAAAAGGCATTTATGTATTAAGTCTTAAGCATATTGATGCATGTCATAGTGTAACATACATGAGTTTCATATGAGATAAGTGTATATTTATATAGCATGTATGACTCATAAAACTTGTGCTTAATAGATTTTGTTCAATTTATTTATCATAGGAATATAGATATTTGATTGGATAGAATATATTCACTTGACCATCGGAAGAGGCTTGTGATGTGTTAAGTGTTTTGCTTAATATATCAAGTTGAGTACAATAAACTTAAAAGAGATTCTGCTGAATTGATTTGCATAATAAGGGATAGTTTGTAATCCTAGGATCTCTCATATTGAATTTAAGTTGTGGGAATTTAGTTTATTACTTATCATAATTAAGTTGTTCTTTTACTTAAGTAGTTTAATCTCATACATTAAATCATTTTTTATATAAGAGTAGAAAGACACCATTTCAGTACTTAAATTAGAAAAGATAACACATTCTCTGTGGGATCGATACTTTTTCATTATATATTACTTATTGCGATAATGTGCACTTGCGTTAGTTTGTGTTATAGAAATCACACAACAAATTTTTGGTGCTGTTGCCGGGGAATGAATATTTCTTACTATTTAATACTGATATAAATATTTTCTCCTGTTAATTCAGAATTATGTTTTTGTTTGAAAAAAATTCAGGTGTGTATGAGATGTTCTAAGAGCATTGATCTAACATACTTTGATCCTGAAATTGAGAAGACACTGAGAAGTTTACGCCGAGACCAGAACCAAATGACTAACATGGAAGAGCAAACTCAGAATGTTGTTGAGGAGCTAAGAGCCTTAAGAGATTATGCGGTTCCTTTGGTGAATGGTATACACTTAAGCATTCGCAGGCCAAATATCAATGCCGATTATTTTGAAATCAAGCTTGGAACTATTTAAATGCTTAAAGAATCAGTGCAGTTCAGCGGCTTCCCAAACGATGATCCTAACGAGCATATCACAATTTTTTTAGAAATTTGTGACACATTCAAATACAATGGCGTGTCAGATGATGCCATAAGACTCAGGTTATTTTCGTTCTCCTTGAGAGACAAAGCAAAAAATTGGTTAATATTATCACCATCCGATTCGATAATAACATGGGATGATTTAGCATAAAAATTCTTAGCCAAGTTCTTCCCACTGGCCAAAACTGCCAATATGCGTAATGATATTACCTCTTTTGTACAGCATGAGTCAGAATCATTGTATGAATCATGGGAGAGATTTAAAGATATGCTGAAAAAATGTCCACATCATGGAGTTCCTAAATGGTTATTGGTGCAAACATTTTATAATAGATTGGTGGGACATTTAAGAACGATTGTAGATACAGCAGCTGGAGGGGTTTTAATGAATAATTCCACATATGAGGCATATGACTTGTTGGAAGAAATGGCCTCTAACAGTTACCAATAGCCATCAGAAAGAGTGAATCTAAGAAAAGTTGCTGGTGTGCATGAAATTGATGCACTCACTTCTTTGACAGCATAAGTTAGTTTGTTGGCTAAGAAGATGGATACACTTGAAGTCAATGATGTAAAAAGCCAACCACCAACTTGTGATTTTTGTGGGGATAATCACCAAAATGGTTATGCATGGAGACAACACAATATGTGGGGAGTTACAATCGACAGCAGCATAATCCCAACTCAAAATTTTACAATCCAGGGTGGAGGAATCATCCAAACTTTTCTTGGAATAATAATAACCAAGGGCAATCCTCAAAATCTATGAATCCATCTGGATTTCAAATGTAGCAACAGCAGTAGCAATTTCAGCAAGAAAAGAAATCGGTATTGAGGAATTATTAATTTAATACATGAAGCAAACTGATCAATTTTTAAAAAGTCAATCAGCATCTCTTCGTACCTTAGAAAACTAAGTTGTACAATTGGCTTCTGCAATGAACAATCGTCCTCAAGGCTCTCTACTGAACAACACGGAAGTTAATCCAAAAGGTGATAGAGAACAATGTAAAATAGTAACATTGAGAAGTGGTAAAGAAATACAAAACATTGTGGGAAGGCTTAAACCATCATCAAAGGCAAAAATGCAGAAAATTCTGAAAGTGCAGAAAATTCTGCAATTGTAGAAAATGAAAAAAGTGCAGAAAATTCTAAAAATGGGAATGAAAAACAAGATGATAATGTAGCAAAAGAAAAGGCTATACAGAAGGAGAAGATGTAGCTCTACAGACCACCACCATTTTCTCAGCGATTACAGAAGCAAAAGCAAGAGAAGTAGTTTACAAAGTTTCTGGAAATTTTTAAGAAACGGCACATTAACATACCTTTTACAGATGGATTAGAGCAAATGGCTAGTTATGTTAAATTTATTAAGGACATTCTTTCGAGGAAAAAGATTCTGGACGAGTATAAGACTGTAGCATTGACAGAGGAATACAGTGCAATATTGCAGAAAAAATTTCCTCCAAAGCTTAATGATCAAAGGAGTTTTACCATTCCATGCACAATAAGAAACTGGTATTTTGTTAAAGCTTTATGTGATCTAGGGGCTAGCATAAATTTGATGCCTTTGTTTATCTATAACAAGCTAGGATTGGGGGAAGCCAAGCCTATGAATGTCACTTTACAACTTACAGATAGCTTACTCATATATCCTAAAGGTGTGATTTAAGATGTGTTAGTTAAGGTAGATAAATTTATATTCCCAACTGACTTTATTGTGTTGGATATGGAAGAGGATCTTGAAATTTCAATTATTTTAGGAAGACCTTTTCTAGCTACTGATAGAACTTTGATTGATGTCCAAAAGGGAGAACTTACTATGAGAGTGCAAGATAAAGATGTGACATTTAATGTGTTTAAAGCCATGAATTTTCCCAAAGAAGCAGATGAATGTTACTGCATCAGTATTATTGATAGAGAAATTGAAAGGATATTCAACAACCATTTTAGCCAAGACTTTCTAGAAAACGCAGTCATTAATAGGAATGAAGTAGAAGATCAAGGAGCACTGAAGTATCTTAATGCTTTGAATTCTACACCCTACCAAGAACATAGGAGGTCCATATTTGAAGTGCTCGAAAGATCAAAAAATATGGAGGCAAGAACCAAACCCTCAACAGAAAAACTGCCAACACTAGAACTCAAACCCTTACCTAACCATTTACAGTATGCATTTCTTGGTCCATCTTTAACACTTCTTGTAATAATATCCGCTACATTGAATGAAATTTAAGAAGAGAAGTTGCTTAGAATACTGCAGAAATACAAGAAGGCATTAGGATGGACAATAACAGACATTAAAGGAATCAATCTTTTATTTTGCATGCATAAAATATTGTTAGAAGATGGACAAAAGTCTTCAATTGAGCACCAAAGAAGGCTGAACCCAGTGATGAAGGAAGTAGTAAAGAAGGAGATTATTAAATGGCTTGATGCATGAATTATTTACCCAATTTCTGACAACTCATGGGTAAGTCCAGTTCAATGTGTACCAAAGAAGGGTGGAGTCACTGTTATAGCTAATGCAAGAAATGAATTACTTCCAACACGTACAGTAACTGGATGGAGAGTGTGTATGGATTATAGAAAGTTAAACAAGGCCACAAGAAAGGATCATTTTTCATTGCCCTTCATTGATCAAATACTGGATAGACTTTTAGGGCATGAATTTTATTACTTCTTGGATGGATATTCTGGCTACAATCAGATAGCCATAGCCCCAGAAGATCAAGAAAAGAATATCTTTACTTGTCCATACAGTACATTGGCATTCTAAAGAATTCTTTTCAGATTATGTAATGCACCCGCAACGTTCCAACGATGCATGGTAACAATCTTTTCTGATGTTGTGGAACAGTCCTTGGAAGTGTTTATGGATGATTTCTCAATTTTTGGGGATTTAATTGATGTATGTCTAGAGAACTTAGCATTTGTGCTATAGAGATGTGAAGAAACCAACTTGGTATTGAATTGGGAAAAGTGCCACTTCATGGTGAAGGAAGGGATTGTCTTGGGACATAAGATTTCTTCAAGAGGAATAAAAGTTGACAGAGAGAAAATTGAAGCCATTGAAAAGTTACCACCACCAGCAAATGTTAAGGGAGTGAGAAGTTTCCTTGGTCATGCAAGCTTTTATAGAAGATTCATAAAAGACTTCTAAAAAATTTCTAAGCCTTTGTGTAACTTGTTAGAGAAGGATGTAAAATTCATCTTTGATCAAGAATGTAATGAAGCATTTAAGGTGTTGAAAAGGAAGCTTATTTCAAACCCAGTCATTGTTACACCAGATTGGACCATGCCCTTTGAACTAATGTGTGACGCTAGTGATATTGCAGTAGGTACAGTATTGGGACATTGCAAAAATAAGAGTTTCACACCATTTATTATGCAAGCAAAACTTTGAATGATGCTCAAAATAATTTTACCATTACTGAGAAAGAGTTGTTGGCTATTGTGTTTGCCTTTGACAAGTTCATAGCATATCTAATTGATGTTAAGGTGACGGTCTTTATAAATTATTCTGTTATCAAGTATTTGATTAGCAAGAAAGAGGTAAAACCAAGACTGATCAGATGAGTGCTATTGCTTCAAGAATTTGACTTGAAAATCAAGGACAAGAAAGGTTCAGAAAATCAGGTTGCAGACTATTTATCTCACTTAGAGGGTAGACAACAAATTGATGATGAGACATTGATTAATGATTTCTTTCCTGATGAGCAACTCTTGTTAGTAGAAAACCTCAATCTACCATGGTATGTAGACTATGTCAACTACTTGGCCAGCGGAATCCTTCCTACGGACTTGAGTTACCAGCAGAAGAATAAGTTCTTACATGACTTCAAATTATACTTCTGGCATGAACTTTTTTTATTTAAGCAATGTGCAGACCAAATGATTTGAAGATGTGTGCCAAAGGAAGAAACTGAAGACATACTGAAGCACTGTCATTCATTCAATTATGATGGAAATTTTCGAGGAGACAAAACAGCTTCAAAGGTATTACAATCTGATTTTTATTGGCCTTCTTTATTTAAAGATGCACATTTTTTTGTTTTAAGATGCGACATGTGCCAAAGAGCAGGAAACATATCAAAAAAGCAGGAAATGCCTCTACAAAGCATGTTAGAAGTTGAAAGTTTTGATGTCTAGGGGATTGACTTCATAGGACCATTCATTCCATCAAATGGTCAGAAATACATTCTATTGGCTATAGACTATGTGTCCAAGTGGGTCGAAGCAGTTGTCTTGCCGACTAATGATGCAAGGGTGGTGCTGTAATTTTTGAGAAAGAACATACTCACCCGCTTCGGTACACCACGTATAATTGTTAATGATGAAGAATCACATTTTTGTAACAAATCATTCTCCGCACTGCTTCAGAAATATGGAGGTAAACACAAGATCGCCACTGCCTATCATCCACAAACAAATGGACAAGCTGAGGTATCCAATCGAGAAGTGAAGAGAATCCTTGAGAAGAGAGTCAAGCCAAATCGCAAAGATTGGGCAATAAGGCTAGATGGTGCAATCTGGGCATATTGTACAACATACAAAACGCCCATTGATACTTCACTATATCAGCTGATATTTGGCAAATCATGTCATTTGCCTGTGGAGTTAGAACACAAGGCCTATTGGGCAATCAATTCATTAAATTTTGACTTGCAAGTAATTGGAGAGAAAAAAATGTTGCAACTGAATGAATTAGATGAGTTTCGGCTATAAGTATGTGAGAACGCCAAGCTCTACAAAGAAAAGGTGAAAAGATGGCATGACAAAAGGATAGTACAACGTTTATTTGAAACCATTCAGCAGGTACTATTGTTTAATTCTCGACTCAAGCTATTCCCTGGGAAACTCAAATCTAGATAGTCTGGTCCATTTAGAGTAGCCAAAGTATACCCACACGGAGTTGTTGATATTAAAGATGAAGAATAAGGAGGAACGTTTAAGGTGAATGGCCAATAGCTCAAACATTACTATGGAGGAGATTTCAACTGTCAAAAGACCTCCATTAGGTTGGTGGAATCGGAGTTATTTATAAGCATAACATCTAGCCAGAGACGAAAAAGTAGGTGCTATTTGGGAGGCAACCCAAGGTAATTATGTGTTGCATTAATTTTGGTATTTATTTTTAATTATTTATTATTTTTAATTTTTTTTAAAAAAGGGCAAGGAGCGGGTGCCGCAGCACCCAAACTGAGCGCTGCGGCGCCAATTCCAGAGAGTGAGCACCGCAGCACTGGAATCCCAATACTGCAGCGCTAGCACCTGGGAAATTCGGTGGATTTAAAGGCATTTGCCCCCATTGTTTCCCATTTTCTCACAGTCCCTCTCTCTTGCTAACCTTAGGCCCTCTCAACCCCCCCAATTCGCACTCTCAAATCCCACCTTACCCATTCAAATTTCAACTTAAAACCAACATCAAAACACACTCTAAACATCATTTCACACACTTCATCATCACATATTCCACACAAATTGACAATGTCACCCCAATCTCAAAATTCGATGGATTCATCTCACAAGGTAAACAATCTTGTCTCTAATCTTTTATTTCATATATATTCTTTCATTATGCAATTGTTGGATCAATATATGAATAGTGTAATGAAAGCTTTGTGTATAACCTTAAATGCATGATTGAAATTGTTTTGGAATTGTGAAAACTTAGCTCATGATTGTATGAGTGTAGAAATTCTTAGCTGAATTGGTTGAGGTCTGGACTTGTTTAAATTAAGAAGATTGGTGGAGGGGTTTTAGTTGGCAAATTATTGTTCTTAGCAAGATGGCTCCTAAGAAAATGAAAAGAACCAAAATGGCATCACCTAATTTTGACAGCAGCAAGTTGGTTTCCCTAGAAGCATTTGAACGTTATGCTCAATCGATTGTGAAGCGGTCGGCTATTTCTGAGAGAGGCTTTAACCTTCATGAGGGAAGTTATCCCAGTGTAGCAAGCGTCATTGAATCTAGGGGATGGCAAAAATTGTGCACTCAGCCGGGAGTGGCTATACTGTCAATTGTGCGAGAATTCTATGCGAATATTCAGGAACATTCAAATTTACTGGTATAGGTTGCTATAGACAGTGAAAGTATCAACAAATTCCTTAAAATGCCATAAATTAGGGATGATGATTTTTACAAGATACTGCGAGAGCCGAATTATGAGGAAATCATTAAACAGTTATACTCCGCAGAGGCAGAATGGAAAATAGGTGGTGCTCTTTCGATATCTTTCTTAGCAAAATATATGGGCAAGGATGAGAAAACATGGTATTATTTTATTGGGGCATGACTAATGCCTGTCACACATTTTAACAGTGTAAACAAGCAATGTGTCGTCTTGTTATATGCCATAATGACAGAACAATCCATTGATGTTGGACGTGTTATCAAGAATAGCATTCTTCATTACAGTAAAAGTAGTAAGCTCGGGTTATATTACCCTTCTTTAATCACAGTGTTATGTGCTCATGTTGGAGTCAAGTGGAGTTCTTAGGAGGAGATATTACATCATGGCCAAGCTATAACCTTCAGTATTATTACCACCGTGCACACTCATTTTGGCCAGGGTAGACATAGATCTAAGGCACCCTAGCAACCATCTTTGCAGGAGTCTTCCTCTTCCAATCTGGAGGTAGTACAATCTCGGTTGGATAAAATTGAGTGGCAGATAGAGGCACATCAGCAGTAATTGATTGCTCATCAACAATGGTGTGCTCAGTGGGTTGCTATACAGGTAACCCATTTTGGAATAGATATTTTCTCACTCTCACAGTATCCAGTTTTCACTGCGCCACCACCAGCTGAGTTGAATGATGATACTAATGATGGCATTGACACTGAAGAAGCAGATGCTAATAGAAATAGCGAAGATGAGGATGCGACAACAGCAGATGACGACTAAAGCCCGGAATCTATTTCAGGGGAGTATTTCTAAGCCTTTTATTTTATGTTTCTTTTTACCATGAGGATATGTCTGATAGTAAATTTGGGGGCAGGGAAACACTTTCCCATTATTTCTCTGCGTTTGCATAGTTATGTTTTGATTTTGTTTGTTTATGTTATAAAAAAAAAAACAAAAACAAAATGTATATATAGGTATGGGTTAATGATAAAACTGTTGCATAAACTATAAAACCCTAGAAATCAATAAATACTAGCATTAGTAATTGTATAATCTGATGTAATAGTCTTATTTTACTTGTGATTACTTGAAACACATTGAGCACATAGTTGGATTGTTAAGTGAGTTGCTGACCTAAAAAAGGTTTATGCCCAATAAGAACACAAAAGGTCTTAAACACACTCTAGAACTTGTTTGATTATTTCTTGAGGTGAAATCATAGGACATAAATGATTAAGGAAGTAATTTTAGGCCATGTTTGGATCGTTTTGAGCTTTTCAAGCCTACCATTATATATTTATCTATAGTCACCTATTTTGAGCGTAATGACCATCTTATTTTGTTTACTACAATAATACCTTAAAATAAATATATATTCCATCATTATCATCCCTTACACCATAGGCATAAAAGTTATGTTTGTGTTTGTTTCTAAGTTTGGGGGCATAGTGATTTGGAATGTTTTGTAAAAAAAATAAAAAAAATTTAATAAGGAACAATAAAGGAAGTTTCAAATTAAGTTTGGGGGTGTTCTTTGGAATGAGATGAAGGCTTTGATAATTAAATGGCAATGAATGTTTATGGTGTGATTTGAGCCAAAAATGAATCCATATTATCCTACCTTTACCCTAACCATACATTACAAGCTTAATAAAGTCTTATTTAATTCTTAATCATGTTTGTTCCTACATTTATGGAGAGTGATATAAAAAGCATGCTTATGGAGTGTATATTCAAAAATATATTGAGACCACATCTTGTCTTGTAGGCATAAACCATTCTGGGTGCATTTAACTGGTAATAGCAACTACACACTCGCCCCAAGTTATCACTTGTAGGGTAAGAAAGGCATGACGGTTAAAAGTTGTTTAATCATGGTATTTAAAGGTTCTGAGATTTATAGAATTAATACAAACTCTGAGACCAAGTGATGATCATTATTAAACCTATAATTTACTTTCATTTTTCATGTTAATACTTTTGATTTGTCTTTGCTTGAGGGCAAGCAAAACTTTTAAGTTTGGAGAAGTTTGATAATACATATTTTAATATAATATTTAGTACTCCTAAGATTAATATTTGCTCATTTAACCTCAAATAATTTGTATTTGTGCACATTATTTATGAATTTTAGGTTCAAAGACAATTAGAACATCACGCGAGAAACTGGATGCGAATGGGAGCATTAGAGATAAAAATACAAATGGATGCTACAGTTTACTACAGTGCAATGCCAGGGCATTCATTTTAGTGCCGGGGCATTCGGCACCGGGGCATTAGGTGGGACACTATATGTAGTAGCCACCAAACACCTCAATGCCGCAGTATTGAATCCCAATGTCGCGGCATTGAGGCCTGGGCAGCAAAAGTTGACAAGATGCTTAAAATTAGGAAGTCCAAAAAGCAACCCTAAGTCCGCCCTAATTTCGTGCTCTTACCTATATATTTTCCAAAAACTTACTATTTGGGAGGGCAGCTGGAGTTAAGAAAGAAAAAATACCCAACATTCAAGTTTGGAGAAATCAAAGAGAAGGAAAGGAAGATTCAACATCAAAGACATTTGACAGGGACTTCATCTTTGCTTTGGTCTTTTACTTGTTGTAAGATGTTTATTTTGTATGTATTGATGAAAGTAACTTCAAGAATGTGTAGTTAATGATGAGCTAATTTCATTAATATAAGATTACATCCTTGAACTCATTATGTAATTGATTATAGCTATCTGTTTTATGGTATTAATTCAACTTTTGATATATTCATTATGCTTGTGTTTAATGCAATTTTATTATTTGGCCAGTAGTTAAATTGATCTAAAAATACTTAAATAAACTTAGAAAAGGCATTTACGTATTAAGTTTTAAGCATATTGATGCATGATCATAGTGTAACACACATAAGTTTCATATGAGATAGGCATATACTCATATGGCATATATGACTCATAAAACTTGTGCTTAATAGATTTTGTTCAATTTATTTATCATAGGAATATAGATATTTGATTGGATAGAATATCTTCACTTGACCATTAGAAGAGGCTTATAATGTGTTAAGTGTTTTGGTCAATATATCAAGTTGAGTACAATAAACTTAAAAGAGGTTCCGCTGAATTGATTTGCATAATGAGGGATAGTTTGTAATCCTAGGATGTCTCATATTGAATTTAACTTGTGAGAATTTAGTTTATTACTTATCATAATTAAGTTGTTCTTTTACTTAAGTAGTTTAATCTCATACCTTAAATCATTTTCTGGATAAAAGTAGAAAGACACCATTTCAGTACTTAAACTAGAAAAGACAACTCATTCTCTGTGGGATCGACATTTTTCTCATCATATATTACATGTTGCGATAACGTACACTTGCGTTAGTTTGTGTTATAGAAATCACACAACAACACTCTATTTTCTTAAGTTATATTGTTCTAAATTCCTAGCTAAGGCTAGGAGTGAAACACTTAATGGAGGTGTAATTTTATCACTTTGATTATACTATTGTATTTTATGTTTGTGTTCAAATAATTTGATTTATCATTTTTTTTAAAGTGGTTTTGGTTTGTTTGAAGCCTTGATTAATTGTAGACTAAGGGCACAAAGAATGTTTAGAAAGATATTCTATATATCAACAACATATTTTTACAAATGATGTTTTTCATCAATTGAAATCATTTTTTAAGTGAGTAAAAGGATCAAAAGAACTCTACTATAGTTGAAGTAAGTGTGGATCTCTATTACCTTAGTGTTCTTTTAAATTGATTTCTTAATTTATACTTGGTAATCATTTCTTTAAAATCAACCAATATTCTCCATCTTTGGGTGCAATACTTCATTACTCTTGAATATTGACAAACAACGTTTGCTCTTGGTGATCACTCTATATGGATACGACATTCTGACTCACAAGTAAATACTATAATTCGGACAACCTATACTTGGGTAATACAATATTTAAGTTGTAGCAAGCTTTTGGCGTCGTTGCCATGAAGTGAAATTAACTAAGATAATTGGTAGTTATTTTTTTTCATTGAAGGCTAAACCTCCTATCTTGTTTTATTTTAAATATTCTTTATTTTGTTATTTTTATTTGATTATGGTTGCTTTGACCACCGAACTTTATTTTTTTTACTAATCTTTTATTATTCTAATCTAACATTTACTAATCTAACTTTTAATTATTCCTCTAACTTCTATTTTATGGTTGGCATTGCCACCTAATTTGCTATTTTTTTTTATTTTGCCTTCAAAGATTTGTTAAATTCTTGCCCACATTAGGGTTTTGAAAAATGGAGAACATTAGTTTTTTCTATGATGGTTTAATTCCTGAGACAACATAATTTATAAAAAGCATGTGTCATAGAGAATTTTTAGACAAAGATTAAGATAAGGCATTCGATTATTTGGATCATTTATCTGAAAATTCTTAAAATTGGCAAATCACTAGTTCTACAAATTCAAATAAATCTAATCTTGCAAGTTTTAGTGGAGGAAAATATCAATTGAGTCAAGAACATTATCTAAATGCTAGGGTTGCTAGTTTGGTTAGGAAAGTGGAAGCCATGAAAATAAAGAAACTAAGAGAAACCAAATCCATTTTTATTAAAGAAGTTTGTGGTATTTGTGATATTGGTGGCCATCTTACAAATGAGTGCCTAAACCTCCCAATCTTTAAAGAAACCGTATATGAGCAAGTGAATGCCACAAACTATAGTAAAAAATCATTTCTATCTTAGTACTCTAACACCTATATCCCAAGTTGGAAAAACCATCCAAATTTTATTTAGAGAAATGATAACAATGTCCAAACACAACCTCAAGCCTTCAAATCCTCCTCCATATCACCCACCAAACATAAAAGCCCTTGAGAAGACATTGCTAGCATTCATACGTAAGCAATCAAGATTTAATGATCAAACTTCAAGGGCCATTAATGAGATCAAGTGTACATTTTCAATTTGACATCTTTTGTACAAGATCAAGAAAAGGGTAAGTTTCCTTCTCAACCTAAACCCAATCCTTTAAGTCAATTCAATGTAAATGAATCTTGTGAAAAATAAAAATTACTTGAAAATATCAATGCCATCACAATACTTTGTAGTGGTAAGGTTATTGATAAAACTCTTCCTTAAAAAAAAGATAAAGATAAACCTAAACCACATAAAGTAGAAAATGAGAAGAAAAAGAGTCAAAGCCTTTTTAGATACAAGAGTGTCCAATTCCTGCCCCATTTTCTCAAAGATTAAAACCTACTGAAAAGTTTAACCTAAATTCTGACATCTATGAACTTTTCAAAAAATTTAAAATAAACATCCCTTCGTTTGATGCAATAAAGCAAGTCTCGTCTTATGTCAAAATTTTGAAAGATTTATGCATAGTAAAAAAAAAGCTTGATGTTCGAAAAAAGCATTTTTGACCAAAAGTGTAAGTTCAATCACTTAACAAAATACTCCTCTAAAATACAAGCACTATAGATGTCTAACCATTTTTTGTGTGATTGGTAATTTTAGCATTGATCGTGCATTGCTTGATTTAGGAGCTAGTGTTAATGTTTTTATCTTATACTATTTATGAGTAATTAGGACTTGGTGAGCTCAAACCTACTTTAATCACTCTTCAACTTGCTGATAGAAGTCTATGAAAATTCTAAGAGGAGTAGTAGAAGATGTGCTTGTTCAAATTGATCAATTTTATTTTTCTATTGATTTTATTATTTTGGATACACATCCTGTTTTGAACTTGAATGCTCAAATTCTAGTCATTCTAGGACGTCCATTTCTTGCATTTTCTAATGCTTTAATTAATTGTAAAAATGGAATTTTGAAGTTGTCTTTTGGTAATACGACTTGTGAATTGAATGTTTTTAATATTTTCAAGCAATTTATGGATGATGATATGTGCATGAGGTTGATCTCATTGAAGAACTTGTACGTGATAAATTTTATGTCTATTCTTCTAATAATAATTATGAAATAAAAAATAATTCTAAAACTTATTCTTCTTCACAGGTTCTTGGAATATACAAATGGAGACCAAGATTTAAAGAATTACCACCAAATACAAATGCTCCCTTACCATTAGATGTGCAACCACCAAAACCTGAATTGAAGCCATTCCCATCTCATCTAAAGTATTCATTTTAGATGAAAGTGAAACTTTCCCCGTAATCATCTCGTGTAAGTTGAATTCACTCCAAGAAGGTAAGTTACTTGACACTTTGAAACTGTATAATAATGCATTAGGAAGGACCATTGCTGATATTAAAGGAATTAACCATTTAATATGTACACATAAGATTTATTTAAAGGATAATGCCAAACCCTCTAGAGAGATGCAACGAAGGCTCAATCCTAACATGACAGAAGTGGTAAGAAATAAGGTCCTTAAGCTTTTAGATGTAGGAATCATTTATTCTATTTTTGACAGCAAATGGGTAAGTCTTACTCAAGTTGCACCTAAGAAATCTAGAGTATCTGTAATAAAAAATGAAAATGACATATTAATTCTAACTAGAATAACTACTAGTTGGCACATGTCTATAGGAAGCTAAATTTGATGACTAGGAAAGATCGCGTCCCTCTACCTTTCATGGATCAAATTTTAAAAAGGGTAGTTAAGTATGAATTTTATTGTTTCCTAGATGGGTATTCTAGGTACAACTAAATTGAAATTGCACTTGAGGATCAAGAAAAAACTAATTTTACATGCCCTTTCGAAATATTTGCATACAAAAGAATGTCTTTTGGTTTATGCAATGCACTTGCCACATTTCAAAGATGCATGCTCAGTATTTTTAGTGACATGGTTGAATCTTTTCTTGAAGTATTCATGGATGATATTTATGCTTTTGGTAATTTATTTGATGATTGCTTATCAAATTTGCAAAAAGTCCTTATTAGATGCAAAGACAAGAATCTCGTGCTTAATTGGGAAAAAAATCATTTCATGGATGATCATGGTATTATGTTAGGTCATATTGTTTCATCTAAGGGCATAAAAATGGATAAAGCCAAAACTAATTTGATCACCAATCTTCATTCCCCCATATGTGTAAAACATGTTAGGTTATTCTTAGGATATGCTGATTTTTATAGAAGGTTCATTGAAGATTTTAGTACTATATCTAAACCATTATGTAATCTTTTGTCAAAAGACACTATTTTTGAATGGACCACGACTTGTCAAGAAGCATTTGATAAACTTAAAATCATGTCAACTGCTGCTCCTATTATTCAATCTCCTGATTGGTCTTTACATTTTGAAATTATGTGTAATGCTAGTGATTATACAGTTGGAGCTATTTTAGGAAAAAAAAAGATAAGAAAACCCATGTCATATACTATAAAAGTAAAACACTTGATAGTGCTCAAATTAATTATTCCACAACTAAAAATGAATTACTTGCAGTAGTATTTGCTTTGAAAAAAATTAGATCTTATCTTGTTGGTTCACTCATTGTTATTTTTGGCAATCATGCAGCCTTGAAGTATCTTCTTTCAAAGAAGGATCCTAAGCCAAGGTTAATTAGATGGATACTTCTCTTTCAAGAATTCAACATCACAATTAAAGAAAAAAAAGGGAGTTGAAAATATTGTGGTTGATCACTTGTTTAGACTTATTTATGATGAATCTTTTGAATCTTCACAAACCAATGATACATTTCCAAATGAACAACTTTTTGATATTGTTAATTTACCTTGGTTTGCTACATTGCTAATTTTCTTGTTACAAGAAAATTTTCATCTCATTGGCAATCTCAAGACAAAAGGAATTTTTTATATGAGGTAGGCAATTATTTTTGGATGATCTATTCCTTTTCAAATATTGTCCTAACCAAATCATGAGACTACATGTGCTTGATAATGAAATTCATGATGTTATTTCCTTTTGTTTTTTTAAAGCTTGTGGTGCTCAACTTTCTTTAAAGAAAACTACAGCCAAAATTTTGTAACGTGAATTTTACTAGCCTACCCTTTTTAAAGATACCTATAAGTTTTGCAAAACTTGTGAACAATGTCAAAAGTTAGGAAATAAAACTCGTAAGAATATGATGCCATTAAACCTAATTTTAGTGATTGAACTTTCTGATTATTAGGGCATTGATTTTATGGGTCCATTTCCTTCTTCTTTTGGGTATATTTATATCTTGGTGACTGTTGAGTATATTTCCAAATGGGTTGAAGGAATCCCCTATAAAAATAATTATCATAAAATGATTTTGAAGTTTCTAAAAACTAACATTTTGACAATGTTTGGAATTCCTAGAGCAATTATAAGTGATAGAGGTTTACACTTTTGTAACAAACATTTTGAACTATTGATGAAGAAATATTGAATTACACACAACGTGTCTGCACCTTACCACCACAAACATGTGGATAAACCGAGTTTGCTAATAGGGAAATTGAACGAATTTTGAAAAAAAGGGTAAACCAAAATAAAAAATATTGGTCTTTATGACTAAATAATGCACTTTAAGCTTATCGTACTGCTTTTAAATTACCAATTGGTATGTCTCCCTATAGGCTTATTTTTCAAAAACTTTGTCATTTACTTGTGGAATTGAAACATAAAACTTATTGGGCTATCAAAATAATTAACTTTGACTTAGATAAAGTTGGTCCTCTAAGGAAACTTTATTTAAATGAATTAGAAGAAATTAGAAATAATACTTATGAAAACTCTAGGATCTACAAAGATAAAATGAAGACATTTCATGATAAATATATTGTTAGAAAAACTTTTGAACATTTACTGAAAGTTCTCTTGTATGATTCTAGATTACACTTGTTTCTTTAGCAAAATTAATTCTCGATGGACTGGACCTTTCATTGTTAAATTTTTTTTTCTCATAGAGCTGTTGAAATTAAAAATCCAAAGAATGGAAATGTTTTCAAAGTCAATGGACAACGATAGAATAGCTATAAAGAGAGGGTAGACAACTCTATGTGTCTCAAGAAAATTCAACTTTCAGATTTTATCTATTATGCTTGATTAGGTTCTATCTATCTATACAATATTTTATGTTTTGATTTATTTTATTTGTTATTTTGTTATTTTGTATGTTTTCATTTCCCAATTAAGAAGTAGTTCTCTACCTCTTTGTTGCTGCCAGATGATTCTTTAATGGGAAGCGATAGCACATCAACAACGGAGATCACCCCAATAAGATTGGAAGGCTTCTTCAGAGCTAGCTTGCCCATGGGTACATACCAAGACGAGGGAACTTAGGGCAATTCAACTAGAATAGAAGGGCTCGGTCTCTCATCTTCAGCTGCTAAGACAGCAATTGACCTACCAATAAGAGCCGATTGGGTAGCAGGAATTGTCAACTGAAGTGAGGCAATCGATTGTTTGGAAGCCACCTTTAAGTGCATGATCTTTATGTGCTGTGGCGTTTGGGCTGTTGTCTGAAAAAGGAAAAGCAAGGTAAGTGGGCAATTTTTAGAACATCAAGCCAAGAAAATTAAATAAAGGTACTTTTTAAGCTTACCTTGACACGTTTCTTTTAAAAATGTGTCATTTCTTCCTCCCCTATTGGCGGAGTGTTCAGCGTTGTAGGGATGGCCTCTAAAAAATCGATAGAAAGATTAATATCAGAAAAAGTCTTCATATTAAATTGATCATTTAAGACAATTTCTTAAATTATATTTAAGAGCAATTCCTTTTTCCTTTGATGAATGAGGATTCACATTTTTTTTAATTTAAGACAATGATATTTGAAATCTAAAAATTGCTCAAAGTCTAAAATTTCTTGGATTTTCTTTCCCCTTGATTTTGGCAGGTCGATCTGCACAGCAGCATCAAGGTTAATGTCAGCTACAAAGTCATGTAAAGCAAGAACTTGGTCTAAAGGTAATGAAAAATAAAGGTTGACCACTTCCTTTCAATATTCATAAAAAATGCTTAAGCGACCAGAGCTAACTAGGATATTTGTTAGTTGGAGGGATTTTTAAAGCTCATTGGACACTAAAGTGGTTTCTTCTACAAAAAAAAAAAATATCCCTAAAGACAACCCTAGACTTTAATTTTTAGTTTGTAGAAACGAGATTAGGGTAAGGGATGGCCTAAACTAATCCAAATTGACGAATTGCCCATTAGAGGTGGTAAGTCTTAGTGCCACACTTCTTGTTATTAGTAGTAGAAATAACAACCTCATGGTGAAGATCCTTAGTATTGAGGCAGGTGACCTAAGATTTGTGCTAGTCGATATCAGAACTGATCTCCTTATAGGAAGACGATCTACCCTAATAGGATTGGCGTGTCCATTTAGAGCCAAAAAGTGAAGGCCTGAGGTGATAGAAATGCTTATCATCTGCAAGATGAGTGGAATAGAAAAAGGAAACGATATTTTCAAAATTCCCTTGGTCGAGTTACCACAGGATATTCCAAGGGGCATAGCAACTAAGTCGACCTTCAGGGGGTTGAAAAGTTATATTGAAGAAGTGTGGGAAATAAGTTGAGACCCAAAAATACAGGATCCAAAGGGCATCACCTGCATTGGGGAATATGGTCTCACCCTTGCTTGGGATGATTTCGAAGAGACCCTTATACAATTGGGACAAGAAAATGGCTATAAGGCTAGTTTTGTACTGTTAACTATGACGATTGCCACATTTAGTTACTCTCTTGTTATTCTTTGGGAAAGAGGGTATAAGTTATATTTGCTCAACCAAAATAAAAGAAAGGCGATATATTCTGTTCTAGAAGGGGTGGCCAATTTTTTCTTAAATCTGGTCATGAACTTTTCAAAACTAGACTTTGACCTAGTAAAAAACAAGTCGACATCATTAACTGAGAGTTTAGCATTGACATTGACCCTATGGACAGAAAGGTTAAACAAGACAGCCAAATCATATAATGTTGAGGTTATATAACCAAACCTAAAGCAAAATATATTTAAGGCTCTAAACTATAAAAAAAGTACGACTGATATTAGACTTTTGTGAACGAGAATTTGATACCTAAAAAGTTGGATTAGGTTATAAACCCTGATCAATTTTTATATGGAATCAAAGTAAGGTTCCAAGGGATTCAACCATCTAGTATATTCACTAATTGACTTAGGCCATGACCTAAAAGACTTAGAGGTCATCCATATAGATATTAAATAAGGTTAACTAAACCTCATTGGGTCGTTCCTATGAGTAGGAAAGAAACTAAAGTAGTATGTAATTATAGTAGTATTAGATAGACCAAGGCATATTGAGAGGAGTCGACCTTAGAAGTCAATACCTTGTCGACGACGTACTCGTCAACCAATCTTGATTTTGAAAGAATTGTTAGAGGCATCTCTATGGCTTTGGATGATTTTGTCTTTTTGGAGCAAGCAGTGGAATTTGATTTTAAGGCCATTGTAAGTACTACAAGTAAACGTTGAAAGATTAAACAACTTTCAAGGTGAAGTGCAGTAAAATTAAAAGATCAAAAGTAAGAAATTAAGAAAAATTACATTGAAGGTTATAAAGAACTACTTGAAGGTTGAAGAACAAGTTGAAGTTAGCTTTGAGAGGGTTAAGAGAACAAAATACTTTAAAGTAAAAGTGAAAGTAAAAATAAAGGCAGTCCCTTTTTATAGTATCTAAGGCCAGATAAAATGAAAGGTTACTCTTCAACAGCTCGACATTTAATGATGGGGTAACTACGTTTTGAATTATTTCTAAGGCTATGATTAGACAGTTATTAATAACCATTAATAATTAATGAAATGATAGTTACTAACAATTACAACGGTTGAAAAGGTAGATGAAGAGTCTTTGATAAGATTAATCCATAGAAATTCTAAGTGTAAAATCGGTTTAGATAATTTTAATAAGGAACTGATTTGGAAGGCCTTAATAAGAAGTGGATGGTTTCAGGAGGTAAATGATTGACATCACACGCTCAGGCGATTTTTTTGTGAGGCTTTAATGGACAATTAGGAGAAGTATTTCATATGGGGGAGATTTCATAAATTAGGAAGAACAGATGAATGTCATGTGCGATTTTAAGGGCAAATAATGAGATCTTTATATGCCTGAAGTGATTTCTTGCCTCTAGAAGAGTCCAAGGGCAATTTTTTGGATTATAAGTCTCCAAAGATACCGAGGGCTTTTTTCTGCCTAAAGAACCTATGAAGTTTCTGTAAGACTATGTGGGGTCCACTAACACCTTGGTTCATAAGCTGGATAATACCTCAGAGCAACTGGCACCCTATTCATAAAATCCTCAGGTTACCTACGCCCCCAAGGAATCGAACCCTTGCCCCATCTCTATGGAGGCCTATGAAGTTTCTATAAGGCTTTTATGGAGATAGGGGTGGGGGTTCGATTCCTTGGGGGTGCTAGTAACCTAAGGATTTTGTGAATGGGGCGCCAGTGGCTCTGAGGTGTTATCCAACTGGTGGACCAAGGTATTAGTAGGCCTTACACAGTCTTACAAAAAGGCCAGCTTTTTTGCAGAGTGTGTGGGGCCTACTCTTTGAGTCCAACAGGAATCACACATAACTTATACGCGAACCCCCAAGGAATCGAACCTGGGAACTCTTCTATATTATGCCTTACGAGTTCGTCTTTATACCCATCAGACTTATTGTTAGGGTCGATGCTTACATGCCATCCCTGAATGTACATATACTTATGTATTTATACAAGTGTACATTCTCATTAAATCGCTAATACCAATTTATATGGTACTATGTAATGTAACGTTACAGACATTATACGATTTGAAGGAGTTCAGATCAGATCTAAAAGGGTTTAGATAAGGGTTTATAGTTAGCCACGCTGATATATAAATGCTAAATGTTAGCACAACTAAGTGTTAATTGGTTAAAAAACTCAGTAAATTTAAGAGTTGGAGTCTTGTCTGTAATGGGACATAGACTTGAGAAATACTTGTAACTGTATAGTTGCAAGAGTTGTAATCGAGTGCTAGAAAATGCTAGTTACGCAAGTATATTCTCGAATAATTGTCCCTGATCTATTTCTGCCGATGTGGGTCTGTCAGTGGATACCTTTATATATAGATCAGTATATGTCATATCTATAGGGTATATATGGTTGTTCCTAGCCAGACTGTAAGCTTGGAGCTCGTATTGACATATGAGTATTTAGTTATGACTGGATATAGGACAGAGTAACGAGGGCCTCTGATAGACACCTTATGTAAGCCATCAACAGAGGGTTTTCTCGAGTTGAGTAGTATACATAGTCCTTTGACTTGAGTGCCACGGTGGGCTTGTAAGTGATCCACCATACTTTGATTTCACGCATGTCACAGACCTTTCATAGTGTGGTTGCTGGGTGTTACTGGGTATGGTCTAATGCTTATGGAGTCCGGTGTATACAGATATGGGATCCGTCAACTCGCATAAAGAGTTTGATATCTAGTTGCTTCGAGACTATATCTCAAAAACTCTTGTGGCCATAAGTATTAATCTCGGGAAAGAGTTCCGTCACGGTAGAACAATATGACAAAGAAGTTTGCACATATTGTTCAATAAGATACGAGTCTGAAAATAAGACATGGATGAACACTAGGGGATTTGACGGTGATAATCTATATCTTCGCATATCCAGGATATCATGACGGAAGGACCACACGTATGCGCTATAACCTTAGCTTATATGGTTCAATGCGCTGATTTGTAATATCCATGACGTGTGTGTGGAGCATTGTTCACCGACTCATAGAATAGTTCCATTTGACGAATCAGAAGTGGACCTAGGGAGTCCCGCGATATGGAGTGTACTCATTGTGCATTAGAGCAATATGCCAGATTAAATTGTTTAATCCAGTAATATCCAGCACTACCACGAGAATGCGTGCTTGTCTGTATTTAAGTGTTAAATATAACAATTAGTTAATAATTGTTATTTACTAATTGTATAATGACACGTGGCGCATTATAGACCCTCGTTGAGTTTACCCAAGTGTTGGATTCGGTGGGACTCACTAGGGTATACTTCGTAACTATTCATGAGGAGCAAAATGGTCATTTCACACATTAATTATTTAATTGTTAAATAATTAAAATATCTCATTATTATATATTATTATATTATATATAATAATATTTTATTTGGGTGCCAAATAGTTGGCACCCAATATTAATATTTTATTACTATTATTATTATTTTATTATATATATATATAAAGAGAGAGAGAGAGATTGAAAGTGTGTGTATGTGTGTTTGAATGGAAAAATGAAAAGGAATGAAAGAAATGGAAATGGAGAGAAAAGAAAGAATGGTCGTTGAGAGAAGAAGAAGAAAAAAAAAAGAGAAAAATAAAATTGTTTCATTTTTCTATGGTGCCATGAGAAGCAATTGAGAATTACTTCAATTTTTATTTCTTATCCTTTTAGAAAAAAGGGAGAAAACACATACCCGATCATTTTGAGGATTAAGAGTTAATCCAGTGTTGGATGTGGGCTACTGTTCTAGCTCACCAAACCTACCGAGTTTGTGACTAAAACTGTCTACGAGTTAGTCTCTATACAGACTACGAGAAAATACGTGTATAACATTACACGTTGATGTGAGTTCTCTACCTTACTAATATATTAATGTGATTAATATATTTATTTCTTGTGTTTATTATTTAATTTAACGCTTCTGCCATGTAGAATATGTATGTGATACGTATTTTAGGCAATAGACACAATTGCACATGCATACACCTACATATATAGATCTCCGATAGTTTCAACGGAGGTGATTGTAGTCTGTTTCCATCAAGTGAGGCTTGATGAGGAATTTTTGAAGCTGAGGGGATATTGGGATATCACCAGAGGACAAGTCATCATGGGTGAGTTGATTGAAGGCCTAAAGTTTAGGCGACTAGCAAAATGATACAGAGTGACCTCAGCTGGGTGATTTCAAGAAGATAAAGTTGGGTATTTGGACAATCCTTGATTTTTCAGGGCAATCTATATGTTCATTAAGAGGCGTCTTTAAAGGCTTCTTGTGGGGCAATTTTTAGGTTAGGGCATTTTTGAGGTCCTACATTAGTAGAGGGGTGATTTGAAGATGACCAGTTTTATTAGGTTATAAGCCTTGATAAAAATCATCGTCTGATTGGCTTGTAGAGGGCATTGTTGATGCTAGCCCAAAAATTACCTAATTAACTTTTCCGTTTTAAGGTTTGTGCCTAATTGTATGTTGTATCCTACTTAGAAATTTGTACATAATATGAAGTGTTGTTACAATAGGATTCTTTTCCTAGTAAAATTAAATTTTGAATAAGGTTTATAGCTTATAAATAGGCTTGATTTCTCATTATATGTATCATCAACTATTCATTCAAAATAATATACAAGCTCTTTGGTTTTTATCTTTTTTTTTTTATCATTTTATTATTCAACCTAGAACTCGCATCCTTTCTTTTTAAAAAACCCATTGCCTTGTTGTTAAAGCCTGGCTTTTCCTTCTTTGAAAAGAACTTAAGCTCCGCGAATCGCTCGCTATATTCCAGCCTAGGTTTAGCGATAAACTTTACTCGCTGACAACCCATGTGCAAACTTTTCTTACTAATAGCCAAGTTCGGCCTTGTCATTCTTGGTAAATACCTTGGTCTCAATTTCTCTCAAATTCGGGGCATATCATCAGTCTAGCAAGACATTGGACATGCACGGATCCCTACCTTTAAAATTATTTGACCGAACACAAGAAAAACAAATATAAAACATAATATGTAATAAATCGTCGTCATTATCAAATTTATTTATTGCAAGTATTTTGAAAAACAGAACAAAATAGAAAATGCCTCTTTGCTGGCCTACAATGTCATAACACTACACATGGAACTTATACCCCAAAGCAATTCAAGGAAAAAAAAAACTTATACCCCAAAGAACTTAAACTAGGCAATCCAACACCACTTCTAAGTATCCCATAAACTACCAATGAAGACAACGATCAAGAAACTACATTTTTTTTTTCAATAGACTACTAAACTTTCAGTAAAAAGACAAAAGCCAAAGTGTAGGAACTATATATGAAGAGGGCTAATCTTGTTTATTACTAAAGAGAATACAGAGTTAGTGAAGTACATCAAGTGTCAGCATTCCTATATTAGACACTTTTAACTATCATTTGGAGCACTAGCCCTTGATATAAAATCCCATTATATTGTTGCAATAAAATCATAAAGATGAAAGGTGGTCAAAAACTAGGAAAGGGAATATCTCATGCTCGCCTTTTACTTAATTGCCTTTTCTCTAACCACCTCCTTTAATACTTTGTTACTCACTGATAAAATTATAGTATTTTGGGCTCTCTTTTTAATGGTATCCCAATCTAATTCACTAGTCATAACAGCTTTCTTCTCTTCGTTAGTAGTTACTTAGGTTTCCTCTAAGGCTGAGTCTAACACTTGACTTACTAGTAGACCATAATATTTACTTTCTATAGATTGAAGTCATTAATCCTATTTAACTTTTATATATCTTGCTTGAGAGTCATCATGGTAAATACCACTTAAGTATATTCTCCAACCTTGGCAAAAAATATTCTTATCATATTATATTGGATAATATATTTTAAGAAAATTATTATTTTATTTTAAGAATTATATTATATCCAAACTCATCCTCTATTAAAGTAGAGTTTATGAGTTAAATTCCCTTTCTTAATATTAAGAATAAATTTTTTTATCATATTATATTTGATAATATATTTTTAAAAATGTTCTTATTATGTTATATTCAATAATACATTTAAAAAAAATTGTGAATTTGAGTTGAGATGCTAGCTTTAGTCATTACAGTTGTATGTGAGAGTTGTTTAGTTTGAGTGTATTTAGTTGTTGAGATACTAATTTTAGTTCCTTCAATTGTGTGGAAGAATTATTTATTTTGAATGTATTTATAATTAATTATTTGATTCAAGAGCAGTTTAATTTGAATATATTTATAATTAATTGATATTTGAGCTATAATATTATAATTATTTAAAATTTAAAATTTGTAATATAAGATATAATAATTGTATTAAAAAAAACTCAATCATAGTTATAGGTGATCAACAGCTTTATATTATAATTGGCTTTTTATATATTTTAATATGGTGTTCTATTAAAACAAAAATTATTTTAAAAGATCTAAAAACATTCAATCAAAATAAATGATCATTGAGTTTTACATAATTGGATGCACTATTAAAAAAAAGTTGAGTGGCCCAAAACCAAGTTAGTAATTGTAAAACATAAAATAGGCTCAGACAAAACTCGCCGGCAAAAAAAACATAAAAAATAAAAAAGACTTAATTAAAGGGTAATCTTAATTGCCAGCTCAAATCGACGAACTGAAAACCAAACGGCTTCAATCACTTCGGCTCATCCTTTTATTAGATTAAATTTCATTTTAGTTTAATCTTAAAACTGAACAAAATCCATTTTGTTCATTCCTATGTTTTCTTTTTTAAGGAAAAAATAACTTCATTCAAACACTAACAGGAGGGGGAGGCATGTCCTCTAACACAATGGAAGCAAGAGAGTCGGGTACTTCATCGTATCAAGATACTATAGAGTTTGAATCTGAGGGTAGGGCAATCTTAGCTAGACCATAAGCTAGTTTATTCGATTCCCTATCAGTAAACAAAAATTTGGAAGAAGAGAAATAAGAAAGACAAGGAGCAATATCATGAAGAATAAAGCCAAGCTCAGAAGCAACTTCTGACTTGACAGAATTTCCTTCACAACACTAGCAGCATCTGATTCTATCTCGATCTCCATAATGCCCATCTGTTGTGCGGCCAAGATTCCTTTAAGGATAGCTAAAGCTTTCGCTACATCAACAGAATAAGAGCATTAATCTTCTCAGCTTTAGCCATAGCGATGCTCCCATCTGCCTTTCTCAGCACAAATCCTAAACCTGGTTGTTTAAGCTTAACATCGACCGCCGCATCGAAGTTGATCTTAATGTTCATTCCTACTTTAGTCACAAATGTTCACTGTAACAAAAAAAAAAAAAAAAAAACAGTTTTTTTAAAGACATTATTGCGTTATAAAAAATGTGTCTTATTATACAAAAAATGTGTATAAAATATTAAGTTCATTAATATTAATCCGACTCAATTTGAAGCCAAACGTATTACAAGATGTTGATGTCAGCTTAAAAAGTGTTTGATTGGCTTTTCTGTTTTAGAGTTTAGGCTCAATTGTGTGTTGTATCCTATTTAAGAATTTGTACATAATATGAAGTTTTGTTACATTAGGAATAACCTTGCTCGCTGATAGCTCAGGTGCAAACCTCATTTGCTGACAACCAAATTCGACCTTGCCTTACTTTGTGAATACCTTGGTCTCAGTTTCTTTCGAATCTAAGCTGCATCATCGGTCTAACAGGGCACTGGACATTCACGGATTGCTACATGTGAGATTATTTGATCGAAGAATCTTTTTGGCATGCTTAGTGGGGCCCCATTGCTTGTATGTCAGTAATAACTAAACAGATGGTAAAGAACAAAGCCAGATAGAACGGTGTTAAATCGTCCATAGCTACAACCCCACTATAGCTCATCCAGTCAATTCTGAACAGGATGAGGCGAGTTTAGCCCATGTTGAGGAAGATTTGCTCAATCAACTCTTACAAAGGTTGGTCTCCCAAATCACCTAGGAAAATCAACAACTCGACACCATGCTTACAAATCAAATGGTCATAATTTTCAACCAATAATAGAGGATAATCAGAATATCAACTGAAGTGTTCTGAAAAACCTCGAGTCGATGAGGTAGAATCATACAAAATTGGCAACTCTTCTATAGGGTCAACCAAACCTTGAATTATAGGAGCCTCGATGATGACAGACTTACAACCAGACCGACCTACCTTATAACCTGGTCAATATTCTTAGGTGACCTGAGAGAGTAAAGTTTACAAACTTACAAGTCCACTAGAATATGCCAGGTCAGATTTTTAAGTATGATCAAGCTGGCAATATGATCAATTTGGGAAATTTACCCTAATCCGCTTCTCAAGCCTAGGAACAAGTCAGTCAACCTCAATCAAGGCTGATACAGTTTCAGTTTATGGACCTCATGCGACCCACAAGTAGTTCCGAGCAACCTGAGATTGACAAAAATATACTGGCTAAAGCTTTGTAGAATATGGGTTCGATTTAAGGCCTATGGCGTGCCTATCTTACAGGAAGCCATACCCCATAGAATTGACTCACTCTTCTCTTTTCCAAAGGGATATAAAAACTCTAAATTCATTTTATTTTTGAGTGAGGAGAACATCACCATATTCAAGCACATCTTGAGGTTCATGGTCCAATATGATGAAGCTAGTTCATCTCCATTTTAGAAGTTGAAGCTATTTGGCAACTCCTTGACTAAGACAACTTTCACTTGGTATACCAACTTGATGCCAGAGTCAATTGCCAATTATGCAAATAAAAGACAAGTTCTATGTCGAATTCAACAAGCTGCCCTCAGAAAGTAACTTTGGTGGATTTGGCCAATGTCACCCAGATGTCGGGTGAATCGGTTTCAAAATATATTAGCCAATTCAGAAAGCTTCGAACACGTTGCCAAACACAGATCTTCGAAGTTGAATTAGTTTCAATGATAGTTAGAGGCATGCCATTCGCTATGAGGGAACACTTTAAAGGGTATCGCTTTAGGTATTTATATAAGTTGGCCACCCGGACGGCCAACTATGAGCGACTTCTAATAGAAAAGGATCAGAAGCGAGCTGGAGGTTACTATAGTCCAAGCTAATTCAAAAAGTTATTCTGGCGAATTGAATTTTGATGAAGCGGTCTGCTTAGCTAAAGTGGTTACAGAAGGGTCGTATATGCTTAGCTAAAGTGGTTACAGAAGGGTCGTATATGCTTAGCTAAAGTGGTTACAGAAGGGTCGTATAAGTACCCAATGTTGAATAAGGTGGTTAGTAAAGAGAAAAAGAAGTTTGGCAAAAATACATAGATTGCTAAGGAATACTTGTTCAATTTGCAGAAAAGTCAATCGAAATTTTAATTGGCTCTTAAAAGATAAGGAGATAAAGCTATTTGAAGGCCACACCATCCTTCCAGTTAACCAGCGCGTAGGGCCGGACTACTACAAGTGGCATAATTCTTGGCAACACAGTACAAACAATTATATTATGTTCAAAAATGAGATATAGTAGTTGATTGATGAAGGCCAGCTTCTCTTCGGTTCCAAGGGGAAAACCCCTCTCATTGAGATCAACCTATTCCCAGAATCAGGGTCAAAGTTGTTATACCCTCTACAAAGAGAAAGTTATTGGGTGAAGAGTTGTCAACAGAATTTTGAACCCCAAATAAGCCGAGAATAAAGATTCAAGTAGACAATTTGGCTTCAGAGATGACCCGAAAAGAAAGGGTAGTTACAATAAAGTCGACTTCGTATGACCAGCCGACCTCCAAAAAGGCTTGTCTGGTTTATCCTTAGTGTAATATCTAATCCCTATTAATAATATTGATACATAGATTTCGGTTGATAGCAATAAAGACACCATAGGGTTACCCGATTTTAATCTTATTAGAAATATTTTTTTATGGCGCGTGTGAGAGATATTAGACCTAATTTGATACTTTCACACTCGGTTAGAGCGTCGGACGGCCATGGAATATTTATGAAATATTTTCTATTAGATTGGAAAAGGAAATTTTAATTTAATACATGAACTTCCATATAAGTGTTATGCATAGAACAAGCCTTTGTTAAGGAACACAATCCATGTCTTATAAAATTGACCAATTAGAGACAAGCTCATGGATTGCCTAAGTAGAAGCCTAGTTAGTTCCTTTGACTATTCTAACTAAATAGTTACAAAGGAACCAATTAAATCCTTCCATTTTGCACCAATGGTAATTTATAAATTTTGAGTTAGTTGAGGGGCAAGTTAGAATTTTGGGAGAGCACTATATAAGGAGGGAAATGTGTAGAATTTTGGTTAAGTTAAAAGAAAAACCTATTAGAGCAAAAGAGGAGCAAAATTCGTCTAAGTGAGAGGG
Source organism: Ailanthus altissimus (assembly GCA_946807835.1). NCBI lineage: Eukaryota > Viridiplantae > Streptophyta > Magnoliopsida > Sapindales > Simaroubaceae > Ailanthus > Ailanthus altissimus. Next base: position 10,127,028 of record OX327706.1, on the reverse strand, counting down.
GTGCTACTACACTAAAATCCAAAGCCATTTCATGATTTTTCATACTTGATCTAGCTAAAATAAAGTCAGTTACAAGTTCCTAAGGTTATTTGAAGTTTTCATTAGTGAAAATCCAAAGAAAAGAGGTAAGAAAAGCATTATTTGATAATGATTATGTATGAATTTTTCAAGATTGCTTCTATTAATGTTTTGGTGTGAATTCTTGATTTAAATTAAGTTGAAATCAAGTATGGAGCTTAAAGGAGTCATCAAATTGAAGAAATTTGTAAGGTAAGAATTAGGGTTTGGTGTGACTTTGATGTAAAAACTTCAATTGGTTGTAATTAAGGAATTAGAATTAAATTGGCTTGATTTGGATGCTATTGGAACAAGAAATTGAGAAAATAAATATTTTGGTAAGACAATGTGAATTTGGCCACTTAGGGGAAATTTAGGGCTTGAGTTGTGTTGTGGTTTAATTGTTGTGTATAAATGATTCGTTGTACCAATTGGATATATATGGTTGATGGAAAATCAAAATTAAGAAAATGGAACATAATTGTCCATTTTGGTAAGGTGAAGGGCAATTATATCCAACCAAATTTATAAGGTGTTAAGTAATTTTTATGACTTTGGATGGTGAATTAGATAAGATTGAATGACTTCGTAAATAAAAATCAAAAAGTGGTATCCATTCGGGCCTTGTAAGCCGATTAGGCCGCTTATTAGTTAAGTAAAATTCCAGCATTGGTAAAGGTTATAAATGTCATTTTTGGCATGTAGGTGAAAAAAATCGAGAGCGGTAAAAACAGAAATTTTTTTGGAGAAAGATCGAACTTGAAGTGTTCGGTGAGTGAAAATCTATAATGGTTTGTTTTTCACATAATATGTTTAAAGCATATTAAAATTGTATGTTTTATGTACTTTTAATACATAAACATGATTTATGATTTTGATATATATATATATATATATCCATAGTTATGCATTTACATATTCGATTTAAGAAACAGTTTTAAAACTACAAAATTAGTTTCAAAGGCAATTAGTATTCTCAGATTTATAGTTGTAGTGATGGTTTAAGACCCAGTCAGTATATCCCATACGCATAGGCAAGTATTGGGGAGGGGGGAACGTGTCACTAACTCTGAAAAGTCGAGTTGTCGAGTCATGTAAGTCGCTCTATGTGTACCGGATATTGTCTCGCTATATGTAGGCGATGTAGGATTTTACCGCATAGCCAGTGAGATGTCTTTAGATATCACATTGTGTGGTGCTAGTTAAGTCGCTGCGTGAGTATAGAGTTTTAGGGTTACCATTGGTACAATTTAAAAAAACAATGGCTGAGCGAGAGCTTTAATAGTTTTCGAGCTATCGAACACACATTACACATTACACATTTATATATGTACATGCTAGTTATTGTGTCTTATAGATTTTGGATATTATTTTCCGAAGATGTAAATAAAACCTGCTCGGCAATATTTCATCAGTATATGATGTAAGAAACCATTTTATTGTTTTATACAAATTTTAGAAGCATATTTTATGCATGTCTTTTAGAATCTAATATCTATGCATAATTTTATTTTATTGAAAATTTTAAATGTACTCACTGAGCTCCTTTCACTCACTCATTTTGTGTTTTATATTTTCTAACCCCCTTCAAGTGCAGGCATCGGTGTGCAAGTTATTGATTCTCGTACGACTGATTAGTGGCCCAGACTAATGATCATTTTGTAAATGTAAATGTGCTAAGTATCACCTTTTTACTTTCTGCATAGTAGTTATAGACTTGTGTATTTTGTAAATATGTTTCGGACAAACAAGAAGAGGTTTTGATATTATAATGATCGTTTTACTTTTTATTAGTATATCAGTATTGTGATCATAATGAAATTGTTGAGTTGAGTTTGGATTTAGTTTTGAAAAGAACCGGAGGTCCTATTTGGAAGTATTGAGAAACTGTTTGAAATAGAAGTGAAATTGTCTTTACAGGTTTTGTATTAAATTTTCAGAAAGCAGGGGAAACTCTGCCCATTTTTTAAAAAATATTTAATAAGTTATTTTCACGTATATTCTAAGATTTTCTCAGTAATAGGAAGAATTAAAAAGGAGTTTGCCTAGCATAATTTTTTAACTTACACAGTTAGATTGAAGGAAACTTTCGTTGGGGTGCTCGGAAAGGCCACTGGAATCTACAGTAGAGGGTCTCGGGGCAAATCCTGTCACTTAGTGCCACACCACCTTTAAGAAGGTTTAGGGTGAATCTAAGGAGAGGTCAACTTCTCACTAGCCCGTGATTACTTTCAAGCCTAGGGCCAACACAGTCGGCCAATGGAAGGTTAATAGGCCGATGCAGAGTGTATTTGACTGGCTAGAGAAATAAACTCCTATATATCTTAGGCTGACCAAGACGTAGAAGAGGATAATGCAAAGATGTGAGTAGCTAAAGCGTCTTGAGTATATCGTCCAGAATCTGGGTGACAACCAAGAAATTGAAGAGAACTTGGCCAAGATTGACATCGTCAACAAAAAGCTCTATGCGCGTATAGTGATAGAAGGTCCGCAACCATCTAGTTACTAGTGATGAACACTTGAAATTAAATATTTAATAAGGGTTTTATATCATTGTTTTGTATTACTAGTGTTTTTAACCCCCTTAACTTAAATATGTTTAAAATATTGTACCTAATTAGTATTTAACTGTTTTGTGGTAGTTTGATAAAATGGGCATAACTTTTTACCTAGGAATCTAATTGGAGTGATTCTTAATCTTATGAAGATTTGACTCAATGGGCTAATATATTGTATTTTACAATGCATTTGAAATTTGAGCATTTAGAGGGTGAAAATGGCCAAAAATAGAAGTGATCTGCTGTAGATAAGAGACTTATCTACAACTTTGATTTTTTGAGTGACAACTAATTCGAACCACATCAATTTCAAATTAGATAATCAATAGGTGCATTAATGATAATTAATGCAAATTAGTTGCCATATTTCTTGACTTTTATCATCCAAGTGATTTTCTCTTCATTTGTCTTGATTTATCCATGTTTTTCTATAAATAGATGACCTGTTTATGCCTAAAACATGTAATTAGAGAGCTAAATTTTAGTTTAAAATACTCATCTTTTGTATTATCTCTTTGTAGCATTAGTTCTCTTATTTACTATTCTAAAATCACATTATCTCTTCTTCCATCTCTTTTTTTTTTCTTTAATTTTATTATGTCAAAGTAATTTTCTTTTTGCTAAGGTGAAAAAGTGAAATTCTTGGCAAGGTAATAAGATATACTTAACTCTTATTCAAGAATTTAATATTTTAGTTTTAAGTTATGCAAATTTATATATGATGTATTTATTTTATTTGTAATATTAATATCATTTCTTGTAAAGCGGTGTATCTTGATTTATTATAGACAATTTTTAGAGTTGGAACAATAAATTCTTGAAACCATTTACAAGATTTGGCGTAGATAACCTTTCTTGTAAAATGGAAGTCTTAATTTATTGTAAACAAATATAAATATTGGCATAATAAATACTTGAACCAATTTATAAATAATTGAAAGAAATAAATACAAGTTAATATATAAATGGTGATGAACTTTGATTGTTATATCTTCCGATTAGAACTTCCTTTGTATGAGAATTCCAATTAAGTTATAAATAGAGTTGAATATATTTTATTTCATATGTCAAGAGAGGATCCCCTTAACCTTAAATTTTATTTTAATTGGTTAATTGAATTATTATTTAGAAACATCTTCTACTACTTTAATTGTCTTTAAAGTATTTATAGTTTGTAATTTTAATTCCACTTTCTTGTGAATCGACCCCGTTCTCATTGGGTTATTTATTACTTCTACAATCCTACACTTGGGATTAAGGGTGGGCAATTTTGGGTTCAAAAATTCCCGAACCCGATCAAAACGCTGAAATGTGTCCCGATTAGGACACATTTTGGGTCAGAATAAATCCTGACCCAACCTCGGGTCCGGACTGGTGGGTTCGGGAAATCCCAATTTTTTTATTAAAAAAATTATTTTGAAACGACGTAGTTTTGATTCGGGTTCGGGACGGGTAGGAACAATTTCAGACGGTACGAGACTGTTAGGGTTAGGTTCGGGATGATTTGGGACGGGTTCGGGATAATTCAGGACGGTTCGGGTCAGGTTCAGGATAATTCGAAATAATTCGAGATGATTTGGGTCAAGATCGGAATTGGTTCGGGACAATTCAGGATGGTTCGGAATGGGTCATGAATTTTCTGAACCTGACCCATCCTGTTTGGGACAAAATTTTATCCGAATCCATTTCCGTTCCCAGCCTGAATTGGGATATATTTTGGACATACTGTCCACCCCTACTTGGGATATATTATGGACATGTCAACTAATGAATAGGAAGAAAGACAAAGGGTCACCCGTCCCAGGTAACTAGGATGACCAGACCAACCAGTTAAGGGCATTAGTATAAGAAAACGCCCTAAAGGAAGCCATCAACTTGGTGGTTCTGTTGCCCAAATCATTTCAATCAAAACCAAGGTAACCCTCAACCCTAGATGGAAATGTGGTAGAGATATTTCACATCGTAAAGGATAGGCCAGATGAACCGGCATCACTGACCCTATCTTTTCTAGTAGAGTATATAACCCAACATATTCACCCTTTTATGTTAAGACCAATCTTAATAGGATCCTCTTGTAAACGGATCCTTATTAATAATGGGTCAGGTATCAATATCCTACTACTAAAGATGTGGAGGAATTTAGGGATAAACAAGGGTGACATGGAGCCCTTGGAGGTTATCATGACAGATTTCAATAGGCGCAAAACTCTAACCGATGGATTTGTCTCTCTTAGAGTCAAGATCGGCCATATAGAAAAGGAGAAACCATTCTACGTAGTCAATGTACTGAGTGACTACAATGCCTTGCTAAGATGAGATTGACAACCAAATAGTTCTATCAAAATAATTTATGTCATCCTGAAGCCATTTGAAGGTGACGAACATGTGGCGTTTGCGTCCTTTATAACCCTATTATCATCACAACAATTGTAAAAAGGAATAATGTCTGCCAATACACTAGGGATATGACTACACTAGTGATAAATGACACTCAGCAAGTCATTAGGGGAAAACTTACTCTTCCCACTACGGTTAAGCCAAGCCAACTCTTAGTCTATCTTTTAATAAATAGACAAAGGACCTATATATCCATATTGGCCGAGTGCATTTACGAAGATGAGGAACGAGACCCTTAAGGTTGCCATAGGTTGAAACCAGCCTCAGCAAAACTAGATGACAACAACTTTCAGAGCAAACTCAAGGATATTAATTTGGGAATTAAGGGGAACTATAGGCCACTTTTCATTAGTAAAGAGTTAGATCCAATTTATGAAACAAGATTGGTAGCAATTTTACAAGAGTTCAAAGATTATTTTGTATGGGACTGTGCAGAAATGCTGACCTCAATAGGGACCTGGTCAAGTATAGCCTACCAATTAAGGACAGATTTTGCCTATGAAAATAACACAGGCGAATGTCAAAGGAAGTTGAAGACAAAATTGCCAAAGAAACGAAAAGACTTCTCCGTGCAAGTTTCATTAGGCCAGCAAATTATGTGGAGTAGTTGTCAAATGTAGTCCCAGTTATAAAAAGAACGATAAGCTGATACTTTGCATAAACCTTCGTAATCTTAACTTGGTGACCCCGAATGATGAATATCCAATGCCCATAGCCACTATGCTAGTTAATTTGGCTGCATGCCATAAAATCTTGAGTTTTCTTGATAGGCATTCAGGCTATAACTAGATATTCATTAAGAAATCTAATATCAGTAAGACAGAATTGAAATGCCCAAGGTCGATTGGGACATATGAATGGATAATTCAGAGCCAAACATCTGAAACAAAGCCAGACATCTACTCCAAGGTTTTATTAGTCTATCAAATAAATAGTAGGTGAGTAAAATTGCGAAGCCAGCTTACTCATCCTATACTGTAACAAAGCCAAACATATACTCCAAGGTTTTCAATCCACCCTGGTCGAGTATTCAACAATGATGAATAATTCATAGGCCAATGATCTCGGCCAAAGGCCATCAGGATTCAAAAGGGCATGTAGTTAAAATTCTTTTAATCCATCAGTCGCACTTTTAATTGTATAGTCCAGAGCTATCAACTCAATAAAGGTCAATCTCGCAGATCAATTTTAGTATAGGTTGGAAGGATATGTTGGTCGCCTATATAAAGAACCCTAATGCAGATGTCGACTGACGAATTAAAATTATGGCACCAAGGTTTATCCTCTTTGCTGGAGAACTATTTAGACGAGTACCTTTGGGCGAATTAATGAGGGATTGGCTGAAGTTCATCTGAGTAGATGATTAATGAAAAATGCCATCTTTAAGAATGGTTTCTGGTGACTAACCACGGAGCAAGATTGTTATAACTACTCTAAAGGCTATGAAGAATGTCAGAAGCACAAGCCAATTTAGGTCGTTTCAACTGAAGAGTTGCACATGGTGATCAGACCATGACTATTTAAGGGATGAGATGATGGATATAATTGGGAAGATTTATCCAGCATCTTTTAAGCAACATACCTTCATCCTAATGGCAACTGACTATTTCACAAAATGGGTCGAGGTTGTCCTACTAAAAATGTTTAACCAACAGTCGATCATAAAGTTTATCAAGGAAAACATTATATACAGACATAATCCTAAAGACTATCACAACTGATCAAGAAATAGTTTTCACGAAAGAAATATTGGTTGACTTTATTAAAGAATTTGACATTAAACTAATACATAACATGCCCTATTATGCCGAATCAAATGGGCAAGCCAAATTAACAAATAATTTGATCATCCAAGGATAAAGAAAGAGATCAAAAATAGCTCTAGAGCATGGCATGAGAAACTTCAGGAAGTGCTTTGGGTGAGTAGAGTCAACCTAAAAACAACAATAAGAACGTCGGCTTATCACTTAATCTATGGCCATGAGGCCATATTTCTAATCGAACATATAATAGGATCAACAAAAAGGCAATTTTAGGAAGATTTGAGTCCTCAATAATATCAAGATACCATCTTAGAAGAAATAAACCATATAGATGAAAATTGCGTTGAAGCCCTAAATCTACTTGAAAATACAAAAGAAAATAGTAGAGAAGGCTTATAATAAAAGGGTTAGATTCAAGTCATTTGGACAGGGCGACCTCATCTAAAAAGTTGTTCTCCCAATAGGATTCAAAGAGCACAAGTTGGAAACATTTAGTCCAAATTAGACAAAATAATTCAAAATTGCCTAAGTCATTGGAAAAATGGGCATTTCTATTGAGTGATTTGGAAGGGGCTATCCACCCAAGGAGATTAATACAAAATTTCTCAAGGCTTATCGACCAGCTATCCGAGAAGAAGTTGCTAGGACAAAATTTTAAAATAATATTAAATGTCATGAATATTGATCAACTATGGTAAACTATTTTGTAAAGCTATTATTTTAAGTTATTTAAGATCAGTTAAGTCTTAAACCTAATTTTATAAAAGTGTATAGATTAGTCTTATTAATAAATAGTTGATGAATTGTTCGGTTGAAAATTTGCTATGGGCATTCATCTTGGGCGATTTACAACTGAATCAAATAAGCAAACAAAATAATTGAAAGACAACTGCAGAAAGGTAATTTTTCATTAATATTTAAAAACATTTACAATTGAGGACACTTAGGCCAATTTTTACAATTAATCAATAGATGAGAAAAAATTGGCCACTATGGAGTTAGCTGTCTTTACTTCAACTTCTGCTTTGGGAACAAGCACGTCCTTAAGCATAAGGCTCTTTTTCAACTCAGCTCTCTTTGGGCGATTCCTCAAGACTTGTTTACCTAAGCACTGAGATTGCCTTGTCCTCTATGCTTCTGCCTTAAGCCTTGCTAACTTTGCCTCGATAGCCACCATTTTCTCCTTGGCATTTTTGCTCTGCGCCCCAAGCTTTTGTACTTTAGCCATTAGCTCAACCTCTAGCCAATCTAAGGCCGCATTTTCATTTACCTCCCGTTCAGCTTCTTTAATCACGTGAATGACCGATTGCTTCTTCCTGGCGATTGAGGTAGAAGAAGCTACAAAACCATTGATCTTTGTCTTCAGGCCAATCGATATAGTGTTGCGTGTAGCGTTATCGAATAAGAACTTTGACTTCTTATTGACCTCAAGGACTGGGCGAATGTAAAGCAGCAAGTCAGCCATCAGCGCCTTCATCCCATTGAGTTGTTTGATCATATATGTTATTTCATTTTAAAGTGAAAAGAGAGGTGCATGTGATTTCAGAAAAGAATCACTATTCGACTCTTCACTACTGTCAGACAATTCTTTAAGGAGAAGCGACAACACATCGGCAGTGGAGGTCGCTCCACCAAGGTTGGAAGGCTTCTTGCTGGCTTGCCCATAGGTGCTAGCCAAGACGAGGGAACGTGAGGCGATTCAACTAGAATAGGAAGGCTCGGTCTCTCATCTTCAGCCATCTGGATAGCAAGTAACCTACTGGTAGGAGTCAGCAGGGCAGTAAAAGTTATTGACTGGAGTAAGATAGTCGATTCTTTAGAAGCCACCTTTGAGTGCACGATCTTTATGTGCTATAGCTTTTGGGCAATCATCTAAAAAATACAAAACAAGGTGAGTGAGCAATTTTTAGAACATCAAGCCATGAAAACTAAAAGAGGGTGATTTTTAGCTTATTTTAACACGCTTCTTTAGAGGTGCCATCTCTTCCTTCCTTGTTGGTGAGGCATCTAACCTTTTAGGGATGCCTTTTGGAAAATTGATAAAAAAAGATTAATATCAGAAAAAGCCTTTATATTAAAGTGATAAATAAATAACCTTGACAAGTCATGTCACTAACAATCTTAACCAACTCAGGCTCAAAGATTGGGTTATTATATTCAACAAGGAAAGAACCGGTTCATGTAGTGTAATTTTTCTTTCTACTTGGCATGTCGCCATCAATGCTAAATTTGGAGGTTGAAATTAGCGGTCTTGGATCCACAAATACCTGCTCAAAGAACTCATCCTCTAACCAAGGACTGCTTGAGCAAACCTATTTAGTTTGGCGTTCAATGGTCATCCATCTATGTTCCAATAGCAATTCTTTTTTTCCTTTGATGATTAAGGCTTCAGATTTGTTTAATTTAAGATAATTATATTTAAAGCTAAAGAAATTGCTCAAAATCTAAATTTCTTTGATTTTCTTACCCCTTGAATTTGGCAGGTTGACTAGTATAGCAGCATTAAGATTAGTGTCAGCTTCGAAGTCATGTAGAGCAAGAACTTGGTTTAAAGGAAATGAAAAGTGAAGGCCGACCACTTTCTCCCAATATTCATAAAAAATACTTATGCGACTAGGGCGGATTGGGAGATTTATTAGTTAGAGTGATTTTTAGAGCACATTGGATATTGAAGTGGATTCTTCTATAAAAATAGTATCCTAAAAGACGACTCTAAGCCTAAATATTTTGTTAACAGAAAAAAGGCTAGGGTGAGGGACAGCCTGGACCAACCCAAATTAGCAACTTACTCATTGAACGTGGTAAGTCTCAGTGCCATACTTCTTGTTATTACCAGGGGCAGTAACAACCCCACGGTGAAGATCCCTGGTAGTAAGGTCGGCAATCCAAGATTTGTAATAGTCGATATTAGAACTAATCTTCTCGGAGAAAGATGATCGACCTTGATAGGATTGGCGTGTCCAATTAGGGATAAATAAAAATGCTTAAGGTGATAGAAAACCTTATCATCTACGATAAGAGTGGAATAGAAAAAGGAAAAGATATCGTTAAAATTCCTTCGGTCAAGTTGCCACTGGATATTCTAAGGGGCATAGCAACTAAGGTGAATTTCAATAGGTTGGGAAGTTATGTTGAACAAATGTGAAAAATAAGCTGAGACCCAAAAATATAGGATACAAATAAGACTGCCTGCGTTGGAGAATGTAGTCTCATCCTTGCTTGGAAAAATTTCAAAGAGACTTCTATACAAGTGGGACAAGAAAAATAGTCGTAAGACTAGATTTGTACCATTAGGTGGAATAAGAAAAATGGTTCTAAGACTAGATTTGTACCATCAACTATGGTGATTGTTGCCTTTAGGTAATCTCTTGTTATTATTTAGGAATGAGGGCATAAGACATATTTGCTCAGCCAAAACAAAAGAAAGATGATATGTTTTGTCTTAGAGGTGGTGGCCAATTTTTTCCTAAATCTGGTCATAAAATTTTCAAAACTAGAATCTGACTTAATATAGAATAGGTCAATATTATTAACTGAGAGGTCAATATTGACATCGACTCTATGGACAAAAAGGTTAAACAAGATGGCCAGATCAAATAGCATTGGGTCCAATAACCAAACCAAAAGCAAAAGTTTAAGGCTCTAGATTAAAAAATGAGTATAGCCAATATAAAACCATTGTAAAAGGGAATCTGATACTTAGAAAGTTGGATTAGGTCATAAACCCCAGTTAATTTCCATAAAGAATCAAAGTAAGGTTTTAAGTGATTCAACCACCTAGTATATTCACTAGTTGACTTAAGCCATTACCTAATTGACTTGAAGGTCATCCATATAGACATTGTATAAGGCTGACTAAACCTCATTGGCTCATTCATATGAGCAGGAAAGAAACTAAAGTAGTCTGCAATTATAATAGTGTTGGATGGACCTAAGACATTGAGAGTAGTCGACCTTAAAAGTCAATACCTTGTAGACGACCTGCTAGTCAACTGATCTTGGTTTTTAAAGTAGTGTCAAGGGTGTCTCTGTGGACTTGATCAATTTTGACTTCTTAGAGTGAGCAATGGTGGTTAATTGTGAGGCCATTATAAGTACTACAAGTAAAAAGTTTACAAATTAAACAACTTTTAAGGTGAAGTGTAGTACAATTAAAAGATCAAAAGTAAAACATTGAGGAAAATTACCTTAAAGGTTGTAAAGAGTTGCTTGAAGGTTAAAGAACACGTTGAAGTTTGTTTTGAAAGGGCTAAGAGAACAAAAATGCTTTGAAGTAAAAGTGAAAGTAAACATGAATGCAGTCCCTTTTTATTGTATCCAAGGGCGGTTAAAATAAAAAGTCACCATTCAACTATTCAACATCTAATGATGGGATAATGATAGGACAACTACATTTTGAATTTATTGCTAAGGCTATGATTAGACTGTTATAATCGATAATAATTAATGATATGATAGTTACTGACAATTATAACGGTTGAAAAGATATATGAAGAGTCTCTAATAAAATTAATCCATAGAAATTCTACATGTAAAATTGACTTATAAATTTTAAGTAAGGAGCTAATTTAGAAGACCTTACTAGGAAGTAGATGATTTTAGGAGGTAAATGACCAACATCATACGCTCAGGTGATTTTGCTATAAGGATTTGAAGGATGGTTAGGAGAAAGATTTCATCTAAAGCGATTTCATGCAAATCAGGAGGATCGAAAAAGTATCATGGATGATTTCAAGGGAAAATTATGAGATCTTTATATGCCTGGGACAATTTCTTCCCTCTAGGAAGGTCCATAGGCAATTTTTTGGATTATAAGTCTCTTAAGATGCCTAGGGCATTTTTCCACCTAAAGAACCTATAAAGTTTCAACGCAAGTTATTGTAGTCAGTTTCCACCAAGTGAGGCTTGATAGGAAATTTTTTTAAGCTGATGAGGTGTTAGGATATCACTCGAGGACACGTCATCACGGGTGAGTTGATTGAAGGACTAAAGTCTGGTAACCAACAAAATGATACGCAGTGACCTCTGCTGGGTGATTTCAAGAAGATAAAGGTAGGCATTTGGAAAATCCTTGATTGTTCAGGGTAATCCATATGCTTCATTAAGAGGCAACTTCAAAGGCTTTTTGTAGGATGATTTTTAGGTTCGGGCATTTTTGAGGTCCTACATTAGCAATGGGGTGATTTGAAGATGGCTAGCTTTATTAGGTTTCAAACCTTGACGAAAATCATCGTCCGATCAGCTTATAGGGGGTATTGTTGAAGCTGGCCCAAAATGTGCCTGATTGGCTTTTCTGTTTTAGGGTTTAAGCCTAATTGTGTGTTGTATCCTATTTAAAAATTTATACAAAATAGGAAGTTTTGTTACATTATGATTCTTTTCCTTGTAAAATTAAATTTTGTATAGGGTTTACAGCCTATAAATAAGCTTCTTTTCTTATTATATGCATCATTAACTATTCATTCAATATAATACACAAGCTCTTCGATTTTTTTATCTTTTTTTCTCATTTTATTATTCAACCCAGGACTCGCGTCCTTGCTTTTTAAAAAACCTGTAGCCTTGCTGTTAAAGCCTGGCTTGTGCTTTTCTAAAAAGAACCCAAGCTCCACAGATCGCTCGCTATATTCTAGCCTAGGTTTAGCAATAAACCTTACTTGTTGATAGCCCATGTGCAAACCTCGTTTACTGACAGCCAAGTTCGGCCACGTCTTACTTGGAAAATGCCTTTGTCCCAGTTTTTCTCAATATGAGGTGTAGCATCAATCTATCAAGATATTGGACATACACAGATCTATCAAGGTGTAGCATCGATCTATCAATTATTTAATCGAACACAAGAAAAACAAATATAAAATATAATATAAAATAAATCATCGTCATCATCAAATTTATTTATTGCTAGCATCCAAACATCAAACTTTCTTAAATATAATTCTTCATAGTTTTGGAAAGTGCTTAAAAAATAAAATAAAATAAAAAATGCCTCTTTGCAAGCCTATAATGTCACAGTACTACACATTGAGCTTATACCCCAAAGGCTTTAAAATAGGCAATACAACACCACTTCTAATCATCCCACAAAATGCCAATAAAGACAACTATCAATAAACTATTTTTTTTAAAAGACTACCAAACTTTTAATAGCAATTCAAGAAGTTTGGTGTACAAACTATATATGAAGATGGCTAATCTTGTTTATTGCTTTATTGCTGAAAAGAGTACAGAGTTAGTGAAGTACATCAAGTGTCAACATTCATATATTAAACATTTTAAACTATCATTTAGAGCATAAACCCTTGATATAAAATCTCGTGATATTGTTGCAACAAAATCATAAAGATGAAAGGTGGTAAAAAAACTAAAAAAGGGTATATTTCATGCTCGCCTTTTACTTAACTGCCTATCCTCTAGCCACCTCTTTAAATACTTTGTCACTCATTGATAAAACTATAGTACTGTAAGCTTAATAGGTTTCTTCTCTCTTAAGAAATGGCTAGAGAAAGCAACCCAATTGTTGCTAAAGCTTTCAATCATAAGCAAAATAAGAGCAAGAATATAAAAAAGATCACAAAAAAATATACACAATCAATTATGTGGTTCAGCACAACGTCTACGTCCATAGCGGATTAAGGGCTCCTAGCTTCACTTATTAAAGTTCATAAGAGAATTATAGATCACCATGATCTCTCTTAAGAGATTATCAAAGAATACAAAATAAAGAACTCTCAAAGGATCTATTACTGCTTATTTTATTCACACATAACAAAGACATTCACTATGGTTATACCCTAATACACCCAATCATTTAATGTCTACCTTAGTGTTCTATTCTCTTTTGAAGTCTTTCTTAATGTTTAATAAATCCTAAAGGGTTACAAGAGTTTATATAGTATTTATAAATTGCCTAAGAAATTATAAACCTAGTTGGAATAAGAGTCATTGCGTGTGAGAGTCTAAAACCCACTCAAAAACGTCAATTCGAACCAAAAATGGAAGTTTTCCAAAGTTAGGCATCGTGGCACTAACTGCTACATAAGTAGTGTCACAGTGCTGGTAGGTTTGTTTGTAGCACTACAGCGTTGCAAAGTCAGTGCCTTGGTGTTGCGATATGGGGTTGTCTCCTGCCCTTTTATCACCTCTCCTTGCATCTAACTCTCTGTTTCGTTCCTCTTTCGTACGTCCGATGCATATTCAACTTTGTATAACTCTTCATTAATATCCATCTCAAATGCATGCTCAAACATAATTATTAAATCACTAATTCCAATAGAATTTAATATTTAGTATTATTGGTGTGCTGTGTGAATTTGTGCATTTTTTTATTTTTATTATTATTATTACATGTCTCACATCCAATATTGCACAACGGAATAAATAGCACACATCTATTTATTATACTAATGAGATTAGGGAGACTCACTATTAAAGCGTGCTTTGAACAAATCTAATTGGGGACATAGTGAACTTTCTCAAGCTAGATTGATAGCATCCTCTCAGAACGGTCGAAGAAACTCTTGCTTCAATTATATCTCACAGATATTTAAAAGTGTATGTAATATTGAAGCTATTAACCATTTAAAGCTTCTCTGTGTGTGTATATATATATATATATATATATATATATTTAACAATTAACATAAAAAAATACACACACTATGCTCAAATATTCAGCACTATTTATAGGTAATCTTTGCCTCTCAATCAACCAAAAATAAAGGTTGATTGACAAATGTAATATATTAACAAGGTAGAAAAATTGTTTAGTCAATAAGCTTGTTAGGTTGGCACAATAAGATGGTAATTGGTGGCTTAAGAGTTGCACAATAAGATGGCAATTAGTGGCTTAAGAGAAGCCACCTCTTATTACAAGATTGAATCAAATTCAATCTTAATCTTTCAATTGTATTTGGCCAATAAAAATCCAACAAGTTTCATTTGATTTTGATTCAACTAATCAAAATTCAACACATACTAAATTATAAATCAAATCCATTTGAGATGTTATGGCCAAATTTTGAGTTTAATATTAAATGAAATAATAATTATTTTATTTCAAAGATAACTGTATTTATCAATGCTTAATATAATGTCCTTACAAATTATTAACATAATTTAAGACATACATTTAGTTGATAAAAGTGCCAAGTCTTACTTAATATAATCTTAGATTTAACACTTAAACTCTAACTACTCTCTGAGAGACCCTGAAATAAATGAATGGCTGAATTCTTATTTCTTAAGTGAAATAACTATTATTTTATTTAAATGGTAATTATATTCACCAATGCCCCGTGTTGTGCCATTATAAATTAATGGCATAAACTTAGTAGATTAATGTGTTAAGTCTCACTTAGTATAATCTTGGATTTAATACTTAAACCCTAGATACTCCCCGAGAGATTTTAAAATAAATTTATATTTTTTAATAACCTTTTAGATCGAACAATTCGATTTGGTACACTACCCCAGTGCTCAACGAATAAACTTCTTATAATGAGACTCCTTAAAATCACAACTATTTTATCTTACGAAACTTTTTTGTAAGTCTATAACTGATAACCCACACAGGCACGTTATCGATAAAAACAAATATCGCGTTGAACTATACAAGTTGAGGTTAATCCATATTCGTATAATCCATCAGTCATTTATATCTTGGAAGAGCGAAGACGTAGATCAATACTGTGAAGTTTCCTATTGCTCAACCGTAAATGTGTCTCCTAGATTTGTATTCCATAAACAACATTAGCAATAATTTTGCGATATTGTTTATCACTCGAAAAACTCTTTTCCGGGTATATATGCTTGTGGCCACAAAACGTCCTAAATTATAATCTTGGAGCATTAGGATATTCAACTCACCCATATGAGCTGATGGATCCCATATCTACACACACCGGACCATACTCAGCGATATCCAATGGTCAGACTATGAAAAGTCTCTGACATGTATGGAACCTAAATATAGTGGATCACTCACAAGCCCAATGTGGTCATCAGGTCAAAGGACCACAAATACTACTCAAGTCGAAAAGACCCTCTATTGACGATTTTATGGGATATCTATTAGATGTTTTCTTTGAGTCAGTTTAGTATCCAGTCCTTATTAAATACCTGTATATCTATACGAGCTTCCATTAAACTCATGGTCTGTTAAGATTAACCATCTAGACCATCCAGATATACACATACACTAATCTACATAAATCGGTTCCACCCGACAGACCCCGTATTGGTGAAAATAGATCAAAAATATTTAGTTCGATAACATACTTGTACAATGACATTTCTTAATAACCCTTGTAACTATGTTATTACTAGTATATTCACAGGTCTTTATCCTATTCAGGTAAGGCCCTAACTCTTTAGATATCACTGACTTTTATAACTTACTAACTCTTAATAGTACTAACTATTAATAATTATAACTTTCAACATTTCTAACTCTTAACCTTAATCTAAACTTTTTAAGACCTGTCATGAACTCTTTTAAATCAATACAATATTTAAAACATTATAAGCATTTTATCATATATATTTAATATTAACGATACTATTCAAAATTTTAATTATATAAATATTAAATAATTAATATTAATACAATATTAGAATAACATATAAGTACTATCTCCAAAAATATAAGTATATATACAACTATAAAAGAGATACCTTTTACTTGCACTTTGTTATGTTCCATTAATCTAAAGTTATTTTTATTAGTAAAAAAATTTATTACTCCTTTGTCTTATTTGTTACAAAAAGAAAAGATATTTTCTTCTCTATAGGATAGTTTTATTCTATTTCGAATTTGAATATTTGATTAAAAAATTTAATCAAATATAAGCTGTAATTTAAATTATATTATATTTTATTCTTATTAAATATGAGAATTTAAAATTTAGTTAGATATATAAATATACACCTACAAATAACATCCATTATCTAAAAATTGTTTTTCTCTCGTCAATTTAAAGTTGTTTTTGTTAGAGACAAAATTACTATTTCCTTTGTCGCATTTCTTTTATACAGTTATTCTCTTCGCCACTCAAGACTTTAGCTGAAAACTCGTTCATGCTTTTAATTTTTTTCATAGGGAGAAAGAACTTAAACTTTACCATAATGTTTATGTTTTGTGCATCTTAAATTGAATTTTCAAATTTATTTAGTTCTTTTTTAAATTATATTTTATTCTATTTTAGTTAAAATTTAATATTTTATTAAGAAATTTAAGACTTAATTAGTTTTCTTATCTAATTAGGTTTCATAATTTTGTTAGGTTTAATTTTATCTCTACAAAAATATGAATTATGATGCAATATGACATTAGGAATACAGAGTACACCTATAAATAATACGTACTACCCATGTACGTAAATTATATTTTGTTAGTTTGAAGACTTAAAATTTCTTCTCTTATGCATTCTTCATTCAAAAAATCTTTCGTCTTTTTTTTTTATGTGATCATCTCTCAAAAGTCTCTGTCACCCAAAATTTTATCGTCAATCCATCAATAAAAAGCTATTAGCATTACCGGACAAACCATTGATGTAGGAAATCGAAGTCAAGTTAAGAAAGTAAGTTAAGAAAGTCAAGTTAGGATATTTACAATATAATTAAAAATTCATATGTCATTTTAATTTACATTTATTTTGTTTTAGATAGAAATCATTTACTAGATTCACAAGCGAATATTGGCGCTAGTTTCACAAGCCACTTTGGAACTATAACTGTTACCTCTCGTAGTCATGACAAGTTTATTCCAGATGACCCAATTAAATTGTTTCTGAATAAAGGTACTACTTGAGTGGATATAAATCGGCTGATTCTCAACTAAGATCCGATAAATTCAATTTCCTCCAATATTTTAAAATTATGTAAACATACAAACATTATAATTAATTAAAAATATTAAAGGTTACAAAATATTTGCCTCCTTATATTGTAAAAGACAATAACAAAAACAAATGGTGACAATGAGATATAACCACACATGCAAAAAGTATTTTCTTATTAAATTTTCTAATTAGCCTCTGGTATTTTTAGAATTTACCACTTATCACCCTACAATTAAAAAATATATCATCTTTCAAAACACGGGGTTCAAATTCAACAAATTGAGTTGAATGACCATAAAGTGAAAAGAATAACATTTGACCACCCAAGCCAATATCAGTTCTAATTAAATCTTATAAACTTTAATAAATATGCTACAAGACATTTAGATGAATGATTAAATAAAAATACATAATAAAAATAATTCTAAGTGGAAAAAAAAAGGTCAGGTTGGTCGGATTAGATTTCTAGTAAATATGTCCTAATGTGAAATAAATTAAATTTCAACGGAATTTTGTAATGTTGGAGGGTTTTTGATAATTTTAAAATAATAAGAGCATAAGTTGTAAATCCCAAAATAGGAGGGAAAATTGACAAGTTTTTCTTTATTTTCATGTATTCTAAATGTTGCAATGTATATGTTTATAATGCATGATTAAAATAAAAGAGGAAAAATCGTGAAGGATCATAACAATTGCTTCTTATTTTATAAAAATTTTAAATTTTTTTAATCACCATTTTGTTCTTATTGTCAATGATATCTATCACAAGAATAAACCTCTCTCTGTATATAATTTAATATTAGTTGTAGTGATTCTATTTGACTTTATTTCACTTTAAAAATATTATTTAATATTAATATTTTGGTTACTAGTATTAATAATCAATAACAGAAGATCGAATTTGTTTTTTTATTCGTTAATAATTAATGATTGATGATAGGATATTAAAACTTGTTTAAATATTATATGATAAATTAAAGAACTTAAGAAAATAATATACATTTTTATATTAATAAAATAATATTATAAATTATTTCTTAATACGGTATTAATTATAAAACAAATGTGGATTCCATGACATTGTCTGCATATGTAACTGATTGGAAACTGTGTTGATTGGTTCGTGTTATTATCGAATTTTTTTTTTTGCCACTTTATTAAAATTACGGAACCAAGTTCAGTTCAAGTGAAAATCTATAACCCTACCAAACTGTGTACTGAATTGGCTGGTAGATTTGTTTCACATGAACAAAAAAAAAAAGTCATAATGATTACACTTTTTCAAATAAATTAACATGTCTTTGATATTATAGAATTTTTTTGGCACTTATTTAAAAAATAAGATAAATTTTTTAAATCGAAATTTCTTGCAATAACAAATGTAAAATCATAACGAAGAAGGATAGTCAAAATCTGCAATATAGCAGTTTCATACAAATGTAAAATCATAAACATGAGTCAAAATCTGCAATATAGCAGTTTCATACAAATGTAAAATCATAAACATGAAAGATGATCAAAATCTGAAAAAGCCAATGTATTAATCAGGAGCACAAGTCATTTAACTAGAGTAAAAAAAAACTTTCAACATTAACTAATAACTTCAGTTAGTATTGAACGATACCTACATACAGTAAAGCTATGCTCAGCTCTTAGCGCTCGTGCTTACTGATTTGTGTTGAATTTGCCACATTGAAGAATTTTGGCCAGTTCCCTCAAACCTCTTAAACTTGAGTTTTTACCGTATAGACATTAGATTTGTATTGCACACTACACATTTCAAATAGGCAATTTCGCATCTATAATAGCTCTTAAATACATTATAATACATGTGTTTATTCATATTTTTGTTGTACAAGCTCAATTCCCATGCCTTTGTATTCTGTTACTAGATTTATCCATAAAAGTCTTTACACCCAAATTGGTTTAAGCAAATTCACAATATCAATTTTTTTTAAACTCTGAGAGCTCTTTAAAAATTTAATAGACCTTATTTGCAAACTCATAAGAGTGAAAAAGTTAAGATACATCATTTGAGCTTTGATTGTATCTTTTATATGGCCCACTACGTCAACATAGAATCATTGTAGCCAATGATACTCTACCACATTATGGTCTACTTAAACTGCTTTAAACAAATATTAACTCATTTTTTAAAATATATAAAATAAAACATAATTTAAGCCAAAAATTTATAAGTTTTAAATTAATCAAATATTAAATTCTAACTCAAATTTATTTAAAATAGAATAAAATCTAATTTAAATAAAAAATTATAAAAATTATGTCTTAAAAACTAAATATAAAAATCAAAACTTCCCTGTCATTAAGCATATTTTATTATCTCTTACCTTTCGCATAACTTGACAATTTTATCCTAAATAATATATGACTTGATAGTTTTACCCTTAAAGAATTAAATGATTTGATAATTTTAATCTCGGTAACATAGCTTGACAATTTTACTCCTAAAGAATTGAATAATTTGACAATTTTATTTTTAATAATACATAACTTAACAATTTAATCCTAAAAGAATTGAGAGTAAAAGAAATTAGTCAAAGAGATATGTCCACTTATTCGTTGTAGTTTCAAAAATGACTAAAATCTTATGCCATTAAGCATATTCATTTATCTTTTAACTTTTTTCATAATTTGACAATCTTATCCTTAATAATACATAATTTAATAGTTTACACCTGAAGAATTGAATGATGTGATAATTTTATTTTTAATAATATAGAGTTTGACAATTTTACTCTTGAAGAAATAAATGATTTGACAATATTATCTTTAATAATATAATTCTTGATAATTTTACCCTAAAGAATTGAGTTTTTACAATTTTATCCTTGATAATATATGACTTGATAATTTTATCTCTAAAGAATTAAATGATTTGATAATTTTATCCTTAATAATATATGACTTGATAGTTTTACTGCTAAAGAATTGAATAATTTGACAATGTTATTCTTAATAATATATATCTTGATAGTTTTATTCTAGAAGAATTGAGAATAAAAGAAAAAAGAAATCATTTATAATACTTGAAGGGATTTGAACCCTGACTTTGAAAATAAAAACTATCAATTTTTAATATTAGGTCAATTTTAAGTTTACTGAACATTTATGTATACTAATATGCATATCCTATAAATACATTAGATAAATTATTAGTTATAAGTTAAAAAGATATTATAGAAAATGATAAATAATGATAACTTTAAAAATATTTTAAAACATTTCACTCAAATAAACTTAAAAAAAAGGGAGAAATATACCTATTAATCATGAAAACAGATTTGGTGGAGCCAATTTCTAAATTGACAACTACTACTTTACCTTAATCAATTATACCTCAAATTTTAATTTAACATGTTCAGTTTATAATACATTATAAACATAAAATGCCGTCTGAAATATTTCTGCCGGAAGAAAGGAATTTAATTTTGCTTGGTAGCAAGCATTTCTTACAAAAACGCATAATAAAACTTTTCCACGTATATATATATATACATTAACTCATTTTTCTACTCACAAGAAAAATCTGCATGAACGAATTCAACTATTCGTGAGTTAAACAGTTTAAAGGGATTTGAACCCTTGATTTTGAAGATAAAAACTATCTATTTTTATCATTTAGTTAAATTTAAGTTTATTTAACATTTATGAATATTAATATGTATATTGATACGTTTAGAATATAAGAATTTATTCTCAAGCGTAGGATTTTTGAAATAATAAATAATTTGATAAGAATGAGGTCGATCCACAGAGAAGTGGAATTAAAATTACAAATTATAAATACTTTAAAGACAATTAATGCAATATAAGATTTTTACAAATATCAATTCAATTAACGAATTAAAATAAAAGTTAAGATTTGGGGGATCCACTCTTGGCATATGAAGTAAGAATATATTCAACTTTTTTTATAACTCAATTGAAATCCTCACACGAATGAGGTTCCAACTGAAAGATATAACAATTAAAGTTCATCACCATTTATATATTAATTAGTATTTATTTCTTTCAATTATTATATACCAAATCTTATTAATGGGTTCAAGTATTTATTATTTTAATTTTTATATTTGTTTACAATAAATCAAGATTTCCACTTTATAAGAAAGGGTATATACGCTAAATCTTATAAATGGTTTCAAGAATTTTTTGCGCCAACTATAAAAATTATCTATAATAAATTAAGATACACCACTTTAGAAGAAATGATTAATATTACAAACAAAATAAATACATCATATATAAATTTGCATAACTTAAAAATGAAATATTAAATTCATGAATAGAGTTAAGTATATCTTATTACCTTGAAAGAGTTTCACCCTTTCACCTTAGTAAACAAAAATTATTTGGACATAATAAAACTAAAGAAAAAAAAAAAGAAATGGAATTAGAGATAACATAACTTTAGAATAGTAAACAAGAGAAATAATATTACAAAAAGATAATACAAAAGACAAGTGTTTTGAACTAAATCTAGCTCTCTAATTACATTCTTTGGGCATAAACATGCTACCTATTTATAGAAAAACATGGATAAATTGAGACAAATGAAGAGAGAACCACTTGGATGATAAAAGTCAAGAATGGTGGCAAATAATTTATATTTATTATCATTAATGTACTCACTTGATTATTCAATTTGAATTAATGTGATCCGAATTAACTGTCACTCAAAACATCAAAGTTATAGATAAGTCTCTTATCTTTTCAAATTGAGTTGTCTCATACGTATTTCTATAGTTATGGGCCAAATACTAATAACTATTTGGACTGGGTTTGTACTGCAGATTAGTTTTGTTCTAGGCCATTTTCATCTTCTAAACGCTCAATTTTCAAATGCCTTATGAACTACAAATATGTTAGCCCATTGATTCAGTTCTTCACAGGATCAAGAATAACTCCAATTGGATTCTTAAGTAGAAAGTTATACCTATTTTATCAAATCTACCACAAAATAGTTAAAAGCTAATTAGGTACAATATTATAAATATACTTAAGCTAAGGGGGGTTAAAGACACTAGTAATACAAAACAATTATATAAAACCCTTATTAAATGTGTAATTTCAAGTATTCATCACACCTCTTAACCAGCTTATTGCTAGTCCCTAGTAATTTAAGTATAAATAAAATTTGAACACTATCTAAATATTTCAAACAAAACGTTAGTTAAAGATCAAAATCGTTATAAAGATTATTTCAATCATAATTTCTAAAATTGTGTGTGTGTGAATTAAGTTAAAGTCTTCTTACCACAAACCACAACATATATAGCCTTGAAAATTTTCTCCAAGTAAAAGCCTTAACTCCATATCTTCAAAGGTGAGTAACAGTTTAATGGGTTAGAATTTCACTCATGTAGTTGGAAAATAGATAATCGCTTAAGAAAATGTTACATTTAATGATAGACAGACAAACTAATATTGATCCAAAGGTAAGAAAATTAATTGTTTAGAGTCAAACCATTCTTGCCACGTGCTAGCTTTAGGACTTTAATTATTTTATGCGAATCTTACGAACAGAGAGTCCGGTGATAAGATTGCTTCCTAATGTTTTTTATCTTCTAAAATTGAACGAAGACTTTATTGAACTGAATTGACTTCTTTTCTCTTTTTTTGATGCTTTTTTGTATGGTTGTTTTTGTTTTTTTAAAGACATAAGGAATCATTATAAAATAAGAGTAATTTATCACCATAATACTTTTCTAATTTTTTTTATCATCCTTCAGCTAAGCAACTAAATCATTCTTCATCCCAAATAATGTCATTCCAAATAAAAATTAACAATTTTAAAAGATCAATGAAAGTTTATAAGTTGTTATCTCAAACCTCTCCATTCACTCACAAAAGATATGTGAGTTTAGAAAAGAATATGTATACTTAAACATAGACATTCTCTTGACTATATATATTGAATTATCCATCTTATCACAAGGCTTAGTATTATGATTAAGAAATAATTTCAGAAGTTATTCTTTAGTAACCTAGGTAGAAAAAGTGATTTAAACTAAACAATTTTGAAATCATACTTCGATAGTAAAGTAAACTTATTTACGCAAGAGTTACTAAAAACTTAAGCAACAAATAAATATACATAAAATGCATTAAAAATAAACCAATTAGAATGTGTTTCAAAGTTCAGTAATGTACTATTTACTCTACCATTTTAAAACTAGAATGTATCTCAAGAATGCATAAATAAACCTTTTATTTACGTCATTCGTGATGAATTTTTTTTATTAGAGAACAAAGTGATAACAAAAAAATAAATAACACTAACATTATATATCAACTATTCTCCCCCCAACTAGATTGAGACATTATCCTCAATGTCCAAATATAAAAAAAAGTAAAGTATAGAAGATATCATCTGAAACATCTTTTATTAGAAATTAAACCTGCAACAAAATAAAACAAGCCATATAAAATATTTAAAAATACATAAAAGTAGATAGGCTATAGATGAAATGTCAAATCTATCTCGCATTTCTTTTCACTATCATTACTATACCAATCTATCTGACACATTGTTGGATCAGATAGAGGTGGTAAAACTTGCAGTTCATTGAGTAATTGATCAACAATTGAAGAAGAAATAAGGATCTGTCATGCTACAAATGAGATGAACTCTTTTTTCACCGCATAGTCAAGAAAATATAACAACTCATTATAAAAACCATCAACATTTAACAAACCAATGGATTTTTGGTAGATTTACAATTGTACCTACGAAACAATTTAAAAATTTTCCTCCAAAGTTTCGAAACCTCTAGGTAGAGTTATGAAAGCATCAACATTCTGAGGCATAAAAGACATTTGCTCATACATTGATGATACCTGTAACTCATCCTCAATTATTTTTTCTACAATGTTTCCAATAGCTAGAGCTTTCAGTATGAGACCTAAAACTCGACTGCCTTTATTTTGTGCAGCTGTTGACATACATCCTATTAATCCAAGACTACCTCCCTCATATACTAAATAAAATTTTCGCTCAGCTAACACCTTACCAAGGATTTCTGCTGCTTCTACAAACTCTCTAGTTTTTCTAGAGTTGGATCCACAAAAGACACAAATTTTTATGAATTTACGAGTTAATGTTCCTTCCATTATTACACTTACCCTCTCTCTTGAATGATTTTAAGTTTGTATGAAGATGCAGAAATAATGCAATATATTTATAAATCTAAAACGTGTTATAAAGTTAAGTTATATGGGTTATTGGCTTAAAATGTAAAATTTTCTAAATCGACTATAGGTAGTTGGTTATTGGAAAAGACGTTTTAGTTTGAAATGAAACATTTAAAAATAATAGCTATAGTAAATATGTACAAGTGGTTGTGATTGTGGCTCACATCTTCCTTTGGTTTTACGTTCAGTAACGGCTTAAACACCATTTATGGTGTGGGATAGGCTTCCCATCTAATTTTCTTATAATTTGGCAAATAGGGTCTTTTAAAGTCAGATTTTTGAGATTGTACCGCTCATATTTTTCTAAGAATATATCCCATAATTCACGTATTGCAATATGCATATATCCACTAGGATGCGTCTCAAGAGTTGATAAGATATCATCTAAAGACTCCTTACACAGGCCATCCTTAATGAACCTAATTTTATCTTTGCGATTTATAGACACCATTCCTAAAGTGCGATATCGTATGTTGCAAGTCATGTATGCACACTTGTAACAAACACTTAATGATTTTGCTCTTTATTTTTTTGCAAAAGAGCTTTTACCTAAGCTAGGTATATAGAAAATTAATGAATTTGAAAATTCACCTATCAATCAAACTTTAGCTTCAATTAACTAATGTACATCAATAGGTATATTCATAATCATTAATAACCTTAATCTTTCACATCTTGCTTGGTAAATTTTCTTTAAGGCATTTTGAGAAAATGAGGGAAAACTTTTTTAAAATTCTTTAGAATGTCATCCATTTTTTTTATAATGGGGGAAGAAGAGAAGGTATCAGTAATTATGGGAACTGATAAAACCGACTTCAAATGTCACGGAGTACCATTATCTTGCACTTAACCGGGGTGCAAAATAAAACTTTAACTAAAATACTAAATTAACCTACAAGTAAAAACAAAAAAAAAGTTAGAAGAAGAATAAATATATATAAATATGTAAAAATGTAAAACAAAGATTAATTGATCTCATAACAAGGGTCAAATAGGGACACAAATTTTTCATGAAAAGCTTGATTTTCTAGAAATAGCTTGAGTCTTTGCCCATTTACCTTAAACACATTACCATTTCTAGATTTTTTAATGATAATTGTTCCAAAAGGGTACACATGTTTCATAATAAAAAGGCCACTCCATCTTGATCTTAATTTTTTAGGGAATAAGTGAAGTCGAGAATTATAAAGTAAAACCTTCTGACCAATATCAAATATTTTTCTTTGAATTTTTTGATTATGAAAAGCTTTGATTTTAGCTTTATGAATTTTTGAATTCTTATATGCATCTTTTCTCAATTCCTCAAGTTCATTTATTTAGAATTTACGTATCTGTCCAGCAGAATCAAGATTTGCATTGAAAGTTTTAATGGCCTAATAGGCTTTATGCTCAAGTTTCACAGGTAAGTGACAAGGTTTTTCATAAAATATCCTATAAAGAGACATGTCCAATGAAGTTTTAAAAGCAGTTCTATAAGCCTACAGTGCATCATTAAGTCTTAAAGGCCAATATTTGTGATTTAGGTTTATAATCTTTTCTAAAATTTGTTTTATCACCCTATTTGCTAATTCAACTTGTCCACTTGTTTGAGGATAATAAGGGGTCGCAACTTTATGAGTAATACCATATTTTTTCTTTAATATTTCAAATGGCCTATTACAAAAATGCTTACCCCATAACTTATAATGGCTCAAAGAATTCTAAATCGATTTAAGATATTTTCTTTTAAAAATTTCATGATTGTTTTACGGTCATTATTTCGACATGGAATAGCCTCAATCCATTTTGAGACATAATCTACTGCGTTTAAGATATACGTAAATCCAAATGATAGTGGAAATGGTCTCATGAAATCTATTCCCTAACAATCAAAGATTTCAATAACAAGAATGGGATTCAAAGGCATCATGTTTTGTTTTGAAATGGATCCTAATTTTTGACAATTTTCACACTGCAAGATTTTTGCAGCTATTTTCTTTGATGAGAAATGTCCTCCACATGCTTCAGAATAACAAAATTCAACAACTCTACTTACCTCATTGCTGGGTATACATCTTTGAAATATTTGGTTGGGACAATATTTGAAAAAATAAAGATCATCCCAATAAAACTTTCTTACCCCAGTTAAAAATTTCTTTTTATCTTGAGCATTCCATTAAGGTGGTATTTCTCCTGTTACAAGAAAATTAATAATATTAGCATACCAATACATTGTAATAGTAGAAAATAAAAATTCATCGGGAAAAGAATTATTAATAGGTGTTATTTCTGTTGATGAATCTTGTGCGAGTCTTGATAAGTGATTTGCAACAATATTCTTAGCTTCCTTCTTATCCTTGATAGTGATATTAAATTCTTGAAGCAATAGAATCTATCAAATCAGTCTTAGTTTTGCATCCTATTTTGACATTAAGTACTTTACAGCAGCATGGTCAGTAAAAATAACAGTTGAAGAACCAATTAAGTAAGAACAAAATTTGACTAATACAAATATTACAGCAAGTAGTTCTTTTTTAGTTGTTGTGTAATTCATTTGTGCACTGTTTAAAGTTCTACTTGCGTAATAAATTATACAGGATTTACCTTTCTTTCTTTGTCCCAATACAGCACCAACAACGTAGTCACTAGCATTACACATGAGCTCAAAAAATAAAGACAAGTCAGATGATAGTATCATAGGAGCAGATGTTAAGAGGTCAATTAATTTTTCAAACGAATTTTGACAATCTTGTTTCTACTCAAATGATACATCTTTTGCTAAGAGGTTACAAAGAGGTTTAGATATAGCACTAAATTTTTTTATGAACCTCCTATAGAATCCAGCATATCCTAAAAAGGATCAAACTTCTCTTACTGTTTTTGGAGGAGGCAAATGTGTAATGAGTTTGAATTTTGCTTTATCCACTTCAACTCCTTTAGAAGACACTACATATCCCAAAACAATTGCAGAAGTAGCCATGTAATGATATTTTTCCCAATTCAACACGACAATTTTCTTCACATCTTTTTAAGACATTTTCTAAGTTTTCAAGATAATTATTAAAAGAATTTCCAAACACAATTAAATCATCCATGAAAGCTTCTAAATAATGCTTAACCATGTCACTAAAAATGCTTAACATACATATTTGAAATGTTGTTGAGGCATTACAAAGTCCAAAGGGCATTTTTTAAAAAACAAAGGTCCTAAAAATTCATGTGAATGTAGTCTTTTCTTGATTTTTTAGTGCTATAGAATTTTGATAATAGCCAAAATAACATCTAGAAAGCAATAGTAGGGATGTCCTGCTACTCTTTCTATAATTTGGTTAAGGAATGGAAAGAGAAAATGGTCTTTTCTAGTTACCGAGTTCAACTTCTTATAATCTATGCACATCCTCCAACTAGATGAGACTTGAGTTGGTATTAACTCACATTTTTCATTTTCAATGACTGTGATTCCAGATTTTTTTTTGTACTCCCTGAGTAGGACTTACCTACTTACTATTTGAGATAAGATAGATAATTTGTATTTTAAGTAATTTGAGAACTTCATCTCTCACTACCTCTTTCATGTGTGAATTTAATCTCCTTTAAGATTGTTGAGAAGTTTTGGCATTATCCTCTAGGTGTATTCTATGTGTGCAAATTAAAGGATTAATGTCGTTTATGTCTTTTAAAGTCCACCCAATTGCATTTTCAATCATTCAATTGACTTACCTTCTTGTTTGCCTGTAAGTGTAGAAGAGATCACCACCGAGTAATTTATTTTCTCCAAGAAATGGATATTTCAATCCTTCAGGTAGAGGTTTTAACTCCAACTTTAAAATTTTGTTATGTTTATCCTCATATTCTCCTAATATTTTAAACTTTAGTTTCCATCTTTTATTTTCAATCACCTATGCACAGTCAAGTAAAGAACATATGTTAGAGATTTCAGGATCTAATTGTATATTTGACTCAAATGAATTTATTAAACACATTTCTAAGGGATCGGTAGAACTTCATTTTTTAATATAATCCTCCACAATCGTTTCAATCATGCCGACTTCTTCACTTTCATTCTCCTCCTCATGTGGTTGCTTACACATATTAAAAACATTGAGCTTAAGTGTCATGTTTCTAAATGAAAGATTCATTACTCTATTCCTGCAATTAATCGAAGCGTTAAAAGTTGCTAAAAATGGACGACCCAAAATAACAGGTATCAAATTACATCATTTAACAGGTTCTGTGTCCAAGATAATAAAATTCACAGGATATATGAATTTATCAACTTGAACTAAAACATTTTCCACTATCCCTCTTGGTACTTTTATTGATCTATCAACAAGCAAAAGAGTTACAGAAGTTGATTTTAACTCACCGAGATTGAACTGCTGATAAACTAAAATGGTAGTAAATTCACACTAGCACCAAGATCAAGTAAGGCTTATTCAATTTTATGACTTCTAATAATACATAAAATTGCAGGACAACTAAGATCTTTATATTTCAAAGCATTATTGTTTTAAAGAATGGCACTTACTTGTTCAGCTAAAAAATGCTTTCTTTTTCACATTCAATTTTTCTTTTACTGTGCATAAATCCTTCAAATATTTTGCATAAAAGGGAACCTATTTAATAGCATCCAATAAAGAAATATTAACTTTTACCTGTTTGAAGAATTTAAAAATTTTAGGATTGTGATTCAACTTCTTAGTATTACGTAATGCATTTGGAAATAAGGGTGGAGGTAAGGGTTTGGTGTTTTTTTCATTAAGTGTAGGTTCAATATTTTTCTTACCCCTAGAGATTGATTCATTATTCTCATGAGGTTCAGAAATGTGTTTTTCAACAATTTTACTATTTCGAAGAGTGATAACCACTTTAACTTGATCCATGTGTTAACTTCCTAAACTACATGCATTTGAGTTATGTAGTCCTTTGGGGTTTGGTTGAAGTTGAAAAAGAAATTTTCTTTTCTCGTGAATGTTTAGTATGGATGCGAATTTAACAAGAGTATCTTTCAAATCAGCAAATGTTTGAACATTTTGAGAATTAACAAACTCTTACTTTTCAATGAATGCATGCAAAGTTTCTTCAAGATTTTTCTTAGGAGGTGGGATATATGGTGTATAACCTTGATGGCTTTAAAAATTTTAGTGTGGTTGGAAAAGTGGTTGTGAAGCCTGCGCTTGAGTGTCATTCCTTCAACTAAAATTTAGGTGATTTCTTCAACCAGGATTGTAGTTATTGTTTATGAATATAGGTTATTGTTTGACCACTTGAACGTGTTTAGAATATTGGCTTATTCATGAAAACATTCCCTAAATGCAGGCAAAGTTGGACAATCATGGATTTCACAAATGTGACACATAATTTCTTGAATAAATTTTAATTAACCACTCTTTTTCATTTCTAAGGTTTCAATTTTTCTAGTTAGAGATGCTAATTTGGCTTGAAGGTCATAGTTTTTTCTAAGATGATAAATACCCCCACTAGATGTAGTGGTTTGATTTTTGCTAGGTGCCTCACAAGTACCAGCAGTGTCCCAATTTTGAGCATTTTCTACTAGTAAGTCAAGATAGTTCATTGTATCTTCTGGGTCTTTGTTCTCAAATGTTCCATTACACGTCATTTCTACCATTTGCCTAACTTGGGGTGTTAAGCCCTCATAGAAATTTGAGACTAATCTCCATATTTCAAAGCCATGATGGGGACAGGTATTAAGTAATTCTTTATACCTTTCCCAACATTGATAAAGAATTTCTCCTGGTTTTTGGGCAAAAGTAGTAATTTGTTTTTTGAAAGAATTTGTTCTATGGGAAGGAAATTTGTTTTTCAAGAATTGTTGTTGCATCTCATCTTATAAAGAAATAGATCCTGGCCTAAGGTTTTTAGCCATGTTTTAGCTTTATCTTTTAAAGAAAAGGGGAAAAGCTTAAGTCGTATTGTGTTCATGATAGAATTTTGGTCATTATACATGTTACACACTTCTTCAAATTCTCTTAGATGTAGATAAGGGTTCTCTGCATCTAAGCCATGAAAAGTGGGTAAAAGTTAGATAATGCTTGGCTTGAAATTAAAATGTGCTGCAGGAAAAATTAAGCAAGATGGTGATCTAGTTCGTGTAGGATTCATATAGTCTCTAAGTGTCCTAGGTCGGTTATGGTCATTATATTGAGACTGATTGTCTCCTGGGACTATGAGTTCCTCAATTTAATTTTCAATCATGGTGTTAATTGGTGAAGAATGAAAAGATGAAGGAGAATCCAATAAATTATCAAAGAAAGTTCCGAAATTATATTTCACCAAACGATAAGAATTAGGATCTCGAAACTAACCACTCATACAAAGAAATAAAACAAAATACAATAACAATAAATATTACAAATAAGACAAATAAAAGAAATAAAATATTAAATAAAGACAAATAAAATGGGCAAAACTAAAATTAAAATAAAGTAAAAATAAATAATTAGAAGTTAGATTAGTAATGTTAGATTAGTCAATGTTAGATTATATAATAAAAAGTTAATAAATAAAGAGTATGAGGCTTAACCTTCTATGAAAATAAAAAATAAATAATAAATAAAGTAAAGCAAGTTAAGAGGCTTAGCTTTCCATGAAAATAAAAAGCAAATAATAAATAAAGTAAAGTAAGTTAGGAGGCTTAACCTTCCATGAAAATAAAACTAAAAAACAAATTATTATTTTTACTTCCCCGACAATGGTGCCAAAAACTTGACATGTGTAGAATATAAAATTTTATTCCCAAGTGTAGATTGTCGAAGTAATAAATAATCTAGTGAGAGCGGGGTTAATCCATAAGGAAGTGGAATTAAAATTACAAATTATAAATACTTTAAAGACAATTAATGCAATATAAGATATTTGCAAATATTAATTCAATTAACTAATTAAAATAAAAGTTAAGGTTTAGGGGATCCACTCTTGGCATGTGAAGTAAGAAAATATTCAACTCTTTTTATAACTCAATTGAAATCCTCACACGAAAGAGGTTCTAACCGGAAGATATAACAATTAAAGTTCATCACAATTATATATTAACTAGTGTTTCTTTCTTTCAATTATTATACACTAAATCTTATGAATGGGTTAAGTATTTATTATTTTAATCTTTATATTTGTTTACAATAAATCAAGACTCCCACTTTACAAGAAATGGTATATAAGCTAAATCTGATAAATGGTTTCAAGAATTTATTGTGCTAACGATAAAAATTATCTATAATAAATCAAGATACACCACTTTAGAAGAAATGGTATTAATATTACAAACAAAATAAATACATCATATATAAATTTGCATAAATTAAAAACGAAATATTAAATTCATGAATAAAGTTAAGTATATCTTATTACTTTGCCAAGAGTTTCACCCTTTCACCTTAGTAAAAAAAAAAAAAATTACTTGGACATAATAAAACTAAAGAAAAAGAAAAGAAATGGAACTAGAAATAACATAACTTTAGAATAGTAAACAAGAGAAATAATATTACAAAGAGATAATACAAAAAACAAGTATTTTGAACTAAATCTAGCTCTCTAATTATATTCTTTAGGCATAAACATGCTATCTATTTATAGAAAAACTTGGATAAATTGAGACAAATGAAGAGGGAACCACTTGGATGATAAAAATCAAGAATGGTGGCAAATAATTTACATTGATTATTATTAATGTACCCACTTGATTATCGAATTTAGAATTGATGTGATCCGAATTAGCAGTCACTCAAAACATCAAAGTTGTAGATAAGTCTTTTATCTTTTCAAATTGAGTTATCTCATATGTATTAGATACATATTACAGTAGATATAGGTCAAATGCTTATGCCTATTCGAATTGGGCCTGTACTGCAGATTAGTTCTGTTCTAAGCCATTTTTACCCTCTAAACGCTCAAATTTCCATTGATCTTATACACTACAATATGTTAGCTCATTGATTCAGCTCTTCACAGGATTAAGAATCACTCCAATTAGGTCTTTAGGTAGAAAGTTATGCCTATTTTATCAAATTTACCGCAAAACAGTTAAAAGCTAATTAGCTACAATATTGTAAATATACTTAAGTTAGAGGGGTTAAAGACACTAGTAATATAAAACAATGATATAAAACCCTTATTAAATGTGTAATTTCAAGTATTCATCATATACCCTGTAAATAAATTAAATGAATTATTAGTTATAAGTTAAAAAGATGTTACTCAAAATCGTAAATAATAACAACTCTAAAAGTATTTTAAATGATGTTTCACTCAAATAAGCTTACAAAAAAAGGCAGATTTTTTAGAATCTCGTTATAAATATCTTCTCAGTTTTTAATTATTCTTAAATTGATTGAAAAGAAATAAAAAGATAATAATTACATTATTTATAAAAAATAATTTTCTAAGAAAAACCCAAAATTAATTTTTATATATAGTCATCAATTATAATTTTACAATATTTTTTTACTATAACATAATCTTTTTTTTAGTAACTCTTGTAATAATTAAAACTCATTTGAGAGCATAGAAGAATTTGACATTATTTGAAGTAAACTTTTTAATTTAAAAATAGATGAAAAGTAATTTCTTATTAGTTGAATATAATTCTCAATATTTATTGTTTACAATTTTTTTTGCGAATTCTCATAAGTTATAATTTAAATTTAGAATTTTTTTTAAATTTATTTTATTATTAAATATTAAATCATAAAAATTCCTTAAATTTATTTTTAATATGTATTATTTTTTAGTATTTTTTATTTATTTTTAGATAAATTTATAAATTTATAAAATAACTCGTTAGTATAATAAATTTTTAAAATGTATTCTTTAAATTTTTTATTGTACATTCTTAATTGAATTTATTGTTTATTAGAATATTTATACTTGTTTATTTTATGATTTTTTAGTAACAAAATTTATTTTAATTATAATTAATAATTCATCTAATTTATTTATATAATGTATCTATATAAATTGTTGTTTTTTTAGTAATTATTTTTCATTCAAATTTAATGTAATTTGATTTCAATTTTAATATTTTTATTTCCGTTCATAACGTGACTTTGGCTGTGATTATAGAATTGTGATGTTGTATGACTTAGTTTTGGATTTATTGGAGTTGGAGGTTTGCTGTTTAACTATACGTGGATTTAGATTTTGATTGCGGATTTGCTGGAGGTTTGAATTGTTTGGGCCTTAGACTTGGTTTTGGTATCTTTTAGTTTGTTTGAAATGTGAATTTAAATGTTATCTCGGTTAGTTGATTGAGTTACTTAAAATATATTAATTAAAATTTGATGATATGAGAAATTGTTGGAGATTTCTGTATTTAGTTGTACATTTTATTCAAAAAAAAATATTAAACGGACCCAATGAAGTAGAATATAGTATTATTTGAGGGGAAAAAAAACTCAGAGTAAAGTTGCACCTAGTTGTTTGCCTTAGTATGCAAATTTTAACCTAAGTAAGATATTTGAGCCCCGTCAATATTCATAGTAGTTATTTAGTTCCTTCAGTTGTTATGTGATTCTGGCGAATTAGATTATGATGAAGAGGTCTGTCTAGCTGAAGTGGTGATAGAAGGGTCGTATGAGTGCCCAGTGTTTAAAAAGGCGACCCCTAATAAAAAAAAGATCAAGTTCTGCAAAACACCTAGATCGCTAAGGGATACTCGTTTGATTTGTAGAAAGTCAATCAAATTTTTGATTGGCTCTTAAAGGATAAGCAGGTAAAACTATCCGAAGGCCACACCATCCCTTCGATCGACCAATGCGCAAGACTACTGCAAGTGGCATAATTATTGGCAACACAGTACAAATAATTATATTGTATTCAAAAACGAGATATAGCAGTTGATTAATGAAGGTCAGCTTCTCTTCGGTTCCAATGGGAAGATCCCTCTCATTGAGATGGACCCATCCCTAGTAACAAGGGTCAAGGTTGTTATACCCTTTATAAAAAGAAAGTTATTGGGTGAAGAGTCGTCAACAAGAGTTTCAGATAAGCTGAGAATAAAGATTTAAGTAGGCTACTCGGCATTAGAGATGACCCAAAAAAGAAAGGGTAACTATAATAGAGCCAATTCTGTGTGACTAGCTGACCTCCAAAAAGGCTTGTCTAGCTTACCCTCAGTGCCATACCACATTTGAAAAGGTTTAGGGTGAATCTAAAGAGAGGTCAACTTCCCAATAGCCCGTGAGCACTTTCAAGCCTAGGGCCAATAGAATGTTTATAGGCTAATATAGAGTGTATTTACTGGCCAGGGAAACAAACTCCTCCACATCCTAGGCTGACCAAGACGTAGAATAGGATAATACAGAGTCGTAAACAGGTAAGGCATCTTGAGCATACCGTCCAGAATCTGGGCGACGACAAACAAATTGAAGAGAACTTGGCAAAGATTGACAGCTCAATAAAATGATCTATAAAAGTAGAGCGATAGACGCTCCACAGCCATCTAGGCCCTCATTAGGGGTATCAAAACCCAAAAATAAATTTGGTTACCAGTGAATATGAAAAAAGACAAAAAGTCACCCGTCTAAGGTAACCATGATGACTAAATCAACCAAGGGGCATCAGCACAAGAAAATGCCCTAAAGGAAGCCATCAACTTGGTGGTTCTATTGCCCAAGTCATTTCAATCAAAACCAGGGTAACCTTCAACCCTAGATAGCAATGTGGTAGAGATATTTTACATCGTGGAGGATAGGCCAGATGAACTAATGTCACTGACCCAATATATTCAGCCCCTTTATGTTAAGGTCGATCTCAATGGGATCCCTAGTAAAAGGATCTTTATTGATAATGAGTTAGGTGTCAATATCCTACCACTAAGGATATGGAGGAATTTAGGGATAAACAAGTGCGACCTGGAGCCTTCGGAGGTGATCATGACAGATTTCATTGGGCGCAAAACTCTTGCTAATGGATTTGTCTCTCTTAGAGCCAAAATCAGCCATATAGAAAATGAGGAACCATTCTATGTAGTCAATGTATTGAGTGACTACAACATTTTACTAGGATGAGATTGGCAACCAAATAGTTTTGTCGAAATAATTCATGTCGACCCAAAGCTGTTTGAAGGTGGCGAACAAGTGGTGTTTGCATCCTTGTCTAACCCCACTACCACCACAACAATATTAAAAAGGAATAATGTCGATTTATATATTAGAGATATGACTATACCAGTGAGAAATAACACTCATGAGGTTATCAGGGGAAAACTTGCTTGCCCTACTACGGTCAAGATAGGCCAACTCTTAGTCTATTTTTTTATAAATAGACAAAAGACCCATACATCCGCATTGGCCACGAAGATAAGAAATATAACCCTTAAGTTGCTCATGAGTTGAAACTAGCTCTGACAAAGCTAGACGACCACAATCCCTAGAGCAAACTCAATGGGATCAATTTAAGAATTAAAGGAAACTATAGGTCGATTTTCATCAATAAAAAGTTATATTCAACTTATGAAACAAGACTGGTATCAATTTTACTTTAAAGTCTATTTTGCATGAGACTGTGAAGAAATACTAGCCTCAGCATAGACCTGGTTAAACATAGCCTACTAATTAAGGATGAACTTCGCCTATAAAAATAACACATGCAAATGTCAAGGGAAGTTAAAGACAAAATCCAGAAAGAAATAGAAAGACTCCTCCAAGTAGGTTTCATCAGGCCAGCAAATTATGTGGAGTGGTTGTCAAATGTAGTCCTAGTTATAAAAAAGAATGGCAAGCTGAGACTTTGCATATATTTTTTCAATCTTAACTTGGCGACCCTAGAGGATGAATATCCAATACTCATAATCGATATGCTAGTCAATTTAGCTGCGTGCCAAAAAATCTTGAGTTGTATTGATAGGCATTCAGGCTATGACCAGATATTCATCAAGAAATCTGATAATAGCAAGATAACATTCAAATGCCCAGGGGCGATTGGGACATGTTAATGGATTGTAATACCATTCAAATTGAAGAATGCCTGGGCGACCTATCAATGAGCTATGAACATCTCATTCTTCAAAAAACTGTCTGTAGATTAGCTAATGAAGGTCTAAATCAATGATGTGGTGATTAAGTTGAATTCAAATGGCTAACATTTGGCTAATCTATAGACAATTTTCTAAAAAATGAGGCTTTATCAGCTGAAGATAAGCCAACTCAAATGCACATTTGGGGTATCAGCTAGTAACTTTATTAAATTCTTGGTACTCTAACGAGGGGTAGAGATAGACCACAATAAGGCTAGGGTGAGTATTGACGCACCTACACCAAGAACCAAGAAAGTGTTACAGTAGTTGATTGGAAAAATAAAGTTTTAAAGGCAATTTATTTCAAACTCTGCCAGTAAACTCTATTCATAGTGACCTCTATTAAAACTCAAGAATGAAGAAGACTTCAAGTAGACGACTCACTATTAGTAGATTTTTGAAGAAATTAAGAAATATCTCATAAGTCCACCAGTAAATGTGCCATCTAGACTTGGGATACCTTTGATTCTCTATATCGATACTCTAGAGGAATCGATTGGTTTTATGTTAGCATAAGAACACGATGGCATTGAGCTGTTTACTACCTCAGTCAAGTCTTAAATGATGAGAAGACCAGATATACTGCAGTCGAGAAGATATGTTTGGCTTTCTACTTATCATGCAAAAAACCAAGGTATTACTTATTATCCACAATTATGCATATGATAAGCCAGGCCAACATTATAAAATATCTCCTACCAAAGCCATTTTTAAGAAATTGCCTAGAAAAGTAGGAGATTCCATTGTCAAAGTTTATTTTAAAGTATAATCCTTAGAAAGCTGTCAATGGATAAACTATGGCCAATTTTTTTGCTAACCATACTACACCATACTCAGTCATAGTTGATTGTGAAATCTATAACTTAAGTACAAGTTTGCAACCATGGTTTGATGGTTTAAAGAAAAATCAGGGTACAGAAGCTGAAATAGTCTTAGTTTCTCATTCCAGGTTGAAAACAAAGATGTTATTTATATTGGACTTCCCATGTACCAACAATCAGGCCGAATACAAGGCCCTTGTCATTAGTGTGGAAATACTTGCAGAAATGGAAAATAGGAATCGAAGTTAGGGGCCATTCTTTATTGATCATTAAATAAATAGTAGGTGAGTACAATTGAGAAGCTGACTTACTCATCCCACACTGTAACAAAGCCAAACATCTACTCCAAGGTTTTTAATCCACCTTGGTCGAGTATTCAATAAGGATGAATAATTCAAAAGCCAATGATCTTGGCCAAGAGCCATCAGGATTCAAAAGGGCATGTAGTTGAAATGCTTTTGATCTATTGGCCACACTTTTATTTGTATAGTCCAAAGCTATCAACTTAACAAAGACTTATCTCACATATCAATTTTAGTATAGATTGGATCGATGAGTTGGTCACCTATATAAAGAACCCTAATGCAAATGTTGACCGATAAATTAAAATTATGGCACCAAAGTTTTCCTTTTTGTTGGAGAATAATTTAGATGGGCACTTTTGGGCGAATTAATAAGGGATTGGCTGAAGCTCATCTTAGTGGACTATTAATGAAAAAGGCCATCCTTAAGAATTTTTTCTGGTGACCAACCATGGAGCAAGATTGTTATAAATACTCTAAAGGCTATAAAGAATGTCATAAACATAGGCTAATTTAGGTTATTTCAGCTGAAGAGATGCACATAGTGATCAGGCCATGGTTATTTAGGGGATGGGTGATGGATATAATTGGGAAGATTTATCCAGCATCTTCTAAGCAACATGCTTCCATCTTGGTGGCAATTGATTATTTCATAAAATAGGTCTAGGCTGTCATATTGAAAATTATTAACCAATATTCGGTCATCAAGTTCATCACGAAAAATATTATATACAGTCATAGCCTCTTAGAGGCTATCACAACTGATCAAGAAACAATCTTCATCGAAGAAAAATTGATCGACTTTACTAAAGAATTTGGCATCAAACTAATACACAACATGCCTTATTATGTCCGGTCAAATAGGTAAGCAAAATCAACAAATAAGTTAATTATCCAAGGATTGATAGAGGAGATTAAAGATAGCTTTAGAGCATGGGATGAGAAACTTCAGGAAGTACTTTGGGTGAATAGAGTCAACCTAAAAATAGCAATAGAGACGTCACTTTATCAATTGGTCTATGGTCATAAGGTTATGGTTCCAATAGAACATATAATAAGATCAATAAAAAGGCAATTTCAGAAAGATTTGAGTCCTCAATAATATCAAGATACCATCTTAGAAGAAATAAACCATATCGACAAAAGTAGCCTTGAAGCCCTAAATCGACTTAAAATATAAAAGAGTAAAGAGGGCTTACAATAAAAGGGTCAGATACAAGTCATTTGGATAGGGCGACCTCATCTGGAAAGTTGCACTCTCAATAAGATTCAAAGAGCACAAGTTGAAAAAATTCAGTCTAAATTGGAAAAAACCATTCGAAATTGCCTAAGTCATTGATAAAAGGGGCATATCTATTGAGTGATTTGGAAGGGGCTGTTCGCCTAAAGTGATTAATATAAAATATCTCAAGGCTTATTAACCAACTATTTAAGAAGAAGTCAATAGGACAATTTTTCAAAATAATATTAGGTGTCATGAATATTGATCAACTATGGTAAACTATTTTGTAAAGCCAATATTTTAAGTTATTTAAGATCGATTAAGTCTTAAACCCAATTTTATAAAAGTGTATCGATTAGTCTTATTAATAAATAATTGATGAATTGTACGGTTGAAATTTTGCTATAGGCAATTCATTTTGGGTGATTTATAACTGAATCAAAGTAAGCAAACAAAATAAATGAAAGACAATTGCAAAAAGGCAAATTTTCATTAATATTTAAAAAAATTTACAATTTAGGGCATTTAAGCCAATTTTTACAACTGAGCAATAGACGAGAACAAATTGGCCACTGCGGAGTTGGCTGTCTTTACTTCAGCTTCTACTTTAGGAACAAGCACATCCTTAAACTTAAGGCTCTTCTTTAACTCAGCTCTCATTAGATGATTCCCTAAGAATTGTTTGCCTAATCTCTGAGAACGCCTTGCCCTCTTTACTTCTTCAACCTTGAGCCTGGCTAACTTTGCCTTGAGAACCACTATTTTCTCTTTGGCATTTTTGCTCTGTACCTCAAGCTCTTGCGCTTTGGCCATTAGTTCAACCTCCAACCAATCCAGGGCTGCCTTTTCATTTACCTCTTTTTTAGCTTCCTTAATCACTTGAATGGTTGATTGTTTCTTCCTGGCTATGAAGGTAAAACAAGCAGCAAACTCATTAATCTTTGTCTTCAAGCCAATCGATATAGTGTTGCCTGTAGCATTATTAAATAAGAACTTCAACTTCTTATTGACCCAAGGACCGAGCAAATGTTAAGCAGCAAGTCAGCCATCTGCCCCTTCATCACCTTAAGTTGTTGGATCACATTTGTTATTTCATTTTAAAGTGAAATGGGAGGTATGGGAGATTTCAGAAAAGAATCATTGTTCGAGTCTTCGCTGTTGTCAGATGATTCTTCAAGGAGAAGCGACAACACATCGGCAACGAAGGTCACCCCACCAAGGTTGGAAAGCTTCTTCAGAGCTAGCTTGCAGATGGGTACTAGTCGAGACGAAGGAACTTAGGGCAATTCAACTAGAATATAAGAGCTTGGTCTCTCTCTTCTTAAGCTGCCTAGACAGCAAGTGACCTACTGGTGAAAGTTGTTAAGGCGGTAGGAATTATTGACTGGAGTAAGGCAGTCGATTCTTTGGAAGCGACCTTTGAGTGCACGATCTTTATGCACCACAGCTTTGGGCGATTGTCTTAAAAATAAAAAGTAAGGTAAGTGAGCTATTTTTAGAACATCAAGCCAAGAAAACTAAAAAAATGGCGACTTCAGCTTACCTTGACATGCTTCTTTAGAGGTGTCATCTCTTTTTGCCCTACTGACAGAGCATCCAGCCTTATAGAGATGGCCTCTAAAAAATTGACAAAAAAGATTAATATCAGGAAAAAGCCTTTATATTAAAGTGATAAATAAATAACCTTGACGAGTCATGTCACTTACAATCCTGACCGAATCAGGGTCAAAGATTGGCTTATTATATTCAACAAGGAAAGAACCGGTCCATGCTAGTGGGACATCTAGCCTTGGATCCACAAACTACTTCTCAAATAATACCACCTCTAACAAGGACTACATGAACAAACCCATTTAGTTTGGTGTTCAATGGCCATCCATATGTGTTCCAATAGCAATTCCTTTTTCCTTTGATGATTAAAGCTTTGCATTTCTTTTAATTTAAGATAATTATATTTAAAGCTAAAAAATTGCTCAATATCTCAAATTTCTTAGATGTGCTTACCACTTGATTTTAGCGGGTCGACCAGTACAATAACATCAAGGTTAGTGTCAACTATAAAGTCATGTAGAGCAAGAACTTGGTCTAAAGGAAATGAAAAATGAAGGCCAACCACTTCCTCTAATTATTTATAAAAAATACTTATGCGACTAGGGTTGATTGAGAGATTTGTTAGTTGGAACAATTTTTTAAGCTCATTGGACACTGAAGTGGTTTCTTCTATAAAAACAGTATCCTAAAAGATGACTCTAGACGTAAATTTTTTGTTAGCAGAAAAGAGGTTAAGGTAAGGGACTTCTTGGACCAACTCGATTTGGTAACTTACCTATTGGGCATGGTAAGTCTCAATGTTATACTTGTTGTTATAATCAGTGGCAACAACAACCCCATGTTGAAGATCCCTGGCAGTAAGGTCAACAACCCAAGATTTGTGCCAGTCGATATCAGAACTGATCTCCTTAGAGAAAGATGATTGACCTTGATAGGATTGGTGTGTCCTCTTAGGGCCAAAAAGGGAAGGCTTGAGGTGACATAAAAATTTATTATATACAAAAGTAGTGGAATAGAAAAAGGAAAAGATATCTTCAAAATTCCCTTGGTTGAGTTGCCACTAGATATTTTAAGGGGTATAGTAACAAAGGCGAAATTTAAGGGGTTGGGAAATTATGTTGAAGAAATGTGGAAAATAAGTTGCGACCCAAAAATATAGAATCTAGAGGGGACTGCCTGCATTGGAGATATACTCAGCCAAAATAAAAGAAATATGATATGTTCTGTCCTTGAGGTGGTGGCCAATTGTTTCCTAAATTTGGTCATGAACTTTTCAAAACTAGAATTTGACCTAGTAAAGAACAGGTCGACATCATTAACTGAGAGGTCAGCATTGACATCGACCCCATGGACAAAACAAGTAAACAAGACGGCCAAATTAAATAATGTTGGGTCATATAATCAAATCAAAACCAAAATACATTTAAGTCTCTAGACCAAAAAAAGGAGTATGGCTGATATAAAATCGTTGTAAAAGGGAATCTAATACCTACAAAGTTGGATTAGGTCATAAACCCTAATTAATTTCTATATGAAATTAAAGTGAGGTTCCAAGTGAGTCAACCACCTAGTATATTCACCAGTTGACTTAGGCAATGACTTAGTGGACTTGAAGGTCATCTATATAGACATTGTATAAGGCTAACTAAACCTCATTGGCTCATTCCTATAAGCAGAAAAGAAACTAAAGTAGTCTACCATTATAATAGTGTTGTATAGACCTAAGACATATTGAGAGGAGTTGACCTTAAAAGTCAATACCTTGTAGACGACCTACTATCAACCAATCTTGATTTTGAAAGTAGTGTTAGGGGCGTCTCTGTGGCCTCGATCAATTTTGACTTCTTAGAGCGAGCAGTGATGGTTGATTTTGAGGCCATTTGTAAGTGCTACAAGTAAAAGGTTTAAAGATTAAACAACTTTTAGGGTAAAGTGTAGTAAAATTAAAATATCAAAAGTAAAACATTAAGGAAACTTACCTTAAAGGTTATAAAAAGTTGCTTGAAGGTTGAAGAACACATTAAAGTTTACTTTGAAAGGGCTAAGAGAATAAAATGCTTTGAAGTAAAAGTGAAAGTAAAAATGAAGTCAGTCCCCTTTTATTGTATCCAAAGGCAGTCAGTCCCTTTTTATTGTATCCAAAGGCAGTCAGTTACAATGAAAGGTCACTCTTCAACAATTCAACATCTAATGATGGGATAATAATAGGACAATTACGTTTTGATTTTATTCTAAAGCTATTATTAGACCGTTATTAATAACCATTAATAATTAATAACATGACAGTTACTGACAATTATAACAATTGAAAGGGCAGATGAAGAGTCTTTAATAAGATTAATCCATAGAAATTCTAAGTGTAAAATTTGCTTAGAAATTTTGAGTAAAGAGACGATTTGGAAGACCTTACTAGAAAGTGAATGGTTTCAGGAGGTAAATGACCAATATTATATGCTCAGACAATTTTTCTATGAGGCTTTAAAGGATGGTTAAGAGAAAGATTTCATCTAGGGTGATTTCATGCGAATCAGGAGGATTATAAGAGTATCATGGACAATTTCAAGGATAAATTATAAGATCTTCATATGCCTGAGGCGATTTCTTGCCTCTAGAAGAGTCTAAGGGTAATTTTTTTGGATTATAAGTCTCCCAAGATGCCTAGGGCGTTTTTCCACCTAAAGAACCTATGAAGTTTCAACGCAGGTAATTGAGGAGATTATAGTTAGTTTCCACCAAGTGAGGCTAGATGGATAATTTTTTAAAGATAAAGGGGTGTTGGGATTTCACCAAAGGATAAGTCATCATAGGCGAGTTGATTGAAGACCTAAAGTCTGGGCTATCAACAGAATGATATAGAGCAACCTTAGTTAGGTGATTTTAAGAAGATAAAGGTGGGCATTTGGACAACCCATCATTATTCATGGCAATCCATATGGTTCATTAAGAGGTGACTTCAAAGGCTTCTCCTGGGGCAATTTTTAGGTCCGAGAGTTTTTTAGGTCCTACATTAACAGCGAGGCAATTTAAAGATGGCCAGCTTCATTAGGTTGCAAGCCTTGAGGAAAATCATCGTCCGATCTGCTTACAGGGGGCATTGTTAATGCTAGCCCAAAAAATGCCTGATTGGCTTTTTTGTTTTAGAGTTTGGGCCTAATTGTGTGTTGTATTCCATTTAGAAATTTGTACATAATAGGAAGTTTTATTACATTAGGATTCTTTTCCTAGTAAAATTAAATTTTATATAAGGTTTATAGCCTATAAATAGGCTTG
This sequence comes from Ailanthus altissimus, assembly GCA_946807835.1. Classification (NCBI taxonomy): domain Eukaryota; kingdom Viridiplantae; phylum Streptophyta; class Magnoliopsida; order Sapindales; family Simaroubaceae; genus Ailanthus; species Ailanthus altissimus. The sequence goes on along the minus strand of OX327706.1, from coordinate 10,083,021 downwards.
AGTTCTCATTATATATATCATCAACTATTCATTCAACATAATACACAAGCTCTTCAATTTTTTTATCTTTTTATCTTATTTTATTATTCAACCCAGGACTCACGTTTTTGTATTTTGAAAAACTCATAGCCTTATTGTTAAAGCGTTAGTCCTTCTCTGAGAAAAACACAAGCTCCATGGATCGCTCGTTATATTTCAGTCCAAGTTTAGCAAGAAACCTTACTCACTAACAGCGCATGTGCAAATCTTGCTTGTTGATAGCCAAGTTCGATCTTATCTTACTTGGTAAATACCTTGGTCTCAATTTCTCTAAAATCCAAGGTGTAGCATCGGTTTAGCAAGACATTGGACATACACGGATCCCTACCTTTGAAATTATTTGATCGAACATAAGAAAAATAAATATAAAATATAATACGAAATAAATCATCGTCATCATCAAATTTTTTTATTGCTAATATCCAAATATCAAACTTTCTTAAATATAATTCTTCATAGTTTTGGCAAGTACTTAAAAAACAAAACAAAATAGAAAATGCCTCTTTGCAGGCCTACAATGTTATAATACTATACATTGAGCTTATACCCCAAAGGCCTCAAAATAGGCAATGCAATACCACTTCTAATCATCCCACAAAATGCCAATGAAGATAATTATCAATAAACTCTTTTTTTTTCAAGAGACCACCAAACTTTCAGTAACAAGTCAAGAAGCTTTGGTGCACAAACTATATATGAAGAAGGCTGATCTTGTTTTTGCTTTATTGCTGAAGAGAGTACGGAGTTAATGAAGTACATAAAGTGTCAGCATTCCTATATTAGACACTTTTAACTATCATTCAAAGCACTAGCCTTTGATATAAAATCTCGTGATAGTGTTGCAATAAAATCATAAAGATGAAAGGTGGTAAAAAACTAGAAAAGGTTCTCATGCTCGCTTTTTAATCAACTGCGTTTTCTCGAGCCACCTCTTTAAATACTTTATTACTCATTGATAAAACTATAGTATTGTGAGCTCTCTTCTAAATGGTGTCCTAATCTAACGTGCCAAGATTATTAGGTTTATTCTCTTCTCTAATCGTTACTTAAGTTTCGTCTAATGCTGAGTCTAATCCTTGACTTACTAGTAAGGCTATAATATTTACCGTCCATAAATTAAGTCATTCATTCCATTAAACTTTTCTAATCTTACTTGAGAGTTGACATAGTTAATACCACTTAGGTACATTCTCCAACCTTGACTCTAAATCTAGTTTGTTGTATTATTAGACTTAGCATTGATCCCACTTAGGAATCAATATTTGCTTTGATATTACTTTATTGCAGGATATTAGCCTTAGCAATAATCTCTCTCTTAGCGATTAGTTTTTTTTCTAATACTCAATTGTTGCTAAAGCTTTCAATCACGAGTAAAATAAGAGTAAGAATAAGAAAAAGATAACAAAAAAAATACACAATTAATTATGTGGTTTAGCACAATACCTACGTCCACGGTGGATCAAGGATTCCTAACTTCACTTATTAAAATTCACAAAAGAACTACAGATCACCATAGTAGATCAAGAGCTCCTAATTTTATTCTATTTCATTGAGAATTTAAATATTTGATTAGAAAATTTATGACTTATTTAATTTTCCAATTTAAATTATATTATATTTTATTCTTATTAAATATGAGCTAGAATTTATTATTTAGTTAGGTATATAAATATACACCTACGAATAACATCTATTATCTAAAAATTGTTATTCTCTCGTCAATTTAAAGTTGTTTTTGTTAGAGAAAAAATTACTATTTCCTTTGTCTCATTTCTTTTATACAATATTCTCTTTGCCACTCAAGACTTTCACTGAAAACTCGTTCATGCTTTTAATTTTTTTCATGGGGAGAAAGAACTTAAACTTTACCATAATGTTTTGTGCATCTTAAATTGATTTTTCAAATTTATTTAGTTCTTCTTTAAATTATATTTTATTTTATTTTAGTTAAAATTTAATATTTAATTAAGAAATTTAAGACTTATTTAATGTTTTTAATTTAAGTTAGGTTTCATTTTCTTTACATTATATTTTATTCCATTTTAATTAAGATTTAATATTTAATGAACAAATTATTACGTTATTTAATTTTCCTATTTAAACTAGTCTTATTTTTATTTTTATTAAGTAGAATTAGGATTTAATATTTAGTTAAGAATAAATAATACAATTATACATAATATATAATAACAGCACACAATATCAAATTGAATCCATCAAATAAAAATAAAAGCTAAGATTATTGTTGTTGATTAAGAAATTCAAAACTTAATTAGTTTTCTTATCTAATTAGGTTTAATTTTATCTCTACAAAAATATGAATTATGATTTAATATAACATTAGGAATACAGAGTACACCTATAAATAATATGTATTACCGGCACATAAACAATGTTTTGTTAGTCTGAACACTTAAAATTTCTTCTCTTATGCATACTTCATTCAGAAAATCTCTCGTCTTTTTTTTATGTGATCATCTCTCAAAAGTCTCTGTTACTCAAAATTTTGTCGTCAATTCATTAATAAAAGCTGTTAGCCTTACCAGACAACCATTGATGTAGGAAACCGAAGTCAAGTTAAGAAAGTAAGTTAGGAAAGTAAAGTTAGGAATCCTAGTATATAGAATATAATTAAAAATTCATATGTTATTTTGATTTTATATTTATTTTGTTTTAGATAGAAATCCTTTTCTAATTAGAATTAGATTATTGTTTTTTTCTTATTAAGATCAATATTTAATATATTAACAAAAAATAACTTATCATTCTTAATTTTCAAATCATTTCATTAATAATATTTCAATTATATTCTCTTTAGAATCTATTTTTGGCATGAATTTAATGCCCATCTCAAGATGTATGTTAAAAAAATATTTAGTATCATTTTTATCTGTTCCAAATGGTATTAGAACCTATCTCTGTGCCCAATGCAGTAACTTTTCTAGTCACATTTTGTTAGACTGAACATTTAAAATTTCTTCTCTTTTACGCGTTCATTACTCAGAACTTTCTGTCACTTAATCTTTTTTTTCTTTTACGGGATTGTCTCTAAAAAGTTTCTATCTCTTAAAATCTTGGAGCTAGTTTCACAAGCCCCTTTGGATCTATAACTGTTACCTCTAGAAATCATGACAAGTTTTTTGCAGATGACCCAATTAAATTGTCTCTGAATAAGAGTACTACTTGAGTGGATATAAATTGGCTGATTCTCAACTAAGATCTGATAAATTCAATTTCCTCCAATATTTTAAAATTATGTAAACATACAAACATTATATTTAATTAAAGAAAAAAATTAAAGGTTACAAAATATTTGTCTCTTTATATTGTAAAAGACAATAACAAAAACAAATGGTAACAATAAGATATAACAACACATGCAAAAAGTATTTTCTTATTAATTTTTCTAATTAACCTCTAATATTTTTAGAATTTACCACTTATCACCCTACAATTAAAAAATATGTCATCTTTCAAAAGACGCGGTTCAAATTCAACAAATTGAGTTAAATGACATAAAGTGAAAAGAATAACATTTGACCACCCAAGCCAATATCAGTTCTAATTAAATCTCATAAACTTTAATATATATGCTACAAGACATTTAGATAAATGATTAAATATAAATACATAATAAAAATCATTCTAAGTGAAGAAAAGGTCAGGTTGGTCGGACTAGATTTCTAGTAAATATGTCCTAATATGAAATAAATTAAATTTCAACGAAATTTTGTAATGTTGGAGGGTTTTTGATAATTTTAAAATAATAAGAGCATAAGTTGTAAATCCCAAAATAGGAGGGAAAATTGACAAGTTTTTCTTTATTTTCCTGTATTCTAAATGTTGCAATGTATATGTTTTATAATGCATGATTAAAATAAAAGAGGAAAACTCGTGAAGGTTCATAACAATTGCTTCTTATTTTATAAAAAATCTTAAATTTTTTTAATCACAATTTTATCCTTATTGTAAACGATAGATATCACTAAGAATAAGCCTCTATCTGTATATAATTTAATATTAGTGGTAGTGATTCTATTTGACTTTATTTCACTTTAAAAATATTATTTAATATTAATATTTTGGTTACCAGTATTAATAATCAATAACAGAATATCGAATTGATGAGAATATACTGAAGATAGCATTTGTTTTTTTATTCGTTAAAAATTAATGATTGATGACAAGATATTAAAACTTGTTTAAATTTTATATGATAATTTAAGAATTTATAAATAAATAAATAAACATTTTTATATTAATAAAATAATATTATAAATTATTTCTTAATACGGTATTTAATTATAAAAAAATATGGATTCCATGACATTGTCTACATGTGTAACTGATTGGAAACTGTGTTGATTGGCTAGTGTTATTATCGAATTTTTTTTGCCACTTTTTAAAGATTATGGAACCAAGTTCAGTTAAAGTACTAAAAAGTTATAACCCTACCAAACTATGTATTAAATTGGTGGTTGATTTGTTTCACATTATTTACAAATAAACTTATGATCAGTGTATGTTGAGTGCCCTGTTAAACTAATGCTACGTCCCAAATTTGTAAGAAATTGAGACTGAGATATTTATTAAGTAAGATTAAGCCGAATTTGACTATTAGGAAGTAAGGTTAAAAATCTAAATTGTTAGTAAGTAAGGTTTATATCTAAATTTGAGCTGAAATATAGTGAGCGAACTGTTAAACTTGAGTTCTTCTCAGAGAAGGACAAGTGAAGTTTTGACAATAAGGTTATGGTTTTCAACAAGTAAGAGCGCGAGTCTTGAATTTTATGATAAAAACGAGAGAAAAGATAAAAAATTAAAAAGCTTATGTATTATGTGTTTGAATGAATAGTTGATGATCTATACAATAAGAAATCAAGTCTATATATAAACCGTAAAACCTTATTCAAAACTTAATTTATAAGGAAATGAATCATAATAAAATAAAACTTCCTAAATATACAGATTCCTAAATAAGATACACCACTCGATTAGGCCTAAACACTAAAATAGAAAAGCCTATTATACAATTTTTGGATCGGTGTCAATAATGCCCTTTGCAAGTCGATCAAAAAAGATTATTTTTCCTAAGGCTTGTAACTCTTTTCCCACCCCGTCGTTCACCCTTTCCTGGTCAGATTGCCCTATTGCCTAGTGATGCCAAAGATCTCAAAATATCGCCCCATAAGAAGCTTTCAAAATTGCCCAAACACACTAACAGAGTCGCTTGGAAGCAATCATAGACTAACCAATGGCTCTGTTGTACATCTTTGAGGTCGCCCTACAGCTGATTCTTTTGGTTGATCGCCCTACCTTCAAAGCTTCCAATCAATTCGCCTATGATGTTTTCTTCCCTCAAGACCGCCCATTAGCATCTCAGCTTCCAAAAATCGCCTATCAATCTCCCTAATTGCCCCTGTTGAATTTTCTTAAGTTCTCTAGCCGAAAATCACCTTGGGCATTTTTGAGATGTCACTGTCATCACTAAAAATAGCCTATAAGCCTTTTTTGAAGTAAGAAATCATCTCAGTCATATGGAGATACTATTATTTATTCATGAAGTCGCCTATAATACTTATCTGAATCTCTTGGTCTGCACGAAATTTTCCCCAATGGGAATTTGCCCTCTAAATCGTCCTTCTAGGTCTAATAACAAAGTTGCCTAACCATGTCTGACTTTGTTCATTACCTCCTAAGCTTGCTTGTTCCTTATTAAAGTCCTCTAAATCGGCTCCATATTAAAATCGGTCATTCACAAAGCACCTTGACTTGTACTTGTATCAACTTTTTATTCCAGTATTGTGTGTAAATCAATTTATACTTAGAATTGCTATGGCTCAACTCCATTGAAGACTCTTCATTTGCTTTTTTAACTATTATAATTGTCAAAACAGTCATGTTATTAATTATAGTTATTAATAACTATCTAATAATTGCCTTATCAATAAATTTAAAACTATAACCGTCCCATCATTGCCCTCTATTAAATCCTAAGGTGCAACCTTTCATTTTTAACCACCCTTGAATTCTATAAAAAGAAGTCATGTCATTTTTTACCTTCACTTTACTCTCAAAACAATTCTACTTTATCAACCTTCTCAAAGTAGCCTTCAAAGTGTTAATTAGCATTTAACTAATCTTCAATCATTTTCAAGGTAATTTATTTGAAAATTTTACTTTTGATTTTCATTTTTTTACTACTTTTTACCTTAAAGTTGTTTAATCCTTATCCTTCTTACTTGTAGCACTTTTTTAAATAGCATAATTCATAGATTAGTTGTCTAACTACTTGTGATTTGCATCATAGGGTCATCATTGCCTCAAAGAATAACAGTAAGTGTGGAATGGATACTTATCACCCTTACTGGATAAGTCACCAATTTGTAAGTATCCAAGTTGTTCCTCACCCTAACCTTTTCTCGGCTAACTAAAAATTTTGGAGTAAGGTTGTATTTAGAGAGTCATTCTTCATAGATGAAACTACTGAAGTGTCTAATCCCTTTAAGAGATCGCTCTAGTTAGTTAATTTTTCAATTTTCCCGGGTCGCCTAGGCCAATTTAACGTGTATTGGGATAGAGTGGTAGACCAATATTTCTCTCTACCATTAGATGGAGCACTTGCCTGTCATCATTTTGAAGAGACTAACACTGGTGCTACTGTGCAGGTAAGCTAATTTAAGAAATTCTTAACTTTGAATCTTTTTTATGGTTTTAAATTTAACTGTAAAAATATAAAAGAAATGAGGAGTCTATGCTATCAAAGGAAAATGGAGCTTCTTCTAGAACATAAGTGGTCGGTCATGGAACGCCAAACCAAATCAATTCACTCAGACAGCCCTTAGTTAAGGGAGGTGTTCTTCAAGCGACCGTTTGTGGATTCAAGTCCCCTAATTCCAATGGCTAAGATTAGCATAGCTGGCGACATCCCAAGCAAAGAAAAAATTGACCTACATGGATTGATTTTTACCTTGATAAATATAATAAACTAATTTTTGACTCTAAATCGGTCAGCACCATTGGCAATACGAGCCGACATGGTATTAAAATTTATTTTCGTTTGGTACTTCAAATTTATTTTATTTTTTTTCTATTTCATATAGAGGTGATCCCTACGATCTTGGATGCTTCCTCAATGGGTGAGAACGAATCAACCCCTCTTACCAAGCGAATGAAGGTAATACAAATCACCCTATTCTCTTTTTTTTTTTTTTTGTTTTATTGAGATTAAATATACTTATGATATTTCTTTAATTTCAAACACTTGCTAAAAAGGCCCAAAGAATAAAAATTGTCCACTCGGAGGCAGCCTCGAAAGAGTTGATAGCTTTACTCCAGTCAACGACACTTGTCACTCTGCTTACCCTTACTGGTAAATTGTTTGCTAATAATGGCATTGAAGATGAGAGGCCAAGCCCTTCTATTTTTGTTGAGGAATTACCCTGAGTTTCTCTGCCTCGGCTAGCTCCAATAGGTAAACCTACTCTGAAGAAGTCGTCTCATCTTGGTGAGGCATCTCTGCTATTGATGTATTGTCTATACTTCTCCAAGATTCTTCTAATAGTAGAAAGAGTTAGACAGAGACTCCTCTTATCAAAAATTACCCTCACCTCTCCCTTATCTACAAAATAAATTGATTGAAGTGATCCGTCAACTGAAGGATTTGAAGGGTAAAAATGGTCGAGCTGTTACTTAATGATCGTAAAGTTCTAGAGGTTAAAAAAAAGTTAAAATTCTTGTATGATCATACAACAGGTGATAGTATGTTGGACAACTTGAAGACGAAATTGATAAGTTTTCAACTTCATTTACTACGATCGCTAAGAAAAAATAGTCTGTCATTAGGGTGATCAAGGAGGCCAAGTAATAAACTAAAGAAAAAGTAGCTCTAGATCGCTTAGAAGTTTAACCTATGGCCAAAGTTGGAGAACTGAGGGTTCAGAGTGAAAATACCAAGTAGAGGATAGAGGCTCTGAAGGATGAATTAGCTAAGCTCAAGGCAGCAGAGGCAGAGAGGACACAACATTCTTAGAGCTTAGAGGAATATATCTTGGAAAATCACTCAAGAAGGAAAGAGTTGAAGACGAGCCTTAAGCTCAAAAATGAGGTCAACCCCATGGCAAAGGTTGAGGCAAAGTGTATTAATTCTACTATAGCCAATGTTTTAGCTTCGATTAAACAATTGTAAAAATCAACTTGGGATCCCTCCCTTGTATTTCTTCTTTATTAATGAAAAACTTTTAAACAGTTGTCTTTCTTTTTATCTTTATCTTTATGATGTGATTAGTAATTATGAATCGCCTGGTTTATAAATGGCCTAAAGTGCATACTCAATTTCAAACAAAGTAATTAATCAGCTATTATTAACAAGGATAAATAATACATTTGTAAATCAGCTTAAAACGTAACCAATCAAAGTATTTCAACACTTAAAATTTTGGCTTAAATAAAAATTATCATCTATTATAAAGCCGATTAATTATCATAACACTTGTAAGTGCTTTTAAAAGTTCACCTTGTCGACTCCTTCTTAAATGGTTGGTCAGTAAGGTTTGAGGTACTTTTCATTGATCACCCTTAGGTGGCTAATACCTTCTAAGTTGCTCAATAGGTATGCCCACTTGCCAATGATTTGGCAATTTTGAATGGTCCTTCCCAATTTGGACTAAACTTGCTTAGCTTATGCTCTTTGGACCTAACTGGGAGGACAACTTTCTATACCAAATCGCCCTTGTCTGAATGACTTGAATCTAACTTTTTGGTTGTAAGCTCTTTCTATTCTTCTTTTTTACCATTCAATTTGATTTAGGGCTTCTAGGCGATTTTCGTCTATCTTGTCTATTTTTTCTAACATGGCACCTTGATATTGTTGGGAGTTCAAATTACTCTAAAATCGCCTTCTAGTTAAACCGATTATAAGTTCCATTGAAATCATGGCCTCATTGTTATAGATCAACTAGTAAGGTGATGTTCCTGTTACCATTTTTAGGTTGACTCTATTCGCCCAAAGTACCTTTTGAAGCTTCTCATGCCATGCAATAGGTAATCCTCAACCGCCTTCTTTAATCCTTGGGTGATTGACTTATTAGTTGATTCGGCCTACTCATTTGACTAGGCATAGTAGAGCATATTGTGTATGAGTTTATTATTAAACTCTATAGTAAATTAACCATCTCTTTACCAATGAAGACCATTGCTTGATCAGTCATGATAGACTCTAGAAGGTTATGCCTGTATATGATGTTTTTCTTGATAAACTTGATGACTAAATGTTAAGTAACTATTTTTAATAGGGCAGCTTCTACCAATTTGGTGAAGGAATCGATGGCTACTAAGATGAAGGCATGTTATATTAAAGATGGTAGGTAAATTTTTCCAATTATGTCCATCGTTCATCCTCTAAATGGCCATGGTCAAATCACTACGTGCATTTTTCCAACTAGAACCACCAGAATTGGCCTTTACTTTTGACATTCTTTACAACCCTTAGAGTAGCTGTAGTAGTTTTGCTCTATGGTCGACCACCAGAACCCATATTTAAGATTGTCTTTTTCATCAATCACCCACTTAGATAGGCTTCGGCCAATCCTTTATGTGACTCACCCATGACTAACATGTTTTCTTTTGGACCGATGCATCTTAATAACTGCCAATGGCGCTCTTCTGAATAATTCCCCTACAAAGGGGGTAAACTTTGTTTTCTTTTGGACCGATGCATCTTAATGACTAACATGTTTTCTTTTGGACCGATGCATCTTAATGACTAACATGTTTTCTTTTGGACCGATGCATCTTAATAACTGCCAAGGGCGCTCTTCTGAATAATTCCCCTACAAAGGGGGTAAACTTTGGCACCATAGTCTTTATTCATCGATCGACTTTTACATTAAGATTGCTGATATATGCAACCAATTCTTTTTTTTAGTCTTTACTAAAATCGATGTACAAGATCGGTCATTATTGAGTTGATAATTCTAAACTATATAAACAAGAATATAGCCGATAGATCATAGGTATTTACTATATCGCCTTTTTAAACCCTAATGCCCCATAAGCAATATCGTTTGCTTCTGAATTATTCATCCTCATCGAATATTCAACCAAAGTGGACTGGAACCCTTAGAGCAGATGTCGGCTTCATAATTATATTCTCTTATTACTTGCTTGACGACAAGTAAGGAGTCGCCTTTGACTTCAACTTCTTTTAACCCCATTTTTGCAAGTATCTCAAGGCCGTTAATTAAAGCCTCATACTTGACTTGGTTATTGGTATATGAAAAGTTCAACATGAATGACATCATTATTTTTAACCCAGAATGGAAAACTAGAACGATCCCAGCTCCTAGGGCTTGATTTGTCTTTGAACCATCAAACTATAGTTGTCCACTTGTATTTATGTTACCGATTTTAAAATCGACTGTAATTAAATATGGTGTAAGATGGTCAACGAGAAAATTGACCAAGGCTTGACCTTTAACAGTTTTCTGGGGGGTGTATTTCAAATTGAATTCTTACAAAGTAATCGCCCATTTTCCTAGCCAATTTCTTAAAAAATGGCTTTAATATGAGATATTTTATGATATCGGTCTGGCTTATCACATGCACTGTTATGGTTAGTAAGTGCTACCTTAATTTTTTGTAAAAGAAGTATAAGGCTAAACACATTTTCTCAGTTGCAGTATATCTGGTTTCCACATCATTCAAGACTCAATTGAGATAGTAAACGACCTTTTCTATACCTAGTGTTCCTATGCTAATATGCTACCAATCGACTCTTCTACAATAACAATATAGAGAATTAGAGGTAACCTCGGGTATAAGTGGCACCATGACTGATGGACTTATGAGATACTTCTTAATCTCATCGAAGACATGCTAGTGGTGAATTGTCCACTTGAAATTCTCTCCATCTTTAGTTTGAGTAGGGGTAACCATGAATGGAGTTGACAAGTGGAGTTTGCAATAAACCATCTTAAAAATATTATTTTGTAGATTAATTGTTGCAACTCTTTTTTAATTCTTGGTGCAAGTGCATATGTTATTGTCCTAACCATATTTTGGTCTATCTCCACCCCTGTTGGTTCACTAAAAATCCAAGAAAGTTTCTAGTCGATACTCTAAATGCGCATTTAAATAGGTTTATCTTCAATTGATGGAGCCTTATTCTTTGGAAATTCGTTCACAAGTCAGCCAGATGTTGATCGTTTGAATTTTACTTAATCACCACGTCATTGATATAGACCTTCATTAGCTAACAAATCATATCATAGAGTATAGTATCATAGCTTATTGAAAGGTTGCCCTAGCATTCTTTAATTCGAACGGCATTACGATCCATTTATATCTCCTGATCGCCTTAAGGCATCTGAATGCTGTCTTGTTGATATTTTTGACTTCTTGATGAATATCTAATTATAGCCTGAATGTCCATTAAGGAAACTTAGAATTTCATGACATACTGTCGAATCGACCAACATATTAACTGTGGACATTGGATATTCATCCTTTGGGGTTACAAACTTAAGAATTCTAAAGTCTATGCAGAGTCTCAGCTTGCTATTATTTTTAATAAATGGGACCACGTTGAACATCCATTCCACATAGTTTTCCAGCCTAATAAAATCAACCAGATCCCGACTGAGGCCAAGTATTTTTGTATAGTCCCAAGCAAAACAATCTTTTAATTCTTATATGATCGCCACCAATTTTGTTTCATAAAAAGGTTCAAATCTTTCACTGATAAAAATTGGCCTATGGTCGCTCATAACTCCTAAGTTGATTTCTTTAAGTTTGCTTTAGGAGTTTTGGTCGACCAACTTTGCTAGCGCTAGTTTTAACCTATGGCTGATTTAAGGATCCTGTATTTCATCCTCGTAAATTTATTTGGCCGATGTAGATGTGAAGTGGCCTTGTCTACTCATCAGAAAAATAGAGTAAAGATTGACCTGTTTTAACCATAGTCGGGTGAGCAAGTTCTTCCATAATGACTTTGTGAAGTGTTATTTATCACCAATCTAGCTATAACCCTGGTGAATCGATCGACGTTATTCCTTTTTAGAACTATTGTAGTGATAGTGTGGTCATACAATGAGGCAGATGCCACCTATTCATCGCCTTCAAATGGCTTTAAGTCGGCATGAATTATTCTGCCAAACCACTTGGTTGCCATCTAAAACTTATTAGGTACATATTAGATGGCTAACTTTTATTGGAGTGAATATAATCCAGTCCCAGTAAGACATTGTAATTGCTCAGCACGTTGACTATACAGAATGGCTCCTCCTTCTCTATGTGGCCGATTTTGAATCTAACGAAAATAAATTCATCAGTCGACGTTTCACGTTGTTTACGCTCAAAATGTAATACGGCTATTGCAGTATAGATTAAGGTGTCGATCCCATAAGGAAGCTTTTGGAAAAATAGGTTGGTAAAGTAAAATATTAAAGCAGTAGCAAATGAGAAAATTAATTAATTGGTTTAAGTAGATGAGATAGAATTGTCTATGAATTTGAGAAAAATGTCTTATGATGATTTAAACAAGGTTTCGAGAATCACAATTATACTTTATAAATCTACTCTACACTTTGATTCAATATTTATAACTCAATTGACAGTTTTACATCTAAACAATCAATCGGAAGATATGTAAAATATAGCACATTTGATAACACGTGTATTTGATGTGACTAAACTCTTTACAAACATTAACACAAATCATGTTCATTTATACAAGTTATCTAAGATCGATAATATATCATTTTGACAATATTGCAGTAAAAGATCAACTTGAATATCAAACATTTATTGTCTTTACATGTTATCCAAGATCGACAATATATCAATTGACAATATTACAGTAAAAGATTAACATATAAAATAATGTAACCAATAATAATTATAATTCAACAAGAATCATATAAGAAAAGCATGACTGAATATATATGAGACATGAGAATTATAACCTCTGGATTATAGAAAATAAAATAAATAAGAATTTAAGCAAAACCAAACTTACAAACATTTGTAGCTCTTGACAACGAATCAAAGTATAGAAGTAGATTTATTACATATAAAAGTTCATCTCTTAGCCTTGTAAAGAACTCTAGCCTAGATTACAATACATGTAAATGAGAAGAAAATAAGAAAGAATTATCTAATTTTAAAAAGGTCCTAAGAGTGTCCTTATATAGGCAATGAATGAAAATATGTTAAGTGTGACATCAATCTTCAATATTTTAGGCTAACAACTCGTTCACCCACTTGCAGTACTTTTTTGATAATGTAAATAATTGATGTAGTCTTTTTAGCCGATATGAAAGTTGTAGCATTTTGTCTCTTCTTTTTATAGGCACCAGGTTCATGTAAATTAGATGCGTATCCAATGAGATATGAGTAAAATTCTAAAGATACATCATATTTCAGCCAACAACCCTTTTACCCACTTGCAAGACAATTTGGTTTATGATAATGGCTGATTTGGACTTTACCATCAACATAATAGTTGTTGATAATTAAGTTAATATTTCACAGATTTAAGAATTATACCAATTGGGTATGTATTTTGTGAGATATGATCCAAATACTTTAGTTGGGTCAAGATGAGCAGAAGTTGTAGCCCGATTCTATTGTATCTCAATTTTTTTGCTCATAACATGTTAGATTTGGCTTTTCAACTGTTCTTCAAGTTTGTGTAAAATTGAGTTATGTTACTCTAAGTTAAAGAATTTATTCATTTTGATTTCTACATTGAGAGTTATGTCTATTTCACCTAAACCTGTGCAAATAATATTCATTAATCACAATTTAAGGAGAACATTTTATTTCAAGCTAAAAGTACAAAAATGCTAAAATTAGTGACATTAAATGGTGACTGAATCTCTTAATAAATATGTATTTTTATGTGTTCATCACACGTCCAACAAAATCTATTATGATAACATTTGAGGGCTCTAGGTTGGCCTTGTTTATCCCTTGCTTTCTCAACATCCTTAGTGGTAAGATATTGACTCTAGAACCATTATCAATGAGGATCCTTTTGCAAGGGATCCCATTAAGATCGGGCCTGACATAAAGTGGTTGAATATGTTGGGTCATGGGCTCTGTTGGATGAGGGAGTGTCAATAATACTGGTTCCTTTAGTTTATCCTCCATGACATAGCATATCTCTACCATATCGCAAGGTTGAAGATTACCATGTCTTTGATTAAAATGACTCCAACAATAGAACAACCATGTTAATGGCCTCATTTTAGGCATTTTTTGTACTAATGCCCTCTGGTAGGTCTAGTCGCCGTGGTTACCTTGGTCGGGTCAGTTATTGGCCACTTTATGCCTATAAACTGGCCGGTAAACCTTCTTTTGTGATTTATCACCTTTGTTGATTAGCTTGGACAGCCGTGGAGCCTCGATCTCTCTACTTCAATAGATTTTGGCCAAGCTTTCTTCAACTTCTTAATCGTTGCATAGATTCTGGATGGTATGCTCGAGATGCCTTAGCTGCTGCCATCTCTGCATTCTTCTCTTTTGTGTTTTGGTCAACCTTTGATATGGTAAGCTTGTTTACCAAGCCAATCAAATACACCTTTCCTCTACTTATTGACCTCCCATTGGCAAACTTTGTTGGCTTTAGTTTTGAAAGTCATAATTGGTTGGTGGGAAATTGGCCTCTCTTCATATTCTTCTTTGACCTTCTCAAAAGTGGCCTGACACTGAAGGTAGACTAAACAAGCTCTCTTAGAGGTAGGCTGGCCATACAAAGTCATTTTTATTGTGACTACCCTTTCTTTCTTGGTTATCTTTGAGGCCAAATCACCCATATGGATCTTAATCCTTGGCTTATCAAGGGTCCAGAATCTTGTTAATAACAATTTCCCTTGTAATTTTCTCTTGGTAGAGGGTATAATGACGTTGACACCCGCTTTTAGAAATGGGTTGGTTTCTATTATAAGGGTTTTCCCCTTAGAACCAAAGAGAAAACAGTTTTCGTCGATTAGCCACTGCATCTCATTCCTGAACATAATAAAGTTATTTGTTGTGTCGCTAAGAGTTATGCTCTTGCAGTAACCTTACCTGCACACTAGTCAATCGGAAAGGAATAGTGTGGCCTTCAGACAACTTAATCTGCTTATCTTTTAAAAGCCAATAAAAAATCTGATCGACTTTTCGCAGATCAAAGAGGTATTTCTTAGCTATCTGGGTGCTTTTACGAAACTTCTTCTTATTGTTACTAGGGGTCGCCTTCTTCAACACTAGGCACTCATATGGCCTACCTTTCACTACTTTTCACTAGACAGACCTCTTCATCAGAATCTAACTCATACAAAATCTGACTCGTCAGAATCATTATCTGAATCGGCTTGGATTGCAATAACCTAAAGCTGATTCTTGTAATAAGTCTTTTTGCAAGATGCCCACTTCTAATCTATTTTTCATCAGAAGATGCTCGCAGCTGGCCATTCTATTGGCCAACTCATATAGATCCCTGAAATAATTCCCCTTGAAATGCTCCCTCATGGCAAAGGACATGCCCCTTACTACCATTGGAACTAAATCGACTTCAAAGATCTGGGTCTAGCATTGTGTTTGAAGCTTTCGAAATTGGTTTATGTATTTTAAAATCAATTCACCTGGCATTTAGATCTCCCTGGCCAGGTCAACCAAAGTTATTTCTAAGATCGGGTTATAGAATTTGGCATGGAATTTATCTTCCATCTGCTCCCAATTGGCAATCAACTCTGACATTAAGTTGGTATACCAAGTGAAAGTTATTTTGGTCATGGAGTTATCAAATAGCCTTAACTTTCAAAAATAAGAAGAGAACTAGCTTTATCACATTGTACTATGAACTTAGAGATGTACTCAAGCATAATAATGTTCTCCTAGCTAGAAAGTAAAAATAATTCAGGGATTTTATATCCCTTTGGAAAAGGGAATAACATGTCAATACTATTGGGGTATGACTTTCTGCATGATAAGCTTACCATAGGCCTTGGGTCGACCCCTAAATTTTACAAGGCTTTGGCTAGCATGTTTATATCAATCTTAAGTCACCCGAAGCTACTTGTTAGTCGCACGAGTTTCATAAACCCAAATTGAATCAGCCTAGATTAAGCTTGGCTGACTTGGTCTTGGGCTTGGAAGTAGGCTAGTATAGACTCCTGAGATTGATCATATTACCAGCATAATTATAGCTAAAACTCTGACCTGGCTAGTTCTAGTGGACCTGCGAGTTCGTAGACTCAACCCTCTTAGGTCGTTTAAGAATATTAACCAAGTTGTATGATAGGCGATTTGATTTTAAATCTATCAACGTTGATGCTTTTGGAGTTCAAGGTTTGGTCGACCCTGGAGAAGAGTCGTCAAGTTCTATTTGATTCTACCTCATCAACTAGAGATTTTTTAGAATACTCTAACTAATATTCCGATTATCTTCTATCAGTGGTCAAAAAATTGTGACCATGTGATTTATGAGCATTGTGTCAAGTTGATAGTTTTTCTGGGCGATCTAGGAAATTAACCCCTAAACATCAGTCATAAAAAATGGCCTAGATATGGAAAAGTATTTTGATGAATCTCTTCCAACTGTTAATTGAGTAAATCTTCCTTCTTGGCATGGGCTAAGCTCACCCCATCTTGTTTTGAATCAACTGGATCTTGCATCTGTTGTTAGGGTGTAACCATATTCGATGGTTTATGACCATTCTTTCTAGACTTGTTATTTTTTTGCCATTGATCTAGCTTCTACTATCATACAAAAAGGGGTTCCACAGAGCGTGCCAAAAAGAATGTTCACAAATAAACTTCGAGATAGGGATCTGTGTATGTTTAGGGCTCTGTTAGACTAATGTTGCGTCTCGGATTCGTAAGAAACTAAGTCTGAGGTATCCACCAAGTAAGGCTAGGCCAAACTTGGTTGTCAGCAAGTAAGGTTTATCTCTAAACCTGTGCTGAAATATAACGAAAGAACTATTAAACTTGGGTTTTTCTCAGAAAGGACAGGTAAAACTTTGACAGTAAGACTATAGTTTTCAATAAGCAAGGACACGAATCCTATGTTTAATGATAAAAATGAGAGAAAAGATAAAAAATTGAAAAGCTTATGTATTATGAGTTTGAATGAATAGTTAATGATCCATACAATGAGAAATCAAGTCTATATATAAGTTGTAAAATCCAATGAAACTTAATTTTACAAGAAAACGAATCTTAATAAAACAAAACTTCTTATAATATACAAATTCTTAAATAAGGTACAACACTCATTAAAACCAAACCCTAAAATAAGAAATTCTATTATATAATTTTGGGCCGACATCAATACACATGAATAAACAATTATCCCTTAAAAAATACACATGAATAAACAATATCCCTTAAAAAGAAAAAGAAAAAGAAAAAAAAAATCATAATGATTATACTTTTTCAAATAAATTAACGTCTTTGGTATTATAGAATGCTTTTTGGCACTTGTTTAAAAAATAAGATAAATTTCTAAAATCGTTATTTCTTGCAATAACAAATGTAAAATCATAAATATGAAACATGGTCAAAATCTGCAATATAGCAGTTTCATACAAATGTAAAATCATCATCTTTATGATCAAAATCTGAAAAAGCCAATGTATTAATCAGGAGCAAAAGTAATTTAACAAGAGTAAAACTTTCAATATTAACTAATAACTTCAGTTAGTATGAAACGATACCTACGTACAGTAAAGCTATGCTCCTTATAGCCCTTGTGCTTACTGATTTGTGTTGAATTTGCCACCTTGAAGAATCTTGGCGAGTTCTTATTTGTATTGCACATTACACATTTCAAATAGGTCCTTTAGCATTCATAATACCTCTTAAACACATTATAGCACACCTGTTTATCTATTTTTTGTTATATAAGCTCGGCTTCCATCCCCTTACAGTTTGTTACTGGATTTATCTATAAAAGTCTTTACATTCAAATCGACTTAAGAAAATTCATAATATCAAAAAAATTTAAACTCTAAGAGCTCTTTAAAAACTTAATAGACTTTACTTGCAAAATCATAAGAACGAAAAGGTTAAGATACATCATTTGAGCTCTGATCATATCTTCTATACAACCCACTATTTCAGCATAAAATAACTGTAGTCGTTGATATTCTACCACATCATGATCTACATGAATTGCTCCAAACAAATCCTAACTCATTTTTAAAATATATGAAATAAAACATAAGTTAAGAAGAAAAGTTTATAAGTTTTAAATTAATCAAATATTAAATTCTAACTCATACTTAATTAAAATAGAATAAAATCTAATTTAAATAAAAAACTATAAAAATTTTGTCTTAAAAATTGAATGTAAGGACCAAAACTCCTCTCTTGTTAAGCATATTTTGTTATCTCTTATCTTTTTGCATGATTTGATAATTTTAATCTTAATAATACATGACTTGACAGTTGAATAATAAAATAATTTGATAATTTTAATCTTGATAATATATAACTTGACAATTTTGCCCTTTAAGAATTGAATAATTTAACAATTTTATTTTTGATAATACATGGTTTAACAATTTTATCTTTGAAGAATTGAGAACAAAAGAAATAAGTCAAAGAGATATGTTCACTTACCCGTTGTAGTTTCAAAAATAACCAAAAACCCCTGCCGTTAAGCATATTTTGTTATCTTTTAACTTTTTGCATGATTTGACAAATTTATATTTGATAATAAATAATTTGACAGTTTTATCTTTAAAGAATTGAATGATTTGACAATTTTATTCTTAATAATATATGGCTCGATAATTTTACCTCTAAAGAATTGAATGATTTGACAATATTATATTTGATAATACATGTTTTAATAGTTTTATCCCTGAATAATTGAGATTTGATTATTTTATCTTGACAATACATGGTTTGATAGTTTTATCGTTGAAGAATTGAATAATTTGACGATTTCATCTTTGATAATATATGCCTGATAGTTATACTCCTGAAGAATTGAATGATTTGATAATATTATCCTTAATAATACATATTTTGATAGCTTTAACCCTTGAAGAATTTAGAATAAATGAAAATTAAAATTCTTAATAATATAGAAGGGATTTGAACCCTTGACCTTGGAGATAAAAATTATCAATTTTTATCACTTGGTCAAACTTAAGTTTACTTGACATTTATGAATACTAATATATATATACCCTATAAATAAATTAGATGAACTATTAGTTATAAATTAAAAAGATGTTACTCAAAATCGTAAATAAAAATAACACTAAAAGTATTCTAAATAGCGTATCATTTAAATAAGCTTACGAAAAAAGGAGTTTTTTTTCTTCTAGAAACTCATTATAAACATCTTCTCAATTTTTAAGTATTCTTAAATTAATTGAAAATTAATAAAAAAATAATAATTACATTATTTGTAAAAAATTAATTTTTTAACAAAAGTCCAAAATTAATTTTTATATATAGTCATTAATTATCATTTTAAAATATTTTTCTACTATAACATAATTTTTTTCTTTAGTAACATTTGTAATAACTAAAACTAAAATAATTTAAGAGTATAGAAGAATCTGACATGATTTGTAGTAAACTTTTTGATTTAAAAATTAATTTCTTATGAATTGAATATAATTCTCAATATTTATTATTTACATTTTTTTTAATTCTCATAAGTTATAATTTAAATTTATTTTATTATTTAATATTAAATAATAAAAATTATCTTGTGAGCTTGAAAATAAATTTATTTTTAGTATGTATTATATTTTATTATTTATTTTTAGACTAATTTATAAAATTATAAAATAATTCTTTTGTATAATAAATTTTTAAAATTTATTCTTTAAGTCTTTTGTTGTACATCCTTAATTGAATTTATTATTAATTAAAATATTTATACTTGTTATTGTTTATGATTTTTTAGCACTAAAATTTATTTTAACTATAATTAATAATTCATCTAATTTATTTATATGGTATATCTAAATAAATTGTTATTTTTTTAGTATTTATTTTTCATTCAAATTTAGTGTAATTTGATTTCAATTTTAATATTTTTATTTCCTTTCATAACGTGAGTTTGGGTGTGATTATAGAATTGTGATGTTGTATGACTTAGTTTTGAATTTATTGGAGTTGGAGGTTTGCTGTTTAATAATACGTGGATTTAGATTTTGACTGTGGATTTGCTGGAGGTTTGAATTGTTTGGGCTTTAGAAATGGTTCTGGTTTATTTTATTTTGTTTGAAATGTGAATTTAATTGTTATCTCGGTTAGTTGATCGAGTTACTTAAAATATATTTGATATATTTATTAAAATTTGATGATATGGAGAATTGTTGGAGATTTCTGTATTTTGTTGACATTTTGTTAAAAAAAAAATTAGACGGACCCCAACGAAGTTGAACATAGTAGTATTATTTGGAGGAAAGAAACTCGGGCATAGTTGCACCCGGTTGTTTGATTTAGCAGTAAAATTTATGCTAACTCTTGACCAAAGTTAAAGATTCGAGCCTTGTTAATAATATTCATAGTAGTTATTTAATTTTTTCAATTGTTGAGATGCTAATTTTAATCCTTACAATTGTATGGGAGAGTTGTTTAGTTTAATTTATTAAAAAATTCTTATATTATATTTGATAAAATATTTTTTTTTTCTTAAATTATGAATTTGTTAAGAATAAGATTTGAATCGAAATTATTCTTATTATATTATATTAGATAATATATTTTTTAAAAATTGTTAATGCTTTAAGAATTATATTATATCCAAGCTTATCCTCTCTCATGAGTTTAAATTCTCTTTCTTAATATTAAAAAGTAAAAAAAATTTATCATATTATATTTGATAATATACTTTAAAAAAATTTCTTATTATGTTATATTCAATAATACATTTTAAATTTTTTTTGTAAATTTGAGTTGAGACGTTAGTTTTGCTCCTTACATTTGTACGAGAGAATTGTTTAGTTTGAATATATCTAATTGTTGAGAGACTAATTTTAGTCCCTTCAATTGTATGAAATGTTTATTTTGTTTAAATGTATTTATAATTAATTATTTGACCTGAGAGCCATTTAATTTGAATATGGTTTTAATTAATTAATATTTAAGCTGTAATACTATAATTATTTAAGATTTAAAATTTGTAATATCAGATGCAATACTTGTATTTAAAAAATAAATCAAGTATAGTTATATGTGATCAGCAACTTTATATTATAATCTTTCAAGAATTATGTTTCTTCTATTAAACTTCTTTAATTTTATATTTTTATGGTATCCTGTAATTGGCTTTTTATACAATTTAACATGGTGTTCTATTACAAAATAAAATTATTTCAAAAGATCTAAAACATTAAATCAAAATAAATGATCATTGAGTTTTGCATAATTGGATGAATTATTTAAAAGAAAAAGTTGAGTGGCCCAAAACCAGGTACCAAGTTTGTAATTCTAAAACATAAAATAGGCTTAGACAAAACTCGCCAACAAAGGCTTAGACGTAATTAAAGCGTAATCTTAATAGCAAGTCCAAATCGATGAATTGAACCAAACGACTTCAGTCACTTCGGTTCATCCTTTTATTAGTTTAATTTTCATTTTAGTTTAATCTTAAAACTGAACTAAATCGATTTTGTTCATTCCCACTTTAGTTACAAAATGTTCACTATAACCAAAAGTAAATTTTTTAATTATACAAAAAACATTTGTAAAAAATATTAAGTTGATTAATAAATCATCAAAGTTATTTATTGCTAGTATCCAAACATCAAACTTTCAAAAATATAATTCTTCATATTTTTGGCAACTACCATGAAAAATAAAACAAAACAGAAATGCCTCTTTGCAGGCCTACAATGTCATAATACTACACATTCAACTTATACCCCAAAGGCCTTCGTTAAAATAGGCAATGCAACACCACTTCTAAGCATCCCACAAAACAGCCAATGAAGACAACCATCAAGAAACTCTATTTTTTTTTTTTTTCAAGAGACTACCAAACTTTCAGTAACAAGTCAAGATCTTTGGTATAGGGACTATTTATGAAACGGAGTTAGTGAAGTACATCAAGTGTCAGCATTCCTATATTAGGCACTTTTAACTATCATTCAGAGCACTAGCCCTTGATAAAATCCTGTGATATTGTTGCAATAAAATCATAAAGATGAAAGGTGATCAAAACCTGGAAATGGGAATATCTCATGCTCACCTTTTACTCAACCGCCAAGAGTTAGGCTCATGATATCTGTCGTACAATGGTTCAATGCGTTCTTGGCGCTTGCGCTTGCTCATTTTTGTGGGATCTGCAACCTTGAAGAATCTCGGTGCCAGTTCCACAAGCCACCATGGATCTATAACAGTTACTTCACGCATGTACTCCTTTGTAGTCATGACGAGCTCATGGTAGATTACCCAATCAGGTTGTCTTTGGAAAAGGGCACTACTTGGGTGGATAAACACTGGTTGATTCTCCACTATCGTCCGATAGCCCTCCTGTGGATCCTTTCTGGCTATATGAAAGAAAAATCCAGCTGTGATTGCCTTCCTTATCTTCATGAAATTCTTTCCAGCACTCACAATGTCCAGGTTATATCTGAAATACAGCATGATCAAGTCAGAATCACATATTGTATATAAAGGAATTTAATCTATCTATGCAAGGGCTGTGTTCATGAACAATGAGAAAGTGTTTCTAAGATACATAAATATGCAGGTCGTTTTCAAATATTTCCTGGTTCTAAGATACATAAATAAAGGACAGGTTACAAGAAAATGCCTCCATCAGACAATAGCCAGAATTCAAGCTTCACAATATCTTATGACCAAGCTTTATGCAGATAAGCAATTGCACATTTATAACAAAAATCTTGTAATTAATTATCTTTGGCTCCTGATTATCACTGTCAAGCAAATTAGGAAAAAAAAAATCATTCCACTTAACTCAGCAAACAGTCCTAGAAAATCAACGCAACAAATAAGATCTTCTATAGCTAAACAGAGTTGCTTAAAGCAAAGGGCCACTACAAAAGCAGAGTGAAAACGATGCAAGTTGAAATTTAGAAACTTACTTGTCCATAATGCAGAGAAGTTGTTTCCTAACATCTTGTGCCCTCCTCAAAGATCGAGACTGAACAAAGTTCTCAAAACACCAAGGCCCCGAAAAATTCTTAGCTTTCCATGCCTCGTACACTGCAAGCAAGGTCAAATGATCTCCCTCAGGCTGGAAAAATTTGGCCCTCTTCTGATCTGCTTGAGCTTGTTTCTCCCTAGGCCTATAGAATATGTTGCCAGTCTGAATCATGGCAATTATAGTTAATATCTCATCACTGCACCCAAGGTCCACGCTGGCCAGCAACATCTTTGACAATGGAGGATCCAAAGGAAATTCCGCCATTTTCCTACCCAATTTAGTCAGAAGCCCCTCCTCATCCAGAGCTCCCAGACTGTAAAGCTGCTCCATGGCAGAAATAAGTGCTTGGGGTGAAGGTGGATCCATAAAATCAAATGACAGAAGATCATTTATTCCCATAGCCTTCATTGTGAGAGTAGTCATTCCAAGGTTGATCCTTTTGATTTCTGGAATTGTTGTTGGGGACATCTCATTGTAATATGCACTCTCTGTGTACAAGCGGTAACATTTGCTAGGCCCCGTACGCCCTGCACGCCCAGCTCGTTGTTTGGCTGATGCTTGTGAAATAGGAGTTATGACCAGTGAATCGAGCCCTTGCTTTGGATCATAAACATTTTGCTTCGCAAACCCAGGATCAATAACATAAAATATACCGTCAATTGTCAAGGAAGCCTCAGCTATATTAGTGGCCACAACCACTTTCCTCTTTCCTGGCGGGGCAGGTTCAAAGATTCTTGACTGCATTTCACTAGGGAGGGCACTGTAAACTGGTAAAATAATCAGTTCAGGAACTTCTTTACCTAGCCCTTTCATTCTCTCATATAGAGATTGGCATGCAAAATCAATCTCCTCTTGACCAGTCAAGAAGAGGAGGATATCACCTTCAGGTTCAGACATGTGAATCTCCAAGACAATGAAAAGTGCTATATCTAGATAATCACTTTGTGGCTCTTTGGAGAATAGTATCTCAACAGGGAAGGTTCTCCCTGGTATTGTAAAGATGTTGCAGTTAAAGAAATATCCTGAAAATTTCTCAGCATCCAACGTGGCAGATGTGACGATCAGTCGAAGATCAGGTCTCCGTTTAACAAGCTGCTTGAGTAACCCAAAAAGGACATCAGTGTGGATTGTTCTCTCGTGAGCTTCATCAAGCATAATGACTGAATACTGAGAAAGATTCTCATCAATCAGAATCTCCCTAAGAAGCATGCCATCAGTCATGTATTTAATCACAGTATCTGGACCAGTACAATCCTCAAATCGTATAGCATACCCAACTTCCTCCCCCAGACGACAACCAAACTCTTCAGCAACCCTCTTGGCCACGGACATTGCAGCCACCCTACGGGGTTGAGTACACCCAATCTTACCTCTTGCAGTGAAACCAGCCTCCGCGAGATACTGTGTTACTTGGGTAGTCTTACCTGAACCTGTCTCACCAATGACTACAAGAACCTGGTTATTACTAACAGCCCAAATTAGATCTGCCTTCAATTTGTAAATTGGCAGGCTCTGCCTCTGCTCCAGGATGGACAGCTTTGACCTCTGCCCAAAATTCAATGCTTTCCCATATGCATCTTTCTTCCATTCGGGCATGTCATAAGCTGACAAGCCAACACCCCTAAGCTCCTGTGCAAGATGCCTCTCGCCCATCTCTGGCATTGGGTCCTCCCAAGGGCGATTCAGATCCATTGGTATTGAATCAAGCATTGTCCTCTGCTGTTGTTCCCTTACTTCTCTCCGCTCCTTTATGAGAGCAGATTGGAGAGCAGCAGCGCGGCTCAACGAGCCTTCTGGATTCTTGAATATTTTAACTGGTGACATATCCACCCAGTACCTGCTCTGCCAGTGCAAAAATGCAGGCTCATCCTCATTCAGTTCAATCTCAAGTTCTTCCTCGGCACCCTCTTCTTGAAAAATCATTCCATCCTCGTCCCCGTCATACATTGGATACTCATTAACAGACAAAACCCCCGAAGCAATTAACTGTTTTGCTTCCCATCTCTCAGGTGAGCTCATTCCCTTCTTCAACGGCCTGCGTGATGGAACTGCATCATCATCCTCCTCTACAATTCTAATCCTAGAAAGACCGGTCGTCCTCGTCCTAGTCATTGGCCCAGTATTAGTCCTCCTCGGAGCATCATCATCCTCCAGCGAGCTCTTCTTCTTCAGTGGAAGCAAATCCTTACCAGTATTCTGATCAACATCCCTCATGGAAAGACTCAACTTCTGCCCTGAAACAGAAATCACCTTCACATAAACCTCCTGATCCCGCTTCACAACATCTTTAGCATTACCAATTCTCCTACTCGCAATCTGGGAAACATGAACCAAACCCTCCTTACCCCTCAACCGTACAAAACAACCCGAGTCCATAACTCTCGATACTCTCCCCTTATACACCTTATACAACTCAGGCTCATTTGACTTGTACCGCCCACTTCTCCTATCACCATCTTCAGAATTCAATTCATCATCATCGTCATATCCCCTATGCCTCTCATGCCTATCCCACCTGTGCCTTCCTCTACTACTGTCACCGTCATCATAATCATCATCTTTATTATCAAAATCGCCGATACTACGCCTATGCCTATGACTATCCCTGTCTCTTTTATATCTAATTCTGTCTCCTCGATCTCTTCGGTCTCCATCCTCTTTTTCTTCGCGCCGGTGAAGTGCCTCAGCTTCGATTTCTCTCTCGAGCTCTTTGATTTTGTCTTTACTGTCTTCAATGGCAAGAGCCTTATACTTGACTCCTGTTTTGCCATCAAGCGCACAACACTCTTCTTCTTTATCAGATGAAGATGATGATTTCGATTTCGATTTCGATTTTGGGGGAAGAATGGCGTGAATGATGGTTAACAATGTGCGGACAAAGTAATCCGGCACTTGCGCTCCATTTTCTTTCAATTTAGAATCAAATTCATCCAGCGTTTCGGAGTTACGACCTAAATCGGTGATGAACTCCGCAACGACTTTCTCTCCAAACCCTAGATGGGTTTCTAATTCTGAACAAATTTTAGACACCAGAGACAAGTAGTCTAATTGCTGCTGAAGACTATCGTCGCAAGAGAAAGAAGCGTTGGGTGTATCCATGCCTGACGCAGAATGCAAAACGATTGGATTGTTTGTAAAACCTATTTATAGTTAATAAATTGAGTACCAATTCGATTCTAATTAGGATTAATAAATTAAATACTAATCCGATTCTAATTAGGATTAATAAATTAAATACTAATCTAATTCTCATGAGGATAGAATACTAATCCAATTTTAATGAGGATAGAATTTCTATCTCAAATGAAATAAAAATATTTCAATTCTTAATTATATTTTAAATATTTCTGACTTTCTTAACTTACAATTTTTTTAATAATACAAAAAAATAATAAATAAATAAATAAATAAATCAGCATCATTAATTTCATTTACTGCTAGTATCCACATATCAAACTTTTTAAAATATAATTCTTCATATTTTTAGCAAGAAATATAAAATTTAAAATATTAAGAAACAAAAAGGAAAATATATGAAATTTTATAATATTAAAAGAATGGCTCTTAATTGCAATTATAATAAAGGATAATTTGAAAAAAAAAATAAAACCTAGTTTAAATAAATAAGAAAATAAAATAATATCTTAAATTTCTGAATTAAATATTAAATATTTGAACAAGTATAACATAACATAATTTTATATCCATTATCTCACCTATAATCTCCATGTAAAAAGATGCTACTTGTACCTTATAAATCCATTCTTTTATTTCCTTCACATTCGGTTTGTAATTGAAATATTAATTATGAAATAATGATTAAAAATCACTTTGAAAAATGTTTAAGATCAAATTAATTGATTAAGAAACATCTAGAGAAAATGTAGAGGTGAGAAGACTTTGGAAGCGTAATGAAAGATTGAAATGCTATGGTGCTCAGTGTGAAGCATCGCAGAGCTCAAGACAGAGCCTAAAGTGTCATGATAAGCATCTCCAGCTCTCAGTGCCGCGATGCTTAAAGGATAGCATCGCAATGCTAGAAATAGAAGCTATAGAAGTGCGGCACCCAGATGCTAATACCACAGCAATAGTGCAACTAAAATTCTAATTAGAATTCTTAAGTTGTCTTAAACATCTTATCTTGATCCCACTCGGATTTACTTAGGATGTATGTAGACTATGTAAGAGCTTTATTTTAGTTTGAGAAAACATCAAAAACACAACATAAGCACAAGACAGATAATTGAGAGAATAATTGTTGTAGTTCCCTTTATAGTGAGAGAGATTCTTTTTTACTTCCTTCTTAAGATTCTTTGTGAACTCTGTTGATCTATTAATAAAAAGTAAGATCTGATTCGCCATAGATGTAGATAATTTTTTGAATCACATAATTGCTTATATATTTTCTTCTATCCATTTTCTACTCTTATTACTTTATATTATTTGTTACATTATTATACTCATGTATGAAGCATTTCTGTCAACAAACTGCTATCAAAGTAAGGTTTAGCAATCATGGCCACACTCAAGTATAAAGTAAAGAAATTAATAGTTAGAATGGCTTTAATCTATAGAAGATTAAAGTGATGGCATTACTGGTGAGCTAAAGGTTAGACTCAACCCTAAAGGAGACTACAGCTCTATCTAATGAAAAAGATAAGCCAAGGTCATCTAATCTGAAGCAGATAAAAAAGACATTTAGGAAATGGCTCACAATATAATAATTTTATCTTTAAGCGATAAAGTATTGAGGGAGGTTGCTAGTGAGAAAATAATTCTTGGGTTTTGGATGATCTTCATATGAAAACATTATTGGCTAACCGATTGCATATAATTGGTTATCTATTTTAGATGGGACACCGATAAAAAATTATATAGATGCCTTCAACACAATTATAATCAATTTAGATACTATCTATATGAAAATACAAGATAAAGACAAGACAATTATTTTGTTAAGTTCCTTTCCTCGTAGTTATGATTACTTTATTGATACGTTGTTCTACGGTAAAGAGTTTAACCATAAAGGATGTTAAATCATTATTAAACTCAAAGCAATTGGGAAATAATATTGAGGGCAATATAAATGCATTATCTGCAATAGGACGACCAACATATAGAGAAGGAAAGAAGAAGGGCTCGAGATCAAAGTTTAAGGGTAATCTAAAAAGTGCTATTGCTGTAAAAAAAAGGAGCACTTCATAAAGAATTATCCTAAGAAAAAAGTCAAAGATAAAAAAAAAGAGGCAGATGTTGCTTAAGCTTATAAGGATAGCTATAACAATACAAATTTTTTTGTAGATTCTTATGGTAAGAACTTTCATCAATGGGTTTTAGATTCTAGTTGTACATTTTGCATGTGCCCAAATAAGTCTTTGTTTACTAATTTTCAGTTCATTAATGGTGATAAAGTGTTAATGGGAAATTACTTGGCTTGTCAAGTAAAGGAAATTGGTAGTATTAGACTTAGGTTACATGATGGGAGAGTGAGAAAGTTATTAGAAGTTAGGTATGTTCTTGATTTCACTAGGTATGTTAGACCAGAATGGGTGTTCTATCAGAATTGAAAAAATGATTCTTAAAGTATTAAAAGGTTCTATGATTGTGATGAGAAGTGATAAATATAAAGGCACATATGTGCTGAAAAGAGAGACAGTGAGTGGTTCTACATCATTCTTTATTGATGATGAGAATATGCAAACTAAATTGTGGCATTTTAGGTTAGCTCACCTAAGTGAAAGGAACCTAAAGGAGTTATATAATCAAAAGGCATATGATGAATAGCAGTTTCAGCCATTAGAGTTTTATAAGCACTGTGTGCTTGGTAAATCACATAGGGTAAGGTTTGATACTAAATAACACAAAACAAATGGCATTCTTGATTATATACACTCGAATCTTTAAGGGCTATTGCAGATAGTCACTTACGGTAGAGCAAGGTATTTCCTCACATTCATTGTTGATTATTCAAGGAAGCTAACAATATATGTGTCGAAGAGTAAGGAGCAAGTGTTAAGATATTCAAAACATGAAAGGTTTTTGTTGAAAATTAAATCGTCAAGAAGATTAAGAGATTAAGAACTGATAATGGTCTTGAGTATTGCAACAAAAAATTTGATAGCTTTTATGCTAAACATGAGATTGCAAGGCACAAAATTAGGAGATCAACACCGTAGAAGAATGGTCTAGCAGAGATGATGAACATGACTTTACTAGAAAGAGTTAGATGTATATTGACCAATGTAAGGGTGTCTACAATATTTTGGGGTAAGGCGGTAATGACAGCAACCTATCTAATTAATAGAAGTCGTTCTTCGGCGATAGACTTCAAGATACCAAAAAAGAAGTGGTCAAGAAGCCCTCTTAAATATGATCACCTTCAGATATTTGGTTCCTCAGCATTCATACATATAGAATAAGGAAAATTAGAACTTAGAGCATTGAAAGGGATATTTATGGGGCATCCCGAGGAAGTAAAAAGATTTAAGGTATGATGTAATGAGTTGAAGCCACCGATGAGTATTATAAGTATAGATATGATGTTCGATGAGATGACAATGCTGAAAGTTCCTAAAGAATAAGAGAAAGAAGAACCTATGCTTAAGGAAGTTTCAGCACTAGAAATAGTTGAAGTTGAAGTAAAGATTAAGAATAGATCTGAGATGCCCTCAGATTAACACTTTAGCAAGACAACCCTTGAAGATGAACAAAAGACACTAGTTAGTTCCTTTAAGTCCACCCAAAGTTAGACTAGGACTCTTGAGATGAAAATTGAAGAGTACCAACTAGCCAGATATAGGCTAAAGAGAAAGATAAATTCACATATAAGGTCTGAACAAGCATATTTAATAGCTCATGCATTTAATCCTATATTCACTGTTAAGTTTAATGAGCATAAGACATATAGAGACGCTTTGAAAAGTGAGAATAGTGAGAAATGACAGCAAACTATAGATGAAGAGATAAGTTCTCTTCTAAAA
Organism: Ailanthus altissimus; assembly: GCA_946807835.1. Classification (NCBI taxonomy): domain Eukaryota; kingdom Viridiplantae; phylum Streptophyta; class Magnoliopsida; order Sapindales; family Simaroubaceae; genus Ailanthus; species Ailanthus altissimus. The sequence continues at coordinate 10,052,874 of OX327706.1, read as the reverse complement.
AATAAAACATGAGAACTGGTAAAGAGACCTCAAAGTAAGGACTAGTTGGATACTAGTAGGTGTCCAAAGTTAAGGAAGAGAAACCAAGAGTAGAGCTTGCGAGGTTTAAAGTTAGGCTAGTAGCACAAAGTTTTATTCAACGTGAGGAGATAAAATTTCATGAGATATTCTCACCAATAGTCAAGCATAAATCTATTAGGATTTTTTTTGTCATATGTACAAACCTTGATTTGCATATAGAGTAGATAGATGTAAAGATAACTTTTCTACAAATAGAGATTAAAGAGAAAAATATTTATGTCACAACCACAAGGGTTTGAAGAACCCGACATTAAGGAGCATGCTTATTTGTTGAAGTTGTCATTATATAGATTGAAACAATCTCTTGGCAGTGGTATAAGAGATTTGATGATTTGATGATGACTTATAAGTCTAATAGAAACAAGTATAATGGTTATGTGTACTTTAAAAGCCTAAGTAATGGGTTAAGTATGTATTTACTTGTATATATAGATGATATGCTGATTGCATGTAAAGATATGAAAGAAATACAGAGATTGAAGAAATAGTTAAGTAGTGAGTTTGAGATAAAGAATTTATGAGTAGCAAAGAGGATTAGGTATAAATATTGTGAGGGAAATAAAAGATGTTATCTTATTGACACAGCAGAGATATATATTTAAGATACTAGAGAAGTTTGGTATGTCTAGAAAATCTTACGGCCATAAGTAATTCACTCAAAAAAAATATTCCTTATGTAAAAAATAATATTGTAAAAGTGTTTACAAATATTGTTTATTGGAATATAAATCAGAAGATAATTCTAATATTGAGCAAATGGAGACTTGACGGTAATGATTTATTTATCCGCTCTTCCAGAATATAAATGATTGAAGGATTATAAAAATATTTATTAATCTCAACTTGTATGGTTCAACACGTTGTTTTGTTATTACCATAATGTGTGTGTAGGGCTGATGAGTATATTTTAGATCTATAATCCAATGCAATTTATCTAAATAATTATTCGTTTTTGAGTGCTTTAAGAGTTTCTATGTGTTAAATGTTGTTATTATATGGTTAAATCAGCAGAATATGGGAAAGGATGAAATTGGAGTAAAGAAGGAAAATTGCCACAGTAAATCGTGACAGTGAATAACTATAGTGAACAGTAGTTTGCTACAGTGACCAACGCCCTAGCGTCCAAAAATGAACCCCCCCAGCGTTGAATAGTGAACAGCCCAGTATATTCTATAAATATCTTGTTTCACCTTTAAATGCAAGAATTCGACCCTTAACCTAAGCCTAACCCATTTTCTCTCAATCTAACACCTTTCTAACCTAGAAATCACCCTCATATTATGTAAAAACAATATTTAAAACTATATTGGAAAGGGATTACACATTCAAAAGCATTCAGGCTAAACTATGGAGGATTCAACCATGGCCATGGATTAATTGGAGGCCATCTTGCCTTATTGTTATTTAGCCTTTAAACTCTTATTATGTTGATTTAATTTCATTATCTAAGATTATAGATTTTAAACTCAATATGTGGACTTAATTGTAGTATTGATTCCTATTGTTATGAATTCAGTTTATTATTCAACTTGTGTTGTTCTTAATGCTTTGAATATGCTAGGAATGGTGATTGGATGATTATGGAACATTAGGATAAACTTGAAAAAGGCATCCTATTAGTTAGAACTAGACAAATTGATGCATGATTGTGAAGTAATATCTACAAGTTTCTATATATGATAGAACTATACCTATATGACATGTATGGTCAATACAACTTATTTGTAATGAACCTTGGTTTATTCGAATTACCATAAAAATATAAGAATTCGGTAGATTAAGGTATAATCACTTGACTATTGGAAGAGGCTTATGATGAAATACATATTGTGATCAATAATTAAACCGAGGGATTAATAATAGGATAATGAATTCATATTAAGGAATGACTATAATCCTAGATACTCTTCATATAGTGATTGTTCTTACACTGTTTGCACAATTAGAAATGATTTGTAGAATTAGTAATTAGTTTTAATATAAACAATTCAAATTTATCATTTGTGTGGATAAAAGGTGAAAAGCAACAATTTTAGTACTTGGTTAAGAAAAATAATAATTTTTCATGAGATCAACACTCAACTTATCATTATATTACTTATTTTCGATAGCGCGTACTTACGCTTAATATAAAAATTACACAATAAATTTTTGGCACTGCTGCCAAGGAATTAGATTTATTCTTACTAATACTAATATCAATTTATCTTGCTTTTAATTCAAATTTCATTTTTTTATTTTTATTTCTATCTTATTTTATTTTATTATTGTTTGCTTTATTTTTTTTGTTTAATTTCTATTTTATTTCATTTGATTTAGTTTATTATTATTTTATTGTTATGTTTTTAGTTGTTTTTATTTATTTTTGTTTATATTAAATAGAGGGATCAAACAAATGTTTCTTGGAGTGGCTACCAAGAACAAACTTCAAAACAAGTAAGTCCATTTGAGCTTCCAATAGAAAATCTTCTGTAGCATAAGAAGAAGTCTACCTTAGAAGATGTGTTCATACAAAGCATGAACAACGCAGATGCTCTCTTACATAGCCAATCTGCTTCTTTGCGGACCAAAAAGACTCAAGTTGAACAAATTATAGACACAAGCTATAATCATCCTCTAGAATCATTACTTACAACACAGAGGTCACTTATATAAAAAAATATTGAACATTGTAAGGCAATCACTATAGATGGTAGAATGGAGTAACATGCAATCCTTAAGCTAGCCAAATCAAATAATGATCATCATTTAGATGAAGTGAAAATTAAGAAAAAAGAGAAAGCACAAGAAGAAAAACAACAATAACAATGCTTTCGGAGTCATTGTAGTTAACCACCTCTACTACCTGAGATACTTCAAGAGGATTACCTTGATGTGTAGAATTTCAAGGATTATTTCCATTGTTTCTAGATTGACATTGTAATTTTGAATGAAGCATAATCACCTTAAAGGCTGAAAGTGATAGAAGCCATCCAACCCCAAGCTCATGAAAAGACATCAATATACAGAATAAAGACTAAGAAAAGGCAAAGTAATTTCAAAATGAAAATGGCCAAAATAGGCCATTAGGGTTCAGTCTTCTAGTCTAAGATTAAAGTCATTCTGGGAAGGCTTAAGGCAAAAGGGTCAAGGATGCTTTTTTAAGATTTTCTTATAAAGCTATGGAAGTCGAAGAAAAAGAATGTTAACACCTGAAGACATCGACTTAAGTTCTATAAGGGAGATACCTCAGATATGCAGTTTGATCCTCCTTGAGCTAATAAGGAGGACATTAAGCCGATGACATTAAATCAATCGCTTCTTATGAGGCAACCGAGGTAAATTTTAGTTTTAAATTTAATATTTTATTTTTAACGTTGTTTCTTTTCTTGTAGTGTGTAAAACAGCAAGTCAGTGACTAATAGAGGTTGATAAAAGGAGTTAAAGCATAACCAAAAAAATGCAACCAAGGAAACTAGAAAATGAAGCAAGTTAAAAGCCTTGGCAGTAAGCTAGCGCCCACTTCAGCAACTAACGTTAGCTCAGCAACATAAGTGACTTCAAAATTCGAACACCATCATGTTGAAACATCATCCACTAGGGGAGTTTCCTCACCTCTTTATTTTTTCTCGCTATTAGGGACAATGTTGAAATTCAACTTTGGGGGAGAGAAACACTCTTCAGTGTTTATTTACTTCTTTCTATCGTGTAGATTTATTTTGGTTGCTACTTTTAGTTGTTTTGTTTTGTTTGAATTTTTTTAATTTTATTTTTGTTGAGTGTCTTGTGTTGGATTGAGATGATGATTGTTAATCTATGATAAGAAATTTAATTGCAAAACTTATTTTTCAATTCCTTAGGAAGCGATAGATACATTAAATAATTCATGCACCAATATTTAGACAGATTTTAACCTTGTTTATTATCACCAATTTTTGAGCACTTGGATAATGCTTGTGTTAGTTAAATCTTTGCTTAGAGATGCTCATGCTCAAGTAATACACTCTAGTCTCGATAAATATATAGAAACTCTAAAACTTGTTTAATTATGGCTTGAGGTAAAATCCTAGGAAACATATAAATAAGGAAATTAGGTTATCTTTGGATCGCTTGAGCCTTTCTATCCTACCTTTGATGTGTATTTATCTATAGTCACCCATTTGAACCTAAAGTAGCCATTTGATTGAATAATCACATTACAAGCCTAAACTTTGAATTTAAGTGCCAAAAATAACCTTAACACCATAAACACTAAACATAGTGAAAAATATTTTGGAGTTTATTGTGTTATGGTTATTTAAAGAGGAAAAACAATGAAATTTGATAAGTAAGAGCTACCTTAAGTTTGGGAGAATTATTCTAATTTTCAGGGAGTTATAAAAAAATGAAAAAACAAAAACAAAAGAATAAGTGATTGAAATTGGGTAGAAATCATAAGTTTAGGGGAATTTAATCAAGTGTAGGAAGTTCAAGTAGTAGCCAAGGGGACTTAGTGTTCATGGTGTGAATTAAACCAAATTTGTATCCAAAATAATCCACCTTGATCATAACCCTACATTACAAGCTAATAAAAAATTTAATAAATTCTTAAACATGTGTATTTCTACATTAGTGGAGAGTTGTATGAAAAATAAGCTTATGGTAGTGTTTTGTATTTAAAATATGCCGAGACACCTCTTTTATATACAATCTTAAGTAGTTGAGCTAATCTAGGTACGATTCAATTAATACTTGCTTATTTCACATACACGCACAGTTGATCACTTATGAGAAAGAATAAAAGTGCTTAATTATGGTGTTTGTGAATTATTTAGAATGTTTATTAATTCTAAAAGGATTGAGAATGATGATGTAGTTTTTGAGACAATAAGGGTAATCATTAAATCAATTCGACCAATTGTTACTTTTATGTTTTTGATTTTTCATATAAGTTTGTGTGTTTATTTCTTCTACTTTGTGTTATTCTCTCTAATTGCTCAAGGACGAGCAATTGTCTAAGTTTGGGGGTATTTGATGAGTATATTTTGAATTCATAATCCGATTTATTTTAATAATTGTTCATTTTTTGAGTAATTTAAGAGCTTTTATACATTAAATGTTATTGTTACATGGTTAAATTAGGAGAATATAAAAAATGATGAATTTACAGCAAATAAAGGAAGTTGCTACAGTAAATTGCTATATAATTATGAATAGTAGTTATGAGCAGTGATTTGCTTTAGTATTGTACTACAGTGTCCAATGCTTTAGCGTTCTCACGATTCTATAAATATTCTACTTCGCCTCCAAACGTAGGAATTTGACCCCTAACCTAACCCTAACCCTAACCCCAACTCCAACCTCAACCCTAACCCATTTTCTCTCAATCTAACACCTTTCTAACCCAGAAAGCATCCCATATTGTGTATAAAAAAAACAATATTTAAAGCTATTTTAGATAAGGATTACACATTTAAGAGCATTTGGGCTAATCTGTGGAGGAATCAACTCTGGCCATGGATTGATTGGAGGCCATCTTGTCTTCATAAATTTGATTTAGGATTGGTTGTATCATGTTTTATTATTGTTATTGAGCCTTTAAACTATTGCTATGTTGATTTAATTTCATTATCTAGGATTATAGATGTTGAACTCAATATATAAACTTAATTGTAGTATTGATTCCTATTGTTATGAATTCAGTTTATTATTCAATTTGGGTTGTTCTTAATGCTTTCAATATGCTAGGAATGGTAATTGGATGATTATGGAACATTAGGATAAACTTAGAAATAGCATCCTATTATTTAGACTTAGATAAATTGATGTATGATTGTGGAGTAATATCTACAAGTTTTGATACAAGATAGAAATATACATATATGGAATGTATGGTAAATACAACTTATTTCGCAATGAACCTTGATTTATTCGAATTACCATAGGAATATAGAAATTTGATAGATTAAGTATAATATCTTGACTATGGAAAGAGACTTGTGATGAAATACGTGTTGTGACCAATAATTAAATCGATGAATTAATAATAGGATAATGAATTCATATTGAGGGATAACTATATTCCTAAATACTCTTCATATAGTGATTACTCTTATAGTGTTTACACAATTAGGATTGATTTGCAGAATTAGTAATTAGTTTTAACATAAATAATTCAAATTTATCATTTGTCTTGATAAAGGTGAGAAAAAATAATTTTAGTACTTGGTTAAGAATAATAACAATTTCTCGTGGGATCAACACTCAACTCATCATTATATTACTTGTTCTTGATAGCGTGCACTTGCGTTTAATATAGAAATCACACAACAAGGGCATTGTTTATAGACTTATGGAATAATTCTATAAGATGAAATAGGTGTGCACCTAGGGAGTTTCACTGTATGAAGTGTATTCGTTATGCACTAGTGTAGTGCACCGGATTGAATAGTTCAAACTGGAAAATTTTTAGAAAATCAGAATTATTTCAAGATCTCTCAAAGAAATCATAGGGTTTAAGTTTTAAGCTTAGGATCTCAGTAAGTGGGACTTACCACTTTATCCATTCTATTGGATGTTATATATCATGCCATTAATTTATAATGGCATAACATGTGGCATAGTTTTATTTGTCCAATTTATTATTAAGTGTTAATAGTTGATATTGGAAAACAAATGAATTGCTAATAATGGAAAAATGAAATAATGGCATTGTTTTATAATATTTTTAGCCAAATCATTGATAATAATTGGTGGCATGCATTTGAAAAAGAAATTCGGCCATTTTTATAAGCAAGAGGTTACTTTTTTTAAAGATTAAATGGCCTCTAATCTTATTAACATACGGCTAGCTTTTGCTTTGTGTTACTTATCAATTTAACAACTAGGACAAGGCAAATTTCATGCGTCGTTATGCTTGTTATATGCTAGACATTTGTTTAAATTTAATTGGGCAATGGGCGGTATTTTTGAACTATAAAAGCCTAGTTTCATTTGCTTGGAATTGCAAGAAAGGCAGATATAAGCAAAAAATTCTAAAGGGCCGAGAGATTAAACGAAGTAAATGTTGCTTCAAGTTGATTATTCCGACGAGAATACAAAACTATTGTTCTAGCTCAAAGGATCCTTCAAGTCCTAGACTAGAATCACGTAAAGCACGCTTCAAGGATGAGTTCCTTAATATGTCAGTAGTGCAATGAGATGTTTGTTTTTCTTTTTTTCATTGCACTTAATTATGCATGTATGATGTGTAATTAAAATGTATGCACAATGCATTTTTAAATTGGTATCAGAGCACATAATTATGTACTATTTGTGTAATTAATCGGAGTGTTCGTAACATAATTAAGATATCTCAGGGTTGTCAATTGTATGATTTAAATTTTGAAAAACACATAATCAAGACGCAACTAGACGGATGCCACGACGGTGTCACTCTGCACCACGGTGCTGAGGCTGTTCAGTCTCCAACACCAAGCGCTAGTGAGGAGCGTCGCAGTGCTAGGGTTCCCTGGCCCCAGTGATGCAGCAATCACTGCTCAATGCCGCAGTACTAGGGTTTCCAGGCCTAGTACCGCAGTGTTAGAGGATAAAACCTCCAATGCTGCATCGCTGGTAGGCTAATGCCACGACGCTAGGGTTCTAGGACCTCGGCGCTCGCAGCTTAGCGCTACAACGCTGGAAATAGAAAGTCTAGTATCGCAACGCCACTGGTCCAGCACCGTAGCACTGGGTGGTGACCTAGCGCCAAAAGCTCAGCGTTGTGGCATCAGGGTAAAGACTTTAGCACTGCAATACTTTAAAGGTTGGAACTATAATATCGCTGGCTGAGTCTTCAGCATCGTAGTACCGAGAACCTGAAAAAAGATGTAATTATGCTAAAATTACTCTAATTGTTTATTTTTAACTTGTTTAAAAATATTTATTGTTTATTTTATACAATTTATAATTGTTATAATTATTCCAATATAAATTATGGCCTATTTATTTATACTGAAAATCACAATGAGAGCCTTACTAGTGGGGGTTAGTTGTGCTTGCATAAAATAAATGTATGATTTATAATCACGTCCTCGTAAAATATGGACAAGAATGCAAAAATCAGTCTTAATCAAATTGAAAGTATTTCACTATAAGATAATGTTACGCAATAATCCGTCTTGTCAATATGGTGTTAGATGAGTTACATCGGTTTTTTTCTAATATTACTACAGTGTAAGGGATTTGGTCGGTGTGATTCAGACTATACCGATTAAACATGAGATGAGGCAAATATATGCGAACATATTGCCTAATATTGCTACAGCGTGAGGGTAGTATCAGTAATAATATTTGATTATTAACAATTTAATCTGGAATACACTTACCATATTACTACAGCATAAAGATAAGGTGTATTTAGGATCAGTAGTAAGAGTTGCATAAGAAGCAATTGACAAGGGTTATCTATCTGTTAGGATTACAAAAGCCAATATTGCTACAACGTAAGATTAGAATAAAATGCCAATAAGGTCTACTTTTCATTGTATAATTTAAAAAGATTTAAACTATCGTTATCCTATTTAAAAGATTAAGGGAATTATGTAAACAGTGGGAAGACATTTTTAGATTAAAAATGTATAAAAGTTATACCTATAATTTAAGCGTTATTTATTAATGATTAGAAATGATCTGCTAAACATCTCTTGGGTATCTTATAAAGATAAGATCAATTTAAGCAATCCATTTATATACTTATTTTTCACACAACTTTTTGGTAATGAAAAATATTCAGACTTACCAATGAATCTAATAATAGTTCTAGATTCAGAAACACTTGAATATATTTATGATCAATAGATAATTAGAGGTGTTTCTAATAATATTTCTTCGAAATAAGATAAAATTTATCAAAAAGTGATGAAGGATGATTTGAAAGTCAAATCATATTTCTTGACCTCAATGTCTAATGATTTTTCAGTAAGAGCATGTGCATATGAGATGTGCGAGTAGTATAGTACTACGTCTAAAAAATTATTTGATATTTCAAAACTACACCCATAGAATAGTCATTAATAGAAAGTGTTTCCACTGTGATAAAGTTTAAAATAGTAATCGTTACTATTAAATGTAGCTTACCTTAGGAACGATAGATCCCATAGATATTTGTTTACCGATTATAGACATTTCATTGACATGGTATGAGATATCGCATGTCATTCTCATTTCAATAAGATGTTGCATGATTTGAGTAATACTATGAAGCTATGAAAAAAGAAGTATAACTTCACATTGGAAATAAAGATTTCCTACAGGTGGTAGCCGTTGGGATTATTAAGCCACTTCTCCATTCTGGCAAAAGCATTACATTGCACAATTGATATTTTGTGCCAAACATTATTTAACGAATCATATCACTCCCTATAATAGACAGAGAGAGTTATCATGGATACCTTATAAATAGTTCTTTATGTAAATATGATAATAATAATAATGTTTTGCTAACTGATGTTAGTTAATGAATGACTATTATATCTTAAATACAATAGAAAATATCTAGGTAAACAGAATAAATAGTAGTTTGAAAACTTTGAATAATGATAAATTGTGGGACATAAGATTAGGTTATGTAGTCATGAGATAACTATCCTGTCAGGTTAAGGATAGTCAGATACTTGATCTGATTATGAAACCTTGGCCAGTTTATGAATCTTAAATTCAATGAAAAATAAGCAAACACCTATGTAAATATTAGATACTTACCCATTGATTTATTAGAACTTATACATAATGATGTATATGGTCCAACGAATCATGCTACTATTTAGGTGAATTTTGATACTTCATCATCTTTATCATGATTTGTCATAATACAGATATGTATTTTTGGGAAACACAAGTTGGAAATTTTGAAGTGTTCAAAGAGTTTCGACTAGAAGTAAAGAAATGAACCCTTAATGTATATTCAATGCCTTTGATAAGAATGAGGCAATTTATACATGAATATTAGATTCATAAATTATTTAAAAGAGAATGTGGTTCTCACTCCATATAGTCCTCTAGATAATCCTCAATGCTAAAGTGTTTTAGAGATGAGGAATTGGACTTTATTAGATATGGTCTGATTGATTTTGACTTTTATAGGTCTTTTAAAAAATCTATCAGTTATACTCAAGAAACTACTGTTTACTTATTGAATAAAGTTCTATCGAAAGCCATTCTTTCTGTTCTGTATAAGATATGGACTGAAAAGAAACCAAGTCTTATGTATGTTAAGATTTTAGGCTCTTTTACTTTTATAAGAGTTAAATAAAAGGATAAACTTGCACCTAAAAAGTACAAGTGTCGATTTATTTAGTATCTTAAGTATTCTATAGGATACTAGTTCATGATCCAGATGAGTGAAACATATTCGTTACTCATTATGTCACTTTCTTGAGAAAAAGTTTCTTATATATCATAAGGATTGTAGAAAGATTGAATTTAGTAAAGTCAGTCTAAAAATATATAAACTGATGGTAAAATTTTGAAGTTCAATTGAGTAAGATATCTATAACACACTCTCTTTATAAGTCTCAAAAGGATATAGAGGGTCACTTATTAGGTATGTTTGATACTTGAAGGTGCCTTCAATATTTTCTTATTTAAAGAAAAAGATCCTTTAACTTATAAAGAAGCGATGTTGGACATCAATTTGATAAATTGGCAATATACCATAAAATCTCAAATTCACTTTATGTATGAGAATCAAGTCTAGCACTTGATCATGCTTCGGGTAGAAACTGTTCTTATTGCTTTTAAATAAGCTTATGCAATAGAAGCGTGGGCCTAAATGAAGGTACAGACCTTCTAAGCTCAATGGTAATAAAAGGTTACATTCACAAATCTATGATCGGTAATGAGAAAATCTTTTCACCAGTAATCATACTTTAGTTAATTTGAATTTTATTGGCTATTGCATTTTACTGGATTCTTCACTTTAACAAAGAAATCAGAGAGTTTGGTTTCATCAAGAACGAAGAGAAAGCATTTGTGTTCAGAAAAAGGCATTGGGAGCATAATTATCTTTCTAGTTCTCTGTGTAGTTGACATATTTAATGTCGAAAATGACATTAATATGTTATAAGTTAGGCGGATAAGAGTTTTTGAATAAGAACTTTTCTATAAAATATTTGGCAAAGCCTTCCTATATACTAGTTATAAAGTGTTATTAAGATAGAGTTAGGAGGCTGATAGGATTATTAAAATTTTCGTACATAGACAATATTCTTGAAAAGTAAAACTTTAGTAACTGTGAGATAATTAGTGTACTTTTCAAATATGACATTTATCTTTTTAGAAGGAGATGTCATTGGCAAGAAAATGAAAATGTTAGAGTGTCTAACATATAATGTACATCAGATAGAGATAGCTTGATGTATGCTATGTTATGTATGAAACTTGGATCTAGATGGCTGTAAATGTTATGAGCTGGTATTGGTCTCATCCGGGTAACAACCATTAATTGGTCGTAAAATATATCTAAAATACCTTATAGGTATAGAGGATAAGTTTTTAACTTATGGAGAAAGTTACTTATAAATGAAAGGATACACAGACTTGGATTTCTAGTCTGGTCCAGATGATTGAAAGTCTACATCTGGTTATATATTTCTTCTCATCGATACCATAGTTAGTTGAGAGTGCTATATAAATATCCATAGCTAATTTCTACCTTGGAGGCAAAATATGTTGCAACTTGAAAAACCAACAAAAGAAGTACTGTGAATATATAAGTTAGTTGCAGAGCTTAAAATAATTTCAAGCTCAGTAGATCCTATCCCACTAAATGCAACAATAATAAGATAATTGTTCAAGCCAAGAAATCATAAGGCACACTAGAATTTTGATCATATGGACTCCAAATGTCACATAATTAGAAAGTTTTTGGCTATTGGAGATGTATTAATAACTAGGATATATTCCATGAATAATATAACAGACCCACTAACTAAAGCCTTAATTCCTAATGTGTTTGAGAAACATATGGAGACAATAGGTATTAGATATCGTCGTGAATGGCACTAGAGTAAGTGAAAGTTATTGGAACTAGTGCTTACGTGTCATTGCAGTATTGTATGAATATTCATTGTTTAATATTTGTACAATAAGCCTTTTGAATAAAATTATTAATATTAAATATATATGGTAAGATACTTGTAACATCTCAAACATTGTATGATCTGAAAAAGTTCAGATCTGGTTCAAAAGAGTTTGGAGCAACGCTAAAAGTTAGCTACACTGAGAGTTATAATGGCTAAGAGCTAACACTACCAAAAGTTAGTAGGTTATAAGAGTCAGGGAGATCTAAACAGTTAGAGCCTTGTCTAAAATGGGACAAAGACCCGAGGGTGTACTAGCAATGACATAGTTGCAAAATGTTGTAAATAGTGCTAAAAAATATCATTCTGCAAGTATGTTTTCAAACGTTATGTTCCTAATCTATTTTCATTAATGCGGGTCTGTCGGTGAAAATCTTATTTAATATAGATAGGTGTATGTATATATTTAGATGGTCTAGATAGTTAGTCTTATCAAACTATGAGCTTAATAGAAGCTCGTATAGACATGCAGGTATTCAGTAAGGACTGGGTACTGAACATGCTCAATTAAGATCTCCAATAAACATACCATAAAGCTGTTAATGGATGATCCTTTTGAGTTGAGTAGTATTCGTGATCCCTTGACCTAAGTACCACGGTGGACTTATGAGTGATACACCATACTTAGGTTCCACACATGTCAGAGACCTTTCATGGTTTGACCCTTGGGTGTCTCCGGGTATGGTCTGATGCTCATGGAGTTCGGTGTGTATAGATATGAGATTCATCAATTCATATGAGTGCGTTGTATATCCAGATGCTCCGAGATTGTGTTCCAAAAAATCTTATTGCTGTAAGTAATTCACTCGAATAAAATTTTTCCTGCGTAAGAAACAATATCGCAAATGTGTTTACGAATATTACTTTTCAAAATGCAAATATAGAGATAAGTTCTAGTGTTGAGGCAATGAAGACTTAACGGTGATGATCTATGTCTCTGCTCTTCCAGGATATAATAGACGGATAGATTATACGAATATGTATTAATCTCAACTTGTATAGTTCAACATGTTATTTTGTTATTTTCATAATATGTGTGTAGGGCATCATTTATGGACTCACGAAAGAGTCTCATAAACTGAAACAGATGTGAACCTAGGGAGTCTCACTGTATGAATTGTACTTATTGTGTACTGGGGTAGCGCATCTGATTGAATAGTTTAATTTGGAAAGTTTTCAGAATATCAGAATTATTTCAAGGTTTCTCGGAGAGATCATAGGTTTTAAGTGTTGTACCCGAGATCTCGACAAGTGGGACTTGCCATTTTACCCTTTCTATTGGATGTCGCATGTCATGCCATTAATTTGTAATGGCATGATATATGGCATAATTTTATTGGTCTAATTTATTATTAAGTATTAATAGTTGATTTTGGCAAACAAATGTGTTGCTAATAATGGCATTGTTTTATAATACTTTCAGCCAAGTGATTGATAACAATTGGTTGCATGCATTTGAAAACGTAATTCAGCCATATTTATAAACAAGTGATGGTGTTTTTTTAGGATTAAATGGCCACTAATCTTATTAACATACAACTAGCTTTTGCTTTGTGTTACTCATCAATTTAACAAGCATGACAATGCAAATTTTATGCCTTGTTATGTTTGTAATATACTAGACATTTGTTTAAATTTAATTGGGCAACATTTTTGAACTATAGAGCCTAGTTTCATTTGCTTGAAATTGCAAGAAAGGTGGATGGAAGTAAAAAATTCTAAATGGTCAAGAGATTAAAGGAAGCATGTGTTGTTTCAAGTAGACTATTTCGGCAAGAATAAGAAGCTATTGTTCTAGCTCAAAGGATCTCACCGCATTTTAAACTAGAACTGCGCAAAGCACGCTTGAGGGTGAGTTTCCTAATATCTCATTAACATAATGAAATGTTTTTTTACTTTTCGTTGCATTTAATTATGCATGTATAATGTGCAATTAAAAATTAAAATATACACACTCACTCTACGCATAGCGCACTTTCATCATGTATGTGACAATTTGCATGAGACTAGATATAGCTTAAGTAGTAAGCATTATGAGTAGATACATGGAAAATTCAGAAAAACATCATTGGTTTGCAGTCAAGTGAATTTTGAGATTTCTCAAAGAAGATGAAATGGTAAGATGATACATTGATTCAAATTATGCAGGTGACCTCTGTTAAGTGAGTGTGTTATTAATTAAGTGTACATGTAATTTTAAAATTTTATTACACGCAGTGGAAATATCACATACAAATACACTCAATCTAACATAATCATACACATATATCTCATATATATTCATATGTAAATTAAACTAGATAGCAAGAGAGTAAAACTTACCCGGATTGAAGGTAGCTTTTGATTCTTCAAGAATTTCAATCTCTAGTCTTAAGCTCACCTTAAAGTGTGCTGTTGCACAATTCTAGTCCACAACTAAAATGGTGGGATTGTAAATCTAGAATAGCAGCCACAAAATTTCCAGCAGTAAATGTTTTAACTCTTAAAACACTTTGATTCTTATGGTATTTGTTTCTTATGAGAGATGAGAAGAATTGAATGTTTTTAGTCTTTATTCCCTCATAACCTTTTGAACACTTAGGAAAATGACTTAATAAAAGTCTCTTAACTCTCCTCTTATCCCTTGTTGTATACTGCATATGTATGGGATGAAATTGAATACTTCAATTTTTGGTTTTGTCCAAGAATTATATCAAATGTAAGTGAACCACTAAAATATCATCAAGTGGTCACCATACAAAAACATTTTTGGTGACAACTTTTTATAATCAAAATAATGCACCATTAAGTATTTGACGAATGCATTCCACCGAATGTTGAAAACATAAAAAGGTCACTTCTTAATAAATAATCAAAGCACTTTTTATAATAACAAACAACACTTATTACAAAACACAAGTGCTTTCTTCACTTAACATTAAAATAACAAAAATATATATTATTTATTCAAATAATATTTATTTCAATTATTCAAAAACTATTTGAATAATTAATTTTATCTTATTTGATTTTACTAACAAAGTTAATAAGTTAATTTAAGGTAAAAATTAATTCATGGACAATATTGTACTGCTTGTCAACATCATATTAGTCAATAACTCGTCAACTAATTAAGTGATGTACTTAACATTTAAGTCTAGGCAAGTGCACAACCTAAAGAACCCTGCAACATATTTTTGGTTTGCTGGAATTTCTTGGACCGAACTGTTCAATCCAATATGTTGCTCGGGTGCACAACCAGAGTACACTTTATATTGTGAGATTCTCTAGGTTCGCGTCCGATTTGTCATATGGAACTTGTTCATACGTTCGTGAACAATGTCCCACACATATGTTATAGATAATACAAAGTAGTACGTTAGACCATACAAATTAAGGTTATAATAATGATGAACACATGAAAATGCATATTTATTAAGAGATTCAGTCACCATTTAATGTCACTAATTTTCGCATTTTTGTAATTTTAGTTTGAAATAAAGTGTTCTCCTTAAATTGTGATTAATGAATGTTATTTGCACAGGTTTAGGTAAAATGGATATAACTCTCAATGTAGAAATTCAAATGAAAAAATTCTCAAACCTGGAGTAACATGACTCAATCTTGCACAAACTTGAAGAACAATAGAAAAGCCAAATCCAATATGCTATGGGCCAAAAATTGAGATACAATGGAATCGGGCTATCACTTTCGCCCAACTTGATCCAACTCACATATTTGGACCGTATCTCACAAAATACGTACTCAATTGGTATAATTCTTAAATTTTTAAAATACTGACTTAATTATTAACAACTCTTATGTTGATGGTAAAGTCCAAATCAACCGTTATCATGGACCAAATTGCATTGCAAGTGGGTAAAATGGTTGTTGGCCGAAATATGATGTATCTTTAGAATTTTGCTCATATCTCATTGGATACTCATCCAATATGCATGAACTTGGTGTCTATGTAAAGAAGAGACAAAATTATACAACTTTTAAGTCGGACATAAAGGCTACATCAGTCATTTACATTATCAAAAAAGTATAGCAAGTGGGTGAACGGGTTATTGGCCTAAAATTATTGAAGATTGATGTCACACATGACATATTTCCATTTATTACCTATATAAGGAGACTCTTAGGACATTTTCAACATTAGATACTCCTCTCTTCTTTTCTTCTCATTAACATGTATTATAATTTAGGCTAGAGTTCTTAGCAAGGCTAAGAGATGAATTTTTATGTGTAATAAATCTACTTCTATGCTTTGATTTGTTGTCAAGAGCTACAAATATTTGTAAGTTTGGTTTTGATTAAACTCTTATCTATTTTATTTTCTATAATCCTGAGTTTATAATTCTCACATTTTATATATGTTCAGTCATACTTTTTTAATGTGATTCCTGTTGAATTATAATTGTTATTGGTTACATTGTTTTATATCTTAATCTTTTACTGCAGTATTGTCAAATTGATATATTGTCGATCTTGGATAACATTTAAAGGCAATAAATATTTGATATTCAAGTTGATCTTTTACTACAATATTGTCAAAATGATATATTGTCGATTTTAGATAACTTGTATAAATAAACATAATTTGTATTAATATTTGTAAAAGAGTTTAGTCATATCAAATGCATGTGCTATATTTTACATATCTTCCGATTGATTGTTTAGATGTAAAATTGTCAATTGAGTTATAAACATCGAATCAAAGTGTAGAGTAGATTTATAAAGCATAAATGTGATTCTCAAAGCCTTGCTTAAATCATCATAAGACATTTTTCTCAATTCATAGACAATTTTATCTCATCCACTTAAATCAATTAATTAATTTTATCCTTTTGCTACTGCTTTAATATTTACTTCACCAACCTATTTTGCCAAAAGCTTCCTCGTGGGATCGACACTTCAATGTATACTGCAATAGCCGCATTATATTTTGAGCATAAACAAAATTTTGCGCCGTTGCCGGAGAGGCACACTAAGCGAAAGTCGGTTGCATTTACCAATACTAAAGCGGTAACTTTGTGCTTTTTTTTTCTTTATAAAATCTTAGTTTTATTTCCTTTATTGTAATTTATTTTATTGTTCATGATTAGTTCTACCACCTAATTTATTTATTTTAGTTAATTTATTATATTTTAAATTATCTTAATGCTTGGTTTTACTACCTACCTTAGTTTATTTTCTTTTATTTATTTATTGCATTTTATTTTTTTATTTATTATCGCACTTTATTTTTTTTATTACATTTTTTTTATTTTAATGGTTGGTTCTACCGCCTAACTTAGTTTATTTTATTTTATTTTTTGCACTTTATTTATTTATTGTACTTTAGTTTATTTATTGCACTTTATTTTTTTTATTGTACTTTATTTATTTATTGCACTTTATTTTTATTTTCTTTTATTTATTTATTGCACTTTATTTTCTTTAGTTAATATGTTGTATTTTGCTTTTATTTTAAAGGCCGGTTCTACTACCTAACTTTTTATTTATTTACTTATTGTACTTTTTTTATTGTATTTATTTATTATACTTTGCATTTTATTTTTCTTTATTTATTGTACTTTTTTTCTTTTATTTACTTATTGTACTTTTTATTTCTTTATTTGTTGAACATTTTTTATTGTACTGTACAGTTTATTATTTTTTGTTCATTTATTATATTTATATTTCATAATTGGTTTTACCACCTAGCTCATATCTAATTCTTGTTGTGTTTTATTTAACTTCTTAATTTTTCTTGAGTATTTCTTTCATAAAAAAAAAGATTAAAAAAAAAGTTAGTTAAGATGTATGCATCGACTTAAAGACAAACGAAGAAGATTCGTGAGAGAAGTAGAACTAAAACCATCACCACAAATTGTATGGGAAGAGAATTCACCATTTAGTTCATCTTGTAATTCCAACACAATGAGCCAACATGAAGATAACCCCGTTAGGGCTCTAAAAGATTACTTGCATCCTACTCGTACAGCCATACCATCATGCATTATATTTCCACCTAACACACTACATTCGAATTTTAAACCTGGAATGATACAACTTCTGCCTACTTTTCATGGTCTAGATAGTGAAAATCGTTATGTGCATGTTAGGGAATTTGAAGAGGTAATTACCATATTCCATAGCCAACCTGAAGCCATAGACACTGTTAGGCTTAAATTTTCCATTTCTCTTTGAAAGACAAAGCAAAGAGTTGGTTATACTCCTTGAGACCGAGGTCTATAGGAACTTGGGTAGAAATGACCTAAGCATTTTTCAATAAATACTTCCCACAACACAAAACTAATGGCCTGAAAAGACAAATTTCTTTATTCTCCCAAACAAACAGTGAAACCTTATATCAAGCATGGGAAAGGTTTAAAGAGTTACTAAATCTGTGCCCTTACCATGGGTATTAAAATTAGCACTTGGTTAGCTATTTTTATGAGAGACTCACAATTAGAAAGCGCCAAATAATTAAAATGATGTGTAATAGGGAGTTCCTTCACAAAAATCCTGAGGAAGCTATAGAATTTCTTAATGACTTAGCCGAAAAAGCCTATACATGGACTGGACCTAGCATTACTGAAAGCATAAATAAGTCACGATCCAGTGGAGTTTTCCATCTTAGGGAAGAAGATAACCTCAAAGTCCAATTAGAGGTCTTAACTAGGGAGTTAGAGGCCTTGAAAACCAAAGATAGAAGGGTCACCCACACGGTTGCTAAAGTTGAGTCACACGATGTCTGTTTTGCCTATAGAGGAGTGGAACACTTAGCTCAGGATTGCCCCACTTATAGTGAGATAAGAGGGATATATGAGGAACAATGTAATGCCCTAGGGATGTACAAGAAGTCTTATCCATCCTACTCTGAAATATATAATCCTAGCTGGAGAAACCACCTAAACTTTAGTTGGAAATCTGACCAACAAGCCAATAACCATTGGAAACAAGAACAACAAGCACCCAAGTCTTATATTACACCTTAATATAATGCACGACCAGCCATAAGTCTTTTAGAGGATACATTATAAGCATTTATGGAGGCGCAAAGTAAGACTAATAAAAAATTTAAAACAGTTCTTACGTAGGTGATAGATGAAAACAAAGAGATCAAGAGTCAAATCACAAAACTGACCAGTGCCTTAACTGTATAAGAGTGAGGTAAGTTTCCATCTTAACCTCAATCTAATCCAAAAGGATAATTCATGGCACAAACTTCTACTTCTGATGCACAAAATCTCAAATAAGTCAATACCATTACTACTCGAACTGGTAAGATTATGGGTGAGCCTACTTCTCTAACTAATACATCAATAAGTAGTAAAGACGCCCTCCTTGAAAAAGAGGCCACAGTGAAAAAAGAGCCCGAAAATAAGTTTTTAATCTCAGTGCCTTTTTCTCGAGCTTTTCGACCGGTTGGAAAAAATTCAGAAATTCAATGGGAGATTTTGGAACATTTGAAACAAGTTAAGATTAATCTTCCCTTGTTGCATTTGATTAAGCAGGTTCTAACTTATGCCAAAGTTATCAAGGATCTATGCACTATCAAAAGAAAATACTATGTAAAGAAAACTGCATTTTTGGCAGAACAGGTAAGTGCAATGATTGAACAAAAGACACCACCCAAGTATAAAGACCCAGGATGTCCCACAATCTCCTACCAAATCGATACACATGAGTTTGGTCAAGCTTTGTTGGACTTAGGAGCAAGTGTAAATTTAATGCCTTATTCTATTTACTTGCAATTGGGACTTAGTGAGATTAAACCTATATTTGTAGTCTTACAATTAGCTGACCGATCAATCAAGAAACTACGGAAAATAGTAGAAGATGTTTTGTTGCAAATTGATAAATTTTACTACCCTGTTGACTTTCTTGTTTTAGATACTCATTCTGTGGTTAACATGGAATCTAAAATCCCTTTTATTTTGGGGAGACTTTTTTTTACTACTGCTAATGCTCTTATTAATTGCATAAATGGTCTAATAAAATTATCTTTTGAAAATATGACTCTTGAGGTGAACATTTTTAATATTGGCAAACAATCACAAGAAGAAGACGAATGCTATCATTCATATATGATAGACACACTTATAACGAATGAAACTTATAAAAATCATGGCTCTGATCATTTGAAAAATCTTCTCAATTTTGATTTTGAAGAATTGTATTATCTTGATATAACAACTAATGTGTTTAATATTTTTGACTCACAGGATAAAGGGATTCAATTTTAGAAATCACGCATTGAAGAGTTGCCACGAGAGAGGAAGAAACTAAAGCCATCAAACTTTGAGACACCACGTGTCATCATTAGTAACCAAGGAACACATTTCTGTAACCGTTCTTTTAAAACTTGGATGCGTAGGTATGATGTTCTTAAAAAAATTTCTACTGCATACCAACCACAGACAAATAGATAAGCCGAGCTAGCAAATAGAGAGGTTAAACAGATTTTGGAAAAGACAATTAACCCAAAATGCAAAGATTGGTCTCTATACCTTTCAGATGCATTATGGGCATATTGCACTGCATACAAAACCATCTTAAGAATGTCTCTATATCAGTTTATTTATGGGAAAGCTTGCCATTTACTTGTTGAGCTAGAGCATAAAGCTTATTGGGTTGTCAAAGCCCTTAACTTTGATTTGAGTGCTGCAGGCCTTCAGAGAAAGTTACAATTGTCAGAAATAAAAGAGCTATGAAATGATGCATATGACAAATCCAGAATTTACAAAGATAAAATGAAAGCAGCTCATGATAAATAGATCTCAAGGAAACACTTCGAGCCAAATCAACGGGTCTATCTTTATGATTCTCGATTGTATTTACACCCTGGAAAGTTGAGATCTCGATGGACTGGTCCATTTATGGTAAGGCACGTTTTTCCTAATGGTGCTGTTGAAATTGAGGACCCCACTGATGGGTGAACTTTCAAAGTGAATGAACAGCAGCCGAAAAGCTATGTGAAAAAGGTAGACCACTCTATGTACTTAGACGAGATCCCTCTTGTGAATCCTGTCTATCATGTTTAATCAGGTTCAATCTATATGTACCATATTTTATATTTTGTCTATATTTTTTGACTTTTTATTTTTGCTTTTACTTTCTTTCACATTTTATTTTACTTTATTTTCTTCTTTTTCTTTCTTTAGTGTGATTTTATTTTGCGGTCAAATGGCAGATATAGTACTCCGTGACTATTAAAGTCGGTTTCTCAGTTCCCTAAAAATTATCCCTCAAACTGTACATTCATCTCTTCTCTTTCTTTCAAAATGGATCGCATTCTTGCCAACCTTAAAAAACGTTTTCCTTCATTGCCTCAAAATGCTCTACTTAAGATTTACAAAGCATGGTGTGAAAGACTAAGGCTATTGATGTTGAGTAATATATCTCTGTGGATCTTCGTTGGTTAATTAAAGCCAAGGTTCAATTATCTAGTGAGTTTACAGATAATTTTATTTCTCATATGCCTAGTCTTGGAAGAAGCTCTTATGCCAAAAGGTGATAAGCAAAAAGGTTACAAATCTGTTATAAATGTGCTTGATAGAATTGTAACTGGAGTTGTCATTCTTTAAGATTTGTATCTAGAAATCGAGAAGACAAAATTCAGTTCATTAAAGATGGACTAAGTAAGAAGTCTTTGGATGATATCCTATTGACTCTTAAGATGCATCCCTGTGGGCTCGTGCAATGTGAACTTCTTGATTTATGGAATAAATTCAAAAATGAACATCAACGGTTTAGTCTCGGGAATCTAACTCTAAAAGACCGTGTTTGTCAATTTATAAGAAAATTGGATGGAAAGCCTATCCCAGACCCATAGAGGGCGTTTAAGTCGTTACTGGACGTAAAACTAGAGGAAGATGTGAGCCACAATCACAACTACTTGTAAATACATGTGTTTTAAATTTAAAATTGTATTTTATGAATAGTATGACTACTCATATAGATGTCTTAAATTCAAATCTTTTTGTTCAATAATGCATGTGGGTCATTTTGTGTAAATTTTTGTGTATTATTTTTAACTCTCTTCTGACAAACTGTCAGGTTACCACCATCATTGTTATCATTTGGTACTCTATAAATACAGCACCTCATTTTCTTCTTTTTCATATATTTAGATAAAGGTGAGTGTAGATATGGAGAAAACCCCAGTTCAAAAAATTTGAAATATATATGTATTTTGTGGATCTAGTCCTGGGAGAAATAAAGTGTTTGTAGAAGCAGCAAACAATCTAGGAAAAGCATTAACTGCAAGAAAAAATCATTTGATTTATGGAGGGGGTAGCCTTGGGTTAATGGGGTGTGTGTCAACAGCTGTACATTTAGAAGGAAGTCAAGTTTTAGGTATTATTCCTACAGCTTTAGCTGTGAAAAACATGACTGGAAAAATAATAGGGGAAGAATTACGAGTCTTATCAATGCATGAACGTATAGCTAGAATGCTTTACAATGCAGACGCTTTTATTGCTTTACCATGTGATTTTGGTACATTGGAAATTGTTTTTCAAATTGCCTCTTAGGCCCAGCTGAATATCCACCGAAAACCCATAGGTTTGTTGAATGTTAATAATTATTTTGATTGCTTACTTTGTTTTCTTGATTAAGCTGTAGAACATAATTTTATTTCACAATCGGCGTGACAGATCCTCATTTCTGCTACTGAGGTGGATGAATTGATTGATAAATTAGAGGCAGTTACCTACGAACCTGACCCAGCAATAACTCGGATCGATTGGTCAGTAGGCCTTAAGAAGCGAAAATTGGATTTGACACTTCATTTGTAAATTTTTCTTTGTTTTATTTATTTATCAGCATCATCACTTTAGTTTATATTTGCTTAAGTGTCTCTTAGTTTTGTTTCTTTCGAATAACTAGCGTTTCAGGTAATGTCTCATATACTTTATCTCTTTCTATTTTAACATTGAGGACAATGTTTCATTTAGTTTAGGGGGAGGATAGTAGACATAAGTTATATTTTGCATTCCAAAAAAAATATTCAAAAAAATTAATAAATTTTGGTCCGACATTTGATTAAAATGGCAGAGTAAAGAGTTCATTCTTGAACTCTTGAGACGCATTCTAGGTCAAATTAAAATTGAAGAATAAGGAGTTTTAGTTCTAACTTTTGAAACGCATTTTAACTAACTTTTTGTTGTTTTGTTTTATGTTTCATGTATTGTTGTTTATTGCTTGTAGTCTTGGTAATTCTTGTATAAAGGAATTTGCTTTTCTGCCTAGGTATGATTTTAAAATTGTTTAGGTTGAGTCACTGTTTCTATTTAGGTTACTAAAGAATGACTTCCAAAATATTTTTGAGCACAATGTTAAGCCTTGTGGTAAGACGGATGATTCAATTTATATAGCCAAGAGAATTCTCATATTTAAGTATATATTTCTCTAAGCTCACATATCTTTTGTGAGTAAGTGAAAAAGTTGAGAAAACAGCTTATAAACATTCATTGATCCTTTGAATTGGTTAATTTTTGTTTAAATTGATATTATTTAAATTACGGAATAAGTTGGTTGCATTTGTGTATAATATAGTTTGGTGAGAAATATTTGTAATGCTTCCTTGTATTCTTCAAAATTACAAAAAAACAAAAAGCAAAATACCAAAAACAAATGAAAAAAAATAGAAAAGAAAAGAGAAAAATCAATTTAGTTTAATAAAGTTTTCATTCAATTTTAGAAGACAAATATTTTGTAAAGCAGTTTTCTCACTAAATTATATTTGTATTATTCTCATAAGCCAATTAAAGTTCTAAAGCTAGCGTATGTTAGGAATAATTGATTTTTAAACAATTAATTTTTCTATCTTTGAATCAACGTTAGTTTATATGTCTGTCCTTAAAATTGACTTTTTCTTGAGTGTTTAACTGTTTTCGAACTCCATGAGAGAAATCCTAACCCTTTAAACAGTTATAAACTTGTGAGGATATGGAGTTGAGGCTTTTACTTGGAGAAATTGTCAAGGCTATACCTGTTATGGTTTGTGGTAAGATGGTTACGACTTAATTCACACACACACAATTTTTGAAAGTTATAATTGAAAAAACTATAATAGCAACAATAATCTTGAACTGACTTTTTGTTTGAAATGCTTAGGTAGTTTTGCATATTCTATTTACACTTGAATTGCTAGAGACTAGCAATAAGTTGGTTGGGGCTGTGATGAACACATGAAAATGCATATTTATTAAGAGATTCATTCACCATTTAATGTCACTAATTTTAGCATTTTTGTACTTTTAGCTTGAAATAAAGTGTTCTCTTTAAATTATGATTAATGAATGTTATTTGCACAAGTTTAGGTAAAATAGACATAACTCTCAATGTAGAAATTGAAATGAAGAAATTCTTAAAATTGGAGTAACATGACTCAATCTTACACAAGCTTGAAGAACAGTAGAAAAGCCAAATCCAACATGTTATTGGCCAAAAATTGAGATACAATGGAATCGGGCTATAACTTTTGCCCAGCTTGATCCAACTCACGTATTTGGATCGTATTTCACAAAATACGTACTCAATTGGTATAATTATTAAAGCTATAAAATACTGACTTAATTATCAACAACTCTTATGTTGATGGTAAAGTCCAAATCAGCCATTATCATGAACCAAATTGTATTGCAAGTGGATAAAATGGTTGTTGGCTGAAATCTGATGTATCTTTGGAATTTTGCTCATATCTCATTGGATACTCATCCAATTTGTATGAACTTGGTGTCTATGTAAAGAAGAGACAAAATTATACAACTTTTAAGTCGGCCATAGGGCTACATCAGTCATTTATATTATCAAAAACATACTGTAAATGGGTGAACAAGTTATTGGCCTAAAATTATTGAAGATTGATGTCACACATGACATATTTCCATTTATTGCCTATATAAGGAGACTCTTAGGATGTTTTCAACATTAGATAATCCTCTCTTCTTTTTTTCTCATTAACATATATTGTAATTTAGGCTAGATTTCTTGGCAAGGCTAAGAGATGAACTTTTATATGTAATAAATCTACTTCTATGCTTTGATTCGTTGTCAAGAGCTACAAATGTTTGTAAGTTTGATTTTGATTAAACTCTTATCTATTTTACATTCTATAATTTAGAGGTTATAATTCTCATATTTCATATATGTTCAGTCATACTTTTTTTATTTGATTCTTGTTGAATTATAATTGTTATTGGTTACATTGTTTTATATCTTAATCTTTTAGTGCAGTATTGTCAAATTGATATATTGTCAATCTTGGATAACATATAAGGGCAATAAATGTTTGATATTCAAGTTGATCTTTTACTACAATATTGTCAAAATGATATATTGTCGATCTTAGATAACTTGTATAAATAAACATAATTTGTGTTACTATTTGCAAAAGAGTTTAATAATATCAAATGTATGTGCTATATTTTATATATCTTCCGATTGATTGTTTAGATGTAAAATTGTCAATTGAGTTATAAACATCGAATCAAAGTGTAGAGTAGATTTATAAAGTATAAATATGATTCTCAAAGTCTTGCTTAAATCATCATAAGACATTTTTCTCAATTCATAGACAATTCTATTTTATCCATTTAAATCAATTAATTAATTTTATCCTTTACTATTGCTTTAATATTTTACTTTACTAACCTATTTTGCCAAAAGCTTCCTCGTGGAATCGACACCTCAATCTCTATTGTAATAATCGCGTTATATTGTGAGCGTAAACAAATATCCATATAATTCCTCCATCATTTATATCCTGAAAGAGCGGAGACATAGATCAATATCGTCAAATCTCCGTATGCTCGACCGTGAAAGTTTCTCTAGATTCGTATTTCAATAAATAAATTATGCAAATATTTTTGCGATATTATTTATTATTAGGGTAAAACGCTTTTCCTGGGTATTACTACTTATGGCCATAAGACTTTTTGAAACACTAACTTGGAGCATCAAGATATATTATTTACCCAAATAATCTCATGAATCCTATATCTATGCACACAAACTCTATGAGCATCGGACTATACCCAGCGACACCCACAAGTCAAATCATGAAAGGTTTCTGACATGTATGGAACCAAAGTATAGTGGATCACTCACAAGCTTAGTATCGCGCTTAGGTCAAATGATCACGAATACTACTCAACTTGAGAAGACCCTCCATTAAGGGCTTTATGAGCTGTCTATTGGAGGCCTTCGTGAGTCTGTTCAGTACCTAATCCTTATTGAATACCTGTATCTCTATACGAGCTTCCACTAAAATCACGGTTTGCTAAGAATAACTATTTGGACCAATCAAATATAGACATAAACTGTTCTATATTTAATAAGGTCTTCACCGACAGACCGACATCAGTAAAGATAGATTAGGAACATAGTATTTTAGAACATATTTGTATAATAACATTTTCTAGTACCATTTACAACTCTTTATAGCTACGTCATTAATAATATATTCTTAGGACTTTGTTCTATTTCAGACAAAGCTTTAACTCCTTAGATTTTACTGACTCTTATAACCTGATAACTCTTATCAGTGCTAACTCTTAGCACTGATCTAAACTCCTTTAGATCAAATCCAAACTCTTTCAAATCATACATGTTTGAAACATTACAAGTATCTTATCATATATAAAATATAATTAGCGATTTAATGAAATTATAATAGTATAAATATAAAATAAATATTTCAACATAAAAAAGATGGCACGTAAGTACAAATTCCAACAACCTCAACAAAAGAAGATCGTTAACTGGATACATGTTCATGATGTTTAGGTGTAGTATGTGCTGGAAGTCAATTTCACATTATGTGGCAGCACTATCAACCACAGACGCAGAGTATATTATTGTAAGGGAAGATATAAAAGAGGTTGTATGGTTAGAAGATATCTGCACAGAGATAATGGCTATTGAAGATATCAACACTGGTATGTATTATGATAGCTATAGTGCTATACATTTAAGCAAGCATCAAGTGTTTCATGAGAGGTCAAAATCTCGCCGATATGTTGACTAAGCCATTGTCATCCGTTAAGTTCATCATATGCAAGGACTTAACCGAAGTCACTACTATGTGAGTGTGACCGTGATAAGAAGATGAAAGATCATGAAAAATTTATGGATGATTTTGAATTTATTATTATAGTTTGTGAAGGAATTTTTATATTAGTGTTATCATAGATAGATTAATTGCAAGTTTTATAACAATGTCATTTTAAGTAAATTAATTACGAAATTATGTTTCTTTTAAACTAAGTAATTTTTAAATCACTTAGCATGTACCATCCCATATTTAGTTATAGTTTCAGATACAGGACTTTAGGACCCATTCAGGCATACACAGAGGTTTTGAGCAATATGTTTGAACTCCTAGCCCTTCGAGGGCATAGCTCTGCACATGCATGTATGACCAGTTATTGCTCTGCCTGTGTGATGTAATGTCGCCAAGTGTATGATCAACTTATTCTTTTTTGTTCTACCCATGTGTTAATAGTTAACCGGTTGTATGACCAATTATTCTCTTGGGTACTTATTTGGGTGAAAATTTTTAATTACTAGTATAGTTTTTAATTTAGTAGTTCAGCAAATTTTATTTTACAAATAAAAGAGAATTTTATAAATTTTTCAGTTACATAGATAAAGGATAATTTTATAAAGATTTTAGTTATGTAAATAAAAGATAATTTTATAAGGTTTTTAGCTATATAGATAAAGGAGAATTTGATAAGGTTTTAGTTACATAATATTTTTTATTAGATATTGCCTATATGAATTTAGTGCATCCTAAAATGATTTTCCTATGTTATATTAGTATAGTTAACAAAGTATAAAATAAGAATTATATTTTAATTTTAAAAAAATTCACTTACAAAGTTTGTGCTCACTCTGTTTTCTCTATATTTTCCCCCTCCAAGTCGTGGCATTTCTAACTAGACAGTGTTAGATTTCATAAGGCTGATCATGGTGTGCTGCAATGACTTTTATTTTTATTTCATTAGTTAGATACTTGTTTAGTAACATTTAGATTTATTTTATTTGAGATATTTCATGCTATTGGTTTTCTTGCCACAATTTGAATATTTTTTCTTGTTATATTTTGTAGAGGATTTTAAGATTGAATAAATTTTGACAAGTTAATTTTACTCAATTTAGTAGTGGTAAGAGTTAAGATCCTTCATAATCTTGAAAAATACTGGGTTGGGTTGTTTCACTTGATATCAGAGCATAGGTTATAAATTTTGTAGATTATTCTGTGAATTCGCTTACCTTTTAATTAGATTGTTAAGGATGTTGGATTTTAGTTTCATTGTTAACTCTCTAAAAGCTATATAGCGAACCATATTAAAGACTTGTGTTATTTAGAAATGTATGGCTAGCAAGCTAAAGGAAGAATGAATTAGTTTATTTGATAGTGTTAAACCAAGTGCTTAATATACTCAACATTATATATTTCATTGGCATAGAAAGAGTAATATATTTAGTTAAAGTGACTTAATATTCATGTGATGATGTGATTTATTATAAATAATGTGAATCAAATGAGATCTTACAAATAAAATCTTATTTAATTTGAATTTGAGGTTTTACAAAGAGGATGATAATCACTTAAGCAAGTGATTATGCTTATACATGGGTTATTAACACTAGAAGTTGAATGGTAACACTTACGATCTTGATCTTCCTAAAAATAATTGGCCTAATTATTTGGGTTGTGGTAGATTTCACAACTTATTATCATAGTAGAAGATCCACTTAAAGAGATTATACTTCAAGGATTAAGTTTATTATTTTTTACACATATATATGTATAGGGATATGCATTATTTGGTGACAAATTACTCAAGTAATAATACTTATGCTACTATCAATTAGAGATAGATAGTTTTTTGATAAATTCTATCTAATATTATGTGAATACCTCGCCAACTCATGTTATGGATTGTTAGAGATATATGAGATATCAGTTTACTTATAAACATTATTTTGGAATGAAAATTAGCTTTTGGCGAATGGCATTGAGTTAAAGAGATTATAATAGGCTATATTTTAAATAGTTAAACAATACCTTAAAAGATAAAGTTTACACCTTATAGAGTAGTGATAATTACTAAAGGTGGGTAATAAAGATAGTTAAGGAAATGGAATAAGAAGTTCGATTCTAATATTTTGTGAATTTAGTGAACTAAGGGTTACAAATTGAAGTTAATGTATCATTTAAGATAATAACTTCTAATTTAGGTTTGGCAGATTATGAAATAAGAAATGGGAGAAAAATTCAAGTTTCAAGCTAGATTTTTTCAGATCCGAGTATTTTGGTGGGTTCAAATAGCCCTACCCTGAGAATAATTATACAGGTATTTATTAAAGAATAACATTTTATATTAATTTAAATTAATAAGATTATATTAGTAATTAAGGCTAGTTTATAAACTAAAATTCAAAATTTTAAGTTTTAATAGAAGCAAATTTGAGACCACTCACTAAGTAAAATCAAATTAGAAACTAAATCATATAGTAAAAAAATTCAATTCATTCAATAAAAAAATGGGTGTTTGAAAATTTTAATAAAATAAACATTCTAACCTTTTTAAAGAAAAAATATTTTAACTTAAACACATAAAAACTATTTTTTTGTGATTAATAAAAATTCTCAATTAGCCAGTCGATGTTATTAGTTGTTTCTAATTTTAAATAAGTGAATTTTCATGAAAAAAAAGATTTTATAATTTATTTAGTATTAAGAATTTATATTGGTATTTTAGTAAAAGTTAATTTGTTTTATAATAATTTAATTTAGTAAGGTTATATTAAAAATTATAGCAGGTTTACAATATAAAAATTAAAATTTTATATTTTAGTAGTGGGTTTATTAAGAAAGTGAGTTTGTTGAGTATTTTGGCAGTTTTAAATAACCTCACCCTTTAAGAAATAGTAGAAATTTAATTGACTTACTAAAATTATCAAAATATTCATTTGCATTAAGCAAGTCTTTGAAAATAAAGAGTATTTTTTTTCTTTATTATTATGAGATATTATGTTGAATAGCTTCGAGATAAGGTCTAATGTTAATAGTACCTATGAGTTAAAAAATTAACAGTAATATCCAACCGTTAAGGAATCATTCGTCAAAGTTAACAAATTATATATTAGAAGTCGTGAAAAGATAAAATTGCCCATAATAATAAAGTTAACTTGATAATCATACTCTTCTACGTAATAAAGTTTTCCTTTTGTTTTTTTTCTTTAAATCACTAATATTAACAATGTTTAATAATATATCATCACAAAGTCAATTGTTTAACTCTATAACTCTGCCAATTCAATACTACAAATAAAAAGTTATTAAAAAAAATACTCAATAGCTATCATTCACTTTTTTTTTCTTTTGCATAAACATTCACAAGTGGTTTTGAATATCAAACATAAAGGATATTTTTATAGGTGCCTCCGAGGTAAGGCTTAAAATTAGTGTTAACTCTCAAGTTTCAAAATAGTCTCCAATACTCTAACTGTTAACAGAATTCTGTTAAAACAAATGAAAACTTAAGAAAATATCTAATATGCCCTTCTTTATTATGGTAGGAAATGACAAAATGCCAACTTCATATTAATGGTAAGAATAAAATATTAATATTTTTATATATAATATTGTTAAAAATTTATTATATAATAAAGAACAATAAGAAAAGATAATTAAATTGATCTTTTCATTTAATTTTCATTTTTTTTAAAAACATTCTTAAAAAATTCTTACTTTCTAATAAAGAAAAAGAAAAAAAAAATCTTATATATAAAAATTACATACATAATTTTTAATCACAAAAGCAACAAATTGTTGGCTCGAGAATTCTAATGGAATGGGATGATTTTTGCTTGTAGGGAAGTGGTGCCATTACTAAATGGTAGTTAGTAGTATGATAATTTAACACCCAAAAAGAAAACCCAAAGAATTATTTTTTGTTTTGGTTGATTTTGTAAAAACAACACATTTTTTATTTGTGATTAAAATTTTTGAATGTAATTTTCTTTAAAACAAAGTTTTAAAAAAGTTGAAACCCCTTATATTAAAACCCACCACAATAAAGAAGGGCAAATTAGATATTTTAAATTGTTTATTTGTTTAACAGAATTTTGTTTTACAGCAAAAATATTAAAGGTTATTTTAAAATTCTGAAGGTTAACATTGATTTTAGGCCTTATCTCAAGGTCACCCATAAAAATAACACTAAAGATAAAAATCAACACCCTTTATTGAAAGTCAACAAATCTCTACACTAAGAGACCAACATCAACTAAGCACCAAAAAGGCAAATAACTAGTTGTATTATACTAGAAAACCTTGTTAGCAACTTCGTAATATTCGACAAGCTTGAAGGGGTGGGTAGGTTGATATGAGAGACACTGTTGATGGCATAACAAAATTTTCCTTCCCCATCTGCTACAATTGTTAGGGAGTTTGATTACGTGAGTAATGTTAATAATGCCATAGTGGAAAGAACCTTGAGGATTTGGCCTGGCAGCACTAGCACTCACGTTCTAGCGGCATGTATGGAATTGATTTAGAGACCATTCCCAAGCAAGGGCAGCTGCAGGCAGCCAAGCAATGGTCGCTATACAGGGCTAAGCAAGAATTGCTACAGCAACAGCCAAGCAAGGCTCGTTGCAAGCAACGAAGTAAGAGTCACTGCAGTCGCGACCAAGGAAGACTTGTTGCAGGTAGAGAAGCAAGAGACGCTGCAGCAGCGACCTTTGGTAGTGATAAAGGCGGTAGGCGTGACCAAAAGTACTGGATAATTTCACTTGATTTATTCTTCTACATTAGGAGAAGGATTTGATTCTCTGAATTATATATGTTTATGTGAGATTATTGATTGAAAATCATCGTAATATGATTTGGAGATCAAGCCAAGTGCGTAGGGTGTGCACGGATCGAAGAAGGACGCGAAAAGAGGCAAAAACGAAGAATGGCGCACCAAGTTCCAGCACCGCGGCAACTAGGCGTGAGCACCGCGGCGCCCAGTCCAGTACCTGAGTGCTGCGGTGCCAGAAAGCCAGCGCTGCAGCGCTCAGCAGAAGCGCGCCAACGCCGCAGCGCTGGAGACGAGAACAGTATCCCAAAATAAGAAAACTTTCTTATTTCGTCTCCCACTCATTTTAGGACTTCCTAATACGACTCCCACACGTATAGGGTAAACCTAGGTCATCCCAAAGCCTATATAAAGGCTATCAATTGGCTTGTAAATACATCTTGGTGATCAATTAATAATCTTGACAATCTTTGTGATAAACAAGAGATCTTAGTGGTTCTTTGTGAGAGAAAATCCCTAGAGTGAGAGAGAGAGTTTTCTTTGTGATCTTTCTTGTAAAAAGTATATTTTGTGAGTGTTTTGTGATTCATAATAAGAGAAGAGTGTGATTTTGATGCACCATGGACGTAGGCAAGTTGCCGAACCACGAAATTCTTTGTGTGTTCTTCTTCTACCCCTTTCTCTATTTATTTCTTAGTAACTTGTTCTACATTATTATATTGCTTGGGTAAATTTTTTGCTTGTTTGTGTGCTTCCGCTTCAACAAACTAGTATCAAAGCTTTGGTTCAAAGCATACATGACCACACCCAAGTACGAGGTAGAGAAATTCAACGGTACGAATGACTTTAATCTGTGGAAGATGAAGGTTAAGGCGTTATTAGTGAGCCAAATGCTTAGTTCGGCAATAGATGAGACTGCAGCTCCATCTAGTGATGAAGAGAAGACGTCAGAGTCATCTAGAGTTGAGGTAAAAAGAAAGGACATTCAAGAAAGAGCTCATAGCACAATCGTTCTATCATTGAGCGATGAAGTATTAAGGGAAGTAGTAGGTGAGATGACGGCAATAGGTCTTTGGAAGAAGCTTGACTCGCTTTATATGAGAAAATAGTTGGCCAACAGATTACATATAAAGAAGAAGCTATGTCAGCTGTCCATGTCAGAGGGGACGCCGTTGAAAGATCATATAGACGCCTTCAATAAGATCATCCTTGATCTTGAGTCTATCAATATTAAGATAAAAGACGAAGATAGAGCAATTATCCTACTGAGTTCACTTCCCTAGAGCTATGAGAGTTTTGTTTATACGCTACTCTACAATAGAGAGAGTTTAACGATGAGTGATGTGAAATCATCATTAAACTCAAAGTTATTAGGAAAGCAGACTGAGGGCAATGCAGAAAGTTTATCTGTAAGAGGAAGGCCCTCATATAGAGATGGGAAGAAAAAAGGCTCAAGGTCGAAGTCTAGGATTCCTAGGAAATGCTATTGCTGCAAGAAATAGGGGCACTTCATAAAGGACTGTCCTGAGAAAAGAGCACAAGACATGAAGAAAGTGGATGTTGCGCTTGCCTATGATGATAGCTATGACAGCACAGAGACACTCGTCGCTACTGATGGTATGAACTCTGAACAATTGGTTTTAGATTCTGATTGTACTTTTCACATGTGCCCGCACAAGTCTTGGTTTACAAATTTCCAGCCCATTAGTGGTGGTAAAGTGTTAATGGGTAATGACATTGCATGTCAGATGATGGGAATTGGTAGTGTTAAGCTTAGGCTACATGATGGGTGAGTGAGAGAGTTGACAGATGTTAGGTATGTTCCTGACTTGAAGAGAAACTTGATCTCATTGGGGACTTTAGACCAGAATGGATGTTCCATCAGGATCGACGAAGGGATTTTAAGAGTTTTGAAAGGTTATATGATGGTGATGAGAGATGAGAAACGCAAAGGTGTTTATGTGCTTAAGGGTGAAGTCGTAAGTGGGTCTGTACTATTCTCTGTAGATGATGAGAGTATGCAAACCAAGTTGTGGCATCTTAGACTGGCACACCTAGGCAAGAGAAACCTAAATGAGTTATATAGTCAAAAGGCGTTTGGTGAGGATAAGTTCCAGCCCTTAGAGTTTTATGAGCATTGTGTGCTAGAGAAAGCACATAGAGTGAGGTTTAGTACCGGAGAGCACAAGATTAAGGGGACTCTTGACTACATACACTCAAATCTTTGGAGACCAACTCAGACAACTACTCGTGGTGGTGCCAGGTATTTTCTCAGCTTAATTGATGACTATTCGAGGAAGCTGTGGGTCTATGTATTGAAGAGCAAGGATCAAGTATTTGATGTATTCAAGACTTGGAAAGCTCTTATTGAGAATCAGACTGGCAAAAGAGTGAAGAAGTTGAGAACTGACAACGGCCTCGAATTTTGCAACAGAGAGTTTGATGGATTTTGTGCCAAGTATGAGATTGCAAGGTATAGAACGGTAAGATCAACACTGCAGCAGAATGGGGTAGCTGAGAGGATGAACAGAACCCTACTTGAAAGGGTTAGATGCATGCTTACCAATGCGAAGATGTCCAAGACATTCTGGGGAGAAACCGTAGTGATGGCAGCTTACTTGATCAATAGAAGTCCCTCCTCAGCAATTAACTTCAAGATGCCAAAAAAGAAATGGTCTAGCAATCCTCCAAAGTATGACCACCTTAGAATATTTGGTTGCCCTGTCTTTGTACATGTTAAGGAGGGGAAGTTTGAACCTAGAGCTATCAAAGGGGTATTCATAGGATATCCCGAAGGAGTGAAAGGATACAAGGTGTGGGGTAAAGACTTAACACCACCAAGGAGTATCATAAGCCGTGATGTGACGTTCGATGAGATCGTGATGCTAAAAACCTCCCAAGAAGATGAGAAAGAAGAACCTGTGACCAAGGAAGACTCAGCACCTGAGTCAATAAAAGTTGAAGTAGAGCCTGAAAATGGATCTGATATGCCCCCAGATCAACACTTCAACGAGGAGATCCTTAAAGATGAACCAAGAACACCGGCGAGTTCCTCCAAGTCCACCCAAAAGAAGACTAGAACTCCTGATTTGGAACTTGAAGATTACCAGCTTGCTAAAGACAGGCTAAGGAGAACGATTAACCCACCAGTCAGGTATACACAAGCAGACTTAGTTGCTCATGCTTTTAATTCTGCTTACACTCTTGAGTATGATGAGCCTAAGACATATGGTGAGGCTATGAAGAGTGAAAACAAGAAAGAATGGCACCAGGCCATAGAAGAAGAAATTTGTTCTCTTAAGAAGAACAATACTTGGAAGTTGGTGAAGAAGCCTCAAAAGAAGCTAATCAGGTACAAGTGAGTATATAAGGTGAAGGAGGGGATACATGGGATTGAGCCTACGAGATTCAAGGCTAGGTTAGTAGCATAAGGTTTTACTCAGAGAGAGGGAGTCAATTTTTATGAGATATTCTCTCCAGTTGTCAAGCATACATCTATTAGGATTTTGTTAGCCATATGTGCAAATCTTGATTTACATTTAAAATAGATAAATGTAAATACAACTTTTCTACATGGAGAGCTTGAAGAAACGATATACATGGCACAGCCGCAAGGGTGCGAGGAGCCTGAAAAAGAAGATCATGCTTGTTTGCTAAGGAAGTCATTATACGGGTTAAAGCAATCACCTAGACAGTGGTATAGAAGATTTAATGAGTTTATGATGGCTTGTGATTTTAGTAAGAGCAATTATAACAGATGCATGTACTTCAAGAGTATAAGTTGTGGGATGATGTATTTGCTTCTATACGTCGATGATATGTTGATCGCGTACAAGAACATGAAAGAAATACAGAAGCTCAAGATGCAGTTGAGTGGCGAGTTTGAAATGAAAGATTTGGGAGTAGCGAAGAGAAATTTAGGTATGGATATTGTGAGGAAAAGAAGAGATGTTATCTTCTTGTCCCAACAGCGATATATAGTCAAAATTTTGGAGAAGTTTGGTATGTCAAACGCGAAGGCTGTCTCTACTTCTTTGGCCATGCATTTCAGACTTTCAGCAGCACAGTCGCCGACATCCGATGAGGAGAAACTGCAAATGAACAAAGTACCGTATGCAAGCGCTGTGGGGAGCATCATGTATGCAATGGTTTGCATAAGACCAGACATAGCACAGGCTGTGAGTGTAGTGAGTATATATATGGCGAATCCGGGAAAAGATCACTGGCTTGCAGTAAAGTGGATTCTGATATATCTCAAGGGAACATCGAATCACGGGTTAATGTATAAGAGGGATGAGGACAGCAATGAAATGGTAAGAGAGTACGTAGACTCAGATTACGCAGGTGATCTTGACAAGAAAAGATCGTTAATGGGATACGTATTCACAGTGTTTGGGTGTAGTGTGTGTTGGAGATCAGTTCTATAACACGTGGTTGCATTATCTACCACAGAGGCAGAGTACATAGTTGTTGATGAAGCTATCAAGGAGGCCGTGTGGTTAAAAGGCATATGCGCAGAGGTATTGGCTAGTGAAGATGTGAACACCGGTGTGTATTGTGATAGTCAGAGTGACATACACCTAAGCAAGCATCAAGTGTTCCATGAGAGGTCGAAGCACATTGATGTGAGGCTCCATTACATTTGTGAGATTGTCCAAAGTGGTGAAGTTAGTCTAACAAAGATAGCGTCATCTAAAAAACCCTGCTGATATGTTGACTAAGCCACTACCCTCGGTTAAGTTCGTCCTATGCAAGGACTTAATCGGAGTCGCTACTTTATGAATGTGACTGAAGATGCGAAAATGAGAGATCAAGTTGCTTTGTGGATGATTTTGAATCAAGGAGGGGATTTGCGAGATTATTGATTGAAAATCATCGGAATATGATTTGGAGATCAAGTCAGGTGCGTAGGGTGCGCACGGATCGAAGAAGGGCACACCAGGCTCCAGTGCCGCAGCGACTAGGCGTGAGCACCGCGGCGCCCTGATAAGGGCAAATTTGTCATATATTTTCTCATGTTTTTATTATTGATATTTTATTATTTTATGAGAATAGATGGCTATTAATGTGCATTATTGTTATTTATAGGGACTTGAACGAAATTTAAAGAAGGATTTTAGCCCCAGCGCTGAAATAGTGATCAAAATAAGAAAAACGACTTGCTTAAGTCGCGTATAGCGCCCCAGCGCCGAAGAGTCACCGCGCCAGCGGTGAAGCCGTTTTCATGCAGCGCCCCAGCGCCAAGATCCCACCGCTCCAGCGGTGAAGACTTTTTCACGCGTCGCCCCAGCGACAGATGCATAGCGCGCCAGCGGTAGTGCGAGTCCTAGTCCGACGAGAATTGAGATTTTCAAGCTCATATCAATCCCTATATAAAGGCACTCGTTCCCAACCTTCAAGAATGAATCCAAGACGACCCAAGAGCACCAAGAATACAGAGCACAAGTCTTGGAGAGCAATAGGAGCTTAATTGAAGCAACTTTAGAGAGAGATACAAGACGTTCTTCGGCATCAAGAGTTCCTAGGCAGCACAATTAAGAGCAATTCGACGTCTATATCGGTTTGCTAATAATTGTATCATGATTTATAATTATTTCTACTGCTGTTCTCTTGTAGCCATGAGCTAAACTTGTTTTCTAGGGTTAATATTTGAACTCAATATGTGCGCTTAAATTGCCATATCCTTTTAGTATTTAATAAACTTAGTCATTTATTATTTAAATTACTTGTGTTTAATGCTTCAATATATTTGGCCAATATATGGTGAATGAGTTGGTAATATTATTGATAAACTCGGAAGAGGAATCATAATATTTAGACCTAGGTAATTTGATGCATGATTGTAGAGTAACAT
Organism: Ailanthus altissimus; assembly: GCA_946807835.1. Taxonomy (NCBI): domain Eukaryota; kingdom Viridiplantae; phylum Streptophyta; class Magnoliopsida; order Sapindales; family Simaroubaceae; genus Ailanthus; species Ailanthus altissimus. Next base: position 10,015,063 of record OX327706.1, on the reverse strand, counting down.
TCAATGTTGCATATGCAAGTTTCAACTTAGGATAGGAATATACCTAATTGGCATGTATGATCA